>OY728147.1:312524136-313854136 GCA_963277665.1 Viscum album
AATGCTTCACAAGGTTTAGAAATGTGGGGTCATATAATAGGCAATATCATTGTAAAAAAATATCCAATATCTCGTAGATTCATGAATCAACATCTTCATCTAAAATATAAATAGTTTTCTAAGCCATTGGAAGTATAGAAGTAGGCATACAAGATTTTATTAGTACTAATGTAATTATTTTAATGTATCATTGAGTAATGGATATCATGGGTCAAAGTTGGGTTACTTCCATCTCAATTGGGTTGTGTATCCTTGTAAATGAATTTGTAAAAGTCATGAATTATTATCAAGTGCCTATCACAGGTCACTTCTTTGAAGTTCATCCCACATTTTACTTCACTAACAAGCCTCATACAGGTAACATATTGAACTAATATTTCATTTTTTATTGTATGTAATAGTAGTGTATTGAATATAGTTTATAAAATAATATTTTATACATAGTTTACTACATATATTGAAAATTGATTACATACACTATTATATGTAATATCAATTCAATATATAATAGAAAAAAATTACACATTGAATTACTCTTTCATATAGTAGGGTATCTGATAACAGTGTATTGCAGACACTCATTGGAGATTACTATTACATTGTGTATTAAAAAAGGATTACCATTGTATAATTTATTTTGTATGTTGCAATATAGAAAAACCAAATAGTATACTGATGCATATTATAATAAATTACTATTACACGATGAATGATACTTTATGCATAGATTACTATTGAAAAATGTATAATTCATACTACAAGAGATTACTTATTTCTTTGGGTACGATTCATATTGAAACAAATTAATATTGGATGGTATAATGAAAAAACATATTATATATTTCATAGTGTATGCATTGATTACAAACTATAATTTATGATTCATATTAAAACATATTACATATGCACACTGTAATAAAAAACAAATTACATATTTCATAGTGTATGTTTCATATTGCAATAGATTTCTATCTCATAATGTAATAGTAATATAAATGTAGTATACATATAAAATGTATAATTGATTTATATATATGAAATATATGTATATAAAATAGATGTAATGTATGTATACATATGAAATATATGCAACAGAATCAACATCTACGTGTATACAGATACTGTGTATCTATATAGATGAAATATAATGGATTTATACAAAATTAGTGTATCTATTAGTATACAGATGTCGTATATAAAAAATAATCAGCGAATATATTTGTATATGAATATAGTATATGCAACATAATCAATACATCTAAATGATGAGATATTGAAAATCGATGGGGAAACCGAAAATAAATGGAAGAAACAGAACTCACCAGTTTTACGATAAATGTAGGAAGAAACCAATTTGAAGTAAAAGAAACCGAATTGAAACAATGATGGATCGCCTGTTGGAAGAGTGATCGCTAGTTGGGGGAGAGCTATGTGCTGTTATGAAAAAAATCAGATTTGGAATGGGGAGTGGGGCTCACACTGTATTTTGGGAAAATGTATCCCAACATTTTTTAAGAACCATTGAGATATAGCTTATATAGCAATAGTTAATAAAAAATATTGGCATAGAGTGGTTTTTTTATAACCGATTCCCAACAATTTTTTCAAAACCATTGGGAAACCATAAAAATCTATACCCTTTCCCAATAGTTTTGAGAAAAATGTTGGGATAGGGGAGTTGGTATAGAGTATAATTTCAGTAGTTCTTTGATTTTATTATATTTTATTTCAAATTATTATTTTTGGATTTATATATTTTTTATAATGACTTTGATTAATTCTCACTTAATCATTATGATCATTGTAAGATATTTGGTCTCAATTTCCATTATATTGAGACATATTTTATATTATGCACCTATTTAATTTTATGTGGTGTATTTACTACCCATTTGATATATTTATCATGAATACCTATTTATTCATGATTATTAATGTTTTAATGTAAGTTTATTATCTCAATGGATCACAATTCAAAAGTTTCCAAATAGGAAAGGGTTTATTTTATTTCGCCATTTTTTTAGATTTCTATTATTATCATTAGAGGAATCGTATAATCCATCATTCATAAAATCCATCACTTTTTTATTATTATTTAGATATTGAAGGATTTCTATATTTTCTTCTATATTTTCTTCTCTTTGTAACTTATATCAAGAAAATAAATTTTAAAAGATAAATCTATTTTTTTCTCATTTAATCAGATATATTTTTCTTCCATGTCCATATTTTTCAAAATTGTTTTAAAAAAGTCCTTTTTATTAATAAAATGTTTTATTAAGGACATTTTAAGTCATCCCTGAATTTATAAAAGGTTTCAAAGAAATATTTATAATTTTTTTTGAAAGGTTCATTTTCAATTGTTTTACAAAATGTTAAAAGGAATGTTTTTAAAGTATATGATGTAAACAAACTTCCCCACTGAAGTAACCATTTTATGATATTAACCTTCTTATACATGATTTAAATCAGTTTTCAACGAAATAGCTTTAATGGAATATTATTTTAATATTTTACTTACAGTTTTTTATTTTTCCAAAGCGTAGGGTTTTTTATTTAAAAACCTACATTTCAAAAGAATCTATGGTCATCTCTTATGACTTATTAATTGTTTGGTCATTTACTTTTTTAGGAAAAATTATCTTCCATATGATCATTGGAAATTAAATTTCAATTAAATATAAATATTATTTACATCATGGATATAATTAGTTCCTAAACCATATAATTTTTGTACATATGGTATTTTACTATGAAATATATTTGATTGATTGGGGAAAATGTAGATAAATATGTATTCTTTTCTTAATACAAATATTTATTGACATGATATATTGTATATGAATTGACTTGATCATTAAACATATGAGGAATGAATTGGACATATTGTTATAGATGGGGTCCAGTTATAGATATCCCCTTGATGTATCTACAATTTTCATGAGATAAATGTGTTAGTCAAATTATATGGTTTTTTGGTGTATACCTACCCATAAAATAAACTATCTTTATGAAAGGTATTTATGGTATAAATATCAAGATATATGAGATCATGATTTCTAATATTAATAATTTCCTTCATTGAGAAATTAGTTTTAATTATCTATGATATTTTGAATTTATATTATCCATGGATGCATTTCTTGCTCAAGTTATTCATTAAATGGAATGTTTTTTCAGTTATTTATCTTTCCATATTGATTGTTACTTATTTACTCATAATTTATTAGGTTGTACATAACCCTTACAGAGAATTTGAGCTCACACTTATTTTAATTTCTTTACATAGGATATGATGAAGGAATATTTTAATGAGTTCAAGGATGAATAGTATTTACTTTCACTATGTTTTTTATGTTATCAAATTTAATGAAAGATTCAAGTGTGTATATAGTTTACCTAGAATACTAAACCACTCAGTCCTTTTGGATGAGATCTCTCATATCTTATGCCAATGCAATAAAGTAACCACTAGATCTGGGCTACATGGGTTGGGGTCTTCACATATTACATATGATTTAATACAAGGTAAAGTTAATGATAGATTTCAAAAATTGTTTTGGAATATATCCAAAATGGGTTTAGGATCTAGTTTTACAAGTTATTATATATGATATGATATATGGTGAAATGGTAGAAAATTATTTTATTATTTAGTTCAAGTGAGATATTGATGGTAATATTCCATAAAGAGATGTAATATTGTATGGTAAGATATTTTATGTCTTAGATTATGATATATATATATGGTAAAAGTATTTTATAAAATATTTTAGTGTATATATTATTTTATGATATATTGATATCTCAAAGGCTGTTGAACATATCATATTTGATGACTTGGGTGACTTACAGTTCCATGAATTGTAAGTTATAATTCATTTAAAACTTATGTGATACATCTAAAAGAAGTATATCTCCTACATGTTTGACTATTATTAACTAACTTTTTCCTAAGATAAAATGAATGTGAGAATTATTGGCCAAGGGATACATGAGATGTAACCATAGGAACTACTTGTATGTTTATGGAAAATAATATTAAATTTCTGGATCGGGGATCATCCTTGTATACTATATAAATGTGGATAGGCTATAAGTTTGTGTGTGTGTGATCTCCTTAAATGATCTCTGGATGAAATAATCTTCCTCATATAGCTCTATTCCTTATTCCTTATTTTCTTCTAATATAATAGTATAAATGAAGGTTAAAGGATCATGCACAATGTGTTTAGGTGATTCAATAAAACCCATAGATACACCTGAAAAGGATTAACCCTTTCAGTAGTTCCATAGTGTAAACAACCAAAAAATGATCGAAGGTAATGATAGTAGCATAATAAGGTGAAAGGCACACATTCTTCATTTCTAGTACTCGTATGATTTCAATTTTCAATAACATGGTGTTCTTGAGTTATAAGGTTTCTTATACCTTTTTTTATTTTATAAATGGTTAATATTGCCTTAGAAACATTTTATGTGATATATATAATGTTAAAAGTGACACTAAATATAAAATAGTTTGTTAAATATCTAAGTCTTAGATGACTTTAAATAATAATCACATTCATTATAATATTAACCGGTTAAACAAATGAGTTATACTTATCCAAACATCATTGATATATCTTGTGTTATATGAAAAAGTAACTTTTATCTTATCGTGACTAGTGGGTGACACTCTACTTGGAAACCCCATCAAATTTATGCCTAAATTCATGGTGTTGAGAATATTCATGAGACAAAATGGGTGATGTTATACACTTAATAATTCAAGAATTGTATTTAATATAATTAATGTTTGTTATTTACCTAAATATAAATGGATTTGAAGATGAGATTATATACGATAAGGCATATAGAAATATGGATCTTGGCCCACAAAATTTATAATAATGAGGTATATTGTATTAGCGGTAGTATTTTGAATAAAATACCACATTGAAGAAAAAAATATATGATACTAATAATGATATATATATATATTTACGAAATAAAAAAACTAAAAATTATCATTGAGATAATCCCTTTATAAGGAATAATTTAATGGTAATAATTTCATTGATTGATATCAAAATCTATGAATTATTTTAAAAAATGACGATAAATAAAACATTATTGAAAACCCCACACCATATGAAAAATTTTCTTCCACCTCACACAAGAGAATACATGATTTTGAAAAGTACCAAAGGTATGAATATGATATAATATGTCTGGTGATATCAACCATGGTTTTAAGATTCAAAAACTATATCAAAATATGGAACCATTCAATGTGATTGAATGAATTAAGAAGAAATCAAATAATCATAGCTGTGAAAATACTATTTGTTTTAGAGATCAATTTAACTAATTTTGAATCATGAGTGTTAGATACATGATGTGAATTATATATTTTTGGTAATGAACAACTTCTTAAAAAATTAAGGAAATCAATTAATGGAGCAGTAGACCTATGAGTCTGGAATAGAGTAAAAATTTCAACATTATCTATAAGGATAGTTAATTTTATTCTTACTATTGGGTTTCCATTTTTTTGGAAAAATTTTACCATGTACCAATAATAATAATTTTTATTTATATAACCTTCCTAACTGTGCAGTTTTTTTCTTTGATAATAAAGAATAAATATTGTTCCATTTAAATTAATGAACTATTTTATGGTTGTGATAAAATATTTATGCTGGATATGTTCACTAAAAGTATGACTAATGAGTGGTGGTTTATAATACAACATGTTCTAACCTTATGTGCACCATGATGTACTGTGAGACACTATTCCATTGTGGAAATTCAAGAAAAGTATTGTGTTATATGATAATACTTGGTTCAACCTCCATCTTCTACCTTAGCAATCAATATTAGTTAAAACCATCATGTGATGATAATTATGAGTAGTTTTATCATATAAAATAAATTATTAAATGTTAATCATTTATCATAAGGATTTAAGATAAAAATTTCAAAATTTGAAACATTTGAGTGTTATGTGAAATGATCATTCAATATAGTGTCACACCTGGGTTTTTTTTATATTGGACCCTTTATTCTGATTAATTTTTGGATTACAATTTCTATCTTGAGATTTGAGTGTGACGGGTTTAAATTTTGAGGTGATATTCTATTTATCTTTGGTCCAGAGGTTATTCATTATTTTCCTCTAGTGTTTTTTTTTGAAAAGATGAAATTTTGGTATTGACTGCAGGTGGTGCACGATTAGAGGAAACCATGCGGGATGCTCTAGGAAATCATGAGGGACTAGTAATTATTCTAGTTGATGGTAAATAGCGTAATAAAATTTAGAAAAATCATGTGATAAGCGTGTAAGGAGGTTCTGTCTCGAGGTAGAACCATATCACATGGTTGGCGCATGGTTTACCAAACCGTGAAAGCTTCCCATGTCATAAAAATTATGAAATTTACCTTATACCATATTAGGATTTTTAGCCCCAATATACCCATTTCTTCCTCCTCTTAGTTCATACAGCCATAAGGGAGCTCATTTATTTCTCTCAAAGCCTCTTCATCCCTCCCAAGTGTTGATATAAGGCGATTCTTCAAGATTTGGGGCTAAATCTTCCAGGTAATCTCTTATATTCTCCTCCCTCTTCATTATTATTCCATTTTTTCTAAAGATATCCTTATTCATTTTTCAAGTGGATATAGTGTTCATGTTTTCATTGATTTATTTTGAGGTTTTTGTGTGTTTAAGGTTCCTCTTGGATGTTCTTGCTTCCTTGATCCTTCATAAGGTTGTTTCAGGTGTGGATCATTGAAGCGCCATATGATTGAGGTAGGTTTCCCTTTGAACTTGACTTTAAATTTAATAATTGTCAGTTTCATTTTTTACACCCACCTTATATGTTAAATATTGACATGTGATCTTTTAAATATTTATTTGGTGTGAAAAGTGGTGATTTATATCTTGTTTTGTGATAAATAGTATTCTTTTGTTTAATATTTCACAATAATAGTTCGATGAAATTATCGATTGGATTTTGTGAGTATTTTGTGATGTTTAAATAATGGATTGACTTTGAAAATATATTTGTGACATACAAGTAGTAGTTTTGGGTTTCTCAAATGAATTTATAAATGGTTTTGGCTCTTGAAAATGGAATGGCATGTGATAATGATGTGTGGCTTAATTAGCAATTTGATGAAATGGTTTTAGTTTGAACATATGGTGTGAGAACTTGAATGGGATTTGTAAAATGATTTTGAAATAGAAAATGGTGTGTTTTCACCCCCTTTTTAAATATGGATTTGTCTTTATGAGAAATGATGGTTTTGTGAAAGGATTTTTGAGGCCCGTTTGACATTTTTTGTAAAAGTGGTGGAAATTTTCAATATAAAAACCCTCCTTGGATAATATTCTTGCCTTATTTATATTTAATGGATAAAATTTACTCACTATGGAATACTCATGATCCATTATGTAAATGGGTGGGACATACTCACTGTATAATCCTCATGACACATTTACATTGAGCAGAATTGGATATCCTCAGTCTGGACTCTTTTGAGATCTATTTGTTAGATGGAAATATATTGATCCTTGGAGTGGCTTGGGGTGGTTACTGTTATGAAAATTAATTATATATGATATATGTGCTTGTGATTGGATACGTGGTTGAAATTTTTTGCATCATCCCCTTTATACTCTTGACATGGAGACCTGGTGTAGTGAGCAAATTTTTCAAGAACGATTACTGCACTTGCTTGGGATTACACTCTGGCTAGTGGCCCATAGCAAGGGGATATATTTTTTTTCTTATTTCTATGGAATATTTCCCCTTTTTTAGGCCATTTGGGGTGATATTGAGTATGTATGGGAGAAATTTGATGTCATTGAGTGAGGCATGCTTTCTGGGACGATTCAAGATGTATAGTATGTTCTAGATTATTCATGATCTCCTAGGTTTCTCCCATGTCTATTAACACTTAGTTTTCTATAGTGAATGATTGAGATGTATTGTTAGTTAGATACTCTTGTGTGCTTATTTTCATTTCCCTTATTATGTGATCAATTTTATGTCTCACATTCATGGTTTACTTCTTGGATAAAAGTTATGTGTTGGCTTTCAAGATATATGTTTTTTTGGAAAATTATTCGAACACTCTCCCGTCTTTTTTAAAATGAATACATATTCATTTCTCTTTGAAATACTAATGGTTAAATATTGGGGGAAAATATAGTTTGAAATGGAAAAAGTGAAATGGACCATATTTTGTTTTGTAGTGGAAAATGTGTGGAAAATCTTACTTTTATATATTGTATTTCAAAACTAAAGTTGATGTTTATTTTATTTTAATGGAAGACCATTGAGAATAGATTTTTTTGGGAACTCTTACGGAGTTTTAATGCTTACTCTTATAGAGTTTTCTTATTTTTATACTTTTTTATATGTTGCATCTTGGTTTTGATTTCCATGGGACATGGTTGATCTTGGTATCATAGAGTGACCCTTGGGGTCACATGGAGATGTAGTGGTTGTCAGGTTCAGTTGGGTTTGTTGTTCAGTTTTTTGGTATTTCTAGTTTCTCTTGTAAAATATGATGTTTAGTTTATATATATATATATTAAGATGCTCTGTTTTTTTCCACTATTCAATTTATTTATTTATATTTAGTGAAATCATTCATGTGGTTACTCTGATGATGCCCGAGACTAGTTTCTAGCCAATGGGGATTGAGAATTCCCTTCAACCCTTGCCATAGATCATCTGGTGTGACCATTTCAGGGTTAAATAGGGTTGATTCATGAAAATATGGTATCATTGGAGGTTAGATCTATATTGGAACTATCTTTTAGAGTGACCTATGTTATTTGGGATTCCATGATAGATTGAGTAGGACTATCAGAGCTCGGGGTGCAATTCTAGAGGAGTGTTATGACAAAACCTTCTGGACGAAACCCTGAGTTGCCATGGGAAGTCACATTTATATTATTTTATTTGGTTATTGTGGTTTTTTTGTGTTTGTGAAATGAAAATGGAGTTGGGAAAATGGTTTTAGTGGGCTCATAGGTCTAGAAAATCCATGTGTAGCTGAGGACATGGTCATAGAAGGCTCTCTGTGAAGGTGGTGTGTTCGGTATATATTCTCCAACCATATAGACAAGTCACCCATCAACACTAGTTTCCCATTGTGAACTGTTCTGGGTTTTCCTTAATTTTTAAAATTGTTTTTAAAACTCTTGTTTTATAATTGTGAAAACAATATTTTAGTGGTAATGTTTGGGTTATTAGAAGAATGAAAAATGGATTTTTAGAAATAACTTTGAGGAAGGCTTTAGAAAAATAGATTTTTATAAAATGAACCTTTGGGGTAAAATGATATTGGTTTAATGAGTTTATATTTTTATAATCAAAACCTAGATATTATTGATTTTTTTGGAAAATATAAAGTTGTTTTAACAATTATTTGGAATTTGTTTTAAATGAGAAGAAATTAGTTATAATCTAATGGTTTTTGTTAGAATGTGATTTGTTGAGCTGCTAAAAATATTTTGAATGGGACTCATGAGATTTATATTTTGAAATGGTTTTAAGTGTGGAGTTTGAAATGGTTTCTCATTAGTGGATAGTGGTATTTTGAAAATGTTTTGTGGAATTCGAAAAGGGGAAGCGGGCTGAGAAAGTCGAAACTTAGGTAGAGTGTTTTTTTGGAAAGTGGAATGTTTTATTTTGACTTTTGGTATCTCCATGGGTGTTCACATGCACAACTATGTTTGGAAAAGTGGATGGATGATGATGTGGGTGGTTGAGTGTCTGAATTGGCATGAGTTTATGGGTTTCCAGTTTGGCCCGAGAATGTTCCCGTGTGAGGCTCCATGGAATACCATTGGTGAGTGTGAAAATCCACCAAGTTCGTTTTCTTTAAAAAGAGTTTTTAGGAGGATTTTTTTTGATGTTTTGATAGCCAGTAGTTGTGTATATTTTCTTTCTATGTTTTTAGAATGTTTTTATTCCATGTTTTGATCTTGATAACTACTATTAAGATTTGGTTTTGATTGAGATCTTGGTTTTCTTATTACTTAATGTTCACCCCCATACATATTCGATGTATAATCGAAGTTGAGCCATGGATGGTTCACCATTGGAAAACCCATTAGTTGAACAACCTAAGGACTTCATTCTTGAGTATAAAATTTAAAATCCACCTCTCTATTATGATAATGTAGATCTGTTGGTCAGAGTAGAGTACTCAAGAGGGAGGGGAGAGAATTGGGTATCTATAAAAATTTCTGTTTGAAAATTTTTCTTAAAAGGTTCCCTAATAAAAATAAATACAGCCCAGTTAATCTTGGTAATACGATTATGAAAGTTTGATTATTTAAAAAACTTCTCAGAAGATTGATTAATTCTCAGTAATCTCAATATTAGTTATTGATATTACTTTTGAAGCTATTCTAACAAGGAAAACTAATTATAAGTTCTATCCAAGATTAACTATCAAAGTAAATCTAGTGATTTCTGAATTATATAGTAAAATTGAGAAAACAAAATTAAATAGCACAACAGATATTAAACAAGTGGTTCAATCTCAAGCAGTGACCTAATATACTCCACTTGGTGATCACCTACTACCAAGCAGTTTATATCAATAAACTTTATCTACACCCTGGATTGGGGTAAAAAACTGTGCGTAGGACTTTCAAGGTCACACAACCTCTTCCACAGTTCTTTGTGGGTATAAACTACCAGGTCACATAGGGACCTCTTACAAACTTATTCATGGGAGAAAAAAAGTTTAAAAATATATGAGAGGAATGATATCATGTATCCTTCAGTTTAGTGCAGGAGATAATGTGTGTTTTAATAAAGACACACACACACTGCTTGATAGCTAAAAACAATACACAATAGAGAAAATATGATGAGATAAGGTTAGAAGTGATCTGAGTGTTATTCTATATAGATCTAGACTTCTAGGATGAAGTAGATGCAAGTATCAGGTCCTCTTGAGAGAAATAGAGTATCTCAAGTCTGGTGCTCTGGTTTCCAGTTAGATATGCCTTGTGTTCTTTGTGGAGTTTGTATTGCGAATATGTTCTTGAATATGATATATGGTATCCCAGTTTTTAGATTCGTAAACTCTTCATGTGTTCTTAAAATATTTCTTATTGCAGGTATCAGTTCTTTTCTGAAAATGTTTGCACGTCTACTACTCTACCACTTTTTGTTTCGGGGACATTATTTTCTTTTTATTCTTGGAGTGCATGTGTTGAAGCTGACATGATGCATGTATTATGCACCCCTTACCTTGTATTTTCAGGTGAAATTTCTACAATGAAATATTAATTATGTCAGTGCATTTAAAAGAGTCAAATATTCCTGTTAAAAATTACATTGAATAGGATAAAACTGATTAAAAACGGTGTCACAGTCTGTCTTGAATCAATGTCACTTGGAAATAGTGTAACCAAGAAACGATATCTTATTATTTTCCTTTGAGCGGTGAAATATTTATGATGGAATAGTTGTATAGAGATCATAAACCAGTAGCACATATGCGATGTTAGGATCATGATGTCTAGTCCTTTTCCAAACTTCTAACGGTGTCTTAGAAAAGAACTGGTTTCATAGACTTCATCAAATCTGAAACTGGTTATGGTGTCTGGTCATAGTGTCTAGGTCACAGTTTCTGGGTCACAGTGTCTGGTCACAGTGTCTGGGTCACGGTGTCTAGGTTACGGTGCCTGGTCATGGGGTATGGTCATAGTGTCTGGTCACGGTGTCTGGGTCCTTTTCCAGAAAACCAGAACCGGTGGTAGACCTACAGTTTCTTAAAATTAGCCAAATATATGTATATAGACTTAATCACTAATATTCACTGAATGAATTAGACTTAACCATTCATAAATGAAATCATTATAAACTAAATTAAAAATTGTTTATGAGAATCAGTCATGATTTCTAGGAATCAAGATCTTGAGAAAAATTATTTAAAGCATAAAGAAAACCAACCATCTTTACACATGACTGGAAATAGATTAAAATGGATTAACAATATTTTCAGGATATTTATGATTTGTGATCATTAAAACAAGATTAAAAATGGAGGAGTCCAACAATCTCCACCCTTTTGATGATGACAAATCATATGAGTGAGATATCTATTCTTAGTGTTCTATTGTTCTCCCTTGGTGTATGTGTCTCTCCCCCTTTTGGGATTATTAAAAAGAGTACAAAAGAAGATAATAGAATATAAAATAAGTGTTAAAAATACCTGAGATGAATAAATACGTGTCATTACAAAGAGTAGTAAACAAAAAAAATACAAAAATATCCCTATCAAAAGATAGTTTTAACTATTCTTCAGCACTGGTTGTATTCTCAATTCCCTTGGCAGCATCATCAGGAGAAGGCACAAGAGTATAGGAAGATGTTGAAGAAGGGAGTGAACCAACTGTCAGATAAGGAAGAGGGAGTCCTTAAAAAACATAAGGTTCCAATGAAGGTTTGGTGGAGGAATGAGGTAATTTTTGGTCAAGGATAACAGGTCTGATCTGACTCAGAGCCGGAGAGATAGACAAAGAGGTAGAGGTAAAGGCAGTGAATGAGGAAAGAGGAAAACCAGGACACAAGGGTGAAGCTGCAGGAACCATAATAGCAGTGCTCTGCACATGAAGATAAGGCCTTAATAACTTAATGAAGTCAGAAATAATCTCACCACCATACTAAATTTCTTTCTCAAAGTCATCTTTGTTCTCCATGCACCTTTCCAACAAAAGAGTGAAATATTTAAGCTTTTGAACTTGAGTTTTGAAAGCTTGAGTGATAGGAGGGATTTTCAGATTCTCTACAAGGTACTTGAAATGGTTTTTCATATCAGGCTTAGAGAAAATCCTATTGAAGTAGAAATCCACCTTCTTAATAATTTCTTCCTGAGCATCATTTGCAATCTTGAAATGAATTCTTACCAAATCAAGAAATCTATCACTATTCTTGACAACCAAAGATAGAGACTCTTTGTCAAAGCCACTTAGCACTGATTGAAGTTCTTCTTTAACAACCGTTTTGAGAATATCACTAACAAAGGAGGGTTGAGATGACTGTCCAGAAGTATTAAAAGCTGTAACAGTTGAATTAAGGGACTTTAGTCGATTCAAGAAATTTTTTAAGACATAACTTATACTCATCAGTCAATTTTTTGAGACCAATAAAAAGATCACAAATTTCTTTAACTATTTTCTTGTTTCTTTCAGCCACCTTTTCAGCTAAGGAAGTTAGGTTAGGTTGAATTAAAGAGACAAATTCCTATGGAATATGACCACTAACATCCTCAACAGGATGAGTAACAGGATCCGGTCTTGATTTCAACACTCTCTACATATCTTTAACCATATCTTTGAGAGACATCACTTAGCTATTTATTTTAAATTATGACCACTTGAATTTCATGAAGCATTTTTGTCTGAATCTTCTATATGATATTTTCTAACAATAGGGCATCATCTCTTTCACTTAGGTTTGTTATTGGAGTAGGTTGAGTGTTCATGATCTTTTCAACTCTAGCCAATAAGGTAGATGCAAAGGATTTCAAATTATCCTTACTAAGGTAAAAGGTTCTTATGAAGGTTCAAGAATAGGAGCTAAGATAGGCCCGGGTTCCTTTGTAGAGATAATTTAAAGAGTAGAGACCTGTTTCAATTGAAACATAGTAGACAGATATATACCTTTAACTGAGGCTTCTTGGTAATTGTTTGCATCAAAGTAGCTAGGGAATTTATACCATGTATCCACAGTGCTTTGATCAACTGGATTAGGAATTTCAACACTTTCCAGATTAGGGTGCTTCTCCCCCTCAATAAGTGAATCTATCATAGAACTAAGAGATTTAGTTCTTTGATTTGTTTCCAAAATTTCAACCCCAATAGCTTCACCCATTTCTTTTCTAGACAACTGAAAGGCTTTCTCCATTATTTCCTTAGCAGATGGGATAATATCAGGAATAGCTTGTTCCTCTAAGTGTTCCTCAAAAGCAGTTACTTTCTCAAGAGAAAGATATTCTTCTAGATTATCTTCCAGAACATCCTTTTCCTCTACATTAATAGAAGACTCTTCTCTAGAAGCATGTTCTTCTTCCAAAACAACAACTCTTTTAAAAATAAGTACTTTCTTCTCAGCTATGACTTGAGGAACAGGTCCACTGTCTTCCTTATCTAGGATAGTTTCTCCTATAGGTGCAACAACCTCTTATTCTTCCTCCTCAATAGGATAGTAAACAATTTCATATAGTTCCAAACCAGGATCAGAAATTTCCTTAGGTATTGAAGAATGCTCAACTGGGTTGAACTTTTCATAAACCCTATCATTATCCTCCACCAATTCTTTTCTCTATGGATTCCAACTGATTATAATTCTTTTGACTATATCCTTTGAGAAACAAAATTCATAGTCTTTAATGAATTCTTCATCCATTCCAACCAACTCTTTATCATGGAGAATAGAAGAGATTAACCTTGAGTAGAACAAGGAGGTAGACATTGATGTTGTATTTATCAACTCACACATATGAATTATAACATACTTACATAGGCTAATCTTGTGTCCATTCTTCATAAGATGAATAAAAAATACATACTGATATTTGAGTGTAACAAAATCTCCTTTTCTTGGACTAATTAGATTATGAACAAACTTAAACAATAATCTGGTTTCACCATCTAGCTCAACAGTAATAGCTCTTCTCTTTGTTTTATTTCCAGTCAAGCTTCCCAAGGATTTTTATAAAACAAAGATCTCAATTGTAGGAGGAGGACCACCCTGGTAGTCCTAAAAAATTACTTCATGAGGTATCCTTAGTTAGGAATCCCATAACCTTGAAGAAAAGGTGCATCATTGGCCATTAATCCAGCTTCACACAATAAAACCATCTTCTATATCAAATGAGAATTGAACGAACTGATAAAACTAAGCAACTAGCTTTGGGTAAATCGGCCTAGTCTCTTTTGTGAACCAATCCAGCCATCCCTACTCTGTTTTTTACTTTTAATACTAAAGAAATATTGGACAACAGCCACTTGGGGTGGATTTTATTTTCTAGAACCACTATTCTGTCAATGAGGTTTGGATTCAGAGGACCTTCAAGTGCTATCTTCTGTGCTCTTTTCATTTTCTTTTGAGATATTCACTTCTCATGAGTTGAAGAAGATGGAAACTTTATCCTGGGAATTCAATGAGAGGTTCGAGAGAGAGGTGAAGGATTGAAAGTGTATTACGGTTTGAGAGAAAAAGGTTTCGGGTTTGAGAGAAGAAGGATCAAGTAAAGAAAATAATGAAAATTATTTCATTTTTATCATTTATGGATATCGAGCATTGCAAATTCAAAAGTATGGGAAAGAAAAAGAATAAAGTAATCAATTACAATGATACCATTTACAATATGTAAATGAAACGAAAAAGAGTTATTACAATGAGACCAGAACATAATTTACCGGTGAGACATTAATAGGTTTTCACTGTGAGACCATAACAGATTTTCACAGTGAGACCATAATAGACTTTCACGATATCGTCTCTACTGTGTGACTTCAAAATGGTGTGAACATATTGTTTGAAACATTATGTTCCATATAGTAACTGAGAGATAGTAACTGTGAGACTATAAACATGAATCAACAACTTTAAAACATTAACTTGCAGAACTCTGTGAGTGAGACAATAATTTTAAGACAGTGGCTCGTGAAACTATAAATAGTGAAACAATAAGTTGTGAAACAGTACACTTACTACTTAATATTTATTATTCCCAATTCATGTATTATGTAATCGATTATTTTAGAATTTAATGGTTTGGTGAATATATCAATGATATGATATTCAATTCCAATGAATTCCAAAGTGATATCAATTTTTTGATAACGGTCTCTCAAAAAGTGATGTCTTACAGAAATATGATTTGTTCTAGAGTGAAAAAATGAATTTTTTGAGATTTTAATAGCACTTTTATTGTCACAATTTATAGGTAAATGACTGAATTGATACCTATAATCTAGTAATGTGAGTTTCATCTACAAAATTTGTGCACAACAACTACCTGTAGCTATGTACTCATCTTTAGAAGTAGATAATGCAACATAGTTTTGTTTATTACACACGATGATACTTGTGACTTGCTTAAAAAATGACATTTTTCATAGGTTCCTTTTCTATCTAGCTTACAACCACCGAAATCAATATCAGAATAACTAACTAACTCAAATGATTTCCCTATGGGATAGAACAGTCCTAGATTGGGTGTATGTTTGAGGTATTTGAAAATACTTTTAACAACCTTTAAATGAGACTCCTTATGGTTTTCTTGAAAATGAGCACACATACATACACTAAACCTAATGTCAAGTTGGCCAGTAGTTAAGTAGAGTAAGCTTCCAATCATCCCTCTGTAAGTGGTTTGATCAATAAATTTTCCATCTTTATGAAGACCCAACTTACAAGTAGTACTCATTGGAGTGTCACTACTTTTAGTACTAGCCAAGACAAAATATTTTAGAATATCTCTAGTATATTTTCTTTGATTTAAAACAATACCATCATTATTTTCAAAGATTTTAAATCCAATAAAGAATTTTAGTTCACCTATTAAACTAATTTCAAATTCATTTTGCATCATTTCAGAAAATTCAATACATAAATAATTTTTTGAATATCCAAAGATAATATCATTTATATAAATTTGTACTACTAAAAAATAATTAGAAATTAATTTTATAAAAAGGGAATGATCAACTATTCTTTTTGTAAAACCATTGGAAATAAGAAAAGTACTTAATCTGTCATACCAAGATCTTGGAGCTTGTTTTAAACCATATAAAGATTTTGATAATTTAAAAACATGATTTGGAAAGTGATGATTTTTAAAACCAGGGGGTTACTTAAAAAATACATTCTCAGCTATATACACATTTAGGAATTCACTCTTAACATCCATTTGATATAGTTTGAAATTCCGATGTGCAACATAAACAAGTAGGATTATAATGTATTCAAGTATAGCTACTGGTGCAAAGTTCTCTTCATAGTCAATTCCCTCTTCCTGTCTATAGCCTTGTGCAATCAATCTAGCCTTGTTTCTAACTATGTTACCAGCTTCATCTACCTTATTTCTAAACACCCACTCAGTTCCTATGGTAAATTTGTCTTTGGGTCTGTAAAAAGGTTTCCAAACATTGTTCCTTTCAAACTAATTAAGTTATTCTTGCATATCCATCACCCAAAATTCATCATTTATAGAATCATTATTGTTTTTAGGTTCAAGTTATGATAATAAAATAGAACGTTCTACCTGATTTCAAAGAGAATCTCTAGTTTGAGTTCCTTTATCTAAATATCCTACAATAGCATCTAAAAGATGGTTCTTAAGGGTTCTAACAGCTCTAGAAAAAGGACTAGTGATTTCAAGTTCTTTAACAGGTTCGGGTTCATTATGACTTGAATATGAAGAATTTTTAGTACTGGATATTTTCACAAATTCCTTTACATTATGGTTAGAGGATTTTGAATTGATGTTCAGATTTGACACATCATCCTCCAGGTTCTATAGAGTGGTCTTAGGCTCATGTGGATCTGTTTCATCAAATTTGACATGGACATAATCTTCTACACATTTAGTTCTTTTGTTAAACTCTCTATAGGATTTATTAGAGATTTAATATCCTAGAAATATTCCTTAATCACACTTGGATACAAAAGTTTTAAGATTTTCCTTTGTATTAAGGATATATACTTTGTAACCAAAAACATTGAAGTAGCACACTTTGGGTTTTCTATTGTTCCATAAATCATATGGAGTTCTTTTAAGAATGTGTCTAATCAACACTCTATTAATAATATATCATGCTTTATTTAGAGCTTCAGCCCAAAAATAAATAGGCAAGTCATATTCACTAAGAATGGTTCTTTCAATCTCTTGCAAGGTTCTATTTCTTCTTTCTACAACTCCATTTTGTTGAGGTGTTCTAGGGGCAGAAAAACTATGACTATAACCATATTGTGAGCAAAAGGATTCAAACTCTTGATTTTCAAACTCACATCCATGATCACTTATTAAGGATTTAATTTTATGTACACTAATATTTTCTACAGTTTTAGCATATTTTATGAAATGAGAGCAGACTTCACTTTTGTGAGAAAAAAATAAAGTCCAAGTATATTTAGAAGAGTCATCTACAAGAACATAAACACAGTACTTCCCATTTAAACGGGAAACTCTAGATGGTCAAAACAAATCCATCTGAAACAATTTTAAAGGTCGAGTAGTTGAAAGGTCTTTCTTTGGTTTGAAGGAAATTTTTTGTTAATCTCTCTTTTGACAAGGATTACACACTTTATCATTTGGAAACTCAAGTTTGGGTAGATCATTGACTAATATTTTTTCTAGTTAGATTTATAAGGGAGTGAATATTATAGTTTCCTAGTCTTTTATGCCAAACCCAAGACACTTTTTGAAATACACCTAAACATGATGCATTTTGAGAAACTGAAGACTCTAAGTTAACAGAGTATACATTTTCATTTCCCAATACAGAAAACACTAATTCATTTTTAGAATTAAAAACATTTCAAGAATTATTTTAAAATTTAATATGAAATCCATCATCACATAATTTTGAAATACTAAATAGATTATATTTCAATCAATAAACAAAAATAACTTTGTAAATTAAAACTGAGTTAGAGTTACTGATTTGGCCAAGGCCAATTATTTTTCCTTTAGCATTGTCACCAAAGTTGACATGTCCACTATAATTTTTTATTAAGTACTTAAATAATGAATATTCCCCCATCATGTGTCTTTAACACCCACTTTCCAAGTAGCATAAGCTTTTACAGGATCTCTTTAAGTAGTTTTCCTACAAAATAGTCAAATAAAAACAGACTTTGGTTCCCATATTTGTTTGGGTCCAGTAATATTAGTGACTAGTGCTTTAGGAACCCACATCTACCTCATAAGTTTCCTATAAGAATTATGTAAAGTTCTCGAACAATAAACTCTATTTGGTTTAGAAAAGATTGAAATAGTAGAGAGTGTATCATAACTTGAACTAGCAGAATGTTTTTTTGAACTAGGAGTAAAGCTGTATGTCCTAGATTTAGAAACAAAATTGGTTTTTGAAAAATTTATTTTACCGGGTTAATAGCCGATACCAGTAGTATATTTAGGAGCAATCAATTTACCTAGAATTTGTACCAAAGTATCTTTACCATTATTAAACCATTCAAGGTCATTTTTCAATTTTTCATTAGATAGATTTAGTTCATTGTTTTCTTTGAGTAATTGAAATTTTTTCTCTATTTCTACTGTATGTTCAGATTTAATAGTTCAGATATGAGCATAATATTTCTTTAAAGACTTGTATTTATCTTTTAGTTCATTACATGTCTCTTCAAGCATATTACAATAATCATACATTTCTTCTTTAGACATATTCTCATAATAACTTTCATCTCCAAAATAATAGGAATTGTGTATAGAAGATTCTAGTGTTACCTCAGATATGTTTATCATAAAACACATATTGGATTTGTTAGCCCATTCATCATGTGATGATTCTAAGTCACTTGAATTGTCCTCAGAAGCAATCCATATTTCTTTCATTGAATTTTTATAATTTCTATATTTTTCCTTATATTTCTTTTGGTACTTGAGATTGGGACAGTTAGCCTTTACACGTCCCTTTTTCTTACATTCATAGCATACTATCTCATCATACTTGTCACTTCTTTTACAATCTTTCTTCCAGCATCCCTTTTGATCATATCTTCCTTTGAAGTTAGGATTTCTAAAATATTTCTTCTTATTGAAAAATCTCTTAAACCTTATAGATAATTGAGCCATCTCCTCATCATTGTCATGCGATGATTGTTCACTGCAAGAACTTTCTACAGAGACTTCTAATTTCTCTTTTTCTTTGTGTTTAGAGGTTGTGTTATTAAATGAAACATATTTTATTTCAGGTTTATCCTCCTCTTCCTTGTTGACTTCCTGCTCCTCTTCTAACATCATTAGTTTCCCAATGAGTTCTTTGATAGGTAATTTGATTATCTCACATGACTCTCTAATAAAGACAGAGGTCCCTCTCCATCTATTAGGTAGGCATATAAGAATCCTCATGATTTGTTCTTTGGTAGTAACATCTCTTCCAAGAGAAATCACTATGTTGACAATTTCATTGAACCTGAGATACATGTTATAAAGAGGCTCACTAGGTTTCATTTTAAAGCTATCATATTTAATATTATAAGTATTAAGTCTCATTTCTTTCACACTAGAAGTTCCTTCATGTGAAATAGACAAAGTATCCCAAATTTCATGGGTAGTTTTACATGTATAAATTCTATTAAATTCATCATCTCCTAAAGAGAAATATAAAGCATTCATGGATTTGAAATTGTTATTGTAATCAGTTTTGGTTGGGTCATCCCAAGTGATTCTATCAGTAGCAGGAATATTATACTCATCTATAATTGAAGACCAAATTTCAAAACCCATTCCTTCTAAATTCATTTTCATTTTAATTTTCCATTGGGCATAATTGGTTCCATTAAAGAATGGCGGTCTGTTTTTTGCAGAACCTTCCAGTCTATTATCCATAATAAAGAAATACTTTGAAAGATATAGATATTTAGAATTAACAGAAATTTACATATCATTAAAGTATAACTAAAATCATAGTTGAATTGTTTCAAAAAAATAATCTTAATAGGAATAACAAACTCCTCTGATACCAAATATTGGTCGGAGTAGAGTACTCAAGATGGGGGTGAATTGAGTATCTTTAAAAATTTATGTTTGAAAAGTTTTCTTAAAAGGTTCCCCAATAAAGATAAATATTGCCCAATTAATCAAGGTAATAGGGTTATGAACGTGTAACTGTTCAAATAACTTCTCAGAATATTGATTGATTCTCAGTAATCTCAATACCAGTTATTGATATTACATTTGAAGCTATTCTAATACAGAAAAATAATTATAACTTCTATCCAAGACTAACTATCAAAGTAAGTCTAGTGATTTCTGAATTATACAGTAAAAAATAGAAAACTAATTAAACTACATAGAAGATATAAAATAAGTTTTTAAGTCTCAATCCGATACCTAATCCACTCCACTTGGTGATAAACTTCCACCAAGAATTTTATATTAATAAACTTGATCCACGCCCTGGATTGGGGTAAACAACAATGCATAGGACTGTCCATGTCACATGAACTCTTCCATAGTTCTTCATGGGTATAAACTACCAGGTCACACTGGGACCTCTTCTAAACTTATTTTTGGGAGTAAAAAAGTGTACAAAGAAATGAGAGGAATTATATCTTGTATTCTTCAGTTTAATGCATGAGACGGTGCATGTTTTAATACAGACCCACACAAACTTCTCGAAAGCTAAAAAAATACACAACAGAGCAAAGATGATGAGATAAGGTTAGAAGTTCTATGAGTGTTATTTTATGCATCTCTGAACTTCTAGGATGAAGAATATGCATGTATTGGATCTTCTTGTGAGAAACAGAGTATCGCAAGTCTAGTTCCCTTGTTTCCAGTTAGATCTGGCTCACATTCTTCATGGAGTTTGTATTGTGAATATGTTCTTGACTCTGATATATGGTATCCCAACTTTTTTATTTGTGAAAGATTCGCGTGTTATTTAGAAGTTTCTTATTACAGGTATTAGTTCTTTTCTAAAAATCTTCGCACATCTGCTGCTCTACCACATTTTGATTCAGGGCCACACTTTTCTTTTTATTCTTGGTGTACATGTGTTGAAGACAACATGATGCATGTATTCTGCACCTCATACCTCATATTGTCAGTTGAAATGTCTATAAATAAATATTAATTATGTCAGTGCATTTAAAAGACTCAAATATGACCGCTAGAAATTAAATTAAAAACGACAAAATAGATTAAATAATTGTGTCACAGTCTTTCTGGAAACGGTGTCACTTGGAAACAGTGTCAGCACAAAACGGTATCTTCTTCTTTTCCATTGAGTGGTGAGATAGTTATGATGGCATAATTTTATAGATATTAGGAACTGGTAGCATAGATACAATGTTAGGATCATGGTGTATGGTACTTTTCCAAACTTTTAATGGTGGCTTTGCAGGGAACCAGTGTCACAGACTTCAATAGATTTGAAACTGGTTACAGTGTCTGGTCACAGAGTCTGGTCATGGTGTCTGGTCATGGTGTTTGGTTCACAGTGTCTGGGTCACGGTGTCTGTTCACGGTGTCTGGTCACGTTGTCTGGGTCACAGTGTCTGGGTCACGATGTCTGGTCATGGTGTCTATCCATAGTGTCTGGGTCCTTTTCCAGAAAATCAGAACCAGTGGTAGACTCACAGTTTCTTAGACATAGCCAAATATCTATATATATACCTAAGCAGTAATATTCAGAGAATGAATTTGACTTAATCATTCATAAAACAAATCATTATAAACCAAATTAAATATAGTTTACAAAATCACTCATGATTTATAGGAATCAAGATCTTGAGAAAATTTATTTAAAGCCTAGAGAAAAACAAGCATCTTTACACATGACTGGAAACAGATTAAACAATATTAACAAGATTTGCAGGATGTTTATGATTTGTGATAATTAAAACATGATTAAAACAGGAGTAGTCCAACAATATCCTCTCTAAGAGGTAGAGTGGATGTGAAAAAATGAAAGGAATTTCAATGTCCTTGATTTGATTGAGTTGTTAAAGGTAAATTTCATTACATTCATGCTTGAAGGATCGACCTAGATGTTTTGGAATTTAGTCTCTTAAAAAAACATGGGAATAAATTACATGAGAGTTATTCAAGTCTTTGTTCATCCATTAGTATTTCTATGAGATATTGATGGTGTGAAAGGGGGTGGAGATGTTCTATTTATAGAAGGGTGATAGATTAGTGTTGGAGTAATTCTATCATTTTGTGGATCTTGTTCCTTATAATATAGAGTAGGCCATAGATGATTCCTTGAAGGTTTAATGTTCTGAGCATGGGATTCATCCTGATGTGCTGTTGAAGGTGTCATAGATTGGAATAACCTCTTTTTCCGATGCGGTAATGAATGATATTCATGTTTAAGCTATGTTAGGAAGAGTTATTGAGGTAGTATTACTTCATTCAGTTCCTAGAAGTGGGGGAGGGGGGGGGGGATTTCTAGTAAGGAAGTTGGAAAGTAGCCTGAAGCCATTAGCTCTGGCCCTAGAATTAAATAGCCTTTGGATATATCATCAACTTCTCCTAAGCACAAGATCATGGTTTTTCAATAGTGTGATAATCTAAATCATAAAAATTAATCATGTTAGAATTCTTAAAAGACCTATCATGCCTATGGATACCGAGGTAAATTGAAATGGTTTTTTCTGGGTGTTTCCAGGAATCGACATTGAGCTAGTCCATGGGAGTATAGTGATGTTCTAGGAAAATTTTAAAATCCCTTTCTATGTATGATTTCTTTTTGTAATGGTTGTATGCAGTGGTGTTTCACGGTGTTGTATCTTATTCAAATGGTAAAAGTAGATATTTTTTAATTCCTAATAAGTTTTATTCTAATGGAAGCATGTTTGTATTTTAAAAGTTTTGAATTCTTTCTGTCTTAAGTGGGGGTGTGATCTATGGGTATTTTCCCCATTTGTTTTTTGTTTTGGATAAAATAGGATGATGGTGTATCTTATGATACCCCTATTTCAGAGGAAATTAGGAGTTCCGATCTGGGATCTTTAACTCTTGACTACGAGGAAAATGATTCATTAAACAGCAGTGATCCAGCCATAGGCCCCGTAGTGAAGTTGGCACGTAGTCAGGAATCCCAGGGGTGTGAGGGACCATGTTCTAGATTTTATCTTCAGTGTGGGAATGGTGACAATTTAAGGTTTTCTATTTGGAAATCTTGTTTTCTACCTTATGGTGGGGGCTTGTTGATTGGTGTGGGGGAAAGTTTCTATGTTGTCTAATGTCAGGTTTCTTATATTGGTCAGTTCCTAAATGGTAGGGTGACCCACCAAAGGCCTCATTGCAGTTTCTTCTAGTTTGAATTAGTGTTAGTTTATTATTAATAGTATGGAGTCCGTTCTGGCCTCCTGTGTTGGAAATCTAGTTTAGGTTATGATGTTGGATTGGTAATGGTATGTTTCATTTGAAGTTATCTAATTTTGGGTTCCTCTCCATTTGGGTGTGCATTGATTTTTTTTAGAAATGTGGTTTGATCTTTCCATCATGTTTTGGGAAGTGGTCTTGGATCGTTGGATTGTTTTGAGTAAGATGTATGTGTTACATCTCGTGGTTGAGATGTTCTTGGTTTTACAGGTTGGATCATGAGTTTTTCGAAATATTTATTCTTTGATTGATAAATTAGATAATATTATGGATTTCTTGGGGCGGAAAGCATTATGGTGGGGAGAATTATCACACCCGGGTTTTTTTTATATTTGACCCATTGTTTCAGTTTATTTTTGGATCTTAGTTTTTATCTTGAGTTCTAGGTGGGAAGGGTTTCAATTTTGAGGTCTTATTTTGTTTATATTTGGTCCCAAGGTTATTCCTTAGTTTCATATAGGTGTTTTTGTTGAAAACTTGAGTTTTTGGTCTTAGAAGTAGGTGGAGAACAGTTTGCAAACAATGAGAGGAAATCTTGTAGCATGCTCTAGTAAATCATGCAGGAGTTGGAATGCTTCTGGTTGAGGGAATATGAAGTATGTACGATTAAAAAAACCATGCAACAAATATGGGGGGGGGGGGTTCTGTCTCATGGAAGGACCATTTCTCATGGATAATTCATGGTTTACCAATCTGTGTGTCCAAATACTAAAAGATGTATAGATATTAAAATTTATAAAATGTATATTCTACCCTCTTAGGATCTTTAACCCAAATCCATCCATTTATGTTTGGTCCCAGTTGATAAATAAGGTGATAATTTTTAGGTATTGTCTTTTTTTCAAGAAAGTTTAAGAAAGAAGAAAGGAAGCTTGAGAAGAAAGGAAAATAACCCCACTTTGTATTTGAATCAGACCAACCATCATATTCAAGGAATCAGATTACATTACTTGAAAAGTTCAATCATATTGTGGTAGAATCTTACTGGAAGTAAATATTCATCATATTCACTCTAAATATGATATGAATGGTTTGATTGTAATGAAGAGAATCAGAGTCGGAATTAATATGATTTAAATCTTATGATGTTATACTGATCTTGGACTTCTAATAAATCACAATTTTTTATAAAACTATTGATGCAAGGTTGATGAAAGAAAGGGGGAGTAAAATGGATATTGTCAATTTTATTTATATTGATCATATCTATATGAAAAGAGAAAAAATGATAGAGATCGTAATCCTGATGATTGTAATCATGTCTATCATATTCAGGTTAGTTGTTTTTTGAACAATCATATTCTGGATGAGAAGTATAGAAATATGTTGTTATAAGAGTAATAAGATGCTAGAAATATGGGATGTTATAATACATTACAATGTATGTCAGACAATACTGAAGTCAATCCTCAATGAATTCCAAGTAATGAAGGAATTAATGATACAAGAACAAGTTTTTGATTGAAGGAAGTTACTGAAGTCGAATCTGCTGAAACGGGTACATCATATTTTGTATTTCATCGTATTCACTAGAGGATTATTTTTTTGTTTAGGAGAAGTCAATGTTATCATTTTAAGAAGAGAAATATGAACTCTGATTTCTTTTTCAATTATTTAATTTTTCAATTGGGTCAAGAACCATCATTTCAAAGTTGATACCAATTCATCTTTCTAAAGAGAAGAATAAGTAGATTTGATTGAATTAATTCATTCAAATGGATTAAGAGAAGATATGAAAGAAATATATGGATGTGTTTTCGAGAGGGGATGGGATTTAAATTCTTAGATGATGTTTGTTTTCAATAGTTTATTCATAGTATCATAATAAAGAAATCATATTGAGAAAATTAGATTAGGAAATCAGTTATGGACTAGTGTTTGGGAAGAAAGTCTAAAGAAGAGTTAAAGTCACAGAGTTGATTTTAGAAGAATTGATAAGAATTGATGAAGTCATAAATGCTCCTAAAATTCAAAGGAAATCACGATTTTGGGTAATTTGGTTGAGTCATAAACCATTTCACATCCCCACCAAAACTACTATTGGGTCACCCATAAAAGGAGATAAGTACATCATACATTCATGATGCTAATGATCGAAGTATTGTTCAAAGAGTAAGAGGGAGAAGATAAGCATTTGTAGGGAGGGAAGAGGTTTCCATATTGTTCATTGTAGAAGAAGTTTTGATGGATATAAGTGAAAGGAGAAGATACAAGATTGCAATTTATTCAGCTGATCATCATATTCATTGATAATCAAATTCAAATATTTATCAATTGTTTCTTGTCATCGTATTCAGATGGTCATCGTATCAGGCAGGATAATCATATTTGATTTCTATATTGGGATTTCTGGACTGAGAAAGAAGTGTTATAAATTGACCCAATTGTATTCTATAAGAGATATATTTTCCATATTTGGAAATTATATTGGAATAATAGGACTGGGAAGATCGTACTAGGAGAATATTACTGAGAGAATTGTACTAGAAGTCAGATTAGAGTTTTATATAAATAGTCCATGTAGTTATTACTATCTTTTGGGTAATAAATTAAAGAATTGTTTTCAAAGAATACATTTTTGGATTTTTATAAAGAAGAAAAAGTAACATGTTTTGTTACACCAAAATTTTATTTCATCCTTTATTCTATAGAGAGTAGACACACTGTTGGATTGTTTTCAAAGTGCTATACAAATGTAAGGGCATATCCTACTCATTGCATTCCACACAAAAGGATTGTTTCTAGTGTATTGGGTGGTATTGGATTATTTACAAACCATACTAAATATGTAGATATTATTATTGAATAGTGATCTTTGTAAATAATTTTGTTCCTATGAATGCGTGTTTTATTTTTTTTTAGTAGAGAATTAAATATTCAATAAGAGGAAAATGTTGTTTCATTTGAAATTAAAAGTAAAAGAAAAAATTATCACAGAATCACCCCTCCCCTCTTAGTGATACAATTATTCTCACTGGTAACTTTAAATTTATTTCTAATACTAGTTTGTAAAACACTAAGGGAGGTCCTATATTGCTCTATAAGTCTCCTCCTCCCTACAAAGTGTATATCTAAGGTGATTCTTCAAGATTTGGGGCCAGATTTTCAAGGAAATCTCCTCTCTAATTCGAATTCTTAATTCTTATTCCATTTTCTCCAGAGATATCCTTCTTCCTCAGTCAAGTGGATCTTGGGTTCAAGTTTCCCTTTATTTATGTTCGGGTTTTTTGTGTGTTTAAGGTTTCTTTGGTATGTTCTTTCTTCCTAGATCCTTTTTAAGGTAGTTTTGGATGTGAATCACTGAAGCACCGTAAGATTGAGGTAGGTTTCCCTTTGAACGTGCCTTTAAATTTAAGAATCATGGGTTTAATTATTTTCTCACCTCCCCATATGTAAAATATTGATGTTTGATCATTTAAATAATTTTTTGGTGTGAAATGGGGTGATTTCTACCATGTTTTATGATAAATAACATTGTTTTGTTTAATATTTCACACCAAGTGTTCGATGAAATGAAAGATTAGATTTTTTGATGTTAAAAGAATTTATTGGATTTGAAAATATATTTTTTACATCTAAATGGTTGTTTTGGGTTTCTAAAATGAATTTATAAATGGTTTTGGCTCCTAAAAATGGAATGGAATGTGATAATGATGTGTGGCCTGATTTGAACTTGATGAACATGGTTTAGGTTTGCACATGTAGTGTGATAACTTGAATGGGATTTCTAAAATGATTTTGAAATGGAAAATGGTGTGTTTTCAACCCTTTTTGAAATATAGATTTGGATTTATGATAAATCATGGTGTTGTGAAAGGATTTTTGAGGACCATTTGGTATTTTTTTATAGAAGTGTTGAAAATTTTCATTATGAAAACCCTCCTTGGATAATATTCTTATCTTATTTATATTTAATGGATGATATTTCCTCACTATAGAATCCTCGTGATCCATTATGTGAATGGATGGGACATCCTCGCTATGGAATCCTTGTGACCCATTTACTTTGAGTGGAATTGGAGATTATCTGTGTGAACTCCTTTGAGATCTATTTTTTATATAGAAGGAGATTGATCATTGGAGTGTCTTAGGGTGGTTTCTCTGGTGTGAATTAATTTTATATGATATATGTGCTTATGATTTGATTCTTTATTGGCATCAGTTGGATCACCAACTTTATACTCTTAACATGGAGACCTGGCATAGTGAGCAAATTTTCTAGGAATAATTGCTAAACTAGATTAGTTTTACGCTTTGGATAGTGTCCCATAGTAGGGGGATAAATTTTGTTATTGTTTCTATGGGTTATTGTGCCTTGGTCAGGCCATTTAGGGTGAGATTGAACATGTGTGGAATAAATTTGATGCCATTGAGTGAGATGAGATTTATAAGATGAGTCAAGATTTATAGTATGTTTTGGATTATTCATGAGCTCCTAGGTTTATCCCATGTCTATTGGAACTTATTATTCTTCAGTGAGTGATTGTGATGTATTGTTGGTTAGATACTCTTGTGTGATCATTTACATTTCCCTTATTATTTGATCATTTTTATGTCTTAATAGAATGGTTTACTTCTTAGACAAAATTTATGTGTCAGATTTCAAGATTTATGGAATTTTTTTGGAAAACATTCATCTCACTTTATCTTCCCTTGTAAAATGAAGACATATTCCATTCTCTTTTAAATGATCATAGTTCCCTCTTGGGGAAGAATGTGGTTTTAATTGGAAAAGAGTAATGGAATTTTTTTGGTTTTAAAGTGGACAATGTATGGAAAATATTACTTTTACATATTTTATTTCAGACCTAAAGTTGTTGTTTCTTTTATTTTAAAGGATTTTAATGGGAATAGATTTGTTTGGGCATGCCTAATGAGTTTTAATGCTCACGCATATAGTTCTTTATTGTTTATAGACTTTGGTGTAGATTTCATAATGGCTTTGATCTCCATGGGTGATGGTTGATCTTGGTATCAGAGAGTGACCCTCAAGGTTACATGGAGACTTCATGGTTGTCAGGTTTAGTTTGTTTTTTGTTCAGTTTTGTTGTATTCCTAGTCTCTCTTATAAAATATGATATTCAATTTATATATATATATATATATATATTACAAAGCTCTATTTTTTCCACTGTTTAGTTTATTTATTTATATTGGAAAAAATAATTCCATTGGTTTCTATGATGATGTATGATACAAGTTTCTAGCCCATGTGTATTGGGAATGCCCATCAGGCCTTACCACGGATCGACTCAGGTTACTGGTTCAGGGTCGACCTGGGTTGGTTTGTGACCTATAAGCTGAATGTTTTGAGTACCTTAATACATATATAAGTTTAATAAATCCTAATAAGTGGTTTTCAATTCCATATAATCAAGTTACTATGCATATATAACACCCTAATATCTTATGATATATTTATATTAAAAAAACGTGATTTCATTTATAGCTTTCTTTACACGCAAAAACTATCATAAATGAACATTGATATAGTATTGAATAATAATTATTTAATTTGGTGGTTATCACATGGAAATTAGTTTGGATGGTATTAATAATAAAAAATTAATTATGAAACATAATTTTAAATATTTTTTATAATTAAAATTCATTGATTAATGCATAATAAATAAGTACACAGTTTTCAATAAATTAATTTTATGCTTCAAAAATATGTTTTAATAAAAAATGGATTTTTTTGTAAGAAAATTATAATTAATTTATACCATTTTTAGAAATTTTATTTCAGGAAATTAATATCAAATTTTGAATAGGAATTTTAATATTTACTTAGGGTGAATTTTCAATATTTTTTTGAATTTTTTTTGGGTGAAAAATAAAAAATAACAATTTTATATGATTTTTTTATTTTTATGTATTAAAAAAGTCACATTCTATTTAGTATTGGTTTCAAAATGAAATTATTTTATTTTTATTAAACAAAATCCAATAAATCTCATTTTAATCAACATTACACTTGATTTTTGTATAAAAATATTTTTTACTTAAAACCATTTTCATCATGTTTTGTAGGATTGTTTTTAAATTAATTTTGAAACATTTAGAAATTAAATTTGAAAAAATGGACTAAATATTTAGAATTAAAATAATTAATATTATATAATAAGGTTAACTTATTTTTTTCATTATGAATCGTAACCGGGGTAAAAATTGATTAATACGATAAAGTTTAAAAGGGGTTAATGAGGGGTTAAACTAAAGCGATAAGGGTTAAAATTCCCTAAAAACCTATCTAAATATAATTTTATGGTAATAATTATACACTATATAATATATTATTCTAATATGAGTCATTTTTTATCCATTTTTCTTGAGTAAGACATTAATATATTTTAATCATTTAAAAAATTCCAAGTGTGTCCTCTCCCTCCTTTATAAAGGGACACCAACTATCCTATCTTAACCACACTTAAAGAAAATATTCGTTCAAAAAAACCCTAGAGAAATACTTTTCTAACATCCCTCAAAATTTTATAGTGGTCTTATTTTGATCATAATTCCATCCATTCAAGGATTATGATGTAATCTAAAGGTGGTTTCTCAATGAAGAGGTATAACTCTTAACCGAGCATTTTCAATTTTATTTCTTCTTATACCACCTATATATATATTATATCCATTATAAAATAATTAATTCAGTATATTAAATATAATTAATTTTTATTTTTAATATAAATCAACCATTTTACACCTCATTTCCATCAAATTAGAAATGAATGTATCACTACTGTGTACAAGTGGACTACCGCCTCCATGTAACGATTTGATTCATTTTCCATCAATGTCATTCATATTTGGTTATTATGATGGATTTAGTGTTTATATATAATTTTAAGAAATAATTATGCTTCAGGAATTATAATATCCCATCAACCTTCTTACCTTTCCATCCATCGGAGAATAATCATGTATCTTGTGAGTTCATGTGGACTACCACATATATTCTACAATGTGATCCATTTTTCATCACCACTTAATATGAATAATTACAAAATTTTATAAAATAAATAAATATTCTACTTATTTCATGAATAATATTATGGATATGATGAAATAATGGCCCAGGTGAATGTACCATAACCATCAAACCAAAACATTTTTGGAAAATGGACTAGTTTTAAAAAAATGTTTATTTTAATGAAGAAACTATTAATAAAAGGATATTTGGAAATTATAAAGGAATTATAAATAGTAAGTTATATATGAATATGGTTTTGGAATATATATATAATAAATATAGATTTATTGTACAACATATTTTGACACATACAGAGCAAGATGAGATTTAAGGGAAGAGTTTATGGTTTAATCTCATTTCTTTTTGGGATTATCTATTATAAATTTACATTGAGTGAAATTTTATGGATATTTTACTTTAAACCACATATATTTTATTTTTTTGTTATTATTTTATTATTTATATATTTTTACCATTTTCTTCTCTTTTTTACAAAAAATTATCAAGAAAATACTTTTATAGAAAATTCGACCTTATTTCCTCTTTGGTCGTCGAACTTTTTCTTCCATGTCCATGATATTAAAAATATTTATGGAATTTCTTACCTCTACATGAAATTTTTAAAAAATTTATTTTTCATTACCTTTTACTTTATTTATTATGGTTTTAAAGGAATATTTTTAAAGAAACTTTTTCGAAACAAGTCACATTTGAATTTTTTCAAAAGTGTGAAAAGAATTTTCTATTTTAACATATATGGTATCAAAGAATATTCCCACTATCATAAAATCTATTTAATTGAAATATTATTTTACAAGTTTACAAGTTTATTTTCAAATAATACCATTTTCTAAATATTCTATTAATTTTCAATTAAAATGTTTTCAAAATAAAATATATTTTTATCATGATTTCCAAGAAAGGTTCAAATATTGTTTTAAAGGTATTTTTCATCTATGTCAATATCTTTTAAGGATATTTATACTTATCTAGGGATATAATATAATGATAACATCCAATTTATATTTTTGTATGACTTATATTGATATTAATTTAAGGATTATACTATGAATATCGTTTCTTTCCCATAACTAAATTTAGTTACGTTGAAACATTTATGAGAACTTATTGTTTTACATAGGTTATATTATGATGAAATTTTTATGAAAAACATTTCCTTTTCATGAGTTATTATATCATTATATGATGATATTATTAAAATTTTATGATATTGTCCCACACATTGGTATGTTTTTCATAATGTGACGGGTGGTCTTGAAATTATATAGCCCTCAAGTTAATTATGTAGAGATAGATATATCATGAAATAATAAGGATTGAAATGGAGAGTGAAACCATTTCATTAAGGGACTCTGGCCACTATAATAGTCTTGGGAGTAAACCATGACTAATGAAATGATGGAATAAGGAGTGCACTCAGTCCATTATGATAGTCTTGGTTGTGGTCCTTTACTATGTAAATAATTTTATATGATTATATGTATTCAATAAACTTATGTATTATTATTATTATATGTTCTAATGGTTAATCATTAATTATTGATGATTTCACACACTTATTCTTTATGCCTTTTTTTATCACATAACCACATTCCATGATTTATGATTAATGATCATTTTATGATTGGGTGTAAGTTTTTTAAGTTACAACCATGTTCTTATATCCTTATATTTATATTATGATCACTTATGATCATTGATTTAAATATCTTATGTTTACCCTTACTGAGCATCAAATCTCACCCTTTCATATGTTTCCATTCCCCAAGTTACGAGGAATGGTTTTAAGTAGGGTATGTCTATGAAGTAAACTATGTGAGAAGATCTTTATAGTAGATGTTGAAAATATATCATGAAAGAAAATTATCATGTATCTAGTCTCCAAATACACTTAAAAATTACAGTTATAGAGAATGTATTATAATGAGTTATATTGAATATAAATCTGAAATGAATTAATACATATGTAATTTATACTTGGGTCACCTCAGTTGGTATCAGAGTAGGGATTAATTTTTTTTTAGATTAGGATTAGGGAAAATTGTTAGAAACCATGGGGATAAGTCTAAGTATAGTATACCATTCTGAAGCTTTGGTAAAATATAGATTCTGTGGTTTTATAAGAAAACACATCCGTTTATGGATACTAGAAAGTGGATGCGACTGGGGAACAATTGTACCAAGGGGTAAAAACTCTAAATGGGGTGGATTTGATATTAACTCGATCTTTACCATTTCATGATGAGTGGGCCTAAGAATGAACACATAGATCAAAACTCCCATAGGATATTATTGGGTTAATTTATATTTTCTTTATAAACAATTATGAAGTATTTGAATAGATTATGACCATGAATGACCTAAATTAAACCCAATGAGTCATATAATGAACATAAAGTGTCACGATTTAAATATATTATGAATGATTTTTCATGATTACATGATTAATCACTATGATTATTATTTATCACACTATTATTTTTAGCCATAGTTAATGAATGGACATACGAGGAATCATGTTAATGCTGAATGTGACGGGAAATACAATGAACTTACTCTTAATAAAACAAATGAAATAGAAGAGGAGATGAAAGATCTTGTGGATATTCTCAACCAAATATCTCAATATATGAATGGTAACTTGGATAATTCTGAACTTCCAAATGGACAAAGGAAAGAATAACTCAGTATTGAATTTTTATATGAAATATCCTACCCTCATTATGCAGTTCCTCTAATACAATTATTGTTTATAAATGAATTAATTATATTGAAATGATATTATTTATTATCCAATGCTTAGACAATGAGTATGATATTTTAGCCATGTATCCTTTATAATGTTAATATGATAAATGGTGGAATATTATTATGAATACGAGGAAATATGTGGAAATTAACTCCATGAAATGGGAAGAGTTTAAGAGTAAATTTCTCAATAATTATTTCCCATGGAATTTTTACACAAAAACTGAAATTTAAATCCTATACCTGAATAAAAAATATAAAAAATCCCTTCACACCTTTAAGGAAAATTTCCCTAGGCATGAAAGGTATGTTTCCAGTTTTATCATCAACCCTGAAAAAAATTGACCAATTCATTAGTGGCTTGAGACCATGCCTTTGAAAATAATTTGATATAATATAATTTTATAGCTATAGATAAATAATTCAATGTTATCTCAAACTAGAATTGAAATTGGATACTCTCAGGTTTCTCACAGTTTTGGGGTGAAAAATCTAACAATGCAATTTTAAATAAATTTTAATAATAAAAAACATGGAGGATAGAAAATAAATCTTACATCATGTAATAAGTGTAGAAGAAATCATGGATAAAATTTATTTATGGGGTATGTTAACTGTTTTAGGTGTGTAAAATAATGATATATAGTAAAATAATATTAAAGTGATGTGAAGAGGACAATCAATGAAATGAATGGTGAAAAATATCAACCAAATGTTCCACCCACACTCAAATGATATAATTATAAGGTGTATAGACATTAAAACAATCAGTGAATGAATCCAAGTTTTAATGATGTTAATCGATGATATAAACTCCTTAAGCCCAATGATAAATGGAAACCTTATTTGATCACAACTGCTGATGTGGATCATGAGAATGAAATGGTGAAAGGAACTCTTAAAATTCACCCTAGAACTAAAAATGTTTTATTTGATTTTATACCTAACCACTCTTTTATATCTGAATAATTTTTAAAGGGTATCACAACACCACCTAAATATAAAATCTTGAGTTAGCTATAAAAACTCCTAGTGGTATGATGATCTCATATTAAGTCTATATCTCCTCTCTGATAGAATTATGTGGGAATGTGATTCCTGAAAATCTGTTGATTACCACTCTATTTTAATTTTAGGTGATTTTGGTATTCAATTGTCTCTCTCTATATAGATACCATATCAATTTATGAGGATGAAAAGTCACATTTGATATTCCAAATCAAACAATAATCATCTTTTGATGCTAAGATGAATATGAACAGCCAATGGAAGTTACTTCCATTATATGGGTCTTATCACATATTCATGGGGGGTTATTTATCACAAAAAGTTTGGGATAAACTTAAATTGAATATAATTCAATTGTTTGGTATTATTTTAATGTATTTCCCTGATACTTGAAAAGAATTCCCTTGAATTATGAGGTTTAGTTTTTAATAAAACTCATACCTAGTGCGACACATATTTCAAAAGATTCCATATATAATGGACCCAATAGAGATGTAGGAATTGAGGATTTAAGTCCAGGATAACCATGATAAGATATCTGTATATGTTAGTACATAACCATGGGGTGACCCAATTTTTTTGTTAATAATAATGATGGGTTAATGTGTATTTTCATTGATAATTGATAATTTAACAAGATCAATGTCAATAAAAAATATTATCTACCATATATTAATAACTTGTTTGATCAACCGTATGGAGATAATTACTTTCCCAAGATTGACATTTATTATGGATATCATAAATTGAGGGTGAGTAAGAAAGATATACCCAATACAACCTTCCATAGTAGATATGGTCATTATGAATCTATAGTGATTCCATTTGGACTTACCAATTCCCCCACTAACTTCATGAATTTCATGAATATATTCCTTATAGATTAAATCAATTAGATTGTGGTAGTCTTTATAGATGATATTCATATATATTATAAGATCATGGAAGAGCATGAAGATATTTTGAATATTGTTTTGGAGACCCCGAGGAAAGAGAAGTTGTACACCAAATTTAAAATGTTTAAATTTAGTTTACAAAAAACATTATTATTGGGTTGCATAATCTCAAGTAAGGGTATATAAATGGATAATTTAAATATAGAAGTTATTGATTAATGGACATGACAAACATGTTATCTAGGATGTATATTTTTCTTGGGTTGGATAGATACTATTGGTGATTTTTGATGGATTTATAATGGTCATCTAATCAAATAACAAAGTTGACTCCGAAGGGATCTATGTTCCTTTGGACAAATGAATGTGAGGAAAATATCTAGGAGTAGAAATAAAGGTTTGAAAATACACCTATTTTTATACTACCCTATAGTAGATAAGTGTGTATGATATATAGTGATGAATCAATTAATAGAACAAGATTAATCCTCCTTAAGAATGATATGGATATAGATTATGCCTCATACCATTTGAAAATTCTAGAGTAAAATTAACCAAATCATGATTAAGAGTTGGAAATAATATTTATATTGAAAATATAAAGGAATTATATTTATGGTGAAATATGTAATATATTTACAAATAATAATACATTTAAGTGTATATTTACATATTAAAAGTTGAATAAGAACCAAAGGATATGGTTGGAATTAATTAAATACTATGAATGCTCAATACATTACCACCTTGGGAAGGTGAAAATGGTGGTTGATGCACTAATTCAGAAATACCATGCCAGTTTTTCCATGATAAGTATTTAAAGAGATCCAATATTTATGGGATTGTAGAATATGGATCTTGAAACCCTGTTTAAGGGGGAAAATCATATCTTTCTCTAATTAATGTTCAACCATCCACCCATGTAAGGATTAAATAGGTGAATAAGGAGGATATGGAACTGTAGAAGAAGGTGATAAATGTTCATGTGTTTAACCATTATTGTGATTGAATGATATGTTTTAAGAATCGAGTATGTTTCCCATCAGTACTATATTTCAAGGATCGGTTGGATAGATATCATAGCTCATCATCCTCTATTTATCCAGAAAGTATGAATATGTATAGAGATATGAAAGAGTATTTATTGTGGGAGAGAATAAAAAGGAATATTGATGAGTATATATCTCATTTTCTGGCATGTTAATAAGTTATTATTGAGATATAAAATTCCAATGATATGTTACCAATATGATGTATACCAGAATAAAAATGGGAAAAATTACTATGAATTTTATCATCAAACTTCTCAAAACATCTAAAGGGAATAATACTATTCAGGTTGTGTCAATCACCTTATGAAATTAGCATATTTCATTTCCATAAGAAAATATTTATATCTTGATAATATTGCAATTATATCCATTAAGGAAGAGGTAAGGTTTTATGACATACCATATTTTATTATATTTTATCAGGATGCTAACTTTTCCTCAAAGTTTTAGATAAGTATTCAGTAAATATTGAATATAGGATTGAGCTTTAGCACTGGTTATATCCTCTGATAAATGGTTTTTCTAAGAGGACCATTCAAATACTAATGGATATAAAAATATCCTCTTCTCTATATTTCCAAGTTGTTTGGGATCAACACCTTCCTCTTGTCGAATTCTTTTATAATAACAATTTTCACTCAAGCATTCAGATGTATCAGTATGAAGATATCTATAGAAGGAAGTGAAAAACTAAAATGTGATTGGATGAAGTTTGAGAAAGAAATCTATTGAAAATTGAGCTAGATGAGGAAATAGAAGAGGATTATAAAGTCATTCAGTAGCACATTAGGGAATCTTAGAGACAATAAAAGAGTTATACTGACAATCATTGGTGAGACCTAGAATTAAATGTTGGTGAGAAGGAATTCCCACAATTTTCTATATGGAAGAAGATTATGAGATTAAAAAATAATGTAAAGATAAGCCCCAAATATATCACCCCTTTCTAGTTCTTGAATATATCAGGTTTTTTATTTATCACTTAGTTCTTCCACTAAACCTCTCTCAAGTTCATGATGTGTTTCATGTATCTCTCCTAAGAAAGTACATACTTGATCCTTCACATGTACTAAACTCATATGTCATACGAATGGAGAATTATATATCTTATAAGGAAGAACCATTAGATAATTTTAATCGATGATATAATGTTCTACAAAATAAGACCACCCACCTGGTTAAATTTTTATAGTGAAACCATAAATTTAAGGTAGTTATATGGGAACTCGAATATGTGATGAGGAAGAAGTATTCTCAGTTGTTTGTATCAAATTGATGGAATTTTGAGGGTGAAATTATTATAAGGGGATGGAATATTATACCCTTATATTTTATGAAATATTTTTCTTTGAATTAATTTGATTTCTTTGATAACTTTCTTTACACACAACACTGAGTTTAAACAAACAACGATATACTATTGAATTATTATTATTTAATTTGATGGTTATTGCATAAAAATTGGTTTTTATGGTATTTATATGAATTAAGAATTTTTTAAAAATATTTATAATGGTTTATATAATTTAAATATATTTATTAATTCATACTCAATTTTTAGTAAATCCATTTTATGCTTAAAAAATATGTCTTTTGAAAAAATATTTTTTCTTGCATGGAAATTGTAATTAATTTACATAATTTTTATAAATTTTATTTTAGGAAATTACTATAATTTTTGAAACCATTATTTCAATACTAACTAAGTGTGAATTTTTGGGATTTCTATAAAAAAGTTTATTTTCGGGTGAATATTAGAAAATACCAATTTTATATAAAAACTATATATATTTTTTATATATTTACAAAGTTAAATTTTATTTTGGATTGGTTTTAAAATTTACTAATTTAATTTAAAAAAAATCCAATCAATTTCATTGGAATCAACATTACACTTTTTTGTATAAAAGTATTATTATACTTAAAATGATTTTTTCTAGAAAACTGTTTTAAGTCACATTTAGTGTGTTTATTTTTAAATTATATTTTAAAATATTATTGAAATTTAATTTTATAAAATTCATTAAATATTTATAATTAGAATAGTTAATATTATATAATAATATAAACTATTTTTCAATCATTATTAATAGTAAAAAAGGTAAAAATAACTTATTATGGTATGTAACGCCCCGACTCGAGTTACCCAGAGTTGGTGCATTATTAAATAACATTGGCATGATCACAATAGATCAAGTCCCAAATGAATGATAAATTTAGTATCCTTGGAAGTACTAGTACATAAATACGGTTTACATTACATTATTAAATGAAAACGTAACATTGTCTCTCCTTTGAACACAATCATATCCCTTAGCCTATCCCTGTAGGTCAGTCATAATATACTTTTTCTCATTCTTTGAAAAATCAAAAATAAGAAATGGGTGAGCTTAGATGCTCAGTAAGGATAACAATATAGCGAAAAATATCATAAATAAGCATAAACATTTAAGGTAATGTATAAGAATAAAATGCAAGCCTTTTAAGCATAAACTTCAGTATAATATGGCAAAGATAAATAAAATAATACAATTTACTTATTCACATGAATATTGTAATGACCCAAACATTCATGAATGAAAACCCCTCTTGATCTAATTAAATGTATCTTTATGTAAAATGTTTATATAAAATGTCAAATTATTTGGTTTTATGTTAAGAATTGTGACTGTTGCTAATATAGCCACTGAACAGTGATCACATGATTAGTATAAATATAAGGCTTTAAAAAATCCAATTCACTCAGACAAAGGATGTGAAAACCTAATCCAGTAGATGTTCCCCATATGAAGCCCATTTTTCAGAGCTCAGAAAGGAGGTTACGTCTTTGGGCTTCACTCTTGACCAATCCCAAGATGAGCATGAATATGTTATGCTCAAGCGGGACCGCCTACAAGAGAAGTGGAAGTTGATAGAGATTACCACCCGAGCAATGTTATCTGAGCCACCCCAAGAGTCTGTCACCATTGCACACCTTACTCTTTAGTCTTATGCCTGTGTTAGAAGGGGTTATGTAACCAGAACTTATCACTATGGTTATGTACATTATTTTTGTATATAATAATTAATACACTTTCATTTTATTATTGTTACCTTGTAAATAGTTTTTAAAGCACAAATAGTATTTTTAGTTAATGTTCAACTAAGAAATGTATTTTGATGAATTAATGGATTTTTTAATTAAATACAATTTTAATAAAATATTATTATTGTAATTAAATTATTTTTTATTAAATATAAATGATCGTATAATTTTATGAATGAAATTGTAATTTTTATTAAGGTTTGAAATCCATTTTTGTCAAAACCCATGAATTTTCGATAAATGTCAGTTTTTATTTTAAAAGTTAAAATTAACTTATTTAGAAAATTATTTAGAAAAAATTAATATTATTTCTGAAATCAAGATGTTGAAATTATCCAACGGTGAATTTTTCATAATTTTCTGAGATAGTCAAATTTTTGGGTAAAAATTATATACCATTTAAATATATAATGTGTTTTATGACATCATAATGACCCAATAGTGAGGTAATAAAATACTATAAACTTTATTCTCGTCCAATAAATGTTTTATCATTAAAATATTTTGGTTTTGGGTTTGTTAGATTTATTTTACAAAGCTTTAGTGGACCCTTCAAGACTTATTAAACATTTTGTCTTTTTAAATTGTTTTCCTTGGAAGTGTGACTCACCTCCACATAAGCTACCCCATTATTTTAAGAAGTTAGGACTTTTTCATTACAAAATATGGTTTTCCATTTCCATTTTACAAAACCCTTGAGCAAAACCCATGGGTTGGTTTGTGGTTAGAATTAGTTTAATGTGAGGTGTCCCAAACCTAAATAATAAGGAATTTCCTCACCTTTCCTATATAAACCCACCCAAGCTCCCACTTCCTCCTCAATCATAGCCTATTTAGTTCGTCCAACCTCTGAAATCCTCTCTCTAGAATCCTCCCAAGGTGCCCCAAGCTCCCAAGAAGCCTCTCTCAAGCCCCTATCAAGTCTTTGGAATCACACTTCCAAGTAAAGGTTTTCTTCCTTTCTCATTTTTGTCCAATATTCTTGAAGTTGTTATTCCCTTTTAATTTCAATTATAAATTTTGGGGTATGGTTTTTCACCTCCCCCATACTTCCCTATTTATGTTTTAATTATGGGAGTCCCATTTATCGCTCTTTAAATGCCTCCCATGTACACCCATTAGTATGCCAAAATTTCGAAAGGAATTTATCTCTCCTCATTTACAGTCAAGCAATTCTTTTGTATCATGAATATAAATTCCATTACATTTGTTGGGACATGTATCTTTATGACCCCCTTACTATAAATGTAATGTAAATATTATGATACACCCCTTTCTCTCTCATCAACCATTTTTATGAGTTCTTATGTCATGCCGTTATGCTGTCGAAATTGCACCACGTTTTTCCAAGCCAAACTCATTGTGTAGTGAATACCATGCCCGTTTCCCTATCACAGATATTAACCTTTATGCACATTTAATTATTTTTTAAATAGTTTCGATTATGTATTCCACATTCGTTTATCATGGAATAGATGATTTTGTTGAGTGATTCAATGTTTTATTATCCATGTGGCACACTTATGCATGAAATGAAATGTTTAAGAAGGGTGCACCCTGATAGTGATCCAATGCATTGGGTAATGTATAATATCATGATAAGTCATGTGAAATGGGTTTTTACTCATGATAATTCATGTTTATAGAGGTTTTACTCATTATTCATGTGCAATGAGGTTTTACTCATGCTTCATGTACAATGATCATTGACTCATGCTAATTCAATGTTCAGTGTTGTTGCCACATTTCCATGATATGATTATCATGATTTATCATGCCTTTATGTTTATTATTCTCTTGTGCTATATTGATATGCCTATTGTCTAAAATGTATTTTATTCCTCATGTTATTCCATGATTATTCCCTTAATGGGATTTATAGCTCACCCTTTTCTTATGCATGTCCTCAGGCTATCCCATGCAATGCTAAGTACGAGGGAATGTAGTGGTCATATAAAGGAAGTTTTCAATAAATTTGTTGTATTTCATGTTTTAAGTTGTTATGTAATGATCTTAATCCCCAATGACACTATACCTCTCAATATTCTATGTTTTATTAAGTGAAGTTTATGTAATAAATTATGTTTAATTATGTAATAAAAGGTAGGGTTTTCACAGTTGGTATCAGAGGATAAGTTTAGTTATTTTTGGGATTAGGATTAGAAAACACTAGTAAAGCCTTAGAGACAAGACTAAGTATAATAAAAACAGCCCTAAGTTTTGGTGAGTATTGAGTTTGTTGTTTATCAAGAAAATACATCCCTGTCTGGATACAAGCAGGTAGAGGCGGCTCTGGCACAGATGTATCCTAGGTGTAAAACCCAGAAACACCGCTTTGATATAGACTTGAACAGGAACTCGTGTACAACAACGGGCCTTGCTGCAATCTTGGTTACTACACTCCCTAGGGATATGCTTTGGTAAATTCACAAGCTTAGTGTGAACCATTATTAAGGGACTAAAAAAATTACCTAAGAATATATGTTAGAAAGTAAATCATGGATAACATAGATTGAAGCGAATAGATTCATATGTTAAGAAAATAAAAGTTATTTATAAGTCATCAGTTTTGTCCTTGTATTATTCTTTATGTGTTACCCCTAACTTTCCTTTTATTCCATACAAAGTCCCGTAATAGAAGGACTCAGGCTAAAAACTAATGTGAAGATCAATGTAATGATTGTACTAATGAGATTCCCAATCCAATGGGAGAGGGAATCGTGAACTTTGTCACACTTATCTCTCTGCTAACTCAAGATTTGAATAGAAAAATGGGTCAAGAGGAACTTTGAACACCCCTAATAAATAATAAGTCTCTATCGAGTGCTTCATGAGACAAAGGCCTCCTACTTTTAATGGATCATCTGATCCCTCAATCACTGAACAATGGATCAACTCCATTGAAACGATATTCTCCATCCTTCAATGTTCTGAACAAGAGAAGGTTCTCCTGGCTACTTATCTTATGGAGGGTGAAGCTGATCAATGGTGGGCGTTGATAAAAAATACAAAGCCTGATAAGGAGAATAAGGCGTTGGAATGGAAGGATTTCTAGAAGATGTTTTTCGATAAATATTTTTCGTACACCCTCCGTCTTAAGATGGAAAGGGACTTCCTTTCACTCAAGAAAAAAGACAACAAATCTATTAGAGAGTACAAGGCAAACTTCACAAGGATTGCACGATACGCCTCTGGCTTTGTCGTTAACCCCGAATGCAAGGTTGAACGCTTCTTTGGTCGGCTGAAACCTAGCCTGTGCAAAGCGCTGGCAATCCGTGACTTCAACAGCTATGAGTAAATTGTCCGATGTTCCCTCAAGGTCGAAATGGAGATCCGAGAATCTCAAGGGTATCATGGGGATAAGAAGCGTAAGGTGGACTTCAATGTTGGTAGTCCGATGGATAAATCCAACAGTGCTAAGAAGATCCAACACCCCACTTTCCAAAGGTACAGAAAGAAGCATCCTAGAAATTTCCTAAAGGGGATGAAGAAATGCTTTAGGTGTGGAAGAGAAGGAAACCTGGTTATTAACTATTGGTAAAAAAGACCCGCGGCTGTGAAAGAGGAGAGGAACACACTGTTCGAACCTCAATGCGTGGTTCATTGCTACAACTAAAAAGAACTAGGTCATCTTGCAAATCAGTTCCCTAAGCCAAGGGTTTTCGGAGGCAACCAACAACCTCCCAGGCAGCAAGGGAAAACTTTTTCCATCACTACTACCGAAGTGAACCCCGAAAACGAAGTGGTGATAGGTACGCTAGTTATTCATTCAATAATACCTAACATACTTTTTGATTTAGGTTCTACGCATTATTTTATATCTTGAAAGTTTAGTAGAAAAATCCCAGCACCACCACAAATCTTGGAAGTTAAGATGTCGTTGAGTACGAAAAATAGGGTAATAATTTCATCCCATGAATATAACTCCTCCCCTGTCATAATCTATGGATTAAACTTCCCGGAAAACCTCATCATACTCCCTCTAGTGGAATTTGATGTGATTCTTGGTAGGGATTGACTTTCCTTATATAGATCCAACATAAATTGGCAGGGGAGGGAAATCACTCTCCATGTGAATAATCGACCCCCGATTCTATACAATTGCAAGGAGGAAGATGAATCTTCTTTAGCTCCATCATCTCAAGCGTGGATATTACTACCCTATGAGCATGCGTATCTGGCTCAGATGATTGAGTATAAGGAAGAAACCATCCTAGAAGACATGCCTATTGTGAGGGAATTCTCTAAAGTGTTTCTTGAGGAATTTCCTGGTCTTCCTCCTAGAAGATATGTTGAATTCTCAATTGATATTATACCTAGGGCATTGGTAATATCCAAGACACTTTATATAATAGATTTTTTGGAGCTTCAGGAGCCGAAGAAACAACTACAGGATAATCTGGATAAAGGGTTTATACGCCCAAGTGATACACCATGGGGTGCACCAGTCCACTTTGTCAAGAAGAAGGATGGGTCAATACGCCTTTGAATCAATTATCGCAAGATTAACAAAATCATGATAAAGAACAAGTATCCTCTCCCACAAATTAATGAATTGTTCAATCAGCTGCGTGGAGTAAAATAATTCTCTAAGGTGGATTTGCGGTCGGGATATTATCAAGTAAGTTTGAAGAAGGAAGATATCCCCAAGACTGCTTTTCGTACAAGATACAGGCACTATGAATTCATAGTAATGCCTTTTGGACTCAATAATGCTCCAGAAATATTCATGGTCTTGATGAATAGAGTTTTTATAGATTACCTAGACAAATTTTTGGTAGTATTTATAGATGATATTTTGATATACTCCAAAACGAAGGAGGATCATTAGGAGAATCTAAGAACTATACTAGAGACCTTTCGGAAGGATAATCTCTATGAAAAGTACAAAAAGTGTGAGTTCTGGTTGAAGGAGGTCTCATTATTGGGCCATATCATCACAAGCAATGGGATATCTGTGGATCCCTCTGAAACAGATGTAATTGAGGGATGGCCGAGGCCAACATCGGTAATGGATATCCGTAGCTTCTTGGGGTTAGCTGGATATTACCGATGATTTGTGAGAAATTTATCATGATTGTCCAACCCTATTACCAATATAACTCTAAAGGGAGTAAAGTTTCCTTGGAGTGATGAATGTGAAGAAAGCTTCAAGGAGTTAAAAATGAGCCTTATCACTACACCCGTGATCACTTTACCCACAAGTGGAGAATTTTCTGTGGTATTTAGTGATGCTTCAAAGAAGGGCCTGGGATGTGTGTTGATGAAAAATGACAAAGTCATTGCCTATGATTCAAGGAAATTGAAAGTTCAAGAACAGAACTGTCCAAAACATGACCTTGAGTTGGCTACAGTGATATTCGCTTTGAAAATCTGGCAGCATTATCTCTTTGGGGAGAAGTGTGAAATATATACAGACTACAAAAGCCTAAAGTATATATTCAAATAGAAAGATTTGAATATGAACCAATGAATATGGTTAGAGATGATCAAATACTATGACTGCTCAATCCATTACCAACCTGGGAAAGCGAACAAGGTGGAGGATGCCCTAAGTATAAAGGACCCAACAATTCTATCATTGATGAGAATTGAAAAGGATCCAATCTTCTTAGATTTGATAAATATAGACATGGGAACCATAAATAAGGGAACATAATCAATCATTAACAAATTATTGCTCAACCATCACTTTTGGAAAGGTGAAATGATGCTCAAAAGGATGATGTGGGAATTTAGGAAAAAGTGGAAGCTATCGGAGAAAGGAAATCCTTGGAGCTTAATGTTAATGGAGAAGGAATTGTGAGATTTGGGAAAAAATAATGTGTTCCATCATGTTCGGAGATGAAGAAGGAACTTTTGGATGATGCACATAGTTCAAATTTCTTTATTCACCCAGGAAACCGAAAAATGTATCTATTAGAGTTGGTTCCCTAAGAACCAACTGTTTGTACTTTGATTATGTGAATTTACACTTATTATATATTGTTCATTGTTCTGCATGACTGTAATATATTAATGTCCTAGAATATTTGTTGCATTAATAAGGTCATGGCAGATCCCTGCTATGATGAGAAACTTAAAATGCCATAAAAATATTCCTAAATATAGTTCTACGGTTGGATGACATAATATGATAAGACACATAGTATACAGACCATCATGTACGAGTACTCGTAAGAAGACGAGACTCTATCTCATGTAGTTCACACTTGGTAATCTCCAAGATGGGAGATTATGAGAACATACCCGCCAGTACTAATTCCGCATGTCTTGGTGTCATATGACATTTCTATCTATGAGCATGTGTAATGGTCCTTAGTATAAGGCCCCGGCCTTAATCCTTACTTAATATTTAATTAAATGAATAATCCACATTGAGGATCTTTTAAGGTTTATAGTTTTAGAGAGTTAGGACATAACTATTACATCTCAAAAGATTACAAAGTAGACACTTCTACTAAGTTTCCATAAAATAAAAACTCTTATAAAGAAACATGTCTAGTTAAATGTTTTAGATAGCATGACATTACCTTAATCCCATCTATGACCCTATTCCACATTAAGTCCTGTGAAAACCATTTCAAAAAAACTTGGGGTGAGCATAAAAAGCTCAGTAAGGGATAAACAAAGAATGAAAACTGTTAGTTTTTCAAAATAACAAGTAAACTATGTATACTTTATCAAAGTAATACTTTTCACCTTTATGAATTAGTAAAAACTCCTCACTAAATAAAATATCATTACATACCCTTTTGTAACCAAAAGATTACCATAAAACCCATATAAAGAACACATAACATATAAGGGTAACTTGGGATATAAACATACTTAAATGGAATAACCATATGGTCAACTTACACACATATCACTTAATGGAATAGCCATACGGCCGAATTCCATACCCAATGCATTATAGGTTATAAAATAAACACCTGTCCTAGTATTCACGGCACCACCCGTCATATGGTTTATCACGTAACCACCCGTCAAATGTCCAAGTACCATTATAAAATCATAAGACATAAAACAAATATAATGGAAAGAAAACATTTCCACACTTTGATCAAAATATATCACTTAAATATATTGACATAAAAAATCCATTATAAAAACTATTTTCAAAACCAAAATACATAAAAGAGTATATGGTATTTATTTCATTTTAAAAACATTACGGCTTGTTGAGGAAGCCAAAGACCAAATAATACTCGCAGCGGCGGAAAAGGTCGTTGTCACCGCGTACATTAAAAGAAACATTCCTTTTTGTCGTTTAGTAAAATGCTTCTTATAAAAATATTCTTTTTGAATAAAATTAAAAGTCAAAGGGGTTTATACACCGTATAAAAGAAAGTTGTGTATAAAACAAAATATGCCTCAATGAAAGGAGATTGAGACAAAGTCCCTTACCTCGTGTCCGACGTGACTCGATTTCTCTTTAATCTCATGAATAATAAACTAAAGTTAATTTATACTTGGTTAAGAACCTTTTTCAAGTTTATTATTCCATTTATATAACTTATTTCCATGTTATAAACGTTATTTAATCATTTAATTTAATAAAGTTCATTTTGTCGATATTCGGTACTTAAGTAAAAAATGGACTTCTTACAATTACATGTTGTTTATTTGGTCAAAGGTTCATTATATCCAGAATGATATTCATGATTTGGATATCATATATATCATATATATCCAGAATATTCATGTATTTATAATAGTACATAACGTTTAGAGGTAAGAAATGAAATGCAGTGTTCATGGAGACGGTAAGCCGTACGTATGCATGAACACTACTTTCATTTCTATTTCAGATGTAATGGGGTGAAATAATAATTATATAAGGGTATATTATAATTCTAGTATAACATCATATATAATAACATTAAATCCATCCTTTATACATCCCATATATGGCATTAACGAATCAAATCACTTTGAGGGGGCGGTAGTCCGCACTTCCTAAAATGAAATTATCGTGTTTACCCATAATGGAAACCATAAAGGTATGCCACAAATGTAAAATACAGAAGCATAAGGAAAACATAAAAATAATATATATCATATATAAATAGAGTTACATATTAATGGCCACCCTGAAAGGTGTTAAAAGAAGATTGAACAATCATCGTTTCGTGAGGCAGAAAATCGTCAACCACAGAAACAATATGTTCTTTAACCATTAGACAAAGGTGTGTGTAGGTGTAGCTCTAATACTTCTCATAAAAACATCCTAGTATATTGAAGATACTGTTGTTGTTACAAAATAAAGGAATAAAAAGAGTTTAGGGGGTTGGAGAAGCAAAATAAAACATAAGAACACAAGAGAAAACACTACCTTTAAATCGGGTAACTCTTCTTGGTTTGAACCAAAAGGGTTCCTTGAAGAGATTTCTGCCCAAAGTAAGGCTTCAAGGATTATGAGAGGAATGTGGAGAGATAAAATGAGCAGATCTTGGCCGAACCAAAGGCTTGAGATATGTGGGTAAGGAGGTAGAGTTGGGGGCCTTTTATAAGAGGAGAGGAGGGGAACTCTTGGAAAGTTAAGAAAAGATACTTTATTATAAAATGCTTTTCTGATAAAAAGGTCCCAAAATTATAAATTTAGAGTATAAGGTGATAAGGGTTCGAAATCAACCCATCCAATAGGTTTTTGACAAGTGCAGGTCTTAGATTTTACATTATCGTTTCATTTTATTTAAATCGTTAAATAATGAGGTAATCACTGCATAATCATGGTGTCATAAATAATTTAATTTATTTAATGTATACAAATTAAAAAAAATCATGATGTAGGGAATCTTTTTTTCTTTCCAATTAATATTTATAGTCAAAATTAGGACTTGTATAACTCCATTTAAAAATTGTTTTAGTAAAACATCTCATCTTTCTGACATTTTTATTTTAACATTAAATAAAAAGTTATTAATGTCATTTTCCTACCAAAGTGGCTCCATGGGGTCCCCAAGTTGACCCATGGATGGTCATGGTCGGACATGACACATCCAATAAGGGTAGGACATGTTTTTAGGTCATTTCATATCATTACAACATTATTTTTACCTTAAACTACACTAATTACCTCTAATCGCGTTTAATAAACTTAAAAGTTACTATTCACCAAAAAATTATTTTAATCTCATTGAACCACATTTTACTTCCTAATGACAACCATGTATGTTGGATTTTTAAAATTCAAAACACAGAGGTGGTAAAATTTCATTTAAACGAAAAATCAGTTTTTTATGTACCACTTAGTGGTTTCACTATTCATCAAAAATTGAACTTTTTCAGAAAAATACCAAAACATCACCCTAAGCTTTATTTGATATTACGAATTCAAAAATGATGTCTATTTTACAAAATTCAAAACATATAAGTTAAATTAATTAATTTAATAATTAATTCCCACTGTCAGAACAAATAGCGTGTTTTTATGAAACAATATATATCAAAAGATTGACACTAGTTTAAGTCCAATTTCAAAGTGAAATTAATTCCAACGACCACTATTGGATTAAATGGTAAAAATATATTCTAATTTCACTTTAAAACAAATTAAAAATATAATCTAATCACATAAACAAATTAGATTAAAAAGAGGTTTTGTATTAAAATACAATATTTTTCACTATTCATTAAAAAATGAACTTTATCAGAAAAATACTAAAAATTTACACAAAGTAAATTTTGATGTCCCGATTCTAAAGAAGAATTTTTTTTGGTCCAATAGAATTTATAATGGTGACCAAAACTATATTTAATGACGGTTCACCATCAAAAGGGGAAAGTTTGACCTTTTAATGAATATCAGAGTATCAATGCCTAAAATTGAATTCTTTTTATATTTTAAGCCTTAATATTTTATTGGATAAATGTAAAAACATTTAACAAACATATATAATAATATTTTAGTTATTTATATTTATTCCCGCCAATAAAACGGCTACGTGTTAACTATCATTTAAAATAATATTATTTTATTACTAGTGTAAAATGTAATATTTCAAAGAATCTCTTTGTTGCGTATCGGGTACGCTATCGAACATAGAAACCCCTTTAAAGTAAAATTTATATTTAATTCTCAAATATTAATAAATAGGGAAATGTTTTATTCTTTATTTACCTGGGATGTTACATCCTTCCCCCCTTTTGGGAATTACGTCCTCGCAATTTTATTCACTTATCAAAATAAGTTGGGGTATTTATCCCTCATAGCATTTTCAGATTCCCACGTTGCCTCTTCAACCATATGGTTTTTCCACAAAACCTTTACCTGGTGAATTAACTTATTTCGCAACACTTGCTCTCTTCGGTCAAGAATCTGGACTGGTTGTTCTTCATAAGAGAGATTCTATTCCAACTGAACTACCTCTAGGCTCCAATCATGAGATGGTTCTGGCATATACTTTCTCAACATCGAAACATGAAAAACATTGTGTACCTGAGATAAACTCGGAGGTAAAGCCACTCGATAAGCAACTAATCCAACTCTCTCCAGAATTTCATATGGTCCAATGAACCTTGGACTCAACTTTCCTTTCTTACCAAATTGCATCACACTTTTCCACGGCAAAACTTTGAGAAAAACATGATCACCTACCTCGAAAGATAGATCCTTCCTCCTGTTGTCTGCATAACTTTTCTGCCGGCTCTGAGCTTTTCTCATGTGTTTCTAAATCAACTAAACTTTTTCTACCATCTCTTCTACCAATTATAGTCCCATCAAATTCCTTTCACCCACTTCATCCCCAAAAGCTGGAGTTCGACACCGCTTCCCATATAATGCCTCAAACGGTGCCATATGTATACTGGAATGAAAACTGTTATTATATGAAAATTAAACCAAATAAAGATGTTGGTCCCAACTTCCCTGATAATCCATCGAACAAGAACGTAGCATATCCTCCAAAGTCTGAAATGTTCGTTCTGATTCCAATGGATAGGGGAACTCCATGAAACCTGAATATCTCTTTAAGATACAATCGAGAAAGTTGATCTAGAGAGAAAGTATCTCGAATAGGAAGGAAATGAGCAGATTTAGTCAAGCGATCGACAATAACCCAGACTGCATTATTACCTCGAGATGTCTTCGGTAATCCCACAACAAAGTCCATGGATATATTTTACCATTTTCACTATGGCACTGGTAAAGGCTGAAGCATCCCTTTCAATAACTTCCGCTCTACTTTAACCTACTGACAAGTCAAACACTTCACAGTAAAATCAGCAATATCTCTTTTCATTCCATCCCACCAGTAATACTCCCACAGATCTCTGTACATCTTAGTACTGCCAGGATGAACTGAAAACAAGGAACTATGAGCCTCACATAACAACTCATTATTCAACTGTATATCACTAGGCACACATAATCTCTTCCCAAACCTCAAAACACAATCATTATCAATGTTAAATTCAGGAAACTTACCCTTCTAAACCAGCTCTACCTTTTTCTGCAACCCACTGTCTTTCTTCTACGCTTGCTTAATTCTGTCTGATAGGGATGATCTCACTAATACTTGAAAAAAACAGAAGAAATTCCTGCACCAAAAACTTATATGCCAAAGTTCATCAAATAAAAAACCAAAGGATCTCGTTCCAAACGTAGCATGGTTAATGAAGAATTACTTTTTCGACTCAAAGCATCATCCACTTAATTTGATTTTCCCGGATGCTAATGAATTGTAAATTCATAATCCTTGATTAATTCCAGCCATCTCCTTTTTCTCATGTTCAATTATTTCTGAGTGAATATATACTTTAAACTTTTGTGATCAGTATATATTTCACACTTTACTCCATAAAAATTATGCCTCCAAATTTTTAAAGTGAAAACAACAGCAGCTAATTCCAAGTCATGTGTAGGGTAATTTGCCTCATGAGTTTTCAACTGACGTGAAGCATATTCAATTACCTGATCATTCTGCATAAGGACACATCCAAGTCCCTTCAATGAAGCATCACTGTATATAACAAACTCACCATTCTTGGAAGGAAGTGCCAAAACTGGAGCGTTCACCAATCTTCTTTTCAACTCCTAAAAACAATCATCACATTCTTTTGTCCAGATAAACTTAACACCCTTCCGAGTTAGCTTAGTCATTGGACTAGATACCCACGAAAAATTTTCAACAAACCTTTGGTAGTAACCTTCCAAACCAAGAAAACTACGGATCTCGGTTATATTTTTGGGTATTGTCCATTCTTCAACAACTTTTGTTTTAGCAGGATCAACAGTTATGCCATTTTTTGAAACAATGTGACCAAGGAAAGAAATTTGTTGTAACCAAAACTCACCCTTGCTGAATTTTCCATACAGTTTATTTTCTTTTAAGGTTTTTAAGATAACCCTTAAATGGCTTTCATACTCCTCTTTACTTTTAGAAAACACCAAAATATCATCGATGAAAACAACGACAAACTTATCCAAGAACTATTGGAAAATTTTATTCGTAAGGTCCATGAATACACCAAGTGCATTGGTTAACCCAAAAGGAATAACTACAAATTCATTATGGCCATATCTAGTACAGAACACAGTCTTTGGAACGTCTGCTTTTTTTACTTTCAACTGATGGTACCCCGACCTCAAGTCAATCTTCGAAAAATACTGAGCTCCTGGAGCTGATCAAACAAATCATCGATATGAGGAAAAGGATACTTGTTCTTAACAGTAATGTTATTCAAGTCTCTATAATCAATGCAAAGTCTTATTGAACCATATTTCTTTTTAACAAACAAGACAGGAGCACCCCATGGTGATGTGCTAGATCGAATGAAACCTTTCTCTAATAACTCCTGCAATTGCTTCTTTAACTATAAAATTTCAACTTGATCCATTCGATAATGGGGTTTTGAAATTGGCTCAGAATCAGGAACTAATTCAATAGTAAATTCAACTTCTCGATCATGAATAATACCAGGCAACTCATCCGAAAAAACATCAAGATACTCATTTACCACTGGCACATCATTAATCTGAACAGTTTCTTTATTTTCAACAACACGTGCAAGGTAACATTCATTTCCATCTTTTACTAGTTTCTCAACTTCCTGATATTTTATCAAAAGAAAGGGTTCATTCTTTTACACAAACTGAAAATATTTCTGAAAAGAAACCATTTTAGCTCTGCAGTCAATCTTAGAATGATAAACAGAAAGCCAATCCATGCCCAAAATAACATCAAACTCTATTAGAGTCAAAACAATAAGGTTTGCTAGTAGATTAATTCCTCACACATGGATAGGAAGGTTCATATAATTTCTTTTTGTCTCAACGTTCCCTCCAGATGTTTTTACCATAAGTTCAGGATTCATATCTTGAGATGGAATTTCCAATTTACTAGAAAAATTATCATAAATGAAAGAATGTGTAGACCCTGAATCAAACAACACATTGTCATAATCTGAACAAACAAACAGTGTACCTGATACTACTTCATTCGATGGCCCAACATCTGCTGAAGTAGTTGCAAAGGATTTCACCACCCCTTTCTGCTTGTAGTCTGGCTGCTTTTCCTCAGTTGAGTTCTTCATTAGACACTCATTTTCATAATGACCCATTTCATTACACTTAAAACATCTTACCGTTGGCTTTTTCATTTCCTTCTTGTTCATCATCCTTATTGTTACGAGAAATATGACCAGACTTACCACACCGAAAGCACTTTCCAAACTTGAATAAAAATTCTCTAGGATGCATTTTACCACACTTCTCACAGGATGGATATTTGGTTTTCTTACCTCCTTGTTTTTTTGATGAATTATTCCCCTTTCCCTGCCAACTGGACCTCTTATTCTGTTGTTTTTCAAAGAACACCTAATCATCGGCAAACTGCATTTCCACCTTCTCCGCACATTAAACAAGTTTTTAATAACTTTTGAACTCATGAGAAGCTAAAGCCCTTCGATACCTTGGATTTAACCCTGAGTAAAAACGGTTGATTTTAATATCAAGATCTCGTATGAAGTTTAGAGCATACCTTGACAGTCGAGTGAAATTTTCTTCATAAACATCCACTGAATCATCCTCCTTCCTCAATTCTAGGAATTGTTTTTCCATCCTAAGATGAACCACCTTAGGAAAATATTTCTCAAGAAACATACCTTTGAATTCGTCCCAGTGAAGATCATTAATCTCATCACTATCCCTGATATTTTTCATCATCGACCACCACTGATCTGCTTCATCTTCAAAACGGTAAACAACAAGACTAACCTTTTGATGTTCCGAACACCCCATGATATCAAAAATATTCTCCAACGCTTTAATCCACCCTTCAGCTAGAACATGGTCAGATGATCCTCTGAATGATGGGGGATGTTGCCTCATGAAATGTTCCACCACTAACATGTTCCTATGCAGTTGATCTGGATGATCCCGTGCATGGATACCACCACCATTTATAGCCTAAGTCAACTGTGTCATTACTGCAACAAACTGTTCAGTTCTGATTCTGACCATCTCGGGTTGCTGATTTGGAAGGTTGTCTTCCTCCTGAATTCATCCCAACATAGCTGCTTTGTTTCCTCTACAGAAAACCATTCTGAACACATAAATATCTTAGCTGAAGCAACATGGTAATCTTTAAATGCTATATTATTTCAATCATACCATAAATTAACTTATAATTTAACAATTTTCTAACTCCTAAAGTTTTCTAAACCGACCTCTGATACCAACTATAAGGCCCCGACCTTGAACCTTACTTAATATTGAATTAAATGAATAATTCACATTGAAGATCTTTTCAGGTTTAGAGTTTTAGAGAGTTAGGACATAACTATTACATCTCAAAAGATTACAAAGTAGACACTTCTACTAAGTTTCCATTAAATTAAAACTCTTAAAAAGAAACATGTCTAGTTCCATGTTTTAGATAGCATGACTTTCCCTTGATCCCATCCATGACCCTATTTCACATTAATTCCAGTGAAAAACATTTCAAAAAAACTTGGGGTGAGCATAAAAAGCTCAGCAAGGGATAAACAAAGAATGAAAACTGTTCGTTTTTCAAAACAACAAGTAAACCATGTATACTTTATCAAAGTAATACTTTTCACCTTTATGAAGTAGTAAAAGCTCTTCACTGAATAAAATATCATTACTTACCCTTTTTTAAAGAACATATTACCATAAAACCCATATAAAGAACACATAACATATAAAGGTAACTTGGGACATAAACATACTTAAATGGAATAAACATACGGTCAACTTCCACACATATCACTTAATGGAACAGCCATATGACCAAATTCCATGCCCAATGCATTGGAGGTTATAACATAACCACCCATCCTGGTATTCATGGAACCACCCTTCATATGGTTTATCACGTAACCACCCGTAAAATGTCTAAGTACCATTATAAAATCATAAGACATAAAACAAATATAATGGAAAGAAAACATTTCCACACTTTGATCACAATATATCACTTAAATATATTGACATAACAAATCAATTATAAAAAACATTTTCAATACCAAAATACATAGAAGAGTATATGGTATTTATTTCATTTTAAAAACATTACGGCTTGTTGAGGAAGCCAAAGACCAAATAATACTCACGGTGGCGGAAAAGGTCGTTGTCACCGCATACATTAAAAGAAAAATTCCTTTTTGTAGTTTAGTCAAACTCTTCGTATAAAAATATTCTTTTTGAATAAAATTAAAATTCAAAGGGGTTTATACACCGTATAAAATAAAGTTGTGTATAAAACAAAATATGCCTCAATGAAAGGAGATTGAGACGAAGCCCCTTACCTCATGTCCGACGTGACTCGATTGCTCTTTAATATCCTAAATAATAAACTAAAGTTAATTTATACTTGCTTAAGAACATTTTTCAAGTTTATTATTCCTTTTATATAACTTATTTCCATGTTATAAACGTTATGTAATCATTTAATTTAATAAAGTACATTTTTTCGATATTCGGTACATAAGTTAAAAAAGGACTTCTTACAATTACATGTTGTTTAAGTGGTCAAAGGTTCATTATATACAGAATGATATTCATGATTTGGATATCATATATATCATATATATCCAGCATATACATGTATTTATAATAGTACATAACATTTAGAGTTAAGAAATGAAATGCACCGTTCATGGAGACGGTAAGCCTTACGTACGCATGAATGCTACTTTCATTTCTATTTCATATTTAATGGGGTGAAATCATAATGATATAAGGGTATATTATAATTCCATTATAAAATAATATATAATAACATTAACTCCATCCTTTATACATCCCACATATGGCATTAATGAATCAAATCACTTTGAGGGGGCGGTAGTCCGCACTTCCTAAAATGAAATTATTTTGTTTACCCATAATGGAAACCATAAAGGTATGCCACAAATGAAAAATACAGAATCTAAGGAAAACATAAACATAATATATATCATATATAAATATAGTGACATCTTAATGGACACCATTAAAGGTGTTAAAAGAAGATTGAACAATCATCGTTTCGTGAGGCAGAAAATCGCCAACCAAAGAAACAATATGTTCTTTAACCATTAGACAAAGTTTTGTGTAGGTTTAGCTCTAATAATTCTCATAAAAACATCATATTATATTAAAGAGACTAGTTTTGTTACAAAAGAAAGTAATAAAAAGAGTTTAGGGGGTTGGAGAAGCAAAATAAAACATAAGAACACAAGAGAAAACACTACCTTTAAATCAGGAAACTCTTCTTGGTTTGAACCAAAAGGGTTCCTTGAAGAGCTTTATGCCCAAGGTAAGGCTTCAAGGATGAGTATAGGGATTTGGAGAGATAAAATGAGCAGATATTTGCCGAACCAAAGGCTTGAGAGGTTTGGGTAAGGAGGTAGAGGTGGGGGCCTTTTATAAGAGGAGGGGAGGGGCACTCTTGGAAAGTTAAGAAAAGATACTTTATTATAAAATGATTTTTTGATAAAAAAGGTCCCACAATTATAAATTTAGAGTATAAGGTGATAAGGGTTCGAAATCAACCCATCCAATTGGTTTTTGACAAGTGTAGGTCTTAGATTTTACATTATCGTTTCATTTTATTTAAATCGTTAAATAATGAGGTAATTGCTGCATCATCATGGTGTCATAAATAATTTAATTTATTTAATGTTTAAAAATTATAAAACAACTATCATGATATAGGAAATATTTTTATCTTTCCAATGAATATTTATAGTCAAAATTATTACTTGTATAACCCTATTTAAAAATTGTTTTAGTAAAACATCTCATGTTTGTGACATTTTTATTTTAACATTAAATAAAAAGTTATTAATGTCATTTTACTACCAAAGTGGCTCCATGGGGTCCCCAAGTTGACCCATGGATTTTATTGGTCTTCCAAGACACATCCAATAAGGTTAGGACATGTGTCTAGGTCATTTCATATCATTAAAACATTATTTTTACCTTAAACTACACTAATTACCTCTAATCGCGATTAATAAACTTAAAAGTTACTATTCACCAAAAAATTATTTTAATCCCATTGAACCACATTTTACTTCCTAATTACAACCATGTATGTTGGATTTTTTAAATTCAAAACACAGAGGTGGTAAAATTTCATTTAAACGAAAAATCAGTTTTTTAAGTACCACTTAGTGGTTTCACTATTAATCAAAAATCGAAGTTGTTCAGAAAAATACCAAAACTTCAACCTAAGCGATATTAGATATTCCGAATTCAAAAATGATGTCTATTTTAAAATATTCAAAACATATAAGTTACATTAATTAATTTAATAATTAATTCCCACTATCAGAACAAATAGCGTGTTTTTATGAAACAATATATATCAAAAGATTGACACTAGTTTAAGTCCAATTTCAAAGTGAAATTAATTCCAACGACCACTATTAGATTAAATGGTAAAAATATATTGTAATTTAACTTTAAAACAAATTCAAAATATAATCTAATCATATAAAAAATGAGATTAGAAAGAGGTTTTGAATTAAAATACAACATTTTTCACTATTCATTAAAAAATGAACTTTATCGGAAAAATACCAAAAATTTACACAAAGTAAATTTTAATGTCCTGATTATAAAGAATATTTTTTTGGTCCAATAGAATGTATAAGGGTGACCAAAACTATATTTAAGGATGGTTCGCCATCAAAAGGGGATAGTTCGACCTTTCAATGAATATTAGAGTATCAATGCCTAAAATTGAATTCTTTTCGTATTTTAAGCCTTAATATTTTATTGGATAAATATAAAAACATTTAAAAAACATATATAATCATATTTTAGTTATTTCTATTCATTCCCGCTAATATAATGGCTACGTGTTAACTACCATTTAAAATAATATTATTTTACTACTAGTGTGAAACGTAAGATTTCAAAGAATCTCTTTATTGCGTATCGGGTACGCTATCGAACATAGCAACCCCTTTAAAGTAAAATTAATATTTAATTCTAAAATATTAATAAATATGAAAATGTTTTATTCTTTATTTTCCTGGGAAGTTACACTTATACTAGAAGATTATCATTAACTTATGTCATGACTCGCGCACTTATATTTACTAACGAAAACCGTCACGAAGATAGTTGGTGGGAAGTAGGGTACCTTGGGTGCATCATGAATGACATGTTGTTAATGGATAAGTCAAGGAAGGATTTGTCCCTTCCATATTTATGGAAGTAGATATCTCAGGCCCTTTTATTGAAATAGAATTGTCACCCAAATTCCATGTCCATGGTGTAATGAAGAGTTTATTTCTGGAAGTCAAAGATTGATAGATCAAACATATAGGTTTATGACACAGCCATGAAACCTGCTTGATGAGATATTGAGACAAAGGGATTAAATTACATGGTAATCATTTGTATGAGGTGAAACGCCAATGTGGAATCAACTTCTTTCTCTTGCGTGCCTTGGCCCATTGTTAGACAGTAATCTTGGACATTAGGAAATCCATCTTAATGCCAACATGAAAGAGGCCTAGAGGGTCACACAGTAAGTGTATCCAAGTAACTCAAGTATAATAGAGATTATTCCCGTAAGTGGTTTAATTATTATTCAAGTAAGATTAAATCCTTTTAATTATGGTGGAAGAATAAAATAAAAACAAGATATACACATCATGTATTAATGATTACATGATGTGTAGTTTTCATTTAGGAAAGGAAATGAAAAACAAGTACATGCCATGTATTAATGATTACATGTCGTGTAGTTTTTTATGAAAAACAATTACATGCCGTGTATTAATGATTACACACAATGTAGTTTTTCCAGTCGGGACTTTGAGGATATAATATTGTTTTATTAAATGATATTTATCATAATTATCATGGTCACATGTCAAAGAATTAATTATTCTACATGGGGTTTCCAATAAGATTTAATGAAACAAATAAAATGTGTAACATGTTTATTTATTTTCATAACTCTATAATCTCAAACCCGATTATAAATATCCTCACAACTCCCACACTTTTCCCCAATCATTGTGCACAACAATTCTGGAGAATTCCCTCAAGGATGAGAGAACTCCTTCCTCCAAGAATTATCTCAAGAATGAGAGGGATCCTCCTCCACCAGATCAATAAAATCTATTTCCGAAAATGCAAGAAAAGGTTTCTCCATGCTAGAACCTAGATAATCCTTTGGCGAAGTCCATAGATACATGGTGCACATGTGGATCACCACTAGAGGAAGTCTACAGTTGGCTTCTTGCGACGCAATGATGAATCACATCGAAGCATGATCAATAATATCAATGAAGAAAGAAAACCCAAAAAAAGATACTTCTTGTCAATTAATTAAATTAATTATAATCAAACTGTGATGATCCTCATTTATGGTTCTGGAAATATTCTTCTTCTTTGTCTATTTCTGTGATTCGATCCATGGAGTCTGGCATTTATCATCATATTGATACAGGATTGATCATTTCTAATGAAAAAAGACAAGTGGGAACATCTACCCACGTGCTTTCGTTGTTCCCAAAACCTTCAAATGGTATCAGAGCGAGGTTAAAATGTTGATTATAGTTATTTAATTTTCATTGATAATTTATGCATTTATATTTGATTCAATTCAAGACAAATCGTTCTATAAAACTGAATGAATGAGATCTGTTCTTCCTCCTTCGTTTCTTGATTCACATCATAGAAAAGACTTTTTAATTTTAATTTTGATTAAAATAAAAACAAGGAACTCATACGGAGGAGCCGATCTTTTTGTCTGTACGACACAAGAATACACGACATGTAGTGAAAACTACACGCCGTGTACTTATGTTCAATGAATCGGTACTGGTCCGCCAAACCACGCCGTGTGTATTGAGCATGACTAATTATTTATTACACCCTATTGACCAGAATTGAATGGCGTGCGGAAACCGTAATACACGACGTGTATGTTGAATCAACATGCCTTGTAGTCCAATCTAGCCCAGGTAAAACTGTGTACAATGAGAATCCATGTACCACGTACACGGGATTGCCAGGACGGTAACCACGTAACGAGGAATTACACGCCGTGTTAGATTAATCTACACGCCGTGTACTAAAAAATTTCCAAAGTACATAAAACACGCCAAATCCCCCGACGTGTACTTTGGATAAAAGGGTGAAAAATACACACCCTATAATATATTCTACATGCCATGTACTTTCCAGAAATATAATTTCACCAGGTTTCCTCCAAAGTACAGAGACCTGTACAAGGAATATGGATGAGAAGAATCTCACAGAAATTCAGAAAGGAATTTAATATAAATATTTAATTAATTATAAGATCATAATTAATTTAATTCAAGCGCGACTTATCTTAAATGAAAGAACGATTAAAATAATTTGAATTATAAATATTCATAAATGTCGTTGAATGCTATGGATGATCATGAGCTAGACCAAAGACCCTTTGTGTGTGTATGGTTTCATTTAAATTTATTTAATTTAAAATTCATTGGCCTGCGATCCTTCTTCCAATAATATGTAGGTCCTGCGTGCCCATGGTTTCTTTAATGTAAACCCCATGTAATGGAGGATCTTCCAAGTCATAGGAGACGGTTCAAAACCTAAAGATGAGGTGAAACCAACCCAAGAAGATACAAAGGTGGACAGGTGGGAGCTGCAAAACACGAACCATCAGGTTCAAGGTGTTTTTCCCTAGGTTAGGGTAAGCTTATCAAAACTGCTAGATAAGCTAACCAATAAAATCTCATGATCATTCCATCTTATTTTATTTCTGTCTGATTTCATGGTTTATTTATTATGTATGTGTTGTCGCGATCACATAATTAATGAAATAAACAAGCATGCAAATATGGAATAAAATAAAAACCAGACTATGCGTAAACATTATCAGAACATGGTTAATCACTTAAGTAAGCATCACTTAATATTAAAAAGCATGTGATAATGAAAAACTATGCATAAAGAATAAAATGCCTCAAATACCATATTAAGTCAGACCAAGCCTTCCATTACTTGATTAAGGGCAAGACTCAATAAAACTATGTGTTTGACCAACCCTTGTTGGGACACTTACTTTTATAAAGGAATCTCGTATGAAAGTTTCGGGTTGACTTAAATATTTTACATCAAGAGGAGTATCCCTTTCTAGTCTTGTTGTAAAATTGAGGAAAGTGTTGAGGAAATCCAAGTTAGGATTTTAGGATTGGGGAGTCCACTCAACAGATCAAGGAACTGTAAGCCCACAGTTGGCAAAGAACTGCGTACCTAAATACCTTCAAATAGCTTGACCAACCCTTGTTGGGTTTATGCGAAGGGGAATATGGCTCCTTCCCACTAGAATGTCATGGAAACTGGACATTCCAAGTTCAATGGTGAGGGCCATTGGGACTTGATAATGTAGTGGGAGAATTAATAAATTTATTTATTATTTTTCAAAAAATATAATCGAAAGGTACTAATAAATATTATCTTTTAATTTATAGAATAAATATGAAAAACTCATCAACCACGTTTTCTCTATGATCAATTTTGGATAAAGAAAATATCCTCATCAGAAGTAACTTTCAGGAATGGTTTAGCCACCTTCGGGTTATCCGACTCCATGAATGAAAGTTTTACGTATTGGAGTCCTCACTTCCTGATTCTTCAGACCAAGGGGCGAGTGATGAAGATTTCCTGGTCTATGATCAAAATTTGAACGATGCACTCGACATTAAATGTTTGATGTTATCATCAATGTCCAGTGAGCTCATGAAGTCTCATGAAGACATGGATGCCTATAGCATGCTCGAGAACCTCCGTGGTCTATACTAGGAGAGAGAAAGACATGAAAAGTTTGAGATCTCCAAGGCTCTATTCCAGAGAAAGCATGGACAGGGTGCCCCAGCTGGTCCTCATGTAGTCAATCTCATTGGATACATTGAGTGCTTGGAGGTTCTAGGGTTTAAACTCCCCGAAGAACTGGGTACCGATCTCATTCTTGCATCACTTTCCCAGAGCTTCTCAAACTTTGTTATAAATTACAACATGAACAACATTGAGAAGTCTCTGTCTGATCTCATTATCCTCATTCTCCAAGTGGAAAATGATATGAAGCATGAAAAGCCTTCTATCCTTATGGTGAATTAAAGGAAAGGGAAGGAAAAGATCTTTAATCCCAAAGCTTCCTCAAGGCCCTACAAGAAAAGGAAGATCAAAGGGGAGGAAAGATAACATGAGGCTATTTGTTTCGCATGTGGCAAGAAGGGCCACTGGAAGAAAAAATGCACCCATCCAATGAAGCAAGGGGAAGATTCATGTGCATTTGTTATCAAATTCAATCTATCTATTTCTACCAATTGGGTATTAGATACTTCTTGTGGTGCTCACATCTGTATCCAAATACATGAACCAAGTAGATTCAGAAATATTGACCAAGTTGAGGTGGATTTGCGAGCAGCCAATGAAGCCAGACTCACTGCTGTAGTTATCAGAGACTACCACCTCGCATTTCCTACTTGGATGGTCTTAGTATTAAAATGGTGTTATTATGTACCCTCTGTAACCAAAAAAATTATTTCAGTATCCATATTAGATACTTATGGATTCATCTTCAAGTTTGGAAATGAATGTTGCTACTTTTATAAAGATAGCATTTGTTTTGGTAGGGTACATTTATATAACAACCATTATGTGATAGACTACACAAACCATGTAATGGAAATTGATGAAAAAGTTAATTCACATGACCCATACCACACCCAACTTTGGAATCACTGGCTAGGTCATGTCAATGAGAAACGTTTTACAAAACTACATCAATATGGGTATTTAGATTCTTTTGAACTAAAAACACTTGGTGTATGTCATGTGTTTCTACAAGGCAAAATGACCAAATCCCCATTTAGTGGGAAAGGTGAAAGGGCTAAAGATATTCTAGAATTAGTTCACACAGATGTGTGGGGACCATTTCCAGTTGAAGCAAGGGGTGGGTTCTTGTACTTCATAACTTTTACTGATGATTTTAGTAGATATGAATATATTTACTTAATGAGGTATAAGTCAGATTCTTTTGATCGGTTCAAAGAATACAAGAATTAAGTTGAGAACCAGCTTGGTAAGAAGATTAAGAAACTCCGCTCAGATAGAGGAGGATAATATCTTAATTAGGACTTCATTTATTTATTACGGGAGTTTGGGATTCTATCTCAACTCACTCCTCCTTACACACCTTAGTGGAACGGTGTAAGTGAAAGGAGGAACCGCACCCTTTTGGACATGGTGAGATCAATGATGGTTCGTGAGAGTCTTCCATTATCCTTTTGGGGATATGCATTACAAACAACAGCACACATAATAAACTAAGTACCAACTAAATTGATAAATGGTATTCCATACGAGTTATGGAGTGGACGCAAAGCCATGTTATCAAATTTACATGTGTGGGGTAGCGAAGCATTTGTTAAGGCCTCTTCAGGTAACAAACTTTCACCCCGAGGAACAAAGTGTATCATTATAGGACATCCCAAGGAAACAAGGGGATATTACCTATAAAACCCATCATATAAAAAGGTTATAGTGGAAAGACACACCATGTTCCTTGAGAGAAAGAACATCTCTAAAAGTGATAGTGGGAGTGAGATAGACTTCGATGAAGTCGAGGCTCAAGATACATAAGAGTTGGTACAAGAATAGATTCCACAAAGCCCCATGGAAGAACAATCTATTCTAGAGACAGAAGAACTGCGTAGGTGCAAGAGAGAGGTGAGAGAACCAGAATGATAATGTTTTCTTATCATTGAGGATGGTGAATCATTATCGGTTGACAATGATGATCCTCTTACGTACAAGGAAGCAGTTGAAGGCACATACATTGCCAAGTGGCAAGAATCCATGAATTCTGAAATGGATTCCATTTACTAAAACCAAGTCTAGATTTTTTTATATCCTCCAGTTCATGTAAAGCCTATTGGTAGTAAATGGGTATTCAAGAAGAAACAGGACATGGAGGGAAAATTTAGCACCTATAAGGAACGAATGGTTTTAAAAGGTTTTAGAAAACATTAAGGAATTGACTATGATGAAACCTTCTCACCGTTTGCGATGCTGAAATCCATCAGAATCCTATTGGCCATTTCTTCTTACAGTGACTATAAAATTTGGAAAATGGATTTCAAAACAACATTCCTTAACGGGAACCTCCAAAAAGATGCCTACATGACACAACCTGAAGGGTTTGTGACTCTAAAGGATTCCAACAAGGTATGCAAGTTGCAGAAATTAATTTATGGATTAAATCAAGCATCAAGGTCATGGAAAATTTGTTTTGATGAAGCCGTAATGGAATTTGGATTTGTTAAGAATTAATGTGAGCCTTGTGTCTAAAAAGGTTTAGTGGAAGTGAGGTTGTTTTTCTAATAGTATATATTGATGACATGTTACTAATTGGAAACAAAGTACCTGTCTTACAGTCAGTTAAGGCATGGTTGGATAAATGATTCTCTATGAAAGACTTGGGCGAGGTAGCATATATTCTTGGGATCAAGATTCATTGTGATAGATCCAAGATAATGCTAGGCCTGAGTCAAAATACATACATTGACAAGACACTGAAGAGATTCAGTATGGAACATTCCAAGAGGGGATTGTTGCCAGTGTCACATGGAATTCATCTTTCTAAGAAAATGTTTCCTCAGACACATGAAGAAAGAAAGAAAATTGCAATGATCCCTTATGCATCCACGATTGGGTTAGTCATGTATACTATTCTATGTACGAGGATAGATGTTTCTTAGGCATTAAGTGCGGCAGGAAGATATCAAGCTGATCCAGGAGACCGCCATTGGATGACAGTCAAGACTTACCTTAAGTATCTGAGACATACTAAGTATATGTTCCTGGTTTATGGAGGATATGGGGAACTAGTAATCAAAGGACATGTAGATCCTAGTTTCCAAACTAATCAAGATGACATGAAGTCACAGAATGGATACATATTCAGTTTTAATGGAGGTGTAGTGAGCCGGAAGAGCTCAAAGCAAAGTGTGGTGGTAGATTCTACAGCAGAGTCCGAATATATCACAGCTTCCGAGGCAGGTAAAGAAGCAGTATGGATGTGAAGATTTTTCCAAGAGATGGATGTAGTACCTATAAGTAAAGATCCTATCACACTCTATTGTGATAATACTGTAGTGGTGGAACTTGCAAAAGAGACAAGGTCACATCAGCGGAAAAATCACATACTTCAGAAGTATCATCTCTTGTGGAATTTTTCTCAGAGAGGTGAAGTTGCAGTGAGTAGTATTTCCACAGAAGACAACGTGGAAGACACTTTGACTAAAGTCTTGACTGAGTAGAAACATGATCATCATGTGAGGTCTAGTGGACTAAAATTTGTAGGCAGTTGGATCTAGTCTAATTGGGAGTTTGTTAGAGTTGGTTTCCTGAGAACCAACTATTTGTACTTTGATTATGTGAATGTACCCTTATTATATATTGTTCATTATTCTTCATGACTTTAATATAATAATGTCCTGGAATATTTGTTTCATTAATAAGGCCATGGAAGATCCCCGCTATGATGAGAACCTTAAAATTACATAACAATATTCTTAAATAAAGTTCTACGGTTGGATGACATACTATGATAGGACACATAGTATATAGACCGTCATGTGCGAGTACTTGTAAGAAGATGAGACTTTATATTATGGAGTTCGCACTTGGTAATCTCCAATATGGGAGATTATGAGAACATACCCACCAGTAGTAATTCTACAGGTCTTGGTGTCATCAGACATTGCTATCTATGAGCATGTGTAATGGTCCTTAGACTGGAAGATTATCATTAACTCATGTCATGACTCACACACTTAGATTTACTAATGAAAACCATCACCAAGACAGTTGGCGGGAAGTAGGGTACGTTGGGTGTGTCACAAATGACATGTTTTTAATGGATAAGTCGAGGAAGGATTCATCATTTCCATATTTATGGAAGTAGATATCTCGGGCCCTTTGATTGAAATAGAACTATTGCCCAAATTCCATGGCCATGGTGTAACCGCGAGTTTATTTCTGGAATTCAAAGAATGACAGATCAAGCAAATAGGTTTATGACACTGCCATAAAACCTACTTGATGATATATCGAGAAAAAGGGATTAAATTACACGGTAAGCATTCATATGTGGTGACACGTCAATGTGACGTCAACTTCTTTCTCTTGGGCGCCTTGACCCGTTGCTAGACAGTAATATTGGAATTTAGGCAAGCCTGCCTAATACCAATGAGAAAGAGGCCTAGAGTGTCACACACTAAGTGTATCAAAGTATCTCAAGTAGAATAAAGATTATTCCCGTATGTGGTTTAATAATTATTCAAGGAAGCCTAAATCATTTTAATGAAGGAGGAAGAATAAACTGAAAACAAGATATACACACCGTGTATTAATGATTACACACCGTGTAGTTTTTTATGAAAAACAAGTACATGCCATGTATTAATAATTACACACCGTGTATTTTTTCTAGTCGATATTTTGAGGATATAATATTGTTTTATTAAATGTTATTTATCATAATCTATGTGGGATCATGTCAAGGAATTAATTATTCGACATGGGGTTTCCAATAAGAGTTAATGAAATAAATAAAACTCATAACACATTTATGTATTGTCGTAACTCTATAACCTCAAACCCAATTATAAATATCCTCAAAACCCCAACATTTTTCCCCAATCGTTGTGCACAACAATTCTGGAGAATTACCTCAAGGCCGAGAGAACTCCTTCCTCCAAGAATGCTCTCAAGACCGAGAGAGATCCTCCTCCATCGGATCAAGACGATATAAGGCGGACAACGCAAGCAAAGGTTTTTCCACAATAGCACCCAGAGAATCCTTTGGTGATGTCTATAGATACGTGGTGCACATGTGGATCACCGCTAGAGGAATTATACACTTGGATTCTATGAATCAACGACGAATCACATCGAAACTTGATCAAGAATATAAAAAAAGAAAAAACACACAAAAAAGGTACTTCTTGTAAATTAATTAAATTAATTATAATCAACCTGTGATGATCCTCATTTGTTGTTCCAGAACTATTCTTATTATTTGTCTATTTCCGTGATTCGATCCATGGAGCCTAGAGTTTATCGTTGTATTGATCCCAGATTGATCATTGATAATGACAAAAAGCCAAGGGGTCACATCCACCCACATGCTTCCACTGTACCCAGAACCTTCAGTATTGAGATCTTCGAGACCATTATTGGTTGGATAATATGAAGAAGGTGATCAATGAATATACATCAATGTGCCTGGTGTGTCAACAAGTGAAGGCAGAGAGGAAAAACTTTAAGGGGATAATGCAACCATTGCCCATACCAGAATGGAAATAGGAGAACATCACCATGGACTTTGTCATCAGACTTCCAAACATATCTAAAGGCAACAATGCAATATTGGTTTTTGTGGATCATCTTACATAGTCTACACACTTGATTTCTATTCGGGAGGATTTATCAATGGATCAACTAGCACAAATATATATTAGGGAAGTGGTAAGGCTTCATGGAGTACCACTATCTATTGTGTCTGATCGAGATCCAAGATTCACCTCTAAGTTTTGGAAGAGTCTTCAATATTATATTAATACTGAACTGAACTTCAGTAAGGCCTATCATCCTCAAAATGATGGCCAATCTAAGCAGACTATCCAAACACCAGAGGACATGTTGAGAGCATGCTCAATGGAATTTAAAGGAGGATGGGATCAACATCTTCCTCTGGTTGAGTTTTCTTATAATAAAATTATCCACTTGAGAATCCAAATGGCACCATATGAATCCCTTTATGGGAAAAGGTACAGAACACCGGCGTTTTGGGATGAGGTCAGTGAGCGTAAGCTTCTTGGACCAGAAATGGTCAATGAAATGGTAGAGAAGGTGAAAACCATTCAGAAACATATCAAGGCAGCCTAGAGTCGACATAAGAGTTATGAAGATAACCATCGATGAGACCATGAGTTTAAATTTGGATACATGGTATTTCTATGCATATCTCCATGGAATAAGCTAATGAGTTTTGGAAAGAAATGGAAGTTAAGTCCAAGGTATATCGGCCCCTTTGAGATTCTTGATTGTGTCGGGGCTGTGGCCTATCGACTAGCACTCCACCTACCATGGCTAAAGTACATGATTTATTTCATGTATCCCTATTAAGGAATTACATACTAGACCCTTCACATGTACTCTCTTTAGAGGTGGTACAATTAGAGGATGGTCTTTATTATGAGGTGAAACCAGTGAAGATCTTAGATCATAGAGAAAAAGATCTACGAAATAATACAATGCCCCTCATCAAGGTGTTGTGGTGAAACCACATGTTTGAATAAGCGATGTGGGAATCAGAGGAAATGATGAAGTATAGTTACCCACATCTATTTTAGTGTGGGAAAAGGAAATTTCGAGGGTGAAATTTCTTAAGGGGGAAGATTGTAATGACCCAAACTTTCATTAATGTAAATCCCTCTTGATATAATTAAATATCTCTTTATGTAAAATGTTAATATAAAATGTCAACTTCATTGGTTTTATGTTAAGAATGGTGACCATTTCTAATATATCCATTGAAGAGTGATCACATGATTAGTATAAATATAGGGCTTTAAAAAATCCAATTTACTCAAACAAAGGAAGCGATGACCTCATCCAGTATACGTGCCCCATACGAAGCCCATTTGTCAGAGCTCGGAAAGGAGGTTTCATATTTGGGATTCTCTCTTGACCAATCCCAAGACGAGCTTGAATATGTTAAGCTCGAGCGAGACTGTGTATGAGAGAAGTGGAAGTTTATAGAGATTACCACCCGAGAAAGGTTATCTGAGCAACTCCAAGAGTCTGTCACCATTGCACACCTTACTCTTCAGTCTTATGCAGGTGTTATAAGGAAATATGTAACAAGACCTTATCACTATGGTTATGTACATTATTTTGGTATATAATAATGAATATACTTTCATTTTATTATTTTTACCTAGTAAATAGTTTTTAAAGCACAAATAGTATTTTTAGTTAATGTTCAACTAAGAAATATATTTTGATGAATTAATGTATTTTTTAATTAAATAACATTTTAATAAAACATTATTATTGTTATTAAATTAATTTTTATTAAATATAATTGATCTTATAATTTTATGAATTCCATTGTAGTTTTTATTAAGGTTTGAAAGGCATTTTTGTAAAAAACCCATGAATTTTCGATAAATGTTTGTTTTTATTTTAAAAGTGAAAATTAGCATATTTAAAAAATTATTTAGATAAAATGAATATTATTTCTGGAATCAGGATATCAAAGTTATCCAACGGTTAACTTTTCATAATTTTCTGAGACAGTCAGATTTTTGGGTAAAAATTAAATACCATTTAAATATATAATGTGTTTTATTACTTCATAATGACCCAATAGTGATGTAATAAAATACTATAAAATTTATGTTCGGCCAATATATGTTTTACCATTAAAATATTGTGATTTTGGATTTGTTTGATTTATTTTACAAAGCTTTAGTGGACCCTTCAAGACTTATTAAACATTTTGTCTTTTTGAATTGTTTTCCTTGACAATGTGACTCACCTCCACATAAGCAACCCCATTATTTTAAGACGTTAGGACATTGTCCTTATAAAATATTGTTTTACACTTCCTTTTCCCAAAAACCATGAGAAAAATCCAGGGTATGGTATGTAGTTTAGATTAGTTTAATGTGAGGTGTCCCAAACCTAAATAATAATGAATTCCCTCACCTTTCCTATATAAACCCACCCAAGCTACCACTTCCTCCTCACTCAAAGCCTTTGGAGTTCATCCAAACTCTTCCATCCTCTCTCTAGAATCCTCCCAATGCTCCCCAAGCTCCCAATAAGCCTCTCTCAAGCCTCTCTCAAGTCTTTGGAAGCACACTTCCAAGTAATGATTTTCTTTCTTTCTCATTTTTGTCCAATATTCTTTATGTTTTTATGCCCTTTTAATTTCAATATTAAATTTTGGGGTATGGTTTTTCACCTCCCCCATACTGCCCTCTTTATTTTTGAATTATGGGAGACATCTTTCTCTCTAATTAAATGCCTCCCATGTACACCCGTTACTATGCCGAAATTCCGAAAGGAATTTCTATCTCCTCATTTACCTTCAAGAAATTCTTTTTTATCATGAATCTAAATTACATTAAATTTGTTGGGAAATTTATTTTTATGAACCCCTTGCTGTACATGTCATTTAAATATGATGATAAACCCCTTAATTTCTCATCAAACATTTTTATGATTTCTTATGTCATGCTGTTATGCTGCCGAAATTGCACTGCATTTTTCCAAGCCAAAGTCATTGTGTAGTGAATACCATACCCATTTCTCTATTAAGTGTATTCAACTTTATGAACATTTACATATTGTTTAAAGAGTTTCATGTATGTATTCCTCATTATTTTATCATAGAATAAATGATTATGTTGAATGATTTAATGTTTTATGATCCATGTGGCACACTAATGCATTAAATAAAATGTTTAAGAAGGGTGCACCCTGATAGAGCTCCAATGCATTGGGTAAAGTATAGTATCATGATACATCATGGGAAATGGGTGTTTAATCATGATAATTAAAGTGCAACGAGGGTTTACCCATTCTTCATGTTGAATGAGGGCTTACACATGATCCATGTGCAATGAGCCTTAGCTCATGCTAATTCCATTTTAAGTATTGTTGCCACATTTCCATGTTATGATTATCATGATTTATCACGACTTTATGTTTATGCTTCTCTTTTTCTCTATTGATATGCCTATTGTCTAACATGTATTGTATTCCTCATGTTATTCCATGATTTTTCCCTTACCAGGCTTTATAGCTCACCCTTTTCTTATGCATGTCCTCAGGTTATCCCATGCAATGATAAGTACGAGAGAATGTAGTGGTCATGTAATGGATGTTTTTAATAAAGATTTTGTATTTCATGTTTTAAGTTATTATGTAGTTATCCGAGGCCCCAAAGAAACTAGACCTCTCGATCTTCTATGTTGTATCAATTGATGTTTATGTAATAAATTATTTTTAATTGTGTAATAAAAATCAAGGTTGTCACAAATATTCTACTAGTTGAATAATCACATTTAATATCAATAGTTAATCTCATAATGACAGAATGCGTAACTCCAGACATCATAACCACATAGTCAAGGCCTCATGCCAAGACTATAAATAAAAATATTATCAAATCCTTATGCCATGAAACTAGTTTGTATCAAGAGACTTACCGATGCATTGAGGGGATATAGTGGACCCCTCCCATCACTTAATATATCCAATTCATTCCTCATATGAAAATGGTGAAACATAACATAAACATTCATATTAAACAAACAAAAGAAATGTTAATACTTTAACCATAAACCGTGAATGAAATAAAAACAACACATCCACAATCAAACATATCATAAAACTATCAATAAAATATGGAATATTGTTTCATAATATTATATCAAAATAAATCAATTTAAATTAATTATAAAATCGAACAATAGATTTTGACACAGATGAAATCAATTTGAAAACTATTTGAGAGAAATATCTCTTTCTACTTCGAAATCATTTAAAAGTAAAATTATTTTAAAATAAAACATGTATTTTGTAAATATTATTATAATCTAGTAAGGGAATCTTCGAAGGTGTTATAATAGTGGAAAATATACGCACCCATCGTATAAGTTAAAAAACATTCTTTTCTTAATTTGTCGAAAAGGTCATAAAGGACCTTTTTTGGAAAACGACAGAAAGATTCCTTTCATTTTTTTTATAAAAAGTAAAACAAGGGTATAAATGACTTTAACCCATAGTCTATGAAATATTAAAATGTTTTGAAATAAATTTTTAAGAAACATGGAGGTGGATGATAATGTAGTCCTAGTAGAAACTTATGTATAAACAACCTCGAATAATAAAGAGATTGTAAAATTAACCCTTAACTTTAACTTTTCCATTAGTTGAGGGTATATTAACCTCTGGTATAATGGTTAAATAATTGTTATTAAATTATACAAGAACCAAATACATAAATATTATATCATATATGATCCTATAATATTGATTTGTTAATAATATTTCAGTATTATCATTGTTTCGGGTGTTAGCTGATTCATTTTACCTTATATGTTTTGTTACATAAGTCATGTTTGTTATGAATATGATGTATTTTATTCATATCAAGAATTATATTAATTTTTTTAAAATTATTTTTAATCATCAAATGAAAATTATTCTTGAACGGTTATGATGGGGAATGAAATCTCATCGCATTGTGGAGATGGTAAGCCGTACATACAAACGAGCGAAAATATCATTTTATTGATGGTGAAATCGTATGTAATTGGATGTTATATTATATATACATAATCATTAACATGTTATATTTATTATTTACCATAATTATACTCATTATTATGTGCATCCAAATAATGAAGTGTTGAATAACAAACTACACCACGACATGGAGACGGTAAGCCGTACGCACACACGTATGGTGACTTTGTCATTCATAGGATGGATAGAATAATGAATATGGTTGTAAAATATTTATAATAACATATAATTATGTATAAGGTATTGGAGTTATTATTTTATTATGGAAAACAGATAAATATGAAGTAGAATAAGAAAAGAACTTTGAAAGAGGTGATAAAATAATTACCTCTTCTTCGAGTATTTCTTTTTGATTTGAATAAAAGGGATCCTTAGGTTGGATTTCTAATAAAATTAAGGACTCTAGGTTGAATTTAGGGTAGTTTGGATGATATTTGAGTAGGGGCTGGCTGAGCCAAATGGATTTGTAGGTGTGAACTTAAGAGAAGGGGAAGTACCTTTTTATAAGAGAGGTGAGGGGCACTTTAGGAAAATCTTGAAATATTAATTTAATATAAAATTATTTTCGTTTTATAATATCTCCAAATGGATTTATTTTGAGGATAATATGGTTATGGGTCTAAAACATCTCAACCAATAGGTTTTATACATGTTTAAGTCACCATATTAACCTTATCTTTTAGATTTATTCTTTAGTTAAATAGTTTAACATTTACCATGTCTTCTTTTATTTTTATAATACATGGTTAATATAGTTACTATAAAATGTCAATAGAACCTAAAGTAGTTAATTAATAACATATTTAACATTATATAAGTCATTTAAAAGAATATAATATTTTTAGTATTATTATATAATTTAATAAAATAGTATTTGTTTTAAGAACTAATTTATGTCAATTTTAAAACTATTTAGTATTTCATTTTTGTTAAAGTTATAAAAACTTTTTTCCTTATAAAAAATACATTTAATCAACCCTAACATGTCATATTCACCTATAAAATTCTTTTATGGTGTAAAAAAAATCAATTTACATCTATTTTAATATTTATAATATCAATTATTTTAATATTTCATTAATAAGGCAATTACTGCATCATCATTGTGTCATAAATAAATTTAACTATTTAATATCTAAAAATTATAAATAAAATACTGTGATGTAGGAAATATTTTTATATTTCTAATGAAATTTTATCTTCAAAGTTATCGTAGGTATAACCCTATATTAAAATGGTTTAGTTATTATAATTTGAATTTAACACTTTAAACTCTTTTTAAATAAAATATCATAATTGTCCTAATCTAATCCAAGTTGATAAAAAAGTATCATTTTTTTCATAATTTTTATTTTTGTCGACAAAAACTTATCCAATAGAATTAGGACATGTGTTGGGGTAATTTTATATTATTATAATGTTATTTTTAACATTCATTACCTTATTTAATTTTAACTGTGGTAAATAAAATTCAAAATGTACTATTCACCAAAAACTATTTTCATCATATTTAACCACATTTTAATTAATGATGAAAATCATTTTTATTGGATTTTTTAAATTCAATTCATAGAAGTAGTAAGATTACGTTTTATGCAAAATTTCAAATGTTCCTAGAAGGTGGGTAAAAGATGTTAAAAAGTTCAATAAAATTTTATACATCTAATGTTATTATAAAATGACTCTAATGAATTTAATTTAACTAATATAGGTTTTATGTATCTATTTTTTCCTTCAAAATTAATTTAAATAAAAATAATAATTATTTAAATAAAAAGCCAGTTTTAAATAATAACGCAGTGTTTTTCACTATTCATCAAAAATTGAATGTTTTCAAAAAAATACAAAAAATTCACCCTAATATAATTTTGACATTTAAAATCCAAAAATGAATTTGATTGTAGAAAATAAAATTTATAAAATTTCAAAAAGTCGGTATTATTATTCTTAACTACTTTTTAGACGACTAGTTTGATTGGTCGTGGTGTGCTAGAACTCGGAGCTGTGTACAGTGCAAGCTAATGTATTATTCAAAGAGTGGCATACTGTAGAAGCTTAGGGTGTTACATTATTCTCTCCTTCAAATAATCTTTTCCTCTAAATTTATAGAATATTACTTCATAAAAATATTCAGGTGATTCTTCATCATAAGTTCTTCAGGTTCCTACGTTAGCTCTTCGATTTTATGGTTTCTCTAAAGAACTTTTACTAGGTGAGTCTTCAGGTTTATCAGCACTCTTTCTCTGGTATAAAGAATCTTAATAGGCTCTTCATAATAAGACATATCAGGTTCCAGTTATATTTCTTCATAGGTGAGTATATGCGTTGGGTGTGGCATGTATTTTCTCAATAGTGATATGTGGAACACATCATGAACTTTGGAGAGACTTGGAAACATTTCAAAATGGTAAGCTACAACTCAAATTAATTCTAAAATTTCAAAAGGTATGATTTACCTGGTACTTAATTTACCCTTCTTACCGAATCATATAACACCCTTCCATGGAGATACCTTCAAGAAAACATGATATCCTACTTGAAATTCTAAATCCTTCCTTCGGTTATCAACATATCTATTTTTCCTTCATTGAGATGCTTTGATGTGGGTTTGGGTAATCTTTACCTTTTCCATTATTTCATCAATAAGTTCTGGGCCTACGAGTATTATTTCACCAATATCTTCCCAAAAAGTTGGTGTGTAACATATCTTTCCATATAACTCTTCATATGGTTCCATCTGAATACTTGAATGGAAGTTATTATTTTAGGAAAATTTTACTAGAGGTAAATAATGATCCCATATACCTTTAAAGTCAAGTGAGAAAGATCTCAACATCTCTTCTAAGGTTTGAATATTCTGTTCTGATTGTCCATCAATTTGAGGGTGGTAGATAGTGCTCAAATGAATTTCAGTATCTAAGGATTCTTTAAGACTTCAAAAATCATGATGTAAAACAAGAATCACAATCAGAAAAAATCGATAGGGGTACACCATGAAGTCTTAGAACTTCATTAATATATAGTCTTCCTAAATGTTCAAGTGGTAATCTTCTCTTATAGCAATAAAATGTCTTGACTTGGTAAGATGATCAACAATGACCCATATTGCACCATTCCTTGTAGGAGTCTTTGGTAGACCTATGACAAAGTCCATTTTAATATCATCTCATTTCCACTCAAGTATGGGAAAAGGTTGCATGACTTCTATAAGTTTTTGTCTTCCAGCCTTCACCTATTGAAAAACTATACATCTTGACACATAATCAACAATTTACTTCTTTATGCTGTCTCGCCCAAAATGTTCCTTCAAATCCCTAAACATCTTAGTGCTACCAGGGTGTATAGAGAAATTGGAGCTATGAGCATCATCCAACAATTTCCTTTTTAGATCAGGTATATCAGGGACACAAATCCTCTTCCCAAATTTCAAAATTCCACCTTCACATATGAAGTCAATCAATCTCCCATCATTCACAACTTTAATTTTCTTTTTAAACTCCTCATCATCAGTCTGAGAACTTTTTATCCTTTCTAGTAAAGATGGTTTGGAAACCATTTGAAAAAGTATTGATGTTTTACCTTCTATGATTATTCCCATATCCATCTTTACCATATCTATGAACATAGGATCCCTTTCAACTCTCATCTTGTTCAGAACTCCATGATCCTTTTTTCGAAAAGCACCTACCACATTTTTTCCTTCCTTGGGTGGTAGTGTATTGTGCTATCATAATTCTTGAGTAGTTAAAGGCATCACCTTTGCCTCATGTTGAGTTCTTTCTCTGAGAAAATATATTTCAAACTCTTGAGATCAGTATATATATCACATTTTTCACCATAGAGATAATGTCTACATATTTTTAGAGAAAATATTATAGTTCCCTAACTCTAAATCATGAGTGGGATAGTTTTGTTCATGATTTTTTAGCTACCATGATGCATTGAAAATAACTCTATCATTCTGCATAAGGACACAACCAAGTCCTTTCTTTGAAGCATCACTATAAACAACAATCCCATCATTCCCCGATGGAAGAGTCAATATTGGAGAATTGAATAATATTCTCTTAAATTCTTCAAAAAAATCTTTACACTCTTTTTTCCAAAAAAATTTAACCCCTTCACATGTGAGCTTGGTTAATGGGTTAGCCAATCAGGCACAATTCTAGATGAAATACTGATAGTAACCTACTAAACTAATAAAACTGCATACCATAGTTATACTCATCGGTTTTGGCCATTCTTGGATTTACATTGTCTTTTAAGGATCAATAGATATTCTATCCTTAGAGACAATATGGCCAAGAAAAGAAATTTCCTTAATCTAAAATTCACACTTGCTAAACATCCCATATAATTAATTTCTTCTAAGAGTTTTTAGAATAGTGTGCAAGTGATTTTCATGATCTTCTAGGATTTTAGAGTATAACAAGATATCATCAATAAATACCACCGAAAAGTCATCAATATATTCCTTGAAAACTCTATTAATTAGATCCATTAAAATAAAGGGTTCATTAGTCAGTCCAAAAGGCATTACTATAAACTTGTAATGCCCATAGCTGGTTCGTAATTCTGTCTTTGTAATGTATTCCTTCCTCAGGCACAATTGATGATATCCATATCGAAGGCCAATATTGGAAAAATATTAATCTCCATGAAAATGATTGAATAATTCATCATTGCGAGGAAGGGGATACTTGTTCTTTATTGTTCTAGCATTGACCACCTTGTAGTCAATGCACAACCTCATAGATTCATATTTCTTCTTCCAAAAAAGAATAGAGGCTCCCCATGGAGAAACACTAGGATGAATAAATCCTTTATTACACAATTCATCTTGTTGTTTCTTTTGTTCCACTAATTCCACAGTGTCCATTCTATAAGGGGTCTTCGATATGGGCCTTGAACTAGGAATTAAGTCAATGGAAAACTCAATTTCCTATTTTGGAGGATATCTGGGTAAATCCTATAGAAACACATCAATATATTCTTGCACAATAGGTACATCCTCTATTTGAACATTCCTTTCCTCACATATATTTATTTCACTCCCTTACTCCCCAATAATTGAATTTATTAGATCTATTGGGGTTGGTTCTAGATAAGAATCATATAGTGATGTTTCTGCTCTAAAGATAAGGGATTCATTATCATAATCAAAAATTGTAACCTCATTTTTAAAATAAATTTTCGCATCATGGTCCAAAATCCAATCCATATCAAGGATTATATCAAAGTCAATCATGAGTATGACAATAAAATCAGCAGATAAAGCACATTTATATGCCATAATGGTAACTGCTTGACAAAAATTTGTTGCAATGATACTTCCCTTAAGATTTTTGACTAACAACTCCCTTATTAAGTAAAATTATAAATATCTAATTTTCTTAGAAAACTGTGAAGATATGAAAGAATGCATTGATCCAGAATCAAATTATTCATTGGATAATTTTGAAGAAACTATTAAAGTACATACCACCACATCATTAGGAACTTCAACCTCGACAGTAGTGATTGCATAAGCTTGGCCTTACTCCTTTTTCTTTTTCTGGGGAAAATTTCCTTGACACTTAGGACAATAATTTGCATAATTTACCATATCTTTACAATTATAGAATTGAACATTGGTATCTTCTTTCTTCCCATTGCTTTCAAGATCTTGGTGGGATTTTTCTCCATACTTGTAACAAATTCCCATTCCCTTCAGGAAAGTACTAGGGTGTTTCTTCCCACATTTACTATAGGGTGGAAATTCAACTTTTCCCTTATTTTCCTTATTTTATTTTCTAGAGTGTTCAAAAGATATATTCTTCTCTTTATTCACTTTAAAGTCATATGACTTAGAGAATTACTTTTCTGTCTTGATATTACATGAGACTATATCTTCGTATGATAAGAAGGATTGCGAGACTAATTATTATTAGAGAAATGGTTTTAATATATAAAAGAATATATTAATATCACTTCTTAGGTTACGTATATAATCTACAACATGACTTTATAACCTTGTAAAGTTAGCCTCATACTTTGCGACATTATCATCCTCCTTTTCCCTCAAACTCAGAAATTTCCTTTCCATATCTACTCAATGTTCACGAGGAAATTATTTTTATAAGAAAATATCTTTAAACTCCATACATTCTATATTTTATACTTCTTAATCCTCATTTGTGTTTTGAATTAATGACCACCATTGATCTTCATATCCTGAGAGGCGATAAACTTCCATGACAACTTTTTCCCTTTCGCTACTCTGCAAAGCATGAAATATTTTCTCTAAGGAACTTATCCATTGCTCAGGTACAAATGGATTTGTATTACCATTGAATGTTGTTGGTTGTTTCCTTATGAAGCGGTATAACATTGATCCTCCACGTTGTAGATTAGGGTACTCCATACGGGTAAGGTTATTTTTCATAACCTGAGTGAGTTGTCCCAATATGGTTATAAGCTGTTCAACACCATTAACATCACCAAATCCACTATAATTATCTTGAATAGGAGGGAAATCCCTACATGAATTACGTGAGTTGATACAGTTTCCATTCCATCCACTAGGAACCATTTTTAAACAATTTCATACACTAGATTAGTTTATGAATCATAATTCATAATTCGAAACATGTAAAATACTTAATATAAATTTAACAGTTTATGCATATAATCCATAATAATAAAACTATTTTCTTTGGGCATGTATTTACTCATAAATCCTTTATAATGGTTGGTAAAGAAAATGTGAATTATCCTAAAAATATCCACTGGGAGTGTCAAACCAGGTGCGCAGTAAAGCCCATTTTCGTGTACTAGGATACCCCAAGTCCGGCCCAAAACTCTTTGTTGGAGTTTTAACTCCTAGATACATCTGTGCCAGAACCACATCCACTTGTAGTATCTAGATAGGGATGTATTTATTTTAAAACCCACATAATATATACACTAACAAAATTTATGGATGTTCTTCTATACTAATCATCAAAGTATATCTTAGGGTGATGTTCTCTAATAAGAGTTTTTCTAAATCTAGTTTCCATGGTTTTTATTAAACCCCCTCTGATACCAATTGTAATGCCCCGACCCCAGTTACCTAGAGTTAGAGCATTATTACATAACATTGAAATGATCATAAGAGATGAAGTCCTAAAAGACTGATCAGTTTAGTAGCCTTAGAGGTACTAGATACATACATAAGTTTTACATTACAATATGAAATGAAAAAGTAACATTGTGTGTACTTTGAACACACTCATATCCCTTATCATATCCCTATAGTTCTATCATAATATACTTCTTTTCATCCTTGAAAAAATAAAACATAAGAAAGGGGTAAGCTCAGATGCTCAGTAAGGATAACAATATATTGAAAACTGTCATAAATAATTATAAATATTTAAGGAAAATTATAAGAATAAAACACAAGACTTTTAACCATAAACTTCAGAATAATATGGAAAAGACAAATCAAAAAATTCCCTTTACTTAATTCACATGGATATTCTACTAGTCAAATAATCACATGAAATATCAATAGTTAATCTCATAATGATGTAATTCATAATTCTAGACATCATTACCACATAGTCAAGGCCTTGTTCCAAGACTACAAATAAAAATATTGTTAAGGACTTGTGCTAAGAAAATAGTTTTTATCATGAGACCTACTGATGCATCGAAGTTCTATAGCAGGCCTCGCCTGTCACTTACTACATCCAATGCATTCTTTGTATGAAAAGGTTGAAACAAAACATAAAAATTCGTATTAAACTAATATACGAAATGTTAATACTTTAACCACAAACCGTGAATGACATAAAAATAACACATCCATAGTCAAACATATCATAAAAATATCAATTCAATGTGGAACATTGTATCATAATAAATCAACTTCAATTAAACATAAAATCCAACAATATATGTTGACAAAGATGAAATCAATCCAAAAACTATTTGAGAGAAATGTCTCTTTCTACTTTGAAATCATTTAAAAGTTGCATAATTATAAAATAAAACATTTATTTTGTAAATATTCTTATAAGCTTGTAAGGGAATATTTGAAGGTTTTATAATGGCAGAAAATATCTACACCCTTCATATAAGTAAAAAAAACATTCTTTTCTTAATTTATCTAAAAGGTCATAAAGGAAATTGTTTGGAAACCGATGGAAAGATTCCTCTAATTTTTTATATAAAAATTCAAACAAGGGTATAAATGACTTTAACTCATAGTCTAGGAAATATTTAAAATGTTTTGAAATATGTTTTTAAGAAACATAGATGTGGATGATGAATAAATCCCATTAGATACTTACATATAAACAACATTCAATAATTAAGAGATTGTAAAATTAACCCTTACCTTGTAATTTTCCTTAGTCTATGGTAAGTTAAACTCTTGTATAATGGTTAAATCATTTTTATTAAATTATAAAAGAACCACATATATAAATATGATATCATATATGATCCTATAATACTCCTTTGTTAATAATATTTCAGTAGTATCATTGTTTTGGGTGTTAACTGATTCATTTTCATTTATATGTTTTGTTACATAAGTCATATTTTTTATGAATAGGATGTATTTGATTCAAATCCATAATGATAATAAGTTCATAAAAATTATTGTTAATCATAAAATGAAAATTATTCTTGAATGTTTACTATGGGGAACAAAATCTCATTCTCGTCATGGAGACGATAAACCGTACGCACGCACGCACGAGCGAAAATATCATTCTATTGATGGTGAAATCGAATGTAATTAGATGGTATATTATATATAAAAAATAATTAACATGTTAAATTTATTATTTACATAAATTATACTCATTATTATACCCATATAAATAATTAAGTGTTGAATGACAAACTACACCACGACGTGGAGACGGTAAGCCGTACGTACACACGTATGGTGACTTTGTCATTAATAGGACAGATAGAATAATTAATATGGTTGTACCATATTTACAATAAAATATCAGTATGTAGAAGGTAGTTGAGTGATTATTTTAGTATAGAAACAATAAATAAAGAGGAAGTAGAAGAAGAAAATAACTATGAAAGAGGTGATAAAATAATTACCTCTTCTTCAGGTGTTTCCTTTTGATTGGAACAAAACAGATCCTTAGGTTAGATTTATGATAAAATTAAGGACTCTAGGATTAAGTGAGGGTATTTGGGAGAATATTGGAGCTAGGATTTTCCTAGCCAAATGGATTTGGAGGTGTGAATTTAAGATAAGGGGAAGTACCCTTTTATTATAGAGGTGAGGGTCATTTTAGAAAAATCTTGAAATATTAATTTATTATAAAATTATTTACATTTTATAATAGCTCAAAATGGATTTATTTTAATTATAATATGGGTATGGGTCTAAATAATTTCATAAAATATCTTTTAAATATGTTTAGGTTACCATAATAACCAAATATTTTAGATTTAACCCTTAGTTAAATTGTTTAACTTTTACCATGTCTTCTGGTATTTTTATACTACATGGTTAATATAGTTACTATAAAATGTATAGTGAACAATAAGTGGTTCATTAATGAAATATGTAACATTATATAAGTTATTGGATAAATCTTATATTTTTAGGATTATTATATAATTTAATAAAATAATATTTTTTTGAAAACTCATTTATGTCAATTTTGACACTATTCAGTATTTGGTTTTTGTTAAAGTCATCAAAACTTGATTCCTTAAAAAAAATACATCAAATAAACCATAAAATGTAATATTCACCTATAAAATCGGTGGATGGAAACAAAAGATTCAATTTTCATTAATTTTAATATTCATAATATCAATTTTTTTAATCATTCATTAATAAGGTAATTACGGTATCATCACTATGTCATAAATAAATATAATTATTTATTTTCTAAAAATTATAAATAAAATACTCTTATTAATTAAATCATTTTATCTTTCTAATCAATATTTATAGTAGAATTTATCTTATGTATAACCCTATATTAAAATGGTTTACTTATTAAAATTTTAATTTAACTCTTTTAACTCTTCTTTAAATAAAATATAATAATTGTTCTAATCTAATCCAAGTGGACAAAAAAAACATATTTTATCCAATAGAATTAGGACATGTGTTCAGGTAATTTTATATTATTATAATATTATTTTTACCTGTAATTACCCTATTTACTTTTAACCATAGTAAATAAAATTCAAAAGTTATTATTCCCTAAAAATTATTTTCATCATATTGAACGAAAATTTAGTTAATGATGAAAATTGTGTCTATCAGATTTTTTAAATTCAATTCACAGAAGCTGTAAAATTACATTTTATGAAAATTTTCAAATGTGCCTAGAAAGTGGGTAAAAGATATTAAAAAGTTCAATAAAATTTTATAAATCTAATATTATTATAAAATGACTCCAATGAATTAAATTGGATTAATGTAGTTATTATTTATCTATTTTTACTTTAAAATAAATTTAAATAAAATAAATAATTATTTAAATAAAATTCGGTTTTAAACAATAACACATTGTTTTTCACTATTCATCAAAAATTGAAAGTTTTTAGAAAAATACAAAAAATTAACCCTAAGCCAATTTTGATATTCTGAATCTAAAAATGAAGTCCATTTTGAAAAATAAAATTTATTAAATTATAAAATGTGGGTATTTCTATTCATAACTACTTTTTAAACGGCTAGTTTGATTGGTCGTGGTGTGATGGAACTTAGAGCTACATACAACACAAGCTATTATATTTTTCAAAGAGAAGTGTATCATGGAAGATTGAGTGTTACATGATAAGTGTTAATAGGGTAAAAGTAGAGTTAAACAAAATATATATGGGTTAATATAACCTATAAACTAGTAAAAATCCCATTTTATGGTCAAATATTTACTATATATCATCACATATTCAAATATGAGTCATTTTTTATCCTTTTTTTTGAGTAAGACATTAATATATTTTAATATTTTGAAATATTCTATGTATATCATGCCCCTACCTTATAAAAGCACACCAACTATCCTCTATTACTCACACTTAAAGAGCCTATTATCTCAATCAATGCCTAGAAAAATTATTTTCTAAATCCTTAACCACTTCTTAGAGGTCCCATTTTGATCATAATACCATCATTTCAAGGATTATGGTGTAATCCAAAGGCAGTTGTTCAACAAATAGGTATAAATATCAACTAAGAATATTCAATTTTATTTATTATTATACCTCCTATAAATGTATATAATCCATTAAAAAATAATGAATTCCTTATATTAAATATAATTAGTTTTTATTATGATTATGGATCAACTATTTTCCACCCCCTTTCCATGAAATGTGAAATGAAAGTATGGGTCATGCGTATGTGTAGACTACTGCCTGCACATAACGATATGATTTTTTCTACATCATCATACATAATGGTTGGTTATTATGATAGATTTAATATATATACATATATATTATATTTATTACATAATTATTCTTCTATAATTATAATATATTATCTGAATTATTTCCTTTATATCCATTGGATAATGATAATGTCACTCATGTATACGTGTGGGGTAACACCTCCACTCAATGTTGTTATTAATTTTTCATCATTGCTTTGTATGAATAGTTATAAACGTTTATAAGAAGAATAAATATGATACTTATATCATTATTAATATTCTAAAGATGACGAAACCTTGACCAATGTGTAAGTACTAGAACCATCGAACCGAAACATGCATGTAGAATAGACCAGTTTTAACTGAATGTTTATTTTAATGAATAAATTATAAATAAAAGGTTACTTGGAAATTATAAAGGAATGATACATAATATTTTATGTATGAATATGGTTCAGGAATATATTTATAAAAAAAATATAATTTTGTACATCATATTTTAATGCGTATAAATAAAGAAGATACTAAGGTATGTGTTTATGTTACAATCTTATTTCTTTTCAGGATTGTTTATGATAAATTTACATTGAGAAAAATTACATAGATATTATCCTTTAAAACCAATATATTTTATTCTAATTTGGTTATTACAAGAATTTTTATGTATTAGTACCGTTTTACTCTCTTTAGTAGTTAGAATATTTTTAAGGAAAAGTCGACCATATATCCTTTCTGGTCGTTGAACTTTTTATTTCATGTTATTAATCATAAAAGTGTTTTTATGAATCTTTTTAACAAAACATGGAATGATTTAAAATGTTAATATTAACTAAATTATACTTTATTAAAAATGGTTTAAAATTAACATTACTAAACAAACATTTTCCAAACAAGTCATTTTTGAATTTTTACAAAAGTGTGAAAAGAATGTTATATTTTAACATATACAGTATGAATATATTTTCCAACAGTCATAACCATTTCTTTCTTTGAAGGTTACCTTACAAGTTTCCATGGGGTTTTCAAATAAAATAATTTTCCGTATATTATAATAATTTTTAGTTAAAATATATCAATAGAAAATGATATTTTTCACTTATTTTCATAAAAAGGATCTGATATTATTTTAAAGGTATTTTTCATCCATGTTAACACCTTTTAAGGATGGTTATGATTCACTAGGGGTATGATATTATGATACCATCCTCTTTTTTTATCTATAATTTTTATGATGATGATGATGATTTAAGGATGAATCTATGAATCTAGTTTCTTTCCCACAAGTTAATTAAGTTATGATGAAACTTTTATGAAACCAGTTTCTTTTGAACGGGTTATGTTGTGATGAAATGATGAAATTTTTATGAAACATGTTTCTTTTAAATGGGTTAAAATATAAATATATGAAGATTTGATTAAATTTTCATGATATTATGGTACACATATATATAGTTTTCATTATGTATTGGGTGGGTCCAAGATTATATATCCCTCAAATTCATTGGGTAAAAATTGATATCTCGTGAGATAATAAGGAATGGAATGAGGTGAAAAACTAGTTCAATAAGGGACTATATCCTCTATATTAGTTTTGGGGGTGAACCTTGAATGATGAAATTATGTAATGGGGAGAAAACACAATCCAATATGACAGTATTGAAAGTGATACTTGGATAAGGAAATGATTTTCAATGTTTTTGTGTATTCCATAAACATATGTCTTATTCTTATGATTAGTTCTCATAGTACATGATTGATTATTGATTATTCCACACACTTATGATTTATGAATTCTATTATAAAAAATACTTATTCCATGGTTTATGATTAATGATTTTAACTGATTAGGTATGATATTCATAATTCAAGATCATGTTCTCATACGCTTATGCTTATTTTATTCGCACTTATGATTATTGATTTATGACTACTATGTTTACCTTTATTGAGTATCTAAGTTCACACTTTATTATGTTTCATTTTCATATGTTATGAAGAAACATTTTAAGTTGGGGTTTTTTAATAAGTGTACTATGTAAGATGATATTTGTGGGATATGATGAAGTTACTTCATGAAATAATAGGATTATATATCTAGTCTCTAAACACACTAAAAATTTATGGTTTATGGGCATGTATTATTATGATATGTATTGAATATTCATATAAAATAATGTAATATTCGTGTATTTTATGCTCGGGTTGCATCAATATAACTCTTGAAAACTGTTATCATTATTTGATATTGATTATACAATTACTTTTAACTCAAGGCTCTATAAAACCATTGATTGAAAGAAGTCCTACATAAGCATTGAGTGATTCCCATGATAAGTGGATACCTCTAGTGAAATGATTATTTCTTATTATTCTTAGAGATTTCAATAAAACACTTGTGAAATAACTAAATATGTTGGATCAATTGGAGTAAGGAGAACCATTCATATTATTTTTTTTATTCAAAACATATAGATAGATTCTGAGATTTCTAATGTTTGGAGTTGTTATTCCATTGTATTTAGGATGATATACATCCCTATGAAACCCTTTGTTAGCATCATAGAAATTCTATCCACATTTGGTTCAAATTTCAACATGTATGAAAAAACTAGAAAATATATTTTTCTAGGTTACATGATATAGTTGAATCCAAAAAAACTATTTATGTACTTGAGAATCAAATTCCATGAAATTTTCCATATGGAAATGGGAATTTGTTTTCTATATACTGACCAACCATGCCACTGTAAAATAAAAACAAGAATTATGGGAATAGATAAAAATATCTAAAAATGGACCATCATAGGACAATTATATATATCATGGACAGGGGGTTCTATGTCATAGTCGAGCTACACCATGTTTAATCACCTTGATATAGCCTAAAAACATTAATTTTATATAATTCTTCACACACTAATTTAATATTACATATTTTTTTGTAGTTCATGATAGATGAGGTGCTAATTTACTCATTTACATCCAGAAATAGAGACTATAAATAAAAAACTAAAACAACCACAAAAATGGTTATAGAATACCCATGGAAGGAGTTATCATAATGGGGAATCTTATTTTATAGTTCAAGCCATTTTGGACATAATTTTATAAAAATATTATTTTTTTTGTTAAAATTCTCAAAAACTGTCACCAGCTCATGTTGAGATCAATAATGAGGAAAATGTTTTTGGATTTATAGTTACCATGGGGTGTTTTTTGAGACATTAGGGGGTTAATTGAGCCAAGTTTCTAAAGATGATGAATTTGGATAAGTGATGAAGTGTATTCAATTTTGTGAGTACAATCTTTTTTTATTAATAAAAAAATCATGTTCAAACTCACATAAAATAAAGTTTTATCATGTTTAGAGAACACTATTTAGAATATAAGTATTTTAGAAGGCATTTTAAATTATATATTGGGAGGTTAATTCCATGTGAAAACCAGATATAATTTTTTTTGAAGATGATAAATTCAAAATAATGAAATATGATATGATTCTGTAAGATTCTGAGGATTATTGGGGTTGAGTTTGGAAATTTAAAATTGAATTTTCTTGAAAATAAGAAAAATTATTGGATACATTGGATTAAAATGAATTTAAAAAATATTAACTCCCAAACATTCAAATGTGTCAGAGAATAATATCAATAAGATTCAGTACCTACATAACATTGATTCTAGAAGTAATTCATTACATAAGAATAAGTTGGATCCATTCCATATTAACTCGAGAACTTCCAAAGGTACATGATAATAAAATATTTAATGTTTAGTAGCTATATATGAATCATGATATGGTGAAGGATTTATGTAATAATATATATATGATAGTTAGCTCAGATAGAATGAGAAAACGCTATGTAAGCTTAAATCTATAGAAACCAGATCATGTAAGATTAAAGTGAAACTGATATCGCCTATAAATAAATACTTTTTAAAATAGAGTCTTGTTAGATTAAATATGATATCATGAATGAATAATTTTTTTTAAAAATAGATCCTCATTATATAAAATATAATACAACCTCAAAATAACTTGTTCTAGAATTTGAGTATATGGAAGATAAAACATTAAAAGATACAAAGCTGTGTGAGATTAACTAGTTTTAGAAGTCGATCTATGTTAGATGCATTCAATAAGATACTGAGCCACATAATAATGTTATGTTATAAAAGTTAATCTATGTTAGATTAATTAAATAAAAACATAACCTATGTTAGATTCAATCTAAAATACATTGAATCTACGTAATTGTTACCATAGGTTTCCCTCTAATATGTAAGAATTACTCAATAAGTAAGGGTAAAACCATACTTTTATAAAAAGTAAACATAAATATGCTGAAGCTACTCATTCCCATATTAAAAATCATATAGAGAAATTAATATATAATAAGTTGGAAAATGAATATGGTATCATACTGTAATCATGAAGACATAAAAAATAATTCTTCCACCATGAAGATGTTGATCAAATTACAAAGGGATATGTTATTATAGGATAAATTAGAGGAAAAATAGTTGATCACACTATAATGTATGGGTTCACACCACCATTAATTGGATAAATAAAAATAATAAAAAATAATAAGGATATATTTAATATAATTTAAATTAATTGGTGAGTTTAAATTTGAATTTGAAATTAAAATTTGAACTTAAATAAAAATCTATCATTGTTCATAAAAATTAATAGGGGAATTACAAGGATAAGAAAGAGGGAGTGAGATAGAGTGTGGAAGAGAAGATAAAAGGAGAGAGTGAAGAGTGTTTAATGGATCATTTTCACTTAATGTATTTTTTTGATAATTATAAATATATATCTTTATTTATTCTAAAAATTTATATTTGAGATGGATTTTTAGATTTACCAGGTTAATATATTTATACTATATATGGATTTATTGTTATTGGAATCTTATTAATCCCACATTTTTTAAATATAAGACTATGATCTTTATTTTATTCAACTATTATTAGATTTGAATCACTCGATTGATATTTACACTTTTGGGATGAATTTTTGTTATATTTTTGTGCCTGTACAGTTTTTTAGTTTATAGATGTTTTTGGTTTTCAATAACAAATAAAGATATAGAGACTTCAATTTCACTAAACTTATCATGATGGATATACAAGATATTTAATTTCTAAATTTCATTGATCTATTAGGATGTATGAAATGGTCTATTGGGGACTTTAGAAATTCAGTAACGTTGTTGGAACATTTTTGGGATTCTGAAAATTATAGATTTTGATGTTTCCTTTTTTTTAAACGTTTACATGAGCTATAAATAACCAAATTATGTGAAAAATGTTCCAACATATATTCAATACATTTATCTTGATATCATTAATTTATATTGAAGGATTAAATGGTTGTTTTTGTTCTCTATAAATTATCTGATGTTATGTGATATTTCTTTCATATTGTAGTTTACAAATAATTTTTTATTATATTTATTAATGATATATCAAGTAAAAAAATTCTTATTGAAGTTATTTTTGATCTTTTTTAAAGGTATTGAAATTATATATATATATAAAATTGTTTTATACTGAATACTGAATATGATGTTAAAATCCTCTAAAAATTAAGAGAAGTTTGTAATGGTAATATGTAATGATTTTTCAAAAGGGAGTTAATCTCACATGAATATTCATCCCCATGATGACTAATCCATGTTGGTGACATTGATTCCAATATTGGTGAATTTTATACCCATGTTTCATAAGTTAATCCCCACATTTTTAATATGAACCCCTGGTTGGTATTATGAAGATGAACCCCACATTGTCAAAGTAGAAGGAGAAGTTTACATGTGGAATATACACCGACATAAAATAATTTATTTAGATCCAACCCATATATTTATAAGGAGATATAATATATTTTACAATTTCTTGATGAATGATGTGATAAAAAGTAATCATGTAAGAGATTACTCACTACACCTGTTATAGACTAAAAATATGAAATCACTCTATATATAGGGTGAGAAGAAAAGCTTGATATATGATGATTGAACACACTAGGTTGGAGAGAACAATAATTCAGATTACTTCATGATGAAACTTTTTCATAACATGATTTAATATTAAGAATATTTCCTCAATAAAGAACTTACATTATTTGAGAAACATGAATAGTATTATGCCCTTTCCATAAGCCATGCCTTTCCCTATGATCATGCATTATACTAGAGCTTTCATATATAATTATGTCACATAGAATGAGTGATGAATATATACCATATAAACAATTATTGGAGATCAGGAGAATAATTTCTTGATTAGGAGAGTTCCTTAGCTCTAAACAGGTTCATGTTATGAACCCAATTATTTTTTCATGCTATATCTCTTGAAGTAAATGATGAGTTATGATTTTAGTAGATGTGTTGGTAAAACTCGGTATTAGTTTATGACTACATGAAATTCTACATGGTGAATTTAGTTGAAAATCATAGACACATTTAAACTTGAATCATTCTATATATGTTTTTCAATGTTTGATCAAAAGGCGAGCAACACTACATCACTAAAAAAATGTGTCACTTCATGAAGTTATGTTTAGAAATCATGGAGGTTAGTGCATTAGTATTATAAGAAATTATGTAATAATAGAAGGATAATATTATTTATATTTTTTATTATAATAGGGTGTGATGTTTTCTCATTTTATAGATAATGCAGAATTATCTCTCATATCAGTATTTATGTATATATGATAAGATAAGATATTTTGATATTTAAGATGATATGATAGTATGATTTTCTATATTTTTGGAATTTTAAACTACTATATTAATATCTAGATTATTCGTGGGTTTTCAGTTGGATAATTACTAATAAATTATAACAATGGAGGTTGAAGTGTTTTTGATGGGTTTGATGCATAATTTCAAGGGAAAAATGATCATATTATTTTAACATCATTTTCATGAAAAGCCGGATGACACCAGGTTATTCAAATTCAAATATATAAATTTTTATATGGTTTTTGTTGTGATATTTTAGGGATTATTTTAATTAATTTAAAAGATGATTTAAATGGGGATTTAAATATATTTTTGTGGATGATTTTTCAATGATATTGGTCTAATATTAAAAGAATTTAATTTTTTTTACTGAGTTTATTTTGAGGTTTTTGTTCAAAAGTAAAAAATAAAATGGTGATGTAATTTTCTTAGACATTTTTATGGAACTTCTTTGATCAATTTATTTTGAATTTTTGAATGTAGAGGAGATACTGAAACTGTTAGATATTTTTTAATTCTTATTAAAATACTTCTCTAGTAATTTAGAAAGGGAGGTTTGAGAACTCTTACTCTTACAAGAATAAAAAGTTCTATAATATTTCATATTGTTGTTCGATATTTGAATATGATAGAAAAAAATTATTTTCACATAATTATTCACTCACAATGTAAAGAATAACAAGGATTGCGTGACTCTATTAATTTTACTATTTTTTTTTAAAGAATAATAATCCTACATATTATTGAATATTTATTGGTTTCTACTATGTACTTGATTTGTTATCAAACCATATATCTATTTTGGAGAAAACTATGATTTGAAACAGTATTCAAAAGTTCAAATCTCTTATACGTTATTTTAGAGTGTTATATTTTTATACTAATATGTGGTTTTTAATTTTCTCTATAAAATAACATGATGTAACTATAAATTCCTTACTATAAGGTTTCAACTACCTACACTCAGTTGTAGAGGTCGCTGGATAAACAAACCTATGTAGTGAAAGTCACCGAGCTCATGGAGAAAGAGTTGGTGGAGTGGACTAGGGGATCATTGTTACAAAAACCATCACACACTATAGTTTAAAACCATTTATTTTATTTATTTTACATATAATTACTCAAAATTATGAGATAAGGACATGATCTCTATATTTTAAGAGGGATAATTTAAAATTTTAAATACTTTTAAAATGGCACAATTTTCCCCACTTATATCTTCTTCATCATCTTGGGACAATAAGTTTTATAAGAGAAAGGTTTCTTTTGGTGAATATTAAATATTTATATTGGCCTTTACAAGCCCATGGTAAAGATATAGATTAATAATAATTTAAATTTTGATCTAAGAGAAGGTATATCGATGATTCATGCTCCTTATATTAATGGTGATAATTATTGTTGTTGGAACTATCTTGTGATTATCTATTAGAATAATCTTATATTAACTATGTATTTGAAATCTATAAAACCATAAAATATTCCAAATGGTGACCCTGAAAAATGGAGTAATGCTCATGTGGCATATTATGACCTTAATTCAAGTGCTATGAATGCTATAATATTTAGATTAGGAAATGATGAATTTGATTGAGTTTCTCAGTGTGATATAACATATAAAATGTTGGAAACCATTTTAGTTTCATATGAAGGAATACATAATATTTGAAAACTATGGTAAAATAATAAAAACTTTAATTAAATACATTTAGGATGAAATAAGATGAACGAATCACTCAGATGAATGAGATATTGATAGAAAATATCAATTATGTTGCTACCTTGGGAATTACAATTATAGAATCTAATCAAGAATTGAAGTAAATTATAGTTTAACATATTTTTGGATTTAAATCTATTTTTATATTCTTATATCAATTCCTATTAAAATTTTTAATATGAATGAATTGATTGCAACCTTAATGATGTATGAAACTAATATGAAAGCTGAAGCTAAAGGTCATGTTCTTTTTCAAAAAACATAATTTCCACACTCAAAGTTTCATAGGATAGTCATTATTATTCCAATTATAGTGATTTATGTTTAAGTGTTGAGTTACAAAATCTTTATAGATAATTCATAAAGCTAAAATAAAAATAGAAAGGAGAAATTAAAGAAGAATAAATAAAAGGAATTCAGATTCCATGAATGTAAGAAGAAATGTCATGTAAGACTTGACTACCCTCTACTTAAGGCTCAAAAGAAATTTGATTATAAAAGAAAAGTAAAAAAGACAGGAAGGTTACATAGGGTGAATCTAAATATTTGATAGATGAATTTATTTCAAACCTTGAATCCAAGCCTGAAAAACCAAAGGTGAATCAATGTCTTATGGATCACACTGATGAGGTAAAATCATCTTTCTCTTATTGGTATAATTATTTAGTTAGCTTAATTAATATTATTATATGATTCAAGATAAATTTCAATATTTAAAGATAGATCATAGAAAAATTACGAAATCTTATGATGTTATTTTTAATAAAAAATTGAGTTTGATTAAATAGATTATTAATTTAAGATCAATTTTTTCTAAAAATTATTGTTCTTTTCATGAAAATAAAATCAAGGAATCATTGGATGAATTTGGTTTTTTAAAAAATATACTAATTTTTTTACCAAAGGAAATAAATACTTAGATAAAATTCTTGATAATAATAAAATTTATAAAGGGAGGCTTGGTATTAGGGGTAATGATGAAAATTTTAAATTATATAAAAATTATTTTGTTCCTAGTTATAAAAGTAAAATAATGTCTACTATTAGATGCATTCATTGTGGTATTAATGGACATTATACTAGTGACTACTATTTGAATATTCTTCAATTTCATGGTGTTAATCATGATTATTTTTCAAAATATTCATCGAAATTACAATTTTTAATTTCTTCTCAAAATAACCAGTTTTGGATACATAAATATTTAATTGATAACACATCCAGACGAAAAATAATACAGGTAAAAACGACACTTGTATTTAATACTTTATAATTTTATTCAACCATAATTCCTTATTATATCGATAATTGTTTACTTTAAATATATGGAGATTTCTTAAATTTATATTTCTTAGTATTTTGATGAATGTAATAATTATATTACAAATATTGACCAACTCTTAAGTTGTTCATTGTTTTAAAGGATTGATCCTTAGATGAGCTATTGTAGTATTTCTAGGATTCTAAATATTAAATTTTTTGATGGATACTATTTTTAAATGATTAAATGAGCTAAAAATATCCAAATTATGTGAAACATAGAGCGATGGATATACAATATAGTTATCTTTATTTCCTTAATTTATATTGAAGAATGAAATGGTCATTTTGGTGGTCTAGAATTTATTTGATTTTCTATGACATTCCTTACATGCTATAGTTTTTTTAGATTTTTTTACTTCAGTTTTTAATGATATCTCATTTTAAATAGGTTTTATTGAAGCGATTTTTTATCTTTCAGAATGTTATTGAATTTTTAAAATATAAATATTTATGACTAGATACTAAATCTGAGGCTAAAATCCTATAAAAAATGAGATATGTTTTTAAGGGTGAGTGGTATAAATTTTCAGAATGGAGTTAACCTCACATAAGGATTCATCCTCACATTGGTGAAGTTGATCCCCACATGGGTGAAGTTGATCCCCTTATTTTTTATTTTTTAACCAAATTTTCAAGATGAACCCCACAATAGTATTTTGAGGATGAACCCCAATTTCAATACTACAAGGAGAATCTTTCATGTAGAATATATCTGACCATAAAATCATTTATTCAGGTCCCACTCATATATTTATGAAGGAGCTACTATATACTGCTACGAACATGGTGGATGATGTTACAAACAATAAATGGAAGAAAACAGTCCACACCAATTTTGTTTTCATGATTTTAGGATGAACAATGGGATAAAAATTACTCAAGAAGAAGATTACACACTACACTTGTTATGTACTGAAAAATATGAATTCTCTCCACATAAAGGATGTAAAAGAAATCATGATGCATGATGATTGAACACAGTAGGTTGGAGAGAGTGAATTTTGAGATTAATTCATGTTTAAACAAGATCATAACATGAGTTTATGTGAAGAATATGACTATTAGAAACCAACCTAGATAACCCACCTAAACAATTCCCAAATTAGTCATGACAGAGCTCAAAGGGTGTTCCTGATCCCCATGAGCTAGTGACTAACACCTGGGTATCAACAACATACAAGAAGGATTTATCTCATCACAAGGGTTACTCATCAAGACAAATTAGTGGATGTAAGATCATAAAAAGATGGTATACTAATACTCCTCAAGAGAAAAAGTACTAAAAGTATACAAATAAAAATCTCTAAAATGGTACATCAACCAAAGTTATCAAATAAAACCATCAAGAAATCATCATTATATACCCATGTTATAGGTGGATCACATGTTCCACCAGTCATTGACAACTCCTAGGGTCCCACTAATCAAGTACACCCACCACCTCCAAGTGGTGATTTCTTTTTTTATACCTATAATAATAAAATCTACAAGTCCCAAAATGTAATGGTAGGTTGTGAGCAACAAATATCAGTAGGATATCCCTAATCATTTCATATGAAATCTATAATAGATAAACTAACTTTTTTCAATTAAAAATAAATCGTGGAACATAAATATTTTCACAGTTCATATCAAATCACAGTTTATAAAAAATTTCAATGGCTAATATAAAAAAGGGTTCAAAGTGAATTTCTATCAAATCAGGTAGATATAATAATCTTTTACAAAATAGTCATGAATACTAATTTCTATCAAAATAGACATAAGGAAATCATTTCATTCAATAAATGGAATGTATAATAATTTTCAATCATAAAAACATGGTTCAGATGCTTAGGGTTAGTGTTGGTCACAAGTTGCCACACAATATTGATGAAATAAGGATTTAGGTTTTGAAATACTATATAGATCCCAATCCTATGGGGAATTGGAGAGAATCCCAAATAATATTCTCCCTTCTCTCAAGATAGTTTTGTTTTATTTTTTTTCATTAAGTCATTTCTAGATATCAGGTTACCTAGTCTTCATATCCTTCTTCATAACTATTTAAACTCACATGTGATTCAAGTTGACCAATCATACTTAGTGTTATCATTCATTTCATTAAATCTCAATAATTTAAAATAAACAGTTCAATCATCCCAAAAGTTCAAGTTTGAAAAACATGCTTTCATTTCAAAAACCAAAATCAAATGATTTTTATCAGAAAACTGTGACTTTAATTTCAAATAATCACATTTAAAATCATAAAACATTTCATTGCTTTTTCATGTCATCAAAATTATGCTTCAAAAAAAATATTTTAAATCAAGATCAATTTCCAGAAATCAATACTAAATTTTCAAAAGCCATTGTTAAGGGATTTCATCATACACACTACAACATTTCAAATAATTTTTCAAAGACTCAATTAACAGTTTAGAAATAAATTATAAAACCAATTTAAAATAAACAATAATCAAAGGTTTCAATTGATATATATTGCCTTATAAAACCTTGTACTCCATCAGGATCAACAAACACCAACATGAGATACACCAATGGAGAGTCAAGGGCTTGAATGACCAAAGAATAATAGTTGAATCACAATTAATCAAGTCAGGATCTTGATCCACCAATGACATGATAGTTCACCATTATGAAAGAGGGAGAGAGAGAAGTAAATGAGAACCCATGATCAAACTATTATTACACTAATAAGAATAGATCCAATGCATCAAATAACATTTCAATACATAAATAAATAAGGTGGGTAGGAATAAAATCTCCTTAAGAGGGTATCCAAATTGAAAAGAGTCAAATTAGATTCATAATAGAGGAGATTATAAATAAAAATATTATTAAATGAAAGCTAATCACATTGATTCCCTTCCCTTTCTTGTAGTCATTAGATACCATGGTCTAGCTGGTATAACCTATAAGAATTCCATTTAGCCTCAGAACCCCACTGTCAAGTCGGTGGAGTTCGTTTAGGAATTCCCCTTCTTCGAGTATCCCACCATCTAGCTAGTGGACCACACTAACTAGATGATCAACTTCCCATATAAATACACCACCACTAACCTCTCACCGGATTTCCATTGGCCCTCACCGACTAGCCGATATAACTCATGCAACCATTCCAATTATAAGACCATGTCCACTCCTTGGCCAAACCCCTCATCTATTTCCTTTCCTATTGAACAAGGATCCAAACAACTTTACAACCCCCCCTCTATGATATCAAACAAGGGAAAATAAACTTAGAAACAAAAATTATATCCAGGAAATGATGGAAACAACAAGAGATCAATAAGGAAACAATGGGAAGAAAAAAAATATGGTTCATACCAGAAATATAGTAAAGTTATGTTACAATATCCTCACTATAAATTCTTTTTACCCATAGAAATGATATCAAGAAGGCTGATCCAAGAATAGGTGAGTCCACTACTCTCTCATCAATTCCCCATTCTCTCAAATCTCATGAGAATCAGAACCATATTTCCAAAACAGATAAACCCAGGAGATAAGTTTTTCATGATGTAAATTTATATAAGAATCAATAGTCCAAATAGGATAGTTAGTCGTGGATAAATCTAGTTCTACATCAAGGTCCTCCCAACTCAATACATTTTACGAGTTAGAGAGATAATTTACGAGTTGTGAAAAATATAACACATTAGGAATCAATGTCATATAAGGTTGAAAATCCAACTGATATGACACCTTAACAATCTTCTCCTCAACCTTAAACAACCCCATACACCTCAGGTATAACTTTCCCTATTTTTCAAGTTGTCGGTGACCCAATGGAGGGGAAACTATAAAAACATGTTACTAACCAATATCTCTAAAGGGCATCAACGATGATTAAAATAGAATTTATAATGACTTTGTTCTATTACCATATTATAATAAATCAATTGAATCTTTTCCATCATATCTTTGACCAAACTAGTTCCAGGTGTGGAGGATCCACCAATCTCTGACCAATAAAGTAAAAATATAAAATTCTGGATATACAAGCCCTCAAAGGGTTCCATATTGATGGATTACTAGTAATTATTGTTGTATGAAAACTCAACGAGTCCTAATTGTAAATCCCTAACCCTATAAATTTAGTGATACAACCATGAAGCATGTAATTTAGAATTCGTATGTCCCATTCTATCCGTTTATCTATCTAAGGATAGTACATCGTGTTCAAATTTAAATGGGATACCATAACCTCTTCAAGGAATTTAATTTTTTTAGTTAAATGATAATCACTATTGGAAACTATGTTTGATATAAATCTATGAAATCTAATCATCACACACACACACACACATATATATATATTTACCAAGTCATCAACTTTTTTGGTTTCATGAATGGGAATAAATTCATTTGATTTGGTAAATTGGCCAATCAACACCCATATCACATTCTTTCCCCAAGGTGTATATTATAACCAAACCATAAAGTCCATAAATATTTCATCCCTCTTACAAGTTGGCATAGTATGTGGCTGAGGAAGACCCGAAGACTTCTAGTTCTTAATGTTAATCTTTTGACAAATATAAAAACAAGAAACAAAATTACTATGTCTCATCTTATAGTTGGATAGAGAAAACATAGCCACTTATTATAAAACATATTCATGGTGTCAGGGTGTACTGACCATTGGGAATGATGATAATCCCCCATAATAGACTTCCCCATAGGTAATAATACAAAAACATGGTTCCTAAAGAAAAGGATACCCTCAGAAGATAGAGACCATTCACTGATAGTTTCTCTATCAAATAAATAATACCTAATGACGCATATATCATCATCAAACTATTGTTCTTTTATAATTATCTTGTGAAGTTAGGATGACAACATAACACTAAAAAAACTCAATCTCATCCTCCTGGACTCCCAAATGCATACAAGCAAAGATATCCATCAGATTCTATTCCTTAGATTATTCTTTCATTGCCGAGATGAAATTTTTATACTTAGAGCATTAGAAACGACATTTCCCTTACTAGGGATATAATTAATTTCAAAGTAAAAAGATTTCAGGTACCCCACCCATCAACTTTTTTGGTGGTTTAGATATTTTTGAAAGAAGTAATAACTCAAGATTTTATGATTGGAGTAGATGATAAACTTTTCCTTGAAAAGTTAATACCTAAAAATATTTATAATGTACATCACATCTATGAGTTTGAGATTATGTGTGGTATATTTATTTTCATGTGTCCAAATAGATGAGAAACATAATATATCACATGATAACCCTATATGTTAACATAACCCAAACCTAGACCTCATGCATATAAAATGATTTCATAGCCTTGCCAAGATTCTAGAAGAGTCAACATGGATCTTAAGTCAGATGAAACTTCAACTCCTAAAAGGAACCCTAGAATTTCAAATCCCATATTTACTTTACTCCCTTCTAAGTTAGAGTTTTAAATGGAGATTCTAACTTCAATAAATCCTTCTAAAACAAGTGGTAATACTCTACCAAGAGAAAGAATATTTGAATCTAAAATACATTCTATAGTTCCCCTAGGACATAAAATATTTCACCTTATCAAGATAAATTAAAATAATATGTTTAAAAACAACATTTCCTAAGTAGTTTTCCTCTCTAATACAAAAATAGAATTTAGAAAGCATGAAATAAAGTCTATGATTTCTCAAGATGCCCCGAATTACAAAAAAGTGAGGCACATGATCCTCCTTATTCTTATAGTAAACCAATATTTCATCCATAGATACCACTAAAAAATAGTTAAGGTACTAATGGAAAATAATTTTTATTAATTCCATTAACATAGAATGATCATTGTTCAGGATAACATGCATAAAAAGGTACTCATAGTAGACATACCAACTCCTAAAAGAATTATTAGGGATATCATACTTACAGATCCTAAGTTGGTGTTAACCATACCAAATATTTATCTTTGAAAACTACTCCACCACTATCATATGGTCAACTAAATCATCAATATAAGGTAATAACTATTTTTTCTTGACCATGAACTGATTGAGCCTTTGATAATAAACACAAAGGAAAAGAATAACATTATATTTGTTAGAAAAAATTTACATCTAAGGGCTACACACTAGGTTGAATGAAGACTTTGGATAATAATTCATCCAACTGAGTCTTTGACTCCAATAATTCATCTAGTTTTATATGGTCAGAGGGAGTAGAAAAAGGTTGGGTTCTTGGTACCAAGATGATAGAATATTTAATCTCCCACACTAGTGAAAAATCAAAAATTTCTGATAGAAACACATTGGGAAACTCATCAACTTCTATAGGAAGATCACCATATGAAGAATGTGGATCTAGTTTAAAGTTGAGAATGGGTATCATTTTACCCAAATATAGAGGAGGAGGTCCCAATTGACTTGACCTAAAGACCCATTCTCTAAGAAAAAAATGGAACACCCTATTGATGATTGTAAACGAGACCCACCAAAGATAATCGTTAATATGAGATTTATGAGAAATCATCCAATCCATCCCAAGAAAGACATCAATGGGTTTCATATCTAGAACCAAAATATCCCAAGCATGATTTATTTCTAATAAAGATAAAGTACAATAAGTGAATTAGAAACCCTAACATCTCTTTGTCTTGAGAGGCATATAAATATCTATAACATACGACATGAAATCTGTAGAAAGATTAAAAAATTACAAATATTAGTAGATATGAAGTAATGTGAGTCACCTATATCAAATAAAGTAGTTACTAAAATGAGTCAATAGTAATGTTACATCTCACGATTGGAAGACTCACATAAGATTCCCCAGGAGACTTTTCTACCACATGAAGAAGCTTTGTTCTTGATGCCTATGTTCTTAAATAATCCGACTATGATATAGATTATACTAGTATTATTGATCCCATATCACTATATGGAGTATAAAAGACATGTAAAAATCTATTCATGTGGTTTGTGCACCCATATGAGCTATAGATTTTCTGTACCTCCATGCAAGATCTCTTTTAGTACCCAAAATTTCCACATTGTAAATAAGTTAGTGGTCATTAAATAGATAATTTAAAATATTTAAAATAAGTATACTATCAATATCCACTATAATCCTCATCCCACTTTTTATTCTATTTAAAATAACCACTAAAGATACTTTTGGGAGAAGGAGGAACTCCCATAAACCCTATCTTACTTGTGAAGTCAAGTTCAACCATCAAATATCTATCTAAAATATCAGTGTATACAGAGAGATTATACATAAGAAACATAAATCCTATATCTACTCAATGACATATATCAATTCACTAATCTTTCATATTCTCATTTGATATGACCTTAGGTGAGGAATGAATAATCTTGAAAAAATGGTTACATACCATGTCATTGTCTGATCGTCTTTTTAATGTTTAAGGAACTCCATCAACTTAGAAAACAAAATCAATTCTACAAAGGATTGATCTATGAAAAGATTACTATGATCTTTCTACTCCAAACCTACATTCCTTCCAACCATAAATATTGAATCCCACCACACTATAATAGGTAATTAATGTTTGAAGATGACATATCTGACCTTAACTAAATCAGGAATCTCCAAAAACTCAAAGAGTTTCTCAAACATTTTCAAAAAATCCTCTACATTCTGAGGATTATTGGTACATTGTAAAGATAGTGTATTTAGGTGAAGGAGTTCCTCGGTAGGATCCTTTATATCATTCTTTCTAGGTATAACATCAGTATCCTGAAAGGGAATATATGCTACTACCGATGCCAGAACTTGGACAACATGAAGAAAACCACTACAATGTTCAAATTAAATGGAGGGTTCACTTTCCCTAGTTCATCTACAGATCCCTCTTGAGGTATGTTCAAGAATAATCTTGGGGGAATGGTACTACACACAATTAATTGATAATAAGAGAAACTACAGTTACGAGACCTTTGATCATCAACTATATAAATCAGAATTCAATTAGGAAACAAAAAATATTAGATCAAAGCTTTGAAAAAGTCTAAATTTAGATCAAACTAGTCCTCAAAGACACTTTATTCCAAAAAATATGGTAGATCAAGGCAAATTATGACGTGATATTTCCAAAAACACACTCGAGACCTACTCCTTAAGTCTTAATAATCTTATTTCCTACCTACCAAGACATGAAAAGCTACATACCAACATTAAGAAAGGACACTAACATCCACTAATACAAATTTAACATGAATTGACCCTGATGACCAGACTAAATGGTACACGAATTAGTTAAAAAATATCCCTAAGGGAAATAATGATCCTCATGGGTTGAATACTAGTGCATGGGAAACAAAAACATACAAGATGGAACGATTTCTCCATAAGTACAACTCATCAATATAAAGAAAAATATATAAGACAATACATATTCAGTATGAAAACTATCCTAAAGAGAAAAAATAACATATTTAGGTAGATACAAGTCTCGATTATGAATCAAACATAGAATGAAAATCTTTCCACAGTTCATACCAAGTAATGATTTAAAAAACATTTCGAAGGATAATATAAAATAGATTTCATAGTGAATTTCCTTAAAATCAAGAAGATATTAGCAACTTTATCAAAATAGGCATGGATCATAATTTCTATCAAAATAGATACAAGAAAATCATTACAGTATATAATTAGAATATATAATAATTTTCAATTATAGAACCAAATTAATAACATCCAGGGTTAGTACAATCCACATAGTTCCACTAAATCTCAGTGAAATACATCTCAAGGAGGGAATAAAATCCATATATCCCAAGCCTAAAGGGAATACGAGATATTCCCAAATAATAATCTCCCTATCCCCATGATATTTTGGTTTCATTATTTTTGTAAAGTCATTTCTAGATATCATTTTACCAAGATTGAATATCCTTATACCTAATTACCAAGTATCCCATGCTATTTAAGGCAATCAATCATACTTTGTGTTATCATTCATTTCATTCAATCTCAATAATTTCAAAGAATCATTTCAACCAATCTCATGTTCAAGTTTAAAAAACATACCTTTTATTTCATAAAAAACATCAAAATATTTTTATCAACAAACTCATTCCTCTAATTTCAAATCATAAAAAATTTCATTTTTATCCATCTCATCAAAACCATGTTTCAAATCATTCATTTCAAATCAAGATCAATTTCTAGAAATCAATTCTAAATTTTCAAAGCCATTTTCAGGGGATTCACACACATCATGCCATTTAAAATAATTTATGACATAATCAATTAAAAAATTATAAATAAATTGGAAAAAAAATTTAAATTAAATAAGCATTAATGGTACTAATTGATAGATATTTCCTTATGAAATCATCTACCTTAATCAAGATCAAGAAGCACCCACCCAAGATCCACCAATAGAGAGTCAAGGAATACAAAAACTAAAGGAGAATACTATAATCACAATTCATAAAGTTAAGATCATGATACAATAATGAAATTAGGATTCATCATACTTAATTTTTGTGGGATAGAAGAAAAAGAGAATCCGTGATCAAATTAATGTTACGCTTATTGGAAGATATACAATGCATCAACCAACACTTCGATTCATAAGGAAAAGTGGATGTAAGGGACAAAATTAACTCAAGATGGTGTCTATAGTATAAAGGTTTGAATTAGGTTCATATAAGATGATATTGTAAATAAAATTTTTATTAAAATAAAACTACTGACAATACTTTTCTTCCCTTCTTTGGGACAATCAACAACACCAGGTAGCTGGTGGCCTCCACTAGTTACCCAATGGCACTTGAAATAATGCTAGTCAGCTTTGTAATCCCAACTGTTGTCCAATAGAATTTATATAAGAATTTAACTTACACCAATAACACATTGGATAACTGGTAGACCTCAGTAGCTAGCCATTGGGCTTCCTATAGGAAGATCCCATAGCTGGCCTCCCACCGGCTAGTTAATGGCCCCCATCTACTAGCCGATGAGCCTTAGTTAAATATTTTAGCTATATGACCATGACCAATCCTTAGATAATACCCTCTAACATATCCCAAAATCTTTTTAAAGGATCAAAAGCACTTTCCCACACCCATTGAAAAGAAAAAACAATAAGAGAAAATCAATAAAAATCTTGCACAACCAAGAAAAGACAAAAACAACTAGAGACCAACATGGATACAAGGAGAACCAAGAATAAAACTAGGTCCATACCTAGAAGTTAGTGATGAGATATTAAAATGAGTTGTATTAATATCTTTCATGCTTTAAGAAACTCAAAAAATAGTACACCATCACCCTAATATGTGACTTTACATATTATTTTACATTCTATAAGAGTAAGTATATATTATTATATTATAGGGAATGTGTGTTCAATAGATTAAGGATATATAATGATACAAGATTATGTGATAATAATTTATTGGTCTTCGTATTTTCTCATCTTTAAAGTAGAACTTTTTATTAACCCAGTTCTTGTTGCATTCCATATCACTTAAACTAAACGAAGAGTTTTTATTTCATTCGATGCATCAGTGGAACATGGTACTGGTATGTGATTGTCTAGATTGATATATGGAGAATGTAATTAAAAATCATAACTGCATATAAACTCAAATGATACTATTTATGTTTTCCAAATCTCAAGAAAAATGAATGTAACACTACATCACAATAAAAGTGTGTTGCTACATGAAGATAAGTTCAGAAATCACATATGTTTGTGCCTCATTATTATAAAAAATTATAAAATAATTAAAGACTAGTATTCTGTATATTTTTAATTATTATAAGGTGTAATGGTTTTTAATTTTAAAAATAATATGAAATTTCCACATATATCTATATTTACATAAATATGAGAGGATTATATATTTATATATTTTGTAAGATATGATACTTTGTTTTTCTATATTTTTGGTAGTTTATTTTTTTGTATTTTTATCTAGATTATTCTTGGTGGTCTATTGGTTTGATAATTACTCATAAAATATAATGATGGTGATAAAAGTGTATGTTATGTGTTTTACATAGGATTTAAAGAGAAAAATGTTTATATTATTTTAAATTCAATTTCTTGAAAAGTATGATGGCACTAGGTTTCTCAAATTAAAATATTTTAATTTTCATATGGATTCAGTTGTGAGATTTGAGGGATTATTTCACCCAATTTAAATGAATAATTAAATTCGGATTTAAATCAATTTCACTGGGGGGTTATTTTATTATATTTTTGAAATATAAAATGAATTAAAATTTATTTTACCATGTTTATATTAAAGGTTTTTTTTTCAAAAAAAAATGATAAAACAATGCTTTAATTTTCTTGGAGTGTTTTTTGAAACTTCTTTGAGAGGTTTATTTTAAATTTATAAAGAAATAGAAGATACCACAACAACTAGATATTTTTATTCTCTATATAAATACTTCACTAGTTGGATTAAAAGGGATGCATGGGAACTATTACTCTTATTAAAATAAAAAATGCAACAAGTTTTCATATTGGTGTTCAACATTTGAATAAGGGAGAAAAGGATTATCTATACATTCATTTTCTATTATAGTGAAAAGAGAAATAAGTATTTCATGAATATATTTATTTCATAGTTTATATTTAAAGAAGAAGAAGAATTCTACATGAGGTTGAATATTTATTGGATACTACAATATACTTGATTGAATATCAAACCATCTATTAGTCACGGAGGAAACTATGATATGAACCAATATTCAACAATCTATATCTCTCTTATGTTCTTCTAGAGTGTCTGATTCTTATATTAAGATATTTTTGTCGAGATTACTTGTAAAATAAACTAAAGGTCATCTAAAATAATGATTTTAAGGTTTCAACTACCTACATTTAGTTGTTGAGATCCCAAGATAAAAGGACCGGCTTAGTAAAAATCACCAATATTATGAAGAAAGAATTGGTGGAGTGGAGTAGGGGTGTAACAACCTATTACTAATCATCATGAATTTATTCAATAAAATATTCAATGTATATCAAGATAATTCTCACAGCGACCTAAAATCGTATATGCTGAGGGAATACCAATTAACAAAGCTCACCCCCTCCATAGGTAGGGAATTTAAATGAATAAACAAAGTGATATCAATGTCTAGAGAAGGCAAGGAAGCCAAATAATCCAAAACATTTTTCCCCACTTTCCAAGTATGAAGAACCTATATTATATAGCTTAAACACCTTATACATCTTTTAATGACATAGGTGATAGACCAAGGGATCTTTCCAACACTCTACAAGGCTTCATAAAGGACCATGGAATCCATCTCAACTACCACAAGAGGATACCTCCTTTGGTGACAAAGGCACAACTCCATTAGTAGTGCCATCACTTTAGTGTGGAGAGAATGGCCATGATCAAATCATGCATTGAACACAAAAATGACAGAGCTACACGGATCCCAAACAACCCCTCCTCCACATGAGATAATCGAGCTACAAGAACCATCAGTATTGAACTTGAGTCCTGAGGGATTGGGGATCCAATGAACCCCATTCCCTTGTCTAACTCCTATAGTGGAAGAAGATCCACCCGCTCAGATGTGCCTGAAAGTGAGAGAGTCCTCCCCATTATTAATAAAACATGTCATGTAAAGTTGAATACATTTGGTTTGAATAATTAATGAATCACTCCAAGTGGCCACCCCTTCGAAGCAAGATAAATTATGGGCCCTTCAAATACACCAGCAACCAGCCAACAAAACCAGAGATAATTTTTTTTCTTTGGACCGTTAGAACTTACTCTATGAAACCAAGCATCAAGAAAGATATAAGAGTGAACCTCATAATAATGTAAGCTGGTGAACGTTTTGAGATAACCCCATAATGATAAATCCCAATCAATTTGAAAGAAGAGGTGATATAAGGTCTCCCACTTACATGATCTGTATCAAGTACACCGGGAGGCCGTACAAATTCCCATGCACTGTATGTTATCATCAGTGGCTAGTGCCCGGTTCTTAACTCACCAAATAAGTAAATTGATCTTGAGATATAATTTCCATCATCCACAAAGTCTCTCCCCAGACGTCCACCCCATCACTAGTGCGAAGCACCCTGCGATAGTCCCTATATGAAAAAGAACCATAAGTGGAATCCATAAAAACACATCTATCAGGATCTGAATTGAGATCCTTGCTATCAAAGATAGCTCATTGATCATAGTTCATAATAACATCAATGAACCTCAAAAAATTGATACCCTCTTTGAATGTGAACTCTACAATGGGACATCTAGGAAACCCGAAAATTGTTCCCACACAGTTTTGGAACCAAAATGATACATCACCCACTCTAACAAAACAATGGGAGAATATTTTCATAACCTATATATGTGGTAAAACTAGGTCCAAATAGAGAATGATCTCCCTCAAGCTTTATTTAGTTCCCCATAGAATTTTCCTCTCTTGTGTAAATGTTGGAGATCCAAAAGCCCTCATGCATGACTCCTTATATGCAAGAGGGAACCAAACAGTATTGAGGGGTTGAACACCATATATATAGGAGACTATACCCTCAGTAATCATAGATATACACCATAAATTAAAACAAATATAAAAATTAGAAAATCAAGATAAAGACTACGTCTCATAATAAAATAACAAATGGAAAAAATGTTATAGAAATAAATATCTAGGATACCAAAGGGGTAAGACAAACCATTGTTTTCAGGAAATAAGAAAATAAATGATAAAATACTATAGAAACCCTCTAGAGTTTGTCCCTACATAGATACTTGCACTATGTTTCACCACTCAGCTATCTACTGTGGGCCCCTTGATTTTAATTAGATCCAAAATTATGAAGTTTTCACGCACATCGAGATTCTCATGTAGGTCATGACAAAAAAACCTAGAAGGACACCAAAAAAGAATCTTTAAAATGCGTACAAAGGTATAACCTGTATATTCCATGGTATAATTAATGTGGAAAAAAATAATAAACAATCTAATGCAGAGAAATCATGTGCTAACCAATCCACCACAAGAACTGAACATACCTTCCTCAATTACATGTGGGAAGGATAATCATATGGTTATTATAAGTGACCAAGATCCAGAAACAAGTTCGATTAAAATATCTGTTGTAAATATCAATGCATCAAGTTAGATATGAAAAAAGGGTCATCACATCCTACTTTCATCATAGGTCGGGCCTCAATATCTTATCTATGCCCTAGGTCAGGCCACAAGGTTTTTGAACCCCAAATGTCAATTCCATGGGTTTGGCCTCATGGAATTCATTCCCTTGTCCTATGTTTAGGTCTATCATCATCATCATCATCATCACATGTTGTGTGAAATCACCCTCTAAGTGATAACCATATCACAATAGTCCACCTATTCTGATTACTAAGAAAAATACCTCCAAGGTTAGGGTAATTACACAAAATAGGGTAGAGCATAAAATGATAGAACATAACATGGAATTAGGAGAATTATTAGAAACGTAATACAATGATAAAACATAACATGGAATTATGAGAATTATTAGAAACGTAAAATTAAATGTGATCAAACTCAAATGTGGATAATATACTACACAAGAATACTCCTGGAATCAAAATAATATATGGGTCTCATAGACTACACATGTACACACATAATATCACTATTAATAATGGACAAACAAGATATACTAATATAATAATCATATCAGGGAAAAAGGTGCATACAAGGTATCCAAATGAGAATGAAATTCCTAGATCAGGCTTTTTGACAATGTAATCCAATATTAATCAAAGGATAAAATCTTTAATCACATTTTTCACACATATAAAACTAGTTCACATATCAAGGATACCTATATTCAAATTTGGTTCATCAAATAAGGGGATTGGGAAAGAAAATTTTGGATATTACATGACAAGAAGTGTATTTCAAGAATAAAATACCAAAAATAGTCTTCAATGGAAGTTGTTTTGTTATATATTGAATAATAGGACACCAATTCACTAGATTCATTATTAATCAAAGAAAAAAATTATGAATTCCTCTTCAAATAAAGAAGATAACCTTATAAATTGTCAATTAACATTGATCTACCATTAATTCATCATCATAATAGATATTCAAAATGATATCCATAAAGTAAAAGGTATAAATATGATATATCTATGATAAATTACCCCAAACAATCCACCGTTTATGAGATATATAGATTCAATAAAGGGGATGTCTTTAACATGTCTAAACCAACATCAATAAACCATAAGATCAAAAAAGTTAAATCTAAAGATATCACTTAGGTATTTACAATGGGTTATAGTTATATAATCAATCCTTCATCAAGAAAAGGTTTAAGAAGAATATCCATATCCACATATCCATAAGGATCCTATAGTTGAAGGAAAATAAAGATCTAATCAAGAGACATTATCAACTCACTAGATCTATCAGTGATCTATGAATTATGGAACAATTTGTTATCCTATCCACATATAATTCATTGATATATCATAGATATTTGTACATATCTTTAGAAAGAAGGGTAATTATTTGTATATCTTGAGAAAACATACCAATCTATCATCACTTGATTGATCTAACATTGAAAGGACTAGGGGAGATGAAAGGAAGAGATCAAGAGTGAATGGAAAATGTATCAGAATTGAAATAGGGTGGTTGGGGTCATATTTGGATACTAATTAATGAATAAAATTAGTGTAATAGAATCTATATGGGGTGTATTTAACGAAAATTTAGGAAAGATCAACCAGATGGCCGATTTATAAGGACGAACCACTAAGGTTCTTCCAGCACCACTAGCTAGATGATAACACATCACCAATGTATGATGAAATCTATAGTTTTCTACTTACCCAATGTGACTCCACTAGTTGGCTGGTAGAATCCCACTATATTGCCAATGGTAGTTTTTAGCCACCACTTGGCCTTGCCTCAACTCACTTATCCAACCATTATTTACCATACCTTTTTATATAAAAATATCCTCTAAAACTCCCATAACAAAGATGAACTAAAATAGAAATAGAGAATTTAATAAACTTAAAACCTAATGAACCTTGAATTAAGTTATTACATAGTAATTATACCCCTATAATTACTTATTATCATTGAGAAGTATCTGAAATGATTCTGATAAAAGAATCAGGACATTGATACTAAACATATTCCTCTCACTCCCATGTCTTCTACTGGATCAGTCCATGATGCCATATAATCTTGAAAAGTGGGTTCATCTCCACTTATAGGACTTTATTACTCTATTCTACAACCCACACTAAGAATTACATGTATGATTTGTTAGGATGTAGCTTGACATCCTCATAGTCAATGATATATATCAGACCAGACATGTACCTCCAGAGATAAGTCACAAGAAATAAATTATGCATACTTTAGTAGGAAGGAGGAAGGCCCAAATGGCACACCACTATTCTAATATTCTAAGTGAACTAAAAGGTTACAATATATGAAAATTATATCTTCCCTTGCTTCATCAAATATTGATGGAATAACTGAGGATCCACTCTTAGAAAAACCAGGTCTCCTATAGAAAGCTCTAATGGTCCCCTCTTGTGGTTGGAATAAGATATATGCCTTCTTTGGGATGTGATCAACCACTTCTGAATCAATTAAACAATCTTAGAGGTCTCTAATTCCATATAATTTCCCAAAATTTCTACCTCACTGACCTTATTCAAAAAAAGTAGTGAATTACATGTCTAGATATAGATATCTAGTTCCAATTAAATATATGCTTAAAATATATTATTGTACACAAATCTTACCAAGGATACATGATCATCCCATCCTCACTGAAATATATGACACATGACAAATGCATATCCTCTAATTTCTAGATCATACTATTTTATTGACCATTCATCTATAAATGATTTGTTATTCTACATTTCTGCAGAGTACCCAAGGCCTTCTACAAGACCTCCCAAAACTATGATGTATTGAAACATCCTAAAATTTTCAATGAATATTTTTTTTGAATTTTCATTCTCAAATAAAAATATAATTGATAAAAATATTTCTTTATTTCAAAAAACCAATTATTTTAAAAAATATTTATCACATATGTTATTCATTTAAATTTTTTTTCATGGAAAATATAAATTTATCTATTAAAATAGATTTTGTAAAAGATTGGATCAAAGGCCAAGTAAAAACCCATCACGTCTGACATTGCCATGGGGCTGGAACCCATGGTTGAAGGGTGATAAGTATGAATAACTTTTGATTATCCTATATGATTACCTACTTTCATCCTCCTTTATTTATATATATATACACTTATTTTATTATATACGTGATTTCTTTTAAATATATAGTTTTATTTGATAACTACATTACTTTTACTAATAGTTTTACTCAGAAGTCATCTAAGTAATAAATTCATTGTAATTTAATATTTACCAAAAAATTATTCATGTTTTCATCATCATAAAATTTGATATACATTAATTTGTAATTTTATGTAAGTTTAAATATAAGTTATAAATAAAGATACATTTTTTATTTTAATTATAATCCATTTAAATGTTTTAATTTTATATTAATCTCTGTATATATTTTATTACATTAAAATAATCCTTTTAAAAGTTTGAGTAACATGTTAAAAATAAATATTTAATAAATAATTATTTCATTCATTGAGAATGATACACATATTGAATGATCATATCTGGTAAAATACCTACTATTTTAACAAGTATACACACATAAAGACTTTTACATTTCATAAGATCATTACACATTATGAATAAATATGGAATAGTAAAATTAGGAATATTAAAAGGATATATACATTGAATAATAGTACATTTACTAAAGAAAACTCCATCGGATTGAAATTCACCAAGAGGATCAATCCAACCATAAAGATCGTAAAAGGTAAGATAAACATTAGAGAAATAGTGGACATTTTCTAAGGATGTGTAAGACCCTTTGTAAGAAAATCACTAAGTGAAGAAGTGAAAATAAATGTGTATTTATAGCTAAACATGTAATTTTTCATTATAATTATTGATAAATATGGTTGATCATATTTATTAACATTAGTCAATAAGATAGTTGGTCATCATTATTACTGGTTATGTAGATGCAATTATGTGACTGATAATATTATTTTAATGATATAACTAAAATTTTTTCATTGAAAAATATCAATATATTCTGATAAGAAATCATTTTATTATGAATTTATGAGTTTTATAAAAATTTTATTTTCAATAAATAATCTTTTAATTTTTTTAAATGATAATATATTTTAATTGTGTCTTAAGTAATGTTTATAATTGTCAGAATATTTATTTTTAAATGAAATTGTTAAATATCAATAAATAACGATATGTATTTAAAAGATAAAATTATTATATTTATATAATTATTTTGATAATATAAATATTTTTTTGTAATTATCAAATCAATATTATCTTAGGGTGAATTAGTGTTAAATGTCTAAAAAAATGTTTTTTGGAGTAAAAAGTGAGAATACCATTTTTATGAAATACCATAACTCTTATGAAATGATAATTTTATGACAATCGTTGCAAACATATTAACCCTTATTATTTATCAATATTTTAATCTATGATATTATATATAAGGTTTTACACTTATAAACACATTCCTATTATTTTAAAAACCATGATTTTACCTTTTCAAATAAAATTGTTTTTATGAGTTATATGTGTATCACATTAAAATTAATTTTTATCAATTTTTAAATTGAATTAATTAAAATGGATTAAATATTTGGAATTATAATTTCCATATTAGGTAATAAGGGTAATTTCATTTTTTGGCACAAAAAATATAATTTGGTAAAAAAAATTACCATAGTATATGTAAAATAATGTAGTATGTTAAAGTTTAACAGTAAAAGAAAAAAATACCTAAAAAATAAAACATTAAATAGGTTTTTGATGTATTATAAGACCATAAAAATCCTTGAAAATAATAACTTTCAACAAATTTTCTAATTTATTCCACCCAATTGTGGGTTTCCTTAAACAAAAAATAATCATTATTTAGTCACTTAAACCAACCCCTCCTCAAGTATAAATACCTCCTTTACCTCGTCAATTTCTAGAAAAAATAATTTAAGAACGATTTATATCTCAATTACCCTCCTATTTGTCTCTCTAAGGTGGTTTTAATGTTATAAGAAGTCCCTCTCTAGTTTAAGAAGCATCCTTACGAAGTAAGGGTCCTCAATCCTCCACTTTCCCTTTTGAAGTTCATTATTTTTATTATATTGTATTTTTGAATTCTATTTTCATATATTAACATTCATATTATTCCATAGTATTATATTCCATTGGATATTTTTTAAATGAGAGTTTATTTATTCACTCTCATTATAGCCTTTTTAAGTCATTATAATACTCATACTATTCTGTATCAATAAAACCATCCTAAAATTTTGGTGACAAAAAAAGTGAAATTAAATCCATTTATAGATAAAACATGTGTTTATGGATCTAGAATAGTTATAACTTGGGGTAATAAAAAAATGGGCTCATTAGTCTTTGAATCCATTGTCATATGGTGCACAATAATGGGCATTGTTGTACACCAAGTTTGACACTCCCGAGGGATATGATCTGGTTAATTTACATAGCCTTTATAAAACCATGTTGAAGGATTTATTAATCATTTATTTTTTCTATTAAATTTTAAAATACATGTATTCCAACTACCTATATATTTTTATTAATTCTTTAATTGGAGAGAAATAATTTTGTACCATATAATTATTTCTTCTATATACGAAAATCTTGTATGATATTCCTCATTGAGAAATTGGGCTAAGTATTTATGTTGTTCATTACATGAAAATTATTCCATTTAATCTTTTATAATTTGATGGAATTAATTATAGATCAAATGAAATGTGAGGATTAGAATTATATATTCTCTCAGGGCACTAGTTGGTCTCATGAGACAATTATGATAGGGTAATGGGAGCATTCTTTCCCTTTATGTAAGATGTCTTGGAACAAGGCCATGACAATTTTCTAATGTATCCAACATTATGTGTTTCTACAACACTAAAATAAGTTATTATTATAAAATAATTTATTCATTATTAAGTTATACCGATATTTAATTATTCAATCAGATTCATTTGATACTGAATCAATTATTTTATTTATTTATGGAATACTATCTATTTTTATAATTGATTATGCTATACGCAATCCCCTTAATGGGCATCTGAGATCACACTTTATATTATTTTCCATTTTTATATAGGGATCTAAGAAGAGTAATCCATATGAAAAATGGGTTTCAAGGAGAATAATAATGTTTTTTTTTTCATATAACGTATTTTTTTTTCAATGTAATTTTAAACCCATTTATGTATCATGTTTTCTATGGTTATTAAACTGTTGGATCCTCTATATTGTGATATATTTACTATTTATAATAAAATATCCATTGGATCTAGGGTATTGGATTTGGGTTTGTTACATGTATAATCTGTGTCTATATCAAATAATATTCTTGAGGGTACTCCATAAAATAAAAAAATATCCTATATATATATATATTTCCAAGATCATCTACTAAATGAGTCTCACAAATTTGTAAGAAATGGAAAAATTTTATTAGTTGATCAATAATCACCCAAACAACATCACTACCCCTTAGGGTACTGGGAAACCTTATCAGAAAATCCATCTTGACATACTCCCACTTCCACAGAGACATAGGATGTAGTTGGTGAAGACCAACTTGATGATGGTTATAGAACTTTATCATATGACATGTTAGGCATTGAGAAACAAATCCAACAATGTTCCTCATCATCCATAGACACTAGAACTTCCACCTAAGTTCATGGAATATCTTTTTCACTCTAGGATGTACTTCCTAGTTCGAGGTATGGAAATATCTCATCATAGCTTCCATAATAAAGGAGGGACCATAACTTTCCCATGTACTAGGATCACATCATCACCATGAAATGATTACTGAGTCATCGAGTCACCATCTACAAGCTCTTCCCATATAACAACACACTATAGGTCAGATTTAAAATTATTCTTCACCTAATCCACTAAATAATATGTGAAAACTAATGGGGAACATTACATCCATCCCTGGTCTATGGAATAATATATCCTTTTGTCATCCAATAATCTCATCATGTGCCAATTTTTCCCCATAGGCCATTCACCAAGCTCCTTTGCTACCCTCACCTTACAGATAAGAGTGTCTACAATGATGTTACCTTTACCTAGTGCGTAGTCTATGTAAAAGTCAAATATACAAAGGTAATATACCCATTTCCTCTGTCTAAAATTTAGATCCTCTTATGAAAATATATAACAGAGGATCTAGTGGTCTATGTAGATAGTAAAACTCTCACCAATGATATAGTTCACCAACACATCAAAGCATAGACCATAACCTCCAACTCCAAGTCATGGGTAGAATAGTTCTAATCATGGGGTTATAGTTTACATGACCCATAATATACTACTAGATCCATTTTATCAACAATTCACCAAACCGACTTATGATGCCTTACAATATATGACATATCCCATCCCAAGATCAAGAAGAATCATTATTATAAATAAAATTAACATCCTATTTAGCCAAAGAGAATCTTCCCCACATTGGTCTGACCACTGAAACTTCACCCCTTTCTTTATCAGTGAAGTCATGGGTTATAATAAACAAGATAAGTCCTACATAAAACACTAATAACACCCCACTAATTATAGAATGTTCCTAATCTCATGCATGTTCTATGGACATGTACATGAAATCACTTCCTATATTTTCTTCCAGCCCATTTATTTACCTGTCTCATAAACCACAAGACCTAATAAGTTCACCTCCAGAACCAAAAAGTGGTACTTCAAGAGCTTAGAAGAAACCCATTGTGTTTGAAGTGTAGTCAGGACTATTTTGAGATATCTAACATACAACTCTAGGGATGGTGAGTAAATGAGGATATCATCATTGAACACTATAATGAACAATTTAAGGAATGGGTGGAAGATATATTTCCTAAGATTCATGAATATTTATAGTGCATTAATTAGTTGAAACAACATTTTAATATAATTGTATAGATCATACCTTTTCTTAAAAACTATCTTTGGAATGTCGTCCTCTTAAACCCAAAACTAGTGATGGCTTTATCTTAGATCAATATTAGATGTAACGACCCACAATTTTATTAAATAAAATTCCTCTTGATATAATTAAATGTTTTATTATGTAAAATGGTTATATAAAACATATTCAATTCCATGGTATTATGTTTTTGGATTTTGAAATAACATTAATTTTTTTTACCATTACTAATATATCTATTGAACACTGATCACATTATTAGTATAAATATAAGACTTTAAAAAATCTGATTTTCTCAGAAAAAGGAAGTGATGGCCTCGACTAGTAGGATTGTTCCCTTTGAATCTCATTTATCAGATGTTTTTAGGGAGATTGAATTTATGGGACTTTCCCTAGACCAATCCCAAACCGAGATCTAATAACTTAAGCATGAGTAAAACCGTTTATGGGAGAAGTTCTAGCTCATCGAGATCACGACCCAAACTATGTTCACCGAATGGCCCCAAGAAATCCCCACCACCACACTCCATAATATTAGGGCATATGATGGTGCAATAAAGAGATATGTAACAAGACCCTATCATTATTACTATGTTCATTATTTTTGTATAAAATAAGTAATATACATTCATTTTATTGTTCTTACTTTGTAATTGGGTTTTAAAGCACAAATAGTATTTTTAGTTGATATTTAAATTCAATTAATAAATCTATTTTGATGAATTAATGTATTTTTGAATGTAATAATATTTTAAGAAAATATTTTTACTAAATCTATTATTATTAAATATAAATGATCAAATAATTTTTATAGAATTTTAATTTTTATTAAGGTTGAAATTTGTTTTTGTCAAAACCCATGAATTTTCAATAAATGTTAGTTTTTATTTTAAAAGTAAAAATCCATATATTTAGAAATTTATTTAGATAAAATTAATATTATGTTTGGATTCAGGATGTCCAAATTTTCTAACAATGAATTTTTCATAATTTTCAAAGAAAGTCTAATTTTTGGGTAAAACATAAATACCGTTTAAATATATAATGTGCTTTATGACATCATAATGACCCTATAGTGATGTAAAAAAATAATATAAAGGTATATTCCGATAATATATGTTTTACCTATAAAATAATGTGATTTTAGATTTGTTTGATTAATTTTATGGTGCCTTAGTGGACCATCCAATACATATAAAATATTTTAACTTTTTAAAATGATTTTCTTGAGAGTATGACTCACCTTAACATAATCAAGCCTACTATTTTAAGAATTTCTTCCATTGGGATTATAAAATAATGTTTTCCCCTCCCCTTTTGAAAAACCTGTGGACAAAAACCATGGGTAGGTTTGTGGTTTTGATTAGTTTATTGTGTAGTGTCGAAAACCTAAATAATAAAGAATTCCCTCTCCTTTCCTATATAAACCCACTCAATCTCCCATTACTCTTCACTGAAAATCTTTTTATCTTGACCAAAATCTTCCCTAATCTTTCTATAATCCTCCCAAGGTTCCCCAAACTCCCAAGAAGTCTCTCTCAAGCCACTCCCAAGCTTTTGGGATCAAACTTCCAAGTTAGGGATTTCTTTCTTTCTCATTTTTTCCATTTTTGTTTATGTTGTTATAACCTTTTATTTTCAATTAAAAATGTTGGGTTATGATTTAGAACCTCACCATACTTCCCTACTTATGTTTTAATGATTATATACCTCTTTACCTCTCATTAATCCCTCCCATGTACACCTATTACCATACCGAAATTTTGTAATAGTTATTCCATTTCTCTGCTTTCTTCAAGTTTCTTTGTTATGCTAAATCTTCTATTTCCAAATTTTATGTGTTGGGAAATGTATCTATATGAACCCCTTACTGTCCATTTAATTTACATATGATGAGATACCCCTTTCTCTATCATTAACCATTTTTATGGATTTTTATGTCACACTGTTATGCTGCAAAAATTGCACCACGATATTCGAATCCAAAATCACTGTGTAGTGAATACCATACCCATTTATATGTAAAGGGTATTCACCTTTATAAACATATACTTATTTAATGGTACTTAAATTTATGTATTAAAAATTATTTAATCATGAAATATCTTATGATGTTGAATGATTTCATGTAATATGATCCATGTGGCACACTTATGCATGAAATGAAATGTTTATGAAGGGTGAACCCTGATAGTGCTCCAATGCATTGGGTAAAGATTAGTATCATGATACGTCAAGTGAAATTAGGGTTTACTCTTGCTAATTAAAGTGAAATTAGGGTTTAATCATGCTAATTCATGTGAAATGTGGGTTTACTCATGCTCCATGTAAAATGAGCCTTGGCTCATGCTAATATCATGTTAAATGTTTTCGCCACATTTTCATGTTATGATAATCATGCTACATCATGAAATTGTGTTCAGTTTTTTCTTATGCTCCATTGATATGCCTATTTCCTAAAATGTACTATATTCTTCATATTATTCCTTGTTTTCTACCTTACTGGGATTTATAGCTCACCCTTTTCTTATGCATGTCCTCATGTTATCCCATACAATGCTACGTACGAAGGAATGTTGTGGTTATATAAAATAAGTTTTCAATAAAGATGTTGTGTTTTATTTTCTAAGTTGATATTTAATGTTCCTAAATTTCCCAAGACACTAGACCTCTCAATCCTCATATTTTTCTTATGCGCAAGTTTATATAATAAATCATGGTTAAGTGTGTAATAAAGGCATGGTTGTAAGAAACCTGTTCTTATTCTTGAGTTACGAGTTTCTTCTTTTCCTATTTCCATAAGTGTTTTTGAGAAAATAAAGGAAATGGGGGAAAATCCCAAAAAATTTTGGGTACACACCATGTACTTCTCCACACACTGTGTACTTTGACTGTGTAGGATGAGTATACAAGGCGTGTAGGCCTATCAGTGATAAATGGTGTAAAAACTGACTACCTGCCATGTACATAGTATATAAATTCCATGTAATCAGTCGGCAGGTGATCAATAAGGTGGTGGGATTAACCACCAGTGGAATGGTAGCACACATCGTGTACTCAGAAATGCACGGTGTGTAATCAAGTAGACAAATGAACAGTGAGGCGGTGGAAAGTGGTTGCCAGAGGAACAATTAAAAAAATGGAAAGTACATGACGTGTACTTTAGAGTACACACTATGTAGTTATGTTTTTTCTCTTAAAACATGAAGTAGCCTCCTCTTTCAACAGAGGAAGCTTAGAACTTCTGAGAGACGTGGGAGAGAAGGCCAGATCTTGGAAGAGTTCTTGACCACACACCGGGACACTGATTCCTTCACCGATGATCTCGTTTGAACTGCATGGATCTACATTGTTCTTGGATGTTTCATGAGGCATCTTTCATGTATATCGATCAGAGGAGATCGAGGTAGGTGGTCTAGTGTTTATTTTAAACTGTTGAGTTGATTTTGTGTACAATTTTGCTACGCGCCCATGTTTGGGGTGTCGTATGGATGATACCTTAGCTGATGAGATATCCAAAATTGTATAGATAACCTAATGATAAATATAAACTGCTGTTTGGGATCGTTGCTTAGATCTAGGGCCACTCCATGGGTGCGTTTCCCTTGTTTATCCATTTGGCTAGGATACCCATGGGTATGCTATAATAAAAACAAGTTTTTCATTTTCTTTAGAGGAAACGTGAATAAATTGCTTACTTATGCATTTGGATCATCCCGGTTACTTGCTTAGCCTGAGAATAGTGTTTCGTTTAGCCTATGGGCAGTGTTCATTAGCATAAGGGTAACATTTCTTATGCCTGTGGGTAGTAGATTCTGTGCCTGCGGGCAATATCTTGTATGCTTGAGGGCAATATTCGTTATGCTTGAGGGCAGTCACCTGAGGGATTCGTTTATGCTTACCTAAGGGTAAGGATTTGCATGTCTGAGGACATGTTTACTTTGAGTATTCACTGTGGTGATTTATTATGTTTACCTGCCAAGATAAAGCACAATATTGGGATTGTTAAATAATTAATAAAATGGCAATGTAACTGATAGAGATAGTTAATTTTGAGTACTACCTAGTTTACTGCATTTTATTATTTCACACTACTGTTGCACATTTTCAATGATAGTTGGGCATGATCCTTTGGTGGTTGCCTACTAGGATTTATATCTCACACCTTATTTGGGTCATGTCTTGTGCCCAAATAGATTATGTTGCTGCAGTTGTTGATAAGGGAAAGAGTCCCTATACAGGTACTAGATTGTTGCAGAGGAGTGGGAGAGCATGGGACCAAGCTTAGGCTTGCGATGCTGCTGAGTTCCTGCTGCATTGTTTTTATTTGCTTTGCTGTACTTGTACCTTGTATTGTATTATTATAGATAGTAGTGTATCCTATTTTGGATACTTTCTTAGAAATAGGACATATTGAATCATCATATATATATATCTAAATTTTGGTTAACCTTTGCTTCAGTACCATTTTCCATTCATCTTCGTATTGTTTACACCTTCCGTTTTTGGTATGTTCATATTTTTTCCACTGTGATACACTTTGAAGAATGAAGGCATAGTTTCCCCACTAACAGACCTAGGCCCTCGCTACTAGAAGGCAGCCTCTGGCATTTGGGGAAATGCTCTTGGGGGCATGTGACCAACCTGGTTCGAGGCACCTGTTTAGTGTCACCCGAATCCAGGACGTTATGAAGTGGTATCAAAGGGATTTATTTTCTTTGACTTACTATTTGGAGCCTATATCTAGGGATAGGAAAAAATAGGTACTTGGTAATATGTTGTGCCTGAGAGTAGCTAACCTCTGTATAGGGAAAATCTAGTTTACCCCATGTTACAATTTTTCTTATTTTGCACTTTACAGTTGATCTGATATTCACCATTGGGTGATGCACTTGTGGTTTGCTGTTATATTTTTATATTGGTCTCTATTTAGTCACAACCTGATGAGATGAGGGTATTCCATCTCATGCATCATTTGGGCACATGTTAGAATCACATGTCATGCATAGTGTCCATGCCATGTAGGTTCATTAGAAATTACATGTTGTTGTGATAGATGTTGTGCTATGAAATGCATGCTATTGTGATAGGTACCTTGATAGATATGCCTACTGTTGATAGGGTATTGGTTCAAGTTATGGTTGGGTTTATGGATGTTAAACTTTGGTTCCTGAGAAGTATGGGCTCTCTTGGACCAGAATTTAGCAGATCATGATCCATCTTTAAGTTGCGTTTTGTACTATAATGTGAAATTTCAGGTGTTAAACTTTGATTCATGGGGAGTATGGGCCCCCACGGATCAGAATTTAGCATACTGACACTTGAAATTAAAGAAAAAGGGGCTCCAGGGTAGTTTCTAAGGTAAAATGTTTAGAAACCCAGACAACACGGCGTGTGGTTCTATGAACACATGCCATATACTCTTCTATTCGAGAAGAAGTGGAACAAAATTAAGTACATGCCACATTCTATAAGCACATGTCGTGTAGTTGCTACGCGTGTTATAGGCCGTGTGGGCAGAAACATAGGATAGTGAAACTTTGATGGCACACGTCACGTACCTATTGTACATGCCATGTTGAGTTGACCTTGTGTCCATCGTGTAACTAAAAACTTGGATAGATAAATCTGAGCTTATACAGGCTGTCTCAATGACGCACATGCGTGTAGTTGAACATGGGGATCCGTCCGTGTAACTAACAACACGAGTCGATCTTATCCTTTCTAATACACGTCATGTACCTATGGGACATGCCGTGTAGTCTTGGCCGGTGAGAGACCCTGTGGACTTGGCTGTGTGGCAGGGGAAACAGGGTGGTGTACACACCATGTGTGGGTGTAACACGCCGTGTAGTGTAAGCCAAGTAGTCATCCGTGTCACTAACAACACGGGTCGGTGAAGATCACCTAATACACACTGTGTAGATCGTATACATGCCGTATAGTCTCATTCAAAAGAGAACCATATGGATTAGCTATGTAGAAGGAATCGAGCAGGGGAAGGAACTTCCAGTACACGCCATGTGTATAGACAATGCGCCGTGTGTTTGGGGTGTTACACAACCCGTTCTGGTAGAAGTACATGCCCATGTGAAAGACTTACGGGAACACACCGTGTACTTATTATACACGTCGTGTAGTCTTGTTTTGTAAAACATGAATGTTTTCTTTTCCCTATTCTTTTCATATGTTTTTAGTTCTCATTCCATGATGATCTTAAACTAAGGCGTGTATTTGACCTTGTAGAGTCATGCTGCTTGAGATGACCACCGGTTGTTCGTGAAGAGAGTTACAACTATTATACTCCGAACAAGGTAGGCCGTGGACTACTTGTGGATCCTCCAGCAGAGCCAGATGCGGCGCCAACCATTATACCAGACATAGGCACGAATGTGAAGTTCCATGAAGGCTTCATGCGGTTCATGCAGACCTTTAAGGGAGCCCCGTCGGCTGCCAAATCTATGGCAGATCTAACCCGGATATTCCAGTAACAGCATCCACCTACATTTTTAGGGGACGACAGACCACAAGCTGCAGAGTCATGGATGGATTCATTGGAGACTATCTTCGAGCATCTTGAGACGCCTCTAGGGAGGAGGGTCAAGCTCACTACTTATATGCTGCGTGATTCCACCAAGAGGTGGTGGGATGTTACCACCCAGACTGAGCATCACCAAGACATGACGTGGGAATATTTTTAGGCAGTCTTCTATGAATTTTTCTTTATAGAGATACTAAGGGCATATCGAGATCGAGAGTTCATGATTCTACAACAAGGATCCATGTTAGTGATGGATTATTCTGCCTGCTTCACCAAGCTACAACATTTTTCACATGTTCTGGTGGGTGATGAGGCATTGAGGGCTAGACCCTTGGAGTATGGTCTTCAGTATGACATCCGAGCACTGGTGAATGTTTTCAAGTTGCCTATAATGTATGCTATTGTGAACCGGGTACTGATTACTGAGCGGAACCTACGGGAAGCTAGTGGTGCGAACCAGGGTAGTTCGACACCGGTTTCTGGTACTATTTCTACTGGCAAGAGGTAGAGGTAGATAGATTTCTCTCACAGTGGCAGTACTAGATAGAAGAATTCTTCAGGTGTCCAAGTCATGTGGTACCAGTGTGGTAAAGAGGGGAACAAGAGACCTCAGTGCCCACGTGATCCAATGGAGTGATGAGCTTGCGGAAAGATGGGCCATCTCCAGCATTTTTATAGGATGTTTCCATCATTGACTAGTGAGAGGGGTTCTGTCCAGACTCCTCATGTTGGAGTAGGGATAGCAGATTCTTACCAGTCAGGGAATTGGAATACTTCGGGAGATTCAAGCCGAGGTGGTGGTAGTGGTCGTGGTAGCCAGACACCATAATCTCAGAGAGAATAGAGAGGGTCAGCTCTGGGTAGTCAGGTTGTGTCATAGGGCCACGACACTGGGAAGGAATATGTAGTGAAACAGACCCAACATGAGTAGGATCCCAGACCATCCACTGTCAGAGGTACTATTCTAGTTGCTTCTGTTTTACCTTCAATACTTTTCGATAATAGTGCTACACATAGCTTTACATCTGTGCCCATTGTTAAAAGCCTCGGGCTCTATGTTTCTTATTCTTCTGATATCACGACGCTAGATAGTCCGTTGGGAATTAGAACAGAAGGTGTGAATCAGTGCAAGGAGTGCCTCCTAGAGGTTGGTGGGCATCACTTTCTATGGGACCTCTATGTCTTAGAGTTGATGAGCTATGATGTCATTCTCAGACTGGACTGGTTAGTACCCTTTAGAGACTTTCTAGATTTCTATCTTCACAGGGTGAGTTTCATGTCACCAGAGGGTGGAGAGTTTCTATACAAGGGCGAATGGGATGTCCAGGCGAGCCGAGAAGGACCCAAGCATCATGGGAAAGGTGGAGTGACAACCTAGATTCTGTGTTTATATCTGGGTGATCAGGGAGATTTTCAGAAGGATTTCACTCCAGTGGTTGATGATTTCAGGGATGTCTTTCTAGACGACTTTTCAAGTCTACCTCTCGAGCGAGAGGTGGATTTCTCAGTTCATCTTGTGCCAGGAGTGACACCGATGTCCATTACTCCTTATGTGATAGCTACACTGGAATTGCAAAAGCTCAATAGGTAGTTAGAGGAGTTAAAAGAAAAGGGTTTCATCCAACCTAGTACTTCTCCTTGGGTTTTTCCTGTTATTTTTGCAAATAAGGCAGACAGTACCCTCAGACATTGCATGGATTATTAGAAACTGAACCAGTTGATAGTTAAAAACTGATATACCTTACCGAGGATTGATGATCTTTTTGATCAACTTTGAGGATTACGAGTTTTTTCAAAGATTGACTTGAGATCCGAATATCATCAGTTGTGTGTTAGACCATCGAACATACCTCTTACAGCTTTTCGAAGAAGATATGGTCAATACGAGTACTTGGTCATGCCGTTTGTACTCAAAAACGCACCATCAATTTTCATGGCTCTGATGAATCGTGTGTTCCACCCATATCTAGATTCATTCATGGTAGTCTTCGTAGACAATATCTTGGTGTACTCTCACACTCGACACGACCATGCCACCCATCTTGAGATCGTACCGAGTACAATGAGAGAGCATCATCTATATTCTAATATCTCAAAGTGCCACTTTTGGATGGACCAGATTCACTTCCTGGGTCATATTATATCAGTGGAAGGAGTTGCAGTAGAACCAGAGAAAGTGAGAGCAGTAGTTTCTTTGGAGTTTCCTAAGAACGTGTTTGAGATACGAAGTTTCTTTAGGCTGGCTGGTTACTAAAGGATCTTTATACAGGACTTCTCCCACTTAGTAGCGCCGTTTATGGGGTTGACTAAGAAGGGTGTGAAGTTCATTTGGTCAGAAGCTTGTGAGATAGGCTTTCAGGAGGTGAAGGGAAGTTTGAAATCAGCACTGGTCCAGATACTTCCCGATCAAGGGAAGAACTATATATTTTACTATGATGCATCAGGTATTGGATTGGGAGTAGTGCTGATGTAGGGCGATCGAGTATTTGCGTATGGGTCTCAGCAGTTGAGGCCGCATGAGAAGAATTACCCGACGCATGATCTCGATTTGGCTACAGTTGTTCATGTGTTATTCTTTTTGATACATTATATATTGGTAGAAAACTTTGTGGTGTTTATGGACCACAAAAGTCTTAAATACATATTTACTCAGCTTGGCTTGAATTTGAGACAGTGAAGGTGGGTTGCATACCTACAGTCCTTCGACTTTGAGCTTGCCTATACACCTAGTAAAGGTAATGCAGTAGCTGATGCACTGAGTAGGAGGACTCAGATGCAGGCAGTGTAGGAGGCTAGTGGTGATTGGCAGCTTATGGCTTTGTTCTCTGAGATGCATTTGGAGGTGCACGACAGTCAGGGGAAAACCTTTCTTCCATACTTAACCGTGACTTCTACCATCCTGGATGGAGTGAGGATGAGACAAATATCAGATTCAGAAGGCCTAGTTCTACGGGAGTTGGTGGCAATTGAGGACCCTCCTCCTGGTTAGACGACAAGAGATGATGAGTTACTATGTGTCCAGTGACGAGTGTGGGTTCCAGGGGATATATGCAAGGAGTTGATGTGGCAGTTTCATGCTTCAGCTTGGGCAGTACATCCTGGAGTTACCAAAATGTACCGTGACTTGAGACGTCAGTATTGGTGGCCGCGTATGAAAAGAGAGGTAACTGGTTTTGTTACGAGATGTTCCACCTGTCAGTAGGTGATGGCGGAGCATCAGGTTCCAGCCAGACTGTTACAATAGTTACCCATCCCGAAGTGGAAATAGGAAGATGTCGCGATGGACTTCGTGACCGGGTTGCCGAGGTCACCTCGAGGCAATTATGCTGTGTGGGTTGTTGTGAACATGATTACGAAGGAAACTCACTTTTTACCATTCAGAGAGACCTTCTGTGTTGACGAGCTCAGGAAGTTGTATATCCGAGAGGTAGTGTGTATTCATGGGGTCCCTCGTTCTATCGTTTCAGATAGGGATGCCTGTTTTACATCTCATTTCTGGAAATGTTTTTAGAGGGCACTGGGTATACAAGTGCTTTTGAGCACAACATACCACCCTCAGACTGATGTCCAGTCAGAGCATACGAATACATGTGCTAGAGGACATACTGCGTGCATGCATCCTAGACTTTGGGGGCTCTTGGGAGAAGCACATACAACTGGCCGAGTTTGCCTATAATAATAGTTTTCAGGAAACTATTGAGATTGAACCTTACGAGGCTTTACATAGTAGGCCATGCTGATCACCCTTGTACTGGTTGAAGGCAGGTGAGGCAGCTTTACTGGGACCACGTCTTGTTCATGAGACTTCAGAGAAGGTCCAGTTTATACAGTAGTAGATGGCTACTGCACAGTCTCGTCAGGAATCTTATGCTAATCACTGTAGACAACCATTGGAGTTCATGGTCAGGGATTAGGTTTTCTTGCATGTTTCTCCGAGGTTGGGACACAGGGGGATCATGAGACAGGGTAAACTTTCACCGAGGTATGTGGTTCCGTTTGAGATTTGGGAGAGAGTCGACCTGGTTGCCTATCGGCTATAGTTACCACAGAGGTACCGGGCCATGCACGGTGTCTTCCATGTATCTCAGCTGCGCCGTTACCACTCAGACCCGTCTCACATTTTTCAGCCCAAGGAGGTTGAACATCAGGAAGATGCATCCTTTGAGGAGCATCTGATTCATGTTGTTGATATGAGCACGAAGGTTCTTTGAGGTCGGTCAGTTCATCTCATATAGGTGTTATGGCAGCATGGCCAAGTGTAGGACGAAACCTTGGAGCGGGAGGCCGATGTACGTGCTCAGTGGCCAGAGTTGTTCTCAGATTTATCTTCACCACCCTTGGAAGGGGAATTCGGGGACGAATTTCTTTAAGGGGAAGAGTTTATAAGAACCCAGTTCTTATTCATGAGGTATGAGTTTCTTATTTTAATTTTTCCTTAAGTGTTTTTGAGAAAATAAGGGAAATGGGGAAAGATCCTAAATATTGGTTGGTACACGCCGTGTACTTTGGCCGTGTAGGATGAGTATACTTGGCGTGTAGTCCTGTCAGTGATGAAGGGTGTAAAAACTGACTACACACCGTGTACATAGTATATAAATGCCGTGTAGTCAGTCAGCAGGTGCACAGTAAGGCGGTGAGATTAGCCGCCAACAGAACGATAGTACACACCATGTACTCAGAAATACACATCATGTAATCAAGTCGATAGATGAATAGTGATGTGGTGGAAGGTGGATTCCATAGGAACAACTACAAAATAGAAAGTACACGCTGTGTACATGAGAGTAAACACCATGTATTTGAGAGTAAATGCCATGTAGTTATGTTTTTTTTGCATAAAATAGGTAGTAGCCTCCTCTTTCGACAGAGGAAGCTTAGAACGCCCGAGAGCCACGGGAGAGAAGGCCGAATCCTAGAAGAGCTCCCGACCACACACCAGGACTCTGATTCCTTCGCTGAAGATCTTGTTTTAACCGCGTGGATATACGTTGTTTTCGGACGCTTTGGGAGGCATCGTTCACATATATCAATCAGAGGTGATCGAGGTAGGTGGTCTGGTGTTTATTTCAAACTATTGAGTTGATTTTGTGTACCTTTGTGCTACGCGCCCATGTTTGGGGTTTCTTATAACAGAGGACTTAGCTGATAAGATATCTATAATTTCATAGATAACCTAATGATAAATATAAACAGCTATTTGGGATCGTTTCTTGGATCCAGGGCCACCATGTGGGTGTGTTTCCCTTGTTTAGCCATTTGTCCAGGATAACCGTGGGTATGCCATAATGATAACATGTTTTGAGTTTTCTTGAGAGGAAACACGTATAAATTTCTTACTTATGCATTGTGCTTGGCCCGATTACTTTCTTAGCCTAAGGGTAGTGATTTGTTTAGCCTATGGGCCATGTTCGTTAGCTTGACGGTAAAATTTCTTATGCCTGTGGGTAGTAACTTCTATTCCTAAGGGAAATGTCTCGTATGCCTGAGGGAAATATTCGTTATTCTTGAGGGTAGTCACCTGAGGGATTCATTTCTACTTACCTGAGGGTAAGGATTTTCATGTATGAGCACACATTTACTTTGAGTATTCACTGTGGTGATTTATTATGTTGTACCTTCCAAGCTATATCACAAGCTTGGGGTTGTTAAATAATAAATAAAATGGAAATATAACTAATAAAGATAGTTAATTTTGAGTACTATCTAGTTTACTGCATTTTATAATTGCACACTAATATTGCACATTTTCACTGACAGTTGGGAACATGCCTTTGGTGGTTTCCTACTAGGATTTATTTCTCACACCCTGTTTGGGTCATGTATTGGGCCCAAACAGATTATGTTGCTACAGGTGTTTATAAGGGTAAGAGTCCCTATACAGGTACTTGATTATTGTAGACGAGTGGGAGAGCATGGGATCGAGCTTAGGCTTGCGATGCTGCTGAGTTTCTGCAGCACTGTTTTTTTTCTTTGCGGTACTTGTACCTTGTATTGTATTATTCTAGATTGTAGTGTATCTGGTTTTGTCTGCTTTCATATAAATAGGACATATTTCATCATCATATATATCTGACTGTTGGTTAAACTTTGTTTCAGTACTGTTGTCCATTTGGATTTGTATTGTTTATAACTTCTGTTTTTGGTACGTTCATATTTTTTCTGCTACACTACACTTTGAAAAATGAGGTCATAGTTTCCCCACTAACAGACCCAGGACCTCGCTACTAGTCAGAATCCTCTGGGGTTTGGAGAAACATGATTGAGGTTATGTGACCAACCGGTTTCAGGGCACCCGTTGAGTGGCACCCGGATCTGGGACGTTACAACCGTTGTTATATTAGATGACCACCAGGATCCCCACAATTGATCAAAAATATCTTTTAGCCTATTTAAAGAGAACTTATTTTTCACAATCACCCGAATCAACTTATAGTAATATATGTATAGTTGAAGAACACCATCTTCCTTGGAAGACCAAATAAGTTCACCCCACGGTGATGTACCCGGCATGATAAATCCATTAAATTCAAATTCCTTGAAGTATACATTTGGATTTTTAATATCAACCGATGTTATATGATAATGGGGGTATCTAAATGGGATCAAAACCTATCGTGAGTACAATATCAATCTAAAATACTCTCTTAGGGAGAGACCTGTAAATTCATATGGAAAGAAATCCTAATTGAGACCCCCAACTGGAGGAAAAGACATGAAGGATTCCACTGATCCTGCTAAAAGTTAAAATCCTACAATCTGAGATTCAATCATCCTAAGCTATCACAGGTTTGGACCCACTCTACCTGATCAAAAATCCCACTCATCGGTCATCACAAACTTTTCTCCCTTGAGTGATGTAAAAAATACCCATCTCTAATAGCAGTCGATGATGACTCTATAATAATTTAATTAGTTTATGCCAATAATCACATAAAATCTCATTATTTACAGAATCATGAAGTACCATAGATTTCCCTAACTCTAAATAACTATAGGATGCTTTCAGAATCAATGAACCAGAAAAGCGCAGTTAGAGGCATGCCCCAGATCATTTATTAAAATAAAACAAAAAGTACAGCAAGCATGCATAAAAAACTAGAAAAGATGATTACATTTCATAAAAGTCATAATGTCACCACATTCAGATAGATCACTTCCTCTATAGTGGCCGATTCCCATTCTGAGCATTCATAGTGCTTTAGGATCTAGGTGTAATTCCTTCTATGGTTCAATTTCTCCAAAGATATCAACTCCTTCAAAGATTTCTTGATAGAGGACCTATTAGAAATCATCTTTGGATAATTAGAGTAGTCTTTCCTTGGCCTTATGTTGATTGTTAAAGACTCCACATTTCCGGACTTCTTATTCCCATCCCTAACAACATCACTATAGGAAGGCCTAACTATATAACTATGATTTCCCTTGTCACTATCTGAGATGTCCTCCCCATTTTCTAGAGACAAGAACATCTTGGTGAGCATCAATCACCTTACGGTCTTGCTCATGTCTCCTGCTAAAATTAGCCATGGCCAAACATTGTGGCTACTCCACAAAATCATGGCCAACATTTACCTCCTTCTACAATGAACCTTCTAAAACAAGTTACATATTGTTACCTTCCTTCATTTGAGAACTCTTCTCCACATGAGATATTTCTTTATGCTCTAGCTCTTGAAATTGGTTGCAAGTGGAAACCTCAATCTTCAATCCATCATCAGGTTGCAGATGCAAACTAGGCTCCTTAACTGCCAGACAAAGAAGAGTTTCATCATTTATTTTCCCACCCCAAACTGAATTTAAGGAAATCTCACACTACTTTAACCTTGTATTATCATATCCAACATCTTCCCTATTAACAACACACTGCTCAGGTCCACTTTCCCCATGATTCAATGAAAACTCTGCAGGACCTGTCACTCCAGTATTTCCTCTATGTCCAGTACCACCTCCAAGATCTGCTGCATCCATATCAGCACAATTCACACCAGTTCCCAAGTTAAGGTCCTTCATAAACCTCTAAAACACCATAGTACCTTTTGGGTTAGATGGTACCCATGCCTATTTTCCAAAGGCCAATCCACCCAATCTAGTGCCATACTTATCAGTATCAATGAGATTCTATACCTGGCCAGGGACCTTAAAAATCCTCTTCAATGGAGTATAATTGGCTCCACTATGATGATTAAAAATAATGACCCATTTGGTGGTAGATCAGATAGTAATCAACCCATGATTTGAAGACAAAAACTTACCTCCACTGGGACTCCTCCCCAACCATAGTCCATATCCATTCAATAGGTGTCTTCAAAGAATCCACCTCAACATAGAAGCACATATTAATTGGATGAATCACCGAAGAAGTGTAGGAATCAAAACAGAGAAATCAACCCATCAAGTTCCCTAACATACAAATTATTTCTGGATTTTGAAACAAAAATGGAAGGTGAGGAAGGCTTACCCAGGTCACCACAGATGGTGAGTCCTGATTCATAAAAAGATCAAACAACCAATGGAAAAGGAAGAACTTGCATCCATTTCATCAGTGAGGATCTCCAGACCATGCATAGATTAAATCATTCTAAAAAAAGTGTATCATCAGATGGCGTTTTTCAATCAAACCCACCATCGTGCGATCTCACAAGTCCCAATTACTAAACAAAAAGCAGTCAAATTCATCAATCGAAGGCCTTTGATGATTTAAGCGAGCCACCGAGGTTAAATATTGGAAACTCGAAGCCTTAGAGAATTCCAAAAATGAAATAGAGAGCTGAGGTTCCCCAGGATGAAGATCTGGATCCTACAGGCTTAAAGATATCAATGGGAAGTTAGATAGAAATCTAGGGTTAGAGAAGGGTACAAACTCTACCTGTGTAATTAGAGGTGGCAGAACCAAAACCTCCTCCACCTCCCACCTCTAGGAAGGGGGGGTGGATAATCCATCCACGTCCATCAACTAGGGTTCATCGCTGAGAGCCATCACTGAGAGCCATCGCCAGAGCAAAATAGAATATCAGAATCACTGAATATAGTCTAATTTCTTACACAATAGTGTATCAATGGAAAGTAACTCAGCAGAAAACTTGATCAATATGTTAATTCTAGAAGAAACTTTTGAAGATATAAAGGAATGTAAAGAACAGATATCAAAAAATGTAGTAGAAAATTTATAAGTGATCATGATCATACTTCTAATAGTATATGGTCTCTCACCACAATATGTTAGAGCCTGATCCACTATATACACTTGACCTACCACAACTTGATGGCTCTGAACCTTTGGTGAATAAATCTCCCAAGTCATCATTATTTGAACTTACTATTAATAACCCTGACCCAATCTCATTGTCATTGATTGCAGCTATATTTTCCCCCTATGGAATCCTGACCTCAAAGATCTAGATTAGAACTACTAGATATTCCCTATATTTCCACACTACCAACAATTTCAATGAGCATTTGTGCCAAACCTATAGTAATATCTAACCATCAAATAGGTGAAACACTACAAAACTCCTATCTAGGGGGTTGAAGATTCCATATTCTACTCAAACTACATACCATTACCTAGATGTACGTTATTGATTTTACTCTTACTGATACTAGAAGATATACTCACCACAATTTTAGAAGGTCCACATGTATGAGCACATAAGGGTAGAAGAATACCAGTTGCTTGATCCTCATCTAGGCCCTTCTCAACAGTCTAGGCCTTTTATAGTACCTATGGGTATTTTATTATATTAAAAATCCTAACCCTTTATAAGATATCAGGACAAATAATGGTCTTAAAATTACTATCTTTTGTGCCTAGTTTCTATAAAATAGAGTAGAAAAATGAAGTATTTTTATCAAATGAAAATAGTACACATATTCCATTATGGATCCCCAATGAATCTCTAGGAATTCTAGTGCAGGATCAAGATATAGTGTGTTGGGAAATAATTATCTAGTGAACAAGTTCTTAAAAGTCTATTAATAAATACCCTCACATATACCTTCATGTCCCATAAATATTCACAATCTTCTAGTGGCTCCCTGAAAGATGAAATCCACTAACTTGAGCCCTTGGTACTCTGGTGTCTTGAATAAGTTGAATATTCCCTCCATGATGTATAACTAGTCCTCGACATCCTATGGTCATCCATTTCCCTAAAAGAATAGAGGATGGTAGAGTTAGAATTCATGGGAAAAGTCAAAAAAGGTGCTCAAAACTATTCTACCATGGACATATAATATCTTAAATAATTTAGCATAGAGTGGATCCAATTCCTAAGCCACTTAAGTCAGTGTGGGAGCATGATAAGGTGAATCCTCCTGCATAACCTGTGGTGGAATAGTTTTTGTAAGGTTGGGGCTGAAGCCTTAATTTATTATTTAAAGCAAAGAGCTCTTTTAGTGTGGGTAGAGGGAGACCCATTAAAATTTGGATAATTTAGATGTCTTTGAGGAATAATATTTCTAAAATTCCAAATGAACATTTAATACCTTGAATCCATTATGAGTGATCATAATTATTTTATGGGATCACACAAAGTTTCTCCGAGAAGGCTACCCATAACCCCAAGTATATACCCCCTAAAACTACTCGAGGTTCCCTTTAACTACATGTTAGTCACAAGTATATATATAAAAAACATAATATCATGCCCACATTACACTAATTAATTTTGAAGTAGATATATCACACTAGTAGAGAATACAAATATGTTAATAGAGAATACCAAAATATTATGATTATATAATACAAATCAAGGAATTAATTTAAAGAACTACTATGCAACAAACAACATGTATATAAATGGAATGTGATCCTTGGTGCATAATAATAAAGAATGAACACAACCATATCGCATAAAACTGTAAAGGGAATCCCATCAATGGTTACCTAGAGGTCTATTATACATGAGTTATCCTGGAATATGGTAACTCCATTAATTTAGTTCCACACAACCTATATTCTTTCTACTATATCCCAGGATAGTCAAAAGAAAAGAAAGGAAACTCAAGCTCTGATACCATTTTTTGATTCCCCAACCCAAAACACTGGGTCAGATCTGGAGAGCCACAAGACCTCATCCATGCCTCCTTATATGCAAGAGGTTACCAACTAAAAGCAAGGGTCCTACTACTATATGTGGGAAGACTACACCCTTGATAATCATATCCATACACCATAAATAAAAATAAATATAACAATTAGAATATCAAGAGGAAAACTAAGTATCATAATGTAATAACAAGTGGAACCAATGTCATATAAATAATTAACTAGGATACTAATGTGGAAATCCAATCTGAAGTATGCAATGTATAATAAGAAAAATAAGAAAATAAAGTGGAAACCAGACCGATTATATCTAACTGCCGCTACCATCTCCATGATCCATTGATCATCTATCTTTTGCATTAACCTTTCCCTTATATGGATCCCAAATTAGGAATTCTACATATGCATCAAGATTCCCATGTTGGGTGTGAGTAATAAAACCCAATATGACACAACCAAATCATCATAAACGTGTATTCATATGTCTAAAATTGGTATTATATGATATAATTAATGTGAAAGAAATTATAATAAATAATATACCCAGTACTTGCATGCTAACCAAGACACCGTGAGCCTCGACTGTACCTAATTTAGCCCCATGAAAGAAGGATAATCATAAGGATGTAGGAAGTGACCAAGAGATTTCCACAAGGATTGGGAAAATATCTACTAGTAATATCAAGGAATCAAGTCAGTTTAGGCCACAAGGTCCTCACATCTCACCTCCATCATAGATATGGCCTTAAGGATGTTATATCATATTTATGCCTTGGTCCAGACCACAAGATCATTTTATCCACACTACCACAACCATGGGTCTAGCCTGCCATGGCTCTAGCCTCAAGGTCGTCATGCCCCAAACCTATGTTAAAGTCATCATCATCATTGTCACATGTCAGTGAAACTCCAACTATAAGAGATAACCATATCAAGATGCTCCAACTACTCTCAGTACCAAGAATAATAACACCAAGGTCATGTTAATTATGAATAACTAGGAAGATCCAAAAAATAAAAACCATAGAATGGAATCATGAGAATCATTAGAAATATAAAAAACATAATCATGGAATCAACATCATATATGGATCGTATGGGCTATACATGGTAACACATGTGATAACTATCAAGAATATAAAAATAAGATATTCCAACATAAGAATCATATCAACACAACAAGTGTATACAAAGTCCCCAAATGGTTTGGAACATACTACTTCAAGATCATTGATGAAGTACTCCACTATTCATAAAAATATTGAGGCTTGAATCACATTAAACACCCATAAAAAACTAATTCTATTATCAAGGATTCCTATATCAGATTTCAATTCTTCAAAAAAGGGGTTTTGGAAAGAGTAACAATAAGATTACCGGCCAATAAGTGTATTTCTAGAATCACATAACTCGTAATGTTTTTTATAGGAACTAGTTCTGAGATATTCTAAAGAAGAAGAAACCAATTCACCGACTCCTTTGTTTTTCAAGGAAAAGATTGTGAATTCCTCCTTAAATCAAGAATAAAACCTTGGTTCAAGTCAATAAATATCAATCTAAAATTAATCCATCATCTGAAAAGATATCCAAGATAATATCCAAAAAAATTCCTCAAGTTGATCGATCTATATGAATTACCCCAAAATGTTCATTGTTCATGAGAGATATCATTCTAGAGAGGGGGATATCATTGGCAGGTCAAAACCACAATCAATCTATAAAAGGAACATGAAACTCACGTTAGATATATAAGGAGTACTTAGAGATTTCCGATGAGTTATATTTATATCATCAATTTTCCATAAAGAATATATATAAGAAGAATATCCATAACCACATACCTATAAGGTGCTCGTAGTGAAAGGTATATCAATATATAATCAAGATAATTCATCAACTCACAACATCTATCACAAATCTATGAAGGAGAGAATAATTCATCATTATATCCATATAGAATTTATAGAGTCATCATAGATCCATGCATATATCTCAAAGAAGAGTAGGAATGTGGTGTATATATAGAGAAAAGATACTGATCTAGTGTCACTAGATTGATCCAATATTTAAAGGATAAGGGGTTGTTAATGAGAGATCTCAATAGTTAAGGGAGAATGTATTAAGATCAAAATAGGGTGGATGGGGTCCAATTTGTGTATTTTTTAAGGAATAAATTGAGTAAATTAAAAATCTATAGGGTGAATTTAGTACACACTCAGGTAATCTCCACCAAAAAACTTGTGGACCACCAATTGGATTATGGATATCCCCTGGTAGACTGGCATGAAAGACAAAAACTCTTGGTTTTTTATAGAATAATCGACTTGCTGGTGGTGCATGAAATTTTTTATTGACCCACTATAAATCCATTGGATGGATGATAGACTCCCAGATGCTATCCAGTGGGACTTAATACCAACCAATTACCCTTTCCTCAACTCACCTCTCTGAAAATGTATCCCAATACCCTTTTCACAAAAACACCAACCTCAAAAACACCCATAGTAAAGATGACCAAAAAGAGAAATGGATAATTTAACAAACATAAAACACCCCATAACTTAAATTAAGTGAGGATGTTAAAGGGGATTTTTTTACCTAAAATCACCATAAATCACCATTTCAATCCCTTTATTATATTTATTTTCCACTTCATTACTCAACATTAATTGAGCAGGACATGAAAACTTTATTTGAAGTGGGGAAATTTTAATTTGTTAATATTTTTAAAATAACATAATTCACAACCTTCTTGTATCTTCATCATCATATTAATATGACATAGAAAAGTGTGCATAGAAAGATATAAGAATTAGAATAATAATAATAATAATAAGAGTACATGCTTGGTTTGGGTGTGATTATCACACCTATGTTGTGTGGTAAGGAAGAAGTAATTTCACACCTATTCTACAATGTGAAGAAGTGTAGGAGCACTATAAAATTATTAGGAGATAATTAATTCAGAGGAAGTTAATAATACCTACCTCAACAAGGATCAATAAATTATTGAAATGTAACACCCCAATATTTTATATGTATTTCCTTTGAAATAAACATAAAGTACCTGATATGTTTCTTTACACGCACCCTCAAGTCTAAATGAACCCATGATATAATATACCTATATAACTTAGTCGTTGGACTAGAGATTATAAATAGGATTAACCAAATTATAATATATATATATCTGTGTGTGTGTGTGTGTTTTTTTCTAAATTCAAATATATTTATTAATTCTTAAGATATAATCATAATATTTTTAATAAAATCATTTAACAATTAAGAAACTTATTTTTTGAACAGATGTATTTTTTTATATGTTATGTATTATTATCCATAAAATGTGAATTAATGACTATTAAAAATTTTATTTAATTAAATTTATTGGTAATTTATTAATAAAAATCCATAAATTATATATCTAAAGGTTATGAATGGAGAAAAAATCATTTAATGATAAAAGTGTTATTTTTCATTAAATTGATTCTATATTTGCAGTGTTTTTTAATTAAAATAAATTAAATAAATAACTTTTGATTAATGGTTTTAATGAAATTTATATATCATATATTTAATAATATATTTTCAAATAAATTTTATAGTGTTTACTATGCCTGGAATGAAAATAAATCTAGTTTTTCACCTAGAAATAAAAATTTAAAAAATGTGGTTTCATTGAGTTTCACACACTTATTGTATAACAAATTTCTCACATGTATATAAAATTAATTTGAAAAAAATGTATTAAATACTTTGGAATCCTAATTTAATTTTTTTAATGAGGCCTCTTTCATTTTTGGTCACACTGAATAGTAAAAGCTGTAAAAATTTATTACAATGGTTAAGGATAAAATGAGTTTACTGAGGGAGGGGTTAAACTAGGTTATTAGGGTAATATTTCCATATAAAGTTGTATAATTATTATTATTTTATATATTTAAAACCTTTATTATATTAACATTGAATACTTTTCCATTTGAATCATTATATATAAAAAATACATTAATTATATTTAAATATTTTAAGTAATTCCATGTGTATCCTTTCCCTCACTTATAAAAAAACCTCATATCCTAAATTATTCACGGATTTTCAGCCTTAAATATCAAAAAATTCCTAAAAAAACCTTCCAATATATATTAAATTCATATTATATCACATGGTATTCTTCTGAGACAAATATTTCATGTCTTAATGTGTAATCTAAAGGTGGTCTCTCAAAGAAGAGGTATAAATCATAACCAAGTTCTTTTAATTTTATTTATTCTTACACCATATATAAAAATATTATATCCATAACAACATGATGAATCTAGTATCATAAATATACTTAAATTTTATTATGTTGATAAAACATCCTTTTTCAACCACTTTTCAATCAAATGGAAAATGGAAGTATCGCTCGTGCTTATGTGTGGACTAGCGACTCCACTTTATGATATGATTCTTTTTCCATAACCATATAACAATAATTGATATAATTCTGGATTTAATAAATATATATGATATATATGATATAATAAATATTATATAATGATAAAATATTATTTATCTTTCTTTCTTTCTCTATTTCTTTTAGAACATGATAATGAGGTTCGTACATACATATAGACCACGTCTCCATGAACCATGTAATTAATTTCTCTATATATAACATTTATAGATGGTTATAAATATGTTTATAATCATTATATATTATATTTATTTCATGATAAAAATTATATATATTATGAAACCATGATCCAGATGCAAGGACCATAATAGTCAAACCAAAACAAACATGAAAAACTAAACAGTTATCACCTTGAATAATAATTTTAATATAGAATTGTTATTGACCAGGTGATAACATGTTATAAGAAAACCATATATGATATTTTAATTATGAATATGGTTTTTTATAGAATTATAATAAATATAAATTTATTATATATGATATTATAGTTCTTACGAATCAAGTTAAACTTGAGTTAAGGGATTTAAATTAGAATACCATTTTGATGGGATTGTTTATGATTAAATATATGATGATTAAATTATATAATATATCTATTAAAAAAATATCTATTTTATTTTATTCTATTTATTTCATGAAATTAAAAGTTTTCATTTTATTTTTTACCCCATAAGTACCAAAACATCTAAAATAATGTTTTCAAGGAAAACCGAATTTGTTTTCCTATCCAATCATGAAGATTTTTCTTCCATGTCTATATTTTCATTAAATTGTTTTCAATATTATTTTATATATTATATTATTATTTTTAATTTAATTTATAACATCTATTTAATTTTTATAAAATGTTTTACAAGGAATATTTTGTCTCTTTTCAAATGAAGTACTTTTTAACAAAGGTGTGAACACATTATTTGTTTTAATATAAACTACATAGATGGATTTTACCCCCATCATGACTTGTATTTTCTTTGAAGATTAAATTAAAAATTTTCAAAGTTATTTTTGAAGAAATTGTTTTCCTTAATATTTTGAAATTTTTATATTTGAAATAAGTGATTTCAAAATGAGATGAGTATTTTCCTGAAGAATATTCCTATGATATTTTAAATGAATATTTAATCTATGAAAACATAATTTGATGTTACTTATGATTTATTAGAGATATTATTATATGAAACAATCCTTATTTTATCTCTATATTGTTATTTATTATGATGATGAAATATTGATAAAAATGTATTTTCTTTTTCATGGGTTATACTATGATGAAATAATAAATGTTTTCATGATCAAGTGGAATACATATGAATTTATTATGATTATGTTGTGGGTGGATCCATTATATCCCTTAAATTAAATGAGTAATGATTAATGTTTTTTATCACAAATGGTACACAAGAGGTTATCCCAAGCATAAAATATGGTTTAACGGAGTTTATCCCAAGCCCAAAAGGGGGTGCATTGGAGGTTATCCCAAGATCGAAGTAGATAGATGGGTGGTTATCTCTAGAATGACATGCGATTAATGTTATCATGGGTATTTATGAAATAATATTTTTATGATTATGATTATGACACATATTATAGACCCTTTTACGAAGCGATATTATGCTAATGTTATTCTCTCATGGTCCAAGTTCATTGATTCATTTATGATTCATATCTTATGAACTATCATTATTTAAGACATGAATAATGATTATGATCTAAAAATTGTTGGGTATGGTTTTCAAGTGTTAATTTAATGTTATAATACCATTATAATCATGTTATAATTGAATTATCAAGGATATCTCCCCTATTTTCCCTTATTGAGCATATGAGATCACCCTTTACTCATTTTATATTGGCCAATATATATAGAATGGTTTTAGGTATGACATGTATAAGAAAAATTATAGTTGTGAAGAACTTAGTAGTATATGATTTAGATATCTTATGTACCATTTTTGTATGTATCCAAGTTTCTAAAGATACTAAACCTTTACAATTTTGGGATGAATCATAATGATGTGTAGTGATTATACATATAAAAAAATGTCATATTTATGCATGAAATATTTTGGTTACCTAAATTGATATCAGATAAAGAATTAGTTATTTTTAGAAATTAGAATGTAAAAAAATTAGTGAGAACCCTTAGGATGATCCTAGTTATAGGGGAACATCCTAAGTTATGGTAAAGAAGAAATTATGTTTTTCTTAAAAAATATATCACTATTTGTATACAAGAAAAGGGATGTGGCTATGAAATAGATACACCTAGGCTTAATAAATCTAATAGGGGTGGATTTGTTATTAAATCGATCATAACCAATGAACAATGAGTGATCCAAATATTAAAAACCTATCTAGATATGCCCGAGATATTTTTTTAGGTTAATTCCAAATTTTCTTTATGATATACTATAAAGGATTTGAATACATGATTATTGTGGATGACCTAGTTTAAACTTAAGGTGTCATAGATTTAAAAAAGGTGTAATGATTTATACATCCTATAGATTATTTTAATTATTATATGGTTTCTCACAATGATTATTTTTTCTCAAACTCTGTTTTTTGGTTGTATTCAATGGATTAAATCAGAAGGAATTGTGTAAAAAATAAATGTGATAAAAAAATTAAATGATTGTATTCTTGAGAAACCAATTGTTATTGGATTTGGAATTCAAAATCTCAATGTTATTATTTTAAAACTTTCTATATCCATGAATCATGATGAGCTTCTAAATGATCAAAGGGGTAAAATCATTTTATACAATTTTTTATGAGGAAAAATCCACCTTCTTTTAGTGCATATGATTATCCAATAATTACTGATTAATGGACCAGTACAATTGAATATATATTTTCATTATCTAGTGTTCAGAGTATGAAAAATTTATTTTGGCTGTTTTTCATTTGGAAGGAGGAGTATATCAATGGTGTAATATTATCAAGAACATGATGAAATAGGAATAAACCGACTCTAGGAAGTTTTATGAGTTGAGAAGTTTATTATTAAATAAGTAATTTACTCATATTCCTAATATCAAAATATAGAAGGAATTTTCTGAGCTAATTTATAATGTCAATAAATCCATTAGTACCTATGAGGAAAATTTTACAAGCCTTTCATGGTACACTTCTAGTATTATAATCCCACCTAAAAGAAATATTGATCGATTTAGATCTATAAATATGAGTATTTGTAGGGTTTTATCCATAAGATATTTTAATAATTATGATGAAATAATTTTATGTGTTTTTAATGTAAAAATAGATATTGGAGTCAACCATCAAGATCATGGTTTTAATTATAAAATAATAATGGACTTTATAGAATATTATAATAATAAAAACCATATAGGGAAGGGAATGAGTCATCCTTTATGTTAGTAATGTGGAATGTAACGTGGAGAAAATTTCTTTAAGGAGAATAATAAATGATTTAAGTGAGGGAATGATATTTTTTTGGGAAATTAAATGCTAAACTATTGGAAATTAGTTAGATAATGGTGTGAATAAAGATAAATCCACACTAAATTCACTTACCTCACTCCATTGTTTCAAATGCAAAGAGTATGGCCATTTTACTAACTAGTGCATGAATTCAAGGTTTCATGATGATGACTAAAATTAATAACCTCTTAAGCCTATATTCAATGATAAATCTCATATGATATTTATTTCTAATGTGGGGTATGATAAAAAAGAAGTGAAAGGTATAATATACATCCAATATAGAACTATTAATGTCTTATTAGATTCTGGATCTCCCCAAATTATGATATTTGAAGAATTCTATAAGTGTATCAAATTACAACATCAAAATTAAGATGTTTAATTAGTAGTGAATAATCATAATGGTATAATGATCACATCTCAAGGTTATGATTCTTCTCTGATTAAATTTTGTGGGAATTTTCTTCCTTTAAATATAATTATTCTCCCTTTAGTTGAATTTGATGTTATTTTGGGAATGGATTGAATCCTTTTATATAAATCCCATATAAATTTTCAAGTAAGGAATGACACATCTGATATTAAAAACAAAACAATGATCATCTATAGTTGTGGGGATAAATATAAACTTCCAATGGAAATTACATCCATTGTATGGGTCTATATTCAAATTAATATGGGGTCTTTATCTCAAATGGTTTGGGAGAAGATTAACATAGATGATATAACTATTGTATGGAAGTTTGTTGATGTATTTATGGAAGATTTTTCTAGTATTCCTCTAAATCATACGGTTGAGTTTTAAATATAACTCATACCTAGTGCTACACCTATTTCAAGGAATTCATTTAAAATGGTGTTGATTGAGTTTTAGAAATTGAAGAAGTAACTCCATGAGAATCTTGGTGAGGGATTAATTCATCCAAGTGCATCACAATTGGGGGAAACTCTTAATTTTTTAAAATAGAGATGGATCCATGTGAATCTTCATTGATTATCAATAACTTAATAAAATTACAATAATGAATAAGTATCATATAACCCATATTGATGATTTATTTGATCAATTAGAACGAGATCATTATTTTTACAAGATTGGTATTCATTATAGATATTATCAATTGAGTGTTAAAAGTGAACACATACCCAATACAATCTTTTTCACAAGTAATGTATACTATATATTTATAGCTATTCCCTTTGGTTTTACTAATTTCATTATTTTCTTCATGGATTTACTTAATAGACTCTTTAGATATTTCCTTGATAAGTTTGTGGTAGTATTTATAAATGATATTATTATATATTAAAAGATAAATGAAAAATATTAATATCACTTTAGGATTATACTAAAGACCCTAAGGAAGGATAAGATGTATTCAAAATTTAACATGTATGAATTTGGGCTTTAGGAAGTTTCATTTTTGGGTCATATAATCTCATATGAGGGTATATAATTGGTTCTGAGAAAGGGAAAAATTAATAAAAATTGGTGCATACCATCCATGATGATTACGATCTATATTTTCATTATATAGGAGAGATATTATAGATGATTAGTGAATAATTTATCATAGGAATATAATATACTAACCATGTTAACTCGGAAGGGAGTTAAGTTCCATTGGTTTGATGGCTAATCATTTTTTTCCATTTTAAAAATCCGGTTTATGGGTTCCCGGTACCCCACTACATGATTCCAATACAACCACTTTCACCATTACACAAAAACAACATAAACCAAAGGAAATGACCAAGAAACCACAAACCAGGGCACAAGAACATCAGAAATGCTGGTCAAACCTCATAAAGGGCTACCTTGAACGTCCCCCAGTGTGACCATCAACACCAGCCCAAAACCTCCCGTCGGGAAACTCCATAAGAAATCACCCAGCCTGCAATCGAAATGAAATGGACCTCCAGGAAGAATCTATCTATAAAGGATTTCAAAGAAACCAAAATGAAGATGGCCAGATCCTGAGGCTGTTAGCACCATGATCCACAGACAACTCAGAAGTTCCACCTTGCTCTTAAACCACAAATCCTCCATCACCATCATCTCAAAACCATCCTGCACATACCAACCAGACAACATTCCATACAAACCAAAAAATCATTAAACCCTCACATAGAAAATTCAATAGGTGCAGCTGAACACTGGCACAAAAATCACCATACCAGAAATCATACAAAGGAAAAAATTAACCAAATTCAGATCGGGTTGACCTGTCGCTTCACCCTCCTCCACAGACAACCACATCCATTCAGAAACCACCGGAATCAAAGTACTTACAAACCTGAAAGACTAGATCCAACCTTCCGAAGAGCAGATCCTTAACCCCCCCTCCGAGCAGCAACAGACCGACACCACTCCACCATAGGAACACCAAAGCCGTCGTTGACCCTCGCTAGCCCCAGGATAGGCGAGATCTGAAGCCGAAACCAGAGAAATGCCACTGGGAAGCCTCACTGAGAAGCTCCGTCACCTAAGTAACCACCGGTAAAAAATTAGAGCTAACGAAGCCTCACCGGTCTCGGGCCCGACGAGATCTAAAGCCGATGCAGATGAACCGCCACCGGTAACCCTCACCGCAATAGATAAGGGTTTATGTTTTATAGTTATGTGTTAAATAAGGAATTAATATGTGTTCTAATTAATAATTATATAATTATATTTTATGTCTCATGCTCCTTGAAGGCTCATGAGAAAAATTACCCGACTAATGATTTGGAGTTTTTAGTGGTAATATTTTTATTAAATATATAGATGTTTTATCTTTATATGGAATGGTGTAACATGTGTATTGATCATAAATGTTTAATTTATATATTCACCTTGTAATAGATTAATATGTGTTATAGAATATGGTTAGAGTTGATTAAATATTATAATTTCTCAATACATTACCACCATGGGAAATAGAACAAGGTTGATGATGCTTCATGTGAAAAAGATTATGCTAGATATTCTATGTTGATGATCACAATGGATATAGTATTTATATATTTGGAAAGGATGGATCATGAAATATTGAAGGAAGGGGATAAATTATATCTTTCTCAAATGAGTGTTCACACATCTATCTCGTTAAAGATTAAAGTGGAATGGAAGGAAGATGTGGAGAAGAAAAAGAAGGTGAGAAATGTTCTTGAGTTAAACCATGATTATGATGAAATGATAATGTTCATGAACTAAGTATTTGTCTCGTTAATATCAAACTTGAAGAAAGAGTTTTGGGATAATCTCATAACTCATCATAAATTATATATCATAGATGTATGAATATGCATAAAGATCTGGAAGATTATTTCTTGTGGGATATCATTAAGGGAGATATTTTAGAGTATCTATCTTGGTTCATGGTTTCTCAGAAAGTTAATGTTGAGAGACTAAATTATAAGGGTATGTTATAACCATTACCTATACCAAAATTAAAATTAGAAAACATTGGTATGGATTTCATCATTAGACTCCCAAAACATTTAATGTCCATAATGATATTTGGGTTGTAGTTAACCACCTTATGAAGTTAGGAAACTTCATTACTATCATAGAGTATTTCTATCTTGATCAAATTTCATTGATATACATTTAATAACTGGTATAGTTGCATGGGGTTCTACATTTTATTATTTCTGGTCTAGATTAGAGGTTGTCCTAGAAGTTCTCGTGAATTATTTTGAAATATCTCGATATGGAGTTGTGTTTCAGTACTAGCTATCATCCTCAGATATGTATTTAGTCTAAGAGAACCACTCAAACCTTGTAGGATATGTTAATATCTTTTTCTTCAGATTTGAAATTTAGTTTCTATAAATGCCTTCCTCTTATAATAATTTTCTTTATTTGAGAATTCAGTTGGATCCTCCTGAAACTCTCTATTGAAGGAAGTGGATAAAAATAACTTTATGGGATAGAGTTAGAGAAATAAAGATATTGGGGCTTTAACTACATCACCAAATGGTCAGGAAGTTTAGCTACATTCACCAATACATCAAGATAGATTAGTGTTGATAGAAGATTTATGATGATAATCAACGATGATATCTAGAAATCAAAGTTTGTGATAAGGTATTATAGTTAATTTATCAATGTAAGAAATTTATAAGATTAAGAAGGAAGTTAAAGATAATCCCTATGTATATTTTTCCATTTAATATTTTTTATCAAATAGGGACTATAGGTTATCATTTGGATCTTCTATAAAAAATCTCTAAAGTTCACATTATGTTCTACGTATCTCTCCTAAGGAAGTAAATACCTAATCTTTCATATGTACAAAAACATAGGTCATACCACTAGAGTGTGATATTTAATATAAATAAAAAATGGTATAAATCTTAGATAATAGAGAAAAAGATATATGAAACAAGATAACTCAATTGTTTAAAGTTCTATGGAGGAATCATAAATTTTAGGGAGCTACATAAGAACAAGATGGTGTGATGAGGTTGAGAAATACTCATTTTTTTGTATTTGAGTGATGTAATTTGAAGGTAAATTTTTATTTTAAGGGGGATATAATATACCACCCTAATATTTTATATGTATTTCCTTCGAAATAAACTTTAAGTATTCAATATCTTTCTTTATACGCAACCACAAGTCTAAATGAATTCATGATATAGTATTCCATTATTACCTTGCCATTAGATCGGTGGGTATGAATAGTATTAACCAAATCATGATATATATATACATATTTTTTTCCTAAATTAAAATTTATTGATTAATTCCTAATAAATTACCATTAAATTTTTAATAAAATCTTTTAATGATTAAAAGAACTATTTTTCAAAGAAATGTATTTTTCTACATGTTATGTATGATTATCCAAAAAAAGAATATTTATCACTATTAAAAATTTATTTTAATTATTTTTTTGGAAATTTATGAATAAAAATCTATACATTGTGTATCTAAAGGTTAAAAAAGAAGATAAGATAATTTAAAGATAAAAAGAGTTATTTTTTGAAAAACTATTTATATGTGTGTATTGTGTTTTTATCATAATAAATTATATAATTATTATTTTGATTAATGATTTTAATTAAATTTATATATTATATATTCAATAAAATATTTTAACATTAATTTCATAGTTTTACTAGGAAAGTAATGAAAATAAATTCAGTTTTATGCTTAGAAAATCATTTATAAAAAATATTTCTTCATCGCGTTTCGTGCTCTTATTTTGAAATTAATTTATTCCAATTATAGAAATTGATTTTGATAAAATGTATTACAAATTTGGAAACATTATGTTAAATTTTTTAATGAATCACTTTCATATTTGGTAATAATGAATAGTAAAAATAGTAAAAAAAATCACTATGGTTCAGGTTAAAACGAGTTTACTTGGGGGGGGGGGTTAAACTAAGTGATAAAGGTAATATTTCTACATAAACTTGTATAAATATAATTTTTGAATATATATAATCCATATATTATATTAAATTTTAATACTTGGACATTTGAAAACATTATACCGGTGAAATATATTAATTATATTTAAATCTTTTATGTAATTCCATGTGTGTCTTCTCCCCCACTTGTAAAAGGTCACATACTCTTCAAAATTATTCATAAAATTTGAGAATTATAGATAAAATAATACAAATATAAAAAACTCATACTTAATTAACATTATCCTAGATCCCTTTTTCTACTCCTAAAACTAATATTTCAAGGACTAAGGTGTAAGCTAAAGAGGCCTCTTAAAGAAGAGGTGTAAATCTTAACCGAACTCTTTAAAATTTATTTCTTATTCAAACTTATATAATACCATTTTATTGATCATAAAATGATTATTTAATTATCATAAATATACTTATATTTTATTATGATGAAGTTATAAACTTTTTCCACATCTTATTTCCATAAAATGGGAAATGGATGTATCGCTCGTGATCACATGTGGACTACCACCTCCACGTAGTGATATGATTCATTTTCCATAACTTCCTCACCTTGATGGACATAATGATGTATTTAATAAATATATATGATATTTATGATATAATTATGAATCTATAATGATAATATATTATTTATACTTCCTTATTTATTTTCATTAGAAAATGAAAACAACATTCATGTGTATGTATGGACTACCATCTCTATGAATGATATAATTTATTTTTATATCTATACATTTTATGGATTGTTATAAATTTGTATAAAATTAATATATATTATATTTTTATTATGATAAAAAATATGTATATTTTTGAAACATGATCAATATTTAAGGACAATAATATCTGAATCAAAACATACATGAGAAATGAAACAGTTATCACCTAGAATTGTGATTTCAGGAAAGAATTATCAATGAATGGGTGATAATATGAATTAATTAAACCATGTATGGTATTATAAGTATGAATATGGTTTTTAATATAATTATAATAAATTTAAATTTATTATACAAGAGGTTATAAGACTTATGAATCAAGTCAAACTTGATGAAATAGTTTTACATTACAATCTAGTTTTTACCGAGATTATTTATGATTAAATTTTAGATGATGAAATTATATGATATGATATATATATATAAAATATTATTTATTTTATTCTCCTATAGTTATTTATATAAAGTAATGTTTTTTACTTTAATTTTAATCTCAATATGCACTCAAAAGTCTGCAAGAATGTTTTTAAAGAAAAAAATATATTTCTCAATTTGGCCTAGAATATTTTTATTTCATGTTCATATTTTATTAAAAATGTTTTACATAATGTTCATTATATTATTTTATGATTCTAAAATTAATTTTAACCATATTTAACTTTATATAAAAAGGTTTAAAAATAATTTTATTATCATTTTGTGAACGAGGCATTTTTAACGAAAGTGTGAATTTTTTTATCATATACTGCATGAACATGTTTTCTTGAAAAAATTGATACTATTTAAATTGAATATTAATTTACAATTTTTATGGTTATTTTAAATGATTTTTTTTTTCTAAATATTTTGGAAATTTTTTGATTTGAAATAATTGATTTCAAAATGAAAATGTACATTTCCTCAAGAATATTCGAGTGATTTTTAAAGGCATATTTCATTTATTATAACATCATCTCATGTTAATTTTTCTTAACGGAGGATATGATTCTATGATACCATATTTATTATTTCTTTGTATGGTTATTGATTATGATGATGAAATATTGATGAAACCAATTTTATTTTCTATGGGGAAATCTATGATGAAATGATAAATGTTTTCATAATCTTATGGAATAAAAATGAATATATTATGATTATGTGATGGGTGGTTCCATTAAAGAACTATAATGAATTTGGTAAGTTTTAATGTTTTATGATATCCGAGGGTATACTGGTAGTTATCCTATGCATGAAGCATGTACACCTGCGGTTAGCCCAAGCCTAACAGGTGATGAATGTACTCATGGGTATCCTTAACATATGATTTATTTTATTATGATTATTCCCCAATTTATTCAACTATTTTATGGAATGATATTTTGATAATTTTATGCTTTAATGATTAATGTTTTTTTGTTTCTTTTATGAATCAAGTTTGATGGACAATGAATCTTTATTCCACGACTCATGATTATGATATATGAATTTATGGGTATGTTTTTCAAATGTTTAGCTTATATTATCATAACATTTTTATTCTATTATGCATAAATGATCATTGATATCTCCATTATTACCCTTACTAAGCATATGGTCTCACCATTTATTATATTTATTTTTCCCCATTATCTAAATAATGGTTTTAATTATGATTTTTCTAAGATGGGTTATTCTAGTTGTAAATAATTTAGTGGAAGATGATGTAGATCTTTTATGTACTAGTTTTTTAGGTATCTATGTTTCCAAAGAAACAAATCCTTTACGGTTTTTTCATGGATATTAATGATATATAATGGATATTCATATAATAATATGTAATATTTATGCATGTAATGTTTGGGTTTCCTAATGAAACTTGTTAGGAGACTTTTCAGGAGACAACATTGTTTTTCTTTTATTTGAGTGCAAGTATAAACCCTACTCATTATATCCACAATGGTGATTCTAATCGTCTATATGGTCTTAGTTTTATCGGATCATGCTAAGGAATAAATACTCAGATTGAGTAGTGAATCTTTTACATCAAGTCTTAATTGTTTATTTTCATTACTCAATGTGTGAGAAGTTCATCAATGAGGCTACTCACTCTAACAACAATGTTCTATTTTTCAAGAAACCATAAAATAGAAAATAGAGTATTATTCAGTGATTCAACTCTCCGAATGAACTAATATCATTCCTTGGGCCATTGTATCATGTAACCTCTAATAATGTGTCAAATTGTTGGGGGATTTAAACCAAATTAAAACCATAATATTTGATTTTATCTAAGTTTAATGTAGATTTTCATGGAAAATAATTTATAATGTGTTTACAAATTAAATAAGTTAAAATATGAATGTTTTTATTTTTTTATAGTGAAAAATATAAATATAAAATGTTAATATTAAGGAATTATTTGAAAAATATTTAATCCATTCCAAATGGAGTTATGGATATTGATTTAATCAATTGTTTAAATATGATTAAATGTGTGATAATTAATTTATGATTTTTTTACATAAAATATAAAATATTTTTTATTCAATAATAAAAGTGTTCATTAAATATCCCTTAATTTAGATATAAATTAGTTCATATTGAAACCATGTAAATGATATTATGAAAATTTGATATTGGATAAAAGTGAATTGTTAAAGATTATCCTAAATTATAAAGTGTTAATCATTTATTTTTGAATTGTTCATAAATTCTTTATTGATTTTAATTGTTCATTCATTTATTTATTCCATACTTTATTCATAGACATGAAGTGTTATATTATATAATTTTATTTATGATTTTATTCAAAGAATTAAACTAAATATAAACTTTCAAACATGTATCTAATGAGTTATATGCTAGGTATAATAATTTATTTATTCTTCTTATACCTTGAAATTTCCATGTACTAGGTTATGAGCATGAATAAGGTAGTTAATTTTAGATTATATTGATTTGGAAATTTTCTAAAGTCACGTTATATCATATAGTTTGATACAGTGTGTCATAATGTACAAAATATATATGGTAAAAGGATTATATTTAGGATTTTAGGGTATATCATATTTTATGATATAGATATATCATATAGGTTTCCTTGACTATTAGTATTTTAAAACATGGTTTAATTATGGCAACTTGAATCATAAATTATGATTCATTTGTCACTTATATGATTCATCTAAGGCAGTGGAGTATTAATGAGTTAACACTTGAATATCTTACATGTAGGATATCATTGATTAACTGTTTCACAAGATGAAACATCTGGGTGAGTGAGTTGACATGGGTTATATTAGATGTTATGGAAGGAATTAGTCTTACATTTATAAAACATAAGAGTGAATTTATGAGCTCAATAATCATCCCTATATCCTATATAAAGGATTACATGAATTGATTTTGGTTGTGTGAGAACCTCTAGTAAGAATTTGGTTGATTCTATCTCCCTATTGAAGATCTATAATTCCATCTTTTGTCGCACGATGAGATACTAGAATATCATGGATATTTGGAAGGTCCTTCTCAAACTATTTCGGTGATTTAGTGAAACCTATGGATACACTATGGATTGAAAATACTTCTAGTTATTACTTGGTGATCTTTATCATACGATTAATGAACACAATGACAATAATATACACAGTGTAAGAAAAAACTCTCAATTTCAAGTTTCATACGATTTGAGTTTAAAAGGCATGGTGATATTGGGTTTTATTATTTATAAATGTTTCCATTACTTTGATTAATCATTAATATTTTCTTATAAACCACTTAGTGGTATTAGAGCCTTAAGATTATTATTTATTCATTAAATCATACTAGAAATGATAGTTTTTTAAATCATAATGCTTATTGTATTATCATCAAATACAATTGGGAATTTTGTTTTTATAGGTTGAGTTGAAACATACGATATGAGATATCACATCTAGTTACTCAATAAAAAAACCTGATATTTTTGAAAATCATAGTGTATAACTTCCTGATATCATATTCGATGGTAGAACTTTTCCACAGGTTAACAAACATCATAATATATAATCATAGCGATATTGATTCATATATTAAAATATGATTGATACATAAAGTCAAAAGTCTATGATAAATACGGATCAATATCTATATACATGGGGGTTACACAGTTAGATCCCAGAATATGTTAACGTACATCCATTTATCTCATAAGTGTATACTCTAATATGTAATTTTATATATTTGTAAAGTTATATAATTCATTCCTAAAATATGTAAGAGTCCTTTCCTTTTATACAAGAGAGAAAAATAATTATCATAAGGAGTGATAGGGTTATTAACATAAGATGTGACTAATAATTCTAAAATTGTTAAGCACTGCCTCGCAATCAATCATATTTTATGACTCCCTTGATATTGTTAAATACAGTTTGAAGAGAAAAATGGGTTTTCTTAAATTAAAATTATAAATTGATTTATATGGTCCATAAAAAGTTAATAAATAGTAGTAAAAGGTATTTTCAGAAATTGATCATATTTATAAAAGTTTTTATAAATTAATTAATTATAAATTGTTTATAATTAATTAAATAAATGTTTTTTAAATCATTATTAAATAATTATGCATAAATATTAAAATTTAACACTCAAATAAATTTAAAATTATATATGATTCCTTATAATTATGATATAAAATATTTATATGGAAATTATAAGAGTGATATTTAAAGTTCTTATAAATAAAAAAAATAAAAGAAAAATATATAAATTTATATATTTAAAACAATTATTTTTTAAAATGTTTAATTTTAATTACTCAAATTGAAATGGAATTATTTGAAGAAATTATTTAAACTATATAAAAAATATTTTTATAAATAATTTTATCAAAGTTTTGGGTAATATTAAATATGTTATATCTAGAATGTGTAAAATGTTTACAAAATAAAAAATGAAATAAAAAATATTAATTTTTGGAAATATCACATATTTAATGTAAATGTCATATAATGAATAATATAAATGAGTTCATATTACGATATAAATATAATGTTTTTATATTAATCTAATTATGGAATGTCTATAATTAATTATAGAATTTATAATTGTTTATTTATGAATTGTTCACAAATTATTATCTCATCTTTAAATCCATGAATTGTTCATTTATTTTTTATTTCTTTTTTAATTAATGAATATAATTGTTATATTATTGATGGATATATTCATTAGTTCATATTATAAAACGATTTCTATATAATTTCATACATGCATATAAGGAGTAACATGCTTGGTATTATAGTGAATTTATTTTTCTTCTACCTTAGCTTTGGATTGTATTGAGTTTCAAGCATGATTTAAAAAAATAATTATGTTATATATATATATATTAAATGTTAGATTAATTATGTAATGGAGACATATCTTGAGAAAATTATCCATAAGTAGAGGGAAATTGTGTTAGACTTTCCACTAGTTTAACGGCTTATGCATTGTTTAGAGAAAAGTGGGGGTTGACTATCTATGACCCTAGACTTACTCTTACATAGATTTTTTATTTCATATAATTTTAAAACATTACCTAAAAGGTTATGATGATTTTTTATATGTGTGAATATAATTGAATTTGGATTTGGGATAGTAACATAAGTTTTGATTTTTGTAAAGTGTTACACATCAATATGGACTGAACATATTGATTTAGTGTAAAGAAAAGTATTAAAAAGTAAAATAGTATAAGCATACATAAATAAAATGAATAACATGAGAAAAGTTAGTGCGATGAGATCCAATTAAAAATTCCAAGTATTTGATTCCTTCCAAAGAAACACATGTCATGACATTGATTATCCAACTTGGTAGGTTTAGGCTAATTTTGGATTCCCCTGGATTATGGGATTTTAGACAAGAAAGTAATCCATAAAAGGATTTGTTTTTTTTCTTGTAATTTTCTTTCAGTCACTCTTAGATTGGAAACCCTAAGAGTTAATATAATATATGAATAGAGTTGAGTTTATCCATATGTTCGATTGGACAAAGAGTTATATTCTCAACTATAAAATAGTCATATATAGCATGATATGGATGATTACATACCCAAATAGCTAAGTGGTTAAAGGAATACTACTATGGGGTTATTGATTATTTAAATATAAATTGCAACATTATTGATCCTTTAATATCATTACTTTTCATTTCTGGGGTTTGGGATGATTTTTGTAGGAAGGAGTTGAATTTTGGATATCTTGAGGGACACCACATCATGGCAGTAGGCATAGTGTTGGTTAATTTGAAGCTTGTGACTTGTTTTTATTTTCTACTTAAGGGTAGTGTAATCTCATGCAAGGGTAATATCCCATCTATATAAAGGTTAATACTTGTTTTATTTTGATGGATAAGGATAGTTCCTAGATTTTTAATGGTTCACTTCTTGGTATTGGGGTGTGCTACTAATAGTTAAATGAATTGGATAACCATTTTGGAATTTTTTTTCATATAGAGTTCAGCAATATGAAATAGGTATGCGGAAATGACCTAGTGTACCTATTCTTGTGGGTGTGGGGTTGAATTGAGATTAAATTAAAATATACACTAAGTGTCATTCAAGGGAGGAGGGAATAATTAGTTGTAGCTTTCCACACTATAGTACTTGGTGTGGTAGGTCAAAATGGACAAGAACATTTCCGTATGCTGTGGTGGTTGGCCATATTGGTTGCTAGGTGTCTAAAATTACTTTTACCTCACATTAGGGTAGGTTTTCATTTCAATAAAATGTATGTAAAATGGTTTTAAATATGTGTAATGTTCAGGGTGATTAGATGATTCAAACATTATGTTTATGGGTATTGTTTTTGATTGGAGGTACTATGGGCATAGTGTGATCCACTATGTCATAGAGGAGGCTTCCTAACATTCTCTATGAATAATGGGCCAAGACATCCTTGTTTTGATTTTCTATATATTCTCTAAAATATTAGTTGACTCCTAGGATTCTCACAATTAACTATCCACCCATTTAGAGAGTTTTAATGACTTGGTTTATTGGAATCAAGTACTCTTGGATCGAGGTGTTGTACTCAAATATTCCCCAAAAACTCCTAGTTATTTTATTTTCAAAGGATTTGTGCATCTCTACTTTGTGGTAAAAAATCAAGAAATTGTTGATGGTGCTTTTTTGTGATCAGGTTCGAGTGATTATCCTTTTGGTTTTAGTGGTGTTTGACTCCTTTATTCTTCCAGTGTGAGTGGTGATTTTCTTGATGATCTTAATCAAGGTAAGGGATTCAATAACCACTCCTTTTATTTTGTGTAAATTGTAAGACTACCATGATTTTTATTTCCATTGGGTAATTATAGTGAAACAACCTAAGCAAGATAAAATAATTGGAATACGAGAACACAGAAAGAGAAGTGGTGCACTTGTATCTTATCAACATTTCTTTGTGATTTTATAAATTGATATATTTTTAATTTACCCAAAGTAAAATAAAAAGAATAAATAATAGAGAAATATTATAGTAAAAAGTGGTGGAAAATCTATGGAATTTATGTTGCATATGAATATAGTACTTCTATGATATTTGAAATTCTTGAATTGAAGAAGATATTGAATGTTTATTTATTGATATAATCATATCTTTATTTTTTCTAATTGATTACCATTTAAACCCATTCTATTAGTTCTGTATTGATGTCAAAATCCCCTTGTGTTATGAATTAATAATTTAATTTGATAATTAAATAGGTTTTTTAATAATCTGGATGTGAAATATGTTTGATTCTAGACAGTAATATTATATGACTGGAAATATGATTGTCACTTGTTATGTTTGAGTGATGGAACCACATTGTATATTTAAATGATGAATAAATATAATAATTAAATAGGACATTGAATTAATGGGACATGAATGATTCAGAGGTCCGAACATGTATTATACATTTGAAAATATGTTGGTGGATGGTTGTGGTGTGTTTATGATTGGATATTGTGATGGTAGTGTTGCTCAATGGTATGGGATGGAATGGAAATAAAAAAGATAAACATGGGGATCTAACTAGAATAATATATTGTGGTCTGTTATATAAACCTAGTAAAGGAGAACAAATGAAAATAAGATGACACAAGCTTTCATTGAAATATAAATTCTTAAAATGAATGAATAATAGAAGTAAATATGGGAAATTTCTAGAGTAGTCTGTCTTTGAAAAGTAAAATTTAATGGCACAATGATATGAAACATTGATTGATGGATATTAAATATGAAATTGGTTGAATAAATAAACAAAATTAGAATTTTGGTTAGTTGTTATGGATTTTTTTTGCATGGTTATTAGTTGGTTTGTGTTTTAGAGGCAGTAGTGGTTATGGATTGGTAATGGTGATAAAATAGTTGAACTGATTAGTTGTTTTTAAGTATGTTTTCATGCACCCATAGGCTAAGATATATGTGTGACCATCTATTCATGTATTTTATTTTGATTTCTAAAGCACATTACATGTTTCAGGTACTTTTTACTAATGAAAAATGTTTTAGATCAAGGTTTTTTCTCCAACATCCACATTAGCATGGGAATATATATTACTCACCCTCTCTCCCACTATTCCTTCTATAGTAGATTATGCAAGGTGCGGGAGTGACACATGGTATATATTGTGATGGAATAGTCAGTGAAGATTCTCAGTTTTGATGTTATATAGCATGGATCTTTCATGGTAGTAGGGGGGAGTGAGGTTGATTCCCTTAATGTTCACAATACCCTGCTATTATGGACATAACTATGTGAATATTCACTAATTCCAACACAAGATTCTGGACCATTATCAAAGGTTTGGGTATGTAGGGCCACAATTTGATGAACATCAGATATAGAAGATATATAAGCCAAGATGTTTGGAATTGGGTTATTATAGATTCAAACAAGAGGGGAAGTTACTGCATGGTTCCTATGGTTATATTATTCTAGTATTTTTTATGTGATGTTTTTTGAGTGAGCTTTTGTGAGGTTGGGTGAGTGTAATTAACCTAATACACTAAAAAAGCAATTATTAGAGGGTATTATTTTTGATTTTATAGGATGTGATAACCCCCTCAAAATATATTAGTTGTGGTTATGAGCAACCGTTTCCAATATGGCCACCTCTTCTTGTTAGAGGTAGTTTTAAGGAACTACTAGTAAGGTAGGTTTATTTTTACAGTAGTTATTTTAGGGGGTTTAATCCACATAAAATTATAATCTAAATTTTCCATAAAAAGGAATTTTAGTGGTGGTTTTAATAACTTGTAATTCATTAAAATATTTAGAGGTAGTTATAACCTCCCATAAATAGTTTCTTAACACAAATTTTGGGGCGGTTATTACCATCCCTATTTTTTTAAAATCCCCCACTTAATATAATGCCCCTAATATGAACCCCACCTATATATCCCTATAGAAACTAGGTGAATATCAACCCAAAAACCCCTCCCTAGTTATCGTGACCACCCATGGTGAAGCCCCCTGACACCCCACCCCCACTGACAACCCCGCAAAGCCCCTCTGACACCCACTCCCATTGAAACCGATGCCTCCTGACAACCCTGTTAAACACATAGATGCGTCTACAACCCTAAACATGGGCTGCAACCTGGACGCACGTGCTTTTGAGGCCTGACCCCATAATAGAAATCGACCCCAATTTAAAAATTATGAACTGGTGGGGATTCAAACTCTAGATCGAGAGCTTACAAAGCTAGTTCTATAACCACTCCGCCGATTGAATCAACTATTTCTTATATGACCAATGTTTTATTTTTATATATCTATATGTTATTTTAAATAAAAATTATTTTGTTATATATATATATAATATAATTCAAATAATTTATATTCATTAATTATATTTATAAGCATACAAATATATATATATATATATATATATTATATTTTTATACAATTGAAATATGTCATTCAAAAAATTAATAAATACTTAAATATTATATTATATTATATTATTTATATATTATATAAATATACCATTCAAATACACACACACATACGTAAAAATATATATATATATATATATATATTATAATACAAACGTAAAAAATTACAATATATATTATATTATACCCATCAATACAAATATATATTTTTATATTATATATTTTTACGTATTGAATTCAAAAATAAAAAAATATATTACTTATTTTATTCATATGCATAAATATATATATATATATATATATACAATATTTATACGCACGTAGCTAACATTATATATATATTTTTAAATCGAGATATATACATATAATAAAATAAAATAAAATATAGTACAATATAAAATTTATATACCTAGAAAATTTTAAATATTTTTATATATAAATATACATTTCATATACAAGTATATCTATACATATATTTATAAATACATATATTTGTATTATGTATAAAAATAAATATTTATTATATTAATTTAAATACTAATATGTATATTAATATATATATTTTTGTATGATACAACATAATATAATAATTATATAATTATTTATATGCTTATTTGTTTATATATATACTTGTATTTATTTAATTTATTATTTATAAAATATTTCTATAGTGTATTTAAATATATTTATATAATTTTTTGATATATAACATATATATACATACTTATGTATATATATATTATAAAAGGTGATATTAAAAAAATATAAAAATTTTGAGGGGGTTAAAACCCCCTCTAAATTTATTTATAATTTTGTAGTGATGAAAACTACCACAAATTTATTATAAAATAACTTAATTTAGAGGGGATTGAACCCCACCTCATCTGAGATATTAGTGATAGTTTTAACTCCCTCAAACTTAAATTTTCATTTATATTAGTAGTGGTTATGTCAAAACCACTCCTAATATATATGAAAATTTAATTTAAGGGGAGTTATAACCCCCGATAAATTTATCTATAATTTGGAAGTGGTTAAAACTACCTCTAATTTATTATATTGAAGTTTAATTTAGAGTGGTTAAAATACCATCAAATTTAATATTTTAGTGTTGGGTTTAACCACCACTAATTTATTACAAGAAAACTTAATTTTTAGGGGGTTAAAATCTCATATAATCTGAGATATTATCATCCATTTTAATAGTCACTAATCTATTATAAAAATATTAATTTACAGGCAGTTATAACCCCCTATAATTAGAAATATTTTTGATGGTTTTAACCACCCATAAAATATATTTTCATGTAATAGATAAGTGGCGGTTAAACCTACTAGAAAAATATATATAAGTTTAGATGGGTTAAAACCCTCTATAATTTTTATATTTATATTTTAGATTGGTTTATACAGAACCTCTTCTAATAAACCACAACAAAATAGACTATTTTTTCTGTAGTGATACATGAATATTAGTTTTAATCTTCACTCACTAGAGAATTTGTATGATTTCCTCACATTTAATCTAGAGGTATTGAGTAATATATTATTGAGTGTACATTTTATTCACACCCTACATATATATAAACCATTATTTATGTAATCAAGAGGGTTTTGGTGACTGATCATGACTGTATTATCTTAGACTAGAGAGTTGTTGTTGGTGATGCTGCATAGGGGTCTTTTGTACTATCTTTTTGGGAAAATTTATTTTTTTCACATCATTCAATGTAGGATTTTATTTTATGGATATTGGTTATTTTTTATATGTGGGGGTTTATTTTTGGGTTTCATCTTATCTCTTGTCCTTAAATTCATATATTGAGGGTAATACATCACATTATGTGTTTTATACCATCGATGATAGTCTATAACTTATGTCATATCAGTGGCGGTCTTTGGAGGTCACTCCTTTTCATTACTAGCCTACGAGGGTCACCAGTGGAGGGTGGTTCATGAAATAGATCCTGTACCATTAATAGATATATGAATTTAAAAGGGGTTATCATTTTAATGGGAAATGTTTTAATAAAATTCATTATTAAATGAATATTAAACTAGATAATCATTTGAAAAAATATTTTTTTATAGATAAATAACACTACCATCATCATCAAACTTACCTTTGAGATCAATCACTTGAAGGATAAACTTAATGTAAACTACTCATAATATTGACAACTTAAGAAAGGTTCTTAAGTAAGAAAGATTATATGTGTTAGAGAAACCCCTTCCTGAGTAACAAAGTGCTAACAGATTTCAATAGGTGAATCTCGATGCTTCTGAGAAGCATAAAATAATTAAATTGTTATTTTTAAGAATTTTGATAAAATATGAAATTAGTAACTTTATTCTCCACTCATATACTCAATCTTATTGAGTATTATAATGACTTGGAGGGACTGGAGGTTTCTTATTAGGATTATTCTAGTAATGGATTTGATTATGTTGTCATCGATGGAAATGTTCTAATAATTTGAATGAGTATAAGAAAATTTTACCCTATATTCACAATGTGTTGGGGATAGTTGAACTAAGTGAGTGATTTCTAGTTTTGGGTGTTCAATCAATATTACGAGTCAAAAAAAATCCTACAAGAAGGAGAAATGTTAGTTTAAAAATATAAAAATTCTTCTTCAAGTATCTTTTCAAGGTCATTGAATCATAGAAGTAAAAAAATCCTACAAAAAGGAGAAATGTTAGTTTAAAAATATAATTCTATCAGTGTTATTAAAATAAGTTCATCAATTTTAAAGTTAATTTGATGCCCACTGCATGTTTTTAAATATTTTTAAATATACAGGAGGTTTCAAATCATGGATAGAATTATAGAAGCGTATAGTTTTCAATAAAGTGATGAAGAAAAGAGCTTTTATATCAAATATTTGAATATAAAATAATATATTTAGCTCAATTGGATCAAAGTAAAGGATGTTTATATTCATTTCATTTCTATTATATGAATGGAGAATTTATTTTTTAACAAAGAGTTGGTATGGATAATACAAGATGATGGTTTTAGCACATATGGTTTATTATTCATCTGATTTAATAACATAATTGAGGAGAAAGTGAGGATAAAATTATTTTTATCTGAGATGAATGTATTATTTGGAATCCAACTTTGTCACACCTTTCGATCAAACCACTAAATATTTTCTTGCTTACACCAAAAGAAGTTCCCTGCTAAAAGAAGATGAAAAGATGGCATGTAGCCAAAATATTTCTGATGTCAATTTTTAGTTGAATTAGTAAGTATTTTCACCTTATCCACCTTACAAAGTTGACCCTAGAGACCATACACCACAAGCAATAGAAAAAAACAAAATAACACATGAATGTATCTTATTAATATAATGTTTCCTATGTATACAAGAGGAATACTAATGCACATTTTCATTATAATCAGAAGTACAAGATATTACAAAACAATATTACTAAGTACATTTAATATTCCTAAGAACATTAAATTTCATTGATCTATTTTTTTAACATCATAATTTACACTATGGTCCCAGAAATTAATATACTAAGTTTTTTTTGATAAAATAGTTAAACCTACTACCCAAAAATTATAGACAACATGTCATGATCACTTCATTTTGGATAACAACTTGTTCACCCCTTGTATTTACTAAATTACAAACTTTCAAAACTCCATAATAACCCCATTGGAACATTTGAACATCTGATGATCTTGATTCCCTGGATAGATCCTCTTGAAACTGTCAACACACTGAGCCTGGCCATCATCTGATGCACCAAATTTTGGTAAACATAATTCTGAAGAATAATCTTCTAGAGAACTAAAACCATACTTCACCACCTAATAATCTCCCACTTAGATAATTATTTTATGTCTCATTTAGTATCACTCTAGAAATTTGTAAAAAACCATTCTCTTATAACATATATAGTATATATAGTTTCTCTATATCCTACTTCTATTCACACAAGCCTCACTAAGAGAAAATACCATATTAGAATTTCTTAAATTGTTGTCTTAGTGAAAATATTTTCCATATTTTGGATTCTTAATATCTTCCATTGATTCGAATTATTATCATATATAATGTTTTTGATGAAATAATACTTTATTTGAATATGTTTTCTTCAATCACAAAATATATGATTTTTATCCAAATGAAATACACTTTAGATATCATAGAAAATAAATTCACTTTCCCAAATTCTCATAAGTTCCTTTAAAAACTATATTAACCAAATATTTTTCCCCATATTCCATTGAAGATATATTATCTAATTCTATTGTACTTTAAGTAAAAATACACTATAACTACTATATCAATTTGGTCATTATTCTATAAATGGTAAAAAAACCTATTTTACTCTTCTAGTTTTCCAAATCACCATTAAAATTAGCGTCAACATATCTGTGAAAAGTTTCATTCATGCTAAAGTGCAAGGTTGTATCAACTATTCCATTAAAATACATAATAATCCATTTTATAGACTCCCAATTCACCTATCTCATTTTAAAAATGAATTAACTTATAACTCCTAATAAAAATAGAATATCAATCCATGTATAAATAATTGCATAAATCAAAGTTCTACTAATTGATTCCTATGTCACTTTCTCTATTTATATGTTATATTCTTTTATTTCTAGTGAGCACCTCTTGGATATCTTAATTTTTTCATCAAGAGGAGTTAATAATAGTTTGCATTCAATCATTCCAAATATTCAATGACCTACCAGACGTATTTCTTATGAGATATAACCAAATTTCTATCCCTCATATGTATTTTGATATTTATCCACAAGATTTTCCTATCATTTCCCAGATCCTTCATTTCAATTCTTCCGGAAAACTTACTTTTCAGATCTTGAATCCCTTGAATAAATAGAACCACCAAAATCATTTCATATATATGAAATAATAGTATAGTGATTGTTCCATCACTCCACTTATTCTGATAATAATAATGATCCATGTTTCACTTTTTGAAACATTCTTTCTATACAAATGAATCAAATTTCAAATTCCATTACTTCAGATATTTTTTTAGTCCATAAATAATTTTCTTCATCTTGGAAAATAACCACTTTTCACATTCTATGAGACTTATTAGTTCCATGATATAAATTTATTCCTCTAAATAACCTTAAAGGAAATATATCTTTATACCCATCTGTTTGAGATACAAATATTACGATGATACCATGCTCAACACCATCTGAATAGTTGAATTTTTAACTATTACTGAGAATATTTTGAAGAAATAAACACATTAATTTATTGAAATACCTTCTACACCAATTGTGGATTGAATATTTTCTTACAATAATCTTCTTATTTCAATTAAAAAATCTAATTATTTTCATGTTTCCTCTTCCCTTTTGTTAAGTCTGTCATTTCTTAAGTACCACTGGATTACAGTGAAGAAATCTATTCATCCATTAAAAAATTACACTACTTGGCATCATTAAGTGTTTACACTTATTTTAAGATCTATTATTATCCTACATCTATTATGATTATAATGTTTATACTATCCCTACACTTCTGAATTGGATTTATAAATCTGGATGATCACCTGTAGTGATTTGCTTCCTCTATACAATTTATCTACGATCTTACTTCTATATATCTAATATTCTCTTGTAGGGGGTTATTATTTACTCTAGGGGTAATAAAATTTAATAATTTATATTTAAACTCAAAATAATGTAAATGACTAAGTAAATGTTGTAAGTAGAGAGTTCAAGGTCAAACCAATTAGACAATTTTTAGCAAATTTAAGAAAGTCACATAATTGATTGAGAATGAGAGTCGATATATATATATATAGATGTCTATGAATTAAGTTTGAGAATATATGATAGTTTTATTAATTTTTATAGTTTTTGTGTGCCAGTGATATTGGAGTTTAAGTTCCTTATCTATATTAATTGTCTATGTTAGGTATAATAGAGTTTAATGGTCATGGTATTTCCTCTCTTATATTATAATTCCCCCTTTTAATAGTAAAACAATCATGGAAATTACTGAATCATGTGACCAGATGCCATATTTAAACATAATTGGTTTGATTTTTACATGGTCATGCACAACCTACAATTAAAGGTTTCCATAATATTTTTTCCCTTCAATTACCTATATAATGATCATGCCATATATGGAAAGAAACTATTAAGAAAATATTTTAATATACAAAAACCCAAATAATGAGCTAATAAAATAAAATATTTTCACTATCACACACACCCCTTATAATTACATTAATCCTTATAGAATATAATTACCCACTCATGATAGTTATTAGGTAGGGGGATCTTATATTGGTAATAGAGTTGAATGGCTAAAGACTTTACAACAAAAACACTTCATACCCAGGGCTAGCTTCCATTCTCCCTCTATAAAAGTAGATTCCTCTATTATTTATAGGCATAGATTACACCCTAGGGTGGATCTAATTACATTAATTTATCCATTGAATGATTCTTGTTCAATCCTAGAGGTTTTTAGGTATAAAATATGTTATTTTGTGGGCTTGGATGAAAGGGGTAGTGGCAGATCTTATGGCTTGGTACTGGGTTTTCCCACATGTAAATGTAGAGAACCATATTAATGGATATTTTTTGTATCCTTTGGATGTTCTTGAGTGGAAATGGGACAACATATCGATGGGTTTTTTCATAGGATTACCCCGAGATCTGGGAGGTTGTGATGATATCTGGGTATTTTTTGATCGGTTTATGAAATCATCTTACTTTATATTGATCAAGGAGTTGGGTTCCATGGATATTTTGGTGAGTAGGTATGTGGATGAGTTGGTGTGGCAGCATGGAGTCCCAAGATCCATTATCTCATATCAATATGTAGGTTTTACTTTGCGATTCTGGAGAGGATTGAAACATGCATTTGGAACCTAGTTAGGCCTCAGTACTACTTTCCACCCTAAAACAAAAGGGAATATGGAAGGGACTATCAAGATTATGGAGGATATGTTGTGATAATTTATCTCAGACTTCAACGGATCTTGTTCAGAGAACATGCCTTTGGTTTAGTTTTATTATAAAAAAAGTTACCATTCATCCATTTTCATGGTCCTATTTGAGGATTTTTATGGTAGTTCATTTCATTTTAAGTTATCATAATCTGAGGTCAGGAAGTTAGAATTTCCTATACCCAATGTTTTTTAGAGTATGAAAGAGAAGGTTCAGGTAGTTCATAAGACTATGAAGGATGTTCATGAACAAAAAAAACTTATTTCAATCCTAGAATGAGGCCCTTGGAGTTTAAGGATGGAGATCATGTGTTATTAAGAGTCTCCCCTTGATGTGGATATTAGAGGTTTGGTTGGGAGATTAAGCTCTCACCCTAGTTAATTAGGCCTTTTGATGTTTTGGGTTGTGTAGGAAAGGGAAAACCATGGACTCCTGCTCTCGGAAGAACACGCCTCACGCGCCTGGGAGTTTTCAAACTTTTTCGACCGTTACCGGCCATCGGTGGCCCTCTCCGGTCCCGTCTTCGCCGGTGGAGGTGACACTTTCGGCGTCGGTTGCGCCTATTTCGTCGGATCCACAGGGTGCTCCCGCCTCGGCTCCTCTGCGCGCTTCTGCTCCGACTCCGGCCCCTCCTCCTGTGGCGGGTTCTGTGTCGGTGCCGCCGGATCTGGCACATGTTCGTCCTGGATGGTCGTTTCGGTATGCGGTCAGAGGCTCGAGGGTGGGGGTTGCTTGCCCTTGTTTTCCTGACATTGCGCCGTTTTCTCACTCGGTGGTGAGGGAGGGCTCCTCGGTTTCGCTGGTGGCGCCGGAGGCGGCTTTCACCGAGGCGGTTGCGGCCCTTAAATGGACCATGGTGGCAAGGTTTGGGTTCCTCAAGCCTTCTCTCCCTGTTTTCTGTTGTTTCGTGGACACCTGGGGTTTGCAGGTAGCCGCTCAAGTGTCGGTGCTGCATCGGGGTTCCTTCTGTGTGGTGCTAGCCTCGGAGGCGGACTTTTTGCAGGCGTGGTGCAGGGCCCCCAGGTCGTTTGGGCGCTAGAGGTTTAGTCTGTCTCGGTGGTCGATGGAGGTGCATTAGGTCAGGGAGAGGCCGAAGGCGGATTTTTGGATCAGTCTTCCTGTCCTACCTCTACCTTTCCACAATGGCACATTTTAAAGGTGATTGGGGATGCCTTGGGGGGGGGGGGTTCTTGTGTGTGGAAGAGTCTTCGGTGTCTGGCGTGGAGTCTTTGGTGGCTAGGCTCTGCGTGGAGTTGGACCTCTCGTTACCGGTACCAGAGAAGATAACTCTGTCAATGCCGGGTGCTGTGGAGTGGGTTCAAGATTTTGTTTTTCCGGTGTTTCTGCGGTATTGTTCGGATTGTTTGTTGCAGGGTCACTCGGTTCAGTCTTACTGAAAACTTCATGGTTCTCTTCGGCCGTCTGGTGGCAGTCGGTTTTCCCGGTTTGCAGGGGCTTGTCCTGGTAGCCCTATTTCTTCTTCCTTGGTGCCGGATCGGAGACCTCTTGATCGCGAGAGGGAGGCGGTTCAGGGCGGTGGTCTTGCTGTGTCTGGCGGCCCTACTGTTGTTGCTGGGTGTCGTCAGCTGATGTCTAGCCCTTTGGACCCCTCGTCGGCCTCCGTGGCTGTTTTAGGGACGTTTTTAAGGGGCCTCTGGATTTCTGTTCTGACGTCGTTCCCTACTTCTTTGGTTCCGGGGGCCGGTTTTGGATATCCTCGGTTGGATAGGGGGGCTGGCGAGCGTGAAGTGGTGCCTCACAAGGGTGGGTTTTATGCAGAGCGGGTCTCTCAGGGTGGCGGTTCATAGAAGTGGTTGCTTGGGGATGGCAGGCGGTGGTGTGAGGGGCCTATTAGTGAGATGGTTGTTTCTTCACAGGCTCTGTCTAACACGGTGGAGGGTCGGATTTCGGTGCCTGTTTCTGTGGGGGATGGTGGGCCGTCTAGGGTTGCTGTTAGAATGGAGGGCAGCTCCTCCACTACCTACGGGCGGTCATGTGGTTGGGAGGGGCTACAGGGAGGGAGCCCCGGAGTGATCACCCGGAGGATGAGGAAGAAGCTACTGGCTGGAGGGAGGTCCATCTCCCCCGTTCAGTGGGCTGCATCGCCTGGGGCCAGCACCAGGATGAATGAGGCTTAATGTCTCCTTTTCTTATTTGGAATGCTCGTGGGGTGGGGGATAGGGTTAAAACTGACTACATCGTTTTGGAAGTAAGGAAGTATAAGGCCGTCTTGGTGGTAGTTATCGAGCATAAATAGAGGAGTGACAAGATACATGAGTTTTCTAGAAGGCTGAAGATGCATGGAGGCATGCATGGAGCCCTGTCGAATAACCATATCAGGTTGTTTTGGAAGAGTGGTGTTTCAGTGACACTGTGGAAGGTAGGGGATCAAGTTATCACGAAGAAGGTGACATGGAACAGGTTGGAGTGGTTCATGTCATTTGTTTATGAGAGTTGTGATGCGCGTCAGAGGGAGGGTCTTTGGGAGGAGCTAGATGATTTCGACTCAGGGGTTTTCCCGTGGATAGTGGGAGGGGACTTTAACATTGTTGCAGGACCGGAAGAGAAGAAGGGGAGGGGGTGTTTTAGAGCTGGGCGAGCATGGTGTTTGTGCAGTGCATGGCAGGGAAAGGTCTCAGGGATTTTGGCTTCTCGGGGGACCCTTTAACTTGGTGTAACAACCACAGAGGGGAGAATCGCAGCTGGGCCAGGCTGGACAGGTGTTTCGTCAACCTTCGGGCTTTCGAGGTGCTCGGGGAGGTGAAGGTTATCCATTTGGCTAGGGGGGTTTCGGATCATTCACCGCTGCTACTATCCTTTGGAAGGGGTGAGAGGCCTCTGGAGGGATTTAGGTTTGCCAAGTGGTGGATTGAAGACCCGTCTTTCCTTGGACTGGTTACGCAGGTTTGGGGAGAGCCTTCTAGGGGGCACTTGTGGGTGGCGTTGCATGGTAAGTTGCGGCGGTTGAAACAGGAGCTCATACGGTGGGCCAGTTCTTTACCAGCGTGGGATAGGGAGCTAGATTCCTTCAAAGAAGACATAGATATGCTGGAGGTTAGTCTGGAAGGCAGGTGGGACAATATTGTGTTTGACGAGATCTCGGAGAAGAAGGAGGCTTTGGCGGTGAGGCTTCTTTCCCAGGAACGCGGGGCAAGGGATCGGTCGAGGGTGAGATGGCTTAGGGAGGGTGATAATAACACGGCCTACTTCCATGCATGCTTAAGGGAGAGACGGAGGGAGGTGAAGCCCAACTTGGAGTTGGAGGACGAATCTTTCTCGAATGATAGGGAGGTGGTCGGGGTCGAGCGTTGGAGCATTTCAAGGATTTGCTGGCTGGTCCGAGAGGTGATGGGCAGGAGGGGTTTCCTTTCGGTGATTCTCAGTTATGGGAGGCGATACCGGAGGTGGTGTCAAGGCAGGAGAACGAACAGTTTGAAGCCATTACCGATGAAATGGAGGTGCAGGCGGCAGTATGGCAGTTGAACCCGGATAGTGCTGCGGGGCCGAATGGTTTCTCGGGGTGTTTCTACAAAGGGTGCTGGGACTGTGTGAAGAATGATCTGGTTCCGGTCATTCAGGACTTTTTCTGAGGGGGTGTTCTTCCTCGGGTAGCGGTGCCGACTACCTTGGTCCTGTTACCTAAGTGCAAAGACCCTACCTCACTCAATCACTAACGGTCGGTTAGTATGTGTAATTTTCCTTACAAAGTGTTGGCGGTTGTGATCAATAGTAGGCTGTCTAATTTTCTACCGAGGTGGGTGTCGACGGAGCAGCATGGTTTTGTAAAAGGGAGGTCGATACAGGGAGCTATGGCGCTGGCACAGGAGCTGATGAGGGATTTAAACATGAATACTCGAGGAGATAATATGGTGGTAAAGCTGGATATGAGTAATGCTTATGATAGAATGGAGTGGGGCTTCATGAATGGAGTTCTGTAGAGGATGGGGTTCTCGGCCTGGGCATGCGATATTTTCTTCAGATGCGTTAGTTCGCCGTGGATGGTAGTATCTTTCCTGGGGAGAACGCATGGCTTCTTCAAATCCTTCCATGGCCTGTGGCAAGGGGACCCTCTATCCCCTAGCTTGTTTATACTGATGCAAGACTCTTTTAGTAGACTTATCAACAAGGGAATTGGCAGGGGGAGATATTACCATTCCGCAGGAATTAGGGGCATCTCTCGGTATCTCACCTCATGTATGCAGATGATACTATTGTGTTTTTCAATGCTGGGATGAGGTCTATGAGGGAGTTCAATGACTTATTGAAGGAGTACTATAATTGGAGTGGCCAGCTAGTGAATCAGGAGAAGAGCTGTTTTTATATGGCGACTTCGTGTGAAGAGGACAGGATGGATGCGGTGAGAGTGGTGTTGGGCATGGGGAGAGGGTACTTACCGATGGAGTATCTGGGTGCACCGGTGTCTACCGGTCAGTTGCGGAGTAGGGATTTTGACAGGGTTGTTGCCAAGATGCTAGCCCGGATCATGGACTGGAAAAATCACTTCCTATCCTTTGGGGGTCGGATGACCTTAGTAAACAGTGTGCTGGCGACTATGCCAGTGCATGCGCTTGTGGCAGTTAACGTCCCCAAGGGGGTTATTAACTCCATCGACAGGGTGCTAGCGCATTTCATCTGGGATGCCTTGCAGGATGGGAGGAGACAGTGGGCCTCATGGAGGAAAATGGCAAGGCCGATCACAGAAGGAGGGATCGGGGTTCGATGCATGGCAGATATGGTGCATGGAGTACGTGCGAAGATGGCATGGGAAATTAAGGAGGGAGAGACATTGTGGGGCCGGTGTATGCGGGGCAGGTATGAGGATAGTTTCGCTGACCTTCTGGCGAGAGGGTTTTCCATGTGGGATGAGGTGTGTAATATAGTTCCGGAGTTGGAAAACCATGCTCAGTCGATCATCGGGGAGGGGAGGATCGGATTTTGGTATTGCAACTAGCCAGGAAGGGTGCATGTATTCCCAGGGTGTCCGGCCCCGATGATCTCTTTTAGGGAGGCCAAGAGTCACCCTCTGTTTTTCAGAGAGGTGCTGGATGCGGAGTCACGGAGGATCTTTGTTTCAATGGTGATTAACCGGGAGAGGGATAAATGCGTTTTGACACCCTCGGTTTTGGGTAAGTTCAACTTGAAAGATTTCCGCAGGAGCTCCAATGACCAGCAGGCGTAGGAGTCGGGGAGCAGGTCGGAATGAAGCAGAAGGGTCCCCTCGAAAATGAATTTTTTAACGTGGAGGATCATGCAAAAGTACATCCCCTCGGATGAGAATATCAAACGCTTGGGTGTTAGCCTCGTATCCAGATGTCAGTGCTGCAAACGGAGGAGGGAGGAGATCATGGAGCACATTTTCCTCGAAGGAGAATGGGCTAGAGTGGTTTGGAGATTTTTGGGAACCCTCATAGGGTATTCTGGGCATGCTGATACCTGGGAGCGGTTTTCGGGCTTGTGGTTTCAGGGGTGTGGTGGCAACGTGGAGGAGAAAGAGGTTCGATCAGTGTTTTACAATGCGGGGTGCTAGGTCCTATGGGATGTGCGGAACCGAGCTAGGTATGAGGGGCTAGTATCCACTAGGAGGGCGGTGGTGGAAAGGGTAAGGTGTCTGCTTCTTGATCTTGTGAAAACGGCGAGTTTTGGGGAAAATGTTCCCTCTTTACGGGGGTTGATATCCCCAGGCATGAGGGGTGGTCAGGAGACTTTTAGGAGGCAGGGGTTGTGGGTTCGATGGATTCCTCCAGTGGGCAGTCTGAAGCTTAATGTCGATGGGGCTTGCGCGGGAGAGAACATGCGTGGGGGTGGGGTGCTTCGTGATGGCATCAGTAGTGTGTTGCTGGCTTTCGCTGTACACTACGGGAGGGGGAGCTCGGTGTAGGCAGAGGCCTTGGCAGTCCTTTCAGGGATATCGTTGTGTTTGGAAAAAGGCCTAGTGGTGGAGCAGATAGAGAATGACTCAAAAATTATACATGACGCGTTGTATGAACATGGAACGATACCGTGGAGGATTTCTTACACTATTAGGGAGTGCAAGGAGATCATGGGGAACAACATAAGGGTTACTCATACCTGGCGGGAAGGGAATAAAGTTGCAGACTACTTTGCTTCGATTGCGGTTCCGGGGGACAATATGGTTTGGGTGGATAATGTGCTACCCATTAGACCTGAGGGAGTCAATCTGATTAGGGGAGACACACTTGGGCTACATTTTTTTCGCCCTCCGTAGGGGGGACTGCGTTTGTTGTTGTTGTTATGTGTGGGGTGTTCTTTGATATAAAAATCGTAATTTTGGTGGTGTTTGTGTTGGAAAGGTATATTATAGTTATAACTTCCACCATGGTTGGACTGATTTTATGACATCTTACAAGTCTCTTTGATCCATCAGTATATTCACGAAGACTCCCACATAATTGACTAGGGAGAGTTTATATCGAGGATGAAACAACATTTTTAGAGTGGCCGATAGAGATTCAGGACCCTTGAGAGAAGTTTCTGTAAGGATGAACCATTCCTTTAGTTTGTGTGCTATGGAAGAACGACATCTTAGGGTAGTGTACTTAGGAGCATGAGACACAGATTCATGAACAGTACCCTAAGTTGTTTTTATCTTTTCCAATTTTCATTATTTTTTATAATGTGATGTATATACCTTTCTATTTTATATGAGATATGATTATTACTTGTCGATATGAGTTGTGATTAAAGAGTTGATTCATATTAAGAAGGAAAAACCTGGTTCTTAATCAATATTCATTATAAAATATTTTTATTGAAACTATACAGGTGAGTTAGTTCCACACAAATCAGATAGTATCTTGACATGGTTGACTTAATTCCTTGATTTGTGCACTTGAGTCTCTACAATGTGTTGGATGTAGATATTTTTGGGCTGGGTTTGTGTTGTAGTTGAATGGTTTATGCAAGTGATTATATAGGATATACATGTCTCGAGGTTATAGTATTAGGTTAGTGGTGACGTTTCATTTGTAACAAGATTATAGAGAGGTATCACACGAGGTGTCTTTTTGGATGACCCTTCTTACTTCCCTTTTATATTGGTTTGGCTTAATTCTCACGGATAAGAATTCTTAATAGGCTTATAATGTACTTTAGTATTCATAATAACCTTTACCCTTGAGTATCCCTAGGCCTATGGGTTCTAATGGGGTGTTTTAGAGGCTGGTGGTAGTTTTTGGTTGTAGAAGACTTAGTTTGTAGGTATAACATAATGGTAGATCCTGATGGTATATATTGATACTATACCTTGATGGTAGATCCTGATGGTAGATTCTAGTGGTATAAGACTTAGTCTGGCACTAGATCTATATGGTAGTTCCTGATAGTAAATCTTGATGGTATATCCTAATGGTATTTTCTTATCATAGCTATTGGGAGTACCAGACTTAGTATAGAAGTAGATTCTAATGGTAGATCCTAATAGTAGTTCATGATGGTATTTCTTGATGTTAGATCTTCATATTAGATCCTAATGGTAGATACTAGTTATAAGAGGATTAGTCTGAGGTTAGATCCTTATGGTATATCCTGACATTATATCTTGACAGTACATCTTGACGGTTGATCCTGACGGTAGAAGTTGGTTATAGTAGAATTAGTCTAGCAATAGATCTTGATGGTAGATTATGACATTAGATCATGAAGGTATATCTTTATGGTATATCTTGATGGTATATCTCAATGGTTGATCATGATGGTAGTTATTGATTGTATAACATAATGGTAGATCCTGATGGTAGATCCCAACAATAGCAAGTTCAATATTTTTTTCCAAAATTTATAGTTTTTTTCCTTTTTTGTTTTTTTATGTAAAATGGATTTAAAGACTTAATGGAATTAAGATCCATTTAAAATAATATATTTATATCCTTCATTTCTTAAGAGTCTGGTTCTTTTAAATGGCTCTTTCATGTTGAATTTATTGAGATCTGCATTAATGGTCAATTAAAATATTATCTATTATCTATAATTATGATGGTATAATATCTTTTGATTTTAAAATGAAAATAATTCATTCATTAATTCGTTCTTGCTTTCTCTTGAGATAAGTGGTTTAGAATCCTTTCCCTTGGAGTAGTGAAACCCCGTTGCCACTACTGGATTGAGTTCTTCCTATAAGTGGATTCTTCATGTGAATTCAATCCCTATTTTTGGTGTAGTGAATCATGTTAGGAGTATTTATTCCATATAGGGGTATCATTCATTTCTCATCAGTTTTATCACATGGTAGGGATTCATGATTTTTTAATCTTTTGTGAATATAGTATACACATGATTAACAAAGATATACTAATAGTTTTAATTGAAATTTACGGGAGGGTGGATGTTATGTATTTTTTTATAACATTTTGAATTTTTTATTGATATTTTCACCAAGCTTGTTGCACCACTGAAAATCATGTCTATTAGTAGCCTCTGTTTGTGATATTTTTATATGCACTATGAAGCCTCGGTGTGTGATTTTTGCGACACCACCTTGAATAAATGATTAACCACTTATACTCATTTAAAAAAATTATTTCCCCGAGAAAATTCTACATGTGTGAGAATATCCTAAATGTATAGTGGAACATGATGAAATCACCTTGAAAAAAATATGAAATTTGATATGTGAATGCGATATAGAAGTGCTGTGATATGTTTTGGTAAGGACATGATTTGGGTAAATGATGTGTGGTTGTGCTATGAGGGTGAATGTCATGAAATGTTCGGCCATGCTATGGGGTAATTTGATAGAAATATGGCACAAATGCAGTGTCTCTTGAATTAATAATGGGATGATGAATGGGTTTCTTGTTTTTGTATTGTTTTATACTGCTATTTTTTGGGTAGTATTGGAAATTAATGATAATTTTGAAATTGAAATGACATGGGTTGGTTTGGTTAATTTGATGAAATTGGTCAATAAATGAATGAGTAATAATGGGCCTAAAATAAATGTGATAAATTAATGGAATTGGTTAGTAATATGAATTGGGAAATTGTATAAAACTACGGAAGAGAATGAAATGTTAAATGTGTCTTGTGGAATGTTGCATAGTGTAGTGAATATAGTGGCGATAGTGAAAGCAGTGGTGTTTTTTATTGGTTAGTGCTTTTTTAGTAGACCCATAGGTAGGGCATGTGTGTGGATATATATAGATATAAATATATATCTTGTATATTCCTTGTGATTTCAATACACACCCCACCAACATCAAGAACTATGTACTGAAACCCCAATATTATATGGGATTTTTCCCCCAACATCCCAACAATGATATTGGAAGGCTGGATACTTGTTCTTACCACTCTCTCTTATGAGAGACGTTGAAATTCATGGGTAGTGATGGCTAGAAGCCAAAAGTTAATTCTTAAGATATGGTTGTGATGTGCTGGCCCATGCGTCATCAAGAGAGATGTGATGTGATGAGATGGATTATGGAAGGGGTTATGCATAGTAGGAGGAGGGAATGAGTTTTATGTTCTTCATGTTCATGATACCCTACTACTTATGTTATGTGATGTGATGGCCCAGATGTCCATGAGCTTGGTGTGATTTGATCATGCTATTAAGCAGTGGTATGTGATATGTTATAGGGAAGAGCTGGGCACGCAAGGATGTATGATGTTAGAGTGAGAGAAGAAACTTAGTGGGAAATTGGTGCATGGTTCCATTAATAATATTCTTATTATTATTATTTGGTTAGATTTTTATGGTGTAGATGAGGATTGTTTAGTTGTCTTATTTTTTTCTGTTTGGTTCAACTGTTTTATCGCTGATGCATTAGTATGATTCTCTCACATACACAAGAGATACTTTGGATACCCTATTGAGTATTATTGTATTCTCAATATATATATATATATATATATATATTCAGGTTTCTAGGAGGACTTTATGGAATTTTCAGTGCACAACTAGCTAGGACTTTTGGACTTTTGTAGTGTCGATGATTTTTCTTCTACATTTGGTTACTTTTAAAGACTATTATCTGCATCTATTTAATTTACACTTGAATTCTGGGTTTTTTTGGGTTTAATTTATATCATTTCATAGAGTTTATTATAGTTTATTTTTTTCCTATCTTCGGATCCTGTTTTATTATATAGGTCAATGCCTCCAATTTATGATATTTTCCCCCCTTGGTGCTAGTCTCTAACCTTGGGTGTATTAGAGGTGGGACTCAGGGGCCACTATCTATCTCCTTACATTTTAGTTCCTTTAAGGGGATGGGGTCATGACATTCATCATCTCCAGAAATGGTATTCATGTCTTATATAGTGGTGGTGTTTCCTCCCTAGCTTTATTTTTCTTCCACTTTTCAATTTGTTGTTCTTGCTAATTCTTTCATGATTTAGAGATATCTTGGGGTAATTTCCATTCTTCTTAAGATGATTTATTTTTATTATCCATTCTTGTTTTACATAATATTTTCTGTAAATACTACTTTTGAACATTTATTTATCTTATTATCATTCTACCCAACTTGGAAATCCATATTTTAAGGAAATGTTTTTTAGTTCTTGAATCCTATTTTAGCTATTCGATAAAGGTTACAATGGTGGTCATGAAGTTTGCTAATTTATCCCATGAGGATTTAATTTGGATCATGAGTGAGGGACCTTGATGTTCTTATTACTGTTATCACTTTGGTATCAACTCGAATAACTGATCTTGTAGTTATTATGACCTCCACACCTAAAAAATATTTTAGGGATTACAATAAACATAATTGACATATTCAGTTCACATACCTTGGGGGTTACGATGATCCTTAATTACATCCAATTTTTATTATCCTAGCCTCCATCTAGGCTACCATCCATCCTTGGTTTTCCACCCTATTCACCCATCAACCTTGGTTTCCTTCTAATTTTCATTGAAATCAATTGATGACCACATCATCTAATAGATTGTAACTCTCCTTAGGTGATTCCTGTATCAATGATCACCCTCCTACAACATCAATGATAGACCTATTTTCCATTGGAAAACGTTTATAAAATGTTTTAATTAAAATAAAAAATTCTATAACTAAATGAGGGTATTTTATAATTAAAATTTTAAAACATTCATAAGAGTTATAAAGAGATTCATTATCAAATTGGTTAAAATTTAAAATTTAAACTATGATGTTTATATATTTTCATGGTGAAAAGAAACAGGTCAAGAAGTTTCTAACTAACATATCCCATGTAGTAATGGAATGAGGTGGGAGATTTTGAATCCATTCCCAAAATTTATCCATGAAAATTAAAACAACCCCAGTCTTTCGAAATCAGTTGAGATATTATTGAATTGAAAAGTATCACATAGTTCAAGTAAAATACCTATGAAAGCAATCAGATCATCATGAAGAACCCCAAAAAAATAGATCAAAATTGAGATAATATTAATTATGGATAGATTTATCTTGAATAGATATTCTGTGGCTGGAGGCACCCATATTCTTGGAAGAATCCCCACACCTATAGATATTCTATAGTTTATGTATGTACATATATCCAGTGGTCAACATGATAATTATCTATCCATGTCATGTATTTATTGCTCAACCACACCCTTCTCTCTTTCCTTTCCACACATTTATATGGTTCTCTCTAGCATGTGATCATGTGAAAGATAATTATATTTTCCTTTACCACGAGTGAAGTATTTTTGCAACAAAGTATAACCTAAAAGCACAGTATTAAAAGACCAATTGTAAAATAGGGAACTAAAATAAAAACAACTTGAACTATTTCTAATTAACCTATGTATAATCTATATCGTTCCCTGACAATGGCTCTAGAAATTTGGTTTCCCATTGGTCATTGTTATTTTCTGGAGGGCTACTCAAATTTAAATATTTATATTTAAACTAAAACTAATGAAATTAACTAATTAATTGTAGATGGTGGCGAGTTCATGGTCATACCCATGATATTGTTTTGAAAAAACACAATAGAATTAAATTATAGATTGATAATGAGAGTGAAGAGTGATATATTTGAAATCTTTTGGAGAATACATACTAGGTTTTGTAAATTTTCATCTTTATATGATCTAGTGAAATTAGAGTTCAAGTGATTTATCCAAATTAATTATTGGAGTAATGTCTAAGATAATCCAATGGTCATAGTATTCTATCTATGATCCAATAATTTCTACTATAGTATGGTTAACTAATCAGGATAACTACCAAATCAGGTTTCCTAAAACTATATTTATTCCAAATTGTTCATATTTTTAAAGTAGTCTTGTATAACCAAGAATAATTAGTTTCCACAATATTTTTTACCCTTAAATTCCCTAAATAATTTTCATTTAGTAGATGAAAAAAATTGTTGAGAAAATAATTTCATATACAAAACATTAATAATGAAGTAATAAAATTAAATAGGTTCTCTAACAGACACTCCCATTATAATTTCAAAACTCAAAACAAAAGTTAATTAATCCCTCATGCTAGCAATGATATGGGGATAGAGAGAACATAAATCCTACATTTATACTAGAGTATCATATTAGAAGAATCTATAGAAAAAGCAGTCTGTACCCATTCCTAGCTTCCATTGTCTATTATAACCCAAACGTTTATAAATGAAATTATCTTTGGGACATAATAAATGCCTTATAAAGTAATTTAGTTTTAGAAAACATTTGCCATACATTGGATATTTTGGGTAGTTATAGTCCATAGGATTTAAAAGTCCATTAATCATTACAATCATTGATAATATAGCCATTGTATAGTGATAATTAAAATTAGTATACTAAGGGTTATGATAATGTCCATTTGAAAAGACAAAGGAAGCAATGACCTCGACCAGTACTATCATACCCTATAAATAACATTTATTAGATATTTTGAAGGAGATAACATCATTGGGGTTTAACCTTGACCAAACCCAATTTGAGATTTAATAGCTAATGCATAATAGAAACTATTTATGGGGGAAGTTCATGCTCATCGAGGTCACACACCAAATCATGTTCACCGAACTACCCCATGGAAATATCACCATTTCATACCTTACCCTAAGGGCGTTCACTGGAATAATAAAGGACTATATATCTAGAACCTAAAATTATGAATTTTGATATATTTTATTTTTTAAAAAATAATGATTATATTTATTCCTTATTATAATTTTTTTTTAAATTATTAAATAATTAGTTTCATAAGAATTAGATTTTGATACGATACAACACAAATTTCATTTTAGGGAAATATATAGTCCCAATCAAGACACTCTTTTTGATGAATTCAGTAATTTTTGAAATAAATGATATTTTAATAAAATATTTTTATTAAAGAATATTTATTAAATATAAATGATAATATAATTTTACAAAGTCAAATGTAATTTTTATAAGGGTTAGGAAACTATTATTTTAAAAAAATCTATTATTTTTTTCAGTAAATGGGTATTTTGAAATAAAATTTGAAATTATTATATTTATAGAATTATTTTAATACAATAAATATTATTTTTGATATCACCAAATTGAAATATTCAATAGTTATTTTCTCACAATTTTACAAGATAGTATAATTTTTAGTAAAAATTAAATATTTTATAAATATACGACATATATTATGATATCATAATGATACAAAGTGATTTAATATTTTCTATAAAAGGTATAATCTTCCAAATATGTATTTCCATATTAAAATAATGTGTTTTTGAAGTTATTTTTTTAATTTTAAAAATCCTTAAGGAATCCTTCAAAACCTATATTATAGTTTAAGGTTTTAAAATCAATTCTTTATAAACATGACTCACTTCCACATCACCAAGGGAATTATTTTATCGTGTTATTTTCATAAAATTATAAAATAAAGAAAACCACCCATCTTTGGTAGAAACCATGGGAAAAATGGAATGTTTTTTGGTTTTGATTACATTATCATATAGAGTCTAAAACCTAAGTTTGCAAATTAATAATGATTTCCCTTTCATTTTCTATATAAACCCAACCAAACTCCCTTTCATATTCACTTAAAACCATCAGATCCTTAATTTAGTCTACCTATCCCTCTCTATATTCCTCCCACAATTCTCTCAAGATATTTAGAAGCTCATCCCAAGCATTAAGAAGAACCCTCTCATAGTAAGGGATCCTCTCCTTCTCTTCTTTATTTAAGCACCTTATTTATATCATGAATTTTTTGTATCCAATTATTCAAGTTGGGATATGTTTTTAGACATCCATCATACTTACCTTCTGATACCCAATTAATTAGATACCCCTATCACCCCCATTCACCCCTTCAATAAACCTTTATGTACACCCGTTATGCTTCAAAAATTATCCTGTGATTTTCCTTACCAAATATTTGTGTAGTGAATAACAATATCAATTACCACTCCAAGTAATTAACATATTTGGACCTATCATTCATTAATTTGGTATTTACATGTACGTAACCCAGACTCCTAAATCATTGTGTTAAGATTGTTGAAAGAAATCCTTATATTGTATGATCTATATGCCCAGTTTTGCATGTACATGATATAAAAGTAATGGTTGGACCCAAAATTATATATCCCTCCAATTAATTGGGTAATGTTTTTATCTCATGAGATTATATTATGGTAAAAAAGAGGTTATCCTAAGAACATTATGTTATATTTTCTTGGTGGTTAGATATGACTTATGTTTATGTTGTCATGTTTTTTTTATTGCCAGATTCCCATGTTTCCTTTATGTTATCATGTTATATCGTGCCTCATTGTTCAGGATTATGATTCAAACCCTTATAATATTACCTTGATATGGATATTGGATCACATGTACTACTTTAAATTTTTCTATTCCATGTTTATTACCTTACTGGTCTTTATAGATTACCCATTTATTATGCACACCCCCAGGTTATCCCACATAGTTTTAGAAGATCCATGGGTCACAATGTAATGTTTAAAAGTTATTAATTAATTATTTTGTATACATGTTTCAATTTAATTACATATTTACCTAATTTCTCAAATAAAATTGGCTTAATGATCTTATGGGGTTTTATTAAGTGTATATTTATGCAATAAATCATGAAATAATGTGTATTAAAATACATGTTGTCATAGTCGGTAATAGAGAAAAGTCTAGCTATTTTTTTGGATTAGGTTTAGAAAACTCTAGTGAAAGCCTTGCGGATAAGACAAAACATAGGAAAAAATCAATTTTTTTGTCAAGTATAGATTAAGTGGTTTCTAAGGAAATAAATCCCTATATGAAAACTACAAGTGGATGTAGATTTGGCACAAATAAACACCTAGGGGAATAACCCCAAAAAGGATACATTGAGATGAACTCAAACATCACATGGTGAACGGAAATGTTTCTTTATTCAGACCTATTTTGAAACTCATGGGGAATATGTTTGATAAATTCATAAGCTCCATACAAACCAATATTATGAGACCAAAAATCCCCACAAGATTTTATTTTTGAAAATAGATCATGTATAACTTAGATTGAAACCTAGAAACTCATAGGTTAAATAATATATGTCATTTATGAGTTATTCTTTAAATTTTCAAAGTTTCCAATTTATATGTTTAATAATTTGAAGATTCTGATCCATAAGTATATTTTGGATGAATTAAATGCATAAAACCTAAATAAAATAGTGAAAGGAGAGCTTATCATTCTTTCATGAACATAAAATTTATTATGTGATTACGGTTATACATATTCTTTTGTATCATGAATGTTTATTAGAAATATTCAAACACCACCTCAAAACATAGAAGTTATGTTATTGATGAAGATTAAAAACGAGACAAATTTTATATCTCAAGCTAATAAATTTTCTCCTATCCAAATTTGGTTGATGAATTTTCTAGAAAACCTCATGATATTCTCCCCGAATAAGTTGATACTATTCTTGGTATAGATTGGATTTCCTAGTATAGAGCCAACATAAATTGACAAGAGAAGGAAATGAACCACCGTATATCTAATTACCCTTCTATTATATACAAGTGAAAGGTGGAGGATAAGAATTATTTGGTACCAACATCTTAAGAATGGATATTATTTCCTGGTGATTAAGAATATCAAGATTATATGATTGATACTAAAGAAAAGACCAAATTTGATGACATACCCATGATAAAGGAATTCATGGATGTGTTTCCAGAATAATTTTTTGGTCTTCCTTCTATCTATGAGGTAGAGTTATCTATCAAACTGATACCCATAGCTTTTTAAATATACAAGACTCTATATAGAATGTCTATTGTTGAACTAAAGGAGCTATATAAAAAATTACTAGAGAATCCATATAAAGGGTTTATATTCCAAAGTGATTTACCATGGGGTACAGTAGTTCTATTTTTTCAGAATAAATATGGGAAACTTTTCCTCTATATTTGTTATTCTGATCTCAGAAAGTTCACGATTAAGAAAAAATATCCCCTACCATGGATATATTACCTATTCAATTAGATACATGTATCCCAATACATCTCCAAGGTGGACCTTCTATTGAGATGTTATCAAGTAATGGTGAAGAATGAGGCCATTCCCAATACTTCTTTTCATTTAAGGTATGGGAACTATGAGTTCCTAGTGATTCCAATTTTACTCAGTAATTCTCCAAAAATATTTATGTACTTAAAGAATAGTGTCGTCAGGGTTACCTTGAATTTTTTTGGTAGTATTTATAAAATTGATTCTTATATACAACAAAACAAAGGAGGAACATGAGAATCATATAAATACTATACTGAATATGTAGTGGAAGTAAAAGTTATATGAAAAAATATCTTTAATGTGATATTTGGTTATAGAAAGTAACTTTATTGGGGCATGTTATCACCAAAAAAGGGATATACCTGGATTCATAAAAAAAGATATTGAAGGATGGATCCGATCGATATCTATGATGAATATCCATTGTTTCCTTGAATTAGTTGGGTACTATCAAAGATTTGTGAGAAACATCGTCTCATTTTCAAGAATAATAACCTATATAACATCAAAGGGTGTCAATTTTATCTAAAATGATGAATGCAAAGAGAGATTTAAGGAGTTAAAGAAGAGGATAATCACTTCACATGTGATCAGATTACCCACCACTGGGGAAGGATTTGTGATCCATAGTGATGTATAAAAAAAGTTATTGGGTTGTGTAATAATTCTAGAAGACATATTTTAGGCTATGCTTCCTATTAATTAATGATCCATGTTAAGAAATAACCAACACATTATCTAGACTTAGTAATAGTGATCTTCGAATTGATGATTTGGCAATATTATCTATATTGATAAAAGTGTGACATATATAAAAATCATAAAAGTGACAAGTATATATTCAAAAAAGGAGCATAATATATTACAATGAAATGGCTAAAGATGATAAAATATTTTAATTTTACAATATATTTCCATCCTAGGAAACAAAATAATGTGGTATTTCCTATGAGCACTACTGGAAATACAAGATTTCCCAATAGTTTAGAACTGTTGGGAAAGGCTGCAGAACTGTTGGTATATGTTATACCAACGGTTCTGCAAACCGTAGGGAAGTAAGCTATTGGGAAAGATTTTCCCAACGGTTTACAATGAACCATTGGGATAGGGTGGAGAAAAATTACCCTATCCCAACAGTTTTGGAAAACCATTGGGAAAGATTTTTCCTAATGGTTCACAACCGTTGGGATAGAGTGGAGAAAATTACCAAGTTTTTCCCAACAGTTTGGCCAAACCATTGGAAAAAAAACAAGGTCTCCTCTTTCCCAACGATTTCTAAACCGTTGGGAAAAGTGTTTTACCAACGGTTTTATGAACTGTTGGTAAAACAAAACCCAAACATGCTATGCCAACAGTTTCAAACCGTTGGAATAGGCTCTGCTGGGGAAAATTGCAAAACAGCTCTGCAATTTGCCCAGCAGCTCTGCAATTTTCCCACCAGGTCTCATTTTGTGGGTTCCCTCTCATTTTCAATCAAATTATTGTACCTGCAATAAAAAAAACATACATATACAATTATTGTACCTACAATAACCAACTAACACTTACATATAGAGAACAAATTCATACACATTTAACATATAATGCTGGAACTATACACATCCATAATTAAATTAGAATTCATAACGTAATTATAAACGTACATAATTCATTTAGAATTCAATTTAAAATTTAGATGACAATTGTATGTGGAATCCAGAAGTCAATTCATAATTTGATCTATTTTTTGTATACCATATATTTTTACCTGAAATGATGTCCATTTTAAACAAAATACATAAACCTAGAGTACTACTGGCCATACCATACATCATATTGAGGCGAGGTTGACTCGTACACGTCACATATGACCCATGGAACGTTGTGCTAATGTATCGACACAATCCGAATGTGTTTGGTCGGTTTTCGGTATGCCGATTGATGTTTTTCAATTAAAATGACGTCTTTTTGAAACAAAAGGCAGACACTTTGAGTGGTTCTAGCCACACCGCGTCTCATATTGAGGCGGGGATGATTTGTACATGTCACATATGACCCATGTATTGTTCTCCTAAAGTTTCAACGGAAACCGAATGCGTTTGGTGGGTTTTCCGTATGTACCTAAAATGTTGTCCATTTTAAATAAAAGAGAGACACTTAGAGTGATCCAAGCCTTACTATGCATCCGATTAAGGTGGTGTTGACTTGTACACATCACATATGACCCATGGATCATTGGGCTAAAGTATCGACACAATCTGAATGCATTTGGTTGGTTTTCCGTATTCCAGTTGATGTTTTTCACTTAAAATGACGTGCTTTTGAAACAAAAGATAGACACTTTGAGTGGTGGCGGCCACACCGCACCTCGGATTTAGGTGGGTTTGACTCGTACACATCACATATGACCCATGGATCATTGTTCTAAAGTATCGACACAATACGAATGTGTTTGGTCGGTTTTCCGTATGCCAGTTGATATTTTTCAATTAAAATAACGTCCTTTTGAAGCAAAAGGCAGACACTTTGAGTGGTGCTGGCCACACCGCATCTCAGATTGAGGAGGGGGTTGATTCATACATGTCATATATGACCCATGGATCTTTTTGCTAATGTATCGACCCAATACGAATGCGTTTGGTCGGTTTTCCGTATGCCAGTTGATGTTTTTCAATTAAAATGATGTCCTTTTGAAACAAAAGACAGAAACTTTGAGTGGTTCCGACCACACCACATCTCAGATTGAGGCGGGGTTGATTTTTACACGTCACATATGACCCATGAATCATTCTCCTAAAGTTTCAATGGAAACCGAATGCGTTTGGTTGGTTTTCCGTATGTACTTAAAATGTTGTCCATTTTAAACAAAAGAGAGCCATTGAGAGTGATTTCGGCCAAACTGTGCCTTATATTAAGGCGAGGTTGTCTCGTACACGTCACATATGACCCATGGATCGTTGTGATAAATTATTGACACAAGACAAATGCATTTGGTCGCTTTTCCGTATGCCAGTTGATATTTTTCACTTAAAATGACGTCATTTTGAAACAAAAGACAGACACTTTGAGTGGTGACAGACACACCGTGCCTCAGATTGATGCGGGGTTGACACATAAATGTCATATATGACCCATGGAATGTTTTTCTAAAGTATCAACACAATCCGAAGGCGTTTGGTCAGTTTTCCGTATGCCAGTTGATGTTTTTCAATTAAAATGACGTCCTTTTGAATCAAAAGGCAGAAACATTGAGTGGTGCCGACCACAACACATCTCATATTTAGGCGGGTTGATTTTTACACGTCACATATGACCCATGAATTGTTCTCCTAAAGTTTCAACGGAAACCGAATGGGTTTGTTCGGTTTTCCGTATGTACTTAAAATGTTGTCCATTTTAAGAAAAAGAGAGCCACTTAGAGTGATTTCGGCCACAATGTGCCTCATATTAAGGTGGGGTTGACTCGTACAAATCACATATGATCCATGGATCATTTTTCTAAAGTATAGACACAATCCGAATGAGTTTGGTTGGTTTTCCGTATGCCAGTTGGTGTTTTTCACTTAAAATGACGTCCTTTTGAAACAAAAGACAGACACTTTGAGTGGTGGTGGCCACACCACGCCTCAGATTGAGGCAGGGTTGACTCGTACAAGTCACATATGACCCATGGATCGTTGTGCTAAAGTATCGACACATTCCAAATGCATTTGGTCAGTTTTCCATATGCCAGTTGATGTTTTCAATTAAAATGACGTCCTTTTGAAACAAAAGGCTGACACTTTGAGTGGTGGCGGCCACACCACGCCTCAGATTGAGGCGGGGTTGACTTGTATACATCACATATGACCCATGGATCATTGTGATAATGTATAGACACAATCCTAATGCGTTTGGTTGGTTTTCCATATGTCAGTTGATGTTTTTCAATTAAAATGGCGTCCTTTTGAAACAAAAGGAAGACACTTTGAGTGGTGCTGGCCACACCGCATCTCAAATTGAGGCGGGGTTGATTCGTACATGTCACATATGACCCATGAATAGTTCTCCTAATGTTTCAATAGAAACCAAATGCGTTTGGTCTGTTTTCCATATGTACTTAAGATTGTTGTCCATTTTAAACAAAAGAGAGGTACTTAGAGTGATTCTGGCCACACCGTGCCTCCAATTAAGGAGGGGATGACTCGTAAACGTCACATATGACCCATGTATCTTTGTGCTAAAGTATTGACACAATTCAAATGCGTTTGGTCGGTTTTTCGTTTGGCAGTTGATGTTTTTCACTTAAAATGACGTCCTTTTGAAACAAAAGACAGCCACTTTAAGTGGTGGCGGGCACACCACACCCTGAATTGTGGTGATTTTGACTCGTACACGTCACATATGACCCATGGATCGTTGTGATAATGTATCGACACAATCCTAATGCATTTGGTCGGTTTTTCGTATGCCAGTTGATGTTTTTCAATTAAAATGACGTCCTTTTGGAATAGAAGACATACACTTTGAGTGGTGCCAGCCACACCACATCTCATATTGAGGCGGGGTTGATTCGTACATGTCACATATGACCCATGAATCATTCTCCTAAAGTTTCAACAAAAACGGAAAGTGTTTGGTCGATTTTACGTATTCACTTAAAATGTTGTCCATTTTAAACAAAAGACAGACACTTTGAGTGGTGGAGGCCACACCGTGCCTCAGATTAAGGCGGGGTTGACTCGTACACGTCACATATGACCCATGGATCGTTGTGCTAAAGTATCGACACAATCTGAATGCGTTTGGTCGGTTTTCCATATGCTATTTGATGTTATTCAATTAAAATGACTTCCTTTTGAAACAAAAGGCAGACACTTTGAGTGGTGTCGGCCACACCGTGTCTCAGATTGAGGCGGGGTTGATTTGTACATGTCACATATGATCCATGAATCATTCTCCTAAAGTTTCAACGGAAACCGAATGCGTTTGTTCGGTTTTTCGTATGTACATAAAATGTTGTCCATTTTAAGAAAAAGAGAGCCACTTAGAGTGATTTTGGCCACACCGTGCCTCAGATTAAGGCGGAGTTTACTCGTACACGTGACATATGACCCATGTATTTTTGTGCTAAAGTATCGGCACAATCCTAATGCATTTGGTTGGTTTTTCATATGCCAGTTGATGTTTTTCACTTAAAATGATGTTTTTTTGAAACAAAAGGCAGAAACATTGAGTGGTGCTTGCCACACTACAACTCAGATTGAGGTGGGGTTGATTTTTACACATCACATATGACCCATGAATCGTTCTCCTAAATTTTGAATGGAAACCGAATGCGTTTGGTCAGTTTTCCTTATGTACTTAAAATGTTGTCCATTTTAAACAAAAGAGAGCCACTTAGAGAGATTCTAGCCACACCGTGCCTCCGATTAAGGCGAGGTTGACTGATACACATCACATATGAGCCATGGATAATTGTGCTAAAGTATAGACACAATCCGAATGCATTTGGTCGGTTTTCCGTATGCCAGTTGATGTTTTTCACTTAAAATGACGTCCTTTTGAAACAAAAGATAGACACTTTGAGTGGTGGCAGCCACACCGCGCCTCGGATTGAGGCGGGGTTGACTCGTACACATCACATATGACCCATGGATCGTTTTTATGAAGTATCGACACAATAAAAATGCGTTTGGTCAGTTTTCAGTATGCCAGTTGATGTTTTTCAATTAAAATGACGTCCTTTTGAAACAAAAGGCAGAAACTTTGAGTGGTTCTGGCCACACCACATCTCAGATTGAGGAGGGGTTGATTCATACATGTCACATATGACCCATGAATAGTTCTCCTAATGTTTCAACAGAAACCGAATGCGTTTGTTCGGTTTTCCATATGTACTTAAAATTTTGTCCATTTTAAGAAAAAGAGAGCCACTTAGAGTGATTCCGGCCGCACCGTGCCTCAAATTAAGGCTGGGTTGACTCGTACACATCACATGTGACCCATGAATCGTTTTGCTAAAGTATCGACACAATCTAAATGCGTTTGGTCGGTTTTTCGTATGCCAGTTGATGTTTTTCACTTAAAATGACGTCCTTTTGAAACAAAAGACAGACACTTTGAGTGGTGGCGGCCACACTGCGCCTCGGATTGAGGCGGGTTGACTCGTACATGTCACATATGACCCATGGATCATTGTGCTAAAGTATCGACACAATCCAAATGCGTTTGGTTGGTTTTCCGTATGCCAGTTGATGTTTTCTATTAAAATGATGTCCTTTTGAATCAAAAGGCAGAAACTTTGAGTAGTGGCAGCCACACCGCGCCTCAGATTGAGGTGGGATTGATTCGTACACGTCACATATGACCCATTTTACGTTCTTCAAAAGTTTCAATGAAAACCGAATGCATTTGGTCAGTTTTCCGTATGTACTTAAAATGTTTTCCATTTTATGAGAATCCTCATGTGTCTATTAGTGGAATGGTATTTACTTAAAATTTTGTGGACCTTTATATAAAATATTTTTATATCATTCTTAGTATGGATTATATTTTAGTTTATCATGCTATGAAACATTTCGGAGCTTACAATGTCATGCACAATGAATACATCTCTTTTATAACACACCAAGAATCTATGATATTGATTAGATGTGTAAATGTGATTTACATTGATTATCATGATGAAAATAAATAAAATATATATTATAGATTTTCTAGTATTAAATGAAATCAAGGAGGGTGGGGGGCTGTCCGATGGGGCTGTCCGGGGGCTGTCTGGTGGGTGTCCGGGGGGCTGTCCGGGGACCAAGGAGGAGGGTGGGGGGGGGGGGGGGCTGTGCGGGGGGATGTCTGGGGGTGTTAGGGGGGTTGTCTGGGGTCCAAGGAGGAGGGTGGGAGGGCTGTCTGGGGGGATCTCCGGAGGGCTGTCCGGGGGGCTGTTCGGGGTCCAGGGAGGAGGGTGGGGGGCTGTCCGGGGGTGTTCGGGGGGTTGTCCGGGGTCCAAGGAAGAGGTTGGGGGGGGGCTATCCAGGGGGATGTCTGGGGGGATATCCGGGGGGTTGTCCGAGGTCCAGGGAGGAGGGTTGGGGGGGGGGGGTGGGCTTTTAGGGGGGCTGTCTGGGGGCTGTCCGGGGGTGTTCGGGGGGTTGTCCGGGGTCCAAGGAAGAGGGTGGGGGGGTGGGGGCTGTCCGGGGTCCAGGGAAGAGGGTTGGGGGATGTCCGGGGGGCTGTTTGGGGGGCTGTCCGAGGGGTGTTCGGGGGGTTGTCCGGGGTCCAAGGAAGAGGATGGGGGGGGGGGGTGTTCGAGGGGCTGTTTGGGGGGATGTCCGGCGGGTCTGTCCGGGGTCCAGGGAGGAGGGGGGGGGGGTTGTCCAGGGTCCAAGAAGGAGGGGGTTCCCAAACACAAAACCACTAAAAGAAAAAAACATCCATAAAAATAGATAATATATAAAAATAAATGAACTCTAATACTATACTACGAGTCTGGATAAAACCAACAACTAGAATAGATTAAATATCAAATCTCAGTAATATCAGTAAAAAATGTAATGGATCAACTTGTCCCACCTCACCGTCACCATCATCACCATCATCATCACCCTCGTCCTCGTCCCAATCATCGATGCCTCCCTCCTCGCCCTTGCCCTCGCCCTCCTCCTCGCCCTCACCACCCACCTCACCCTCCTCCTCTCCCTCCTCTTCCGAATCAGACTCCTCGCCATCATCATCGTCAAGCTGGACATCGTCTTGACCACCAATATAACTACCACATGGTTAACCATATATAGAATGTATCGATGACATATACTCATCAAAAGCTGGGCAGGCCTCTGCTGGAAGTGTTGGACGTATAACTTCAATAAATTTCATAAACACACTATTTTCCCTAGCAGACTGTTCTAACGTCTCTGTGGCCCTTTTCTCAGCCTGTTCTGCCTGTGCCCTAACTTTCTGCAGCTCGGTGGCACTACAGCTTGTACCTAAGGAGGGCCAATACCTCGCTGGTGCTATCCTAGGTCGGCGGCGTACTCTACCAGGATGCTCCTCTCCCAACACCTGATGTAAGTGATCTGTTGGCCCAAAATTTTTTGGTTCTTGGGCATCGAGGGACTCTAAAGTAGCATGTTACAAATATTAATATATCATTAAGTTACAAAATAGATATTAAAATATAAAATCAACAGATTAAAACTTACAATCTACTGTTGAGTCGCTTCGTTGACGACACTTCCATCCTTTCTCTGTCTACTCGAGCAAAACAATTTTGCTCGAGGCACACATCCTTAAATATTTTGTATTTTCCTCTACAATGACATTGGAAACTAAAGTTATATGAAAACTTTAGAAAACTGTTAAATAATTGAGGAAACAAAAGAAAGTGTAAGTCATAAAGAAAACTTATAAACAATTGTCATACCTGCTTCCTCTCATGATCAGGCATCGTAGTGCGTCCCAGTGTGTGGAGGTATTTTTTTGCATCAATGTTCTTTTTATTTTTTCCAGTTGATTCCTAAATAAAATTCGAAAATGAAACAGATAGTATTAATGAAAAACATGAAATTTATTATTTAAATACCTCAAAGGTTATTCATACCTTAAACTGAGTACTCGTCCAATGAGTAATCATCTAAAGATACTACTCTATAAAACAATCATCCACAACCAGTACCGCCTCTAACTCAGTGCCAACTCTAGCAACCCAGCCAATATACAACTCATGCTTGTATGCTCTCCAAATCTCACCTAAATCCTTTAGACGTTCCGTTTGTGCACCCTCACCATCAGTAAAATTAAATCGAAGTTGAAATCAAAATATTAATTCATATAAATACAAAAATAATTCATGGCCTTAAATCGAACATATTTTTTTACCCATATCTCTACCCAAGCTCTATCCTTGACCTCATGTGGAAAGTTTTTCCACGACAGCAGGTTGACGGGAATGATGTCGGAGTATTTGGCAAGTGTCGCCAAAAAACTCTGACATTGCTGCCCTGTTTTCTCTACCATTTGGTTGTCTTCATTATAATACACCATAACCTGTGTGCAGCGGTTCCACACCGAACGCATGCGTGTACGCCCCCGCCCACGCCTCTTGTCTGTAGATGTATCTGTCATGAAATAAAAACAAATATTTTATCAAAACATGTTATAATGAAAATAAATATTTCTATAAACATTTGTTAGGATTCTATAAATATACCTGTGCTAGTCTGATCACTGAGCACCGCCAGATCCACAGAAACTATTGGAACACCCTGTGGTGGAACAAGAGTCGAAAACGATGGAATATAGAACCTTAGAGATACATAAGTAGAGGGAAAAGAAGATGGGACAACAGTATGACCGGATGCTGACTGGGGAGTGGGAATCATCATGGGATGTGAAAATGATGGGCCAGAAGATGCAGAAGGTAGCGAAAACATGGGAGGCCTAAATATCCCGTGTGTCCCTAAAGAAACACCGGGATCAGAATGTGGGAAGGATGACATGTCAGTGGGAGGGTAGGGTCTAGTCGGGCATGCGCAGCTGATCGTCCACCTATGGTATGAACCCTCCCCGTACCACCGACCTGAGTACTAGGACCAATACTAGACTCGTCGTCGAATAACTTTCGACGTATTGGTGGATCCTACAAAAATGTTTACAAAAAAATTAATCACATGATGTTATATGTTCTTTATATATATATATATATATATTTGAAATAATTTACTCACTGTAGGCACTAATGGTGGAAAGCCCATCTCCGCCATCCGACGATTGTTCTCCATCATTTTTTCCTTCGTCTCTCTTCAATTGGCTGCATTTCCTGCTTTTGAAAACAAATATGTAATTAATTAGAAAAAGGAAACTAATGTGTAAACAAAAAAACTAAATATATGAGGGAATAGGGGAATTCATTGATAATTTAGCTATCACTTGTTTTAGAAGAGCTTGAATGAATTTAATAAATCATACAAGTTGTAATGTTCACCAAGTTAGAAATATTGTTTGACTAGGTTTGAATACAGTACAATTCCAAATTATAAAATGAAATTCAAATAAAACAGCAACCAATAAACATTGAAAATTCACATAAAGGTCAAGTCAGCTAAAAAATATTTGTGATCAATACTAAATCAATTTGAATATTACCAACCTTAACAACCCAACCCTAGGTCAAACAAAAGAATTCAGAACATGGATGAATGATTCTATATATTTTCAACCACAACTTCAGGTTCACAATCAATTCTGACAATTGAGCTATTGGAGTCATCATAAGAAATAAATGGATTGGTTCCAATGGAAATATGGACAGTGTCAATTCCCTCATCACCATCATCAAAAATATGTCTTGGAATTACTTCAACTATGACACCAAATTCAGGTCGAAGTTGGTCTTTGACATAAAAAACTTGTTTATCCATTGATGCCAACACATATGGTTCTTCGGTAGCAAGAGTGCGAGTCATATTAATTACTCAAAATCCACAATCATCAATAAATGTTCCATGTCTCGTCATCGAATCAAACCAATGGAATTTCATCATTGTGACTCGTCCATGAGAGTAATAATCCAATATTATTAGTTTCTCAACGACTCCATAATAACCCACATTTTCAAATCGCGGTCTACTATCTGATGCACTGGCATAACAATCTGTTGTGCCAGTAACCATAACACCATCATGTTGTGTTCTCATGTTCTTTTCTCATTCGGTGACAATAAATTTGTACCCATTGATAACAATTGATTTACAGTCACGACCCACGGTATTAGGACCAAAAGCCAAAGCTCTTATTTCCTCAAAGACAGAGTCAGCAGACAAACTCAATACCTGCATTATAAATGACTGTTAAACTTAATTAAATATTGAAATAATTAATTTAAACAGTAATATTTTTACCTTCAATTTTAACCAACGAAAAAACTCTTTGCTATGCAAAGTCTCTCTCCTTCTCAAAGATAAAGACTGATGCTTCCTATTTATCATTGTTTTATGTTCCCTGTAGATAAAAAATATGAATAGTTTAACAGATATATATGTAAGATATACATAATTAATTTAGATACCTGATATAGTCACCGAACAAATCACAGTTGAACAAAACTGTGCGATGTGCCATCTCTCGCTCTTCATGGCTTAATGTATTCAATGTATATGATCCAGGAATTCCTATTGTTTGAGGATGTGATGGAAAAATGGGTTCAATTTTCTTATACTGTTCTTCTTCATTTTTCATTGGTCTGTTTAATCTATTAGTAAGATCAGACAAATACATCGAGAAAAAATCCATACATTCTTGAGCCAGGAAACCGTTCACGATAGAACCTTCGGGATGATTTCTGTTTCGGACATAAGACTTTAATGTGAACATATTTATTTCAGTTGGATACATAAAACGAAAAGAAAAAGGTCCTCCGAGAAGTATTTCAGTGGGAATATGGATAGTCAGATGCAGCATGCATGTGAAAGATGATGGAGGAAATATTTTCTCCAACTCACACAAAATTAATGGGGCATCTGTCAACATTTTTTGCAAGAAAGACTTGGATAAATTCTTAGAAAAAATATCTCTAAACAAATGGCACAACAAAATAACATCCACCCTTACATTATTGGACAAAAGATGATGGATTTATATTGGAAGCAACTCATACAGTAGAACGTGATAATCACGGGTCTTCAAAGATTTTAGCTTCATCTCTCTTTTGTTGACCCATTTAGATATGTTTCTTGAATAACCATCAAGAACTCTAATAGTCTCTAATACTTCCCGAAATTGTTTTTTTTTCATAGGTGTCATCACATAAGAAGCACATGGAAGTTGCCATTTATTTTCACTGATACACACAGGATGCAATTCTGGTCTGATGCCCCAATCCACCAAGTCACGCCGAGATCGTAAATCATCTTTTGTCTTCCCCTTGACATTTAGAAGAACCAAAAGCAATATTTCACATATATTATTTTCAATATGCATTATGTCTAAGAAATGACGTAACAAATTGGATGACCAATAAGGAAAATCAAAAAATATACTCCTCTTCCTCCAATTGTAACAGGTTTCAGTGGAAAAATTCTATCTCTTTCCAGATTTCATTTGACCCTTCCTGAACGAAAAACTGAAATCTTTCAATTAATTAAGCACATCAGTTCCAGACATACGCTGAGGTGGATTATCGGTCTCTATGGTATTATCAAATCTTTGACGATTCATTCTATATGGATGATCCTCTGGAAAGAATAGTCGATGTCCCATAAAACTGAAATTACAACGATGTTTCAGTCTTCTGGATCATGTATTCTTCATACAAACTGGACATGACAATTTTCCCTTCGTGCTCCATCCAGACATCATTTCATAATCCGGAAAATCATTGATCGTCCACATAAGCGCAGCACACATCTGAAATATGTCTTTCGATCATGCATCATATGTGCGCACACCCACATCCCAAAGAAGTTTCAACTCTTTTATTAAAGGTTTCATGTATACATCAATATCAATGTCGGGATTAGAAGGACCAGATATGAGTATACTCATGAAAGTGAAAGGTTTTTTCATACACAACCATGGGGAAAGATTATAAATGTGTATAAAAACTGGCCATGTGCTGTGCGAAGTAAGCATCTGCCTAAACGGATTAAAACCATCGCATGAAAGACCCAGCCTCACATTATGCACGTCAGCTGAAAAATCAGGATGTCGAGCATCAAATATCTGCCATGAAAATCCATCTGCAGGATGAACCAACTCATCATTAGTCTTCTTTCTCTCGGTATCATGCCATCTCATTTTTATTGATATTTCATCAGACATAAAAAGATTCTGGAGTTTGGGGATCAATGGAAAGCGCCACATTACTTTTTGTTGAATGTGAGATGGTGTTCCATCAGATTTTGAATTCCAGCGGGATGTGCCACATTTTATACAATCATTTCGTTCAGTGGTTTCCTCCCAGAATAAACTACAATCTTTTGGGAAAGCATGAATTTTGTTTCTTGAAAATCCAAGTTCCTCAACTAACTTCCATGGCATATAGTGGTTTGAGGGAATATTTGCATCATCTGGAAGTAAATCCTTCAAGAGGGTAAGAATTTAATTGATTTCTGTATTAGAAATACCATACATAGTTTTCCCATGAAACAATTGGATTAAAAATTCTAGCCTTTTAATTTTATCACAATGTCGATATACTAGAGTCACGGAAGCATCATTCAATTTTTTCACCCTATCAATATCATCATTTTCACTAGATGCATCAGATGTCCTCATATCGAAGTCTTCTTGAGTCGAAATCCTTTCTTTTTCATGACGACGAATAAACGAAAACTGATCATCTTACAAATTCTCCATTCCAGTCCTTTCATTTCGATCATCACAAATTTGAGATTTCATTTTCTCCCCATTGTGATACCACACAAAGTAGTTTTCTTGAAAACCATTTTCGGTTATGTGGTATCTGACTTCTTCATGGCTCAAACAAGGTCTACCAACACAATTGGAACATGGTAAGTGTATGCAACCACAATATGAAGCATTGTGAAATGAAAAATCTATAAACCTCTCTAAATTGTATAGAAAATTTCTTGAGATCCGATCAGTTTCATACATACAACTTCTATCCATTCTGTAAAAAGAATTTATATAAGTCATTTTGTCATAAAAAATTCAACAGGACTGAACATTAATAGAAAATACATTTATGTAAACGATAAAGGAAGGAGTTTCTAATTGATGTAGTGAACTATTAAAACAATGTAAAGATATACTAATTAATTCAGTTATGTGGGCATAGATTTGAGGTGAGATGTGTTTTGTATTTTTTTCATTTATCACATACCAAGAAGACACCATAGACATGATAAAACATTGTTCAAGATATTACAAAGTGAAGGCTTTTCATGAAATTTGCAGAATGTGTAAAGAGAGTTTTTTAAATAAGTTATTGATTCTAAAAAATGGAAATATTGTGAAAAGTTAGAACATTTCATAACAACCAAACTAAAGTCCAGAGAAAGTACCATATCACCCCACTAAAAAAAGGAAAACCACCTACCCCACTACCCCAACCATGTCAATTACCTCAATGAGGGATTATATTTCTGTATTTGGGAAGAGGTTGAAGGAGTATAACCAGGATGGGGGAGTTGAAACCGATCAGATGGAAGACCTCAGGTTAGGGTTCACCTGCGCGGGGGCTTCTGGAAATCGGGGGAAATGCATAGTTATTTTCTTCTGTGTAATTAGGGGCGGGTTGTCCACGGGGGTGGCGGGGTTGTCCAGGGGGTACGGGGTGTCCAGGGGGGTGGGTGGGCTGTCCACGAGGGTGGAAGGGCTATCTAGGGGGGAGGGGGTGTCCAAGGGGGTGGGCGGGCTATCCACGGGGGTGGAGGGGGGGGGGGGCTTTCTAGGGGTAAAAGGTGTCCAGGGGGTGGGGGTGTCCGGGGGGGGGGGGGGGACTATCCAGGGGGTGGGCGGGCTGTCCACAAGGTTAGGGGGTTGTCCAGGGAGTAGGGGGTGTCCAGGGGGTGGGCAGGATTTCCACGGGGGTGGCGGGGTTGTCCAGGGGGTACAAGGTGTCCAGGGGGTGGGCGGACTGTCCACGAGGGTGGAAGGGCTGTCCAGGGGGTAGGGGGTGTCCAGGGGGGTGGGCGAGCTGTCCACAGGGGTGTGACTGAGAGCTATGAGATTTAATTGGGTTTTCATTCATGTTATTAAAAATAAAAGATGGGTGTTAAGGATTAGAATAGTATTTTTTAGTGAAAATCCAATTTGGTAGGATTAGTGACTTGATAACATGATGGTATCAATTTTTCAATTGGGAAAATTTTGGGGAATTGGATTCTAAAAGGCTCCCACAACCATCCAAGGATATATTATTTCTAGAAAAATGTGTTGTGGGAGAAGGAATTCATCCTATATAGTTGATGTCACTTTTAGATCATGTGATGCCTTACTCATTAAGATGACTAGATAAGAACCAAAACCAATGAGGCCTCAAAACTATCCAAATATCTAGAAGTGATGAATTCCCCATGCTTATTGGTGAACTATGGAAGTGATGACTTCCCACCTGCACAGCCCCCCCCTCCCCACCTCACCCCCAACAGACTCCCCCTGCACAACCCCCCTCCCATCCACCGACTGCACAACCCCCCCTCCCCCACCCCCACCTGCACAGTCCCCTCCCATCCACCCACTACACACCCCCACCTGCACCCCCACCTGCACAACCCCCACCCCCACCTGTACACCCCCCACATCACCCCCAACATACTCCCACCTACCTAGCCCACCCCCAACCTACACACTCCCCTCCCCACACCCACTTTCACAACCACCCCCCACCTACACCCCCCACTTGCACAACACCCCCTCCCCCACCCCCACCTGCACAGCCCCCCTCCCCCCACCACTACATGTACACCCCACCCCCACCTCACCCCCAACAGACTCCCACCTGCCCAGCCCACCCCCAACCTACACACTCCACCCCACCTACTGCACAACCCCCCCTCCACTTTCACCCCCATTTGAACAGCCCCCTCCCCCACCCTCACCTGCACAACCCACCCCCACCCCCACCTGTACAACCCCCACCTCACCCCCCAACATACCCTGACCTGCCCAGCCCAACCCCCCCCAACCTGCACACTCCCCTCCCCCCACCCACTTGCATAACAACCCCCCATCCACTTGCACCCCCACCTGCACAACCCACCCCTCCCCCCACCCCCACCTGCACAACCCACCCCCACCCCCACCTGTACAACCCCCACCTCAACACCCCACCAGCACACCCCCTCCACCCACCTAAACACCCCACCAGCACACCCACTCCCCCCACCTACTACACCCCCAGCACCTCCCACCAGAATAAAAACAGAAAACAAAAATAGAACAAAAAATTGATTCACACATGACACCATAACAAAAATAGAAAAAAAACAACAAATAAAATTGAAATTGTTGGGTATACCATACTGCACGAACCTTAGGTTTAAGCCAAATAAAAATAGAAAAGAAAAAAATTAGATGCAAAACATTAAACATAACGTACTACTTACAGATTTGAAGTGTTGAACAAAACAACTTTGTGATTGAATATGGATCTGGTTGAATGATTTTCCCAGAGAGAGAGATCTTAGGTCTCAACTTTAGCAGTTCAATCGCATGGATGGGATATCGGGTTTGCTGAGATTTTAGGGGAAAACATTCCCAACGGGTTTTTTAAAACCATTGGGAAAGGTGATCTTTACCAATGGTTTACACAAACTATTGGGGAAGACTTCCTAAGTCATGGCCTTTACCAACTGTTTTTACAAACCATTGGGAAAGGGAGAATTTTTTTAGATTTCCCAACGTTTTCTTCAAACCGATGGGAAATACATGTTTTATACCCCTATACCAACGGTTTTTTTGAACCGTTGGCATACAAGCGTTGGGAAAACCCAGCTTCCCAATAGTGGAGTATAAAGGATTCCACAACCATATCCATGATAAGGATTGCAAGGCATCCAATCTTCTTAGACATGTAAAGGATGTAAATATAAATAATAAAAGGACCTTCATATTACCTTGCTAAAATATTATCTCAAAAATCCATTATTGTGAGTGTCAAGGAGGCCCAGAAAGATGATGAGGTGATACAGAAAAAGGTATAAAATATTCCAAATTTCATCTTTTCTAAAGATGAATTTATAATGATTTTAAATTTAATATGTGTCCCATAAAAACCAAAAATGAAGACAAAAATTCTAGATTATGTGCACATCTCATCCTCCTCTATTCATTCATAAATCACTAAAATGCATAAAGATTTGATGAAAAAATTATTGTGGGATAATATGAATAGAGAGATTGAAGAGTTTGTATCTCGATGCTTGGTATGCTACCAAGTCAAGGAATAATGATAGAAGTCTAAGGTTATGATTCAACTATTTCTCATAATAGAATGAAAATGGGAAAACATAACTTTTTATTTCATATTATGATTCCCAGGAGACCTAAAGGAAATTAAACTATCCGGGTGGTATTTGATCACCTTACAAAGTTATAAAATTTCATTACTATCAATGAATAATTATCTATTGAACAAATTACCAAGATATAAATAAAAGGAGTGGTAAAACTAAATTCAATTCCACTATCTATTGTATCTTATTGAGATATGAGTTTTACCTTGATGTTTTAGAGAGTCCTTTAGTAAGCATTGGATACAAAAATGAGGCTTAACACTAATTATCACCCTCAGATGGATGTCCAGTTTAAAAAGACTGTCCAAACTCATTAGGATATGTTGATATAATGTTTAATGGATTTATAAGGATGTTGGGACCATCAAATTCCCCTATAAGAGTTCTCATATAAAAAAAGTTTCTATTCTAGAATTAAAATGGTACTTTAGGAGGCTCTGTATGGGAAGAGTTTTTGGGCTCTGACATGCTGGGATAAACTTGGAGAGTGGAAGATGATGATACTTGATCTTATCTAATAAATGATAGAGAAGGTTCAAAATATTCTATGTCAATTAAAATCTATATAAAGTTAATATAAAATATTTGTAACCAATCATTTATGAGACCATTAGTTTGAGGTAGTAGATAATGTTTTCCTTCATATATCACTTTGTAATAAATTTATGAGGTTTGAGAAGAAGGGAAAGATTAGAAATAGATACATTAGACCCTTTGGGATCTTTGATTTCATAGGAGTGGTGGCCTATCGACCAACATTCCCACTAAATATATCCCAAGAACATGATGACTTCCATGTATCCATATTGAGGAAGTACATAACAGACCCATGACTTATACTAAAATTGGAGGTGGTAACATTGGATAATGATGTTTTATACTAGGAGAATATAAGAACGATATTATATCCTAGAGACAAATTTCTGGGAAACAAGATACCTCACCTAGTTAATGTGTTGTGGTGGAAACACAAGTTTGATGAAGTGACATGTGAAATAGAAGAAGAAATGGAGCAGAAGTACCCTAATTTATTTTTGTGTATGAAATAAAAACTTTCAGGGTAAAATTTTTAAATGGGGGAATAATGTAATGATTCAAACTTTTATAATTCAAATCCCTTTTCTGAATGAATAAAATCAGTTTGAAGTAATTTAGTTATAGGAAACACATGCACCACTTTGGTTATTTTGGAAAGTTATAGTATATTGGATTTAAAAAAACATTAAAAATAATGACTATTGATAATATAGAAATTTCCTATTAACTTTTAATAATAGTATATTATGGGTTAGGATAATGTCTATTTGACATAGAAAAAGGAAGCAATGGCCTCAACCAGTAGGATTATACCAGATAAATCCAAATTATCAAAGATTATAAGGGAGATAACTTCATTGAGTTATTCCTTTAACCTATCCCATGATGAGATTAAATAACTAAAGCATGAAAAAAATTTACATGATAAGTTCAAGCTCATCCAGATCAGGGCCCAAACCACATTCCCTGAACCGTCCCAAGAAAATCTCATCTTCACACACCTTACCCTTAGGGTGTTCACTGGTGTAATAAAGGGATATGGATATTGGCTCTAATAATATGAATATATATATATATATTAATAAAATAATTATTATATTTATTCAGTTTTTATTACTTTTTAAATGATTAAATAACGGGTTTGATAAAAATTGGATTTTGATATGATGAAACACAAAATGTATTTTTAGGAAATATATTGTTGAATTAAACACACTCTTTTTGATGAATTCAATAATTTTGGAAATAAATGATATTTAAATAAAATATTATTATTAAAAAAATTTGTAAATATAAATGATAATAAAATTTTATGAAGTCAAATATAATTTTTATAAGGGTCTAAAAAATGTTATTGCAAATAAAAACCAATATTTTTTTCAAAAAATTGGTATTTTGATTTATAAGTGTAAATTATCATATTTATATAATTATTTTTAAAAATAAATATAATTTTTTAAATCACCAGGTTGAAATTGTCTAATGGTTATTTTTTCAGAATTTTCTAGGACAGTCAAATTTTCAGGTAAAAATTAAATATTATATAAATATACGTTATATATTTTGATATCATTATGAATCAAATTTGATGTAATATATTCCATAAATGGTTTTCACGACCAAATATACATTTAACATTTAAAATAATATGTTTTTAGAGTTATTTGATTAATTCTATAAATCCCTAATGAATCCTTTAAAACCTATATTATATTTTAAGGGTTTAAATTCAATTCTTTATAAATATGATTCACTTCTACATCTACATGGGAATTATTTTTATGTGTTCGGTTAATATACTTATAAAATTTTAAAAAAGCCCTCTTTGGTAGAAAAAATTTGAAAAAAATATTTACAAGTTTTTGGTTTTGATTACTTTATCAGATAGAGTCCAAAATCATTGTTTGGAAGTTAATAAAGAATTCACCTCTCCTTAGCTATATAAACCCACCCAACCTCCAGTTCATATTCACTAAAAACCCTTGGATAATGAAGTTACTCTAGACATACCTCTATATACTCATCCCAAGGTTCCCCCAAGATCTAAAGAAGTTCCTCCCAATATTTAAGAAGCACCCTCTCAAGGTAACAGATCTTCTCCCTATCCTCTTAATTCAAGTATCTTCTTTATGTCACGTCATTTGATTTCCAATTCATTATATTGGGATATTTTTTGTACACATATATCTTACTAAAATTATGATTAAAAAGTAATTATTGAAATTTTTTCTCTCCCTCACCCATTCAAGAAACTTTTATACACTCGTTATACTATCAAAATTATCCTAAAATTTTCTTTACCAAACATTTTTGTAAAGAATACTCATCACCATTTCTACTCAAGGGTATTCATGTAACAACCCAAGATTTTAAAATAGAGAAATCATATTTTATAGTGTCTATAAAATGAAATAGAAATATTATAAGTGAATTTAAAATCCTGATATTTATGACATATCCCTTTTTAAATAAAATCAATCTATTTGATAGCTTGAAATGCATGTAACAACGGGTTTAAACGAAACATGACACTCTATTAAAAAGTTGTTATTTAAACATGAAAATAATAAAATAAAAATTACTAAGGAGGGTATTAATATTAATAACTAAATTATGAAAATTATATGGTTTAAACATGTATAAAATAAATTAAATGGATATATATTTATTAGAAATTAAACAAGAACCATTTTAATGAAAAAGAAATGTTTTCAGAAAAACTATATTTTTTAAAAAGCGGGTTTAGTCATTATTTGACACATAATTTATAATTTTTTTTACTAATTTTAGAAAATTTATTTTTTAAAATAAAATTAATGCTTTAAGTCATCATATTAAAATTATCTTAGTGTGAAATTTTGATATTTTGTTGAGAAGTTTCATTTTTTCATGAATTGTTAAAAATAATGAATTTTAATTCAAAAATGCCTTTTATTTTGATTTATTTTTAAATGTAAACTATATTTTAAATTATATTTAAATTAAAATTATATAAATTATATATATATTAATCAAATATAGGACACTATAATCATTTTCATATTGAATTTTGATATAAAAATTTTGTATACTTTTGAACATTTCTTATTTGAAAACCTTTTTCCCGTCATGTCAATAGGATTATTTTTTAAATAAATTTTAGAAAATTTTGTGAATTTAATTTTAAAAAATAGATTCAATATTTTGAATTATCATAATTTATATTATATAATAACGCTAACTAAAATTTTTACAACAATTAATAGTAAAAAATGTAAAACTTATTTACCATAGTTAAGGTAAAAATGGATTTATAGAGGGGATAAACAAAGAAAATACAGTTTAAAATAAAAAACAGACCTATAAAAATATTATTTTATAGAAATATTTAAAACTTAAACTATCCCAAATTCTAAAATATGGTTATTTTAAATCTTTTTAATGTGAATAACTTTATCATTTGGGATTCTTTTGGGAAATTTTCATGTAATTTCCAAGTGGGTTACCTTTCTGAAACCTTTTATATCATTCTCAAATGAAACTTTTAAAGGGTAAGTGTGAACGAAAAACAATTTCATACAGTTAATGTCCATTAAAGAATTTCATCCCATGTAGCTACAAGAACTGCCCCTCCCTAGTGGCTACATTGTTATGTTAAGTTTCCACCTTATCTTGATCGGTCAACTAGCTGTCCCATGCAGGATTGCATGAGGCTAGTACCGATGCCAAAAGCCGAACCCTCTTGAACTTCCAAATCCAAATGTAAAAGCATTGGTGAAAAGAACATACTCCAAATCCTCATCTGAATCTGTTCCATGTAGAGTATCAAGGAGCTTTCACATTATAGAAACAAACAACACCAAAAACCAAAAGGCAGATGCAAAGCCGATCAAAACACATTTATACATCTGTATCCATCGAAGCCATCATAGAACCTTCAAGAAAACATCAACCTTGGGGAACCGACCGAGGAGAACCATCATAAGGATCCAAGGATCGATCACCCTCACATCCCAAAGTACCAATAATCCACCACTCAGATCCACCTCAGAGAGAGTTGAGGAGTCCAAAAGTAATAGTAGAGAAACAAGCGACCAGTGACCTCGAAGAAACTTGACTTCATGACCACCCAATGCCAACATCCACCACCAAATCAATCCAAACCATCAATATTGCATCCAACTAGGAATAGAAAACCCAAACCTTCATAGAAAAAAGCCATCAACAACGATGAAATGGATAGAAAACTTGGAAACCTTCAAATGAGAGTTGTCCAATGCTGGCTACATCGTGACACCAACGCTCGCTAGTCCACACCTCCAAAAACCTTAATAAAACCACTAAAATAGATATTACTAGGAAAGATATCACAACAAAAAGTGTACAAGATAGGGAATGGCTATTGGCACCCCCAGGAAGCAGCAACATCGATGGGCCTCTAGAAACCACTAGAAAGAACAACGCAGAATAGGGAAAGAAAGCAGAAAACTCAGGGGTGGTCGGACCGACTTGGAAGAGGTATAGGAAAACACATGCCACCAATGAATACAAAGGAAAAATTGATGCCCACCAGAACTAGGAGATGACTCCATGCATGAGACAAGCTGCAACCGAAGCCAACGGATCCTTGCATGCCGTTGACAAAGCCAATGAAGCCGCATTGCAACACCGACAAGCCGCATATAAAGACATTGAAACCACATACAATGCCAACAGAGCCTCAAAACCACAAAAATGATATCACCAATGAATCATTTTAATGAGAATCAAAATTACGGCAATCCGCGACCGAAACCTATAAGCCAAAATGAATTTGACACACATCTGACGATGAAGCCTCACCCCACTAAAATCCCGCAAAGAAACATCTCCCCAATGACCCGAGCCACACCTTCCAACATCGCAAAACCCCAGATTGCACCAATTCCGCCACAAACCCATAGGGATCTCCTAATATAAGTGATCTTGAGAGAATCGCTTTCATTTATCTATATAATCTTCCCAACCCCAAGAGGTCTACCTTTCACCACATATAAAAGGGAACTCCATCAACTCAATTTTCACACCTATAATGCCCTTTGGATTAACCAAATAATACCAAATTATCTCCCCTAAAACTTTATACATATTCTATTTATTTTTTTCCTCCAAAAATACCAACCCTTGGTTACTTAAGAGTATATCCAAAGGAGGTTTGTTTTAGAGAAGGTAATTGTCTTAACAAAGATCTTTGATTTTATTTATTCATTTTTCAACTAATTTTTTTAATTATAACTTTAAATATTATAAAAACAGTATATAAAATACATATATATATATGGAATAATATTTATTAGTATCACCCTCCATCAAATGGGTTATGAAATCATCATTTATGTGTACGACGAACTGCTGCCTCACGAACCGGTGCCATTTGTTTGGCATCACCACATTTCAAGGTTGGATGTAATGATTAAATTAATATATGTATATAATATTTATGATATTATTATACTTATTTAATTATTATATCACATATTTATTCTTAATTTACATTCCATTATAAAATAATTACATCACTCATGCATAAGTGAGGACTACCACTTCCACATAATGATGTGAATTGTTTTTCTTTTTTAGTTTTACATGGATGGTAATAACAATATATTTTATCAATATAAATGATATATATAAAATAAAAATTATCCTTTAATGTTTAATTAATATTTATTTTTCTTTCATCACACCTGTCGAGAAAAATGGAAACATCATTCATGCATACATAAGACCTACCATCTCTATGAACGGTGTAATACATTTTCTATCTCTAAATTTAATAGAATACTAAAAATAATTATATAATAAATATATATGATATATATATCATGGTTAAAATTATGTATATTATTTAATCATGATCAAATTTACATGACCAAAATTTGAGAACCAAAACATACATGAAAAATGATAAAATTATGACCAGAAATAATGATTTTTACTAATAATTTTTAATAAAAAAGTGATAAAAGAATATAATTAAATCATATAAGGTATTGAATATATTATTATGGATATTTATAGGATTTTTAATAAACCTATATTTATTATAAATGAGGTTTGTACACATATAAAAGAAGTCGAGCATGTTGTAGGCGTTTCTCGTCTGACTTTTACTTCAGTGAGACAAACACCATAATCTCCAATGATTTCTTTTGTGTGGTGTATATAATTACCCTTTTTATTTTATATCATGAAATACTTTATATTATCATTATTTTATGTTTCATTTTATGTTTTTTCTTACTTGGATTTTAGGATTCGTATCTAACAAATTGGTAAGGGTTTATTCCATGATCTCATAATTATTCGGGATTGTTTTTGTTTTAGTATTAATTAGGGGAATTAAATGATATTTACAATTTAAAGTAAATATATTTTATTCTCATATGGTTATTTATGAACCTTTTCAAGTAAATGTACTGTTTTCCTACTCTTTGGTACATAAAATTATTGAGAAAAAGTTTTAAAGAAAATCTGATTTTATTTCTCTCTTCCACCAGAAATCCCTTTTCATTAAAACCCATGTTTTATAAAATGTTTTCAAAAAAGTTTTCAAACTTTTAATAATTAATTATTAAAGACATTTTTCCCATTAACACTTTTTATAAAATTATTTGAAAGGAATCCTCTTGTCCTTTTCAATACAACTCCCATTTGGATTTTATCAAAAATGTGAAACAAATATTTTTTTTAACATGTACGACATGGAAATTTTTTTTATAATCATGATCACTCAATGTTTTAAAACATATTTTACAGAATTTAAAAGTTTTTTTTAAATAAAATTATTTTCAAAATGTTTTGTGAAAACATTATTTTAAAAGGATATTTTCAAAGAGAAATGTTTATTTTCCTCAAAAATGTTTTTAATGAAATAATTATGGTATTTATATTCATAAATGACACAAACCATTTATTGTAATTATGATAAACTGGGGATATTTTATATTTAAATAATTATTATCCATTACTTATATGGTTTATTTTCATTTTTACTGAGGATGTATTATTTTATTTCCATTCACTATAACACTCTTAATGGTTTAGGATTATTTTTAATAATTGGGGTAATTGTTTACATTTTTTATGGTAGTTTTTCAATAATTTTTTTTGTTTATTATACATCAAAACTTTTATATGTTATAATGAGTATGTTATGGGTGGATACCAGTTATATATATCCCCTCGATGCACCAGTAGGTCTCATGAGTCAAACTAGATTTGGTTTTGGTTGAGGCCTTACCCATTTATTTAGATTTATTGGAACAATACCTCAATGGTATGTTTTAGATTTCTATAATTATGAATTCCATCACTATGAAATTATATATTGATAATATAGGTGAATATTCAATTTTTTAGAATATCCACAGTTATGTTTTAAATAGAATTTGATTATTTATATGGCATCATTTTATCATCATTTATTCATACCATATTATACTCAAGTTATTTTTAAATGACACGTGGTTCTGTTATTTTACATTCCATATTTATTATGCCTTATATATTCAAAGATTCCACTATATGTTTAGCCTTAATAAGCATTGATGTCACCCCTTTATTATTATTTTTTATTTTCTACAGTATACCAGAAAGTGATTTTTGATTTACATGAAGGGACATTCTAAGGGAAATACTAGTGGATTAAAAGAAAACACTTCATTTATTTTTTAATTTAAAATATAATAAGAATTATTGTATGTATATAGTTTACCAAGAATAATAAACTATTTAGTACTTAAAAAAGTGATTCCTTGTATATTATGAAAATGTAATAAAACAGACATTAGCTCTGCATTATTGGGGTCACAGTTGATATAGTTGGTGTGATAAGATGTTTTGTAGAAAATTTGAGAACTAGATTTATGAAAACATATATTAGAGATCATAACCCTATGATCGATTTTGAAGATAATTATAGAATAACATCCAAAATTTTTGTTAAGGAAGATATTATGTGGTTTTTATTAGGTATAAATCCCTATATAGATACTAAAAGTGGATGGGGTATTGTAAAAGATGCACCTAGTGGTAATAACTCAAAACATGTCACATTAGACTTGACCCAATTATCACCGTGTGTAAGAAAGTGAGACTTACTACACACTTATTTTGACACTCTTAGGGAATATACTTAGAATAATACATATTTTATTTACCAATCATTACAAAGGATTTGAAAATAAAGTTATATCTAAAGAAACCATGTTTATCATTATGTTGTTAGCTATGAATAAAAATTTAAATTTGTGATAAGTATTTCACCAGTTTTGGGACAATAAATTAAGATTCATAATTTTTTGATATAACCTCTTGTATTACATTGTTTAGAAATGATGCATTGTGGAAGGAATGGAAATCATACTAATAAATGTAATCTAAATAGTAATAATTATCATTTATTTAATGATATTAATATAATATTTCAAAGGTAACTAGTATCCCAATAATTATAATCATATTAAGACATAATGTTATGTACTATAAATCAATATAAATAATTATCTAAGTATTATGGATTCAAATGGAATCTAGAGAAGAAGATGATGGAATATAAGAATGGATAAGGGGAAATGGGAAAGAAGGATTTTCTTATATGTGATACTTGTGGATAGACACACCATGGTACATTTCTACATGGAAAAAGATTTTTCTTAAAGTATAGAGAAAAATGATATAATTATCATTAATTAAGGGTTAAAGAATAATCTCTCAAATTATATCACTTTAATAGTAAGGATATGGGGAATTATTCCAACCAATGCCCCATGTGTCAAGGGAATATACCTCAAAAGATGATAATGGATCAAGGTCAAGGTAATTTTATTGAAACAATAGAAGTGGAATGATTAATGTGATTGTGTGTTTTGATCCTTGAATTATGTTGTGAAATTATTTTATCAATGATATTATGGTTATAAAAATATTGAAATGTAAGGATTATTTATTAGTACCATTTCCTAATGGATTTGAGATTATATGTTGAATATTACTAATAACCATGAAATTTGATTTATTAGAAATTTGATCATTTTGGAAAACACATGATTGAGGTAAGAGAACCCTTAAATTGTTCGTGATGCTTAGATAATAATGATAATTTTATGATATAGTGTTTGTCACACTAAAGTTGGCTAGAGGTTTGATGGTTTATATCATCTTTTTCGGGTTTCTCTATAAGTAATGATTTGTGGAATATATTCTATAATATATGATTTTATATTTTTAAGGATGAATTATTTCATTATGTTTTTATGGTGATGAAGGTATTAAAATATTTTTAATTTGACATTGATATCCACTTTATATTTTATGGGGAACACAATTTTGATATAGTGACCCCCCTTCAAAAAAATTTGGACTTTGAATTTGATAGAATTTATTTTGGACGAGTCACATAGTTAACTATATATGGAATGGATTAAGATAAAATATGGGTTTTATGGTTAAAGTTTATATATTAATGTATATAGAAAAAAATTTCACTCTTTTATGGATCTTATGATCTATTAAAAGATAATTTTAGAGCTTTAGGAAAGAAAATTAATCTTGGATATTGATTCTTGTAGTAAGAAGTGAGAATGGAAAATGATCAAAGAATAACCCAATGATGAAATTGGGCATATAAAATAGAAATATATCAATCAATTATATTTCCTTATACTCTTAAACGTTCATAAAAATTATCTTGAAACAAAAAATTTATACCATTACCTATATATATGATGAATCAAATGTTCCCTTAACACATCACATATTTATGGTTTTGTGGTTATTGAATTTATCTTGATCATTCACCTTATTCTGATAAATGACCTCTATCACCCTCCATTATTTTTTGGGTATTACTCTTTTCTTCCATGTTTATATATTTACTTCTCACCAATGTTCTCTTACTTGGAAACATAGTTGTGTGATTATTTCAGATGACCTTCATACTTCCAATTATATCTTAACAAGTTGATGTCCCTTATGATGATGTGGGATTTCAAGAAAGGTATTTTTAAATATCAAACCCTTGATTGCTGAGATCAAGATTAAATTTAAATAATGTAATTTATTTAAGGGGGTTAAAATTAAAGAACCTATGATTTTGAAATAGGAACATCATGTTCGATTGCATGCATGATTTGCAACACCAATATTAGAAGATAATATAACATCTTGATACTTTATGATATAATTATTTTTAAATAAACTATATATCTTCAATATCTTGTGATACACACAACACTGGGTTTAAATGAAACAAAATACTCTATTAAAAATTTATTATTTAAACATGAACATTATAAAATAAATATTGAGATAGAGGTTATTAACAGTATAAAAAAATTATGAAAAATATATGGTTTACACATGTATAATTTAAAATCATGTTACTATTTTCAGAAACTCCTTGACCTCCTTATTTTATCAGGATTTGGTTGAGGTTTTTCTTGGGTTGTTTATGGAGAAAATTTGAAAATTTTGGAACTTTATATGCTATGCACGATTGGCAAACAATTTTCTCAAACATCGCTCCCAACTAGGATAAACCATGAAAATCCAATAGTGGAGGCTTGAAAGACTAGTGCACTATTTGAAAAACCATGAACCCATCTAGTAGAAATTTTGAATCCCATCAGTGGGTCACACGGTTAGGGAGCATGGTTTGAAAAATTGTGTGGCCTTTCCAAACTAAACGTGCGCATGAAATTCCGTATTTATGAAAATTATTTTAAACATTTAATGACCCATATTTCTTCACCCACTCAACCCTAACTTTATGTTACCCAATTTTTTAGGATTTGGAGTTCTTAAGAAACCCTTTTGGATCCTCTAAACATCTTCCTAGGATGATAAAATCTTGGATAACCTCATTCTATTTCTATTCATTAAGTTATCTTCTTCTTTTCCTTCTCTCTCGGTCTCTTATTCGTTTAGCCATAGGGTTTATGAGATCATTTTATTTTTTATGAATATAAACTATGTTGTTTTGGATATTGAATCTAGGTTTTATTCCTTGATCTTCATTATCAACATTCTTCATTGAAAAATCCTATTTTGGGTGTTGTGATACATGATCTTCACGATAAATATATGTGGTTATATTGAGATTTAAAATTTATTAAACCAATTAATTTATTGATTGATTTAAATTGTTTTTAATTAAATTAAAAAAAACCAATTCAGTGTGAAATTGGGATTTTGGAATTGGATTGGCATGAATTATTAGAGAAGACCCACCAAATTCCAATAGAACTGTAAATTATGATGTAATTTGAATTTCATGAAATTTGTGAATATTTATTTTTTAATTAATTTTTATAAAAATGGATTAAATTGATTTGATAATAACCTGTGATTTATTTTATCTTAAAAAGGCATGAATTGAGTAGAAACCCATGTTTTGGGTTTTAAAAAGAAATTGTCATATTGAAACAAAAAAAGGGGAAATGGTATTTTAAAATATTTTGAAATTATTTTCCCATTATAGATAGAATTATGGAGCACATGCAAGACTGGATAGTTACTGGGTTATTTGGGATAGATATGCTAGGTGGGTAATTGCATAGAAAAGGATTAACTCTTTATAACTCTAAAAAAACCTAGTCTGTCAGATTTTATCCCCAGTGGGATATTGATGAGTCCTATTGGGCCAGTGTCTGAGGGACATGTGTACACATATTACCATGGTCACTGATATTATATATGTTTGGTTCCCATAACTTGGAACTATCATACCTTAGGGAGGATGACTATGGTTCTCTTTATTGTGATTATTTTTATAGATATATATATTCCAATGATTGTGAAACTATTTTACTCATGACCAATTGATTTATATAATTTTTTTTTCATATAACATTTTATTAAGCAATTGTTTTAAATGTTCCCATATTTTGAAATGAAAAGCATTCCACGTTTTAAATATTAAATTGTACTTCCATGACTATTTTATTTAAATTTGAAAGCATGATTTGGTTTATTTATTAAGGAATGTTATTATTGAACACTTAGTGAGACCCTACTAGGATTTTATCTCACACACTACCTTTTACATTGAGAATTTTTAGATTTCTTTTTTTCCTTGTTTGATTAAGGAGAAAGCACCACTTAGAGGTGGTAATGATTGTTGATCTGTTAGACATGTAGTATTGTGTCTGTTTGAACTTAGGTTGTTTATTTGGTCTATTTATTGTACTTTTATGATGTAATTTTTAGGTTTTGATATACATGTTTGACTTCTGATATTGTCTCCTTTGTGTGTTTTCTTTAACCATACAAATATGTATATTTTTATTCCACCATGCTTGTGGAAAAATCATTCCCACATTTTTATTGTATGTTTCATGGTTCTAGTCACCAAACCATGGGGATAGATAACTACTTTAGGTCTATGTCATGATCATCTTAGTTATTTTCGTAGTAGGGTATCTAAGTTGGTTTGTGAAAATGTGGCATCAGAGTAGGTTAAGTGTCTTTCCTTGATGTCAGTATGCAGTTGAGATCTTTCTGGGATATAGGAGGTAGTTATGAGTGAGTTACTGACAATCTCTCATCATAATGAGACAAAATTCACCAGAGGTGGTTTTGGAAAGATGTTCTGAGGATTATTTTTATAATTTTCATTAAATTTTATTCGTACAATATGAAATAAAAATATTATTTATCAATCTGATGGAATTAATTTCCACTTTTGATCTTTCTTGGGATTTTTTGGTTCTATACATGAAACCCCTTGATTCCATATTTAGGATAGGTTTGATCATTACAAATAAATTATGGATTCTCTACTATCATCAATGGGTCGCCATTATTACACCCGATGGGGTGTTCCATGTCTTTTAGGGAGAATGAGACCCATGGTTGAGTGGAGCTGGAACTTCTTACCCATAGTTGGGGAAAATAATATATATGTTCTTTTTGATCTGGAAGAGGAATATTTGAGAGATGATCTACCTCCAGTTTTGATTGAATTTTCGAATGTTTTTCCATCTAAAATCTCTAGTTTTCCACCATTATTAGAGGTAGAGTTTTCTATTGATTTAGTAAATGGTACTCCACTAGTATCTATTCCATATTACCACATGGAACTATAGGAAATTAAATATTTGAAAACTTCGTAATACGATTTGTTAGAGAAATTATTTATATGCCTGAGTTTCTCACTGTAGGTGGTTCCTATTCTTTTTGCAAAGAAAGATGAAGGGTCACTTCAACTTTTTGTTGGCTACTAGAAATTCAATTGAGTAATGTTAAATAACAAGTTTTCATTTCCACATATTGATGATATTTTTATCCTATTGAAAGGGGAGAATTGGTTCTTGAATATAGATATTTTATATTGTTATCATAAGTTGAGAATAAAATAATTTTACACTCATAAAAATATCTTTTGGAGAAGGTATGGACATTATGAGTATCTTTTTATGGCATTTCATCCAACTAATGCTCCTATAGTCTTTATGGAATTTATGACTAGGATATTCTATGAGTATCTAGATAATTTTGTGGTGGTATTTATGGATGAAATCATTATTTACTATATATATGAGGAGGATCATGCACGCCATATGAGAGAAGTTCAAGAATTGTTTTAGAAATAACCAAATTTATGCCAAGATATTGAAAATAAATTTATGGATTTAGGAAGTGAATTTATTAGGACATGTGTTTTCAGAACATGGTATCTTAGTTGATCCTAAGAAGTTTAAATAAATTTTGATATGGGAGGAACCATGTAATATTTTCAATATTCATAAGCTCTTTTATTTGGATTGTTTTTATCAAATTTTCGTAAAGGATTTATCAATGTTGTCTTCTATAATGACTACTCTAAATCAGAAGGGAGTGAATCTTTCTTGGGATGAAAAAATGGAAAAGTTATTTTTTTGAGATGAAATGTCTTTTGACTACTACTCTGATGTTAACTCTTCCAAAGGCAAGTCAAGGGTATGGGATCTACAATGATGCATCAGGTTCAGGTTTGAGTTATGATCTTATATAAGGTGATCACATGGTAGTATATGGCTCTCAGAAGCTTAAGCCACATGAGAATAATTACTTAAACCATTACCTTGAACTCATAGATATGATTCATGCACTAAAGAGCATGAAAAATTACCTTTTTAGAGATTTTTTCCATGTATTCCAACCACAAGATGTTGATTTATATTTTCTCTAAAAAATATTTGGATCTTCAGCAGAGGAATTGGTAAGAATACCTTCAATATTTATATTTTGATATTTCCTATACCCTGAGGAAAGTAATTTCATAGTATATTCTTTGGGCCAGAAGATTTTGACCCAAGCCCTAAAAGAATCATTGTAAGAGTACAATTTGATGGATCTTTTTGCACAATTGCATATGCTATTTTTTGAGAAATTGGGTTGGAAGTTCTCTTGTAAAGTGTTAATTTGACATATTTTCTTATCAAGACAATTGTTAAAAAAAGTATCTTGATGATTAATTCCACTGCATTAGAGACTCTATTTATGGTGGGGCGACCGCTACTGAGTGGTTGTTCTCCACAAAGGTTATTATATGTATTTATTATTTATTTTTTTGTTCCATTTTATGTGAGAAGATATATGATTTGGGATTTCCATAATTCATAGTGGAATGTTCACCTAGGAACCATGAAGATGTTTTATGGAATGCAATGATGATTCTGGTGGCCAAGTATGAGATTGGGAATTACTGATTTCGTGTCACATTGTTATATGTGACAATAGGTCATGTCTAGTCACCATATTACTTGAGTTTCCCTTTATCCCCTCTAAAATACAACATAGAATTTAGACATGATTTCAATTTATTTTGTTGTTTAGTTTTTCGTACCCATAAAAAGAAGAATGCTGTATGGGTTATGATAGATTGGATGAAAAAATCAGCTTATGTTAGACTATATAATGATAAAACCAAAGTTGATATGCGTTTAAATGTCTATATGATAGAGATTTTTCATTTTCATAGAGTTTTATCTACTATAGTATCTGATAGAGACCCCCATTTCACTTATCTCTTTTGTGGAGGATTCTAGTATACACTAAGAACTCAGTTTCATTTGAGTACGACATATCATTTGTTGTTTGATGTCCAAACTAAGAGGGATATAAATATTCTTGATGATATTCTTCGTTCCTGTATTATTGACTTTGGTAGAACTTGGGATGATCATTCAGGACTGGTTGATTTTTCTAATTACAAAATTTACCAGTCCTATATTAGAATGGAACCTTTTGAGGACCTGTATGGATGAACTTTTTAATCTCTATTGTGTCGGTCAAAGATAAGTGAATGCTACTTGGTTTAACCAAGCATGGTCCAAGACATGAAAATAAATATTTAGTTGATTTATCAATGGATTTTTACTTAAAAAATCTAGAATAAGTCTTTTTCTAATCACCACAATATACAATTGTAATTTTTTGTTGGTTGACAGGTGTTATTTAATGTTTCAACTCTTTTGGGTCATCAAATGCTTGGGAGTAAAGGGAATATTCCTCCTCATATTATAGGGCCTTTTGAGGTTATTGAGTTGGGGGGGGGAAATGTCTTATCATTTATTACTCAATACATATCTTATGTTGATATATAATGTATTTCATGTATCATAACTATGATAGTATCTTTCTGATCCATCTCTTATTTTGATATGGAGTTATCTTGATGTTGAGAATAATTTATCTATGAATAGTAATCTGTTCAGTATTTTTGATTTAGAAACAAAGGTACATTAGGGGAGGATTAGACCTTTGGATTAAATAATATGGAATCACTGTTTTGATACTCATGAGTCTTGGGAGAGAGAGGAACATATTAGAGAGTAGTGGCCTCATCTTTTTGACATGGAGACTTCTTGACATGATTTTTTTAGGAACAAAATGTTTTAATGGTGGGATGGATGTAAAATAATGTTACAATTTTTAGGTAACACTTGACCCTCCTTTTTGATTATTCTGTGGTTAAGGTTTGACTTTGGTAGTTTCAAGGGGAAATTAAAAATGCTTCGAATTCTATGGGATGTGCATAGTTGGTGCATGGTTTTCAAAAACGATGCACCAAACCAGGGAAAACCATGAAAAACCAAATATTGGGGGTTTTCATGGTTGGTGTATCATTTGAAAAAAATTTCCCCAACCTAGAAGAAACTATACACCCTATCATAGGGGCACATGTTTTGAAAAAATGTGCAACCCTACCCAGCTAAGCATGTGTGCAAGATTCTTTATTTTCAAAAATTATTTTAGAAATTACCAGACCCCTATTTCTTCACCTAATCAACACCAGAAGTGGTTTTCTAGATTTACAAGGTTTTTGGGGATCTCAAGAACCCCTTTTGGATCCTCCAAACACCTACTTAGGTGGATCGATGTTTGGAGTCCCTCATTCAATTCCTCTCCCATAATTGATCTTCTCCATTTCCTTCTCTCATGCTCTCTTCTTATTTACTCCAAGTGGGATATTGATGAGTCTTCTTGGTTCAGTGTCCAAGGGACATGTTTACATATATTTCCATGTTCACCAGTATGATATGTGTGAGGATCCCATAACTTGGAACTATCAAACATCATGGTAGATGACCATGGTGCTTAATTTTATGATTTTTTATACATATGTATATGGAAATGACTTTGAAACTATTTTACACATGCCTAGTTGATTTATATAAACTACTTTATATAAAATTTTTATTAAAACATTATTTTAAATGATTCCTCTTTTGAAATGAAAATCATGGTGTGTTTAAAATATTCAATTGTACTTCCATCCTTATTGTGTTTAAATTTGAAAACATGATTTATTCAATTTATTATGGAATCTTATTATGGAAAAATTGGTTGGGCCCTACTAGGTTTTCGCTCACACCCAAATTTTTCCTTTCGTGGGAATTTATAGATTTCGTTTTTCCAGTTTCTAGAAATGGGAAATATCCACTTTGAGGTGGTCGTTGTTATTGATCCTTTGGACATGGAGTGTTGTGTCAGTTGAGACTTGGATTGTTTATTCTATCTATTTATAGTAATTTTTGATGTACTATTTGAGTTTTTATATACCTATTTGACTTCTGGTACTGTCTCCTTTGTGATTTTTCTTTGAGCATACAAATATGTATCTTTTTCATCCATTGTTCTTGTGGAAATTGTTTTCCCATGTTTGTCTTGTATGATGCAAGGTGCAAGTCACCAACCAATGGGGATTTAGAACACCATTAAGGCTATGTCAGGATCAGATTAGTAATAAGGGTACTAGGGTATCTAGGATGGTTCATGACATATTAAATAAATTAAATAGATATATTTAGATTATAAATAAAATAATAACTATTGGAAAGAAAAATAAATGTATTCTAAAAAATAATTTTGTTTCTATATGATAATTTAGTCGCTCTCTATGAACATAATCTATAATTAAAGTTTTCTAATTTTAGAAAATATATTTGAAAAAATAAAATTAATTTTTGATATAATCATATCAAAATCATCTTAGGCTGCCTATTTGGGATTTTTTTAAAAGATTCATTTTTCATGAATAGTAAAAAATACCGAATTTTAATTGAAAACTACCTTTTCATTTAAATTATTTATAAAGTAAAATTATATTTTAAAATAGTTTTAAAGTAAAATTAGTTCAATTATATATCTATTAATATATATTGGTTCATTATAATCATTTTCATATTATGTTTTGATATAAAAACATTGTAAATTGTTTATCAGTTTCTCTTTGAAAACCTGTTTTCCCATGGCATTTGTGAGATTAATTTTATAAAAAAATTTACCAATTATGTGAATATAATTTTAAACAATGGATTACATATTTGGAATAATCATAATTTATATTATCTAATATGTTCAAATTCATTTTTTACAATAATTAATAGTAAAAATAATTTACCACAGTTAAGGTAAAAAATGAGTTTATTAATGGGTTAAACAATGAAGATAAGGTTTAAAATGACCTAAAAAATTGTAAACATATAAATTTTAGGACATATTTACACCTTAAACTATCCCAAATTCTAATATAAGATTATTTAAAAGCTTGTTTCATTTGATTGAATTTATGATTTTTGATTATTTTGCCAACTTTTCAAGTAATTTCCAAGAGGGTTTCGTTTCCCCACTTATAAAAGGGAACTCCCTACAATCAATTATTTAAACATATCAAGTGATTTTAATCCACCAAAAACTACCAAATTTTTTCCCCAACACCCTTTTAAATATTTTATATAATCTGTTCCTTCTAAAAGATAAACCTTTGGGCCATTAAATGGAGATCCAAAGGAGGTTTCTTTTAGTGAGGGTAATTTTTTGCTCAAAGATATTTAATTTTATTTATTATTTTCATCCAATAGTTATGTATTAACAGTTAAAATATAAAAAAACAGAATATAAAATATAATAAGATTTTATTATGTCTATTTTTTAAAATTTATCTAGATCTTCCCCATTTAATGGGTTACAAAATCATCAATTGTGTGTACAACAGACTACCACCTCGCGAATAGATGCCATTTGTTTTCCATCACCACATTTAAAGGTAGGATATAATCATAGATTTAATATATTTATATTATATTTATAATATTATAATAATTCTGGTATAATCATATCACATATACCTTCTTTCTTTCAATTCTACTGGAAAACAGTAACATTAATCGTATGTGTGAGTGGACTACCACCTCCACAGAGCGATGTGAAATGTTTTTCATATTATTTTCACATGAATGGTAATAAGAATATATTTTATTAATATATATGATATATATAACATAATTATTAGATTTTAATTTCTAATTAATATTTATTTTCTTTTCTTTCTATCCATCGATAAAAATGGAAACAACGTTCATGCATACATACAACCAACTGTCTCCCTGAATGGTGTCATCAAATTTATATGTATAAATTTTATATATTACTATAAATAAATATAAAATGAACATATATTATATTTATATCATGATTAATAATCTATATATTATTTAATTATGATCGAATTAAAATGACCAAAATTAATAAACCAGAATACACATAAAAAATGAACCAATTATCAACCGAATCAGTGATCTTAACAAATAATAGCTAATCAACAAGTGATAAAATAATATAATTAAGTAATATATGTTATTATATATATGATTATGGTTATTAAACAGATGTGTAATAAACCAAAATTTATTATACATGAGGTTTGGACACATATGTTGGAATTCAAATAAGTGGAAAGGGTTTCTCATCTATGTTTAACTTCCGTGAGAAAAATTCCATAATAAGCACTCATTTATTTTGTGGGATGTATATACTACCCATTTTTTATGTCATATAATTAATTAAATTATATTTTTGTTATTAAATTTTTAATTTTGATTTATTTATTTCATGGGGAGTGTGATTTAAAAGTTACCAAAGTGGTAAGAGTTTGTTTCACAATATCATCATCATTCGAGATTATTTTTGTTTAGGTATACCTTGGTGTAATTAATTGATATTTATATATTAAAATTAGGTAGTTTTTTTATTAAATGGTTATTCATGAAATTTTTCTAGTAATAGTACTACGTAACTACTCTTTGGAACTTAAAATAATTGAGAAAATGTTTTTAACAAAATCCAAATTTATTTCTCTCTTCGGTCAGGAATCCATAAAAAACCAATTTTCTAAAGATATTGTTAGAAATATTTTTAACATTTAAAAAATAATTTATTAGAAGAATTATTACCCATTTTTATTTTTTAATTTTTTTTAAAGGAATGTTCATCTTGTTTTCAATAAAATTCTTAGTTTGAATGTACTAAAAATGTGAAAGGAGATTTAATGTCTACGATATGATTTTTTTTACATCATGAACACCCAATGTTTTAAAAGTTATTTCAAAATATTTAAAAGGTTATTTTCAAGGTAATTTATTTTCAAAATATTATTTGAATCTTTTGTTTGAGAAGGATATTTTTAATGTGAAGAGGTTATTTTCCTCAAAAATGTTTTTACTAAAAATTTTATCATATTTCTATTCATCACTGACATCATCCTTTTATTTTACTTGTAATACAATAAGAATATTTTATATTTAAATCATTTTTATTATTTCATTGGATGTTTTATGATCATTCTAACAGAGGATTTACAATTTGACTACCATTCACCATATTACTCTAGATGGTTTATGATTATCTTTATTAATTAGGGTAATTTTTTACATTTCATATGCTAGTTTTTTAATATGAACAATTATGTTGATTATGTTTTACCCATTTAATATAAGGATTGAATTTGAACCAATATTTTATGGGTGGCTCTGGGTTATATATAGTCCATCAATGCATTGATAGGTTTCACAAGACAAACTAGATTGGGTTTTAGCCAATGACTTACCCATTTATTTAGATGTCATGGCACAAGGCCTTGATGGTTTGTTTTATAAGTCAGGACTTATGAATTCCATCACTATGAATTAAATTATTGATATTATATGAAATTATTCAATAATTTTTAATATCCATGGTTTTGTTTTCAAGATCATGTTATTATTTATGTGGAATTATTGGATCATTATTTATTACTGCCATATTATCCTCAGGTTATTGTTTACATGAAATGTCTTTCATATATTTACCTTTTCAAATTTATTATGAATTATTTATTTATATATTAAACTATAAAAAAACCCTTGATAAGAATTTGATATCACCCCTTTCTTATGTTTAATTTTCCCTAAGATACAAGGACGTGATTTATGATTGATATGCAGGTATATGCTAAGGGGAATAATGATGTTCTCAAGGAAAACAATTTTGTATTTTATATTTTAAAATGAAATGTGAATTCAAGAATATATCAATTTTAATAAGAAAATAATAAATTATTTGGTCATTCAGAATGAGATTCTTGTATCTTATTCATATATAATAATGTAGACACCAGCTTTGAGTTACTGGGGTCAAGGTATCTACAATTAACCTAGTTATACCTATCCATCATTGACTGGGGATTTACTTGTATGAAATCCATAATCCTTAATCATGGGGTTAAAATTGATGAAATAAATAATTATGTTGTATGATATTTGTGGAACACGTATGCATGTACATGATATTATAGTGATGGGTTTGACCAAAATTATATACCCATCTAAGGAATTGGGTAATGTTTTAATCTCATGAGATTCCATATATCTTGCATGATAGGTTACCCTAAGCATGTTATCTTATGTTTTATCAGTGGTTAGCCTTGAATTATGTTCATGATGTCATTTTTTATATCATTTATATAATCTTATGTTTCCTTTATGTTATCATGTTTTATCATGCCTCACTGTTCAATATTGTGATTCTCACTCCTATTATGTTACCTTGATATGCCTCTTGTCTCACAAGTATGAATTTACCTTATGCTATCCATTTTTATTCCCTTAATAGGATTTATAGAAAACCCATTTCTTATGTACAACCTCAAATTATCCAATGATGTTTTAGAAGATCCAAGGGTTATAAGGGAATGCTTTATAGTTTTTGAATATTTATGTTGTACCCATGTTTCAAGTTAGTTTTCTGTATACTAAATTTGAAAAATAAACACAGAATCACTCTCTTATAGGGTGTATTAATGGTATTTTTATGTAATAAATCATTAAATAATGTGCATTAAAATATATGTTGTCATATTCTCACTCGACAACAACAACTTATTCTGTTATTTATAGGCCTTGATTCCACCCAAGGGTGGATTTAATTCCAATAATTCAGCTATTGAATGAATATGGGTCAATCCCATGGGTCCCATTGAATAAATGTATGAATTGGTCTTTATTATGAAAACAAAATCAGAACATTATATTTCTAATCACCTAGATTCATGGCGTAATGGTGTCTTTTACCCCATAAAAAATCAATCCTATTTCCCCAAGATTACTTTCACAACTTATTCTCAGGATACGAGATTATTCCATTTTCACATAGTTAATTGGGTGTTATGACATGTATGTTTCTACCCAGTCTTCTTTTTCTCTTTTCCCACTTCAAGCTTCCTCTTAATTTTAAGAACTCACTCTTTTACTTCTCACACCATAGACCATCCTTTCACATCATGAATTGTGACAAACTCTTCAAATTTATCACCTTTTTGTACTTTCTTATCCAAATGAAATTATTTCTATAAAATGGATAAAATAATTAATATCAAGGAAAGAGTAAAAAAATTCAATTACAAAAATTGACGAATTTCATATCAAAAAATATATGCATTAAATATAGACATCACCTAACTTCTAGTACACCAATTTGAGCATTAAAAATTCCTAAATTTTATAGCATATATTCAACTATATTAACCTCTAGAATTTAAGTGCTTCTATCTAAATTATATAGATTTATTTCCTTTACTATTTTCTTCATTTAATATACTTGAACTTCAATATTTTATTTGATTCCCTAAACTTATTACCCCACTTAGTTTCGATACATCAACAAAACACCATCATTGAAGTGAACATCATAGATCATGATGACTTTTCTCTTATCTTTATCTATAACGACCCATACTTTACATACATTGTTATTACTTCAGAATTGATGCATACTTATTACAACATATAACAAAACCATGGTAAGACCATATAGGTATAGTGTATTTAGAAACTGGGAAACATAAACAACTGCTTCATAAATCATCTACATTGTCTCCTGTTTATTTCATCATATCTAGAGTCCCTTTTGGAATATCCTACTTAATAACCTTCTTCCTAACCTGGGGAAAGAAAACATACAAAAGGGTGAGTTCAAATGCTCAGTAAGGGTAAACAAAGGAAATATCATATTCATAAGAACATAGAATTTCAAAAATCTTATCCTTCAAAAGAGATCATAATATCATAACATGGGATAAATCATAGTAGTGAAATTCAGTCCCAAGAATCCAAACATAAAACATGAAACTTTGTGGCATACACACATAATCATAGAGAATAATTTTTTAGTAGTCAAGACTCATTTCCAAGACTATCTTAATGGAAAAAGTCTATTTCTGAACCGAGTTCACTCCTCGTTTAAATCCTATTTCACTGAACCAGATTAACCCGCCGTTCTAGCCATGTCTATCTCATGAGGTATAAATCTTTACCCAATGAATTGGAGGGAGATATAGGTTCCACCCATCTCATAATGAAACCATTCTTATGTGTCCCACAGAATCATAAATCATATAACATAACCCATGTAATAAAAATGGGATTCTTAAACATCATTCCATCATAACATTAAACATATAAGATATAATAACTTCATAACAATAATTCCATCATAACATAATAAAATAAATGTAAAAATAGGGATATAAACAGAACCCTATATTATCTTAGATGGAAATTAATTTTGATGAAACACTTGAACTTCACTCTTGAGGAAAATATCCTTTCTACTTCAAAAACATTTTTCATTTCTTAACATGTCATAAAATTTTAAACTAAAATACGTTAATTAAAAATAAACATGAAAAATTGTAAAGGAAACTTCATGGAAATAATGTTCTCAAAGTCCATTTAGGCCGTATAAGTTAAAAAAACATTCTTCTCAAACTTTGGCTGGAAAAGTCAAAAAGTACCTCATACTAAAAACGACAAAAGATTCTTTTAATATATTTTACTAAAAACTCACCAATGGGTAAAATTGGATTTAAAAATTTTTAGATGGATGGAAATAATATTAAATATTGAGGAAACATGGTTGCAGATGATAAATATTCCCTAGTAAATTCTGAAGTATAAACAATCTCGGATAAAAATGAGATTGTAAGATTTTCCCTCACCTTAGGTCCGATTTGCTTCGTACGTGTCTGAACCTCCTGTATAATGATTTAAATAATTTCATTGACTTATTACAGAATAATAATCATTGTTATGATATCATATATGTTCATATTATTAGCTTCTTATTAGTAATATTTCATTGCTACTTGTTATTCGGGTGTTTATTGCTTTTTGTTTTTATGCATGTTTTGTCAAATAAATTCTTATTCTTCTTTTTAGGTTATAGATACATCATTTAAAAAATGGTATTAGTGTAATATATATCATACTAATTCATTTAATTCATTTATATAATCATTATGCAATTAAGATCATGTAGAACGAGTCGCATCACATCGTGGAGACGGTAGGCCGTACGTATGCACGAGCGATGATATCGTTCCCATGATCATGGAATTGTATTAGAGTGTATGTATACTATTTCAGAATCAATATATCTTTACAAAAATCATATATAGTTATTATTTACACCATTATTCACATCCATGTAAGGTGGTAGTGGAAAACTAATTACACCACGGCATGGAGACGGTATTCTGTACGTACGCACGCGCGGTGATTTCATTTTCTGTAGGATGGATAGAAGGTGAAATAGGGTTGTTTCATATTTATAATAACATATAAGTATATTAGTGGTACTGATTTTATTACTTCATATTGAAACAACTAATGAAGAGGAAGTAGAAGAAGAAATAAAGTTGAAAGAATCGGTAACAGATATTACCTCTTCTTTGACACGACTCCTTGAAACCTCCTCTTAGGGCACTAAAATTGGTCTTTTAAGAAGACCAGGACCTATATAATATTACTAGGGAAGTGGAGAAGAGAAATTGGAAGTTTTTTTCCAAGATTGAAGGCTCAATGTGGTGTGATAAGGAGAGGGAGGAGGTTCCCTTTTATAAGGGAGGAGAGGGGCACCTTAGGAAAAACATAAAATATTATTTTATTATAAAGTCATTTTCGGTTTTTAATAGCTCAAAATTGATTTATTTCTAAGATAAAGTGGGTATGGGTATAAATAATCTCAAAAAATAGATTTTATACAAGTTTAAGTTACTATTTTAACCTTATCATTTAGATTTAACTCTGAGCTAAATAATTTAACTTTTACCGTGTCTTCTTGTTTTCTTACACTATAAGGTTAATAAACTTACCATAACAAGCCAAAAGAACCCCAAGTTGTTAATTATTAATATATATAACCTTATCTAATTCATTTGATGGAACCATATAATTTTAGGAATAATATAAAAATTAATAATATAATATTTGTTTTAAAAACTATTTTATGTCAATTTTGACACTATTTGGTAATTGATTTTTGTGAAAATCATAACAGAATTATTAGTTCAAAAAAGTTAATTAAATCAATAATAATATTTCATATTAACCTATAAAATAAGTTTAATGCATGAAAAGTCTCAAATTACATTTACTTGTGTATTTATAATATCAATTATGTTAATATTTCCTCAATAAGGTAATTACTGCATCATCATTGTGTCATAAATAAATTACATTATTTAATATATAAAAATTATAAATAAAATACCATTAAGTAGGAAATATTTTTAGATTTCTAATGAATATTTATAGTCGAATTTATATTATGTATAACCCTACATGAAAAATGTTTTTAGTTATTAAACATTGATTTTAACTATTTTATATCTTCTTTAAATAAAATAATATTAAATGTCCTAATCTAATCCAAGTGGACCTAAATGGTCATATTTTATTCCTAAGGGTTTTTTGGTCGAATTAAACTTATCCAATATAATTAGGAAATGTGTTAGTGTAATAATAATATCATTTTTCCCCAAATTACCTTATTTACTTTTAACCGTGGTAAATAAAAGTAAAAAGTTACTATTCAAAAAAAATTATTTTTATCTTATTGAACCAAATTTTACTCCTTAATATTAACCGTGTCTCTTGGATTTTTGAAATTCCACTCACAAAAGCGGTAAAATTAAATTTTATTTACATTGGAAAATTTTCCTAGGAGGTGGGTAAAAGACGGTGAAAAGTTCAACAAAATTTTTATATATCTAAAATTATTATAAAATGACTCCAATGAATTACATTGAACTTATATAGGTATTATGTATCAATTTTGGCCTAAAATAAATTTAAATAAAATAAATAATTATTTAAATAAAAAGGCAGTTTTTAAATAGTAACCTAGTGTTTTCACTATTAATCAAAATTTGAATGTTTTCAGAAAAATGCCAAAATTTCCCCCTAGGCTAATTTCGATATTCCAAATCAAAAAATGAAGTCCATTTTGAAAGATAAAATTTATAAAATTTCAAAAAGTGGGTATTACTATTCCTAACGGCTAGTTTATATAATATTTTAATAGCATATCGTCGTTTTGTGAAACTCGGTATTGCGTACAATGCAAGCTATCGAGGAAGGTCGTGATTGCGTGTAAAGAAATCCAAGATAGTGTTGTGTGTAGTGAAAGATTCATTTGATGATGTATATAACATAAAAAAAATATTTCTCATAAAAATATCGAGAGTTACATTATCCCTTAACCAAAAACATAATTTATCATCACTATACCTAATGAAAAATAATAATTTTGAATTAGCAACATACATATATCTATCTTTGACATTAATAATAAAATGTCCCAAAAATCAAAATACTTTTAGAAGGTGAAAATTTAGTTATTTACTAGATCATAACTCCTCCATAAGTTATTACCCAACCACTAATGTTGGACTTCTATTAAAAATATATGTCACAATTTAGAGTGTCTCTTTACGAAATACCTTAGGTATTTCTGAGTGAAACCTCATTCTTTAAGACTTCCCCATAAGTATATGATTAATTCGTTCAACAAATATATTTAATTTTGGTGTTTTGGGAATCATATTACAATGCTTAATCACTTCCTTCTTTCATAAGTTCTAGAACTTATATCTAGAACTATAAAACCCACATGTTATTTTTGTTACTTGTTTTTTGAGTTATATATTATTTAGGGTTACTTTGAGTTTTGGTAATGTTTTCACATGGAATTGGGTGTTTTCAAAATTTTATGGGTGTTTCATGGTTAGCATGTATGGTTAAGAGTAATGGTGTATCCAAATAGTATAGGTTCCCATTGGTTATATAGTAGGATCTGAATGATTGGAACATAATTTAATAAAATGTGTGACAAAACCATACAACCTTCCTAGATTCACATAAAAATATTAATATACTTATTCTTCCACTTCAATTTTAACCACCTCTTTTTTCTCCCCCTACAATCAGTCAACTGAGATTCTTGGATCTCAAGGGAGTCTTTATACTCCATCCCCTTTGATTTGTAGCCTATTTTCCCGCATATTACAATTGGTTTGAATTTAATATCCTCCTATTATCTTCCTTATATCCATTTTATTTCATTTCCCTAGGTATTCCCTTTTTCCTGAGAACCCTAAAATGTTATATCAGGTGTTTAAGGTTTCAGGTTGCTTCTAACCTATGGATTTTCTATTTTAGGACATGTATAAGGATATTTATTTATTATTTTATTTTTCATCAAGGGAAAAAACTCATTACTGCTTGATTTTCTTATGGTTGTGGGCAGTGTTTATATATACTTCCTTTATTATGCAATTTATTAGATGATTGTGTGTTATAAAATTATTTTTTATTAATGTTTATCTATATATAATGCTTAGATAAAAACAATTATGCGTTTTCTTAGAATCACATAAAGGGGTTTAGGGATAGATTTTGAATTTATATTAAAATAAAAGTCCTGGGTGTGCCCCACCTATTGAGAAAAGGTCAAATGGGTATTATTAAATAGTTTTGATAAAAAATAGAGGTCCCAAGCCCTGATTTATAATTTTAAATGTTTTTTGGTCCTTTTATATTTCTACTTCTAGTTTTAAAAAAGTCTGGGTTTCTAAATTTTTTCAAAGTACAATAATTTTTGAATTTTAAATACAAGGAAAAAGTCTCAGCATCCCGAGTTGGGTTTTTAAAAAAAAGTTTAGTTTGTCACTTTAAAAGTGCTTCATATTTTGTGATTCCCTATTTCACTTCCCTCTAATATTAGTATTTTTTGTTATTAGTTTTTTATTATTGTACAATGAATATAAGATGTAGAAGGGGTCGCTTTAAGTGAAGGTGTTAGAGGTGAGGTGTGGGATATTTCTTATATCCATATAATTATAGATTTTGATTTCGCTTACACCTCCATGGTTGTGTAGGAAACTAATAAGAGTATTTTAGGAGTAGTAATTCTAGTTGATATTATATTTATATATTGTGGAATTGGTTATCTTAGTGTTCAGGGATGGTTGTTCCAATGGTAGCTGCATGGTACTAGGATAGTTTAGGGCTACACTATTTTGATGGGACTAGTAGGATGGGCATATTCTTATAGGTTGACCTAAGGTTATTATTTCTAATTCAGGATCATATTACTTGAGTTCCTCAGTTAGTATACGATGACACTTGTAACTTGATAAATGTTTTCACACAGGGGATTCCATTTTATTTATTGTATGCCGTTATAATTTTTTCTTGTAAAATCATTACGTTGTGGATAACTTTAATATTTTTTCGTGACCTTATGGTTCTGCTTGATTACGATCTATTATCAATGAGAGGGTATGTTTCTTTTTGAAATGGATTAAAAGTTTCAATTGGAAGTCTATTTTGGGGGAAATGGATATTTTTTTTCAAGAGTGTCATTGAAATAGATTTTAAAAAGGGATTTTTTTGGAATTTTCCTTAAAAATGGGTTATTTTAGAAATAAAAAAAATCCTTGAAATAACCATCATGATTTTTTTAATAATGAGTTATAAAATGGAAAATCACATTTTATCTATTTTATTTAAAATTAGGACTCATAAAATATTTATTTAGAAGAATTACATTGAATTTGTGGTAAGATCATATTAGGATATTTTCCTCATACCCTACATACACATTTCTACTATGTTTATATATACTCTATTTCTTCACATAGCTCCAAGGTTTTATATTTTTTTCTTCTTGTTCATTAGGGATAGAGATAGTGAGTTGGGATGTGGGGAGAAACTCAGGGTTTCTTGTAGTTGGCTTTAGGCTTGGTTCAGTTTTTTCTATTTGGGTTTACAATTTTATCAACCAAGATTGAATTCCCTTATTGTATTTAGTTTTTCTTTATTTTTATTAATATATTTTTTCCTAGATGTTATTGTTCACTATTAAGGAGATTTGAATCATTATTATTGTCCACTATGGCTTATTTGGTTTGTAATTTATTTTCTTATTAGAAGTTTCATTGATGATCCATGCCATATTTTCAGAAATGGTTCCAATATATGTCAAATATGATTTGGGGGGAAAATTATTACCAAGGTATTTCTAGTGATTCCCAGACACTAGTTTCTAGCCTCTGAGGATTTTGAATTCTCTTCAGGCCTAGTGGAAAGTCAGGTCAGGTGACCTGTCAGGTCATCTATGGTCGAGTCATTATCCATGGTATCAAATCCAAGGTTCCTTTAAAATTAATTGGTTTATGATAATGCACCCTTTATCTTTATAATGGGATGTGGTGGTTTTGATATAAGAATATCAAAACTCAGGAGGTAGGGTGTAGGTAAAATATAAATATCACTTACCTACCCTGATCCTCAAGTTAACTTGGCTAGTTGGTATTGAGTCATTTATTTGATTTTTCTTTATTTTTTAATATATTTTGATGTGAAATAATGATATCTGGATTCACAATGATTTTGGAAGGTATTTTTTAGAGTAACTATAGGTTTTGGGGTTAATGTGAAAGTTCAACTATAATTACATGATTAACTCGTATGGCTGGTCAAACCATGTGGAACCCATGTAGAGGGTTCTAAAAACATTATATATCATGCCACATGGATTTCATCTAGCCTAAAAAAATTGTGTCTAAATAGCGCACAACTATCCATCCCTTTGAAATTTGATATTTTGATATCTCTTAGTTTAAGATTTCACCTAAAACGGTTTACACTTTTTTGGGATGAGTTAAATAGGGTTTTGATGATGTTTTATGTGATTTAAGTGGATTTTACATAATGTGTGGCCTTATGTTTGGTCACCCCAAGTGTGTGACTAATTTTAAACTATTGTTTTTAGTTAAATGGATTATGTTATAAAGGCTTGAGTTTAAAACCAGTTTTGGGTATTTTGTTTTAAAAAATGGTTGCTCTATTTTACACGGGAAATTTTATAAGGTTTAATTTTTCAATGTGGTATTTAAAAAGTGTTTTTAATAGAAAATTATACCTTTATTTATATGTTTTTGAATGAATTTATGTGAGAATTAGTATTTACATTTTTAATGAAGTTTCAAAATGGTTTCAAAATGTAATAAAATTATGAAATGATTTTTTCTTAATTTTAATGTGAATTGGTAAGTTTTATAAAAGTTTATTTATTTTAAATATGTGGTTTATGTTTCAAGGGTATAACTTGGTTTGGGGGGGGGGGTAAATTATTTATTCCATTAGTTTTTTAAGGGAATGGGGTTTTTAAACTGTGTGTTTGATGTATTTTTTTTGAATAGTTTGGGTTTTGGATTTTTACCATGGTTTTAATGAGATAGTTTGGATTATTTGTGAGGAATGAATCAATTCTATTCGTCACTCATGTTATTTGTAGTATGTCTCTAAGAAAGTGTTGAGAAAGAACATAAAAGTATTATCTTCAAGGACGATCCTTTTGGTGAGGTCTATCATTTCATAAAAATAATTTACTTTATTCTAAACTCTATATAGACATTGAAAAGAGTGTGAGATTTATAACCTTTTCTATTTAGGACTTATTTCAATTTTGTCCATTTGGGGTTGCCTCAAGGGTTTGGTGTGGAAAATGTTTGAATATTTATTGGGTGTAGTTTCATTTATGATTTTTGTTTATTTTTGTGGGTTTACTTTTTATGGATTTCAACCTATGTATGGTTTGTACTGATACTTGAGTGGATGTTTACTTTGATTGGTTTCAAGTTATCTTTTGGAATTTATTTTTCTGTGGATGTGTTTGTGCTTGGTTAATGGAATTTTATTTGTTTGAGGTTGTGGGGCCATGGAGGTTGTCCATTTGAGGTTTATTTTTAAAGGGTTGAATAAGGTAGAACTTTTGATCTATAATTAGGAATCCAAAACCAATAATTCTTTTTAGTATTCACCTAATGGTTCTAGTTTCATTTCATGGGGTTTTCATGGGACGATATCCCATGGTTGAGGTTTTAGTTTATACATATAGAGTTATAGTATAGGATGGATGTAATGAACCAATCCTGAATCACATGAATATTAAATATATTTAGATGAATATTCAATACATTTTACAAACACACTCTTGAGGACCGTAATAGTTTTGTGCCTTTGGAATCATGTAATTTATTCTTCTAACTTGTGAAAGATCTTCAAAATCTCTTATAAAGACATTACCATTTAATACTCCTACTTAAAAATTTTTATTATAACATGAGGAATGGAAACATAATAAGGGGTGAGCTCAAATTCTCAGTAAGGTTAAACAAATAAAACATGAACCTAAATATGTAAAAACATGAACATAAATTTTGAGAATCACACCATGCATAACATATATCAAAATTACGAGTCATGGAATAAATATTGGTAATTCATAAGGCATAAATCATAAAATAACATGAACCATGAGAAAATATCATTATCATAAATCATATAATTTCGGAAAACACATAATTATAGAAAATAATTTCCATATTAGCCAATTCTCATTTTCGAGAACATCATAGTGGACAAAGTCCATTACTGAACTGCGTTTACATGACATTCCATCCATGTATTATTGAACCAGATTTACTTGTCAAACTATTCATGTATATCTCATGATATATAAATATTTACCCAATACATTGGTGGGAGATGTGGGTCCCACCCAACTCATAATGACATCATTCTTATGTGTACCACAAAAACATAAACCATTTATCATAGCATAACCCAAGGATTAAAATGGGTTTCTTAAACATGATTCCATAATAAAATATTCCAACTTAAAAAAATGAATTTAATAAATTAAATTTCATCATAAAAACAAAAAAATAATAGTAATAATAGGGATATGAACCTAATCCTATTTAAATAATGTCATCTTAGATGGAAAATAGTTTTGATATAACATTTGAAATTAATTCTTGAGGAAAACATCTTTTCTTCTTCAATTTTTTTTTCCTTTTATCAAAATTCCATTTGTTTTTTAAAATAAAAAGATTTCTTTGAAAATAATGTTTAAAACATGTAAGTGAAGTTTCATGGAAATATGAAATCATGAAAATTTAAAAATCCATTAATGCCGTATAAGTTAAAAAAACATTCTTCTCTTACTTTTTCCAGTAAATTCAAAAGTACCTCATATCGAATAGCGACAAAATATTCCTTTCATACCATTTAGTAAAAATTCACCAACGGGTAAAATTGACTGTATAAAATTACAGAAGAATATAAATATTACTAAATATTTAGGGAACATGGATATTAATGACAAATATACCCTAGTAAATACTAATGAATAAAAAATCTCAAATAATAATGAGATTGAAAAATTATCCCTTACCGATTTATAATCAATCAAATCAAATGAATAAAAAAATTAAAGAGAATTATATGAATATCATAAACTTAATAATAATAACCATTAAAATATTCATGGGCATAAAAACCACAGCTCAAAAGAAATAGGCGGTGTATAAGGCATATGTCCCAAATAAATAAATGCGAGACAAAATAATCCCTTACCTTAGGTCAAATTACTTTTGTTTGTGACTGAAACTCTTATATAGTGGTTTTAAAAATATTAATATGTTTTAAAATAACCATAATAATATTTATTATATCATATAATATTTACTTATGATATTATATTACACGTACATTTATCAATTCTGTGTTACACCAACGTTTTGTGTAATAATTGTTTTTATATTGTATGTGTTTTGACTATTTATTCTTTGTCTTATTACTTAGATAATAATATACATACATATATAATGTAAAAAAGTATTTATGTATCATATATATTAATTTTATAATTATATATAACATATTGATAAATAAAATGCAATACAACGTTCATGGAGACAATTGGTCATACATACACATGAACACGATTTCAGTATCCTTATTAAATTAAATGGATGCAAGTAAATGAAATATATATATATATATATATACATAAAACAATTATAATCATTATTTCATATATTTATTTTTTTAACTATATATACTTTATAATCATTCTTTAATGGTTAATGTGGAGGATGAATCCTATCACGTCATGGAGACGGTAAACCGTACATATGCACGAGCGACGACATCATTCACTTAATGGTTAAATGTTATGGAATTGGATGGTATATTAATTATAAATAATAATTATCATGTCATATTAATTATGTAAATATTTTATATTCATTGTTATGCTCATCAAAATAAATTAATGTTGAATAACAAATTACACCACAACATGGAGACGGTAAGTCGTACGTACGCACACATGGTGATATTGTTATTCGTAGGATGGATTGAAGGAGAAATATGGTTGTTTAATAATTTTAATAACATCTAAGTATATAATTTATAATGTATTTATTACTATATAATGAACAAATCATGAAGAAAAATTATAAAAATAAATAAGTTTGAAAGAATTGATAGTGGAGATTACCTATTCTTCGACGTGCTTCCTCTAAATCTCCCATTAGTGCACAAGATTTGGTTTTGGAAGAAGACCAAAACCTATAGAAATTATCTAGTAAAGTTTATAATAGAAATGGTCAAGGGATTTCTGAACATTAAATCTCAAATTTATGTGAATAGGTGAGGGAGGAGGTGCCATTTTATAATTGAGGTGAGGGGCACCGTTGGAAATTCTTAAAATATTAAATTAATATAAATTAATTTTTTTAATCCAAATGATTCCAAGTTGAAATATGTTAAATATAATTTAATATAAGGATAGTTATAAATCATCTCATCCAATAATTTTTTACATGTATTTAATTTATTTTAAACCTTGTCATTTTGGTTTACCCTTAATTATTATCTTTTAATTTTAATTGTGTTAACAACATTTTAAGTATTAAGAGGATATAAATTTAAATTATATGGGGTAAATTTAACATAATTAAACACTTAATTAACCTTTAGACTTTATCAAATTAACTATGTAATTTTAAAATATTTTTCGGATTTTAAATAATTTAATATTTTTCAATTTTTATAAAACATCAATTATGTAAATTTTTACACTATTAATTTTATTGAATTTAAATAAAATATATAAATAGATATAACTTTTAAATTACCATTTAATAGTCTTATTGAATGTTATATGAACCTAGAAAAATCTTGGATGACATAAATTATGTCATATAATATTTATTTTAATATTTATAATATCAATTTTTTGATTCATTCATTAATAAAGCAATCCTTACATCATCATTATGTAATAATTAAATTTAATTATTTGTTGTCTAAAAATTATAAATAAAATACCATGATGTACGAAATATTTTTATATTTTTAATTAATATTTATTGTCAAAGATATAACTTGTATAGCCCCATATTAATTTTTTTAGTAAGAATATATATGTTTAAAACATATTTTCCATTACATTAAATTAAACGTTATAAGTCTCATAATCACACCCATGTGGATTTTAAAGGCCAAGAATTTATTCCAAGGGTTATCTTTATTGGAAAAATCTCATCCAATAATATTATGACAAGTTTTAGGGAAGTTTTATAATAGTATTCTTGACCTTAATTACCTATTTTATCCTTTTACCATATTAATAAAAATTACTGAAGTTACTATTGATAATGCTCAAAAATAAAATAAATATATTTAATTAATTTGGAACTAATTATTTTAAATTTGGAGTCCATTTTTCAAATTTAAAACACAGAAGTTTCATTAATTAATTTAAAATCAATCCCATCGTCAGAATGAGAGGATGTGTTTTTTTAAGTCAAAACGTTGTAAAAGATTGAAATGGTTTTACATCTCCATTCAATGTAAAATTAATTCTAATGACATAAATTATATTGAATGGTAAAAATATATTCTATTAATACTTTTAAAACGTTAAATAATATAACGTAACCATATAAAATATTTTAATGAAAAAGTTGTTTTCAATTAAAAGTTAGCATATTTTTACTATTTATCAAAACATGAATGTTATCAGAAAAATATAAAAAAATCATCGAATGTAATTTTTCTTATCCCACTTCTTAATAAGAGGTTTGTTTTTTCATATAAAAATTATTAATTTTTCAATATCATAATTTAAAAGGGGTTCTCCATTAAAGGTGTTAAAATTGCATTTTATAAAAAATAGTTCTTTTATCCGAAAAAATGAATTTGTTCTTATATCATGTCTCGAAAAAATATAAGATGAATTTTAAACATAATATTTAATATATTAAATATATATATTATATTAAAAAAATCCATCAAGAGTGATTTTATTATTTTATAACCTCACTAATTTTCATTTAAATAGTTTTTTAGATGAAAGTCAATACTGTTCATACCCACCATTATAATGACTATTTTATATGGTAAAATAATAATGTTTAGTTGTTCAAATAAAATAAGTCTTGTGTGAAATGAATTATATCAAAAGAACATGAAATTTTATGCAAAAAAAGCCAAGCATAGCATTGTGTATACTACAAGCTAAGCTAGTGTGGTGTATTACGCAAGCTTATACTGGTGTAGTGTACATCATAAGATATCAAAGAATATATATATTTCATAAAAATATCAGGGCATTACATTCTACCCAACTTAAAATGAATTTCTCCCTCATAAATTTTTGGGGTTATAAATGTTTTAATACTTGAACGTTTCTTTCATTGAAACCCACATTATAAAAAGGAATACTAAAACATCATTTTAAGAAGGAAATTTAGAAATATAAAGGTTACCTAAAGAAACTCATCACTGGGTTTCCACATAGGAGAACATAGAAGGTAAGTGAAAACACGGATATGGAATAAAAATCAAACTATCAATTTCTAATGGAGACTAATAGAGAACATCATTAGAATAATGTTATCAATAAAAATCCATTAGTATGCAATGATCTAAGAGACCAAATTATTTATCAGATAATAGGGCAATACGATTATTTTTTTGATTTTCAGTACCCTTTTCTTAAAGGTGAATAACATGAGAAGAAATAATTACATTATTTCAGTACAATCTCACTGTTGGTCATGCCTTGAACAATTTCCACTTCTTATCTTATTCAATGAAAATAATTTGAATTTTCAATCATGAAATGTTAGCAGATCATGAAATCCATAAATAGAATGATAGTTCATTCCAACTATCTTTATCATGACCAAAAGTTAACACAAATTGTGAAATATGCATAAGTCCACCTACGGAGAGATAAATCATTATTATAAAAAAATTCTTCCAATGTTTAACTCAAACTTTCCATAAATGATGATAATAAAATCCTTTTTACAACTGAAAATCCAAAACATTAGATAGAGGTTCACTAATATTAGATCAACCTTTATCCCTTATATATCATAATTGTATCTCTTATTTTCCTCATTTGAAACATATGAACACCTTCATCATGTATTCTATTGATAGATGGTAATAACCTCAATTATCATATATCTTTATTGAAAACATGCATGTTTCCTTATTCTTATGTTAATAAAGTTGTAAAATTCTTCTATGATAGCATAACCCACATTCCAATAAATCCTTAACCAGTTCCAAGGTAACTAATATCGTCCAATTTACTTATTCTTATCCAACATATCTTTATCAAAATATCATCACCTCAACATCATGCTCATATTAAAGCTTATCCTTCCCTTAATCATTTGTTTTCTAAAAACATCACCGTATTACCTCAATAACATTACATGGTTACTTGTAAAACTCAAAATATACTTTAAAATACATAAATAAAACCACAATAGACCACTACATAGATAATTAAATATTCCATAATACTATAAAATAGTTTCTACAACATTATTATGGGATCCCATTTCACAAACACTTAATCATTGCACCACTTCCTTGTCATACTCAACATTACCAAGAGTGATCACATATGATTTTCCATTATATTTTCCCTTAAGAGGTTCTTTACATTTATCATCGTTGATAACCCTTGGATTAGAGCATTGGTTAGCATAATTCCCCATTTCTATAGACTTATAACATTGATGTGTGAGAGGTGCATTCAATGTATCCTTTTCTTTATTTGCATCATTAGATACCTTTTTCCATTTCTTTAGCACTCTACTACCCAATGACCTTATTTTAAAAATTTAAAACATTTAAAATTCCCTTTAAGACAATGTATACTATTATTCCTTCCACACTTTGAACAGAAGGAAACAGTCATCTAGTTTTCACCATTGTTTTGATATTTTCCCTTGAACTCCGTCTTCCATTTCTTGTTAAAACTATGACATTGATTTGTATCACAAACTTATATTTACACAATGATATCACAAAAAAAAATCTATTCATAGCTACTAATGTCTCTTATAGCTAACTCCCTTATAAGACTTGGTTTTAATCCACTGAAGAATCAGTTAACTTTACTTTCAGGTTGGATGATAAATCTAAAATCATACCTTGAAAGTACTGTAAAATTTTCCTCATATTTACCAATGGATTCACCATATAGTTTCTTAATCTCTATGAAATCATTTTCCATATTCATATGAATAATATGAGGAAATCACTTATTGAAAAATAAGTTCTTGAACTCATCCCATTCCATGGATTCAATTACATATTTCTCCCTCATATTCTCTATTAGAGTCCACCACTACTCCACTTTGTCTTCAAATTGATAAACAACCAAAATGAATTTTTCATGTTTCAAACAGTTAAGGTTATAAAATATCTTTTCAATGGAACTGATCCATTGTTTAGAAATAATTGGATCCGGGGACCCTTTGAAAGAAGGTGGATGTTGCGTCATGAAGGACTCCACAGAATGTTGTTCCCTTATTAGCTCATTTGGAAGTCCAGAATGATTCATTGCTTGTGTAAGTAAAGCGATAATATTTATTCATTCCATCTCCCATAATAATTGGTTGTTCAGGAGGGTATTAATTACATTTCCCATTGAATTCATCATTAACATGGTTTATTCGGCTTCCAGACATTGTCTAAAACCAAAAAGAATATCATGAGAGGAAAAAACAAGGAAAATTAAATATTCAAGGGGAAATACATTCAATCTCTAACATCTTAGGTTTAATTCTGTGTTAATAATGATCATTTCCAAAATTCTATTATTTTAACCTATAGTAATACTTATCCATAGGGAAATACCTAGACATACCTTAGAAATATATCTAGAGGTATCAATACAGATTTCAAATCCTAGCTTCCAAAGGTTGAATAAACCTTTCCTATGATACCAATTATAATGACCCAAGCATGAATTACATGAATATTACTTATTTTTATGTTAATATTCATTACATTTTAAAAATTCACACCCGATGAATGTAACCGTTTAGTGCCTTTAGAAATCTGGAATACATTCTTCTAACTTGTGAAAGATCTTCAAAATCTCTCATAAATATCTTCTCATTTAGTACTAATACTTATAATAATTATTTATAACTCAATGAATGGAAACATAATAAGGGGTTAGCATAAATTCTTAGTTAGGGTAAAAAAATAAAAAATGAACAGTAGAATGTAAAAACATGATCATAACTTTTTAGAATCATACCGTGTATATCATATATCAAAATTACGAATCATGGAATAAATCTTGGTAATTCATAAGGTATAAATCATAATAGAACATGAGCCATGAGAAAATAGAAATTTAATAAAACATGTAATTATGTAAAATACATAAGAATAGAATGAGTTTCTTAGACATCATTCTATCATAACATAATTCATGGAAAATAAATGGATTTCATAAATAGAATTTTATTATAAATACAATAAAATCATAATAATAATTGGGATATAAAAATACCCTTATTTATATATGGTCATCTTATATTAAAAAATTGTTTTTATATAACACATCAAATTAATCTTGAGGAAAATATCATTTTTTTCAAAAATAAATCTTTTCTCAAAACTCCAGGCAATTTTAAAAGGATATAATTTCATTTAAAATATAATTGAAAACATTTAGGGTAATATTAATGTAAATAAGGAACCATGAAATCAAAAAAAATCCATTCATTCTATATATGTTAAAAAAACATTATTCTTATACTTTTTAAGGTAAAGTAAAAAAAGTACATTGTATCGAATAACTACAAAAGATTCCTTTTGTACCATTTATTAAAAATTCACCGATTGGTAAAATTGACTTTAAATAATTTTATAAGAATAGAAATATTATTAAATATTTTGGGAACCAGAATATGGATGATAAATATACCCTAGTAAATACTTATGAATAAACAATATCGGATAACAATGAGATTGAAAAATTATCCCTTACCGATTTATAATAAGTGGAATAGTATGACTCATAAAATAAAGAAAATTATATTAACAACATAACCTTAATAATAAGAAACATAAAAATATTCATGGGAATCATAAAAAAACTCAAAATAAATAGGTGGTGTGTAAGGAAAATGTCCCACATAAATAAAAGTGAGACACAATAATCCCATACCTTAGGTCCAATTTCTTCCGTTTGTGTCCCAAACTCTTGTATAATGATTTGAAACAAATTATTAACTTTTAATAGAACTATAATATTATTTATGATAAAATATATGATTCAAATTATGACTTTATATTACCCATTCATTTATCAATTCCATGTAAAGAAACGTTTTGGGTAATGATAGTTTTGTTAATCATATGTGTTTTGACTTGTTATTCTTGATATCATTAATTAGATCATGATTTACATACTTAAAGAATGTAAAAAACTATTTTAATATCATATATATTCATTATAGAAATATATCCAATAGATTTATAAATGAAAATACATTGTTTATGGAGACGCTGTGACACACGTACACATGAACACAGTTTCAGATTCCTTATTGAATTGAATGGAAGCATGTAAATGGCACACATATATATATATATAATTGCAATAGAATCATTATATCATATATTTTATTCTTATTTATTATATATTATTTAAAATCATTCTTGAAATGTTAACGTGGAGAATGAATCTTATTGCGTCGTAGAGACACTGAGTTGTACGCACACACGAGTGAAGATATCATTCCATTAATGGTTAAATGGTATATAATTTAATGATATATTAATTATATATAATATTTAAATTTTCATATTCATTATTTAAATCTTTTATATTCATCATTATACCCATCTAAATATTGTAGTTTTTGAATAGCAAATTACACCACGATATGGAGATGGTAAGCCATAAGTACCCACACATGGTGATATCATTATTCATAGGATGGATAAAAGGTGAAATATTGTTGTTTCATAATTATAATTAAATATAAGTATAAAATTTATATTTTATTTATATCTTTATAATGGAAATTCTCATGAAAAATCATTTGAAGAGGAAAGAAGTTTGAAATAGTCGATAGAAAAGATTACCTCTTCTTTGACGTGCTTCCTCTAAATCTCCCCTTAGAGCACTAGAGTTGGTCTTTGAAGAAGAAAAACCTTCTATAATGTAACTAGGGAAGTTAATAATGGATATTTTCTGGGGATGGACGATATTTAAGTCTCAAATTTGAATTAAGAGGTGAGGGAGGAGGTATCTTTTTATAATTGAGGTGAGGGACACCCATGGAAATTCCTAAATCATTAAATTAATATTTATTAAAATTTTTAATAAAAATTATTCCAAATTGAAATATGTAGAAGATACGATTATTATAATTCAAAATAATCTCATCCAATAATTTTTATACATGAATTTGATTAATTTTAAACCATATATTTTCAGTTTACCCTTAATTATTCTCTTTTAGTTTTAATTTTGGTAACAACATTTTATGTATTAAGTGGCTATAAATTTTAATTATATGGGGTATATTCACATACTTGTACAATTAATGAACTTATAGACCTTATCATAGTCAATTTTTTGTTTTAAAATATTTTTAGTATTTTTCAATAATTTAATAATTTACCATCTTTATAAAACATCAATTATGTCAATCTTTACACTATTGATTTTATTGAATTTAAATAAAATATAAGAAGATAGATAATTTAGAAAAAAACCATTTAAAAGTCTTATAACAAGTCATATTAACCTATAATAATTTTGTATGATATAAATTATTTCAAATAATAATTATTTAAATATTTATAATATCATTTTTTTGATTCCTTGATTAATAAAGAAATCACTACATCATCATTGTGTCATAATTAAATTTAATTATTTAATGTATAAAAATTATAAATAAAATACCATGATGTAGGAAATATTTTTCTATTTATAATTATTATTTATAGTCGAATAGATCACTTATATAACTTCATATTAAAATTGTTTTAGTAATAAGATACACATTTATAACATATTTTCTTTTACTTTAAATTAAAAGTTATTAGTCTCTTAATCACACCCAAGTGGATTCAAAATACCATATTTTCGTCCCAATGGTTGTATTGGTTGTCCATATCACATAAAATAGTGTTATTACAAGTTTCATAGTAGTTTTATAATAGTATTCTTACCCTTAATTACATGTTTCACCCTTTTACCGCATCAATAAAAATTACCAAAGTTACTGTTCATAATACCCAAAAATAAAATAAATCTATTTATATAATTGAGATATACTAATTAAAAATATATATTTAATTTTTTTTAAAAAAAAATACAGAAGTTTCAGTAATTAATTTAAAATCAATGTCGTTGTTGGAATGAGAGAACACGTTTTTTTTAAAGTTAAAACATTATGAAAGATTGAAATGGATTTAAATTTGAATTAAGTTTAAAATTAATTATAATGAAATAAATTATATTTAATTATATAAAAATATAATATTTATACTTTAAAACCAGTCAATAATACAATTTCACTATATAAATTATTTTGATGAAAAAAGTTGTTTTTAATTAAAATTTAGCTTATTTTTACTATTCATCAAAACATGAAAGTCATCAAAAAAATATCAAAAATTAATCCAATGTAAATTCTTATATCATAATTCCACATAAGAGGTTTATTTTTTAATATAAATCTTAATAATTTGTCAAAATACTAATTTAAAAGCGGTTCTCCATTAAAAAGTGGTAAAATTTCATTTTTGGAAAATACTTCTTTTATCCAAAAAATTGAATTTGTTCTTATACCATGTCTAGAAAACATGTAAGATGAATTTTGAACATTATATTGAATATATTACATATATATATATATATCATTAATAAAATCCATCAAGAGTGATTTTATTATTTTATAACCTCATTTATTTTCATTTAAACAGTTTTTCAGATGAAACTTAATACTGTTCATACCTTCAATTATAATTACTAGGTTTTAAGGTAACATAATAATATTTAGTTGTTTACTTAAACTCAGTCTTTCCTAGAATTAATTAAATCAATATAACATGAAATTGTATGTAACACAAGCCAAGCATAGCGTTTCCTATACTGTAAGCTAAGTCGATGTTGCGTATTGTACAAGTTTATTTTGGTGTAGCGTATGACAAAAGACATAAAATAATATATATATATATATATATATATATATATCTAATAAAAATATGTGGGAATTACAATGGATTCCCATGTAGTCACTTTTTGTAGCTAGTGGTGGTTAGTTCCTGGTTTTTTGGTTTAATATTATTATACATTACTAATGGATTTGGGATGGATTTAGTTTAGAGATTTTGATCAGTTGGGGGTGTATATCCTTGATATTTTGATCAGTTTCTGTTATAATGGTCTTTAATGGTTAGTGGAATGTTTCTTTCCACTGATGATTTATTAATGATGATGTCTATGTTTTATGGTTTCTTCCTTATATGAATCCTTTTCTCTTATATCACCAATATAGAAAGGTTATAAATAGTTCATAGGCATGTATTAAGCATCCATTCTCTTAGGAACTTTGGGTTTAATGGTTGTGTTTTGATTTGTTTTTAGAGTCATTGGGTGATGTGTATAGATTTTGATCCAGTTTTTTAAAGACTTTTCATGGATAGTTTTGATAGTGTATCACATGATTAGTTCCTTTCAGTGAGTTATTTATTAGTTTTCAAAAACCCAACAACCTTGAGAATTGGGTGTGAAAGACCAACTGTTCTAGTTGACCTATCTTTTTTTTCCAAGAACATTTTAGGAATAGAAATATGTATGGTGAGGGTAATTATAACAATGATGTGTTACTATAGTTTGTTATTCGGTTTTATTTTATACTATTTTTGGTTACTTTGAGTTTTGAAATTTTTTTTCCTGAAATTTATGTTTTTAGACTTTTATAGGTGTTTCATGGTTAGAACACACAGTTATAAGTAACCATGTTCCCAAACTATGTAGGTTCCTAGTATGAGCCTCACAGTTGGTACACAATATACAAAATCACATGAATAAACCATGAAGTTCGTAAATTTTTTTAAAAATGTGAATTTACTTATTTTTCCATTCTATTTTAACTCTCTACACTTTCTCTCTTACCAACATCATTTAGGCAAGACTCTTAGATCCCTAGATATGATTTATTCTTCCCCTTTGATTTTTGGCCTCCATTCCTCTGAATTTTAAGTGGATTCAAGTAATCTCATCTAATTCTCCTCCTTTCCATTTCTCTCTCATATTTCTCCCATTTCATAAGTATTCCCTATCACATGAGAACACTAGTATAAAACACATGGGGGTTTAATGTTTTAGGTTGCTTCAAACCTAGAGATTTATTATTTTGGATTCCTAGAGGGAGAGCCTTTCCTTTTTTGGGAGTTCATAATGAAATTAAAAACATAATATCTTTATTTTATTTTAGTTGATATAGGTTTTTCTATGTACTTAATTTATTATATAATTTATGGAATTATTGGGTGTTATAAAATTTTTTTTAATTAAAGTATATATATATATGATGTTTGGATGAAAATATAATTTTTTTTCACAAATTTTAAAAAAGGGTGTAATAATTGTATTTTGATTTTTTTTGAAAAAAATTATTTTGGAGTTCCAAGAAAATAGTAGATATGATATCTTGAGATATTTATGGTCTGATTAGTTGGATGGAACTACTAGGATAGGAATATTTTTATAGGTTGACATAACGTTCTTATTACTAGTTTACAATCATATCATTTGAATGCCTTGTTTAATATCTCATGAAGACTGTAACGTGATAGATAATTTAACATAGGGGATTCCCTTTTTTATTATATCCCCTTATTATTGCTTCTAGTATTACATTTATGTCGTGGTTTATTTTTATATTACTATGAAATATAAGGTGTTCTTTTTGGTGATCTCATATCCATGGAATGGTACATTTCTTTCCAAAATGGTTTAAATAGTTAATTTGAAAAGTTGTTTTTGTGAAAAAGGGGTATTTAATTTTATTTTTCACGAATGTATTGAAAAGGATTTGAGAAAAATGATTTATAGTACTTTTACTTAAATATAAATGGGTTGGATTTAAAATGCGAAGATTTCTTGAAATACGGGTTCTGTTTTTATTAATTTTAATTTATAAAATGGGAAATCTTATTTAATATACTATTTTCAGACTAGTAATAATGTATTGTTTATTTAAATTAATTCCATATACACCATGGTGAGATCCTACCAATCCATTTTTCTCACATCCAGAATACAAACTACAATATGTGTGTGTGTATGTAATATCTATTTCTTCACATAGGTTTTGGATTATATATAATTTTTTTCTTATTCATTTTAATAGGAAATGGTTATTTAGTATCTTTATAGAAACATTAGGTTTCATAGAGTTGGCTTCAATCTTGGTTATGTTTGATTATATTTTGGTTTACTAGTATATCATCCATGATGGCCTTTCCTTATTATATTTAGTTTTTATTTAGTGTAAATATTTTATATTTATTATTGGATATTGTTTTCACTATTAAAATGATTTATATCATTATGACTATTGATTATGTCTCATCTTGTTGGTTGTTTATTTTCTTTTTCTTATTTGATATTATAGGGATCACCCATTCAAGATTTTTAGCAAAGGACCTGTTACATGTAAACTCTTATTTCCTGGTGAAAGCATTCCCTTGGTATTTACTACTATTACCAAGAACTAGTTTACAACTGGTGAGGATCAGGACTAGTGGTGAATCGGGGTGGGTGATATGTTAGGTCAACCCAAGTTTGTTCGTTACACAAGTATTCACCTCCATTGTTTGAAAGAATACGCTTTAATTTCTGAACGTATTCCATTTCCACCAATTATTTTAATGAAATAAAATCATGAAATAAATTTGAAATATGATTCAAAAAGTAAATCCAAACTTTTACTATATAATCATAAATAAAGGTTAAGAATTAATTTGAACCTCTGAGGGATTGAATTGAGGTAGGCCCCCATAAATCTTTATGAACTATCTTCATGTTCTGGGGTCTAGGATTCTATCAGTATAATTTTAAGGATAGCCTTTTTTGTTTCCATAATACACACCTCTCACATATTTTTATTTCAATGTGATTAAGATTCAGTATGCTTTTACATTTTATAAATTTTATGTTATTATCACTGAGATGACTTATTTTTCAATACCAAACATCTGGATCTTCCGATGATATAATTTTTGCTAATAAAATTTCATATATGATTCTAGTAAAATAAAACATTATATAATTTACACTTTTTATAACCTCTATAGATCCCCTATTCCAATTCCATACTCTATTAAAATACAAGCGTCGTAGTATACTTCATAAAGTTTACCCATGAAAATTATGTTCTTCTATATCCCTGAGATATGGTTAAATTATTTGAGTCCTATGAAACCCCTATTATTCATTTAGATATTTACATATCCATTCCATATGATCTCCATAGCTTCATCATATACTAAATATACTTTTCCAAAACACCTAGATACATTAATTTCAACGTAAATTTGATGTCCCATAGAATGGAATGATACACATGGGCTAACCACCCAACCCCCCACTAAAATGTTAACACTTATTGAAAATTCACTGCCTACTTCTAAAGTACTATTGGAATTTGAGATTCTCAATGTTTATGGCCTTCTACATATTTACTTATTACTCATGCTACCCCTTTTTAATTTTCCCCTTTTTCCACACTTCCAACAAACAAGACCAAGACTTTGTAACTAGACTCGATTCTTCACCCTAATCTGATCTTCTGATGGTTAATTAATATTGTTATTCAATTGAGGTGGCCATCCACACCCATAATCATTTAGAGAATTACTAAATATTGTTTTGAATTATCATTATTTTATCTCTTAATTTAGGATTAGGTTTTATATACCATCAAACACCAAAATATTTTCATCCACTAGAGTTACTAACTATAAAAACAAAACATCCAGGCTCTGCGAATGTGACAATAACAAAATTATCATAGAAAAATCATCCAATAATGTTATCTTAACTGATTCAAGCTACACACATATCATTTATAAGTCATTCACAAGATCTTATACCGTTTTTTCATCAAATAAACTTTATCTAAGAAAACATCACATTATGAAATCTTTATTCAGTGTCATAGGTTCCTCAAACATATTCATCAACATCTTCAATATGTACGATTTAATTTTATTTTATTATATTTTGATAGAAAAATTTCCTGCTAATGAAATCCTATAAATTCCCATAACTTCTTATCCATCCATTTTCCCCCTTTTCTATTATTTCATATTGTATGCTAGTTAGTGGAAAATCCTAGTTTTTTTAATGATTTGATTCTCTATCCTCCTATTCCAAAATACAAAATATAATCCATAAATCTTATCAAACAAAAAACTACCATAATATTATGAAATTCCTTTAATTTATAGTGTTCCCACATTGAAAAAACTCCACCAAGGTAAGTGAGTACTCACTACTTTATAGAAATAAAAAACCTTCTTTAATACCACTTATTGGGAATTTGAACCGGTCACACCTTCTGATCAAACAACTATAATTTTTCCCCATTACAACAATGAAATATAATCATGAAAAATTCCATCATATTATGAATGGTATAAATTTTATCCCTAATAATGTGTACCAAAAGTGGGAAGTCATCACACCTTAGTCGACACAAAAATTATACTCCAATGAGAATTCACAATAAGAAACATCAAAAATAACAAACAAAAGAACACACGAATTTATATTCTTAAAATAATGTGTCCTATGTGGATAGAAGAAATATTTATTATTATTTTCATTATCATCATATGTATAAGTAGTTTAAAAAACATTACAAAGTACAAGTAATCTCCTAAAACTCTATTGTTTTCCTTGATCTGTTCTTGGCACATCAAAGTAAGCATTGCGGTCTCACACACTAATATAATAAGTTCTATCTGATCAATAAGTTAATCCAACTCCATTTAAATTATGGAAAAAATAGTATTAAATATTTATATTTGATAAAAAATATGGGGACCCTTTCTTTTACCAATCTTTCTAATTATTATCACTCCATCTTAACTACACTAGAATATGTGAACTTCTAGTGATACTAATTCCCCAAGGAACCCAAAATAATCATGAATACTAAAAAATTTATTTTAAATTACCTATTAGGTTTATTAATTATATTCTCACTTAATTCATCCTTCCATAAAAAAATACTTACCATACCATTAATTTTACTTCATCACATATATCTTATTTTTTAATATTGGATTTTCTCATCCAAAAACGGAAAGGATCAACATAGGATTGATAAGATTCTAAATATCCTCCAAAATGAGTTAAGGAACTATTTTGATCATGAGGATTTTTCAAGTTGTTTTAGATTTTGAGGGCAGGTGTAAAACCTTGACAACTTAATATAAGACCAACATTAAATAAATAAACGTGTTTGATACCATCATCCATTCGTAACACCAAACATAAAAAAATGTGATATATTTAGATAAAATAATAATATTTTAGTATAAACATTGGAACATACTCATTTAATTAGGGTTAATGAATAAGATTAACCAATTTAGGAAATATATATAAAAATAAAATACATTCTACTTTTAATATGAATGAAATTCAATTAGTTTGCCTATAATGACTAATAATATCATTTATTATTTAGAAAAGTATTTACATAAATATGTTCTTTTATGTGATATGAATTTATATTTAATGTAACTTATGATTAATTAATATAAGTTATGTTTTATATTAATAATTATTTAACACTAATTTAGTTATTAAATGATATGAAATAATAATAACGATGGTTAATATTTGTAGATGACATCTTTAATAACTTTAGTTTTTAATTATAGTTTATGATCTTATTCAAAAATCAAAATTATAAATTTTAGAATTTTAATTTTACAAGAGAGGTATCATTTTATTATTTATAATAACAATATTAGTTATGATTAATTTTTTGGTTTTTAAAAAAAATGATTTTTAGTTGAAACATATGGTTTTCATGAAACATGTAATTATATGACTTTATCATTATATAAGAATGAAATATAAAATTAATAAACCATTTATGTGATAAAATTTTAATATATGGAATAAAATCATGTCTTTTAAGATATTTTTTGATCTTACAAAATCTATTCCAATCATTGTTAAAACTAGAGTAAAATATTACTTTGATAAAACTTATTTTCAGTCATTATTTGGTTCAAGTATTTTCAATTTGATATTTATTTTTTGATTTCCATGAATAAATCTTAAGTATTATTTATTTTAAAAAACTATTATTTTTCATAATGATTGATTATTTTTATGACTATCTCTTATACATAACATTTAATCTTTAAAACAATTTTTTTAAAAAAAACTATTTTTCTGTGTTATGTGTGAAAATATTTAAATTAACTTTTGAAACCATTAAAAATTTTATTTGATATAAAGACTAATAAAATTTAAATCAGATGTTTTGATTTAGTTAAAAGGTTAAATATTTTTTAATTAATATTAATTACAAAGGTTTAAAACTAATTACCAACATAAAATTAAATTGGGGAAAAAGTTAAAAAGTTAAAATCAAAAGCAATAGAACACTCAATTTTCTCCAAAAAAATTATTTTCATCTGATTTTAGACCCGAAATATTTTTTCCATCCTCTTTTTTCTATTTTTGAGCCATTTACCTTGGAATAGTTATATAAAATTATTGAAAATTCTAAAGGCCATTACATGGAAAATTCAAGAACCTAATGTAAGTATTAGATACTACATAACTTTTATTCTTAATTATATTAATTAAAATTTATTATAGACATATTAATATAATTATATTAGTATAATTTAATTTCTTTAATGCTACCATATTAAGGATATTATCATTTTTATTCAAATATCTAATCCATTAAGAAAAACAATGTAACGTCAATCATGCGTGTGCATGGACTACCACTTACAAAAAACGACGATTTATGTTTTTTATAACTACCTATAATGTAAAGTATCAAGGATTTATTAAATGAATAAATATGGGTTTTATATAAAAATTATGATTCTAAAATTTAAAATTATCAAATACCATCATTTCATCCATTTATTGAGAAATGATATCCTTAATTTTGTGTACATGTGGACTACCGACCCCACGAGTGGTGAATTTTATTTGTGATTACCACTTAAAATGGAAGGTTTTATGAATGATTTTAATTTAGAGTTATGATATATTTTAAATTTTTATGTTTCATAAAATCTTCTATTAAAATTATATAATAATATAATCTTATTCATTCTAGAATTATAACACGCTCATGTGTCGGTTAGTTTTATGGCCCACATGATGATGTGGTATTGTTTATGTAATGAATGACTAAGAAAATTAATATACTAGTAATAACATATAATAGTAAGTTATTCATGAATATTTAATTTTCTTATAATAGTATTGTAAATGTCTAAATATGTTATCAAAATATCATCTTTTTTCGTTAATAACCTTTGAAACAAGTGTGTCACTGATTTCAACTTCCGGATTCATAAATAAAAACCACACTACATTAAAGTTGAAAATAATAATTTTATTTGTAATATATATTAATATTCTATAAATATCTAGAAATTATTAACTTGAAATGACTTAGTAAGAATTGATCTCGTCTTTGAGAAGTTTGTAAGAAACAAACAATTGAAATTTCTAAAACCCGATAATGAAAATAAACTATAACTGGTTAATATATTTTAAATATATGGTCCAAAAATAATTAAAAAATGGTATTAAATTTATATTATGGTAATTATATATGTGACTATGATAGTTATATTCATTATATAGGATTCTAGAGCATGATTGAGTATGTTGGGATGCAAAGTAATGGTTTTCATCTGAGATTCCTCTCTTTTAGACATGTTTTGTATTATGTACCTATTTTAATTTATGTGGTGTATATAATACCTATTTGAGATATAATATCATGAATAAAATATTAATAATGGTATTTTATTTTCAATTAAAATACATCTCTTTCAAGGTTTCATGATTTGAAATTTTCTAAAGCCATGTGGGTTTTCTTTGTCTCAATTCTGATTCTTTAAGAAATGATACATTTTATGCCACATGTTTTAATTTTTGTGGTATATTAACTTAAAATGGATATATTTTTATCATAATATTTTTATTTCATTAGAATTGTATTCAAATTCATGTTCCATTAATCAAGTGGCTATTTATTCAGTTTGTTCCCAAGTAGTAATGATTTTTGGCAACTCAAATTTCATTGATTCAGTTACAATCATTCTCTTGAACTTATTTCCTATAAGTTGGTTATATTATTTTATTTTATTATATTATGTGATATTAATTCATTTTCTATTAGAAGATATATTCCTACCATATAAGACCTTTGAGAAAAATTTCTCACTTCATGAGATATGTTTCTCGTATGGAAGATTGATAACTCAAGTTTCGTTTTCTTAATTTATATTGTTTAATAAAAAAATTATTACTTCTATTATTGGGATCTCCCATACTAATATTTCATTATATATTAATTTATATACATTTATTGAGAAAATTATATTTTGAAACAAACGAATGTTTTGTTACTCTTTTCAAAATGTTATTTTTGAAAAATGGTATTTTTGAATATATTAAACAAGGGTTTTTAATTTCACACTCATATGTTTTTTATTCCCATAAAATTTATCCAAGATAAAACTTATATATTTTCAAGTCCCTATTATAAAATATTTTTTTTAAAAAATAATTATTTTCAAAAATTTTCACTTCATCTTTTGAAAAATACTTTTGGAAGTGATGCACAACTTCCTCTTCCACTCCAATGAGTAAAATGTTTTCTAAAATCCCTTTTAAGTTGTCCCTTCCATTTCCCAATTAATTTTCAAGATAATTTACTATAATATGGTTTGTATTTAATTATTTATAATCAAATATATATGTATCTTATGGGGGTTTGAACTCATAGTATCGAACAATATAATTCTTGATCACTTCTTGCAGAATATCGTCTGGAGTATTCTTTTTATTGTATGTTTTTCATCTATGTCAACATCCATCTATGTTTACTTTTTTACATTGAGGTTTTGTTATATTGTAACTATACACCTTATTTCTCTATATGTATTTTGATCATGTAATTATAATATTGACTTAACTATATACCCATTTATTTACAAAGAGTGAACATCACATTTTATATAACTCAGATTAGATGATGTTCACCTAGAAATAATGCTACTCTATTGACCTGGGAAAATTTATTCGAGATCCAAATATTTATTTTACGAATATATTATTATTTACAAGTAGCCTATATATTATTTTACTTTTCACCTTCTTTCTCTAGATGGATTATGATCATGTTATCATTTTTATTAATCTGGGGGAAATTATTGGTGTGCCATATATAGTTATTCAAATACATATTATTATTGGAAAGCTGAATATGTATTGTTTTACCATATAAATTAATTATTATGATAGATTATGATCATTATATCCCATTTACTAAAATGGAGAAAATTATTGACATTATGGTTTATAGTTGACTATTAACATTGGTTGATCATGTATTACTATTCTGTATTTTTGATTATATGGATTACCATGTTTCTATTTAGCCAAAGGTTACATAGGTAATGAAAAGAAAGGTATAGTTGGATCATATGGATAATGTTTAAAAATTTATTAGGTGTTTCGTGTGGCCCAAAATTTTATATCCCCTGAATGTGTTGATAAGTTTCATGAAACAAAACATGTTGTGGTATTTAGTGTATGCCTGCCCAATTCAGCAAGATATATTGACAGCGGTATAATGTCTCATACTTTACATATAGATATTAATTCAACATTGAAGAATATTTATTACATTACAAAAAAAAACCTTGCTAGGACAGTATAGGTTTAGTGTCTTTAGAAACTGGGAGACATAAACAACTGGTTTATAAAACATCCACATTGTCTCCTTCTTATTTCTTTCTAACTAGACTCTTTTTTGACATATCTTACTTAATACCATTCTTTATGACCTGGGGAAAAGAAACATATTAATGGGTGATCTAAAATTATGAGTAAGTGCAAACATGGGAAATATCAATCATATCATAATAATAAGAGCATAATATTTGAAAATATTATCCCGAATATAAAAGATTATAATATCATATCATGGGATAAATCATAAAAGTGAAATTCAATAAAAATAATCATAACATTATATATGAATTTATTTGGTATACACAAATAATAATTGAAAATAATTTCATATTATTCTAGGATCATGACTGAGACCATCATAGTAGAAAAAGTCCATTACCGAACCGAGTTTCACAGCTCGTTCCAGCCTTGTGTTAGTCAACTAGATTTACGTGACATTCCAGTCATGTATATCTCATGATATATAAATATTTACCCAATTCATTTGAGGGATACCTAGGTCCCACCCATTTCATGACATAACCATTCTTAACATTCACCATCACAGAATCCATGAAATAAAATGGATTTATTAAACATCATTCCATTATAATTGATATAAAACAAATGTATTTCCTAAATAACAGACAATCAAATCGTAAAAATAATTAAAAAAATAACCCTATTTAAATAGTTTCATCTTATATGGAAAATAATTTTGAGAAAATTATTGAAATTAATTCCTAAGGAAAATATCTTTTCTTCTTTAAAAACGTTTTCCTTCCTCAAAATTCCACACAATTTTAGAAGAAATAATTTATTATGATAATAAATTTGTAAGATTATAGGGGATGATTCATGTAAATAAGAAATGATGAAAGCATAAAAATCCATTCATGTTGTACAAGTTAAAAAAACATTCATCTCGTACGTTTTCCAAAAAATTCAAAAAGTACCTCATACCAAAAACGACAAAAGATTCCATTAATACCATTTATTAAAAAAAATTCCAATTGGTAAAATTTACATTAAACAATTATAGAACGATATAAATAATATTTTGAAATACATATTTAGGAACCATGGACATGGATGATAAATTTACCCCAGTAAATACTTACGAATAAAAAATCTTAGATAAAAACAAGATTTGAAAAGTTATCCCTTACCTTAGGGATGATATCATTCATATGTATCTGAACCTCCTGTATAATAATTTAAATAATGTTATTGAATTAATCCATAACCATAATCATTTTTATGATATCATATATGATTATATTATTAGCTTTTTGTTAGTAACAGTTCATTATCACTCGTTATTAGGATATGGACTGCTTTATGTTCTTATCCAAGATTTGTTAGATAAGTTCATGTTCCACTTCTTACATTATAGTTAAGTCATTTAAAGAACGATATTAGTATAATATATATCAAACTTATTCATTCAATTCATGTATACAATCATCGTTTAATGAAGATCTTGTAGAAGGAATCACATCACATCGTGGAGATGGTAGGCCGTACGTACGCACGAGCGATGATATCATTCCCAAAATCATTGAATGGTATTAAAGTGGATGGTGTATGATATTTCAGAATTAGTATAATTTTATAATAATCATATATAGTTATTATTTTCATAATTATACCCATCCCAGTAAGGTGGTGGTGAAAAAAATATTACAACACGGTGTGGAGACGGTAAGTCATACATACGCCCGCACGATGATTTCATTTTTCGTAGGATGTATAGTAGGTGAAATAGGGTAGTTTCATATTTATAATAACATATCAGTATATTAGTGATACTAATGTTATTACATTATAATGAAACAACTAATGAAGAGGAATTAGTAGAATAAATAAGTTTGAAAGAGTCGGTAGAAGAGATTACCTCTTCGTTAATGTGCTTCCTCTAAATCTCTTCTTAGAGCACTAAAGTTGGTATTTGAAGATGACCAGAACCTCTAGAATGAAAAGAAGGGAGTTTAGAAGGAAAAAGGGAAGGGGATAGCCAAGATTAAAGGCTCAAAATATTAACACCCCATGAATTCATAGTACATTATCTCTTTAAAGTAATTTAATATCTTATATTGCATGAAACACCGACTTGTATTACGTTATATGCTAGATTGAGTTTCTACAAAACAACACATTAGTATTATAATTATTTAAAAAATATATTTATTTATCAATTAAATATTTTAATATTAATAGTAAAAAATAAATTTTAAATGTTATTTATAATTTTTTCACATAATCAAAAAATATTTATAAAAAAATGTATAAGTTTTGTTAAATTTGTTTTATATTTAGAAAAACTATTTTCTTAAAAGAACTACTTTTTATGTCCTTTTGTGAAAAATAATAAAAATTAATTTTAGACACTCATAAAAATTGAATTTGGTAAAATAGACTTCATTTTTGAATTTAGAATATCATAATTAGATTAGGGTAAATTTTGGTTATTTTTCTAAAAACATTTAATTTTTGATGAATAGTAAAAAATAATGCATAGTACATAAAAACCAAATTTTTCATTTAAATAATTATTTTTAATTAAATTTTATGTTAAAGTAAAAATAGATACATAATAAATATATTATCCTATTTTAATTCATCTGATTCATTTTATAATAGAATTAGATATATAAATTCATTGAACTTTTTTAACATATTTTTACCCACTTTCTAAGCACATTTACCCACCTCGTAGGAACATTTTCAAATTAGCATAAAACGTAATTTTTTATGCTTTTGTGAAATGAATTTAGAAAATCTGATATAAATAGTTGTAATCAGTATGTAAAATGTGGTTCAATAGGATGAAAATAATTTTTGGTGAATAGAAACTTTTGAATTTTATTTTCCAGAGTTAAAGGTAAAAAGGGTAATTAAAGGTAAAAACAATATCATAATAATATAAAATTACCCTAACATATGTCCTACTTGTATTGGATAACTATATTTCTATCCAAATCAACCTTAGGAAAAAAATATTATCCTTATTAATCCACTTGTGTTAGATTAGGAAATTTATTATATTTTATTAAAAGAAGAGTTAAAAGTGTCAAATTCAAATTCTAATAACTAAAGTTTTTTTCATACATGGTAATACATAAGATAAATTCAACTATAAATAATTACTAGAAATAAATAAATATTTCCGACATCATGGTATTTTATTTGTAATTTTTCGACATTAAATAATTAAATTTATATATGAAACAATAATGATGCAATATTTTTCATATTAATGAAAGAATCAAATAAATTATATTATAAATATTAAAATAAATATATTTTTAATGTGTTGATGAAATCAAATAAATTTTTGCATTACAGTGACATATTATGTATGATTTAATGCCTTTGTTTTGAAGGAATCAAGTTGTTATGACTTTAACATAAATCAGTTACTAAATATAGTCAAAATCGCCATAAACGAGTTTTTAAAACAAATACTATTTTATTAAATGATTTAAAAATCTAAAAAATCTACTGTTTGGACAAAAAACCTGTATAGTGATAGAAATGTAATAAATTATCCAATTTGGGCTCTCTTGTCATTTTATAGTAATGATATTAACCAGGTAGTGTAAAAATGCAAGAGGACATAGTAAGAGTTATCTTATTTTACAAAGGATTAAATCTACAGGATAAAGTTAATTTTATGACCTAAACATGTCTAAAACCAATTGGTTGATAGGATTTACACCCATAATTATCTTATACTCCAAATAAATAAATTTTGATAAATTAGATTCAAAAAATCATTTTATAACAAATCAATATTTCAAGATTTTGTTAAACTGCCTCTCACCTCTCTTATAAAAGGGAACATCTCTTTCACTTTAATTCACAATTCTATAGCTTTTTGGCTCAGAAAAAACCTTTCCAAATCTCCCCCAACTTCCATAACATAATAATATAGGAAAAACATTGGGCATAAATCCAACTTAAGGAGTCATTTTTCTAAAAATCCAAAGGAGACACCCAAAGAAGAGGTAATCGTTTTATCTGTTAGTTTATTTCTTATTGTACTTACTATTACTATGTTTTTACCATAATAAAAAATAACTCCAGAATATAATATATTCTTAGATGTTTTTAAGATTACGGGACAACCATATTCCTCTTACTTATCCTGTGAAAAAAATACCACCATGCGTGCGTACATATGACTTACCGTATCCACACCGTAGTGTAATTTGTTTTTCATGTACAATTTATTGACACAAATATAATGATTAAAATAATGGATTTAAATAATATATGTATAACATGATATTGATTCTATTAAATTCATATTCCACCCAATTCCATACCATTTGACCATTAAAAAAATGATACAATCACTCGTATGTACATACGACTTACCGTATCCATGACAAGCTGAGATTCATTCTCCACTTTAACCATCCTAGAATAATTAAAAAAAATATACATAATTGTGATATATATGACATAATATTTCTAATCGAATGATATTTATATGTATGTACATGTATTTCCTTCACTTACTTCCATTCAATACAATAAGAAAACAGAAACATCATTCATGCGTACGTATGACCTACCGTCTCCATGAATGGTGTATTACATTTTATATATCTATATATTAAATATATTTATATTATGAATTCATATGATATATAAATCATATTATAAATTCTCGATGTAAGTAAATCATGATATAGTAATATGGTCAAGTATAACAAGTCAAAACATGTATGATAAACAAAGCGATATTACCCGAAATGTTTCTTTAACATGGAATTTTTAAGAAATGGGTAATATAAAGTCATAAAAGAATAATATATGATATCATAAATATTTTTATGATTCTAATATGGGTTAATAATATGCTTAAAAAACATTATACAGGAGTTTCATACATGTGTGGAGTGTTTCAAACATATGGTAAGGGTTAATTCCTCAATCTCATTATAATATGATATTTCTTATGTGTAAGTATTTATTGGGATATATTTATCATCCACGACCATGTCTCATAAAAATGTTTTAAAAGTTAATCTTTTAAGGTTTTATGGAAGGTACTAATTAATTATAACATCATTTTAAATGTTTTAAAGATTTATCTTTCTAAATCTTTTTAATTAATGTCCATGTTTTCAAAATAATTTTATGCATGTATTTTTATGGAAATGATTGTTTTAAAATGATAATTATTTTAAAAAGTTTAAAAGTGGTATGGGACTCTTTTATTCAAAAAACTATTTTAAATTACTTCCTTTATAAATTGTGCGACTTTTAAATAATTTCATGAAAATTGAATATTTCTCTCAAAGAGTTTACAAATTATTTTCATCGATGTCAACATCCTTTATTTTATATTATTCTTGATTGAGGTTGGTTTATTATAATACAATCTTACATATTTTATTGAATGAGTTATGATATTTTTGACAGTGGATGTGTTATTTTTATACCATTCATGTTTTATGGTTAAAGTATCGACATTTCATATTCTTATTTTCATACGAACGTTTATATTATTGTTCACCCTTTTCATATAAGGAAAAAATTGGACGTAGTAAGTGATGGTTGGGGACCTATATAGCCCCTATATGCATCAGTAGGTCTCATGCGACAAACTAGTGTCTTAGAATAAGAACTTGATAGAATATTTGTGAACGGTATTGCCACAAGGCCTTAACGTAGTAGTTATTATGTCCTACAATATGCATTCCCTTGTTATGATATTAGTTATTACATGTGTTTATATTAATAGTATAATATACATGTTCATGTTTATATGGTAATGTTTGATTATTTTTACCATATTATTTTCATATTTTATGTTTAAAAGGATGCTGTTTTTAATATATATCATGCCTTAAAATTTTAGAGCTTCTACTGAATTATTTACCCTTACTGAGCATCTGAGCTCACACCTTTATTATGTATTATTTTCCCAGGATTCCAAGAAGTGTATAAATATTTATATGCAGGGTTAAGATAAGAGAATAATGGCTTTGGAAAAGGATTATGTATGTTGTGTTTTATGTTAGAAAGTGTGTTGCAATGTTAATGTATATAATCTATTTTCCAAAATTGCTAAACTTATCAGCCCTTCAGGACTTGATTCCTTCTAATCATGTCAGCGTATTAAAATAATGAACCAAATTTTGGTAACCGGGGTTAGGGAATTACAAAAATGGAGTGAAGAGGTGAGGTAGGAGGTTCTCTTTTATAATTGAGGAGAGGGGTACTATTGGAAACTCCATAAATAATAATTTATAATAAAATCACACCCTACCCAAAAACATCCAAAATGTCCCAATTTATAATATTATATGAGATAGGGATGTAATATCATCAACCAATAAATTTTGGACCAGTTATTTTTTTCAATTTAAACCTCATCTTTTTAATTGACATTTAATTATCCTATTTAATTTTAATTGTGGTAATAAAATTCAGAATATTTAATGGTTATAAATATTTACTTATATTGTGTTAACTGAACATAAATGGATATTTTATGAAATTTTAGATCATATAATTATCAATTTAAATTTTTTAGATATTTTTATGATTTTTAAATAATTTAATGAAATGTTATTTTAAAAAAATTTCAATAGTGTCAATTTTGACACCATTCATTTATTTGATTTAAAAAGAATCCACACAGAAGATATATTCAAACCAAAATATTAAATACACTTCTAACAAGCCATAGTAATATAGAAAATTTTAGGATCACATTAATTAGTTCATATTATATTTCTTTTAATATTTTTAAAACCATTTTATATTTATATTAATAAAATAATGTTTACCTCAATATTGTGTCACCATTAATGGTAATTTTTTTAATCTCAAAAAATTATAAATAAATTTCTATGATATAGGTGATTATTTTATATTTTTAGAGATTATATATAGTCAATATTATCTCTTCATTACCCATATATTAAAATTAATATACTTATATAAAATGATATTGTGACATTTTGTCACATTCATTAGTTTTTATTACATTCATGTCATATTCATAGGTAAGTGGCCATCAAGTGAATCCATTTCAAATAAAATATGATAACGGTCGAATTTAGTAATCCAATAATATTTTTATAGGTGTGAAGGTAATTTAATAATGTTATTTGTACCTTTAATTACCCGATTTACCTTTAACCATGGTAATACAAATAATTACCAAAGTTACTATTCATAATGCCGAAAAATAAAAGGAGCCTATTAATATAATTTGGACGTACTAATTCCAAATATGGAGTCCCATTTTAAAAATTAAAAACACAGAAGTTTCAATAAATAATTTAAAATCAATCCCATTGTTAGAATGAGAGAACATATTTTTTTTATGTTAAAACATTGGAAAAGATTGAAATGTTCTTACCTATGAATTCAATATAAAATTAATGCTAATGAAAAAAATTATATTAAATGATAAAAATATATTCTATTTATACATTAAAACAATTCAATATTATAATTTAACTGTATAAATTATCTTGATTAAAAATTTGTTTTCAATTATAATTTAGCTTATTTTTACTATTCATAAAACATTAAAGTTATTAAAAAAACATCACAAAATTTTCCAAAGTATGTTTTTATATCCCGCTTCAAAATAACAGGTTTATGTTGTCATATAAAAATTATTAATGTGTCAAAATCTTAATTTAAAAGGGTTTCACCATTCAAAGGTGTAAAAATAAACTTAAAAAATAGGTTTTTATACATCAAAAAGGGTTCTATTCATACCCTATGACTAAAATATCCATTGGATGAATATAAAAAATATTTTATTAAGTTTATAACACACATATATATTATGAATTTCATTACCAAAATTAATTCAATCAGAATTATAAATATCTAATTGATTTATTTTTGTCATAAATAATTGATTGCCATAGAATTCACAATACATTTTCATAAGTTAATTATAATTATTACCTCTATCCTAATGGAAAAGATACAATAGTAATTTTATAATAATTTCATCCCATGGTACGTTTAAATGAATGACTATGTAAAATGCAATCCACTGGAGAATAAAAATTAGTTAAAGAAAATATTTCATAAAAAAATTTGGGTGTTACATTCTACCCAACTTAAAATAATTTTTTCCTCAAAATTCGTCACTTGGAAACAAAAAGATGAGGATAACACTCCCTAATTATATCTTCAAGTTCTAATTTATCTTCGTTAAATTGGTGGTTCCTCTATAAAACATTAACTGGGCAAGTGGTCTGGTTTCGTAGAACATTTTTCACTACAATCCAGAATCTCTATCGGTAGTTCTCAATAACAAATATATTTCTCTAACGGTATGACTTATGATCAAAGTACTTGTGAATTATCAGTTATATACATTCTCAGGAGAGATACATAGAACATGTTATGAACTTGAGGGATATTTAGTGGAAGCGCCAATTAGTAAGCTACCTTCCCAACACAATCCATAATTTCAAAAGGACTGATAAACCTAAATCTTAACTTTCCCTTCTTTGGTAATATCATTACTCTCCTCTATGGAGATATTCATAGAAACACCTTATCACCCACTTCCAAATCTAGGTTTGTTCTTCTGTTGTCAGCATAACTTTTTTTTTCAACTCTAAGATTCTTTTATGTGTTGTTGAATAGATCTGACCTTTTATGACATTTCATCAACAAGATCAGTTCCTATTAGAATTTTCCCCCAACTTCATCCCATCAAGTTAGAGTTCTTCACTTCTTTCCATTGTGGTATTCATAAGGACTCATATGAATACTAAAGTTAAATCTATTATTTTATGAAAATTCCACCAATTGTAGGTTTTGATCCAAAAAAACATTGAAGTGTATAGATCAAGCTCTCAACATGTCTTCTAGAGTTTGAATTTTCCTCTCAAACGGACCATCTATCTAAGGATGATAAGTAGTGTTGAAACTTAACTTTGTATCAAGAGCATGCTGAAGACATCGCCAAAACATCTAGGTAAAACTCATATCCCAATTAAATATAATGAAAAGTGGTACTACATGCAATCTTAGCACTTTAAATATATTTTGGAAAGATGATCAAGATAAAAATCCTCTCTAATAGAAATGAAGTGTGGTGACTTTGTAAGGTGATAAACTATAACCCGGATAGCATTATTAACTTTGGATGTTTTGGTAAGTCTGAAGACAGAGTCCATAGTTATGTTTTTACAATTCCATTTTGGTATGGGTAATGGTTGTAATATTACCTTAAACTTCTGTCACTCAGCCTTAACTTGTAAGAAAACCATGCATCGAGATACATATTCAATGACATCTCTTTTCATGCCATCCCACAAAAAGTACTCTTTCATGTCCCTATACATCTTTGCGCTTCCTGGGTTAATAGAGAATGAAGAACTATGAGCCTCATCTAGTAGATACTTCTTTAATTCTAGTACAAGAATAATTCAAACCCAGTTCATGAACCATATTATTTCATCAAAATCAAGGTTGAATTTAGGAACATTTCTCACCTTCTTTTGTAACTCCAGATCTTCCTTTTGTGCCTCCTTAATCATAACTTTTATAGATGGTTGACCATTAATTTGATAAAGATAAGATTTCTACCCTTCCATTAAAATGTGTAGATCAATACTTTTCAAATCCATAAATATTGGATCTTTCATGATCCTCATCATGGATAAGATAGAAAGTCCTTTTTGACTCAAAGAATCTGCCACATTATTCACTTTCCCAGGGTGATAATGTATTGAGTATTTGTAATCATTAATCAAATCCAACCATCTTTTTGATTCATATTCAGCTCCATTTTTGGGAAAATATAATTTAAAATTTTATGATCAATATCAATATCACACCTTTCACCATAACGATAATGCATCTATATCTTTAAAGCGAAGATTACCACAACTAACTCCAAATCACGAGTTGGGTAATTTTTTCTCAAGAATTTTCTACTTCCATGAAGAATAAGATATCACCATAAAGTTTTTCATGAGAAACCATCCCATCCCCTTCTTGGATGCGTCATTGTAGATCAAAAACCCTTTTCCACTACAAGGAAGTGTGAGTACAGGTGCACTGGCTATCCTTCTTTTTAGTTCTTTGAAATTCTCTTCACATTCCTCTGTCCAAAAGAATTTAAATCCTTTCTGAGTCAACTTGGTGATTGGATTATATAATCATGAAAAAACATTCACAAAATTTTGATAATATCCAGAAAAACCAAGAAAATTTAGAATATTAATTACCGTTGTTGGTCTCAACCATCTTTCAACAACCCATGTTTTTGCAACATCCACAGTTATCCCCTTTATTCAGATTATGTGACCCAAAAATGAAACTTTCTAAATCCAAAATTCACAATTTGTAAATTTGGAATAAAGATACTCCTTTTTCAGGGTCTTCAGTATTATTCTAAAGTGATCTTCATGTTATTTATTGATCATTGAATAGACTTGAATATCGTTTATAAAGACTACTACAAACTGACCAAGATAGTCTCTAAAGACTCTATTCATTAGATCCATGAAGATAGTAGGAGAATTAATAAGACCGAAATACATCACTATAAATTCATAGTGTCCATACATTGTAAGGAATTTCATCTTCGATATATCCTCCTTTTTACCCTTAATTGATGATATCATAAATGAAGATTAATATTGGAAAAGTATTGAGCTTCTCGTAGTTGGTCAAATAAGTCATCAATGCGGGGAAGAGGATATTTGTTCTTGATAGTGATCTTGTTAAGTTCTCGATAATCAATGAAAAGTCTAATTGATCCATATTTCTACTTAACAAATAATACATGTCCTCCCCAAGGTGACATACTAGGGCATACGAATCCCTTATCAAGATTCTCTTGGATTTTCTTTTTCAATTTCTACAACTCAATTGGGGTCATTCTCTAAGGTGTCTTCAAAATAGGAATTGCACCCGATATGAGTTCTATTAAAAACTCAACTTCACGATTTGGTGGAAGACTAGGAAATTCCATAAAAAATACATCATCAAACTCCAATATAATGGGAATATTATTAATTGTGAGTTTCTACCCAAACATTTGAGATAATTAACCTTCACTTAAAATAATCAAGACCCATAATATGCAAGAAATTTATACTGGAAGGTTATATTCATCCTTGCAGCGATAGATGATCATATATTGATCTGGAATATGAAATTTGACTTACCTTCCTTATAAATTGATAGGAGATCCATATAGAGAAAGAACTTCCATACTAAGAATCACATAAAATTCCACTATAGTAAGGATCACAATATTTACAGGATGCACTTTCCCACAAAATTCAATCGGAGAAGAATTATAAACTTTTGATGCAACTTTTGTTCCATTAGGAGTTTTCACAGCTAACTCAACATCTAATTATTGAGGAAATATGACAATACCCTTGGAATATTTTTCAGAAATAAAAGAGTGGGTGGATCCAGAATCAAATAATACATTTTCTATTATAGAGTGGATGATAAGAGTACCTTTCACCACATCATTACTGTACTCCACATCACCAATAATGATTGCATGTGACTTTCCTTTTCCTTTTTTCTTATGAGTTTGTTGACTTCAATCATCATCAATAACCATTGTATTAGGTCATTTATTGGTATAATGCCCCATTTCCTTGCACTTGTAACATTGAAGTGTAGGAGGTGTATTCTGTGTACCCTTTTCTTTGTTCAAATAGTTAAATATATTTTTACCATAACTTCGACATTCAACAGCCCGATGAGCCTCTTTTCCACAATTAAAACATTTATTATTCCCTTTAAGAAAATTTCATCCATGTTTCTTTCCATACTTTGAGAATAAGGGAAAACTCATATTTTTTTGAGTGTGGTCTTTAGATTTTCCCTTGAATTCCATTTTTCTCTTCTTGTAAAACCCATATGACTGATGGTTTACTCCGATACCCATATTAACCATGAGAGATGAACGAACAATTTCCTTATAGCTATTGAAGTACCTTATGGCCAATGCGCTTTGGAGACTTGGTTTTAATCCACTAATGAATCGATCAATTTTACTCTCAGGTTGGATAATTATTATAGAATCATAACTTTCACTTCTTTTAAAATTTAATTTGTAGGTACCAACAGATTCATCATTCTTTCACTTAAGTTCAAGGAACTCTTTCTTCGTATTTTTTCGAAGAATACGAGGAAAATACTTATTGAAAAATAGGTTCTTGAACTCATCCCATTCCATGGAATCAATTTCAAATATTTTCCTCATATTCTTGATAAGATTCCACCATTTATAAGCTTAACCTTACAAATGATAAAATGTTAATACAAAGTTATCATGTTCATAAAATTGTAGATCTGAAGATATCTTTTCAGTGGTACTAATCCATTGTTCAGCCACTAATGGATTAAAATACCCGCTGAATGATGGTGGACACTGCCTCACGAAAGATTCAACAGAATGTTGCTACCTCATTTGCTAATTTTGAAGTATGAAATGATTCAAATCTTGATAAAGTTGTGTGAGCTTGGATATAATATTTTCCATTCCATCTCCCATAACATCTGGTTACCTAGGGGGACAATCATTGCATTTCCCATCGCATTTAGCATTTACGTGGTTACTTAGAGTTCCATCCATTGACTAAAACCAAGAAGCATAGTGCGAGAAACAAAAATCATAACTGGAAAACAACATAATCAAAAATAAAATTTCAATTTAGGACACATTAGGTTTTATCCTAGTTTATTTATGGTCATTTGTATTAGGATTATATCCTATACTTAGACCTATCCTTAGGGTTCTTACTAAGGCTATCTCATCCTAGTTTCCAAAGGTTAACTATACCTTTTCTCTGATACAAACTATAATAGTCCATACTTTACATATATATATATATATATTACTTCAACATTGAATAATATTTATTACATAACATAAAAAAAACATGCCAAGGCCATATAGGTTTAGTGTCTTTAGAAAATGGGAAACATAAACAACTGGTTCATAAAACAACCACATTGTCTCTCGCTTATTTCTTCATAACTAGACTAATTTTTGAAATATCTTACTTAATACATTTATTCATTACCTGTGGAAAAGAAACATATGAAATGGTGAGATAAAATTCTCAGTAAGGGTAATCAAGGTAAATATGAATAATATCATAATCATAAGAACATACCATTTGAAAATCTTATATAGCATATAACAGATCATAATATCATGTAATTGGATAAATCATAAAGTTAAATTTAACCCCAATAGTCATAACATAAGATATGAAATTTCGTGGAATACATACATAATCATAGAAAATAATTTCTTATTAGTCAAGGCTCACTGCTGAGACCATCATAGCAAATAAAGTCCATTACTGAACCGAGTTCACTCCTCGTTGCAGCCCTATATTACTAAATCGGATTTAAATACCATTCTAGTAGTGTCTATCTCATGATACATAAATCTTTACCCAATTAATTAGAGGGACATATAGGTCCCGCCCATATCATAATAAAACCATTCTTACATGTACCACAAAAACAAAAAAAACATTCACCATAGCATAGCCCATTAAATAAAATGGGCTTCTTAAACATCATTCCATAATAATTGATATAAAATAAATGGATATCATAAATAACAAAAAATAAAATTATAGTAATAATAGGTTTAGAAATATAACCCTATTTAAGGAGTTTCATCTTATATGGAACATAATTTTGAGAAAACACTTGAAATTAATTCATGAGGAAAATATCCTTTCATCATTAAAAACACTTTCCTTCCTCAAAATGCCACACAATTTTAGAAGAAATAATTTTATATGAAAATAAACTTGTAATTTTATAGGGGAATCCTAAAAAAATAAGAAATTATGAAAACCCAAAAATCCATTCATGCTCTACTAGTTAAAAAAAACTCTTCTCGTACAATTGTCAGAAAATTCCAAAAGTACCTCATACCGAAAACAAAAAAAAGATTCTGTTCATGTTATTTAGTAAAAATTTACCAGTGGGTAAAATTGACTTTAAACCATTATATAATGATATAAATAATATTTTGACAAACATATTTAGGAAACATGGACATGGATGATAAATGTATTCATGTAAATACTTACGAATAAACAATCTTTGATAAAATTGAGAATTAAAAAGTTATATCTTGCCTTAGGTATGATATCTTTCATACGTATCCAAACCTCCTGTATAATGATTTAAATAATGTTATTTAATTTCCAAAATCATAATAATTTTTATGATATCATATATGATTATATTATCATCCATTTGATAGTAACGTTTCATTGTCAGTCGTTATTTGGATATGGACTACATTATGTTCTCATGCAAGATTTTTTCAATAAGTTAATGTTCCAATTATTATGTTATTGTTAAATCATTTAAATAATTATATTAGTATAATATATATAATATTTTTCATTTAATTCATGTATACAATTATATTTTAATGAATATCATGTAGAATGAATTGCATCGCTTCGTGTTGACGGTAGGTTGTACTTACGCACGAGCGATTATATCATTCCCAAATTCATTGAATGGTATTGAAGTGGATGGTGTATGATATTTAAGAAATAATATCATGTTATAATAATCATATATTGTTATTATTTCCATATTATACCCATCGATGTATGTTGGTGGTGAAAAGAAGATTACACCACAGTGTAGAGATGGTAAGCCGTACGTACGCACGCTTAGGAATTTCATTTTTCATAGGATGGATAGAAGGTAAAATTTTGTTGTTTCATATGTATAATAAAATTTAAGTATATTAGTGGTAATTACGTCATTATTTTATAATGAAACAAATAATTAATATGAATTAGAAGAAGAAATACCTTTGAATGAATTGGTAGAAGAGATTACCTCTTCCTTGCCATGCTTCCTCTAAATCTCTTCTTAGGGCACTAGAGCGGGTCTTTGAAGATGACCAAAACATATAGAATGAAAATAAGAGAGTTTATAATGAAAAAGGGAATGGTATGACTGATATTGATGGCTCAAAATGGAGTGAAGATGTGTGGGAGGAGGTTCCCTTTTATAATTGAGGTGAGGGGCACTTTTGGAAACTCCATAAATAATAATTTATAATAAAATCACACCATGCCCAAAAAACTCCAAAATGTCCCAATTTAGAAGACGAGATGAGATAGGTTTTAATCTCAACATCCAATAAATTTTGGACATGTTATTTTGTAAATTTAAACCATATCTTTTTAATTGACTATTATTTGTTCTATTTAATTTTAATTATGGTAATAACATTCTAAATATTTAATGGTTATAAATATTTACTTATATGGTGTTAATTGACCATAAATGTATGTTTTATAAAAATATAGATCTTATAATTATCACTTTTTAATTTTTCAATATATTTATGAATTTTAAATAATTTAATAAAATGTTTTTTTATAAAATTCAAATAGTGTCAATTTTGAAACCATTCATTTATTTGATTTTTTTTAAAAATAACCACATGAAAGATAAATTAGATCCAGAATATTCAATACACTCATAAAGTTTTATATTAAACTAAAAATATATGGAGCACATTAATTAGTTCATATTTTATTTCTTTTAATATTTTTAAAACCATTTGATATTTCTATTAATAAAATAATTTTTACCTCACTATTGTGTCATCATTAATAGTAATTGTTTTAATATCTAAAAATTATAAATAAATTTATATGATATAGGTAATTATTTTATATCTCTATAGACTATCTATAGTCTATATTATCTACTAGTTATCCATATATTAAAATTAATATACTTATATAAAATGAGACTGTGACATTTTGTCACATTCATTAGTTTTTATTACATTCATGTCATATTCCTATGTAAGCGGCCATCAAGTGATTCCATTTCAAAAAAAATTATAAGGGTCGAATTTAGTCATCCAATAATATTTTTATAGGTGTGAAGGTAATTTTATGATATTATTTTTACCATTAATTACCCGATTTACCTTTAACCACAGTAATAAAAATAATTACCAAAGTTACTCTTCATAATTCCCAAAAATAAAAGTAGCCTATGAAGATAATTTGAACATACTAATTCTAAATATGGAGTCAATTTTAAAATTTAAAAGCATAGAATTTGGAGTAATTAATTTAAAATCAATTCCTTTGTCGGAATGAGAGAATGTTTTTTTAATGTTAAAACATTGCAAATGATTAAACTGTTTTTACCTATGAATTCAATGTAAAATTAATACGAATGAAATAAATTATATTTAATGATAAAAATATATTATATTTTTATTTTAAAAACATTAAATATTATAATTTAACCAGGTAAATTATCTCTATGAAAAAGTTGTTTTCAATAAAAATTTAGAATATTTTTACTATTTATCAAAACATGAATGTTATCAGAAAATATTAGAAATTTACCCAAATTAAATTTTTATATCATGCTTCAAAATAAATTTTTTATTTTTTCATATAAAAATTATTTATGTGTTAAAATATTAATTTAAAATGGGTTTTCCATTCAAAGGTGTAAAATTAAACTTAAAAATAGGTTTTTATACATCAAATTGGGTTTTATTCATACCCTATGACTAAAATATCCATTAGATGAATATAAAAAATATTTTAATATTTATATAACACACACACACACACATATATCATTAATTTCAATACCAAAAATTAATTCACTCAAAAATAAAAAAATCTAATTGATTTATATTTTTCATAAATAATTGATAGCCAAAGAATTCACAATGAATTTTCATAAGTTAGTTATAATTGTAACACCCCGAGATTTTATGAAAAATATTCTTTTTAATATCATTAATGTCTTGTGTTGTACGCTACACCAAAAGGAACTTGCAACACACGCATCCTTGACTTTCCTGGAATTACATGCAATCGCGACCTTCCTCGATAGCGTGTGTAGTACGCAATACCATGTTTCACTAAACAACGATATGCTATTAAAATATTATTAAAACTAGCCGTTATGAATAGTAATAACCACTTTTTGAAATTTTGTAAATTTTATTTTTCAAAATGGAATTCATTTTTGGATTCGTAATATCGAAATTAGCTTAGGGTGAAATTTTGGTACTTTTCGGATAACTTTCATTTTCTGATGAATAGTGAAAATTCCTAAATTTTAATTAAAAACAACCTTTTTAATCGAAATAATTCATAATGATAAATTATTAATTTGAGTGGTTTTAAAGTATATTTAGAATATATTTTTACAATTTAATACAATGTTGTTCATTGGATGTAATTTTACATTTAAACCAGACATAAACAAGTGTCAATCTTTTGATAGTTATTATCTCTTAAGAACACGCTATTTGTTTTGACGATGGGAATTAATTTTTAAATTAATTAATGCAACTGATATGTTTTGAATTTGGTAAAATAGACATCATTTTTGAGTTCATAATATAAAATATAGCTTAGGCCTAATTTTTGGCATTTTTCTGGAAACTTTCATTTTTTGATGAATAGTGAAACCACTAAGTGGTAGTTAAGAAAAATGAATTTTTCATAAAACTTAATTTTACCGCTTCTGTGAGTGGAATTTAAAAACTCCGAGAGACACGGTTGATGTTAGTAAGTAAAATTTGGTTCAATGAGATGAAAATAATTTTTGGTGAATAGTAACTTTTTACTTTTTTTACCACGGTTAAAAGTAAATAGGGTAATTAAGGGTAAAAATGATATTATTATTATTCTAACACATTTCCTAATTCTATTGGATAAGTGTAATTCGACCAAAAACAACCTTAGGAATAAAATATGACCATTTAGGCCCACATGGATTAGATTAGGACATTTATTATTAATTTATTTAAAGAAGGGTTAAAATAGTTAAAATCAAAGTTTAATAAGTAAATCATTTTTAATATAGGGTTATACATGAGATAAATTAGACTATAAATAGTAATTAGGAAGCTAAAATGATTTCCTACATAATGGTATTTTATTTGTAATTTTTAGAAATTAAATAATTTAATTTAATTATGACAAAAAGATGATGCAATAATTATCTTATTAATGAAATATTAACATAATAGATGTTATAAATACCCAAATAAATGTAATTTTAGACTTTTTATGAAATAAACTAATTTTATATGTTAATATGACATGTTATTATTGATTTAATTTACTTTTTTCTAACTAATCATTCTGTTATGATTTTCACAAAAATCAATTACAAAATAGAGTCAAAATTTACATAAAATAGTTGTTTTAAAAAATATTATATTATTAATTGTTATTTTATTCCTAAAAATCTAAGGTTCGGCCAAATGACTTAGATAAGGTTATATATATTAATAATAAACAACTTGGGGTTCGTTTGGCTTCTTATAGTAATTTTATTAACCTTATAGTATAAGAACACAAGAAGACACGGTAAAAGTAAAATTATTTTACTTAATGTTAAATCTAAATGATAAGGTTAAAATAGGAACCTAAACTTGTCTAAATTCTATTGGATGAGAGGATTTCGACCCATACCCACCTTCTATTTGAAATTAATCAATTTGTAGCTATTTAAAACCGAATTTGACTTTATAATAAAAAAATAGTTTTAGTTATTCCAAAGGTGCCCCTCTCCTCCCTTATAAAAGGGAACCTCCTCCCTCTCTTCCTCACACCACTTTGAGCCTTCAAGCTCGGCCAAACCCTGCCAAATTCCCTTCTCCACTTTCCTAGAAACATCCTAGAGGTTCTGGTCTTTGTCAAAGACCAATTTTAGTGCCCTAAAAGAGGATCTTAAAGAGGCGCTTCAAAGAAGAGGAGGTTTGGACACTTACGAAGCATATCAGACCTAAGGTAAGGGAAATATCACAATCTCATTTTTATCCGAGATTGTTTATACTTTGGAATTTACTGGGGTGTATTTTATCATCCACATCCATGTTTCCTCAATATTTAATATTATTTCCATCCACCTACAATTGTTTAAATCCAATTTTACCCTTCGGTGAGTTTTTAGTAAAGGGTATGAAAGGAATCTTTTGTCGTTTTTCATACGAGTTACTTTTTGACTTTTCCGACAAAAGTACGAGAAGAATGTTTTTTTAACTTATACGACATGAATGGATTTTTAAAACATAATTTCCAATAAGCTTCCTTTACAAGTTTTCAAGTTTATTTTTAATCAACTTCTTTAGTTTAAAAGTGTATGACATGTTAAAAAAGGGAAATGTTTTTTTTGAATTTGAAAGGATATTTTCCTCAATAATGGAGTTCAAGTGTTTTATAAAAATTATTTTCCATCTAAGATAATATATGGTTCTGTTTCTATCCCTATTATTACATTTACTTGATTATGTTGTGATGGAAATATTTTTATGGATTCTTTTATCTTATATGAATTGTTTTATGATGTCATGATGTTTAAGATTCCCATTTTTATTGCATGGTTTATGCTATGATGTATGGTTTATGATTTTGTGGCACACATAAGAATGGTATCATTATGAGATGGGTGGGACCTATATGTCCCTCCAATGCATTGGGTAAATATTTTATATCTCATGAGATAGACATGGTTGGAATGGTAGGTTATACCGGTTCAGTGAAATAGGACTGAAACGAGGAGTGATCTCGGTTCAGAAAGGGACTTTGTCTACTAATATAGTCTTGGAAATGAGTCTTGACTAATAAGAAATGATTCTCTATGATTATGTGTTTATCCCAAAAAGTTTCATGTTTTAAGTTATGATTATTGGGATTACATTTCACTACTATGATTTATCCCATGTTATGAAATTATGATCTCTTTTGCAGGTTAAGTTTTCCAAAAGATATGTTCTTATGAATGTGATGTGATTGATATTTCTTTTGTTTACCCTTACTGAGCATTTGATCTCACCCTTTTATGTTTTCTTTTCCCTAGGACATAAATAAAATATTTAGGTTTAAAAAAAAGAAGATCTTTATGGGAGATGTTGAAGATCTTTCACCACGATTAGAAGATTATATTCCAAGTTTCCAAAGACACTAAACTATTATGGTCCTTGTGTGTGTGTTTTTGTTATCTACTAAGTATTCCGAAAAAGTAATGTAATGTCCATGTTCTTCAGGCTTTGGGTCTCTATAGTTGGTATCAGAGGAAATGTTTAGTCAACCTTTGGAAACTAGGATGCGAAAACGTTAGTGAGATCCCTAGAGATATTTCTAAGGTATGCCTAGGGATGTCTCTAAGGATAAGTATACGTATAGGATACAGTCCAAGAACTATGGTAATAATCATAGAATTTAACCTAAGATGTTAGATATTGAGGATACTCCCCCTTTATTATGTTGTTTTCACTAGCATGATTTTTGCCTCTCACACTATTCTTTTTGGGTTTTAGACGATGGCTGGATCCCGAAGGAACTGTGTTGATCAATTCAATGGACAATGCAATGATTGTCCTCCTAAACAAACAAATGTTATGGGAGTTGGAGTGCAAAATATTATTGCTATACTTACACAAGCTATGAATCATTCTGGACTTCCAAATGAGCAGAGAGAGGAACAATATTCTATTTAGTCCTTTATGAGGCAACGCCCACCTTCTTTCAGTGGGTCTTCTGATCCACTTGTTGCTGAACAATGGATCAGTACTACTGAAAAGATATTTTCAGTTCTTCAATGTTTGGAACATGATAAAGTCATCTTAGCAGTATATCGTTTGGAACGTGACGCTGATCAATGGTGGAATCTTATCAAGAATACGAGGCAAAGAGATGAAATTGAGTCTATGGAATGGGACGAGTTCAAGAACTTATTTTTCAATAAGTACTTCCCTCGTATTCTTCGAACAAAGATGGATAAGGAGTTTCTTGAACTAAAGCAAAAGGATGATGAATCTGTTGGTATATACGAAGCGAATTTTACAAGGCTTGCAAGGTATGCATCTGGATTTATCATCCAACCTGAAAGTAATGTTGATCGATTCATCAGTGGCTTAAAACCAAATCTTCAAAGGGCATTAGCTATAAGATACTTCAGTAGCTATGAAGAAATTGTGCATTGTGCTATCAAGGTAGAAATGGAAGTTGGTGTTACTTATCCATATCATATTTTTGATAAGAAACGAAAGATGGAGTTCAAGGAGAAATCTCAGAATAATGGTGAAAAGAATATGAATGTTTCCTTATGCTCAAAGTGTGGAATGAAGTATGGTGGAGATTGTCTTAAAGGGACTAGAAAATGTTTTAAGTGTGGAAAAGAAGTTCATCGAGAAGCTGAGTGTCGAAGTAATGGAAAAAGGGTTTCTAATGATGTGAATAAAGAAAATACTGCAGAGAACGCACCAACAACACTTCAATGATTCAAGTGCAAGGAAATGGGGCATTATCCTAATAAATGCCCTAATCCAAGGGTTAGTGATGATCGACGTGAGCAACCACTTAAGGAAAAGGACAAAGGGAAGTCACATGCAATCACCATTGGCGATGTTGAATATGAAAAGGATGTGGTGGAATGATTAAGTGTTTATGTAATGGGATTCTAGAATAATGTTGTATATAGTATCGTGGAATATTGGAATATTTATGTTTTGGTCTATTGTGGTTTTCAATAATTTTATGGCATCGGTAACCATGAAAGGTGATTAAAATATTTTTGGAAATCAAATGATATGCACATAATGAAGGGATAAAGAGAATATAATATGTTTGATAGTATTCATGAGCTCATGATTGATATAAGGACTAAGTGATATCATGGTTTGAGGATATAGAATTTTGAGGATTTTGGTATGTGGAAAGTGTTAACTTTTAACTACATTCATGTTTTCACTAAGGTTCAATGGATATTCATTCTTCAAGAGAATACATGATTAAGGTATTCACATATTTGTAATTTGACCAATAAGATATATCTTATGATATATGGGGGATAAATGATGGCATTCACGTGATCATTTTCTTTAAACTATGATCTTGGACCGAAGTATTTTAGATAAGCCTAAATATTGGAATGGATTATGTTAGACATAAGTTAGTATTGTTTAATGATAAAACTTTTTTTGATATTTTTGATGGGATGTTATAGTAATATAGATTTTGAAAAAGGACAACCTGCAGGACGGGCGATAGCCCATTGCGTCAGACAATGCTGTGGGAATCAAACCCACAACCGAAGTGCGACTGGCCTTTATCGCCTACCACTGGCCTAGAGGAAGTCCCTGTTTAGTAGAAACTAGTTTTATTATATTAAGCAGTATGATATATGAATTATAAGTCATTTTTAGGAACTATATATGATTAATCTCAATATAGATGAACTTATATATTTTTTGATAACTTTTCTAACCTTTTGTTTGAGAAAGATGGAATGCCCCATCATTCTATCACATGATCTGATAACATATCACGAATGACAAATTCAACTTCATTTTTTAAGAGATGAAGTGGAAATTGTCCAAAGAATGAAAAACGGTGAGACTATACCAAAATCACGAAAGTATTTATTCCAATTCCAATTTCATCAACTTTAGGGAAATGATCTTGAAAACCAAAAATGTTGTCCTAGTGCTCTTATATTTGATGAATCAGACGGTACCTTAGATCGTCACAAATTTATGGCTTTGTGATTTCTGGATTTTCCATAGCCATGTTCTCTACCACTATCCATCAGAACACGATGGTTATATTTCTCTTCCATATCCATATTTTCACCTATGTGGAAACCTAGTGATTAGTTTATTTGGGTAACCGTTATGTTTCATACTTTTGTTTTTAAAGATTGGTTTTGGTATTCCTTTTTACGATGTGGGTTTCTATTAAAGAAACTTTCGAATAGTAAACCATTTATAACCCCGACGAATTTCGAGGGCGAAATTCATTTTAGGGGGGTAGAATGTAACACCCCAAGATTTTATGAAAAATATTCTTTTGAATTTCATTAATGTCTTGTGTTGTACGCTACACCAAAAGGAGCTTGCACAAAACGCATCCTTGACTTGCCTTGCATTACACGCAATCGAGACCTTCCTTGATAGCGTGTGTAGTACGCAATACCAAGTTTCACTAAACAACGATATGCTATTAAAATATTATTAAAACTATCCGTTATGAATAGTAATAACCACTTTTTGTAATTTTGTAAAATTTATTTTTCAAAATGGAATTCATTTTTGGATTCGTAATATCGAAATTAGCTTAGGGTGAAATTTTGGTACTTTTCGGATAACTTTCATTTTCTAATGAATAGTGAAAATTACTAAATTTTAATTAAAAACAACCTTTTTAATCGAAATAATTAATAGTGATAAATTATTAATCTGAGTGGTTTTAAAGTATATTTAGAATATATTTTTACAATTTAATACGATTTTTTTCATTGGATGTAATTTCACATTTAAACCAGACATAAAAAAGTGTCAATCTTTTGATAGTATTATCTCTTAAGAACACGCTATTTGTTTTGACGATGAGAATTAATTTTTTAAATTAATTAATGCAACTGATATGTTTTGAATTTGGTAAAATAGACATCATTTTTGAGTTCATAATATCAAATATAGCTTAGGCCTAATTTTTGGTATTTTTCTGGAAACTTTCATTTTTTGATGAATAGTGAAACCACTAAGTGGTAGTTAAGAAAAATGAATTTTTCATAAAACTTAATTTTACCGCTTCTGTGAGTGGAATTTCAAAAATACGAGAGACATGGTTGATTTTAGTAAGTAAAATGTGGTTCAATGAGATGAAAATAATTTTTAGTGAATAGTAACTTTTTACTTTATTTACCACGGTTAAAAGTAAATAGGGTAATTAAGGGTAAAAATGATATTATTATTACCCTAACACATGTCCTAATTCTATTGGATAAGTGTAATTCGACCAAAAACAACCTTAGGAATAAAATATGGCCATTTAGGCCCACTTGGATTAGATTAGGACATTTATTATTAATTTATTTAAAGAAGGGTTAAAATAGTTAAAATCAATGTTTAATAAGTAAATCATTTTTAATATAGGGTTATACAGAAGATAAATTTGTCTATAAATAGTCATTAGAAATATAAAAAGATTTACTACATAATGGTATTTTATTTCTTATTTTTAGACATTAAATAATTTAATTTATTTATGACAAAAAGATGATGCAGTAATTATATTACTAATGAAATATTGACATAATTGATATTATAAATACCCAAATAAATATAATTTCAGACTTTTTATGAAATAAACTAATTTTCTAGGTTAATATGACATGTTATTATTGATTTAATTTACCTTTTTCTAACTAATCATTCTGTTATAAGTTTCATAAAAATCAATTACAAAATAGTGGCAAAATTGACATAAAATAGTTTTTAAAACAAATATTTTATTATTAATTGTTATTTTATTCCTAAAAATCTATGTTTCGGCCAAATAACTTAGATAAGGTTATATATATTAATAATAAACAACTTGGGGTTCGTTTTGCTTCTTATATTAAGTTTATTAACCTTATAGTATAAGAACACAAGAAGACACGGTAAAAGTAAAATTATTTTACTTAATGTTAAATCTAAATGATAAGGTTAAAAAAGGAACCTAAACTTGTCTAAATTCTATTGGATGAGAGGATTTCGACCCATACCCACCTTATATTCGAAATTAATCAATTTGGAGCTATTTAAAACCGAATTTGACTTTATAATAAAATAATAGTTTTAGTTATTCCAAAGGTGCCCCTCTCCTCCCTTATAAAAGGGCACCTCCTCCCTCTCTTCCTCACACCACTTTGAGACTTCAAGCTCCGCCAACCCCTGCCAAATTCCCTTCTCCACTTCCCTAGAAACATCCTTGAGGTTCTGGTCTTCCTCAAAGACCAATTTTAGTTCCCTAAAGGAAGATCTCAAAGAGGTGCTTCAAAGAAGAGGAGGTTTGGACACTTACGAAGCATATCGGACCTAAGGTAAGGGAAATATCACAATCTCATTTTTATCCGAGATTGTTTATACGTTGGCATTTAATGGGGTGTATTTTATCATCCACATCCATGTTTCCTCAATATGTAATATTATGTCCATCCACCTACAATTGTTTAAATCCAATTTTACCCTTCGGTGAGTTTTTAGTAAAGGGTATGAAAGGAATCTTTTGTCGTTTTTCATACGAGGTACTTTTTGACTTTTCCGACAAAAGTACGAGAAGAATGTTTTTTTAACTTATACGGCATGAATGGATTTTTAAAACATAATTTCCAATAAGCTTCCTTTACAAGTTTTCAAGTTTATTTTTAATCAACTTCTTTAGTTTAAAAGTGTATGACATGTTAAAAAAGGGAAATGTTTTTTTTGAATTTGAAAGGATATTTTCCTCAAGAATGGAGTTCAAGTGTTTTATCAAAATTATTTTCCATCTAAGATAATATATGGTTCTGTTTCTATCCCTATTATTACATTTACTTGATTATGTTGTGATGGAAATATTTTTATGGATTCTTTTATCTTATATGAATTGTTTTATGATGTCATGATGTTTAAGATTCCCATTTTTATTTCATGGTTTATGCTATGATGTATGGTTTATGATTTTGTGGCACACATAATAATGGTATCATTATGAGATGGGTGGGACCTATATGTCCCTCCAATGCATTGGGTAAATATTTTATATCTCATGAGATAGACATGGCTGGAATGGTAGGTTATACCGGTTCAGTGAAACAGGACTGAAACGAGGAGTGATCTCGGTTCAGAAAGGGACTTTGTCTACTAATATAGTCTTGGAAATGAGTCTTGACTAATAAGAAATTATTCTCTATGATTATGTGTTTATCCCAAAAAGTTTCATGTTTTAAGTTATGATTATTGGGATTACATTTCACTACTATGATTTATCCCATGTTATGAAATTATGATCTCTTTTGCAGGTTAAGTTTTCCAAAAGATATGTTCTTATGAATGTGGTGTGATTGATATTTCTTTTGTTTACCCTTACTGAGCATTTGATCTCACCATTTTATGTTTTCTTTTCCCTAGGACATAAATAAAAGATTTAGGTTAAAAAAAAAGAAGATCTTTATGGGAGATGTTGAAGATCTTTCACCACGATTAGAATATTATATTCCAAGTTTCCAAAGACACTAAACTATTATGGTACTTGTGTGTGTGTTTTTGTTATGTACTAAGTATTCCGAAAAAGTAATGTAATGTCCATGTTCTTCAGGCTTTGGGTCTCTATATTTGGTTTCAGAGGAAATGTTTAGTCAACCTTTGGAAACTAGGATGCGAAAACGTTAGTGAGATCCCTAGAGATATTTCTAAGGTATGTCTAGGGATGTCTCTAAGGATAAGTATACGTATAGGATACAGTCCAAGAACTATGGTAACAATCATAGAATTTAACCTAAGATGTTAGATATTGAGGATACTCCCCCTTTATTATGTTGTTTTCACTAGCATGATTTTTGCCTCTCACACTATTCTTTTTGGGTTTTAGACGATGGCTGGATCCCGAAGGAACTGTGTTGATCAATTCAATGGACAATGCAATGATTGTCCTCCTAAACAAACAAATGTTATGGGAGTTGGAGTGAAAAATATTATTGCTATACTTACACAAGCTATGAATCATTCTGGACTTCCAAATGAGCAGAGAGAGGAACAATATTCTATTTAGTCCTTTATGAGGCAACGCCCACCTTCTTTCAGTGGGTCTTCTGATCCACTTGTTGCTGAACAATGGATCAGTACTACTGAAAAGATATTTTCAGTTCTTCAATGTTTGGAACATGATAAAGTCATCTTAGCAGTATATCGTTTGGAAGGTGACACTGATCAATGGTGGAATCTTATCAAGAATACGAGGCAAAGAGATGAAATTGAGTCTATGGAATGGGACGAGTTCAAGAACTTATTTTTCAATAAGTACTTCCCTCGTATTCTTCGAACAAAGATGGAGAAGGAGTTTCTTGAACTAAAGCAAAAGGATGATGAATCTGTTGGTATATACGAAGCGAATTTTACAAGGCTTGCAAGGTATGCATCTGGATTTATCATCCAACCTGAAAGTAATGTTGATCGATTCATCAGTGGCTTAAAACCAAATCTTCGAAGGGCATTAGCTATAAGAGACTTCAGTAGCTATGAAGAAATTGTGCGTTGTGCTATCAAGGTAGAAATGGAAGTTGGTGTTACTTATCCATATCATATTTTTGATAAGAAACGAAAGATGGAGTTCAAGGAGAAATCTCAGAATAATGGTGAAAAGAAGATGAATGTTTCCTTATGCTCAAAGTGTGGAATGAAGTATGGTGGAGATTGTCTTAAAGGGACTAGAAAATGTTTTAAGTGTGGAAAATAAGTTCATCGAGAAGCTGAGTGTCGAAGTAATGGAAAAAGGGTTTCTAATGATGTGAATAAAGAAAATACTGCAGAGAACGCACCAACAACACTTCAATGCTTCAAGTGCAAGGAAATGGGGCATTATCCTAATAAAGGCCCTAATCCAAGTGTTAGGGATGATCGACGTGAGCAACCACTTAAGGAAAAGGACAAAGGGAAGTCACATGCAATCACCATTGGCGATGTTGAATATGACAACGATGTGGTGGAATGATTAAGTGTTTATGTAATGGGATTCTAGAATAATGTTGTATATAGTATCGTGGAATATTGGAATATTTATGTTTTGGTCTATTGTGGTTTTCAATAATTTTATGGCATCGGTAACCATGAAAAGTGATTGAAATATTTTTTGAAATCAGATGATATGCACATAATGAAGGGATAAAGAGAATATAATATGTTTGATAGTATTCATGAGCTCATGATTGATATAAGGACTAAGTGATATCATGGTTTGAGGATATAGAATTTTGAGGATTTCGGTATGTGGAAAGTGTTAACTTTTAACTACATTCATGTTTTCACTAAGGTTCAATGGATATTCATTCTTCAAGAGAATACATGATTAAGGTATTCACATATTTGTAATTTGACCAATAAGATATATCTTATGATATATGGGGGATAAATGATGGCATTCACGTGATCATTTTCTTTATACTATGATCTTGGACCGAAGTATTTTAGATAAGCCTAAAGATTGGAATGGATTATGTTGGACATAAGTTAGTATTGTTTAAGGATAAAACTTTTTTTGATATTTTTGATGGGATGTTATAGTAATATAGCTTTTGAAAAAGGACAACCAGCAGGACGGGCGATAGCCCATTGCGTCAGACAATGCTGTGGGAATCAAACCCACAACCGAAGTGCGACTGGCCTTTATCGCCTACCACTGGCCTAGAGGAAGTCCCTGTTTAGTAGAAACTAGTTTTATTATATTAAGCAGTATGATATATGAATTATAAGTCCTTTTTAGGAACTATATATGATTAATCTCAATATAGATGAACTTATATATTTTTTGATAACTTTTCTAACCTTTTGTTTGAGAAATATGGAATGCCCCATCATTCTATCACATGATCTGCTAACATATCACGAATGACAAATTCAACTTCATTTTTTAACAGATGAAGTGGAAATTGTCCAAAGAATGAAAAACGGTGAGACTATACCAAAATCACGAAAGTATTTATTCCAATTCCAATTTCATCAACTTTAGGGAAATGATCTTGAAAACCAAAAATGTTGTCCTAGTGCTCTTATATTTGATGAATCAGACGGTACCTTAGATCGTCACAAATTTATGGCTTTGTGATTTCTGGATTTTCCATAGCCATGTTCTCTACCACTCTCCATCAGAACACGATGGTTATATTTCTCTTCCATATCCATATTTTCACCTATGTGGAAACCTAGTGATTAGTTTATTTGGGTAACCGTTATGTTTCATACTTTTGTTTTTAAAGATTGGTTTTGGTATTCCTTTTTACGATGTGGGTTTCTATTAAAGAAACTTTCAAATAGTAAACCATTTATAACCCCGACGAATTTCGAGGGCGAAATTCATTTTAGGGGGGTAGAATGTAACACCCCAAGATTTTATGAAAAATATTCTTTTGAATTTCATTAATGTCTTGTGTTGTACGCTACACCAAAAGGAGATTGCACAAAACGCATCCTTGACTTGCCTTTCATTACACGCAATCGCGACCGTCCTTGATAGCGTGTGTAGTACGCAATACCAAGTTTCACTAAACAACGATATGCTATTAAAATATTATTAAAACTAGCCGTTATGAATAGTAATAACCACTTTTTGTAATTTTGTAAAATTTATTTTTCAAAATGGAATTCATTTTTGGATTCTTAATATCGAAATTAGCTTAGGGTGAAATTTTGGTACTTTTCGGATAACTTTCATTTTCTGATGAATAGTGAAAATTACTAAATTTTAATTAAAAACAACCTTTTTAATCGAAATAATTAATAGTGATAAATTATTAATCTGAGTGGTTTTAAAGTATATTTAGAATATATTTTTACAATTTAATACAATTTTGTTCATTGGATGTAATTTCACATTTAAACCAGACATAAACAAGTGTCAATCTTTTGATAGTATTATCTCTTAAGAACACGCTATTTGTTTTGACGATGAGAATTAATTTTTTAAATTAATTAATGCAACTGATATGTTTTGAATTTGGTAAAATAGACATCATTTTTGAGTTCATAATATCAAATATATCTTAGGCCTAATTTTTGGTATTTTTCTGGAAACTTTCATTTTTTTGATGAATAGTGAAACCACTAAGTGGTAGTTAAGAAAAATGAATTTTTCATAAAACTTAATTTTACCGCTTCTGTGAGTGGAATTTCAAAAATCCGAGAGACATGGTTGATGTTAGTAAGTAAAATGTGGTTCAATGAGATGAAAATAATTTTTAGTGAATAGTAACTTTTTACTTTTTTTACCACGGTTAAAAGTAAATAGGGTAATTAAGGGTAAAAATGATATTATTATTACCCTAACACATGTCCTAATTCTATTGGATAAGTGTAATTCGACCAAAAACAACCTTAGGAATAAAATATGGCCATTTAGGCCCACTTGGATTAGATTAGGACATTTATTATTAATTTATTTAAAGAAGGGTTAAAATAGTTAAAATCAATGTTTAATAAGTAAATCATTTTTAATATAGGGTTATACAGTAGATAAATTCGTCTATAAATAGTCATTAGAAATCTAAAAAGATTTACTACATAATGGTATTTTATTTCTTATTTTCAGACATTAAATAATTTAATTTATTTATGACAAAAAGATAATGTAGTAATTATATTACTAATGAAATATTGACATAATTGATATTATAAATACCCAAATAAATGTAATTTCAGACTTATTATGAAATAAACTAATTTTCTAGGTTAATATGACATGTTATTATTGATTTAATTTACCTTTTACTAACTAATCATTCTTTTATAATTTTCATAAAAATCAATTACAAAATAGTGTCAAAATTGACATAAAATAGTTTTTAAAACAAATATTTTATTATTAATTGTTATTTTATTCCTAAAAATCTATGTTTCGGCCAAATAACTTAGATAAGGTTATATATATTAATAATAAACAACTTGGGGTTCGTTTGGCTTCTTATATTAAGTTTATTAACCTTATAGTATAAGAACACAAGAAGACACGGTAAAAGTAAAATTATTTTACTTAATGTTAAATCTAAATGATAAGGTTAAAAAAGGAACCTAAACTTGTCTAAATTCTATTTTATGAGAGGATTTCGACCCATACCCACCTTATATTCAAAATGAATCAATTTGGAGCTATTTAAAACCGAATTTGACTTTATAATAAAATAATAGTTTTAGTTATTCCAAAGGTGCCCCTCTCCTCCCTTATAAAAGGGCACCTCCTCCCTCTCTTCCTCACACCACTTTGAGCCTTCAAGCTCAGCCAACCCCTACCAAATTCCCTTCTCCACTTCCCTAGAAACATCCTTGAGGTTCTGGTCTTCCTGAAAGACCAATTTTAGTTCCCTAAAGGAAGATCTCAAAGAGGTGCTTCAAAGAAGAGGAGGTTTGGACACTTACGAAGCATATCAGACCTAAGGTAAGGGAAATATCACAATCTCATTTTTATCCGAGATTGTTTATACTTTGGAATTTAATGGGGTGTATTTTATCATCCACATCCATGTTTCCTCAATATGTAATATTATTTCCATCCACCTACAATTGTTTAAATCCAATTTTACCCTTCGGTAAGTTTTTAGTAAAGGGTATGAAAGGAATCTTTTGTCGTTTTTCATACGAGGTACTTTTTGACTTTTCCGACAAAAGTACGAGAAGAATGTTTTTTTAACTTATACGGCATGAATGGATTTTTAAAACATAATTTCCAATAAGCTTCCTTTACAAGTTTTCAAGTTTATTTTTAATCAACTTCTTTAGTTTAAAAGTGTATGACATGTTAAAAAAGGGAAATGTTTTTTTTGAATTTGAAAGGATATTTTCCTCAAGAATGGAGTTAAGTGTTTTATCAAAATTATTTTCCATCTAAGATAATATATGGTTCTGTTTCTATCCCTATTATTACATTTACTTGATTATGTTGTGATGGAAATATTTTTATGGATTCTTTTATCTTATATGAATTGTTTTATGATGTCATGATGTTTAAGATTCCCATTTTTATTTCATGGTTTATGCTATGATGTATGGTTTATGATTTTGTGGCACACATAAGAATGGTATCATTATAATATGGGTGGGACCTATATGTCCCTCCAATGCATTGGGTAAATATTTTATATCTCATGAGATAGACATAGCTGGAATGGTAGGTTATACCGGTTCAGTGAAACAGGACTGAAACGAGGAGTGATCTCGGTTCAGAAAGGGACTTTGTCTACTAATATAGTCTTGGAAATGAGTCTTGACTAATAAGAAATGATTCTCTATGATTATGTGTTCATACCAAAAAGTTTCATGTTTTAAGTTATGATTATTGGGATTACATTTCACTACTATGATTTATCCCATGTTATGAAATTATGATCTCTTTTGCAGGTTAAGTTTTCCAAAATATATGTTCTTATGAATGTGATGTGATTGATATTTCTTTTGTTTACCCTTACTGAGCATTTGATCTCACCCTTTTATGTTTTCTTTTCCCTAGGACATAAATAAAAGATTTAGGTTTTAAAAAAAGAAGATCTTTATGGGAGATGTTGAAGATCTTTCACCACGATTAGAAGATTATATTCCAAGTTTCCAAAGACACTAAACTATTACGGTCCTTGTGTGTGTGTTTTTGTTATGTACTAAGTATTCCGCAAAAGTAATGTAATGTACATGTTCGTCAGGATTCAGGTCTCTACAATAATTATTCCTATTATCCTAACAGTTAGGCTATAATGGTAATTTTATAATAAGGGAATCTCACAGTTCATTTAAACTCATTATTTCATGCAACACAGGATACCGAAGAATAAAAATTATTTAAATAGAATATTTCTTTTAAAAAAAATATGGGTGTTATATTCTACCCCCCCTTAAACCGAATTTCTCCCTCGAAATTCATCACTTCGAAACAAATAGATGAGGATACATTTCCCTCATAATATCCTCACGTTACCATGTAGCTTCTTCAAATTGGTGGTTCCTCCATTAAACATTAAGAAGGAAAGTGGTCTGGTTTCGTAGAATTTTTTCTCTATAATCCACAATCTCCATCGATTGTTCTTCATAACAAATATCTTTGTCCAGTGGTAAGACTTTTGATATTAGTACATGTGAAGTATCAGGTCTGTACTTTCTTAGGAGAGATACATGAAACACAACATGACCTTGAGATACATTCTATGGAAGCACCAATTAGTAATCTACCTTCCCAACATGATCCAAAATTTCAAAAGGACCGATATACCTGGGGCTCAACTTTCCCTTATTTCCCAATATCATTACAATATTCTAGGGAGATATTTGTTGAAACACCTTATCCCCCACTTCATACTCTTGGTATTTTATTAGGTTGTTAGAAAAAGTTTTTTTTTCGAATCTGAGCTACTCTTATGTGTTGTTTAATAGATCTAACATTTTCTACAATTTCATTAATAAGATCTGGTCCCAATGGCTTTCTTTTCCCAACTTCATCGTGTCAAGCTCAAGTTCTGTACTTCTTTCTATAGAGAGATTTAAAAGGAGCCATCTTAATACTGTAGTGAAAACTATTATTATATGAAAATTCCACCAATGGTAGGTGTTGATCCCAAACACCTTTAAAATCCATTGAGCAAGCTCTCAACATGTCTTTAAGAGTTTGAATTTTCCTCTCAAAATGATTTTCTGTCTGAGGATGATAAGCAATGCTAAAACATAACTCTGTATCCAGATCATGTTGAAGACTTTTCCATAACTTTGAGGTAAACCTGAGAACCTGATCTAATATAATGGAAAGTGGATCAAGATTATCAAGAGGTAAATCCTCCCTAATAGTAATGAAGTGTGCCAACTTCGTATGGAAGTCAACTATAACACAAATAGCATTATTGACTATGGATGTTTTGGGAATTCCAATGACAAATTCCATAGTGATGTTTTCTAATTTCCATTCTAGTATGAGTAATGGTTATAACATCCCCTTAGACTTCTATCTCTAGGACTTAACTTGTTGAAAAATAAAGCACTGAGAGACATATTCAGAGACATCTCTTTTCACACCATCCCACCAGAAGTACACTTTCTGGTCCCTATACATCTTTTTTGCTTGCAGGGTGAATAGAGAATGATGAAATATGAGCCTTATTCAATAGATCCTTCTTTAATTCTAGTATAGGAGGAATAAAAATCTAGTTCCGAAACCTTATTATTTCATCACAATCATGGTTGAATTCAAGAACATTTCTCACCTTCTTTTGTAACTTCACATCTTCCTTTTGGGCCTCCTTAATCTTTACTTGTATATATTATTGAATATTCCTTTGATAAAGATAATATATCCCTCTTCCACTAAAATTTATATATCCATCCTTTATAAATCCATAAAAATTCGATCTTTCGTGATCCTCATCATGGATAAGCTAGCATGGCCTTTTCAACTCAAATCATCTACCACCTTGTTATCATTACTAGGTTGGTAATGTATTGAGGAGTCATAATCTTTAATCAACTTCAACCATCTTCTTTGGAACATATTTATTTCCTTTTGTGTGAGAATATATTTTAAACTTTTCTGATCAGTATAAATATCACACCTTTCACCATAAAGATAATGCCTCTATATCTTTAATGCAACGATTACGAAAGCTAACTCCAAATCATGAGTTGGGTAATTTTTCTCATGAATTTTTAACTTCCATGAGGATTAATCTATAAACATATCATTTTGAATGAGAAAAATATCCCAACCCCTTCTTGGATGCATCACTATAGATCACAAACCTTTCTCCACAACAAGGATGTGTGAGTAAAGGTGCACTGACTATCCTTCTTTTTAGATCTTTAAAATTATCTTCTCATTCCTCTGTCCAAAGGAACCTAACTCCTTTACAAGTCAACTTTGGGAGTGGATTAGATAATCATAAAAAATCTTTCACAAAACATCGATAATATCCAGCCAAATAAAAAAATTGGATCTCGATTTCCATTGATGATCTCGACCATCTTTCAATAACCTTTATTTCTGCTGGATCCATAGATAACCCCTCTCTTGAGATAATGTTACCCAAAAACGAAACTTTTTGAAGACAAAATTTACACTTGGTAAATTGGGCATAAATATTCTCGTTTATCTTGGTCTTTAGTAAAATTCTCAAGTAATATTCATGTTCTTCCTTTCTCTTTTAATAGACAACAATATCGTCTATAAAGACTACCAAAAACTGATAAAGATGGTCTGTAAAGAATCTATTAATTTGATCCATGAAGATAACATGGTCATTAGTAAGACCAAAAGGCATCACTATAAATTCACAGTGTCCATTCCTTGTCTGGAATGATTTTCCTATATCCTCATTTTTACCCTTAATTGATGATATATTGAATGGAGATAAATCTTGGGAAAGTATTGAGCTCCGCGTAGTTGGTCAAATAAGTCATTAATGTGGGGAAGAGGATATTTTTTCTTGATAGTGATCTTATTATGTTCTCAATAATCAATTCAGATTCTCATTGATCCATCATTCTAATTAAGAAATATAATAGGTGCTCCCTAAGGTGACACACTAGGGCATATGAATCCCGTATCAATATTCTCTTGGATTTTCTTTTTCAATTCCTATAACTTAATTGGTTCCAATATATAAGGTGTATTTGAAATAGGCAAAGAACCCTATATGTGTTCTATTAAAAACTCAACTTCACAATTTGGTGGAAGACCATGAAATTATTTTGAAAGAAATCACCAAACTATTATACAATGGGAGTATTCTTAATCATGAGTTTCTCCCCAACCATTTGAGATAAATTAACTTCACTTATAGTAATCAATACCCATAAGATGGAATACATTTCTACAGGAAGGTTATATTTATCCTTGCACTGATATATGATCATAGATTGATCTAGAGTATGAAATGTGACTTTCCTTCCTTAGAAATTGATATAAGTTCCATATAGAGAAATCTAATACATGCCAAGAATCACATCAAATTCCACTATAGGATGGATAAAAATATTTTAAGGAATAACACTACCATAAACTTGAACCGAAGAAGAATTATAAACTTTTGATACAACTTTTGTGCCATTAGAAGTCATCACAGCTAACTCAACATCTAGTTATTGAGGTAATACGGTGATACCCTTAGAAAATTCTTTAGAAATAAGAGTGGGTGGATCGAGAATCAAATAAAAAAAATTTCTATATTAGAGTGGATGGTAAGTGTACTTTTCACCACTTCATTACCGTACTCCACTTCTCCGATAGTGATTACATGTGACTTTCCATTATCTTTGGCCTTAATAGTTTGTTGACTTTTATAATCATAAATAACCCTTGGATTAGGGCATTTATTGGAAGAATTCCCAATTTCCTAGAACTTGTATCATTGAACTATAAGAGGTGCATTTTGTATAGAATTTTCTTTGTTCGCATCATTAGAAATCTTTTTCCCATTATTTCAGCTTTCAAATTCTCGATAAACATGTTTTCCACACTTAAAAAATTTACTAGTCCCTTTAAGTAAATTCCCATGATGTTTTTTCCACACTTTGAGAACAAGGAAAAACTCATATTCTATTCAGTGTGCTCATTATATTTTCCTTTGAATTCTATTTTTATATTCTTATCAAAACCATCGGATTGATCGGTTACTCAAATATCTATCTCAACCTTGAGAGAACAAAGAATTATTTCCTCGTAGCTATTGAAGTCCCTTATGGAAAATTCCCTTCAGATACTTGGTTTTAATCCACTAAATAATCCCTCAATTTTACTCTTAAGTACGATAATAATTCCAGATGTGTACCTTACAAATATTATAAAATTTACTTCATAACTACCAATAGATTCATCATATTTTTTATTAAGTTCAAGGAACTCATTCTCCATATATGTTTGAATAATACAAGGAATGAAATTATTGAAAACAAGTTCTCGATATTTTCCAATTCAATAGACTCTATTTCATTTATTTTCCTAATATTCTTGATAAGATTATATCATTAATTATCTTGACCTTCCAAACGATATACTACTAATATGAATTTATCATGTTCATAAAATTATATAACTGAAGATATCTTTTTATTGTTACTTATCCATTATTCATCCACTAATCGATCACAAGACCCACTGAATGAAGGTGGATGCTGCCTCATGAAGGGTTCAATAGAATTTTGCTCCCTCTTTTGCTCATTTGGAAGTCCAGCATGATTCAATGCTTGTGAATGTTCTATGAGAATGGATAAAATATTTTTCATTATAGCTCCTATAACATTTGGTTACTTAGGGAGACAATCATTATATTGCCCATCACATTCAACATTAACACGGTTCCTTCAGGTTCTAGCCATTGACTAAAACCAAGATGAATAGTATGAGAATACCTAATCATAACAGGAAAACCACATAATCAAGAATAAAATTTTAATTTAGGACACTTTAGGTTTTATCCCTGGTTATTCATGGTCATTTATACTAGGATTATATCCAGTACTTAGATATATCCTTAGGGTTTTTACTAAGGATTTCTCATCCTAGTTTATAAAGGTTAACTATACCTTTTCTCTGATACCAACTATAAGATCCCATAATTTACATATAGAAATTTCCTCAACATTGAAGAATATTTATTACATAACATAACAAAAACGACACCAGGACTACATAATTTTAGTGTCTTTAGAAACTGGGAAACATAAACAACTGGATCATAAAACTTCCACATTGTCTCCTGCTTATTTCTTGATATCTAGACTTATATTTGACATATCTTACTTAATACCTTTATTTATGACTCGAGAAAAAGAAAAATTTGAAAGGGTGAGCTCAAATTCTTAGTAAGTCTAAGATAATGAAATATCAATCATATCATAATCATAAGAACAAAAAATTTGAAAATCTTATCTTGCATATAAAAGATCATAATATCATGTCATGGGATAAATAAAAAAAGTGCAATGTAATCCCAATAGTCATAACATAAGATATGAAATTTCAGGGCATACAAAAATAAGCATAGAAAATCATTTCATATTAGTCAAGGCTCATTGCTGAGACCATCATAGTAGACAATGTCTATTACTAAACTGAGTTCACTCCTCATTCCAGCCCTGTATTACTGAACCCGATTTATAGGAATTTCTAGTCATGTCTATCAAATGAGATATAAATCATTACCCAATTAATTGGAGGGATAGATAGGTCCCAGCCATATCATAATAAAACCATTCTTAAATGTGACACAATAACATAAAAACATTCACCATATCATAACCCATGAAATAAAATAGGTTTCTTAAATATCATTCCATCATAATTGATTTTAAAAAAATATATTTCCAAAATAACACATAATAAAATCATAGTAATAAATGAGTTATAAATATAACCCTATATAAAGAGTTTCATATTATATTGAAAATAATTTTTATAAAACACTTGAAATTAATTCATGAGGAAAATATCCTTTCTTCTTTAAAAATATTTTCCTTCCTCAAAATGAAACACAAATTTAGAAGGTTTCATTTTATGTGAAAATAACCTTTCAATATTGTAGGGTAAGATTCAAGAAAAAAAGGCACTATGAAATAATAAAAATTTGTTCATGTCGTACTATATGAAAAAATTCTTCTCATACATTTTGCTGGAAAAGTAAAAAAATACCTCGTACCAAAAATGAAAAATGATTCCATTCATGATGTTTAGTAAAAATTTATGAATGGGTAAAATTGATGTCAAAAAATTATAGAAGGATACAAATAATATTTTGAAATATTTATTTAGGAAACATGGATTTGGATGATAAATGTACCCCTGTAAATACTTAAAAATAAATAATCTTGGATAGAAATGAGATTTGAAAAGTTATCCCTTACCTTAGGTCTAATATACTTTGTATGTATCTGAACCTCATATAAAATAATTTAAATAATGTTTTCTAATTAATCCAAAATCATAATATATTTTATGATATCATATATTATTATATTATCATTCGTTTGTTAGTAACATTTCATTATCACTTGTTATTTGGATACAGACAACTTTATGTTCTTATGCAAGAATTATCAGATGAGTTCATGTTACACTTCTTATGTTATAGTTAACTAATTTAAAAAATGATATTAGTATAATATATATAATATTTATTCATTAAATTCATGTATATAATCATGGTTTAATGAGGATCATGTAGAATGAATCACATCACATCGTGGAGATGGTAGACTGTACGTACGCACAAGCGATGATATCATTCCCAAAATCATTGAATGGTATTGAGGGGGATGGTGTATGATATATTAGAATTAGTATCATGTTATAATAATCTTATATAGCTATTATTTTCATCATTATACCCCTCTAAGTAAGGTCGTTGTGGAATATAGATTACACCACAACGTGGAGACAGTAAGTCGCATGTACACACATGCAGTGATTTCGTTTTTTATAGGATGGATTGAAGGTGAAATATGGTTGTTTCATATTTATAATAAAATATTAGTATACTAGTGATAATAATGTTATTACTTTATAACTAAAAAACTAATGAAGATGAATTATAAGAGGAAAGATGTTTGATATAATCGGTAGAAGAGATTACCTCTTCCTTGACGTGCTTCCTCTAAATCTCTTCTTAGAGCACTATAGTTGGTCTTTGAAGACAACCAAAACATCTATAATGAAAATAGGGGTGTTGATAATGAAAAAAGGGCAGGGGATGAAAAATATTTAGGGCTCAAAATGGAGTGAAAAGTTGAGGTATGAGGTGCCCTTTTATAATTGACGTGAGGGACACTTTTGAAAACTCTATAAATAATAATTTATAATAAAAACAAACCCTACCCAAAAACTTCCGAAATGTACCAATTTAAAAGATGAGATGAGATAGGGATGTGATATCATCAACAAATAAATTTTGGACAAGTTATTTTTAAAATTTAAATCACATATTTTTAATTGACAATTTGTCATTCTATTTAATTTTAATTGTTGTAACAGAATTCTAAATATTTAATGGTTATAAATATTTACTTATATGGTGTTAATTGACCATAAATGAATATTTTATGAAATTTTGGATCTTATAATTATCACTTGATAATTTTTAAATGTTTTTATGACTTTTAAATAATTTAATAAAATTTTATTTTTATAAAAATCAATAATTTCAATTTTGACACCATTTGTTTATTTGATTTAAAAAAATCCACAGAGAAGAAAAATTCAAACTAAAATATTCAATACACTCTTAAAATTTTATAGTCACATAGAAAACTTTTAAATAACTTTAATTAGTTCATATTATATTCCTATTAATAGTTTTAAAACCATGTCATATTTGTATTACTAAAATACTATTTACCTCACTATTGTGTCATCATTGATGGTAATTTTTTTAATCTCGAAAAATTATAAATAAATTTCTTCAATTCTGGTAATTGTATTATATTTTTAGAGACTATATATAGTCTATATTATCTCGTATTTATCTATGTTTTATAATTAATATACTTATATAAAATGATATTGTGACATTTTGTCACATTCATTAGTTTTTATTACATTTATGTCATATTACTAGGTAAACGACCATCAAATAATTACATTTCAAAAAACAAAAAGATGATAAGGGTTTAATTTATTCAGAAAATATGATTTTTACAAGTGTTCAAGATAATTTTATAATATTATTGTTACCTTTAATTATCTTATTTACTTCTAACCATGGTAATAAAAATAATTAACAAAGTTACTATTCATAATGCCAAAAAATAAAAGTAGCTTATTAACATAATTTGGAACTAATGATTCAAATTATGGTTTCCATTTTTAAAAATTCAAAAAACATAAGTATCATTAATTAATTTAAAATCAATACCATTGTCGGAATGAGAGAACAAGTTTTTTTAAAAGTTAAAACATTGCAAAAGATTGAAATGTTTTTACCTATGAATTCAATGTAAAATTAAAGTTAATGAGAAAAATTATATTGAATGATAAAAATATATTATATTTATACTTTAAAACCATTTAATAATATTTTTTAACCATAAAAATTATCTAAATGAAAAAAGTTGTTTTCAATTAAAATATTGCGTATTTTTACAATTCATTAAACCATGAAAGTTATCAGAAAAATATCAAAAATTTATCTAAAGTAATTTTTGATATCCTGTTTTAAAATAACATTTTTATGTTTTCATATAAAAATTATTAATGTGACAAATTCATAATTTAAAATGGGTTCTCCATTCAAAGGTGCAAAAATAAACATAAAAATAGGTTTTTATACATCAAATTAGGTATTATTCATACCCTATTACTAAAATATCCATTGGATGAATATAAAAATATTTTATTAAGTATATTACAAGAATATATATTTATATCATTAATTTCATTACCAAAATAAATTCACTAAAAAATACAAATATCTAATTGATTTATATTTTTCATATATAATTGATAGCCAAAGAATTCAGAATTCATTTTCATAAGTTAGTTATAATTATTAACAGTATCATAACGATTAAGCTATAATGGAAATTTTATAATATGGGAATATCATGATTTGTTTAAACTCTTGATTGCGTGAAACATAAACTAGTGAAGAATAAAAATTATTTAAAGAAAATATTTCATAGAAAAACATCTGGGTGTTACAACCAGCCTCAATGAGAAGTATTGTTTCTGGGAACAAGGCTTTGACAAAAATATTTTTGATGTCCTATATTATTAATTCCATCAGTATGAGATCAATATTATTTATATCATTTTTACATTTATTATCATGGATATAACTTTCTCTTAGATATAGTTTATTATGTATTTATGTTTTTTACATTTTTTTCCATATTATTTATGCATTCTTATTCCATGACTATCTTAGTTTTATGTTTTACCTTACTGAGAGTTTGATCTCACCCTTCTTATGTATATATTTGTCAAGGGTATTGAGAAAAGTATTAAAAATGATATATTTAATAGATGGATTGTGTGGAGAATTAGTTTGAGATGTTAATGGCTTATTATAGATTATATAGTTTTATAAAAAGTAGAGAAACATGTACATTAGTTAAGAATGAAAAGGGATTTATTAATTTATATATTTTTTATAATTTTTAAAATCTGTAAACCTTAAAGGTATTGGAATTTATTTAAAGAATTACTTACATTAATTAATGTGATTATGGGATTGTTATATTCAAGAATTTATTGTTGGTATCGAAGCTAACATATAATGAATGTGTTACGACACTAGATATGGTATTTTATGTACAAGGAGTACCTATTCGTATTACAGTAGGGTTTAGATAATTTTGGATATTAAAACATTTTTTAGGAAACTTAGAGGGTGATAATTAGAGTTTGATCATAATTTCACGGGTATTGATTAACCTTTATGTTTATTGAGGTAAGATGGAATATTTTTAGGGATTATAATAATAAACATTTAGTGAAATTCCTAGTAATATTTCTAAACATATGGTGAAATCATAATGTTTACTTAAAGTCATCTATATACTGTTTTCTTAGAAATTAAATTCCTATATGGATACTAAAGTGGATGTAGGCTCCATAACATATGCACATAGGTGAATAACCCTAGAAGGGCATATTGAGTATTTACCTTCCTGTCTCCTAGTGTATAGAAAAGATTCATAGTTTCACACCTAGATTTACATTCCTTGGGAATGTTAATTGGTTAATCATATTTTTTTATGAACTATTATAAAGGATTTATGAATGATGTTATATAATTAGTTTTGATAATGTAATAGAAAAATGGCCATGGACAACCAAGTATTGGACAAATAGAGTAATGGGTTGATTCAAAAGTATCATATGTTAAAAACAAAGGTTCCATAAGGGAAGACATATTCATATTGAAGTTTTCATATTCACATTTGGGATATTACCATGGCCATTTTTGTTTTAGTATTTGTTTTAAAGAGGATCATGATTAAGAGTTTGAGGTATTTATCTAAAAAACACTATGTCTTATAATTAAACAGGGGAGAATACATAAATAGTTATTAATTTTAGAAAATTAGAATTATGCTGGAAAAGGCGAGTTTACTACTCTTACATAAGGTAGTGAGATTGATATTTTCTTGAAAATCATAGCTAGTTTTTGCATGATATATTTTTTCAATGATATTCTAGTATATTATAAAAGCTATGTGGTTTATGTGAGACATCTAAGGATTTTTCTTTAGTAGTATTTGTTTTAAACATATGAAAAAAAATATTAAATGGAATAAATAACCTTAAAAAGTTATTTTATGAAAAGTTTATATTTTTGGGAATAAATTTTAAAAAACACATGATTTAGGAATTTGTAACTCTTAAGTTTAAAATAAGATTCATATTTAGGTAATTAAGGGTTGATTGATTTTGAGAAAATGGAATTATATAGTATTGAGAGCCTTGTAATTGATTTTTGATTTAATTAAAAAGCGATCCATGATATTTTTCAGGATTTTTATCTAATAGTTTTAATTATTAATTATATATTGAAAAATTTGTTACTTTATGAACTAGTTATTAGTAAATTCCTGGGATAAGTATAGAGTTAGTTTTTAGGATAATGTATAATCTCATTGTGGTTTAATTCCTTAGTGATCCAAACAGTTTTGAAAATGTATATTTTGGAGAACATACAATTAAAAAATATAAATTATTGATATATGATTTTAGGAATGATTAATTTTCTTTGAGGAAGGACAAGTTTATTTATATGGACTATGAATGTATGGTAGATATCATATTAGAGGTTATACCTCGAATTATGAATTTGTTAAGAAAATTATCACGTATATTATTCAATGAGTAATAACTGAAAATGAGGGGGTTAAATTTATTTAAGAGGATATGGAGAATTTAACACCTCAAGATATTAATATATTATTACCTTTAAATAAGTAAATGTATGTTATTTCTTACTCCACAAACAATATTGAACTTAAACAAAACCATGATATATTTAGATAAAATATAAAAATTTTAGCATGCTCGTTAAAAAATAACCATTGAATTAAAATAATTTAATTTTATTATCTTCTTTATGAGATATATTTAAAAAGAAAATAAAGTATGATTTTCCTAAAAATGAAATGAAATTATTTTTTCCTAAAACGACTTATATGATAATTTATTGTATAGAAAAGTATTTTTTTTTGTAAAAATTTCCTTTTATGTGATGTAAATTTATATTTAAAAAAAATATGATTAATTATGATAAATTATATGGGATATTAATAATTGTATAATATGAATTTAGTTATTAAATGATATAAAATAAGAATATTAATAGTTAATATTTGAAAATTTATATTTCCAATAAAAAAGAGGATTTCATTATATATTATGATGTTATTAAAAAATTGAATTTATAAATTTTCGAAATATAATTTTAAAATATTGTAATAATATTTTTATTTATAATAAAAATATTAGATTAATATTAAATCTTGGGGGGTTTTAAAAAAATATTGATTTTTTGAAGAAATGTTTTTTTGTTTTCATGAAAATTTTAATTTTTGTAACATGATAATTTTATAATAATTTTCAATAAAATTAAAAAACATCTTATGTAATAAAATATAAATATATGGAATAATATAATGAAATTTAAAGTATTCTATCAACTTATATAACACATTTCAATCATTTTTAGAACTAAATTAAAATATTACTTTAGTAAAAGTTATTTATGATCTTTATTTGGATCAAGTATTATCTTGGTGATATTTTGTTTTGGAATTCCATTAAATACTCATAAATTTTATTTAATTTATAATAAACTAATTTTTATGATGATTATTGAAAATTTTAATAATAATGGATTACACATAAAATTTAATCTTAAACACACTTTTTCTAAAAACATGTTTCTACACGTTATGTGTGATGTTCTTAAAACTAATATTCAAACCATTAGAAATTTTATGTAATATAATTATTTAAAATTTTTAAATCATTAGGTTCTATTTATTCAAATAGTTCTATATTAAATTTTTCATTAACATTAAATTCTAATGTCAAAAATTATTTCCCGAAGTAAAATTAAAATGGGGAAAATTTTAAAAAGTTAAAATAAAAAGGCTTAAGACACTCAAAACTGTATAAAAAATGAGTGTTCAAGGTTATTTTTTACTCAAAATATCATTTAACTGATCCTTTTTTTTGTACTACAGTCATTGAACTTGGAATAGAACATCACATTATGGAAAATGTTAAAGGCATTTCCAAAAGCACCCTTATCATAACTTATAAAAATATAACACCCCTCCAATTCATGACTCAACTATTCAATGTATTTCTCAAAAACAAATATTCAAATTTTATGCTCATATATCCCTCTACCACATTAAAAATATTCTTTCAAACATTATTGACCATAAGGTTTTCATTTTCAATAGTAATTCCAAGTGAAATTGAAGTACCTCGTGTGGGTATTATCAACTAATTAGCTTCATCATAATTATCTCCATTAACATTATTTATTGATAAAATAAAATAAAATATATATTATAATTTATATACTATAATTTTAATACAATAATCTTATTTTCATTATTTATTCATGTACTACATTCATTACGAAATACAATGGAACACTAATCATATGTTGGCATAGACTACCACCTCTACAAAACAACAAATTCAATTTTTCATCACCACCTCTCAAGGATAGAATAAAGGATAGATTTTATGAATAAATATGTTATATATAATATAATTATTATTCTTAAATTTCAAATTATTAGATTCCATTATTCCATCCATTTGTTGAGAAATGAGATAGTTAGTTATGTGTATGTGTGGGTAACTACCACCACGATCTTTGAATTTCATGTGTCATCACCACCCAACATGGATGAATATAAGAATTATATTAATGGGTATATTATATATATATGTAACTTTTATGTTTTTTAAATTATATATTAAAATTTTATAACAACATATTCTTATTCATGTAAACGTTAGGACACGCTCTTGTTTTGGTTGGTTTTAACGCCTAAATGAATGATGCTGTGATGTTTATGTAATGAATGATTAGGGAATGAAATATATTTTAAAAAATATATTAAATATATATTAAATATTTTTTAATTATTATATAATGAAAAAATTAATATCTAAACATGTTAGTAATATATCATCATCATTCATTAAAAACTATCGAAACAAGTTTGTCACCAATTTAATCTTCAAGAGTCATAATTAAAATCTCAGGGAATTAAAGATGAAAATATTAAATTTATCTAATATATATTTAATTATATTAAATAACCGAGAAATTGTTCATTTTAAACCACTTAGTGGGAATCTGCCCCTCTTTTGAGAGGTTCATATGAAATAAATAACTGAAAGTTCAACCAACTAATAATGAAAATAAACCATAAATGGTTAATATATGTGTAATATATTGTCATGAAATAATTATAAAATGGTAGTAAATTTGTATTATAGTTTTAAGATAAGTTACTAAGATATTTATGTCAATTAAATAGAAGGTCAGATCAAAATCATGTAAGTATGAATAAAAGGTATGAGTTTTGGTCTCAAATTCCACACTTTGAAACATATAGGTATTATGCAAATAATTTAATTTATGTTGTGTATATACTAATTATTTGATATATAATATCATGAATTACATATTACTAATTTTATTTTAGGTTGAATTACAAGACTTCTCTTTCAATGGGTTTTGATTAAAATGTTTATAAATTCATAGGGGTTTTATAGGTCTTAATTATGATTCATTGAGACATAATACAATTTGTAACCTGTGTTATATTTTTATGGTGTATTAAATACCCGTGAGTATATAATTATCATACTCTATTTATTTAAATGGATTTACTTTCCTATGAATATTCCCTTATTAAAGTGGATATTAATTTAGTCGTTTTCGTAGTAGTAAGGATTTTTTGTAACTCAACTTTGTTTCATTAAGTTATGATAATTCTATTTATATTATTTCATATAGGTTGGGCACATTATGAATTTTGGTTCTATTATCTCATATTATTTCATTTTATATGGAGATATATCTTTCTACAACATAAACCATTTGATAAATATTTATCACTCCTTGAAATATGTTTCTCATAAGGAATATTTATAAATCATGTCTCATTTCCTTGAGTTAAATTATTTCATCATGAAATTATTTATTCCATGATTTGTATCTGGCACAATAATATTTAATTTTATGTTAATTTATATACCTCTATGTAGAAAAGGATATTTTTTTACAATATAGTGTTTTCACTATTTTTATAAAGTGAGTCTTGAACAAAAGTATTTTTCAAGATATTAAAAACATTTTTTAATTCCACTTTCATATGTTTTTTATTCCTCTCTAAATTTTTCGAAGAAAAACATTACACCTTTTCAAGGCCCTAATATTAATGATTATATTTAAAATAATTTTTTTTTTCAGTTTTCTCACTTTTCTTTTTGAGAAAAAGTTATGGAGTGACCCATAACCTTTTCTTCAACATCAATTGTAAAAATGTTTTCTAAAATAAATTATATGTTTTCACTTCACTTTACCATTTAATATTTAAGAGGATTTACCCCAGTCAGGATTATTATTCACAATTTATACTCTAGTATATATTTTTTATTTTGGGGGTTTGAACTTATAGTGTCATATTATTCATCTCTTAATCCCTTGTATATTACTATTCAAAGCATTATTTTTCTAGAAAGTTTTTCATCTATGTCAACACCTTTATAAGTTTCCTTAGTTAAAATGAGGTTATGTTCTTTTGTATCTATCCACCTTTTTTATTTGGGTTTATTATGAGCATGTAATTATAGTATTTATTTACCCATACATCCATTTCTCATTATGGTGTGAAGAAACGATTTTATGTAATTCAGATTGGATGTTGTTCACTAAGAAATAATGTTATTATATTAACATGGGAAAATGTATTGGAATTACATATATTGATTTTACAATAAAAAGTATTATTTCAAAGTTGAATTTATATTATTTGATAATTTAAATTATTTATTCAGATGAGTTATGATCATGTTATCCTTTTTATTGACATGGGGAAAATGTATTGGCACACCATATATTGTTATTCTAATATGGATGATTATTATAAAGTTGAATATGTATTGTTTTACCATACACATTATTTATCTGGATGGGTTATAATCAGGTCATATCATTCACTTTTATGGGTGATGTATTGAAATTGTTAATGATTATTAATAGCTAACACTGGCTGATCAGGTATTGACATTCCATAATCTTCATTATATAGATAGTCATGTTTATATGCATCAAAAGGCTATTTAGAGAATGGTATGAAAGGTCTTGTTGAATCTTATGGTGAATTAATTTGACATAATTAGGTGATGGGCGGGGATAAAAAATATATATCCACTCAATGTATTTATTGGTTTCATAGGACAAAACAAATTTGGGTATTTAGTGCAGGCCTACCAAATTCAAAAATATATCTTGATTGTGGTCTCGACTACATGTAAAGTGTCCTATCACAAGGCCTTGAAAATATGTTTTTTGTGTTAAACATTATTCATTCCAGTATTATAAGGTCAGTATTATTAATAATCACAATTTAATTTATTTTAAAGGATATAAAATTTTCTCAGTTTTAGTTGATTATATCTCTATGTTGTTTACTTATTCCTACCATAATATTTGTACCATGTTTACGATAGCTGTATATTTTCCCTTCTTGATCATTTTAGACCACCCTTATTATATTTCTAAATTCCATGGTTTTGAAGTAAATTATTACACTTGATATGCCTAATTGAAAATATTGTGTGGAGAATATGTGGGAAATGTTTAAGAATTATTATAGATTAATTAGTTTATTATATAATGAAAAAATGTTTATTAGTTGAGAAATACATTGGATTTATTAGTTTCTTATTCTTTCTTATTCGATAAATATATAAACCTAAAAGGTATTTGGAATGTATATAATGACATATTTTTTTTATGTCATGAAATAATGGGATAGTTACATTAGATAATTTTTAGATTCTATTAAAGCCATTATTCAATGTATATGTTTATGGAATCAAACCACAGAGTGTGGGATGGGGGATTCTTAGATGGTAGGTTACAAATGTGAAAAATATTCAAGGATGAATAAAGAGGATTGGCTCTTTTTGGAGAATAAATACATGACTCTATTTATCACTCAATAATTGTCTTCACCATATCCCCTTTATAATAAATTATATCTTTGCATCTTGAAATCCTCAATGATGTCATACGCATTTTATCATTTTAGGATAAATATTTAATCCACTCATCTACCTTCAATATATTTGAATATTTGTATTTTAATTGTTAAAATATTTCTATAATATTAGTTTTGAAGGTGGTTGAGGTTTAATTGAGTTTCAACCAATGATGTGAACATCCCATCTCATTTTTAAGGATAAATCTTACTTTTAGATTATTAAAAATTTTGCATTCTTTGTTTTTATAATAGTTATATTGCAACATATTTTTTTATCATATTTTTTTAATAATTATAATCAAAATATATTTTGAAAATATAGCCCCAAAACACCTTTTCATCCCACATGTTTCATCCCGAATTAGTCTAAATTGATGAAAAAAGTTACAAGACAACAACTCCCACACTTGATTTCAACCAGATAACAAAACTTTTACTTCTAAAGTTGGATGGATTTTGATTATAGGTGTGTATATGTATTCCTAATATGATTTTCAAGAATTTATAAGGAATTATAAGGATAAAATGTAAAAGTTATTCTTGGATAAAAGGGATCTTTTGAAAAGGGATTTTTTATATCAAAGAACTACCTCAATGATTTTCTATAAAACTTCTTAATACTCTCAAGCTCTAATAGAAAAAAAAATAAAATTATAGTTAAATATGGACTTGTTTGGATATCTCAAGAAATGCGGACAATGTGAAGAATAATTCAGAACAATGTTTATAATACTCAAATGTAGCTGATCTAAAATATTTTACAATGATTTATGACTTAAAATTCAAAATTTTAATTGTATTTTTATGAATTCCTCAAAAAAAGTTATTTTAAAAAAGGATAATTTCATACTTCATTTAAATTTAGTTCCTCAGGATAAATTAATTAAATCATTGATATGAGCTTGAATAATTAAAAAGGTATTTAATTTTAGTACACAAGTTTTAAAAAGAACACTAAAAATGAAAATGAAAAACATAAATGAAATATAAACAAAAACATTTTAACAGAAAATATGGAAAATGGAAACAAAAATTCAGATATCATAATATAATAAATTAGGTTCCCCCAAAATTATTCTAACTATTTGAATAATTATTCAATTTTTTTATTAAATTAGAATAAAATTTTTGGACATAACAAAAAATAGTAGAAAAGAGGGAAATAACATGGTGTTTAGTTGTACTCAGCTTGTCAAAGGAGAATCTCCTCCCTGAAAGCTCTTATTTTTTTATAAAATGATTTATTTTCGGTATTGATTATGAAAGTTGTTTAATTCCATATTTAATTAATCTAAATGACACAAAAGGAAAATATTGAGTAATAATTAAGGGTATATAACATTTGGAATGAAATTTAGCAAAAAAAATATTGATTCTGGATTGAAAATGTAGATCGTTATATCCCCTTTTGAAATAAAGTTTGAGGATAATTCCGTCAAGAAAAGAATTATTTTTCTTGATTTATATCTATAATATTTAATATGAATTATTAATTATCACTTTCGACTCAAGTAAGTAAAATTTTATTTCTTTTCCTTTAGAAAATAGATTCATGTTAAAAATGATAACATCCCAAAAATATTGGTTTTATAAATAAAGACGTTAATGATAATATTTTATATACAAATACATGATTTTTGGATTTCTTATTTGTGTTTATAAATCAATCATATATTCCAAAAAATCATTATCCAACCTTAAACACTAATATTTTATATTTGGTTGGATAGTTTTTATAAAAATGTGTTTGATTTATTTGTTTTAAAAACTCATTGATTCTATTTTTTGAGGGTGATAGTGGTTAGAATCCCTATGATAAAATACCCATTTCCTTGAAAACATATTTTAAGGGGTTTTTCAAAAATTTATTTCTTTACTAGTGATAATATAATTTGTAACCTAAATTTGGAAAATATATTTCATCTCAAAAATTTGGAAATAATTTACACATCATTATTACTAGAAGAAATATCCTCTTCCCACTTAGATTCATAAACAAAAAAAGTAATATTTAAAGATATCCAAAAATAATTTGGAAATAGTCCCACAAAATCCATACACCAATAATCAAACATATAAAAAAATAAAAGGTGTTGTTGATGCATTTAATTCCTCTTGGAAATGTTACCATGAAATTGACAAACTAACCATGTTTTATAGTGTTGAAAAGATTCTCAGAAAATGGTGAGAAAATATAGTCTTTATTCAAGAACATTACTTATTATTAATTGGGTTCTAGAGTGACCAATAAAATATATAGTATGTTAAAATTTAAATGGTGATTGAAAATCAGAATTTGGAATAAATATTTTGATTATCGGTTCAGTAAAAAAATACCATTATTAAGGATCATCCCAAATGTATTTTATTTCATTATTCAAAATCTTAGTAAATTGCTTCTTATAAAACCAATAGGGAACTTCATTAGAAGACAAAACATTCAAATGACCTGTAAACCATGATCTCTAACACTTAATAACATGCAACTTTTCATGAAGAAATGTTTCATTAATAGGTGGATATATTTAATGTTTCTCACCTAAAATAGTTTTTAATTAACTCAAATGTCCAGCCATAATATTTTCAATCCCTTTATTATCCATTATCTCAATATCAAACACCTATAATAGTAAAATATGTCTCAATATTATATATTTTTCATCATGCTACTTCATAAATTTTTTTATTTCATAATAGTTAGTGAAAATAATCACTTTAGAGGATAAAAAATGACATATATACTTGTATTAATAACAAAATAAAGAACAAAAATCCCTTCTTAAATTTTTAAGGAGTTATATTGTGCTTTATTAACATTCCTAGATTCATAAGAAATGATATTATACTTATTCTCTAACTTTTTACTCAAAATTGACCAAGAAAAAACTGGATGCATTAGTCATCAATTCAATGGGTATACCTCATATTAGTGGTTTGAAAATGGGTGGGATACCAAATTTTATTTTAGCTACCTAATATCTTTTTTAAAGCAATCATAAAAGACAAATAGTTACTTTTTTGAAGTAATCTGGAGAAAGGAAAAGCTTTCTTGCTCAAATATTCAATGAATATCCTATAAAAACCTGTATATCTATGAAAAGATATCAAAAATCCCAATATTTTTGGGTATGAAAGTTAAGAAATGAATTCAACCTTGGTTTGGTCCACTTGAATTCCATATTTAGACACCACATGACACAGAAAAATCCTTTATCTACTATGTGATGACATTTTTCATAACTAAGAATAATATTTTTATCACCAAAGGTTTCAATAATAGTAGCCAGAATTTTTAGATATCTTTTGAAATATGATACATAGACTATAAAATCATCTGTTGAAACTTGCATAAAACATTTTTTAAATTCATAAAAAATTCTCATCATATATACTGTAAAGGTTAATATGGTATATAAAAAACTAAATTGCATTCTTCTATAGGAAAAATTACTAAAATAACATATGAAAGTTGATTTATCTTGATCTTCAGGTGTAGTTTGAATTCGAAACAACCCAAAAAATACATCAAGAAAATAGTAATGGGTCTATCTAGATAATAATTTAAGCACATTGTAATGATATGTAAGGGGAAAATGGGTTCTTCTTTTAACTAAATCAAGTCTTCTATAATCAAGACACATGTTACATTATGTTTGTAGGTTTTAAAAGAACATTCTCACTAAATTAATTCTATGAACTTTGGAATCCACTATTTTTAGGAAAAAATTAGATAAAACTCACCCATTAGATTCTAGAAATTTGAAAAATTATTTGAACATCCAAAAAGGTAGTTACTTCCATTTTAACAAAATATAAATGTGTAAGATTCAGTATCCATTGAATTTTCCAAACATTATCTTCATTCTCCTCCAATAAAATTCCATACTAGAAAACTGAAGGACTAATTCATATTGAATTATAAAACATCTATTTTAAATATTTGTTATGTGTTGTAAGGACTCCAAGTAGTTGGGTTTCATGGTGTTTTGATATCTGTTTTGCAATAATGAAAAAGAATTTCTCATTTTCCCATATGAATCCATACATTATATTTTAAGGAAATGGTTATAGTTCTAAGTAAAGTGGGATATTTTCATTTATCAATAATGGTTTATGTGACTTACTAAATTCAATTTCATCTCCTAATTTTTCTCCAAAACAAGAATAGTTTTTATTCGGGGCAAAGAAAACATGCTTTTCTTGAGTATTTTTATAGGTGTAATTTTATATTGAAATAATAGACTTAAAATAACATTGATGATTGAGTTTTCATCATAAATTTTATCAATTTTCAAGTACTCATTACTTTCTTCACATGAAAAATTATCATTCTATTGAATAAAATAGCAATAATATCTAGCGGTCTCAGAAGTTTCACCTATTTCATTAAAAATATATGAATATTAAAAAATTCCATAAAAAATACATACAATAATTGAAAAATTTAAATTCTCTTTTTATATATCATTTTAACTTTATTTATATGAAATAATATAATTTTCATGAAAATTAGTCTGAGTAGTAACTAGAGATTCATTTTTAGACACAAAAATGTATAGTTAATCACATGAAAAGTAAGAAAATAACTCTGTAGAAAACCAATCAATCATGTTTACTTAAGGGGTCAAATGAATTTACATTATCTATTTGGTTGAATCAAAAATATTAATATTAACTAATTACACTATAAATTTAAATGATAGTATTACATTGTGAACATTTATGATTTTTTTACCAGCTTTAAAAAAATATCTCTTAAGAATTTGAGGTTCTTGTGTGCTAAAACTATCATCATACATATCCAAAACATAGAAATTAGTTGGAAACTAATGCCTTTTTTCTGAAACAAAACATCCTCAATAACACCCGAAATTTTGGTTGTACTTCAGTTGGTGAACTAGATATAAACTTTGGTAGGTTTCATGTACTAACCCACTTATTCTCGTTGTCTTGGGAATACAACAAATCATTACTAGACCTCAAGCAGCATCCCCAAGACACCAAAGACTAGCAATAAATGAAATATGGTTTCAAATACAGGTGGGGGATGATTTACCTTTTATGAAAAAAACAATTAAACCAAAAAACCATAACCAAACATTCACTAAATATTTAATGAAAAAAATCAAGACAACACAACTACTTTATTCATGTCAAAACCACTCTAAAATGTGCATTAGGGGAATACAAAATAGGTATCAAAGTAAACATAGTTACAATAACTAAGTATTACCAAAAGAATACAAGACACCATGATCCACAAGATCCAAGATCCGAAATCACCAAACATCCAAAGAATCACAAGGTGGGGTTAAAAACATGTGATACTTTAAAATTTCCCATGTCCCGGAAGATAACATCTATAAAATCGACAATGTGCCAAATCAGGGGTGCGTATAACACTTAGTAGCTTTTCCCCAATGACATCCCTACTCACACCACTAGGATATAAGAGTTAGAAACATTTATATAAAAATATTTTATATATAACAATTTCTCAAAATGGTTTATAACTAAATATAAACATGTTTCCAAAACCATTTATAACCCAAAGATTACAAGTGAAATTGAAACCAATTTTCCAGAAATTTAATTTTCCACAAAAAAACTTAACAAAGGTTTAAATTTTTGTCTCAATTTTCTTTTGGAATACCTAATCTATTCCATAAATCCACATAACCAACCATGCATGCTACGAAATGACAGTTCCATAATCATGAGTGGCTTGCGGTCGATCTACCATGTCATCACAAGGTAATTATCCCCCCTGTGCCATTTGACCTTTGGCACCAATAAAAAGGTCATATTTCAACCAAGCCCTAGAAATGAAATATGAAATCACACACCAATATGACCATGGATCATGCCATAACACATTTTCAATAAAAACAAATTTTTATTGAAAAATATTTTCCATAAAAACCATTTCAAGAAAGGCGTGGCTTATAATTCCATAATACCATGAAATGTGTGGCTTATATATAAAAATTATAATGAGATATTGGTGGAAGGTTGAAATTTCAATCCTGATATTTAATAGGTGAATAATGATGTTTATGGATGAGTGGAACATGCTAATATAGTGTAAAAACATAATCTTATTAGAGAAACGTGATGATGCAAGTATCTATATGATGTTCATGGATGGTGCATGAAAACATTCACTTCGATACATGGTGATTGAAAAAGGATTGATGGATTGGATGCTATAATATACAAGGGAATCAAAATAAGAATTACATGCCATAGAATTAAATTTCTATAATTTATGGCACGATCCTCTCGGGATTTTTAATGAAATAGGGAAAAAAATACTTTCTGAAAATGATATGTTGAAAATTAGGTTCATGGAGTTTGAAACATGGGAAGATTATGTCTTTTGGAATTATTTGAATGTATCTTTATTTATGAAAGGAAAAACTCTAAATCACTAAAATTTGGAGTTGGATCGCATGGATGTTTAGGGATTATCTTTGGTATATTCCAATAGAGGATCACTCTTATATGTGATAATTATTTATAATACCAATTCAAAAGTGTGGGTATAGATCATTGAGAAATATTATGAGTTTTTTTGGAATAATTATCTGATTTATGGATATAGTGTAAAAGGATACCACTTGTAATTTTAAGCTCTTATAGTTAGATAATGGTTGGGTGTATAGAATATGAGAGTTAATCAGGTTTTACTGGTGAAAGTAGATTCATTTTGAGAAGAAAATTCTGGGTACTCAAAAAAAATAGTGGATTCACTAAGAGGATGAATAATACATTAGAGGAGAAATATAGAATAACAAGGATTGAAATAGGGTTGCATATGGTTTCTATGGAAGAAACATTTAATTCTGAAACTTAGTTGATCAACCAGAGCCCACCGTCTTCAACTGATAAATGAGTAATTGAGACCAACTGGTTTGAAAAGAATCTTGATTTCACCCATATAAAAGTATTTAGATAACTATTCTACGATCATGTTGATTCTAAATAATAGGAAAAGATATATAATAAGTCACAATCATGTTACTTTATTGTCCATTGATACAAATAGTTTGAATTTTGACTCTAGGATAATGATTCTCAGAATACCATTAGATGTAAAAATTTGATTTTTAATGAAGAGATACTTTAGAGTGATCCGAACCTTGAAGAAAATTTTGATGAAAAAAGTATCATCAGACATTGAGGTTTATCTATATGGCTGTCCAAAAACTACATATGGTCTATAGAATTTAGGAAAAAAAATAGGTATGGAAGTACCATATCATTTATGGAGTTACTAGAAATATGTATTCATATAATTTTTTTTCTAAGTGCATATATCCCATATTTGATAAGGATAGTGAAGGCTTGAGAATATTCTTCAAAAAAAAATCTCCAAAAAAACTTAATTACTAAAATGAGTTGAATTGATGGGATAATTTTATATAACTACCATGGTGAGGAACCATGTAAAGAGTTTTGAAAGTAGTCAGAATCCTTTACTTCTAAAATATGATGGAGAGACTAAGATCCCAGAGGAGAAAAGAAGGTTGGGAGACTCCTAAATATAGAAGTTATATATAAGATATTAAATATATTATCTCTATGATTCTAAAAAATGTAAATTTATGGAGAGAACTATTAGGAATATAGTCTAAAAAAATTGGTTTATCGAATAAAGGAAGAAGAAGATAGTAGTTAGAGGTACAAGACATGTCTAGTTTTGAAAGGGTTTCAAAAAACGGAAGGTTTGGATTTATTATATATATTTTCATCAATGTTTAAACATATAAATTTATAAATGGTGTTAAATATAGTTGTTTGTAATAGAATATATCATATGAAAATGGATGTGAAGACATTCATTCTTCATGGTGACCTTGAAGAGGAAATCATCATGGAACAACCAGGTGGTTTTAAAATGCAACAGAAATGAAATATTATGTGTAGGTTAAGTAATATCTTGTATAGAGTGAAATGATAATATTGGAACTGGAATTATAAGCTAAATTAATTCATGGCTGAATTGGAGTTTGTCAGAAGTAGTGATGATCACTATTATTACTAGAATATTTTTAATGATGGGAGTATCATTATATTTATTCTCTATATCGATGATATACTGATTGTAGTTTTAGTAAAGGAAATAATGAATGATCTTAAGCATGAGGTGTTTAATTTTTTTAAGACTAATCACCTTGGTTTGGAAAATAAATCTATAAGGATGTATATTACGAGGGACCTATGTTTCAATAATTTTTACATTATCTAGTTGGATTACATCCAAAAAGAAGTGGAGTTATATGGTATTGGTAAGGAAGAGTCATTTACAAAACCCCTAAATAGTCACTTTAAGATGAGTTAAGAGAAGATACCGTGTAAAAACATGGAATTTTAGTACATAGTTAGGATTTCATATGCATCATTTATCAGAAGTTTGATGTATTAAATGGTGTGTGTCTGTCTATACAATACAAAAATAATGGGACTAATTAATAGGTTTATGTTAAAACTCATAAGGGGTAATTGGGTGGTTTTGAGGTGTAGATAATAGTAAATAAATGTTTCTGACAACATGACAACAGATGAGCACTTGGTAGCCTTTATAGACCCAGACATTATCATCGACTCATAGAAATGAAGAGTAACTCCTATTTTGGGTTAAAGTTGTGTGGAATGAATGAATGTTATATAAAAAACAAATTAAATTTATGGTCTTAATATAAAAAATATAAGATTATTATGTTGAATTGATATAAGTTGTGAAGGAGTTGGTGTGGCTGAAGGGGTTTCTATAGGATGTTGAGAAAAGGTAAGAATTTGTAGTGTTATTTTTTGAACAAAAAAGTAAAATTCCCTTCAATAGGAAATTGGTGTTTTATTATTAAATAAATTACATAGAGTTAAAATATAATTTCACATATATATTTTTGGAGGATAGAATGATGGATCTCTAACATATTGATAAAACATTCAATTTAGTGGACATATTGAAAAAAGTAGTAAGTCGAGAATTGATAAAGAAATATTGTTCCCCATTTTGTTTGGGTTAACTAGATGAGAATATTGGGAATAAACATAAATAATATACAATAAAAATGTATAGGATGGGTGGTTATCTACTAAAGTTTAGTGGAGTTCTTATTAGTGAAGCTCAGAAATGATTCTCAAGTGGGAGATTGTTAGACTTTTTTTGAAAATATTTTATTGATGAGGAATTAGAAATAATGTATATAAGAAATATATAAAGTAAAATATAAGATAAATGACTAAATGTGGTTAGTTAGAATCAGAATATTTAGTATTCCAGATGGAATAGACCATATGGTTCTATCCGACGAGACAATCAGACGATGGCCATTGTATGACATAAGTAAAAGTAATAGCCCGAAGGAGGCAGTGTGATGAAAAGGAATGTTGAACTTGAATCATATTAAAAGATCATTGGGAATGAGGAAAAGAATTTTGTATGAGATATTTATGGGGGTGGGATTTATCTATTATGCATAGGTTTTTTCTATATTGATAGGCTTAGGTGGGTTCTATCTTATGAAGAAACAAATGTGGTGGTGACTGGTATTAATGGCTGGATTCTATTTTAAATATTGGGGTTGATTTGTTGTGATTGATGCACTTTTAATTTCAATAATACTTTATTATATCTTTAATAAAATTAATATATCATTCCCCCTATGGATTAAGATGTATTTATGAACCATGTCAAATTCCAAGTTCATTTCTAATGTTTATGACATTTTATTTCCAATTATTGAAGTCAATAGTATTATGTATTCATTCATATATTATGTTTACATTTTGGTGTGGCAGATTAGGTCCATGAGTCATCTATGTTCTAGAGTTGATTGACTGGTTTTAATCTTGAACTATTGATTTTTTTGTGTTTAAGTATTAGTGGAGTGTCATATGGTGGATTATTAAATGGTGGTTGTACGGCCAACAATTACATGGTTATGATTTATATGATTTTTATTTGTAGGTAATTTTTTAAAGAGTTAAATAATTTTTAGATTTATAATTTTCATTCATTAACATTGTGAATTTAAATATTATACCTGAAAATTATGCCTTGGTGTCACTTAACATGTTGTAAAAAGCATATGAAATAATGATTAAGGGGGAATGTTTTAGGTTTAGAGGATATGAATATTGATACATAAACATATGTAATATAAAACACATCATATAAATATATAATACATTTCAAATTTTATGAAAAATGAACTGGAATATGCTTTTGGTTTGAGAAGATTTGCTGGTGAAACTACTGGCTAAAATGGAATGATGACTTGTCATGTTAATTATCATGGTGCATCGACCCAAATATTTGATTTGTAAATGCATTGTAATAACCAAAATGAATTGAGAAAAATTTAGTGAATTTATGTAATTTTTAGAGAAATACATATGGATTATTCAAGGAGAATTTCAACACTCCGTGGTAAATGTCAAATATGTGTGAAATTAGTAGGAATCTTCTTACAGTTTTTATAGAATAAAAATGGTATATGCTAAAATTATTAGATCATTTGTTTATCAGTCTGAACATCCTATAGATTTTGAGTGGTGAAGAATATAATTTATGAAACCACAAGGAATCTATCATTTAACACCCATGTCAACTATAAATGTTTCTACAATATAGATTTGTTCTGTTAGTCATCTCTCAAGGAATCCCAAATCACATAGTCTCCCTACATTTACTTTATTACATTTTTTTTTGTTTTTGTTTATATAAAAACAAAGTAAAATGGGGGTGTTTATTGATATATAAAGGTAATAAAAAAACATATAGATGAAAATGTTGATAGCTATTAGGGATAATCTTTGGATTATCCCGGGTTTATCAAAATTTTCAGTAAATTACAGTTTCAAATATGAATTTTATCTAAAGATTACTCCCCTAAGTGGATCAAATTTACATAATCCACCTTCAGTATTCTTATTAATAATATTAGATCCTATAATAAGTAGTACACTATATCTTTTTATTCTATATAATCTAGTATAAATTCTTAATGGGTATAAAGATACATTGATCTCACCTAGGTGGATCCTATCTCAAGGTATTCTTTGAGCATATAGAATATAATGAACACTATATCTTACATAATCACTTTTACAAACCATACTCTTATAAACCACAAAATCTATTACTTACATTAGATTATCAAGGAAGGGAAGGAATCTTAGGGAAGAATAGTGGTAGGTAATTGTCACCTTCCCCCATTTCACAACACATTAAATCCTTATAATGAGAGATATCAATAATAACCCAATTGAAACAATATTAATAAATGTTAGAAATATAATGGTTGTCTCCCTTAGACTTACTGTAGTGTTTTAGTTAGACCTGAATTACAATGGAGGTGAGAAAAAAAGGGAGAAAACACATCTATTACAGAGTAAAAATGAAACAAAAAATAAATCAGGAAAATCCAAACTACTGTTGGTTCAATCCCCCCAAGTGACCACAAATTTTCCCTAACCCCATTTCACTTTAAATAAGAACAATATTAGGATTGGGTTTTTGGATCACTACATTGTGGATATGAGATCTACATTAGGATCCTCTAATATAAACAATGAGGCCCTATGTAGTTTTCGTTCCTCACTAGTACTTATAAAATCTTGAGTTTTAGTGCCCATGATATTCTCCAACTCTTCATACACCATTTTTTTTAACATGAATTCTTCATTTACCCATTTTAGGATTTAGTTAGTTGGTTATGTATGAACATGTATCTACCCCATTTTTCTTGTATTGAAGACATCTCTTATTTTGGAGTTACAGATCCCGGGTCCCTTATTATGGTTATAATGATAATTTACCCTAGAAAATGACCTTATAATTTCTTTAATGGGTTAATTATTATCAGGACATGATTTTTACCCTTGGTATAGAATTTATAGTGATTTTGAGATGAATATATTTATTAGGATATTTAAATTAATTAAATAAATATAATTTATTCATACATGTGAAAATAAAAATATCTCCTAAAAAGAGATGTATATGAGAGTTTTGACTTTGCAGTTGAGTCTAGTATGATTGGTTTTTCCTAAGTGAGGTGTAAAATCAATTTCGGTTTTTGGGCCTAGGTCAGGGCTTCTATTTACTTTCTATTTCAATTTAATTTTTGTTTTTGTTATAATCCAAAAACTATTCTCTTCCCAATTAGATATGTTGGTACAAAGACCTTTCACTTTTGGATGTGACTAATTTGATATTAGGGGACTTTTGAGAGGGAGGTTGACAGACAATAGATGGGGTGACCAGATTTGGATCAGGATGTTTTGATGATAGAGTGTGTATCAATAGTGTGTGACCTTGAATCATTGGGGATTCTCTACAAGTTAGGGATCTTTATTTTTATTTCCACGTCTAAAGTTTCTAGTTGTTTTCATTTATTATTTCGTAATTTATATTGCTGGTGGATTTTTTACTGTTTATTGATGGGTGAGTTTTAGTGAAATGAAATAATACAGGTGGTTTATATTATTCCTTAATTTGTAATTTCTATTGACATATAATGTGTACCATTTGTGTGATGAATGTAGAAAAAATAAACCACACATTATGTCATCTTTATGGAAACTTTATTTAGGACTGTAGAGTACACAACTTTGGGTGTGGAAATGTACATGACTAGACTCCCCATGTGAGGTACATGGAATTTAACAGTACTTTCCTTAATACTGAACGTGGATTACAAACCTTATAGTACTTTATGGTATACCATGTATTTAATAAACAAATGTTGAGATTATTGAATTATAAGAGTATATAATGGCTATAAGAAGGGGGGAATTCTAGTTAAAAAAATATAATAACAAAAAACCTAAACCTTGTTTGTTATAGTGATTGGACTCATAAATTATTTTATGATCAAATATGGTAATTATACCAAGAACTGTTCTGATAAATTTGTGTAACTAATCAGTATCACAGATAGGACGATAAAAATAATAAAAGTAAATCTTAGTCAAAAAATTTCTTATATAAATTCATAATGAAATAAAATTATATTAAACGAAGTAAAAAAAACAAATGTTATATTAATTTAATAATGAAATGAAAAACTATAGAAAAGGTTTGTATCCATTAACCATAAGATTTAAAGAAGTCAGAAATTATGACTGTGGACATCCGTAGTTATCAACCTAAATAGAAGGAATGTATTTCCTTTGCAGGAAAGCGCTCAATACGAAGATAGGTGAAAGATATATCTTATAATACCATGGAAGCCCTCAATTATAATATAGGTATATGAAATTTTTTTAAATACCCTAAAATTCCTCAATAAACCTGATTAGTATCAGCAGTCTTCTTATCCAGGGAATCCCTAAATCATAACCTCAATCAGACATGAAATAAAAAATCAAAAATGTTCTAAGGAATTTAGAATCCTTACAATAGATTACATCGAACAAAAACCCTTTGAAATACTAATAACAATAAGAATGATAAGTTTAGGCTAAGTAAACATCAAACATATTGACTTGAAAATATGTTTTCCCCTACACCTAAATGGAACTTCTATTTATAGGCATCCCTCCAATGGTCATATTTATGAACCTTTCGAAGTTGGATCCAATGAACTTAAATGTTCTTTAGTTAATATCTCATCAAATTATATATTCATCCAATGTTGTTTGGTTACCATATTACAATGCTGTAAAAAATTTCAGCCAATAAAAAAACAATATGATTATCAACTTTTTTAGTCTAAAAGAATATAAGATTGTTAATCTGATAAACCAAACATGGTAAGTCCGATGAACTGAACTATGGTCATTCTGATGGATATGACTTTGGTTAGTCTGATGGACATTACATTATTCAATTTTATGGATAAGACACTAGTCAGTTTGATGGACCAATATATAGTCAGTCTGATGTATTTTAAATTAATAATATAATGTTTATATTGGTTTAGTGAAGAAATATTATGTTTTTTTAGAAAAACATGTTTAAAAAAACATTCTAAAATACCCAGGAAATAAAAAGTTAATAAATGTTTTTTAAGAAAGTTTCTGTGATTTTAAGAACTAAGGAATTTAAATTTATAAAGTATAATATACTTACTTAATAATATCCCCATTTTCGAAAAAGACAAAACAAAACACTAAAAATGAAAAAAATTATCTTTTAAAAACTTATAATCCGATGTATATTTAAGAACATCAAATAAAATATTTATTAGAAATATCTTTCCATTTTCTTATCTTGACTCCCATATCTTGAAATATTTATTTTTTCTACATTCTTCATCTATTTGAAATATTATTACATTGGAATAATAGTAATAAAATCCTCGTTATCATGTTATACCATTTCATGTGATCTCTCATTTTGATGAAATTATCTCCCTCAATAAATTTTCCCCTTAAATAATGTAACCCCCTTTGTGATTTTCAAAAAGAAATTGGGGAAGAAAATTATGTTCCAGAAAGGTTAGAATGTATAATATGAAACAATTTTGTTTGAATAAAAATTCATTCAAGACAAAAAGAAAAATATTATCCATGTAAAATTGAAAAAAATAAAATAAGAACATATTTGGAGAATAATTAATTCAAATGAGAAATAAATAAATAATGTTTTATTTATAAATACATCAAGAGTTTAGAAATAAAATGTTTATTATTTCATATAGAGATTCTTTGCTATAACTTTTATCTTCTATAAATCCTCCTTATTCTTCTCTATATATATAGTTGTTAACCCAATTTTCAATATATATTCTTCTAGAACACCCTAATTTCTATTCTCTGCATTAAAAAAGATAAAATTTTCTTTAATAAGTCCAATATATTTATTTTATTATTTCTTACTCTAGAAGTAATTTTCAAAAAATAAGATTCTGGAATTATATTTTTGTAGAATCTGAATTTCTTCTTTGAGTTAAGGGGTTTCTTAATTTTGTGAGACTAATAAATCTTTAAACTATTCCTAGAATTTCAAACTGTTAGAAACATCTAATGATATCTTATCAAAAGAATCATCAATATCCAAAGATAAATTATTAACTTCTTCAAACAGTTCATCATGGTCTTTCAAATATCTATCCACTTATCTCGACCATTTTACCATTTGATAAAATATCCTTTTATATGGATTTTATTTATGTTTGAAACATTTTTTTCCTAGATGCAATTTGAATAAAATTCTCTTCAAAAAACTTTAATGGATCTGATTTCTCATTCAGACTATTCTGGATTATCTTGCACTGAAATTCAATATTAGGAAGATAAGTCACTGAATTTGTGATCTATTTCAGTTTTTGACAAATATCGTTAAATCTATTATGAGAATTAGTAACTAACATATTAGTTGAACCCGATGAACCATTAGAAATGTATTGGTGATACTATCCAAAATCTTTATTTTATTTTTCATTATCATTCACAACATTCAAAACATTAATGAAATCAGATTTTGTATTAGTCTTAGTGTTTTTTATGATATTTTTGGGTGAGACTATTGTTCTTCCTCTTCCTCATGATTTAAACTTTTCTCCATAGAAACATCCATGATAAGATTTTTTACTAGGGTGATAATCATGTTGATGATAATGATGAGTCTCAAGAACATTATTCTTATTCTTCATAAACTTCTTCATCATCTTCTTCTAAATCATTTTCTTACTTCCTTGAAGTTATTATATTTTATTTTGTAGTACCTTGAATTGATTTCAGCACATTCTTATGAATTGACTACATAACTTATTTTTGAGATTGTGGTTTAACTTCCACTTCTTTATGATTTTACTTCCCAATTATAATAGGAACAACTGATGTTTTAAAAATTTATAATTTTGTTAGTGCTAATGGATCTAGAAAAGTCATATCAGAAAAAAAATGTGTTCTAAAACTGGGAAATCATTGAATTATTTACAATGGTGGATTTTATGGACGAATATTTTCGGATTATTTTTCAACTAATTTTGGTAATTTATCTATAACATTGAATTGATCATTATTTTTCCTTTTCTTTTTCTTATTTTTGGTCCCTTTCACAGTCTCAACTATTTTCATCTTCATGTCTAAACACTTATATTTATCGAGTCTGAAACCTATGTCCCATATATTTTTTCTAGGGCTTATGTGCTTCAACTTATTAAAGTCCCCATTAGACATTGTTTTTATTTTATTTTCTTTCTTTGGAAGATAAGATTATACTTTTATTTTCTCATTTACTAGTTCTTTTAGTTTATCTACTTCAACATCAGACACAACCTTGTAAAAGTTTTCTAGAAACTTTTTTTTTGTTTTGGATTAAATAATAACTTCATCATAGTCATGGTTTCTCCTCCAATCAATGAATCCTTTTCTCAAATCACTACAGATTGATTCTATATCTTCATAAACTCTATAAAATTAACCAAAATTTTATTGATGAAACATGGAAACCTAATAATTCCTGACTTTATAGGGATTTTCATTATAGGCTAAATTAAGAGAAACATAAACTTGACCCGGTTTATAATCTTCACGTTGATAAGGAAATCCAATATGAAAATGTAAAAACTATTAGATTATCCATGTATCCTTTTATCAAAATTATATAACCTTTCATACACAATGTAAAAACTTTTTCAACTATAGTGAGATGATATCATTTTCTTAACTTCTCATAATAATAGAACAAATATGACTCTTTTTTGGATTTTTCAAAGGAACCTAGCTTCTCCGAAAGGTTTTGAATTGAAAGATAATCCTTTTATTCAATGGAAATATCATTTAATTCTGAAACATAATGTGTAAAATCCCATACAAAATATTAGAAAAAACTACTTACAGATAATCATGTATATTTAATTCCATCAAAGACCAGAATTCTTTAAAAATTTATTGATAATATAGATCAAAATAATCTTTTTCTACACTAAACTTTTCCCAAACATCAAACATTACAACTTTTTTAAACATGGAATCATACTTATCTTGTGATGATTTATCAATGAATATTTTCATTACCACTTCTCTCTTAGAAAAATATTTAGCCGATGCATTCATACTAATACTGATGTTGATATGAGATAATCAGACTAAAGTAAAAAATCAAGCATATATCAAACTTTCTTTAATGAATAAAAAAGGTGAGATGAGAGTTTATAGAAAAAACTAAGAACCTATATGGGATATAATATCCTAGAGTCTTATATATAGTCTCTAAGAGTGACCATTTTAATTACAAAGATCCGTATGTTCAAAAAAATCACTCATTAGATGGCTGAAATTAATCCTAAAATGAGTAATTAATATATTTTAAATCTTACTGTTTTTTTGAAAATAATATTATCATATTAAAAAAAATTATGATTATTAAAAACTTTAAAAATATGTAAAAATGGAATATTTATAATAGTTTTGAAAATGTAAACAATAATAAAAACATAAGTGATGGATAATGAGAAAATTAAAAATATTAAAAAGATAACACATCAGGTAGAATTATAACATTCAGTATGAAAGTACATTTAGTAACTTCTTCTTCTTGTTTTTATAATACTAAATTCCCCTGATAATATATCTAAAAAATATTGTGAAAAAATATTTTTATTATGGTTAAATAAAATTTGGAAAAAAAATTAGAAACATTAAAAGTTTATAAGACTGAATATATTACAAATACTAAAAATATGGAAATGTACTTTAGAAAAAAATAAAATTTTAGAAAAAACTAAAGATTTTAGAAAACTAAAACATATGTATGTCCTATTTTCAAAGGATTTTATTAATGTAATGATATCGGTAAATAATAAGTAGATATGAATGATAAATTGATCTTGACCATACCTAGACTCTATTTAATATATTCAAATCTATAGGAACAAATTGGCTTTGTAAAAATATCGTCAAGTAGGTATTGTATTCTAATAAAGTGTAAAATTATATACCCTTTAAGTGTGTGATACCAAAGTAAATGATGTCTTATATCTATGTTATTTTATCAGGAGTGATTTGATGGGTTTTAAATTGAAAAAACAAAACTTGTGTTATCACACAATATTGTAGTTATACTAAAACTCATTCTATAGTCATTTAGTGTGTGTTTTATCCACAACAATTGAGCACAACAACATCTAGCCTCTACATATTCATATTCTATAGTGTAAAATGCTATTGAATTTGGTTCCTTAGAGTACTAGTAAACTAAATCTTCTCTAATGAAATGAAAAGTTCATGAATAACTTTTTTTTATCCATTTTACAACAACCAAAGTCGACATATGAATGAATTTTTAAATAAAAATAATTTTTAGAAGAGTAAAGAATGCCTAAAATTTTTGTTCCCTTAAGATAATGAAATTTTTTTATATCTTTAATATAAAACTCTTTTGTATTTTCTTAACATCTAGCACATAATAATATAGAAAACACTAAATCCATATTACTTGCTTTGTAGTATAGTAAAAATCTAATCATTCCTCTAATATATATTTTGATCATCTGGTTTCCCAGACTCATCAATATCTAATGTATTTGAGGTTCTAATAAGAGTACTTACCCTTTTAGTATTATCATTTATTAATTTCTTAAGATGATATTTTATATACTTATGTTGAGGTATAAAAGTTCCTTATTATTATTGATAAAATCAAAAACCTATAAAATATCCATGTTCTCCCATCATGCTTATTTCAAACTTATATTTGATAATATCGACAAAGTAATCATTTAAATATCTATTAGTTGAAAAAAATATACTTGAATCAGAAAAAATTTAAAAAATGGTGATGTTTTTATAAACATATTTTATATACAGATTTGTAACTATTGATCCCTTCACAAATTATTTTTTAAAAAAATCTAGCTAACCTACCATAATAGGATCTTGAGGATTTTTTAAATCTCTAAATTTCCTTAGTAAGATTAATTTTTTTTATGTTTTGTTTTTCAAAAAAGTGTGGTTTTCTACATAACATTAATCTTTAACATACTTATTTTGGAACTCACACTTCACATCCATTTAAATAGATTGAAATTAAGGAATACTACATTTTCTAAAACTATAAAAATATCTTCAACTGTTTTACTGTGACATAAGTTTCTATATATTCTATGCCCTCTTTTTGATTATATCCAATACTAAAAAGTATATCTTTTTTTATAACTATAATCCCATTTTCATCACAGTTCTTGCAGAAAACCATTTTATTCTAACTATAGAAGTATCTTTAGGTTGTTAAACCAATTTCCAAACTTGAATCCTCTCAAATTCATTGAGTTCATATTGCATGGATTTTATCCAATCTTCATCAAAATAATACACATTAATATTGTTAGGCTGAAGTTGTGATAAAAATGAAAAATGTTCAATTTTATTTCTTAATAGGATTCTTGTTCTAACTAGTTGATCTACATCACCAACGATGTAATCAAGGGGATAATTCCAAATAAATAACTGATTCAATATATTTACAAATATATGTTCTTAAACAACATTTTGAAATTTTTATTTAGGTAGAACTAAATAAATATATTACTTATCTACTCTCTCATGAGAAGAACTTTCTAAAAAATGTTGAAAATTATTTTTAGAAATAACATCTAAAGATATGGGTTGAGGATGTTTAAAAACAAAAGGATTCATTTCATAAAACATAACATGAACTATTTATTCAATAGTACTTATATTTTAATTAAAAACACTATATGCCTTACTAGCTATAGAATAACCTAAAAAATATTCCTTCATCATATTTTAGATAAAACTCATGTCAGTTATCTTTATTATTTTAAATGAATAATTTTTATCCAAAAAAATATAATGTAAGAATGTTTTGGATTTCTTTTGGTCCACAAGTCATAATGATTTTTATTAATAAAAATAATTATTAAAACTTAATTTAATGAATAATTGGTAGTATTAACTACTTCATCCAAAAAATATTTTAACAAAAAAGTATTCACTAAGCATGGTTTTAGTAATATCTTAAAAAATTATGTTTCTTATTTTTTCTATAAAATTTTTATATGGAGTTATAGGGGCCAAAAAGTTATATATAATAGCTTTTTATTATAAAAATTTTCAAATTAAAAATTTATAAATTTTTAACCATGATTAGTATGAATATTTATAAATGAGATATTTTTCTCATTTTTAACTTGGTTTTCAAAAGTTTTAAAACAGAAAAAGGGTTTGGATTTTTTTTATAAAATATAGACCAATGTATATCTAGTGTAATCATCAAATAATCCATACAATAGTATTTATCAATGATACTCCCAGTTTGTGTTGGAAAAAATAAGTCCATGTACATTAACTATAAAACATCAAAAGTTTATACTTCACTAATATACTTAAAACATTACTTATGTTGTATTCCAAACTAACATGGATCACTGACTTTTGAAGTACCAAACTTAAGTTATAGAATATCTCTAACTAGCCCTTTTTTAGATAGTTTAGATTAAGTTACAACACAATAATTTACTAGTATTATATTCCATAACCAATACTTTTCTTCCATTGCACTAAGCCATGTTCAATATTGGACCCTGAGGTCTTCTTAGTTAAGTGTGTATTCATTACCATGATGATTGGAAGAAATAATAAATTCTTATTTTGAACTATGAAGAGTACATTTTTCTTCTCTAATGTTCATAATATATCCTTTATCACATAATTTAATTATTTCAATTATGATTTTTTAATAACTATAACAAATATAGCATCTAAATTAAATATTTCTAAAGAAGAACAATGTTACCTATTCTAATAATCTCCCCTTGACAATTTTTACCTAAGAAAACTTTTTAACATTTCATTTTTATACTCTTCTTGAATATATTCTTATTTCCAATCATATTTATGGAGAAAACAATTTCATTATACCAAATTTTGTGGTGGTTACATTTATTATCATCTTGAAAACAAAATGATCATATTTTCGAAAACTAAAACTGCTTGGGTCTGATAATATTGGAAAGTAAATGTTTAGAAATCCCCATTTTTTTAGCTTTAAACTATTAAAAAAATGTTAGATCTTTAAAAAAAATAAGATTTATGAAATCCTAAGGATTTATATTTTTTAAAATAACATTTATTCTTCCAGTGACCACCTCATTGAATATTCATGAAAAATATATCGCTTTTTAGAAAAAGTAATTATTTTGATAAATAGGGTTTCTATAAGTAAAATCCATCCTAGATACATCATGATGAGGTATAATTTTATTATATTTATTACCAATGTTTTACTTATCAGTGGTAAAATTTTACAAAATATTTCTAGGCAAGTGTTTGTGAATTATTTTTTATAACTAAATTCGTATCTTCAGTGGTTGTTTTATTTGTAATATTTTTTCTGAATCATTAAGTTAACTAGTCATTTCACAATTAGACATCTCTAGTTCTCTTGAAAGACCATTTTTCTGAAAATTATTTATTTTTTAATTATTTTCAAATATTTTAATAGTAGTTGTTAAAATATATATTCTTGAGTTTTCTTTCAGAATTTTATTTTGCAACATCATGTTTTTTTATTTTAAAAATCTCATTTACAAGTAATTTAGAAAATCATGAAACCTGTTAAAAAATAATTAAATAATCGTTTTCTTTTAAATAATATTATTCTTCAATATAATATTTATAATTATTTCCATAAATACCACCTTTAGTGTAATTAGCATTTGGAGTTTGATTTGTTAGATATTTAACTGTTACCTTTTCCATGAAGTAGTTGTTAATATTCATAATCTTAGTGTAACATCCTAGGTAAATAAAGAATAAATCATTTTCATTTTTATTAATATTTATTAATTAAATATTAATTTTACTTTAAAGGGGTTTCTATGTTAGATAGTGTACCCAATACGCAACAAAGATTTTCTTGGAAATCTTACGGTGCACACTAGTAATAAAATAATATTATTTTAAATGGTAGTTAACACGTAGCCATTGTATTTGCGGGAATGAATGGAAATAACTAAAATATGATTATATATTTTTTTTAAATGTTTTTACATTTATCCAATAAAGGATAAAGGCTTGAAATACGAAAAGAATTCAATTTTAGGCATATATATACTCTAACATTCACTAAAGGTCGACTTATCGCCTTTTGATGGCGAACCGTCTATAAATATAGTTTTGGTCACTCTTATAAATTATATTGGACCAAATAAAATTCTTCTTTAGAATAGGGACATAAAATTTTACTTTGTGAGAATTTTTGGTATTTTTCCGATAAAGTTTATTTTTTTAATAAATAGTGAAAAATGATGCATTTTAATTCAAAACCTCTTTTTAATATAATTTATTTATATGATTAGATTATATTTTGACTGGGTTTTAAATTTCAATTAGAATATATTTTTACCATTTAATCCAATGGTGGTCGTTGGAATTAATTTCACTTTGAAATTGGACTTAAACTAGTGTCAATCTTTTGATACTTATTGTTTCATAAAAGCACGCTATTTGCTCTAACAGTGGGAATTAATTATTAAATTAATTAATGTAAATTATATGTTTTGAATTTTATAAAATAGAAATCATTTTTGAATTTGGAATATCAAATATAGCTTAGGGTAAAGTTTTGGTATTTTTCTGAAAAGCTTCAATTTTTGATGAATAGTGAAACCACTAAGTGGTACTTATAAAAAATTGATTTTCCGTTTAAATGAAATTTTACCACCTCTGTGTTTTGAATTTCAAAAATCCTACATACATGGTTTTCATTAAGAAGTAAAATTTGGTTCAATTAGATTAAAATAATTTTTTTGGTGAATAGTAACTTTTAAGTTTTTAATCGCGATTAGAGGTAATTAGTGTAGTTTAAGGTAAAAATAATGTTTTAATAATATGAAATGACCTAGAAACATGTCATAATCTTATTATATGTGTCATGGACGACCAATAAAATCCATGGGTCAACTTGGAGACCTCATGAAGCCACTTTTGTAGGAAAATGACATTAATACCTTTTTATTTAAAGTTAAAATAAAAATGTCACAAACATGAGATGTTTTACTAATTTTTTTTAAATGAGGTCATATAGTCATAATTTTGACTATAAATATTAACTGGAAAGCTAAAAATATTTCCTACATCATGATTTTTTTTTTAAAATTTTTAGACATTAAATAAATTAAATTATTTATGATACCATGATGATGCCGCGATTACTTCATTATTTAACGATTTAAATAAGATGAAAAGATAATGTAAAATCTAAGACCTAAACATGTCAAAAACCTATTTTATGGGTGGATTTAGAACTATTATCACCTTAACCTATAAATATATAATTTTGGGACCTTTTAAATCCGAAAATCATTTTATAATAAAGTAACCTTTTATAACTTTCCAAGAGTGCCCCTCCTCTCCTCTTATAAAAGTACCCCACCTCTACCACATTACTCACACCTCTCAAGCCTTTGGCTCGGCCAAACCCTGCCCATTTTGTCTCTCCACATCCCTCTCTTACTCCTTGAAGCCTCACATTGGGTAGAAGTCTTTCCAAGGAATCCTTTTAGCTCAAATAAAAAAGAGTTACCCGTTTTAAAGGTAGTGTCTTCACTTGTGTTCTTTTGTTTTATTTTTCTTCTCCAACCCCCTAACCTCTTTTTATTCATTTCTTTTGTAACAAAACCAGTATATTCCATACATTATGATGTTTTTATAATAAGTATTCAAGCTACAATTACACACACCTACATCTAATGGTTAAAGAACATACTGTTTCCGTGGATGGCGAATTTCTGCTTCATGAAACGATGATTGTTCAATATTATTTTAACACCTTCAAAGGTGGCCATTAAGATGTAAATATATTTATATATGATATATAATATGTTTATGTTTTACTTATGCTTCTGTATTTTTCATTTATGGCATAACTTTATGGTTTCCATTATGGGTAAACGCGATATCTTCATTTTAGGAAGTGCGGACTATCGCCCCCTCAAAGTGATTTGATTCGTTAATGCAATTTATGGGACGTATAAAGGATGGAGTTAATGATATTATATATGATATTATAATGGAATTATAATATACCTTTATATAATTATGATTCCATTCCATATAATACGAAATAGAAATGAAAGTAGCGTTCATTGTACATACGACTTTCCGTCTCCAGGAACGGTGAATTTCATTTCTTACCTCTAAATGTTATGTAATATTATAAATGCATGTATATACTGGATATATATTATATATATTATATCTACATCATGAGTATAACTCTGGATATAATGGATACATGAACAACTTGTAATTATAAAGAGCTTATTTTTGACTCAAGTACCAATGATCGTTAAAACGACCGTTATTAACTTAAATAATTACATAGTGTTCATGACATGGTAATAAGTGATATAAAAGGAATAATGAACATGAAAAAGGTTCTTAAGAAAGTATAAATTAACTCAAGTTTATTATTCAGGAGGTTAAAGAACGATCCAGTCAAGTCGGACCCAAGGTATGGGACTTCGTCTCAATCTCCTTTCATTGAGGCATATTTTTGTTTTATACACAACCTTATTTTATACGGTGTATAAAAACCTTTGACTTTTACGTTTATCCAAAAGGAATATTTTTATACAAATCGTTTTAATAAATGAAAAAAGGGAATGTTTTTGTCGTATGTATGCGGTGACAACGACTTCTCCGCCGCTGTGACTATTATTTGAGTTTTGGCATCCTCTACAAGACATTCATTTTTTTAAAATGAAAAATAAATACCATGTTTTAAATTTATTTTATTTTGGTATTGAAAATGGTTTTCATAATGTTTTTATATCAATGTTTTGCATTGATATCTTGTGATTGAAAATTGTAAATGTTATGTTTCCTTTATGCATGTTTTATGTGATACGATTATGTTATAGTTCTTGGGAATTATTATGATGACGGGTGGTTCCGTGATAAACTAAGGGAAGGTGAGCCCGATATAGCTCTCCAATGCATTGGGTAACACGAAGGGGTTAAACATTGAGGTTTCTCCGAAGAGATTTAGGGAATATACTGTGATGGGTATTCCAAATGTAACCAAGAGGGTTACTCCCTATGTAAGAATGTTATGAATGCCTCAAGTTACTTTTATGTCTTTTGATTTCTATGATTTATTCATGATTTGATGAGGTATGTTAAAGTACTTATGTTTTATGGGTAAATTATGACTTCATTCTTATGTATATATGTACTCATGTTTCCTTTCCATATTTTTATATCCCTTAATGAGCTTTTTATGCTCATCCCAAATTTTTGAAATGTTTTTCACAGGTCAAGGGAAAGGTACATGATGTGATGATAGTGTCAATGAAGTGTCAAGAAAGAATCCATGTTTTATTTTAAATAGGTTTCCGTTGATGGGAAAAATGAATATTGTCTTTTATGTAACCACTTTGTTTAAATGTGGAATGTAATGCATGTTTTATGATCTAATTCTCTAAAACTCTAAACCTGAAAAGATCCTCAATGTGAATTATTCATTTAATTCAATATTAAGTAATGTTTAAGGATGGGGCCTTATAGTTGGTATCAGAGGTCAGTTTAGATAACTTTAGGAGTTAGAATTCTATAAAATGATTATCCAAAAATATTTTTTGTTGAAATGATATAGAATTTGAAGATTACCATGTTGCTTGATCTAAGACATGTTTGTTTATAATGGTTTTCCGTAGAGGAAACATGGAAGCAGTGATAGGAAGGCATATAGAAGGAAATAACCTTCCGAATCAGCATCCTGAGATGACCGGAATTGGAACTGAACTGTTTGTTGTAGTAATGGTGTAGTTGACTCAAGAGATAAATGGTGGAGGTATACATGCACGAGATCAACCAGATCAACTACAGAGGAACATGTCAGTGGTGGAACATTTCATGAGGCAACATCCCCCCATCATTCAGAGGATCATCTGACCCTGTGCTAGCTGAAGGGTGAATTAAAGCACTGGAGAAGATTTCTAATTTCATGGGGTGTTCAGAAAATCAAAAGGTTAGTCTTGCTATTTACCGTTTGGAGGGTGAAGCAGATCAGTGGTGGTCGATGGTTAAAAATATCAGGGACACTGATGATATTGATTCTCTCTACTGGGATGAATTCAAAGGTATGTTTCTTGAGAATTATTTTCCTAAGGCTGTTCGACTTAGGGTGGAAAAACAATTCTTGAATTGAGGCAAGAGGAAGACTCAGTTGCTGCCTATGAAGAGAGGTTCACTCGATTGGCAAGGTATGCTTCAAATTTTATCCGAGACCTTGATAGTAAAATCAATCGTTTTTACTCAGGATTAAAGCCAAAATATCGAAGGTCATTGGCTTCTTGTGAGTTAAAAAGTTTTGAAAAGCTTGTTCGATGTGCTGAGAAGGTGGAAATAGAGTTTTCCGATGATCAACTGTTCTATAACAACCAGCAGAAGAAGAGACCAAAGTGGCAGGAGAAAGGAAAGAATTTTTCAAAAAGGTCTGACAGTAAGAAAACTAAGTTTCTAGTTTGTGATAATTGTGGTAGAAGGCATGCTGGGGAATGTCTTCTGAATTCTGGAAAGTGGTACCGATGAGGTAAGATGGGACATAAGGCTCATGATTGCACTAAAAATATCATGGTGATGGTAAGTCCAAATTTGATTTATAGTTAGTGAAATGTTTTAAGTGCAATGAGATGGGTCACTATGCAAATGAGTGTCTGACAAAGATTTCGAGTGATGGGAAGCAGTTAGACTACAAGCAGAAAGGGGTGGTGAAATCCTTTGCAACTACTTCAGTAGATGTCGGGCCATCAAATGATGTTGTATCAAGTACTTTGTTTGTTTTTTCAGATTATGCCAGTGTGTTGTTTGATTCGGGGTCTTCACATTCTTTCATCTCTGAAAACTTTTCTAGTAAAATAAGAATACCATCTCAAGAAATGAATCCTGAACTTTTGGTAGAAACACCCGGGGGAAATTTTGAGGCAAAAAGAATTTATAAGAATCTTCTTATCCTTATCTGTGGAAAGAACCTACTTGAAAACCTTATTATTTTACCTCTAGTAGAGTTTGATGTTATCTTGGGTATGGATTGGCTCTCTATTTACCATGCTAAGATTGATTGTAGAGATAAAGAAGTTTCTTTTCAGAAAGACTTTCAGTTTGTGTACAAGAATGAACCCTTAATGTTGATAATGTATCAAGAGGCCGAGAAACTTGTAAAAGATGGAAATGAATGTTACCTTGCACATATTGTTGAAAACAATGGAACTATTCAGATTAATGATGTGCCAGTGGTAAATGAGTATCCTGATGTTTTTCCTAATGAGTTTCCTGGAATAATACCAGATCGGGAAGTTGAGTTTACTGTAGACTTAGTTCCTGATGCTAAGCCAATTTCAAAACCCCCTTATCGAATGGCTCAAATTAAACTTTTAGAGTTGAAGGAGAAATTGCAAGATTTTTTAGAGAAAGGTTTCATTCGACCTAGCACATCACCATGGGGTGGTCCTATTTTATTTGTTAAAAAGAAAGATAGTTCTATGAGACTTTGCATTGATTATAGAGCCTTGAATAATATCACTATTAAGAACAAGTATCCTTTGCCTCATATCGATGATTTTCTTGATCAACTCCAGGGAGCTCAGTTTTTTTCAAAGATTGACCTGAGATTGGGGTATCATCAGTTGAAGGTAAAGGAAGCAGATGTTCTGAAGACCGCATTTCGTACAAGATATGGCCATTATGAATTTTTAGTAATGCCTTTTGGGCTAACCAATGCACCTGCTGTATTCATGGACTTAATGAACAGAATTTTCCATGAGTTCTTGGATACATTTTTGGTTGTTTTCATTGAATATATTTTGGTGTTTTCTAAAAGTAAAGAGTAGAATGAAAGACATTTAAGGGTTATTTTTCAAACCTTAAAAGAAAAGAAATTGTATGGGAAATTTAGAATGTGTGAGTTTTGGTTGCAACAAATTTCTTTCCTTGGTCATATTGTTTCTAAAGATGGGATAACTGTTGATCCTACAAAAACAAAGGTTGTGGAAGAATGGCCAAGACCCACAAATGTAACTGAGATTCGTAGCTTCCTTGGTTTGGTAGGATATTACCGGAGGTTTTTTAGAAATTTTTCACATGTATCTAGTCTAATGACTAAGCTAACTTAGAAGGCTGTTAAGTTTATCTGGAAAAAGGAATGTGATGATTGTTTTCAGGAACTGAAAAGAAGATTGGTGAATGCTCCAGTTTTGGAACTACCTTCCAGGAATGGGGAGTTTGTTATCTACAGTGATGCTTCATTGAAAGGACTTGGTTGTGTCTTAATGCAGAATGATCATGTAATTGCTTGTGCTTCATGACAGTTGAAAACTCATGAGGTAAATTACCCTACACATGATTTGGAATTAGGTCCTGTTGTTTTCGCTTTGAAAATTTGGAGGCATCATTTGTATGGAGTAAAGTGTGAAATATATACCGATCACAAAAGTTTAATGAATATATTCACTCAGAAAGAATTGAACATGAGACAGAGGAGATGGCTAGAATTAATCAAGGATTATGATTGTACAATTCAGTACCATCCTAGAAAAGCAAATAAAGTGGCTGATGCTTTGAGTCAAAAAAGTAATGCTTCATTAGAAATGTTGTGTTTGGAACGTGATCCTTTGGTTAAGGATTTGACGAACTTTGGCATAGAAGTTGTTGGTTCAGGATGTCCTTCTATTTTGTTTCAGGTATCAGTGAAATATTCTCTATCAGATATAATAAAGCAAGCATTAAAGGAAGAAAGTGAGTTGTAGAAAAAGGTAAAGCTGGTTCAGAAGGGTAAGTTGCATGAATTCAATATTGATAATGATTTTGTTTTGAGATTTGGTAAGAGATTGTGTGTGTTGTTTGATTCACAGTTGAAGAGAGATTTGTTTTGTGAAGCTCATAGTTCTTTGTTTTCAGTCCATCCTGGCAGTACTAAGATGTATAGAGATCTTCGGGAGTATTACTGGTGGGATGGAATGAAAAGGGATATTGCTGATTTTACTATGAAGTGTTTGACTTGTGAACATGTTAAAGAAGAAAGGCGGTTACCGAAAGGGACGCTTCAGCCTTTACCAGTTCCAGAGTGGAAATGGGAGAATATATCCATGTACTTCATTGTGGGATTGCCGAAAACACCTCGAGGTAATAATGCAATCTGCGTTATTATTGATCGCTTGACTAAATCTGCTCATTTCCTTGCCATACGAGATACTTTTTCCCTAGAGAAACTTTCCCGTTTGTATCTTAAATAGATATTCAGGTTACATGGAGTTACTCTATCCATTGTATCTGATCGTGATCCCAGGTTCACTTCTAACTTTTGGAAAGGCCTTCAGAAGTCGTTGGGTACGAAATTAAATTTTAGTACATCTTTTCATCCTCAATCAGACGAGAAGTCAGAATGAACAATTCAGACTTTGGAGGATATTCTACGTGCTTGTTTGATGGATTATCAGGGAAGTTGGGACCACCATCTTTATTTGGTTGAGTTTTCATATAATAACACTTTTCATTCTAGTATACATATTACACCATTTGAGGCATTATATGGGAAGCGGTGTCGAACTCCAGCTTTTTGGGATAAAGTGGGTGAAAGGAAGTTGATGGGACCAGAATTGGTAGAAGAGATGGTAGAAAAAGTTCAGTTGATTCAGAAACACATGAGAACAGCTCAAAGTAGGAAGAAGAGTTATGCAGATAACCGGAGAAAGTATCTATCTTTCGAGGTAGGTGATCATGTTTTTCTCAAAGTTTCACCGTGGAAAAGTGTGATGCGATTTTGTAAGAAAGGAAAGCTGAGTCTAAGGTTCATTGGACCATATGAAATTCTGGAGAGAGTTAGATCAGTTTCTTACTGAGTGGCTTTACCTCCGAGTTTATCTAAGGTATGCAATGTTTTTCTTGTTTCGATGTTGAGAAAGTACATGCCTGATCCATCTCATGTTTTGAGCCCAGAGGTAGTTCAGTTGGAAGAGAATCTCTCTTATGAAGAACAACCAGTCCAGATACTTGACCATAGAGAGAAAGTGTTACGGAATAAGGTAATTCACCAGGTAAAGGTTTTGTGAAAAACCATATGGTTTAAGAGGCGACATGGGAATCTGAAAATGCTATGAGGGATAAATACCTCCACTTATTTTGATAAGTGAATAAAATTGCGAGGACACAATTCCCAAAAGGGGGGAAGGATGTAACATCCTAGGTAAATAAAGAATAAATCATTTTCATTTTTATTAATATTTATGAATTAAATATTAATTTTACTTTAAAGGGGTTGCTATGTTCGATAGCGTACCCGACATGCAACAAAGAGTTTCATTGAAATCTTACGTTGCACACTAGTAATAAAATAATATTATTTTAAATGGTAGATAACATGTAGCCGTTGTATTGGCGAGAATGAAAGGAAATAACTAAAATATGATTATATATGTTCGTTAAATGTTTTTACATTTATCCAATAAAGGATAAAGGCTTAAAATACGAAAAGAATTCAATTTTAGGCATATATACTCTAACATTCACTAAAGGTCGACTTATCGCCTTTTGATGGCGAACTATCTATAAATATAGTTTTGGTCACTCTTATACATTATATTGGACCAAATAAAATTCTTCTTTAGAATAGGGACATAAAATATTACTTTGTGTGAATTTTTGGTATTTTTCTGATAAAGTTTATTTTTTTTAATGAATAGAGAAAATGTTGTATTTTAATTCAAAACCTCTTTTTAATCTAATTTATTTATATGATTAGATTATATTTTGAATTAGTTTTAAAGTTCAATTAGAATATATTTTTACCATTTAATCCAATGGTGGTCCTTGGAATCAATTTCACTTTGAAATTGGACTTAAACTAGTGTCAATCTTTTGATACTTATTGTTTCATAAAAACACATTATTTGCTCTGACAGCAGGAATTAATTATTAAATTAATTAATGTAACTTATATGTTTTAAATTTTGTAAAATAGACATAATTTTTTAATCCAGAATATCAAATATAGCTTATGGTGAAGTTTTGGTATTTTTCTAAAAAGCTTCAATTTTTGATGAATAGTACCACTAAGTGGTACTTATAAAAAAACTGATTTTCCTTTTAAATGAAATTTTACCACCTTTGTGTTTTGAATTTCAAAAATCCGACATACATGGTTGTCATTAAGAAGTAAAACGTGGTTCAATGAGATTAAAATAATTTTTTGGTGAATAGTTACTTTTAAGTTTTTAATCGCAATTAAAGGTAATTAGTGTTGTTTAAGTTAAAAATAATGTTTTGATAATATGAAATAACCTAGACACATGTCCTACCCTTATTTTATGTGTCATGGCTGACCAAGACAATCCATGGGAAACTTGGGGACCCCATGGAGCCACTTTGGTAGGAAAATGACATTAATATCTTTTTATTTAAAGTTAAAATAAAAATGTCACAAACATGAGATGTTTTACTAAAAAAATTTTTAAATGAGGTCATACAAGTGATAAATTTGACTATAAATATTAATTGGAAATATAAAATGATTTCCTACAACATGATATTTTTTTTATAATTTTTAGACATTAAATAAATTAAATTATTTATGATACCATGATGATGCAGCGATTACCTCATTATTTAACGATTTAAATAAAATGAAAAGATAATGTAAAATATAAAACCTACACATGTCAAAAACCTATTGGATTGGTGGATATCGAACTATTATCACCTTATCCTCTAAATATATAATTTTGGGACCTTTTAAATCCGAAAAGCATTTTATAATAAAGTAACCTTTTATATCTTTCTAAGAGTGCCCCTCCTCTCCTCTTATAAAAGGCCCCCACCTCTACCACCTTACTCACACCACTCAAGCCTTTTTCTTGGCCGAACCCTACCCATTTTGTCTCTCCACATCCCACTCTTACTCCTTGAAGCCTCACTTTGGACATAAGTCTTTCCAAAAAAGCCTTTGAGCTCAAATCAAAAAGAGTTACCCATTTTTAAGGTAGTGTCTTCACTTGTGTTCTTTTGTTTTATTTTTCTTCTACAACCCCATAAACTCTTTTTATTCATTTCTTTTGTAACCACACCAGTATCGTCTATATACTATTATTTTGTTATAAGAGGGATTCAAGCTACACTTACACACACCTACATCTAATGGTTAAAGAACATACTGTTTCTGTGGATGGCAAATTTCTGCCTCATGAAATGATGATTGTTCAATATTCTTTTAACACCTTAAAAGGTGTCAATTAAGATGTAACTATATTTATATATGATATATAATATGTTTATGTTTTACTTAAGCTTCTGTATTTTTCATTTATGGCATACCTTTATGGTTTCAATTATGGGTAAACGTGATATCTTCATTTTAGGAAGTGCAGACTACCGCCCCCTCAAAGTGATTTGATTCATTAATGCCATATGTGGGATGTATAAAGGATGGAGTTAATGATATTATATATTATATTATACTAGAATTATAATATACCTTTATATAATTATGATTCCATTCCATATAATACGAAATAGAAATGAAAGTAGCGTTCATGCGTACGTACGACTTACCGTCTCCATGAACGGTGCATTTCATTTCTTACCTCTAAATGTTATGTAATATAATAAATGCATGTATATATTGGATATATATGATATATATGATATCTACATCATGAGTATAAATCTGGATATAATGAATATATGAACAACTTGTAATTATAAAGAGTTTATTTTTGACTCAAGTACCAATGATTGTTAAAACGACCGTTATTAACTTAAATAATTACATAGTGTTCATGACATGGTAATAAGTGATATAAAATTAAAAATGAACATGAAAAAGGTTCTTAAACAAGTATAAATTAACTCAAGTTTATTATTCAGGAGGTTAAAGAATGATAGAGTCAAGTCGGACCCGAGGTATGGGACTTCGTCTCAATCTCCTTTCATTGAGGCATATTTTTGTTTTATACACAACCTTCTTTTATACGGTGTATAAACCCCTTTGACTTTTACGTTTATCCAAAAAGATTTTTTTATATGAAGAGTTTTAATAAAATACAAAAGGGAATGTTTTTGTCGTACATATGTGGAGACAACGGCTTCTCCGCTGCCGTGACCATTATTTGAGTTTTGGCTTCCTCTACAAGCCATACCTTTTTTAAATGAAAAATAAATACCATGTTTTATTTTTATTTTATTTTGGTATTGAAAATGGTTTTCATAATGTTTTTATATAAATGTGTTGTACTGATATCTAGTGATTGAAAAGTGTAAATGCTATGTTTCTTTTATGCATATTTTATGTGATACGATTATGTTATGGTTCTTGGGCATTATTATGAAGACAGGTGGTTCCGTGATAAAATAAGGGCGGGTATGCCCGATACAGCACTCCTATGCATTGGGTAACGCGAAGGGGTTAAACATTGAGGTTTCTCCAAAGATATTTAGGGAATATACTGTGATGGTTATTCCAAACGTAACCAAGAGGGTTACTCCCTACGTAAGAATTTTATGAATGCCTCAAGTTAACTTTATGTCTTATGATTTCTATGATTTATTAATGATTTGATGAGGTATGTTATAGTGCTTATGTTTTATGGGTAAAGTATGATTTCATTCTTATGTATATATGTGCTCATGTTTCCTTTCCATATTTTTATATCCATTACTAAGCTTTTTATGCTCATCCCACGTTTTTGAAATGTTTTTCACAGGTCAAGGGAAAGGTATATGATGTGATGATAGTGTTAATGAAGTGTCAAGAAAGAATCCATGTTTTATTTTAAATAGGTTTCCGTTGATGATAAAAATTAATACTGTCTTTTATGTAACCACTTTGTTTAAATGTGGAATGTAATGCATATTTTATGATCTAATTCTCTAAAACACTAAATCTGAAAAGATCCTCAATGTGAATTATTCATTTAATTCAATATTAAGTAATGTTTAAGGCTGGGGCCTTATACATAGAATAGAATATGATATTCTTTTCATCTTCCCTAGCCCTATCAGAATAAATTTCTAAATAACTATCTCCACCAATAAAACTCGAAGTAAATGAATCTTTCAAACTATTATTATTTTTATGATTATAATACATTTTATAATTTCATTCAAGTTTACTATCCTTTTTATCCTTTATTTTCATTTTAGGATAGTATGATATTTTATAACCTTCCTTATTTCATTAATAATATAAAAATTCTAAAGAATACCTCTTATCACTTCATTCCTTATTATTATTCTTATATATATACTTGAAATCCTTCTTTCTAACTATATTATTCATTATTTTCATAGGATTAGCCAATTTATTTCTAGATTTTTGTAATGATATATTATTTTAATCAACTATAAATTTAATCTTCTTAGAATACTTTTAAGTATTCTTAGTAGAATGAAATTCACTCCGAACTATAGAGGTTGCTGCAAAATCCACTCCCCAATTATTTTTCTTCATATTTTCTACATCTCTTTTCAATCTTCCCACTTACTGTATAAGAGAGCCAATAAAATAATCTAGAGTATGTTGAGAAATTCTTCTAGAATCAACTAATGAAATAATATTATATTCCCATTCTCTATAAATTATATAAATGATACTTTCAACTAATATCTCATTAGTAAGATCTTTCTCTCTAAGAAATTGTGAACTGTTTACAATATTCATGAAAAATTAGTGCATCTTTAAATCATAATCAATATATAAAAAATAGAATTCTTGATAATAATTATGAAGCATTTATTTTATAGTTTCAATAACCTTAGAATTCCCAAAGTGATTTACCTCAATCTTCTTCCAAATACTATTTATAGCTTCACAAGATGAAATCTGACTATAAATGATTCTATTCATAAAACACAACAGAGTATTCTATCTTCTATAATTATACTAATATTCCAATTTATCCATATTAGTAAATTAACTAATGTCTTTCTCAATAATATTATAATTATCAGCCATCATAAGAAAAGTGTCAACACCGGTATTAATAATAATTATTTTCATCCTGTCTCTCCAATACTTATAATCAGCACCATCAAAGATTAGTGGTATTTTAGGATTCCGATTTTTTAGAGTATGATCATCTAAATCTTAAATCTTAATGATACAAAACTATTTCTACAACTTACACATTAGTGTAATAAAAATATATAGATAAATAGTTTATAAAAAAAGTTACAAAATCCTTAGAAACATGAAATATGATATCAAAATTAAAACCATCAAGTTAATCAGTAGAAAATGTTTTGTTACCAATTTTTAAATCGTAAGAGTATACAATCATTATAAAATATTGGGTGTGGGGGTGAATTGTAGTGTAAAAAAATTAAACTTACATAATAACGAAACCTCAATTTTTATAGTGATCAGACATAGAAATTGTCAGATAAACAAAGTATAGTAATCAGACTAAGAAGTTGTCCAATAAATCTGTGTAACTAATAATCCTTAAATATAGTAAGATAAAAAGATATTAGTAAATCATAGTAAAAATACATTCTAATATAAATGTATATTGGAATAAGTTTTTTTAAAACATATAAAAATGATGATTATAATAATATAATAATGACATACACAAAGCTATATTAAATGATTTTATTCATTAACCTTAAGAGTTCAGGATGTAAGATATCCTAGTTTAGGATATCCACAGTTTTCAAACTATGTTTAATGTTTGTCTTTCCCTACCAGGAAATACCTCTATTCAAATACCAAAGTAAGATTTTTCTTCCAATAACCTAGAATCCCTCAATTCAAATATGGGTGTAATATCTATCTTCCAATACCATGGAATCCCTTAATCAAATTAATTAGTATCATATATCTTCCAATCCCTAGGATCCCTCAATTACAACCACAAATGGACACATAATAAAAAATAAAAAACTTTATAATGAGTTTTTAGTCCTAAAAAAATTCCTTAGAAAAATACCCTCTAAATGATAAAAAATATTTTGAAAGAGATGTTCAGGTTGAGAAATTTTAAGACATGTTGAGTTGCAATTACATCAGCTCCCAACTCCTTGAATGAACTCATATATATAGGTATCCCTCCAATGGTCATATTTCCACGATTGATATATTTGGATGTAATGAAAACAAATATCCTTCACTTGGAAACTAAACAAATTATATCTTCATTAAAAGTTGTTTGGAATCACCATTAAAATGATTTAATAAATTTCATTTGATAGAAATAATTCAAAAAATATGATTAAAAACTTTTTTCAGTCCAATGTACTATAATATTGTTTGTTTGAGGAACAGTACAATGCTTAGTTTGATGAAATAAAATACCATAATTTTGATGGATATGACTTCAGTTACTCAAATGGATATAACATTCTTCAATATGATGGACATTATAATAGTCAATATGATGGACCCAACTTTAGTTAGTTTGATTTATTGAAATTCAATAATATAAATTTTATATTTGTTTACTTAGGAACTATTTTTTTGTTTGGTAGAAAAATATTTTTTCAATAAAAAGATTCTAAAATACTTGGAACATACAAAGTTAATAATAAAAAAAATAATTTAATAAAATGTTTTATATTTCCAAAACTAATGTATAGGAAAATTAAAAAGTATAAAATTTAAAATCAATAGAGATGAACTATAATATACACCCAAAATGGGTCATTGAGTATACAAGTTGTATACCTATCACTAAAAATAGATTCTTCATGATTTATCTCCCTAGAGGTAAATTTTTACACGTAAGTATTTAAATATGAGTATCTTTGCATATATTTGATGATGTATGGGTCCTTATTTCTATCAGATTCCATTGATGAGACAATTTAGCAGAGATTATAGAGTACATCCTTGAGACAACAATGATGAGATCATGTTGATGATGTAAAGAAGTTGCGGGGATGATATACGCCCTCAGTATTATTTTCACTCATTGGAATGGGAATCTCACATGTGCTCAAAGATCAATATTCTCGGATTTTTGTTAGTATTTAGGGTTCCTCACAGGATGGAAACTCTCAAAATTATGATTTTTGGATAGCCTTTTATAGTAACCTCTTTGTATCTGGGTAAAACATGAGAACTTTTATGTGATCTATCATTATAAAATTTTCATTTTTTTTCTTTAAAAATTATTCCCATAAATAATCAAAACCTATAGAAAAAATTATTTTTTGTTTAATTTTTTGAAATTTATAATTTTAATGATAAATACCTTAATTCATGATTTTTGAGTGTTTAATAAATTTCTAGGATTAATTGAGAGGGATATATTGACTTTTAAATTTTGGAATTTATTTGTTTAAATGCTTTCAATATTGTGTTTTTAGTTTTTAAATAATTCGTTGAGAAAATTTGAATACAATCTACCCTAATTTTTACTTTTAAATATGGTTGGATGAAGTGATAAATATAGAAAATGTGTAAAATGGTCACAAGAAGGAAATTCATGATACTAGGAATAAAAAAATTAAAAAGGAATGAAGTGACTACACTAAAGGACTTTTAACTAACCAAAAGAAGTATCTTAACTGACCACATGTGAAACTCACAAATCTTCATGGAGGACAAACATATAAATTCACCTACAATCATTAGACTTTCCAGAAAGGGAATCTTAGAACTGTGTGGATGAGCATAAGGATTTTCATAGAAACATAAGGAATTGGGTTATTCTCGATTTTTAGAATAATTTCCCCATATAATACTTCTACCATGAGAATAATACTTTAGAACTAAGTTTAAGACTTCATACGAGAGTGTATATTTTTTTGGGATGAGTGTAAGACTTGTCGCATCATAAGACTTTATGCCTTTATGAAAAAAATTATATTTTGGAAGAAAAAAGGTAGGATTATATAAATTCACCTTGGAGTTCAACCCAAGACTTGATACACCATAACTTCACTTATGAAACCATTCAATAGATGCACCACTTGAATAATATCTTAAACCACCAACTTCTGAAGCCCAAAAGTTATTCTCACTAAAACTCAAACGAACTCTAGAAAGTTTATATCATCGCCTTTGATGATAATTAATCTATAAAAATCTAAATTCCACTATGCCTTGTCATAGTGAATCACTTATTCTATGATTATTCTCAAACTAATGTGGAACTAAACTAAATAGGGGGATTGTTGCGGATGTAAAATTTTAGATTCCTAGTGAATCTATAAAGACACTGTAATCTGGACAATTGAAAATCATTTAAGGTGGAAGGAGAACTCATTGGGGATTAATACTAATTTTGAGGAATATTCTAAATGATTTTTAATAATAATAATAATTAATATAATTTCATACTTCTTCCATGGTAAATTTGGTAGTGTTTGGGGAATTTCCCAGAATTTTTATAAAAATATATAACTATTGACTAAATTATGGGGAGTGGGTCCTTCTGAAATTTATTTTGATCAAGAGTTTTGGTGAAACTTTTTTCCTTTTGTTGTTTATTTATTCTGTAATAACACCTATGATAGAATAATAATTTCTTAGTGGTTGAGATAAGGATACCCACATTCCCCTTTTGATGAATTCCATATTTTAATTTAATATCTATTTTTTACATACATATTGAATTATTTGAGTTGTTTAGAAATTAAGAAATATATTTATTTATTTCTATTTTTATTTATATTTCCCAATTTAATGTATTTTATGCATAAGACAGTTAGGTTCTCTCCACTACTTTCACTCATGAGTAGTGGGATTATTTGAGGGTTATTGGAGGTTTTTGATTACTAGGATTGGTGATATTAGGGGATACCTGATCATTTTACTCGCTTATTCAACCTGAAACATCTAAGAGAGGATAATGGGGTAAGTATTAACATAGTTAGAGAGAATATTGGAGACTAAAACAACGGAGTCATGATTTAAGAGGATTTGAGGCGATATCCATGTTTAGGCCACTATTTCCAAAATTTAATTTAAAACCAATCCAATTAAACTATTAATTTCATTTTTAAAACCCGCTAAATAAGTTAACATGGAAAATAAAATTATCTCCAGATTTATCCTGAGTCCACTACTATTACATTAAATTTTGGTTCAAAATCCATTAACATGTAGATTTTTGATAGGCCATTAATCAACCTAGAGTTTCTTCCAAGGAGGATAGATCTTATTTTTTAATTAATTTTAAAATGATTTGAAAAAAATGACTTCGATTACTTTATCTCACCCTATTGATTTTGACATAAAAGTTGAATGAACTATCCTGGAAAAAAATTGGAACTTATGAATCATTGAAGAAGTTTAAAAGGAGTTCATTACTCTTCTATTTAATGACTCCCAGTTATCATCATATTCTAAAAATAGAGTTATTATATGTAGTGAAAATAATGATGGAAATTTAGCTTAACATAATAAGAAATTAGGAGAATTGTATGCACCAAATTTCTACAATAATAATCAGTAGTTAAAAATTAATAATGAACCATAATTTGTATGTAGAATTGGAATGACAAAAATAATCATAATGTTTCATGGATTAGAAGAAAAGGATCCTATCTAAAATATAGTATAATTTTCTAATATATACAACAACGTAAAATTTATAGGAGTCTCAGAATATCAAGTTAGTTGGAAGGAACTTATCTTCTCTCCTAAAAGAGTATCCAATAAATGACTACACAATCTTCACCCTATATAAGTCACCACTTAGGATGAAATGCAGAAATATTTCCTCCAAATATATATCCCTACCTCAAGGAGTACCCATACAAGGAACAAAATTTATGGGATTAAGTTAGAATCTAAAGAAACTCTCTCCAATATCTTAAAGAAATTTAAGTGACCGACCACATCCTGTTCACAATTTCCTTATGAATAGATCCTATTATAAACATTATTTTACCAAGGATTAATGGAAAGTTACCAAAATATACTAGATGATTCATATGAAGGAGAACCCATAGATAAGTCCCATATAGATGTCAGGTACCTGATAAAGAGAATTTCCCAAGCCTCCTAGCAATTTGGTATAATGACTATAACAAGAGGATTGTAGGAGGTGAAAGGTTATAACCCCCATTTACTTGAAAATAAAATTGAAGAATGAATTTCCATCATTATAAATTTATCTTTGAATAAGGTACACAAAAAAAACCTATTAAACCCCAAATGGGTTTCCAAATTTACTACTCACAGGACCCCTACACTGATGGTTTTTCCCAAGTTGAAGGAATTGAAAGCATCCATGCCATATATCAATGACAATAAAAATAAAAACTATTAATAAATAAAGTATTTTGAGAGTATTATAATAATTAATATGGATTTGGGAACCAAAAAAAGAAAATGACACCCTTCTAGTAGAATTTCCAACCACCGCCCTTCTAATGGGGAAAATCTCATCCATCTACAAGCCATAAACAAGGATAGATTCAATAAAAATTCATAAATGACACGTTGAGACAACTTATAGAGTCAAAAATTAGTCAACAAACTAATATATTTCCTCATGAATTAAAACTTAAGGATCTAAAAGGAGTTTTCTTCCTACTTCTATCTATTCTCAATAATCTGAAAAATCAAGGCTCAGTTAAGATTCCATCCCAATAAATTCTTATCATTAAAGGAAATTTTAGTTCAATTTCATTGGGGAGTGGAGAGGATATAATTCATAGTGATTTACCCCTATCTCAAACTAAATTTAGAAGTGGGAAGCCCTCTGAATCTATGGAAATTTCCCATTGAAATGAACCTTATAAAAATGTTTCATTGGAAACACCCCGATTGGTGATGGAAAATGGAAAAAATAAAGTTTAAGGATCATATCATCCCTAACCACAATTACCATTCCATGTAAAACCACTCAAGATAACTAATTAAGAATAAATACTATTAGATATTCTAGCGATAATAAAAAATCTATAAATAAACATTACTTTGATGAAATAAATTCAAAAAATCCCAAGGTATATATGAAATTAATCAATGACATGTGAACTAGGAAGTGGTGATAGTAAAGGAATGACAAATTAAATATTGATCGAAATTTATCTACCTTTATTACCCCTAAATACCCATCAAATTCAAAGTCCTGTATAAATTTACTATCCCCCTCACACAAGCATAATTCACCTTTTCAAATTCACTATGTGATTTGGGAGAACCAATTAATGTTACACCATATTCTTTTTATTCTTAACTATATATAGGTGAAACCAATCCCACTTGATTGGTTATGAACCTTTCTAATTGAACAACTACCTATACAGTTAGAGTTCAAGTGGATGTTCAGGTAAGTGTATAATGATTATTGTTCCCTGTGGACTTATTAATTCAGAACATGGTGGATGAAATTTAAATTTCCCAATAATTATTGCTATTAAAATTTTAAATACTTCAAACACAATAATAAATATGAATAAATGAACTCTTTCAATGAAATTTAGGGAATAGATAGTTAATTTTAATATTATTGATTTATTTATATACCCACAATAAGATAAAACTTAGTTATATTAAATCAATTAGAATTAAAATATTATTTTTAGGAGGACATTGAAATTTTCGATTAAATAAAAATATTAAGAGAAGCACCGGAAAAACCCAATTTAACTCATAAATCTATTTTGGAAAAAGAACATAATCTAGAATATATTTTATGTATTTAACAGTTAAAATAAATTGATGGAAATTAATTTTATAATTTTCTCAAAACTATCACTAAAACATCATGTTTATACATACAGGTAGCTGGCATGGATCAACCTGAGTTGAAAATATCAATAAAAAACCCCCTAGACTGAGATTCATTATACTTTTATCCAACAAAAATATTATTTTCTTGAGGGAAATGAGAAACTTCTAATAATAATATGAAATAATATAAACCAAAACAAGAGAACAAAATACTAAAAATTTTGAAAAAAAATATTATGGACAAATCAAAGATAGTATGGTACATTCCATGAATTATTCCCACCACCTTTATGAAAATTGTTTCTAGAATACGTATCTAAAACTGCGAGACAATGATAAAGGAGGCATAAACCAACCCTCTTATAAGTTGTAAGAAAGGATGTTGAAAGCAATTTAGGAGTTGTAATCATATAACTAATCTCACACTCTTAACGGGTAAGTCCCATTCAAATGTTTTCAAAGAAAACTAGATATATAATTATCATAAATGATAATAATGAGTTAGTTCCCACAATAATTCAAAATACCTCAATAGAATGTATTGACTACTGAAAATTGAGTGATATGATAAGAAATGACCACATTATCATTCTCTTTATAGACCAAATGTTAGAGAGACTTCTAGGAAAAGTGATATACTATATTTTTTATGGATAAACTATGATTTTTTTAGTTTTTATACCTATAAAAGACCATTAAAAGACTATATTCATCTACCACATTAGTAAGTTTGATTACCAATAGATCCCATTAATTATTTTAAAGTCCACTGGTACCTTTCAAATATTTATGTTGAGAACATTTCATATTTTATTGAGAAATTCTTGTAAGAATTACCAGATTATTTCAATATTTATGGAACAAATTTTGACACTTTTCTTTAGAGTATGTAAAAGGTTTTAAGAAAATATATTTAAAAAAATATGGTTTGAAATTTTCAAGAATTCTATATTACGGTATTAAAAGGAAAAATTATATGGAAAATATCTTCTAAATAAGGTATTAATGTAGAGAAGGCCAAAATTGAAGTTATTTTTACACTACCTTTCCCCAACACTGTAAGACTGTAAGAAACATTAAGTTATTTCTTGGACATACTAGATTTTATAGAATCTTTATTATGGACTTTATAAATATTTATTTTCCTCTAAATAACCTACTTAAGAAAGTGACTAACATTATTTTTGAAGATTCCTAGAGGATAGCTTCTGATAGGTGCTAGGAAGTACTGATCATAACCCCCATTATCAGTAAATGAGAATTGAATCCCCCTATGTGATATTGTGTGATGCGTCAAATAAATCTATATGAGTTATGTTAGCCAAAATAATTTCTGGAACCCAAAAGTGATCTCTTAAAATTATCATACCCTAGAAAAAACTCTAATAAATTAAACAATAACTGAAAAATTACTTTTTTCACTTATTATGGATTTTGTGATTTTTAGGTCATATCTTCTAGGAAGTAAAATAACTATTTACTCTAATCATACAGTACATGGATATCATATCAAGAAGGAAGTTGAAAAACTAATATCGGTATGGTTGATATTTCTTCTACAGGTGTATAACTTGGAAATCAAGGAAAAAATGGGATGCATAAATTTGGTTGTTGATCCATGTGTAGATTTCTTAAAACTACCAAGGTGGAACCCAAAACTAAAACAATGATAGAGGACTCCTTCCCAAGATAGAAATTGTATAAATCCACCAAAGTACCCTAGTATACTAATTAGGAAATTTTTTTAGTAAGATCAAAGGTACTCCCTTCTTTACCATGCATTAACATCTAAATTGAAATACCAGTAAAAATATTTTTTCTAGGAAGAAAAAATTTATGTAATATTTATAATGAACTTGTAATTAGAAGGTGAATCCCTAAGAATAAAATTACATATGTTCTAGAATTTTTCTTTACACTTGCGTGTGGAGGCTATTTTTGAACTCATAAAACTACTAAAAAGATGTTGGAAGCTGGTTTATATTTTCATTAAAATTTTAAAGTATCCCATTATTTATGTAATGTTTAATAGAACTACCACTTTATTAGTGGAATTTTAAAAATACATTAAATTCCCAAAAAAACTATTGATTTAATATGAAATATATGTGTATGGGGATTAAATTTCATAGGTCCATTCCACATATCATATGGAGTTTCCCCGTTATTATTAGTAATTTACTATTTTTCTATGGTTATTGATTCAAAATCCCCTAAAATAGATAATTCTAATGTTTTCATTGAATTTATCTAAAAAATTTATAGGTTTGGATTATCCTGAGAAATAATTAGTGACCAGGAAACAGAATTTTGAAAAAAAACATGGTGGCTCTGATGATGAAATATATAGTGGATCCCAAAATATCAACTATAAAGTACTGATAGAAAAATTGGGCAGTAGAGTATTCCAATTTATAGATTGAGTGGATTTTGGAAAAGATAGTAAAGAAAACCATAAAATACTAGAGTAAAATGCTGGATGATACATTTTTAGAATATAAAATTATCTTCAAAACCTCTTAGGTATGAATCTATACATAATTTTTAATGGAAATATTTATGAATTTTCTATTGAGTTGCAGAACATAGCCTATTGGTCTATCAAGAATGTGATTCTAGATTTTGGAAAATATGGGGAATAAAGGAAGTTACTGATGAAGGTGCCTAAAAAAATAAGAAGGGAAGCTTATGAGAATTCATTTATATATAACTAAAAGCTGAAATATTTCCATAAAAATATAATCTCAAAAATAAACATTGGGATTGAAGTTAAAATGTTATTATTATCCTTAAGGATTATGTTCATTACTAGTAAACATAATTTTAAATAGACTGATATATATATATCGACCAACACTTTTTCATTTTGTGCATTTTAGATAAAAGGATCAAATTCAAAAAATGTCCAAATATTTTACATTACCTTAAGGGCTTCTAGAAAGAATAAATGGAGGATTCTAAGCTTCATTTAGTTTCTATTGAATAAATAAATACAATGTTATCTCTTTCCTTCACACAAATTAATATGATTTATATCTTAAATATATGTTCCTTGATAAATGCATGTTGTAATTAATTGGAATTATACCCAATATAAGTAAAGTGGAGAGAAAATGTGTCTTGGGATGTAAATACTCATTTTCTATTACTTATTATTGATTTTGGATTAAAATAAAATAAAAAATAGTATTTAAAATCTTTTTTCAAAATGTGTACTTAAATTCTCTTAGTTTTTTGTTTATTAAATTCTGGTATGTTCTTAGGGTAGGAAAAACATACGCTCTAATGGTATTCTACCTAGTAAAAACTCCTTTATATAAATAAATGAGTTCATTGTATCTAAAATTGTAAGATTTAAATGAATGATGAGTCAGTTTTCTCACTAATATACTCAAATTTGGTTTTTGAACTATGTAAAGAAGTGTGAATGTAATAATATTTGTTGAATTAAAATGATAAGACGAGGTCACTCTAATTTTGAACATAATCAAGGTAACTTTTCCTTTAGGAAAAAGAAAACCAAATGGAAGAAACTAAAAATAAATCAATATATTTCCTTTATGACTAAAGTAAAATGGGTAATATGTATACCAAAAAAAATCCATGAGACATTAGAAACTAGGTGTGTGAGTAATTGATATTTATTTTTATCTAATAAGTGCTCTGAATACTGATTTTAAAAATCATGGTTGGGTAAAATTCAATAATTTACAAATAGTAAAAAATGATTTCATTCGCGTGAGGGGAACATTGAGCACAGATGTAGAAAGAAGAAGTTGACTTATAAAAAAAATAATTTTGGATGTATCAATTGAATGGAAGTTGAAACCTTAGTTTAATGCAGAAAAGGGAAAGGGATAAATAAAATTTCCCTTAGTTAAAATTACAATTTCATTTAAATTTATCATTTTAACTTATGAACCTGAAACTATTTCCTGAATTAAAGTGTGACGGTTAATTAAAGTCATAAAAGAGTCAGGATGATTCAAACAAATGATGAATTTAATATTTTATTGTTCTCTATATTTTGTGCTTAATTGTATGAAGGAAATACCTATTTAAATAATTTAATTCAATATAACTCATGGGAATGAAATAGTTCAAGTTGTGGAGAGTGATGTGAGCCAACATTTTCCATTTTTTTCTTTTTATTGGAAATTATCAACATCATTAATCTAGACCTAGGTAAAACATCCATTTTTGTTTATTTTTATCAAAAATAAACTTAAAATAAAAAATGACATAATCTTTCATTTTAGAGTGTTTACTAAATTTTTGGGATTAATCACTAATTGTTTGAATTTAATTGCATAAAGTATTTAAATATTGAGTTTTAATTGTTTAAATAATTTATGGAGAAATGTAGAATAAATCCCACTCAATGTTTTGGTTTTCAATATTCAAAGATGAAGTGAAAAATATAGAATACTCCTCAATTTACATCAATAAGTAAATCCAATAAGTTTTGATTTTAAAAATTGAAAAGATAGAAAGTGACCGCATGAAGGGTCTTGTAACAAACCACCAGAGGAAACTATAACCAAACACACGCGGAACTCTCAAATTTATATTTATCGCTAGGGAAGACTTCACCCATGAGTGTACCAATTTATAGATAGGGGATCAAAATCCTTTTATACAGAGTCTATGGATTTTCCTTGGATAAAAATTATTTGGGACTTTTCGATGTTTTGAACAAACTGCCAATTATAATATTTTGACATTGAGCATAAGAATTTGTGGTTGATTATAGGACTTTAACCATGAGAGTGAGACATAACTAGTCTGAATTTAATGATTATTTCATTTTAATCCTTTATTACATTTTAAAAAAATTATCTTTTAGAAGATATAAGGTGGTGTTTAAGAAATTCACTTGGGACTTCATGCTAAGTTGTGTTCCACCATGTCAGCACTCATTAAAACATTCAAAGTCTATCCCACATGAATAAAATTTTATCCCACCAAAATATTAGTACAAAACCTAACCATATTGAGACTCAAACTAGTTCCATCATGTGCATCTCATCTCCTCACATGAAGTTTCAACCAGTAAAACTTGAATTCCATTACATCACATCACAATGAAGCACTTTTCTATGATTCTTGTCGAACCAGTACAAAACTCGATCATTGGGGGAGAGTGATGAAAATGAAAAATTCAAGATTATTATCTAAAACCATTATGAACAATTAAGCAATACATGTTCCAATATTATGAGTTGAAACAATAATCCATTAGTGCTCGACACTGATATTGGGGAGTATTTAAGAAGTTTTCGAATGACAGGAGGAAGATAATGAATTTCATGTATCTGATGTGGTAAATTTAAAAGCATGCCAAGAGTAAATGAGTTTTATTTTATATATAAATAAATTTTTACTGAATTTTCATAGGGGGGTGATTTTTTATGCATTTTATTTGGATTGAGATCTGTAGTCAAACTATTTTTTGATTAAATTATTTTAATTTTATTGTAACAACTCCTATGATGGCACACTATAACCTTATTTAAAACCCCAAGGAGTCCCCATTTCCCTTATTGATGAATCCCACATTTTAATTAAATATATTTTTTTTTCAACTATCTAGTATTGTTCAAAAAATTTAGACATTTCGAGATTTAATTATTTATATATATTTTTAATTCATCTCCCCTATTTATTAGATTATAAACACAAGAAACTTTGGTTCTCTCTACTATTTTCACATGTGAGAAGTGGGACGATCTATGGTTTATTAGAGGACATCAATCACCCGGCCAGGGGAGATTATGGTATACAAGATCATTATACTCCTTTATTCAATATGAATTTTATAATAGAGGATAATAAAGTATGGTTTCACTAAGTTAGAAAGAATACATGAGTCTAAAATAATGGAATCATGATTTAACCGTAGGGGAGTAGATTTCTGAGGATAAGACACAATATCCAAAATATCATTAAAAACCAATCAAATTCAACTATTGATTTTTTTAAACCCACTAAAATCATAAGAACAAAAAATATTTTATTACCAACAATATGTAATTTCACTATGTTTCCTACATCAATTACAATAATTATTCCCTTTATTCACTAGAAAATATTTTTTTAGAACACAACTTATTATATTTCATTATTTTTAAAATTAAATTCATATTATAACAACTTCATATTTATTTACTGGATTCAGTAGTTAATAATTTATTTTTCTAAATAGTGTGTTGGATATTATCTTATTCACTACCTTTCACATAGAGAGAATAAACAACAATATCAGTGTTGGGTTTATTTTCATCTCTCTTAATCATATATGAAAATTTATATCACAACAACTATATTATATGAATTTAGTGTTATTCAACAATTAAATCTAACTATAAATATCTCTCACTCTATAGTTTATGCAGGCACAAAAATTCATTTCAACTACTAGATTCAAGCACCTAAAAATAAAACACTTTTTGTCATGTAATTAGACCATTAGAATTTTCTATCTAATTCGATATGAATTACTCTATAACTACCCTAACATAGCTTTTCATGAATAACTACATATCATTTCATTTCCAAAATGAATTATTTCACAATTTATCTATTTTATTAATTCCAAAAGTACTTTTGATCTTTTAAATATATAATGGTTTAGAAACCAATACTCATGATTATGAAGCATCAAAAAACTATTCAAGAATAACTTGATTTATTTCACCCAAAATAAGAACATCTCAAATAAAAAATCCTTGCTCCACAACCTAGCCTTCTTTATTTAGTTAATTTACCATGAAGCTTTACCTTTCCACTATGAATTATTTTTCCATGGTCATGGTCCTTCCCCTTTATTTGTTTTGACATATTGCTTCATATATTGACCAATGATAACTTCAAACATCACCACAAGCCTAGTGTATTTTCTCATTTCTCATGGGGAGAACATTACATCGCTATGACATATGACATGACTTAATCGATCCATTTTGTTACATGTGTTGTCTATTTTGAATTGTGGTTCTTCAATGTTGTACACTATTCATACCACAACCATCAAAATGTCTTCCACCATGGGTGTAGCCTTTCTGGGATACTCCACCCCCACTATGAGTTTGGTTTTCCTACCTTGGACCTTCCTTATAAAACCTTCATCAATTTAGAATTTACTTATATGGTTTTATCCAAAGGTCTATGGATAAATCTTGTGAAACAGCCATCATCATAGAGATATTAGATCACCTCTATGGAACTCCAAATCTTCAAAATATCATATCATCTCTATGGAACTCTAAATTTTCAATCCAATATTCTAAGGCACGTTAAATATAATCATTAAGTACTTAAATAAGAAACTCAATACGTATGTTATAATTTTTATCCAAGATTTGGATATTTATACTTAATAATCAATACATCATAATCACTAATATTCACCTTCAATTCAGTTCCTGAATCAACATATTATTATAAATGAATGCCCCTGAGTTATTGACAATTATCAAGCTTCATCATCATGTAAATTCATTCTTCAACATATTGAATCAATTAATGATCCTTAGTTGTTGAAAATTATTAATGGTCATTGAAAATAATATTGAACATAAATAAAATCAGCTAAATTTAGATAAAAATCCCCATCATTATATTTATTATCAATACCATCATAATATGATATGTCAATATGTTCTCATAAAATCATCTTATTAACTTTCATTTCATTATCCACCACTTTTTCATCAATATTTTCATTACACTATCTTTCTACCCAATTGATATGAAACAAAATACATTTGGAAAAAATTTATCAATTCATACCATGAAAAGTTCCATTAATTATTCCACTATATGTCTACCAATCCATTCTTGGTTTAGAAAACAAGAGGGTCTTATTTAGACTACTTAGTTTTCCACAATCAACTAAACTTGATACCAATCATGAATGAAGCTACTTACAATATATAATCAAGTACTACCCCAAAATTCTAGTATAAAAAATTGATTATGCCACTTGAGATACCAATTTTGATAAATATTTCTCAAGACTTTTTTCTGCATAAATCTCAGGTACTCACTTCCACACAAAAATCAGAATATTTCAATTATAAATGACATGATACAATATTCTTGGAACATCATTAAATTTATAATTTTTTATTGATTAAAAGTTATACCGTTTATATTTGCAACTTATTTTTATTGAAAAAGATGAAAGATTATAATAATATACCTTTATAATGAAACCACCTTCATGATTTTTCCACAAAAAATTACTATTTCCACGAATAATTTTTTTGGCTATTTATTTATCATTATTCACTTTTCTCTCCCATAAGGGAAACACTACTCATGAAATTTATAATGATGAATCTCATAAATATACATTCTTCATGATTTCTATTGTTTGAATACACCAAAATTGGATTCTTCATGTGGCTCTCTATATTTTAGGACCCCCATCTTCACTAAGGATGTAAATATCAATGTATACTCCTCGGAATAGATAAACTAAACTAGGATGGAACCTTTAACTTTTTTCTATCAAATTGTAAAAACACTTTATTTGTGTTTATAAAGGATGGTTCTCTATCAGATATTCATTTGAATTCCAATTAATAAATCATTGTTAGATGGAATCTACATCATCTTTCCTATCTAAAATTGATTTCCCACGTTACTTCTCAGGTTCTTCTCCTGAGACCATGCATCACCTTCAATTCCCAACATTGTAGGTTCATGTAAAACACATAAAAGATATAATGTAATAAGTAATATCACCTTTTTCCTTAAATGTGAACAACATTGTTGATATTTTTTCAACCAAGTTTCTCAATTTCCTCTAATATTCATTCTTTCAAATCTGATTTTTATGTATGATTTAATATTTTGTAACATGGATCTAAATAAATTCCCAATTTACTTATGTGGTATTATTATTATTTTATAGTCCATAAAATCAATACCTTGATCAATATTTATCCTTTTTATAGATTATTTTTGTTTTTAAAATGCTATTACAAATCCTTTCGAAATGTGTCAGTCTTTATTATATCTCTTAAACATAACTTATTCATTAAATTGGATTCCATTTTTTGATTTCAAGTCATGAAATTCAAGATCATTTTTTGGATCCATTTTTTTCCATTTAGCACTAAACTTTTATTTTGTAACTTATATCTTAACAATATTTTCCAAATATTTTGGAAAATAACCAAAATTTCATTAAGAATGTTGAAAACATGATCGGGTTATCCATATGGAAACTTATTAGTGATATTCTTAACATTATTCTTCTATGATTTTTTAATCTTCTTATAAATATTATTATACCTATTTTTATTTTTATTCTTATCCAACTTGTAATCCAAGGATGACTTCTTTTAAAACTTATTGGGTATAATTTTTTTACAATCTTATTCAGATTTCTATCCAAGGATGACTCTTATTTCTATGTCATAAGTTATTATATACTTCTATTAAAATTTCCTTTATATATGTGCATTGTAGAACATCAATCAACGTTTTGATCACCATAACTATAGACACCATAAATATCTACAATGTTCTAATATCTTTTTGATATTGATATATTTTTATTATGTTGTGGTTGTGTCATATTCTCAATATTTCTCCCACTTTAAATATGATTATTTTGATATTTATAATTCAAGTTATTGTAAATAAATTCATTTCACAATGAACATATTTGTTACATCACCAATAATGACCCATAAACCTTTATCTTTTGATAACAACTATATGTTGTCCAGAAATATCAGACATGTGATCAAAATATATTTGGGGTTTCTCCACCATTTTTTGTTTCTCTTATTGGGGATAAAGTTACGATACTTCTTCTTCCATAAACCATTTATCTAATAGTTTTATTCTAATAAAAAACTCCCTTCCATACTTGTATATTTTTGGATTTTAACATTGTACTTTTCAAGAAAATAAATTCATCAGGATCATGAAATCATGATATGAATAGTACTTTTCCTATGATATTTCTTTAGAAATACCACCAAATTATGTAATGATATTATTTCCACATAAGAGTGTATTTTAGAAACTATAATCCTCACACGTTTCTAGGAAAAGTGGCCTATATTTCATTTATTGTATAGTATCAACATGTGTCTTTTCAATATTCACCAATTTGGTTTCCAATTCCAAACATTTTATATTGTTGAATCTTTTTCGATCTTAAATAAAGTACATTCTATCTTCATAGTCCTTACTTATATTCCTTAAATATTCACCATTCATTTTGATAATCTCATTTAATAATGTGTCAAGATCCCTGATTCTCATGGATTTAACATCCAATTGTGCACTATTGACATCATTTATAATTTTTAGATTTCATTTCAATGCATGGATCTTCTTCGAAAATTATTTAATGGAATAATAAATTTATCATATTGTGTTGAGACACACTTCATTAAAATTTTAAAATCTCACCATAAAATCCTCATACTCATCTTCCTTGATGGTAACTAATATTGAGAGCTTAATTCCAATAATATATATTTCTATTAAGGCCTCCTACATGTTTTCTGTCTCACCTTCATGATGAGTGATCTATTCATAATAACATTCAAAAATACCAAAAAATATAGAAATAATTTATTTAGGAAAATAATGTAGTATACATTTCAAATAATTAACAGATATGTATACTGATATGTGATCACTCCCACTAATGATTGATTCATCTTTAAGTCTGATTGAACCATAATTAAAACATATCTCTGGTTCACTTGAATCCCTTAATCCAATTTGGGTAGAAATTTTTTCCATATGTACATGAAACCATAATTTATTCTCCCTCGAATCCAAATATCTCTTCCTTTCTTAGTGAATATGGAACATCTTCCTCTTTTGAAAATAGGGATATCTTTCTCACCTTTTTCTTCTCTTTATTTTTCTTGTTTATCAGTTTCTTGGAAGAAACATTGTTATTATTTTACATTGAGATAAATTCACCAAAACATCACTTTATATTAATTATAGGAAAAAAATTCAAACATTCAAAGTAAACAAGTTCAACTTCAGAATTAAATAATATGTAAACCCGGATACTCTAATACTAATTGAGAATCATAATGAGGTTAACCTAAACTTTAATACCACTTGATGATTACTATATTGGATATGTTATATAATATTGGGGGGAGGGGGTTGAATAAGTGTAACTAACCAATTTATCACTTTCAGTCCCTTCACAATTCTACCAATTTCGCCATTAGTTGATGATCCTACTATTATCTAACTATATCTTGTTCCTTTTTATTTCATGAAATACCATTGAACACAAAAATACAAGAGATGTAAGGATTAAAAAGTTTTAACTTTCAATAAGAAATTATAGTCCTTGGTATGATCTTTTTTCCAACAAGATCACATGATCTACTTGTCTCAACTTAAGATTAAAATTGGGAAGGGATTATCCTTATTACAATTTTTGGTGCATCCCATGCTCCATATAAACCCTATGGTTCTTTATATTACCACCCCAAAAGATGTAAATTTATTAAGATAACAAACGAAGAGTCATCTTCAAATTAGCTATAAGGTTTTTGTTATGAAACTTTCCTTATTCTTATTCCACTATCAATTTTACAGAAACTTTCATTGATTTATTATCATCTATGAAAATGAAAATGAACATAACTTATTATCTTCATCACAGAATGTAGTTTCATTACCTTTCTTGTAATGATTTTAATACTTCTTCGCATTCTTCACTGAACAATGTATTTTTATAGAACACCTCATCTTATCCTTATTTCTTATTTAACATTAGTGTATAATAGTGGTGAAATGGATTTATTTATAGGATTTAATATGTATGAATTTATCTTTGAAAATAGTGATTTGGTTATTCAATTCTTCAGTACCTTTAACACATATAGATTCTATAGAAATATCAATATTGGGTCTCTCTTCATCTTTATTGATCATATATTAAAATTTATATTATAGAGTCTCCCTTATGTCCATTAAATTTTATTTAATATATTCTCTTCATAGACAAATTATCGAACTCTATATATTTTACATTTTTAAAAAACCACTTCAAAAACTAGGATCATGTTAATAATAATCAAACACTTTTTATCATATCATTAGACTAGTCAAAATTTCTGTAAACTTCTCCATGAATTTCTCCAAAACGGATACAACATATCTGCTTGTGGTTAACAACTTCTTTTTATTTTACAAAATTATTTAATTTAAAATCAATCCATTTTAATATTTATAATAGTTATATATATAACCATCATGGATCATGGTCTAAAAACTAAGACATATGATTATTAATCATTACAAAACATTTAAGAATAACTTGATTAATTTCACGTCAAATCACCATGAACCACATTAAAATGATTTGCCCCATATCCTGATGTAAATATATAAGATGTATTACTCTAAAACAATAAAAACATTAGTATATTATTTTATACTCATCATTATTTTCATGTATATTTATATATTGAACAAATATTATTCTATAATTTGTGTGTCCCTTACCCTTAGCCACTTTTACATGATGATTCACTGTTGATCATGGCTAGATTTTGACATCCATTAGAGAATATTTTATTTTCTCTTTTTTTATAGGGATACCATTATTTCACAATGAAATCTAGTATGGATTCATCAAGATTCATTACTACATGTGTTGGAAATTTTAAATTGCGGGTCTAAATTTCTATACATTATTTAGACCATGGCCATTAAATCGCATTCCACCATGGATGTGGCATTGCCTAGATTATCTAACACACCCTCCACCATGGATATGGTCTTCCTAGCTTAAAACTTCCTTATAGATCATTCATAAATTTTGTTTCAATTATTTAGCTTCATCCAATGATCTATGGATGAATCTTGTGAAACTAACATCATCATAGAGATGTTAGATCATATCTATGAAACTATAAATATTTAAAATATTAGACATATCCATGAAGCTCAACAATCCTGAATCTAATATTCTAAGATATGATCTATGTAAAAATTTAACACGTAAAAAAGAAAAATAAAACATAATATCAACTTCTTCTCAAAGTTTAGGATCTTAATCCTTAATAATCAATACATAATTATCACAAATATTTGTCTTCTCTTTAATTACTTCTTTAATATATTGGTATTAATGAATTCTATTTATTTATTTAAAACTAAAAAGATTAATCTTTAATTTAATTCATTATTTAATATATTGACATCAATGGACTCTCCCCAGTCGTTTTAAATTATCAATACTCATTTACAATCGCATTGAAAATAAATACACACCTTTATGGGCTAAAACAGGAGGCAGTGAATGTGTTATGGATATGATGATGGGTAGTTATTTATATACACATGTTACTCTATGGTATTCATGAATGGTTTATACCATGGAATATTGGTTCTCTCTCTCTCACTATATATATCTCTGCCCATGGAACTATCATATGAGTTTTAGAGTGAGATGGAGTGGGAGATTATGATAATAGTATGGTTGGACCATTTCTTAGACTATTAGTTATGAAGATTGTGAGGATAGGATGGTATGGAGATGGAATTATTTTACTCCATCAATCTTATATCATGTGACAATGTGTGAGTCCTCCATAACATTTATGGAGTCTATAATCCCAAAAATATGCGGGGCTTATGTCTATCATTCTACGATAGGGTTTCTCTGAGCCCCTTTGAGGCATATAATAACTCAAATTTGGAAGGATATGGTATTCTCTTTGATTTTTCTGAACTTTCGTGATGTCCAAGGTCCTAAGTGGGATCTGTTCTCGCTCTACTAACATTTAAAAATTAGAAAAAATGGGTACCCCAATATGATTGAATGTGGTGTTGGGGTTATGGAGGTTGAGTAGTGAGGATGGTTTAGAGGTTGTAGTATGGTAACTCCCTCAGATATTCTACAAATTCTAGTGATGTGTGTGCCCTCTATTGTGATATCAGATTAGTGTTATGATGGTGATGTATTTCACATTGTGTGGATGGGTTTGGGTGATTGGGTACTGGTGGTGGTCGATATTCTCTAAGATCCCCTTTGGTAGTCCAATCTTGTAGATTTGGGTTGAGTGGGTAGGGGTTTAACTTATGGTTAGTTAATCTATCCTTTTATTTATTTATTGGGTTATAGGTGAAATGATCCAAGAACATAACACATTAATTTTACATCATTTTATTTTAACATTCAATACATTTCACAATAATAAACTGTCATGGACTGTCAATGTTTAGTTTCTTTGGAGACTAGATATGTAATATTCTTATTTCCTGAAACACTATCAATATCTCCCAAAAATGTCTTCCCACATAGTACTATTCTAATATATATACCCTACCTAGAACCATTTAGCATAACCTATGGAAATGAAACAGAAGAAATAGTGATATTTGATTCTCTATAAGTTTAAACTTGGAATATATCAACAATTAGAAAATAAGATGACCATATAGTCATGATAACATATTAAAGTTCATGTTCTTACTTTAAAATATTCATACAAAAAAACATAACACATAAGATTCAGAATCAATTCATATCAAGAATCATGATTAATAAGGGTGTCAAAGCAATAATCAACATCCAGTAGTCTCAATGTAGGCATATGACATCATATGTATAAGAAATAATGATCTTTTGAACATAGCTAAATATATTCATGTTCAGACATAATCTTGTGAGAATAGGAAGAAATCAATAATACTCACACATCAATATTTGAATAAATTTATTCATAATCATGTCCTCATATTTTACTATGAGCATGGATAGAAACAAATCATAGTCCCACATCAATATGTGAATAATCCTTTTTTAAAGCATGTTTACACTCATCACCATCATTTTATAAGATATAAATTTCACTTACCCAATGCATTGGAGGGATATAATGAACCCAACCATTACATAATAATGAATAATTTATATAAATGTCACAAGATAATGAAACATTATTCGTATATTTATAGATTCTACCACAAGGAATAAATGAATTTATTAAATGTCTGATCATCATATTCATGCACATTTAACAAAAATAATGGGGATGGTATCATTGGATTACAAGCCTAGTAAAAAAATTAACATCAAAGGATGTTATCATAGTTGATAATTTCATTAAATCGTCACTGGAAAATTTACTAAGGAAAATACCCTTTTCATAATGAAATCACTTTTTTAAAATATGATGTTACCCAAGTATTAAGGATCTTTTTTAAAATAACCATGAAAACATTTAAATTAATAATTTTTTTATTAATCAGCCTTGATGTCATAAAATTCTATTTATTTCATAAAATTTAATGTAAAAAATTCCTTTCTCACTTTTCAAAAAATTTAAAAAGTAACACATTTCAAAAAATAAAAGGTGATACCATTGAAACCATTTTTATAAAAAATTAAAAACGGGTAAAAATGAATATAAACAATCATATGATAATATTTAAAAAAATCTTGAAATTGTTTTAGAAAACATGGATATGGAATAAATTTTTTTTGATGGAAGAGATAAATAAATAAGATTTTCCTTGAAAAAAATATTTCAATATATTGAGTAATTAATTTGAAAAAAATGGAAGGAAAACCTGTATTATACATAAATAATCATTGGGTAAGAAAATAAATAGTTTTTATCAGAGAATTTCATATAATTTCATCATTAAAAATTCATTCATGAATAATCCTGAATAAAATAGGATCGAAACAAAAAAAATATTACCTTAGGTATAAATTCCATAGTACATGTTAGAACCTACTATATAACAATAATAAATTGATTTTACATATATTATATAACAATACTTAAATATATAATACCATATATGATTTACTTATGACCGTTTATCTCTAATCTATTAACAATTCTTTATTAAAATCCTTATTCATGGGGATAACTACTTCATTTTCTATATATATTTTGGTTTTGTAGTTTAGGTCCTTATAATTTGATTATGGTTCCATAATATCTATAATTTTAATAATTATATAAATATCATATATATTCATTATACACATATTCTGAGTTAAGCATAAAAGATAATAATAGAAAAATGAATTACACCATTCATAGAGACGGTAGGCCATACGTACACATAAACACTATTTTAACCTTTTGAAGGATAGAAAAAGAATGGTAAATAATAATTCAAATTTATAAAGTAATTGTTATATTATATATATCATAAATATTTACTAATTCTATCCTTATCACCATCCATTTAAATATGAAATTAAAAATAAATTAGATCACTTCGTTGAGGTGGTAATCAACATATAAGCATGACTGCCGTTATAATTTTATGAATAATTGGAAGGTTTTATGGTACATATTATATTATAATTCTAGAAGAATAATTATTTTAATAAATAATATATATATATATATATTAAACTCATCATTATATACATAAGTGAAATATAGTGATGGAAAATGAATTGTATTTCTGTGTGGAGACTCTAAGTCCTACATATACACTAGAGATAATTTCACTTCCCATTAGATAAAAAAGATGGAAAATAAAGGCATTTTAATGGTCGTAATAAAAATTTTGTACATTTATGATATCAAAGTTATAATTTTATTGATAATATAATTTATTCAGAGTAAGTTGGTGAATAAATAAATTGAAATGCTTTAGGTAAGATGATTACCTCTTCTTCAAGAGACCACCTTTAGCTTATTTCCTAATTAACCTTATAATGGTATTTTATGGAAACAAAACCTATAATTTTTCAATAGGAGAGTTTATAAGAGAATATTTTATTTTTTTCAATCTAGATGGCTCAAAGGGGTGTAAGGAAAAGAAAAGAGGGGTTCCCAACAATAAGCTATTGGATGGGTACTCTTGAAATTTCATTCAAATATTAAAATATAATAAAGTAATTATCTATAAACATTCTTCCATATGAATATATATTTAAATAAAAATATTATAAGGTCTAAATATCACCAACCAATGAAAATTTTATAAGGGTTTTTCTTTATTTTAAACCTCATCTTCTTAATTAACCCCTTGGTTAACCAATTTTAATATTAACAGTGGGTTCAACCTTTTCAATATTAAGGGTTTATAATTTTACTTATAATTTAAAAATTGGATCATCATTTGAAATGGGATGAATTTTATGGCCATATATTATCCACCTTTTCATGTTTCCAATTTTTTATTTTAAATAATTATTTTTTTATTAAAGTCATTTTGACACTATTTATTTAATTTGACATTGAAAACAACTTGGTAGAGAAGGAATTATAATATAAACATTTGAAACATCCCTTAAAACTTATATTTATATAAAAAATTCATGGAAAAAAATAATTCATCCTAATTATATTAAATATAATATTTTTTTAAAATCATTGATTTTATTTCTCTGTTAATTAGATAAATTTTGTATCGATATTACATAAAAATTTAAGGAAATTATTCAATTACTGAAAATATGAATAAATGACTTTGATAAGAAAACTAATTTATCTTTCAAATAAATATTTTGAACTGAACTTGTCATCTATTAATGCATATAAATAAAATCTAGAGTGAATAAAGTAATGGGAGTGACATTTTGTATTTACCATTTTCGTACTATAATATAAGAGTCATAATAAATTAAATATGTAACCAAATGACTATATATTTTAAAATTGTGTTTAAATTGATAAAATCCACTCATCCAATAAGAAAAAGTTAGGTGTTAGTTAAATTTAAAGCCCCATCCCAGTGTTTTAACACTATTTTATATATTTTACCCTTAATGAGGTGACAAAATTTTACTATGGTTTCTACTTGTATTTACAAAAAATGGATGTATCTAAAAAAATTGATAATTATGATTCCAAATATTGAATTAATTTTTTAATATCAAATTTCAATAAGCGGTAGAATTTAATTTTAAAATAAGTGTGCAAAATGAGAGGAAAACCATTTTTAAGAAAATACATTTTTATAAAAAATACTAGATATATATGCTTACTCACACCTAAGAAAAAATACATAAACTTTACCAAATTTGATTGAATATATAATGTATATATTTACTTAAAATAATTCAACAATAGTGATTAATATAATTTATTTTGAATGTATAAAATGAGTTTTTCTAAAAAAAAGTTCTTTTACATTGAAATGATTTATATTTTAATTTATAAAAAATTGATAAAAGATGAATTCATGTAAACCATATTTTTTCATAATATATTTATTCCTATTCATAACTACTAATCAAATGGATGTGAGATAACTATAACATTAAGTAAAAATATTTTAATAATATATCATGGTTTGTTAAAACTCATTGATGTTTGTACAGAAAGATATCAATGAAGTAAAATTTATTAATAAAGGGTTATATAATACAATATTAGGGTTTTACATTCTACCTCTATTAAAATTAATTCTACCTCATAATTTCCTCACTCTTATATGATCAAATAAGGATATCTTTTTCCACCACATTATTAGGTTTATAAGTTGATTATTTGAATTTATGATTCCTCCAAAGTACTTTAACTAGGTGAGTAGTCTTTCTATATTGCACATTATCAATATGATTTAGGATTTCTACTATTTTTTATTCATAGTAAATATCACGACCTAGTGGTATAACCAATTATTTCAGTATATGTGTTAGATTAGGTATATAATTCATTAGGAGAGATATATAAAACACATCATGAATTTGAGAGGGATTAAATAGAAGTGCCAAGAAATAAGTTACCAATCCTAGTAAATCAATGATCTTGAATGGACGAATATGCATAGGGCTCAAAATTTTTTGGTTTCAAAATACGATATCATTCTCCTATTGATAAATTTGAAGAAATTACTTCTCAAAAACAATAAATTCTAGATTTTAATGAAGATTATTAGCAGGAATTTTCTATAAACTATGAGTTACCATAATGTTTGCTGAATAGATCTGATATTATATTAGATTTCATAATCTAGATAAGGTCCCAATATATTTTTTCCCCAACTGCATCCTATAATATAGGATTTATACACTTCTTTTCATATAGGGATTCATAAAAAGACACTTGAATTTTTCAGTGAAATCTATTGTTGTTAGAAAACTAAATCAGAGGAATGTGTTAATACCAACCTCCATTGAATCCCGGAGAACAGGATCTCAAAGTATCATCCATGGATTGAATGGTTATCTTAGACTAATAATCTAGCTGAAGGTGATAATAAGTACGAAAAAATAAAACTATATCCTAAGCCTACTAAAGACTCCACTAGAACATCAAGGATAACCTCAGATCTTGATCAAATATAACAAAATATAGTATTCCATGAAACATTACAACTTTGTAAATTTGTATACTAGAAATATGATCAAGAGAGAAATATTCTTTGATAGTAATGAAGTGTGTTGACTCTCAAAGGTGTCTAATTACAACCCAAATAACATTATAACCTTTTGATATTCTATGGAGTGGGATGAAAAAATCCATGGTAATGTTTTCCAATATCTATTCTATTATGGGTAATTATTGTTACATATCCTTATATTTCTTTTATCTTAGAATTAACTTTCTTTTATCCCACTCCTCAAGATACATATTCGGTGACATCTATTTTCATGTTGTTCCATCAAATATACTTCTTAAGATATTTATACATCTATATACATCCATGATGAATAGAGAACATTGAACAATTAGATTTATCAAAATATCCCTTTTCAAGTATTGTATGGATGAAACCCACATATGGTTTTTGAAACCTATCAGTCCTTAACAATCTTGGTTAAACTTATAACCATTTATCAATAGCTTTTTTTGATCCACATCCTTCTCCTACACCACTTTAATCTTCACTTATATATATTGTTGAACACTTATTTAAAAAAGAAAATATTTCTACCTTTATTTCAATATTTCTAGATCCATCCATTATGAAGTTAGAAATATTTTATCTTTTTTAATCCTCATCATGTATAATCTATCATAGGCCTTTCAACTCTGAGCACCAAACACCTGGTTCACCTTCCATTATTGGTAATTTATTGAGTAGTCATAATATTTAATCAAATCCAACCACATTCTCTAGTGCATATTCAGATATTTCTAAGTGAATATATAATTTCAAATTTTGTGATCATTATATATATCACACCTGTCTCTATAATGGTACTTCCTCCGTATAATTAATTAAGAAATTACCATAGCTAATTTGAAATCATGAGCTGGTTAATTTTTATCATTCACCTTAAATCCTCATTATGAATAAGATATTACCATATCATTCTTCTTGAGGTTACATCATAGTCTCTTATTTTAGGAATTACTATAGATCAGAAACCCTTTTCCATAGAAAGGTAGTGTAATCATAGGTGAAGTGACTAACCCTTCATTAGTTCTATGAAATTTTATTCACATTAATCTATCCAAATGAAATTAGATCACATCCGAGTTAACATGGAAAGTGGATTAGAAAAAAAATATAAATTATCCACAAAGAATTGGTAATAACATCCCAAACAAAAAAAACTATGGACCTCTATCACAATTCTTTTCTAAGACATTATTCAATTATGTACAAATTTGATTAATCCAATGATATACCCTATCTTAAGATTATATAAGTAAAAATGAATCTTTTTATAGAAAAATTTCACACTTTATAATTTTTTCATACAATATATGTTTTATTAGGGTCATCAGTACAATCATCCAGTGATCTTTAAGAAATTTCATTATCTTTGATCATATAAGTGTATCATTTATAAAGACTACCACAAATATATCGAGGCAATTTCTAAAGAATTTGGTCACTAAATTCATGAAGATATCGATATAATTAGTGAAACCAAATGGAATGGATATAAATTCACAGTGTGCATACCACATCTGGAAGGATGTCTTGGGTATGTCCTCCTTTTAACCCTTAATTAATAATACTTGGAATGAATGTAAATATAGAAAGAAAATTTAGATCTTTACAGTTGATGAGATAAGTCATCAATATAGAGTAGATGAAACTTATTCTTGATTATGATCATGCAATGTTTCTGATAATTAATACATAGTCGCATTGATCTATAATTCATCTTATCAAAATGAACAGGTGCACCCCAAGGTGACACAGTTGGATGAATGAATCCCTTTTAATGATTCTCCTAGTGTTTATTCTTCAATTCTTGCAACTAAATAATTGTCATTATATATAGATTATTTTGAATATTTGAAATTAAAAATAGGATTCCTATTAAAAACTAAACTTCATTATTTGGAGGAATATCAGGAAACTCTTCTTAATTTTTTGAAAACTCTCATACATTATGTATATTATCTATTTTGAGTTTATCCTCAATAATCTGAGATAAACACCACTTTTAAATAGGAATAAAGACCCATAAAATAGATTCAATTTACAATGGAATTTCATATTAATCATCATAATGATAAAAGATCATAGGTTGGTTCAGAATATCAAACATGGCATCCATTCCATAGTAATTGATGTGGGATTTATATAAACAATTCTAATCCATTCCCAAAATAACAACTAATAAAACATGAAAGATAATAACATGATTTTTTGGGAACACATTTGTAAAAAAATCAATTTGATAAGTGTCATAGAATTGTGATGTGATCATTATACCGTTAGGGGTTTTCACTAATAATTTAACTTCTAATAATTGAGGTGGCATTGTTATATACTTAGATAATGATTCAATTAAAAAGAGTGGGTGAATCTAGAATAGAAATAATACATTATATGTTATAGTGTGGGTAATAAGTGTACCTTTAACCTTTTCATTCTACTTACCCTCTTTAGTTGTGATAGAGAAGTCCTTTAATTTATTCTTTTTTCTTTGGGGGTTATTGAGGCCCAAAAACCTCATAAGATCTTGTATTAGGGAATTGATTCGCATAATACCAAATCTAATTGCATTTGATAAACTGAAATTCATTGCTTGAATCCCACTTCTACTGTATTACACGATTTGAACTTTTTATCCCTCATTGAAAAACATTTTATTGATGATAATTATTTCCAAAATTAAATAATTTTGGATATTATTTTAAAAATAGTCATACATGATTTCCCCAAAATTTTTGGCATGTAGGTGGTTAGAATTTCATTACCCCATGTGATTTACAATTCATGTTTCCATAAAGATCAATTTTTCTATTTGTGTCATATAAACCAAAAGAATAATTAGATTTCATACTATCTATTTTTTCATTCAGAGACCGTTGAATGATATTTCCATAATTACAAAAGTTTCTTATAAATAACACCCTTAAAATACATGGATTCTAGATATTAAATAATAGATAATTTTTTCTTATAGGTATGATTATAAATATATAAGGTTACCATGATAGTCTTTTAATTTTTTCTTCATAGGTACTAATGGAATCATCACCCCTTTGTTGCATATCTACAAAGTCCCTTTAAATATTGGCATAAAGGGTTAAAGGAATGAATTTATTTAAAAATATCATATTAAACACCTCTAATTATATAGATTTTATTTCTCACTCTTACATATTATTATTCATAAGAGTCATCTATTGATTAGATTCTCCTTCCAAATGATAGGATACTGAGACAAATTTCTCATGGTTTGAGAACTAAAGAACATAAAATATCTTTTCCATCACATAGATCCATTTATTAGAAACTAGTGGATCGTAAAACCCATTTAATAAAGGTAAAAATTTCACATAAAAGAATCATTGTAATTTTTATCCCTTATTGGTTTATTTAGAAGACCAACATGTTCCACATTACTATTTATATCTTATGAGAGTTTAGTAAACATAGTCACAAGATATTTTATCCCATCTCCTAATCCATTTGGTTTTTCTTGAGGATGGTCATTCCTTTTCCCATCATATTATTATTTTTGTCATTTATTCTTGTACTAAAAATTTCCTATCATCAAAATTTAGTGTAAGAATCAAGATATAATTATCATAGTGAGTTTTTATTGAATAATGAAATATCATTAATAAGATGTCTAAATCATGATACCTTCTCTTTAGTATATGGATACGTAGGTTAAACAAAGGTTATCAATTATCATTACTAAAAAATTAGGTTGTTATCGAATGATTTGGATTCTCCCTAAGGTTCTAACTTATTTTTTAACCCTAATATCCAAATACTTACTAAAAATGTCGTTGGATAACAATTATGATATCATAAGAACATCATATATAAATATTGCATAGTGTTTCATGAATATTCAATACATTTTCACAATAATACCCACCCATGGACTACAGAGTTATATTGCCTTTGGTGACTAAATATATATTCTTCTCATTTCAGAAAATTACATCAATATGTCCCCCAAATATCTTCACACATAGTACTCATATTAGATATTATTTTATTAGACCATGTCAACATAATATAGGGAAATGAAACATTGGAAAGGGTGGGATCAGATGCTCAGTAAGTGTAAACATGGGAGATATAAAACATTAGAGGATAAGATGAGCATAAGTGTATGAAAACATATTCATGTTAATGTTCTAAAAATAAAATATTCATACCCAAAAAATCAGAGCCCAGAAGCTTTATAATAAATTAATATTAAGAATCATGATCAACAAGGGTGTCAAAGAAGTATTTAAAATCCAATAGTCACAATGTAGGAATATGGAATCATGATAATATGAAATCATAAACTTGTAAACATAGCTAAATGAAATCATGTTCACACATAATCTTGTACGAATATCTATAAAGTTATCATACTCAAGAAGCTATATGTGAAAAATAACTATTTGTAGTCATTTAAACACATTTTACTATGAGAATAGCTAGAAACAAAGAATAATAACACATCAATATGTGAAAAATATATTCACAATAATGTCCTTGATTATCATCATAATATCATGAGATATCAATATCACTTTTCCCAATATATATGTGGGATATAATTTACCCAACCATTACATAATTATAATTAATTAATATAACTATAATAAGACCATAAAGAATTATTCATACCATCATAACATTACCCATGAAAAATAAATGATTTTTTTAAAAATATCAAAATCATATTCATAAAACATTTATAGAGATAATAAGGATGACATCATAGGATCATAATAACAATAACACATAATTAACATCAAAGGATTTTATCAAATAAGAAAATCCATTTAAAGAAATTAATGGAATATTTTCTAAGGAAAATAAAATTTTAACCTTGAAATCACTTATTTAAAATCTAAAAATTTTCCAAATATAAATGAAAATATTTTAATTTAAAATAACCATGAAATATATTAAAGTGATTTTCAATTTATTGATTAGTCATAATGGTATAAAATTCTATTCGTTCCATAAAAGTTCTAATAAACCATTCCTTTTACACTTTTGAAAAAAATTCAAAATCACCTCATTTGAAAAAACAAAAAAAATATTATAATAATTTTTTTAAATATTTAATCATGGGTAAAAATTAATTTAAAAGATCACGGTAGAATAATAATAAAAATTGAGTTTTTTTTAAAACATGGAATGGAAGAAAAATGTTTACTACTAGTGAAATAAATAATGTAGGTTTTCCTTAATAACATCATTCTGATATCTTGGGTAATTAAAGTGATGAAAATGAGGGGAAATTTTATTATTAATAAATAAAAAAGGAAGAAAATTTATGGTATTTATCAAATGAGTACTATATAAATTTTTTTATATAAATTCTAGCATATTTATTCATGATTAAAATAGGATTTAAAAATAAATCCATTACCTCGGGTCTGAATTTCTTCTTATATATATGAACTTCCTATACAATAAATGTAGGTTTGTTATAAAGATATCCTAGAACTATACTCACATTTATCATACCATATATGATTTACTTAAATCTTTTATCATCCATTTTTTAATAATTCTATATTAAAATCATTGTTCCTAGAGATAACTGCTTCTTTTTTATGTATGTTTTTTTATTAGTTTTGGTCCATTTAATTTGATCTTGGTTACATAAAATAAAGATTTACAGTAATTATTTAAATATTTTAAGAATTCATTATATACATAATTAGAGTCGACCATATAATATAGAGATAGAAAAATGAATTACACTACTCGTGGAAATAGTAGGCCATAAATAGCCAATAACTTTTTTTTCAATTTTAGAAGGATGGAAAAAAAGAAAGATAATAATTAATCTTTAAAGAATAATTATTACATAGTATTTATAGTATATATTTATTAGATCCATCCTCATTACCATCTCTGTGTATTTGTAATGAAAAAAAATCACATCACATCATGGAGGTGCTAGACCACATGTATACATGATCGATATTATTATCTTCTAATGAATTGTAAGGTAAGAAGGTAGACATGATATTATAAAAATAGAATAATAATTATTTCATAAATATAATTTATATACATTAAATCCATTATAATAATCATACGTGAAATATGGTGATGGAAAATTATGTATACTTCTATGCGGAGGCGGTCATCTGTATACACGGGCAAGTGATAACTTCACTTATCATTAAATGAAAAAGAGAGAAAATAATGGTGATTTCATAATAATAATAAAATTTTATTATATCGAGGATAATTATTTTTTATCAATATAATAACATATTTAGAGGAACTATAATAATAAATAAATTGAAATGGTTCGGGTAAGAAGATTAAATCTTCTTCGAGATACCTCCCTTAACACATTTCTTAGAGACCATTGGAATATTATTTTAAGAAGAGTAGAATCTATAATTTTCTCCTACGTAATTTTATAAGAGGATTTTTCATGTTTTGGTCAAGATATAAGGCTCAATGCGGTGTAAGAAATAGAAAAGTGGGTGGGGGTGGGATGGGCATGCTGTTTTATAAGCGAGGGGAGGGGAAATCATAGAATTTCATAAAATTGTAGAACACAATGATGAAATTATCTATAAAATTATTCCAAGTTGATATTTATTCAATGAAAAATATTACAGGGTATAAATATCATCAACAAAGTAAATTTTGATCATTTTTGTGTCATTTTAAACCTTAACTTTTTTATTAACCCCATTGGTTAACCAATTTTAATCTTAATTATAGTAAGAACCTTTTTAAAATGAAAGGGTTAAAATTTTACTTGTTAGTTGAAAATTTCTTCAAAATGTCAAATTTATGACATTTTGAACCATATCTTTCCCATTATTTCCTTGTTAAAAATTTATATGATTTAAAAAAATATAAAATTTTTATTAATTACCAGTAATATCATTTTTGACACTGTTTATTTAATTGGAATTTAAAAATAACTTTATAGAAATGTGATTTGAATTTAAACCTTTCAAACATCATTAATATTTCATATTTGTTTAATAAATTTCTAGAACACAATAATTCATCCTAATTATATTAACGTTAATATTTTTAAAAAAAATATATATTTTAATTTTCTATTAATTGGGTAAATACCATATTGATGTTGCATAATCATTTAAGGTAGTTATTCAATTAACAATAATTATAAATAAATTACTATTATAAAAATAATTAATAAGATATATTAAATAAATATGTATAACTAAACTATAATCTTTATATCCTTATAATAAAAATTTAAATTAAATAAATTAAAGAGACTTAACTTTTGTATTTATCATTTAAAAAAAATAAAAGAGTTACGATGAAAGAAATTTGGAACCAAGTGACCATATTCTAATTTTCATAGGGAAATGGATGATCTCCACTCATAAAGTTGGATAATGGTGTGTTTTAATGAAATTTTAAAGCCTTAATCAAATTTTTCTTGTTTTACCTTTACTGAGGTGATTTTATTTCCTATGGTTGTTATTTATATTGACTAAAAATAAAATGGTCTAATTTCCTAAATTTGATCCTTATAATTCAAAATATTGAATTAAATTTTCAAAATTTAATTTCTTTAATCAGAAACAATTCATTTTATGATAAGTTTGTAAAAAGTGATGAAACTTGTTTTTAGATAATACATTGTAAGCATAAAGATGAATATATATTCATATCTCATTCATATGAAAAAATTATCTGAATATATAAAAATTAAATTGAATATATTAAATTAAAATTAGATTAAAATTATTCACCAATACTGATTAATTTAATATTTTAATATAAAAACACATTGTACGCATAAAAGTGGTTTTTAGAAAAAGAATATTTTAATTTAAAATGGTTTTCATTGTCTTTTAAAATTAATTTATTACAAATTTATTCATATAAACCATGAATTTTTTATAATTTAGTTAGTATTACTCTTACCCATCAATCGGCCTACCAGGTGATAATAGTCACAATATTTAATAATATTTTAATAATATTTCAAGACATGTTTAAACATGGTGATTCATGCAAAGAAATATTTCAAAGAAATTAAATTTATTTATAGAGAGTTAAATGATAATGTTTCAGGGTTTTATTAAAAGACTTCATGTGGTCTTAGTATGGATAGTGATGTGTTTTTTTCCTAATTATGTGATTTGGTGAGGACCACCCCAATTGATGTAGTTTTGAGTCTCCCATTGATGGGGTAAGTATCCTATTGGGAAATGTATCATCATCGAGTTATAACCCCTCACCTAGATTATACTATTGGTTTTAATATTTGATTGTGAGGAGTTTATATGGAACATTATAGAATGATGCATTTTTTGGGAACAATGATAAATTGTTGTGTTCTTCTAATCACCCTATATGATAGATGAGTGGTGATACAGGTGCCTATAGAGTGGATCATAGCCTATGAGCCTCTTAAAGTTGGGATTTTCTTGGTTGTACCCCTTGGATATGACATTTTATTACGTTTTTACCCCTTATTAAGGATGATATAGTTTTAATTCCCAAAAGGAGAGTGATCGGGGAAGTGTTTTCCCCTAAGGTGGATGATCAGGTAGGTGTTTTTCCCTCAGGTGGATAAATATAGAGATTTTTTCCATGATGCATGGGTTCTTCGTGGATTCTTTATTCACAGAATGAGTATAATTTTTTTTATCCTTAATAGTTTTCCAAGAGACGGGGTTGGGGTCATAATGGGAAGAAAATTCATTACTCCATCTAGGGTTGGTGTTTCCCTTATGTTTTAGTTTAGTGAATGTATTTTTTGGAAGTTGGATGTGAGAAAACATTATGCATTTTTATGATTTTATTTTAGGGTGTCCTACTTGGAATTTTTATACTCACCCTTGCATGGGATTTTTGTCCACACTTATTGGGTTCATGCATAAGACGTGCATAGAGATGGAGATATTGGTGTGTTTGGAAGTAGTGGAGCTAATAAAACTAATTTTTGTTGGAGCCGGTGGGATTCATAGATGGAAGTTCTTTGGATAGATTTGGAATGATGTGGTGATCCATTTTTTCGTCTTATCTTGAGGTATGGTGGGTTTTTGGGATATCCTAACTTGTAATATTTTTCTACTTTGTACGTCAATTTTTGTTATATACATTTGTGATTTATGAAGAGTAATAATTATTAATTTCTCTTTAATTTAGTTATTTGCATCCAATGTTGACATGTAAATTTCTGCTCTTGTTTAGTAATTCTTATTTTCTATTGGTTGCATAAAATAAGGCCACCGACTTATATGTTATACTTTCTAGGTTCTAGTCACTGAATAATATACTATTTGAAGTAGGTTTGGGATGGAATAATAGACTTACCACCGACATAGGTTAGGACTATGTGGGTTGTTTCATGTCATATTTGTATCAAATATAGTGGATATAGTGAGAGAGTTTAGATATATTTGTCCTATTAACATTCTTCAAGTCATATAACGGGAAAATTATTATAGGTTCTTAGTTTTACTTGATATATCATGGAACCCAGTTGGGGTTTGGGTCCCAAAAAATTCCTACAACTGGGATCCAATAATATATCTAATAACTTGATTACTTTGGGAATTGGTTTCAGGGAATAGTTTATTTTCTACTTATATCATATAAGTTTTAGAACATTATTGGGTTGATAAAATTTCATCCTACTTTATAAGATTTGTATCTATAATTGGAATATTGAATTCATTTTTGGAAATTCTTTTAGTACAGGAGAGATATGGAATTTCTTTAGATTATTAAATAAAAGATATTACTCAAATGATTTTTATATTTCTTGGTGATTTTATTCTGATATTTTGAGTTGTTTAGTTCATAAAAAATTTTCTAGGAATTATTAAAGCATTCAAATGTAATGTATCACTCTATAATTCTTTATGTACTACCTCATCCTGATATGAGCTAATCACATGTAAAATGTGATTCTTAATGAGGCGTTGGTTCCTTGGATTAGATATAGATTTTAGTCCTTACCCAGATATTGTGTTATACTTAGGATTCAGGTCCCCTGTATATAATGTTTTATCCTTCCCTATTTACCATGTGCTACTTGGGGTGAAGGTCCTCTTTCTAGGATATTAGGCCCCCCATTTATTGTGTACTAATCGGGGGACTATTTCTTACATTGTTGTCTATTACTACCGTCAATTTATAGTTTACCTTAGTGAAGTAACAATCCCCCACTATGGTTTCTATAGAGTTCAATGTGGTGTAGATTCACAACTGGAGTAGTCTATTTCCCTGTTAACTGGTTTACAGACACTTGGGGAGGTATGATCCATTAACCATACCTCAGTGATTGGTGATATTTTAGATGATGTTTGGTGTTTTATTGAAATATTATAGTATAGGGTACCTTTAAGATTATCTATTGATAGTTGTTGACGTATCATATCGATCTATTTCATGTTGAGAATGTTCAGCCAGATGTCAGGTTTAAGAAACTTGGATATAAGGGATCTTTATCCTCATGCATGTTTAGCATTATTTGGGTGAAGATATTATCTCACAGGTGGTAGATAGAAGAAAAATGATGATCACCATTATATTTATCTCCTATTGTGATCTATAAATGGATTTTATCAGGTAGTTCTTGATTTGTATGATATTCTATTTGTATCCCTTTGCCTTGGCACCCATATTTGTTTTACACTAGTGTGTACTACTATCTTGATGTATCATTATTTATTAGGGAGTTAGAGATCCTAGTGGAGTCATTATAATTTCATGGTATGGATGGATACTAATACTTGATGAAAATAAATATTATTTTTTCCATTGATGTTAGTTGACTTTGGTAGATAGGTTTTCTTTTGATCTTTCTATGGAAAGGTGAATCCCATTAATGGTGTTTTTGGGGATGGATGATACCCTATAGTTTGAGATTGATGGGATTACCATCCTTATGGATCCTTTTTTAAATAAAAACATAAATCATGATCGCTATTCATTGGGAAGTGAGACCTAAGTGGTGATTTGGGACGATCTTCAAGAAGATTCAATCATTTATTTCATTGATTGGAGTGTGTATGTTCATGCACTAAGATGTTTTTGGAATATTAGTCCTACAGTTGTTAGGAAAGGTATGGTTTTTTCTTTGTGATATTTGATTTTTGATCTAGGGTATTTGAGAGTTTTGTTTTTAGAGTTTCTTTATTCTTTATTTTTTTAGGAGATGGAGTAGATCTTGGGATAAGATATTAATTTGTAAATGCTATAGGAAAGAGCTATGTGAGTGGTGCTATGTGAAGTATTTAGATATGGGATTTTCTATGTTATAAGTAAGTGGGGGAATAAAAAACATATGATCATATGTTTTGAGTATTTAACAGACATATGGTTAGTGGTCTCTACTTTGTGGAAACTTTGGTAGTAGAGTGATATTTTAGTGGGGAATTTATTATCCCCTCATGATATGTACAATGAGGTGATTTATTCCCCCAGAAAGGTAGTTTTATACATTTTAGTATTTGTAAGATGTAAATCTCAGATCCTATATTGATGGATAGAGTCATCTAAGGTGAATGGGAAACTGACTGAGGTCAGTGGTGTAAGAATTTTCACTTGCTATTTTTTTCAAAGTAAATGATGTGAGAATTGATTTTGTCCTCATGCCCTGAGTTTCATAGTCTCATTGTATGAATTTTTTTAGATAATGATGAGAAGTGTTTCTGAACACTTTTGTGATGGTATGTTTCTCTTTTATAGATTCCGGATTGTGGAGTTTGATTCAGTTATATTGTCTGAGTATGTCAATATTCATGGAATCCATTTTGAACGTAAAGTGAATTATTTCCCCATGGGGGAATTACTTGGTGGATATACCATATCTGATTAATACAAGTGGTTCATGGTACTTATTAAAATAGTAATTCATATGAAACTCATAGTTATAGGGAATTTATTTAGGTGGAAGTCCTTGAATAAATTCATGAGGTGAGTTGCAATGGTGTTTGGAGATTCCTCTATAGTGGATTGAGAATGTTTTTTTAGAGGAATGGGAGTCATTGATGTTGTATCCTTAATCCAAGTGGTAGAGAGGGTATTCATTCATTATTGGGGTTGAATTCTTGGACTTGGTGGATTTATAGACCTTTAGAACCAGGAAGATCCATTGTGTGGATCTATAGTCTTCCCTTTTGGGGGATAGTTCATGGGCTTCTTGGAGAGTCGTTTGGACAATTTTCGTTTTGATGATGAAAATAATTAAATTTGTAGATGATGTATGAAAACCAATATTACTATGTGAAATAATTTACTCATTTGGTATTTTTGGATTCTCAATCCCTTGTAAAGGGTTGAATGGTAATTTCCATTAGTAAATGAGATTAATTTTTTATAGTGGTTCTCTTATTCCTTGGATGAGAAATTTACCATTGGGATGAAATTTAGAGATATTCCAAGTCAAACATATTTATCTAATATTTAATAATAAATAAATAAATATTATTTATTTCCGTAGGCATGGAGTCTATATCTATTAAAAAATTCTCCAAAATAAATTCCAACTTTATGGATGAGAATAAAACAAGTAGTTTTACCAAAGATATATATAAAATAAATTTACCTTTTAGACTAGGTTCGGTTATCTTAATAGGTTCTATTTTAATTTATGATTTGTTTTATTCTACCCTTAATATTATTCTTTCCCCAGTTATTAATAATTGTGTGGATACCTTCACACTATGGAAACTACTTAAGTAAGATAGAGGAAAGAGGGAGAGGGAGGAAAATCTGCATCAGAGGAGGCTTATCGTAACTAGATTGGTATGATTAGACCATAAGACACAAAATTTAGGCATGAAAAATTAAATATACATTGACATGTCATTATATAGGGTTCATTACTTTGATTTCCATCTTTTTTTTTTCCAATCATTTTCCTGTCATTTTTATGGATTTTGACAACTGGTGGATTACTGAAGGACCATAAATTAGTGATTTTCGGTGAAATGGTAGGTGGTTCAAAGGGTTCTTTTATATTGAATTACAAATCAAATGAAATGTATTTCTATAACACATTCAATGTTTTTTGTTAGTGTGAAAAATATAGAAGAATTTTTCCACACATTATTTTGGATATAAGGACATGCCATGTAGGACTGTAGAGTGCATGACTTGGGGTGTAACCAAGTATCCTTCTAAAAACCCATGTGAGGTACATGGAATGTAATAGTATAAAATATTTTGGGTTACATGACACCACTTGAGTAGGGTACACGAATCGATGCCCCGTGGGGCTTGCATGCCATATATGACTTTGTGGGAAAATGTGTATTTAGGAAACATATGTGAAGAATGGATGAGGTACACACCCAGGGTGGGTCATTTGGTGTAAAAAACATGATTATCATAGTACACAATGGGTTCTAGATGTTTTCTCAACATAGATCTACATTTGGAAAAGTAGTCCATTCCATGTATCTTTCCATATTGGAATCTATGATAGGGTACTTATCATTATCAAAGTCCATTAAAGATATGATATCATTATTTTTTCAAATAATATACCCACAATGATGATGGAGAGATGTCGATACTGATATAGATTATTTGTGAGGAATGTAAACCCACATAGATTATTCTAATCCCAAGCCATCCAAACCTCATATATATTTAAAGATATTTTCACGAACCAAGATGGGTAACCATCCGACCCGGTGCCTGACCCAGTCCACGACATGGCCCGAAGGGCATTCCCAATCCCTACAGGATGGTACAAGTGTCTAGGTATCAAAACTAACACATGGGAACGATTTACCTAAAATAGTCAACACAAAACAACTAACAAGATGAATAAAATAAAACTGAAAATATATAACCAAATAGGACCATAAACTAAAATCAAATTTAAAGATTCACAACTTGTTCCAACATCCAAAAAGTAACGACAACAAAAGAAACAAAAAATCTAACTCCAACCACCAAGAAAAATGAGATTTGGGACAACCACAAGCTAAAAACCCAAACCTACATGAGAAGACCATGCACAACCTGAACCACCATCGCTGAACACGATGCCTCAACCTACAATACACAATTAACAACGTCTACATACACCCAAATGTGTATGTAGGGTGTGATCCAAGAGCCCAGTAGGACATCACCCAATAAAAAGGTACCACGTATAAACATTAAATGATATTAACATTTAAAGGCTCAATAAATGAAAGGATACCAAAGCTTTTACAGTTGTAAAGAAACAATTTCTTTATAAAAAAAATTTAAAGAAAGAAACTTAGAATATAATAAAAACACCATTTCCTTTAAGAAAAACACAAACCTTCATGAAAAACCCAAACATTACACCGTATGCCGAAGGTGAGTGTAAATTATTCCAGGAGCACCAAGCGTGGGAGAGCCCCTATAGGTACCAGGAAAAGGAATGGGACCCTAGAACATTGTGTCTTGGTGAACAGTAGTATAGGAATCACAAAAAAATATGTTCTCATGCATGACCCAGTAGTAGGGAAACACATACATAACCTAGCGGTCTCCAATCATCATCCAATGTTTAATTAGTGTTGTAATCGTCAAACCACCTAAGTGAAACCGGGACACAGCTGCTTCCATATCACTAGCATGCTAGATCTAGTCCTTCCACCTAGTACACAGGCTTCCCCTTTTGTGCTCAAGATGTTCCAATTTCCCATTTCATGTAAAACTCATACAAATTATACAAAGAGAGGTGTTTCCTAAACCTGATTCCACACATTGACACACACAAGAAACCATTTGACAAAGTACACAAGCCAAAAGACTTTACCCAACTCAATTAAAAAAATTTCTAAATTATTAATAATTATTTATTAAAACATATTAAATTCACATTGTTAATAATTTTTTCTATTAAAACATATTAAATTCACTGTAGACAATTTTTTTTAAATAAACATAACACGAGTTAACACACAAAACCAACTCAACCCTCCTTCATGAGAAAACACACCCAACATCACATCAAGAACACAAACTATGCCACTCACATCAATTAATAACCCAACAGCATGGTTAAAAGTCCACTTTCTAGATTAAACAAGACACTAGAAAGTTTATTAAGAAATTTCAGAATATAACACATGACTTTAAACACCAAAAGTCCACTGAAACCCTCTTTTTGGACAAAACGCATATGAACGCTACAACAGAACATATACCACACACTTTTCACATTTTCACAAAACAAACATAGACTTTATAAAACACTAGTTTACATCTCAACATAGGTTTTCACAGCAAAAACCTACTCAACCCGCACAACACCCCCACTTATGACCAAGCACATGCAACACCATTTTTAAAACACAATTAACACCAGCCGAACAAATAGAAAAACTAACTGCACATATTATTAAACACTTATGATTGACTAAATAAATTTTTTTAACCATCGAATGCACCGACACCACTTGAACATGCTACCAAAGAAAACTAACATATAGAAAACATCACTAAACCAAATCTGCACCAAAAATAATTCATTAAAGAAAATTTAAAATTAATTAATCATGAAAATAATTCATTAAATAAATTTTAAACATGGAACCACCTACCTTGCATGAAGATCCTTCCAGAAATGGTGCAAAATAAGCCTGCACCTCATTCGCACCACGCAAAATCAAAGAGGAGGCTTATCCAATGATATCAAACCCAAAAATAAATGGTTAACCATAAAAATTGGATATAAAACCCACTGGATAACCAAAAATCAAATAATGAAAAAAATAGAGGGGAGGCTTAACCAGAGGGGTGGCCACAGGAGGGATGATGGCCAATGGAAATGGTGTTTCAGCCCAAGGGGAAGGTCGACTGGGGATCTGCAGGGTGTGGCTAGTCTAAAGAGTGTGGTGCATGATAGTGGTGTTGGCCGAGAGAGGAAGGAGGTTGGAGTGGTTCACACCAGCCAAAGAGGGGGGGGGGGTCTCGCTGGGCTGTTGCACAGAAGGTGGTGGTGATGGTGTTATAGGGGAAGAGGTAGGGGCATCACAACATGTGGTTGAGGATGGCAGGGAGGAGGGAGGTCGCGGACGGCAAGTGCAGGCGAGGGTGACACTGGTTGAAGGGGAGGCTGATGGCTGGCCATGGTTGTGGAACGACACGATTTGAAGTAGAGGAGTGAGCAACGACCTTCAAAAATAGGAAAAAAAGAGGTGATGTTGGGTGTGGATATGAGAGGACTGGGCGCGACACTGGGTGTGGCTAGGAGAGGCTGGACCAGTGTCAGACGAAGACCGAACAAGGGAGTAGGGAGACAACAATCTAGGGTTCTAGGGGGCTATGGAATAGCACCAAAGGGGAAGGGGGTCTGACGGGAAGAAGGTCCAGGGGTAGCACAAACCCTAGAAAAAAAGAAAAAAAAACAAATAAATTTAAATTTAAATTAATAATAATAAAAATAAATTCTAAAAATTGTAATAATAATAACTAAAACAAGAGTAATAATAATAAATAAAATAACTTAATTGTCATCACTAATATAAATAATAATAATACACAATAATTATTAATAATATCCTCAAAAAATAAAATTATCATTATCAGTAAAATATTCTTCTTTTTTTACCACTCGTTTAATTTCATTTATTATTAATTCATTTCATTAATTTTCTGAACATCGAGCAGGCGTGCGGGGAACCGGGTGAGGCCGCACAGTGACCTAGGCGATGCCGCGCGTCTTCGACTGTGGCACATTGAATGCTGTCAAGGCTGAAATGCTCACTTATCAGCGCAAGAGTGCAAAACCCCATTAAGGCATGGGCCACATTTCATATATATATATATATATAATAATTAGAAGAAGATAAAATTATAAGATAAAAGATAAAAATTAGAAACATGACACAGCGTGAAGTCTGATAGTGACAATTCTCCCTATCATAAATATTTCTATCCCCAGAAAGCCTCAACTAGGACTGAACCCAAAGTAGAAAACATCACCCCCTTAAAGTTCAAAGAGGATCCCCCCAAAAATCAAGCGAAACGAGGAAAATGAACCATTCTTAGAGAAAGTTACTAAAATGAAAACCTCAAGAAACTCGTAAAAACGCTTTTTTAAATGTGTCTCTCACTCCAAAGAGTTAGAACACCTCCAGTTGATAGATCAAGGAAGGGAACTCATGCGCCCACAAAAACCAACCTCACAAACTTAAACAACTCATGTACTATAGAATGAAAACCCCACCGTTTGTCTGGAAGAAACAAACATGATCAAACCACATCCCAAGAAGTACTCTTATCACATATCACTCAATAATCCCTAGGAATAGAACTAAAAGGTCAGCATGGGGAAGCCCAAAGGGGCTCCCCACCATTAGAAACCTACTAACTCTCAAGAAGATATTCGAAAACTGCCACGAGGAGGCCCGAGTGGACTCCCCATCATAAGAATAGGGTAATATCGGTTGATTTCAGGGGAGTTTCAGAAAGACCCTCAATGGGTATCAAAAACGTTAGCACCAATTAAAACACAAGAACTCAGAGGCTTCCTGGCACTGACCCAACACCCCACCAAAAGGGCGGGGAGGGAGGGGTCCAACCATCGGTTGTAAAAACCACAGTCGAAGACAAACCATCATCTCAACATCCCTTGATGACCACTGTTAAACTTTGAGACTAATTCTCCCAAAAAGACCCCATAAGGACCACTAAAAACGATTACATCTAGTGGGACACAACCCCATGACTTTAATGTATTGAGATGACCATGCATCCTCGTAGCCATGAGAAACCTCACACACCCTGATAGGTCACTTGGGATTGAACAACTACATGAAACGATTTAAACTTCTTTGACATCCAACACCAATGACAGAAATATATTCAGGGTCCCATACACTCCAGGGGTTCCTGCCGACCCACCAGCTTCACTCCGAGGCTTATGGTTGGAGCCCTGATGTTCGATCCATCTTCTACCTTGTAGTCAGGCATTGAAAACTCCTAAATAGAGCTTTTACGTTTTCGTTCCACACACAACCACACTACATTCGAGACAACGCCAACAAACACCACATACCCCAAAATCAAAATACTCCCACACAAAACATCTACTTAGAATGAGTTTTAGTTGATACACATGCATCACCTATTCACCTTCATCGAGAAACTTCAAAAGAAAAGATGCACGATAAATACTCCCCTTTTAATAGAAAAATTAAAACTCTCTAAGAGGAGGACATACACCTATGAAAACAAGGATTCCAGAAGGATTCTACAAAATCTACCCTTGAACTTCAAAGAGGACTCACGCTATGAGGCGTCACCCAACAGGACCCTTGCGGCCGATGGTAGCAATACAAACCCTTCAAGATATCGGTCAGCACTGATAATTCTGAATGGCCTTCACCCTTCCCTACTGGATTCCTTTCACCCTTTCCAAGGGAAACTTCAGATGCAATGACGTCAAACTTCATACATGATGAATAAATCAACTGAAAGAGACCGAAACTACTATCAATTCCCCTAGAATCTATCATCCCACTGCGAGAGGATGTGCTTAACAGAAAAGGATGAGGGACAAACATAGCGCTATCACTAAAAAGGGAGAATCCTCACTTTAATCAACTAGAGGGCCTACCAATGGATAATTGTCTGTGACCACACTTCAATCGCTTGTAAATGATTTATGGGGGTGTGAACTAGTCATGAAAGAGAACCATAGACCTAATCAAACTCATCCAATCACCAAGACATATCGCAATCGAACACTAAACATGTAGGGGGAACTACTGCAAGGGATTCCTGTTGCACTTTTCAAAAGAATCCAGTAACCACACGGTTTCATCCGAACATACAAATAACAATTCAAACTCAAGACACAAATCAGTAAAAGAATATTCTTGGCTTGAAATTCCTCACATACAACATTTCCAAAATACAAGGATAGACCACACAATCACCGGTTATTAAAGTACCAATTTTTTTCTTTAACAGTTTCTTTTAAAAATAAATGAAGCTAGTGGGATGCGCAAACACCAATGGTGTCCCTTGGGCCTCGCACATGTATATTTCCATGCCACACCAGCACCCACCTCATGTACATCCAGGAACTCATCTGCTCGTGCCATTAACCATTTCTCTTTCCATATATACCCTTGCATGTGGTTACCCATGAGAGCACCGAGGATCAAAATCAGATATTTCCATTTTGAAAAACCAAACATTCAACCCACTCTTTTCAACCCTTATACATAATTTTATTCTTTTAAAGAACTTCATTTTAAAACATTTTCAAGACCAAAACATTTTTACATAAAACCAGATTTCCAAGAATATAAAACAAAGATATGAGGAATGATGAAAAAGAAAACTAGTGGATTCGGGTGACTAGTACATATGTTTGGCAGCCAAACACCAATCACGCCACCGCCACAGAGAGTATTTTAGGACAGTGTCCCCAGCTCCAAATGGCTTTCCAGACCATGTGAGTTCACTAGGACCACTGAACCTACTCCCTTTACATTTCCCCTAAACAAGATTACCCACATAGACCAAAGATTTAGACAAACCTCAACATACTTTGGTAACTCGAGTCCCACTACAAGGCGTGCTAGCCAGGAACCTCACTCATAGTCAGGACATCCAGTCCCAAAAACCATAACTCCAGTCTACCCAGACTCTTACTAAAAGAACATGACCTAAGAGAAAAAAACTCCTCTAATAACATTATGTCACGAACCAGGCTGGGTCTCCATCTGACCTAGCGCTCGACCTGGTCCACGAATTGGCCCGAAGGGCGTTCCCAATCCCCACAGACTGGAAGAAGTTCTCGAGTATCAAAACTAACACATTGGAACGATTTACCCGAAATCGTAAACACAAAAAAAAACTAACAAGATGAATAAACTAAAACTAAATATAAGAAACCAAACAAAACCATAAACTAAAATCAAATTTAAATATTTATAACGTGATCCAAAATCCAAAAATTAACGATAAAAAAAGAAAATAAAACTCTAAATCAAACCACCAATCATCAAGAGAGGTGAAATAACCACAAGCTACAAACACCAACCTGCATGAGAAGACCATCCAAAACCCTAACCACCATCACTGAGCATGATTCCTTAACCTAGAATACACAAAGAACAAGGTCTACATACACCCTAAGGTGTATGTAGGGTGTGATCCAAGAGACCAGTAGGACGTCACCCAATAAAAAGGATCCATGTATAAACAGTAAATGATAAAAACATTTGCAAGCTTAATAAACAAAGGGATACAAATGCTTGAAAATTTTAAAGAAATAATTTCTTTATAAATAAACTTTTTAAAAGAAAGAAACTTAGAATAAAAGAAAAACACCATTACCTTTATGAAAATTCCAAACCTTCATGAAAAACCCAAACGTTACTCCATATGCCGATGGTGAGGGTAAAGTAGTCCAGGGGCACCAAAATTTTGAGTGGCCCTATAGATACCAGCAAAAGGAATGGGAATCTAGAACATTGCATCTTAGTGAACAATAGTATAGTAATCACAATAAAATGTGTTCTTGTGTAGGAGCCAATAGTAGGGAAACACATCCATAACCTAGTGGTCTCCAATCACCATCCAATGTTTAGTTAGTGTTGTACTTGTCAAACTAGCTAAGTGAAACTGGGCCAGAGCCACTTCCGTATCACTTTCCTGCTAGATCTAGTCCACCCACCTAGTACCTAGGCTTCACCTTTTGTGATAAAGATGTCCTAATTTCACATTTCATATCAAAATCAGACAAATAAAACAAACAGGGTTTTACCTAAACCCAACGCCGCACTTTCACACACACAGAAAACCATTTGACCAAGTATGCACGCCAAAATAATTTACCCAACTCAATTAAAACAATTTCTACACTATTAATAATTATTTATTAAAACATATTAAATTCAAATCATTAATAATTTTTTTATTAAAACATATTAAATTCTTTGTAAAGAATTTTATTTAAATGGAAACATAACACAACATAACACACAAAACCAACTCATCCCTCCTTTATGAGAAAACGCACCCAACGTCACATCAAGAACACAAATTTCACCACTCATATAAATTAATAACCCAACTTCATGGTGAAAAGACTACTTTATGGATTAAACAATACGCTAGAAATTTTATTAAACCATTTCAGAATATGACACATGACTTTAAACACCAAAAGTCCACCCAAACCCTCTTTTTGGAAAAAACACATATGAACGCTACATAGAACAGAAACCACGCACTTTTCACATTTTCACAAAACAAACGTAGACTTTATAAAAAAATAGTAGATAGCTCAACATAGTTTTTCATAGAAACAACCAACTCAACTTGAACAACACCCTCATTTATGACGAAGCACATGCATCACTAGGTCAAAAACAAGATTAACACCACTCGCACAAATAGAAAAACTAACTTCACATATTATTAAACACTTAAAATTGAATAAATAAATGTTTTAAACCAAAGAACGCACCCACACCACATGAAAATGCTACCAAAGAAATCTAACATATGGAAAACATCAAGAAAACCAAATCCTCAACCAAAATAATTTATCAAAGAACATTATAAATTTATTAAGAAAGAAAATAATTCATTAAATAATTTTTAAACGTGGAACCCCATACCTCACAAGAATATCCATCTGGAAATGGAAAAAAACAAACCCGCTCTTCATTCGCACCATGAAGAATCAAAGAGGAGTCCTAATAGAGGAGATCAAACCCAAAAATAATTGGTTAAACATAAAATTCAGATATAAAACCTTCTAGAAAACCAAAGATAAAATAAAGAAAATAAATAGAGGGGAGGCTTGACTAGAGGGGAAGCCTCCAGAGGGAAGTTGGCCAATGGAAAACGGGGTGTCAGTGCGAGGGGAAGGCCAGATGGAGAGATACAGGGTGCGGTTGGTCTAGGGAGCGGTGCACGTGACTGTGGTGCAGGCCGGGAGAGAAAGGAGGGCATAGTGGTTCACACCGGCTAGGGAGGGTATCACTGGGCTGTTGCGCACAAGGGAAGTGACAATGGTGTTTTCGGGGAAGATACATGGGAGGCGTAGAGAGTGTTCAAGGATGGAAGGGAGGAGGGAGTCCACAGACGGTGTGCATTGGTGAGGGAAACACTGGTTGATGAAAATATCGGTAGCTGGCCATGGTTGCAGCGCATCGAGACTTAAAGGGTAAGAGTGAGCCACAACCAGCAAAAGGGGGGGAAGAGGCAACATCAAGTGAGTCTAGAAGAGGGCTAGGAATGACGGTGGGTGTTTCTAGGAGAGGCTGGAGTGGCATCAGATGGAGACCGACCAAGGGAATAGGGCGGTGATAATCTAGGGTTTGAGGGGGATGTGGCGTAAAACCAAAGGGGAAGGGGGTTCGATGGGAAGAAGGTCCATTGGGTAACACAAACCCTAGGAAAAAAATAAATTAAAAACAAATAAAAATAAATGGAAATTAATAATAACCACAATAAATTATAACAATTGTAATAATAATAATAATTACTAATACAAGAGTAATAATAATAAATAAAATAACTTAATTTTCATCAATAATATGAATAATAATAATAATTAATAATAATTAATAATATCCTAAAATATTAATATTATGATTATCAGTGAAATTTTCTTATTTTATTTTATTTTTTATTTTACCACTCATTTAATTTCATTCATTATTAATTCATTTCATTTAATTTGCTGAACATCATCCAGGCATGTGGGGAACTGGGCAAGGTCGCGCGGTGACCAAGGCGAGGCCGTTCCACTTCGACAGTGGCGCACTGAATGCTTTCAAGGCCTAAACACTCATTTATCATCACAAGAGAAAAAAACCCCAGTCGGAATTGGACCAAATTTCATATATATAATAATAATTTGAAGCTGATAAACATATAAGATAAAAAATAAAAATTAGAAACACGACGCAGCGCGAAGTCCGGGTGTGACAGATATATATTCACAAAGTGTTAATATTTCGTTATAAATCACTAGATGATGGAGAGTCCCAAATATATTATTTTGGTATTGTCTCTGGTGGCACCCTCTCCGCAGTTGGGTAATACATGAGGTCTTATAGACAATGTGGAACTTGAGGAGATTTCCACCTTCCCGCACACCCCAAAGTTTGAGGCTATACATGTGCTATAAATAAGAGGATGTGGAGTTAGTCATACATTACCATTATGTTTTGGTCTTCATGGATGATCTTTTTTTGGATTAAAGATGGTCTATCTCTCTCCCATGTTCCCCACCCTCCCTCCCTACATCCCCTCCTCTCTCTTCTCTCACTCTCCATTGGATTGGGTTTCTTGGATCTCATTATTTTAGAAATGAACTAACTAATATATTGGTGGAGAAAAATTTTTTCTCAATAGATCTAGTCTTTCTTGAGGTGTGAGGTCCGTAGTTGGGTCAGTGATCCCTTCAATAAAATGTATACATCAATTAAGCATGGGTACCCGAAAATATTTTCGAGTGTTTTCTAGACAATTATAGAGGTTATGTAGAGAGGGTGGTTTAGAGGATCATAGTTTATAACTCCATCAGCTCATCTACATACATTAATGAGGTGTAGATTCATCAGTTGTGGTATTGGATTCGTAGTATGATGGGGGTAGATTTCTAGCTGCATGGATGGGTTTGGGTGATTCGAGACCTACAATCCTAAAGATTCTCCATGTACCCCTTCGGTAGGCTACTGTAGTGGAGTTTGGATGAGTGGGTAGGGATCCACCTTATGATTTAATGATCTCTCCATTTCATCATTCTTGGGTTGCATGACATCCTCTTTCCATAGTGAGGTTGATGAGGCATGTTTTACTTGTTGAAGGATGATATGGGGAACTCTCCATGGAATGGGGTGTAAGAAACCCATTCATGGGGTATGTTTCCCCCTAGGAAATATATTTTCATCAAGGTACATACCCCTCACTTTGATCAAAATATTAGTATTGAGCTTCGTGTGTGAGGTGTTTAGATGGGACTTTGTGGAATGTGACATTATTCTAGGAACAAAAATATATTGTAGAGTTTAGTTGATCACTACACATGACGTATGAGTGGTGATACAAGTGTGAATATATTATCTTTTGTTATGTGATCCATTTTGGGTCGTGATATTCTTAATTAGATCCCATGGATATTACATAGTGTTATGGATTTTAGTTCCATTTTTTAAGTCAATGTGGTTTTAATGCCTCTAATGTGGATGACCAAGGAGGGGTTTTCCCCTGAGGAAATTTGGAAGAGAGGTGTTTTCCCTAGAGGCAGTTGAGAAGGAAAGTGTTTTCTTATGAGGCAGGGGTTTTTTATGGATTCCCCATTCAATTGAATAAGTATACATTTTTGGAAATCCTTGGTAGTTTCCAATGATATAGGGTTAAGGTTATAATGGGAAGTGAGGCCATTACTTCTTTCATGGCTAGTTTTTCCCTTATTTGTGTAGGTCAGCTTTATAGTTTGGCCCTTGGATGTGAGAATACATACTTCCCTATTCCTCATTGTTTTTGGGGGTGTATTAATGGTTATTTTCATGCTCACCACTGCATGGTATGTTTGTTAACACATTTTTTGTTTGTGCAGATGATGTATAGGTCAATGGAAATATCGTTGGGCATAGATAAAGTGGAACTAATTGAGCCAAAGCTTAGTGGATCTAATAGAAATCATAGTTAAAATTACTTAATATGGAGTTGGAATAATGTGATGTTCATGTTCTTCACATTCTCTCATGGAAATGTGGTGTTCTGGGATATCAATCATTTTATTATTTTACCATATCATATTGTATTTTTTATTGTACTCCTTTGGGATATATAGTGAGTATGAATGAATATCTTCTCATTTAGCTAATTATTTATATCTTATGTGTATGTTAATATTTATATTGTTCGTTTTTTATGAATTTCTATTTAAAATTATGAGGTATAGGCTTCTTATGAATATGTTATTATTTATTGGTTCTAGTAACTATCCTTTGGCCTATTAGATATGGGCTTGGGGTGGCATAATCAGCTTACCACTATCTCAAATGGTGACCCAGTGGGTGGTTCATTCTATGACATCCCTTTATACCCCCAGTCTTTCATCTATTATGTTTTGATCTACATATTCATTAATAATCTTGAATTTTCACTTTACTCTAGTTTTTTATGATCTTCTTAAGGTGATAATAATATGAGAATGAGGTTACAAGTATCTTGGATAGGTATTGTTGATGGTAGGCTGGTGATTTTCTAATGAAATTCTAGACGTTATGATATAATGGAATCATATTCATGGATACAAACTATTTCAATTTACCATACTGTTACATTATATAATATAACCCAATTGTATAATATTATTTTATGATCCCGTATACTATTTTCTTTGATATAGAATATCGTAGTGTACTACAAGACATTCTATATGTGTTTTCCATTACATGAATTTTATGGCATACTTATGATTTTATGTCATAGGAAATGACATGTATTTATCCTGAATTTTCCAATTTAGATATATTCATATCTTAAAATATGAAGGCCTGTATCTAAAATAAATTTAAATACCCAATAAATAGTTTACCATTACTAGGTCATAATATCCTGGGGTAATTGGGTGTGATTTATTCCTAGGCACAAACATGGGGGTATTATAGAATACAATAGTCCTACCATAGTATATTTCTCTAATCATAAATATTAATATGTTCTAGTCATAGGGGTCGATCTGTATTATAGTCAGTGATACCTCTACAATATAGCATCCAATTGCATCATAGGTAATGGAATTACAATCTCACTACATAAGATATCACGATTCCTTCACAATTTTGGTATAACACACAATATCACTATGATGTATGATACAACATGCCTTTTTTTCCTTTATATCCCCTTGAATTTCCTCAATCCCAAGGATCAATTATATATCATTAACTTTTTCAGTAACAAAATCATCAAATGAATCCTTTTACATATAATTAATATAAAAAATGATGATAAATCCACCCAATTCACAAATTAGATAGTTTTTTAATAAATTTCAAGAACTCCAATATTACTAAAAATGAATTTTATTTATTAATAATAGAATAATAATGAGGTTTTTTAAATGAAATTTAGAGTGAAAAACATTTTCAATGTTTTTAATTAGACTCGTATAGAATTTTATGATTTATTTGGATTGTTTATTATTCACAAATCAAATAATGGATGGATAATGGTTATTATAGGACTATATTTTCACTAAATTTAAGGTTGGAGAGGATGTGGTATGTTCAGATGTAAGGTTGAATATGGTATTTCAACTAGAATGATTTTATTTTGTATTTGGAAGGTTGCATTGTTTTTGATGATTTACTCTCATAATCATTATTTGGATATTTCCATATGGTGTCATGTATCATAATAGAGAGGATGTTAGTTCTATTAATCCCATATAGATTCTTATATTCAAGGCTATGACTCTTATTAATTTTATTCATGTTCATTAAATCCTTCTCACAAATAATACTTGTCACAATTTGAAGGGGTTGATTGATCTAAAGTAATTCATTTATAAGATGACTTCACAAGGGAATTAAATTTTATTACATTTAATTTTTTTGATTCTCTATTTTTTAAAATATTAATAGGAATACATTTTAGAATTTATATCCATTTAAGGAGGATTTTTTTATTGTGGTGGGGGTATTGGGCCCATGGAAGGTGATTCCTATGTATCCATATGAAGATAATTAAACACTGTATAGTTTATTTTTATCTAATTAGGAACATTGTTCATATTATGGTCATATAGAAAATACCATTATGGTACCTTTAATGTTATACATCTATTAATGGTTGCGACTTTTAGTTTAAGGCCACATGAGTCTGGACAATTCTGAGTATGTTAAAATTGTTTAGAGTGAAATACTCAGTGAATGGTGTCTAGAAATGGTATAGTGTGTGGATTATGAATGATATTTAATTTTTTGTTTATCTAAATGGATGAGTCAAGAAAATTTGTGGGCATTACACTGAAAAAGATACACTGAGTCCTTGAGTTATCTGATAAACTCAATAAAGGTATGGATAACCTATGTTGGAATGGTGTTGCATTTGTATTTGTCTCATGTCTATTGGTAACTAAAAAGGGGGAAGGATGTCAGGAACCAGGAGTATATATATCTAGTTAGAGGAAATATTGGGTTATAATGGATAAAAAACCAAATATCCATGCATGTATATAAACTTGGGTTGTGGTAGGTGACCTCCCAAAGAATAACCCAGAGTTCTCCTTAGTCCATAGATGATGGTAAATGGATGCATTGATTCTATTGGATTGTTAACATCCATTTGGTAAAGGGGATTTAATGAGTGTGTGATATGTTAACTCCATGGAATAGCTGGTTGAAATCAATTACTTATCTGGGTAAACATGAGTGTGTGGATTGTTTTCCCTATGGTTAGGAGGGTTTTCATACCTTTGGTAAGGTGGTATGCATGAGTGTGAATTTTTTTTTAATGATGATGATTCTTAAAATACCGTTTGTAAAGGGGGTGTATATTTGTATCTATCTTTAATTATATTTCATGTAAATTGGGATATAAACTCAAGGTAATCCCTTCATATTTAACATTTTATGCATATGATCTTCATGGGTCATGGGGATCTTGTGTGTATGGTATGGTTTCTCATGTTTTGGAACATGGTATTAGTACATTGAAATTATCATTGGCTTTTTTCATTCTAGAGGGACAAGAAAGTTTATGTGTTTTGTAAGTTCATCAATTCATATATCTCTAGCCACCTTGATCATGTGTTTACTATTTTCCATTAAGATTGTTGCAACCACAATGAGAGGAGGGTTGGGGGGATCAGGGTGGGTGACATTTTACCAATTAAAACATTTTCCAAACTTTATCTCCAAACCTCTTTACTAAATGAATATATCTTTCTCACAACTCAATTTTATTTTGAATGAAATTAATAATAAGCCGCGAACAAAAAGATAAGTCACACAAGGATTTTATAAAATATTTCACCTCCAACATGGATGAATACATCCCTAGTGTATGGTGTTTGATAGACCCCATAGATTCTACATTATTATCATGATGAATATTATGTAAGGTTATATCCTTAAAAATAGAATCCAGGGGTAACACCTATGACCATACTATAGCCGGTAAAAACTATATCACAGTCTTTCACACAATGCACACTCTAATGATGTTTTATTCATGAGTATATTTAAAAATTTAACATATAAATGTTAAAATATTATTTTAACAAAATATACATTATTTTTTAAATAATTACAAAGATAATATATTAAGATGATTTTTTTCTTCAAAAAGGATTTATTTTAGTTCAATTTAACAAATACAATTTTTTCAAAAATTGAAACTCTTATGAAATCGGCAGGATTTAAGAAAAAAATACAATTCAAAAACACTTTTATGCAATAAAATATCAAATTATATATTAAAATTATTCATTTTAGATTTTTCTTTGATCTTATTAATCATACATCTATATTTTTCAGAACTAATTTAAATGTCACTTTAATGAAAACTAATTTCAGTCTTTTCTTTGAATCATGTATTTTCAGGGTGATATTCATTTTTTTATTTCCTTATAAGACTTATAACATTTACATGTTTGATAATAAATAAATTTATGTCATAAACATCAATATCCAAGATAATTTTATCTTATATGTATATTTAAATCTTAAAATCATTATTTTTCTAAGAACCATTTTTTTTGATATAGTGTGTTTATTATAAAATAATCATTTAAAAGCTGTAGAAATTTTATTTTTTAAAATGATTTTAAAATTTGAAAAAAAATATAAATTATTTAAAAATTCTGAAATCATAATTTTTTATCATTAAAATTAATTACCAAGGATAAAAATTAATTACCATGGTAAAGATAAATTTGGGTAAAAGTTAGAAAGTCAAAATAGAAATCCATAAACACTCAAAATTATCAAACAAAAGGATATTTTGAGGTTATTTCAAACCCACTATCACCTTACCTATCTTAAATTTTAATGTTTTGGCCATTAACCCTTGAATAATAACCTTACATTATTGAGAATGTAAGGGTTACTCCCAAAACTACCATTCCCTTCACTTATAAAATGATAACCATTTCACCAATTCAAGATTCACCATCCCTTATAATTACTCTTTGTAACTATTCCATATCGATCCTAATAAAACTATATACAATTTCGGAAAGATTATTGTTACTATTACTTAATAAAATTTATTCATTTCCAAATATATTTCCAAGGAAAATTTTAGTACTTGACGTGAGTGTTATCAACTACTTCTATTTTTATCTTAACTGTATTTATTAAATGTAATTATATAAATAATAATATAATGTAATTAGTATCTTTAATATAATATAATTTTACAATATTGAGGGTATTATCATGTTATATTCATCTATCCGATCCATTAAGAGAAATGAAATCATCATTTGTGTGTATGTGCGGACTACTTCCACCATGAGAAAAACAATTCATTGTTCATAAAGGCCCATTATTGATGGTTTATAGAATGTGTTACTAATAAAATATTATTTTTATGATATAATTAAGGTTTTAATATGATAAATTGGAGAATCTAGTAATGATGTGATCAATAAAGTCTTATTTTTAATTCAAACGTTTAAAACAAGCATGCTAAGGGGGAAATCATTTATTCAAATTTTATAATATTATAATATCCTTCAATACATAATATAATTACATTATAATTTATATATATCACAATAATATAAAATAATTGAGATCATTAGGAATCTTTTATAATTTGATTACTACAAAATCACGACATAATCATTCATTACATCATGATATGTTCATGTTTGGGTTAGTTTAACCACCTACATGCCTAATATTGTGAATTTATATAATTAATGATTACGGGAACATAAATAAATGTATAACATAATATAAATTTTAAATTAGGTATTTTTATTTTTTATTTTTTTTGTGTTATTTAAATATTTAATTCATCAATTATGAAAACACCCATTAATCATCAAGAATCACAAGAACATGATAGTTATTGAATTCATTTTCTAAAAGGACTAAAAAACACCTAAAATAAATTTGAAACTTCATAAATAATTATAAAACATCATTGAAAATATATTTAATGACCTAGTAATGATGAAATTTAGATGAATAAGGAATACTGAAACTACTATTATTAAAGTAGTACAAATGATCAAAACTATAAACGCCCGATGTGAAAGTAGGTAGAATCCATATAGAGAAAGACTATTTATAAATAATATAACTGAAATTGGATAGGATTAAGGTTATAAATTATGTCATTAATATTTATATAATTTTTATAATGTAGTTTAATGTATGTTCATTAATTTCAGGTTATGTGGTTAGTGTTTTTCATCTCAAGTTGTTATCTTTGAGAAATGTTTGGTATTTTGCACCAAATTTCCTTTATGTAGTGTAAATAATACATATTAGAGATTTTATATAATCAAATAAATTTATTAATGGTATTTTATTATCAATTTGGATCCATATATTATAATAGGGTTTGAGGTAACTCTTACCTAAACACTAATTTGGGGGTTTCAATCTCAACTTCCTTATTTGGAAATTATTTTACATTCACCACCTATTTTATTTTTTATGGTGCATATTTTTACAATGAAATTTTTTTAATATGTTAATCATTAAATTTAATGTATTTAAAAGCCTATATTGTTGTCCACTATTATATTATTTAGATTTAGGACTTACCAAAACTGTTGTAAACTTAATCTTTTTCAGGGTGTAATAACCATCTAATGTTTTAGTAAGGTAAAAGTGAATTTAGTGTCCTAGAAAAAATATACCTATCTTAATCATATGAAGGGTATGAGGCTATATAATAGATTCACCTGGGGGTAATAACCCAAACAGTTCTTGGTTGACCATTTAATCAATCATCACCCTAATGAGTAATGAGTGGGCCTAAGACTTCACACCTAGATAAACACTCTTGGGGGATTTTCTTTGGAATTACCTTAAGAACTTTATAAACCACGATAAAGGATTTTTCCTACCAATTCCTTAGTCTCCTACCAATTAATACTATTTAAGAAAATTACTATCCTCTATGAATAACACATCAAATATAGTTTTCCCTAACCACTGTATTTCTTTTGTAAGTGTAGTTCTTGTTACTTTAACAATACTCCACAATAACTATGTTGGTTATGGGATGTTCTACTATAAATCCAAATTATTTTATTGAATGGGGAATTATTGTTTTATAAATTTTTCATTATATTGTTAGAAATAATTTTACTCATCAATAGGTTCATTAAGGACTAGTATGAAAGGTCTTGTTGACTCTTTTGATGAATGCATTAGACATGATATGGTGATGGGTGGGGCATATAATTATATATCCCCTCAATACATTTAGGTTTTAAGAGAAAACATTTCATGTTTTTTAGTGTATACATCTCCCCATATATTTATAGATTTTTGTAATTACACCTTGAAATCTTTTTTTGATATCCAACATTATGGATTACATCTTTATGAGATCAATAATTATTATTATCCATGTTTTCTTTTCTTATCATGGATATGGATTACCATTATTTTTAGTTGAGTATGGATTAATATTTTTTATTCATTCCTTCCATAACACTTATTCATTATCTATGTTATGATTGATCCCACAGTATAATACTCTTTACTGAGAATCTGATCTCACCCTTATTTATTTTCATTTCCCTAAGAAGCATAGAGGGGAACTATGTGTAATTTTGAAGGATATATTAAAAGGGATTATTATATTCTAAAAATGTGGTCATGCTATCTCTTTTATTTTCTAATGTAATGTATGCATGTATATAGTAATCCAAAAATGCTAATTTTTTGGATTCTCCAAGAAATTTTCTATTCTCTATTAATAATTTAATAGTTTTATCAAATCTAGGTTTCTATAGTTTAAGATGTTACAGTTGGAATTAAATGAAGTTTAGCAGGATCCTTAGTGAATAGATTTATAGGAATATAGTTTAATAGCATATGTACTATGAAAATTACTCAAGATTTATAGGTAACACTCAATATAATTTAATAGGAATTATGTTTTACAAATTATAATCATGATTTAGGTATGTGTATGTAATTTTAGAAAGATAACCACTAATAAGAGGAATATGAATCATATCAAAAATCATAGTCAATGCTGAATGTACCCCCTGAACAATTCAATGAATCATTACTTGAGGATAATTATATTATAACCATATTAAGATAGTTTACCCAGGTTATGAAAAAAAAATCTATCCCCATAGATTTTCCTATTGATCTATAACATGGGGTAACTATGTTAGATGGATTCAGATGAAAACTACCTCCAACATTATATGGAACTACTAATACATTGGTAGTCAAAAAATGAATAAATTTCCTATAGAAGATCTTTCTCACATTGGAAAGTAGTGAAAAGATAAATATAATCATAGCGGTCTATAATGTGATGGAAGATACTAATAAATACTGGTATCTTATTCAATAAACTAAGGAGGTAGATGAGATACAATACAGGGAATGAGGACCATTTATGGAGGTATTATATAACAAAATTATCACTAGAAAAGAGAAGAAATGGAAAGAATGTTCCTCAATATTTGAAAAAATGAGGATGAAAATATTGTTGTGTGTGAGGGTAACATTACAAGGATATCTAGTCATGTCGTGGACTATATATATAGAATGAAAAGTGATATTGATCATTTATTTAATGTTTGTAAATCAATAATTTGAGTGGAATTATTCTCATAGACCTTTTTCATATGAGGATATAGTCTCATGAACCATTATGAAAGAAAAAATTTCTTATATATGTATATATTCAATGGAAATAAAGAGATAAGAGGAAAACTAATCAAATTGGAAAAAATGGTACATAAAAATGGAAGAGTATAAGGGTTGTACTTATAACATGTGATAACTATGAGAAAAAACCATGAGTATTGCATAAAGAGAACATGAGTTTGTTACACGTGCATAGAAAAGGGCTATCAAGTTCGAAAATAAAATGGAAAGGAAGAAGTGATTGGTGTTAAATGCTTTAGATGTAAGTATAAGGGAGCTTATTCAACCCAATTTCACAAAAAAATGTATTTTTCCTCATAAAAGGCCAGGGGATCTAGGACAAGCTTATGGAATTACCATAGTTGAAGTTGAAGTTAATAATGATGTGGAGGAAGGTACTTTGATAATAACCTCAAAGTTTTCTAATGTTTTATTTGATTCTATATATTTTCACTCTTTAATTTAATTCTTATTTTAAAAAAACATTTGATATTTCATTAACCCCATAGTAAGGGAGTTATCAATTAAGCCAATGAGTTGGAATCTTATTACAACAAAGAAGTGGAAGATAGTTCCAATTTAGATTAATAGGCATAACCTATTTGAAATTTTGGTTATTATACATATGGTTTACTTTTATATGATCCTCGTTAGGAATTTTATTTCCAATTATAATGAATATATTTATCTTTAAGATAATGTGATCTTGATTTGAGAGGTTGAAGTATAATATATTATCTTTAATTTGTAAGCTTCATCATCTATATCATGTATGGATCCTCCAATAGTATATATCCTAATATAAATTCAATAAGAAAGATATATCAAGAATGATCTATGGATAAGGAATATATCTTTTGACTAGAGTATGTACCAATGGTAAGAATTCATTAATGTTTTTCAAAAATAATTACTAGGTCATCCACCAAAGTGTAAAATTGAGTTCTCCCTTGAACTCATTCCTGATGTAAGGTCAATATATAAAAGGCCCCATATAATGGAACCAATAGAGTCAGTAGAGTTAAATAAAATGCTCTATGAGTTGTGTGCTAGCAAATTTATATTCCCTAGTGATTCACTATTAGGAGCCCCTATTTTATTCATGAAAAATATGGATGGTTCTATGAGATTATGCATTAATTGTACGGATATCAATTCCATTAATATACCTAATAAGAATACTTTACTATGTATTGATGAATTATTTGACTAAATTTAATGGGTGAAACACTTTCCAAATATTTATCTCCACTCTATTTATAATCAACTAAGGGTGAAGAAGGATGTTATACTGAAAAACACATTCTAGACAAGGTATGGAAAATATGAGTTTTTGGTAATAGATTTTGAATTAACTAATGCACCTTATGTCTTTATGGATACATAGAATAGAGTATTCATGGAATATATTGATAAATTTTATATGCTATTCATTGATGATATCTTTATATACTCTAAGATATATTAATAGCATGGATATCATATTCAAAAAAATTAAGACCCTCAGAAAAATATTATATTGTAAATATAGTTAGAGTGAATTTTTTCTCAATGAAGATTATTTTATAGGCCATATTGTCACCAATAATGGAATATATTTTGACCCTTTAATAACCAATTTGGTCAAATAATGACATATACCAATAAACATAACCAATATAGAAATATTTTTGGCTTTATTAGGACACTATCGGTGGTGTTTAAAATATGTTTTTTGGTTGGAAAACCTATTAACCATGTTAACATGTAATAAATTACCAGTCCTATTGCAAGGTTAGCTCTATTACCTTTCCACTTTAATAATGGATGCCTCACCACTCCAGGGTGCAGGGAGATTATTACAAAGGCCTAGAAAATAGTCTTTTATGGCATCCCATTACATATATTTGTGAATAAGATACGAAATGTCAAAAGACTTCTAAAAAACTAGAGAAGTAGATATTTTTCTAACATGGATCATGAGATTTAGATTGCGAAATAAAGACTAGAAAGATTCCAAATTTGTAACGAACACAATTATTTCCCTTCTAGGGATGAAATCTGGGCACTTTCCAAGCTTCATGACCTGCTGAATGTCAAAGAGAGGCTTAACCGTAATAAATTAAATTTTCGGTGGTTGAAAGAAGGTGATAGAAAGTCAAGGTTTTTCTATAGACTACATAAGGAAAGGAATGTTCAGGCTGGGTAGAAAACCATTAGTGTTAATGGGTCTCTCCACACCTTGGAAAGTGAAATTTCTAGTGCAGTGGTGCAGTACTTTGAGACTATATATTCTGAAGATGGAATTGATATCACTTATAATATGGTTAACAGTATTGTCCCTTGAATTGATGAGCCTCAAAATCACCTACTCACAATGCCCCCCTTGAAGGAGGAAAATAAGGAAGCTTTGTTCTCTCTTAACAAGGAATGTGCTACTAGACTGGATGAGTTCTCCAACAAGTTTTTCATGTTTTACTAGGATCTTATTCCGGATGAAATGGTTACTGTAATTATGGATTTTATAAGACATGAATCTCTCCCTCATAGATGTAACTTTAATTTTATTGCACTCGTACCTAAGAAAGATAATGCAGTTGATATCAGGGACATCAAGCTTATTGCTATTTCAAACACTATTCCCATTGTTTTTAGCAATATTTTGGTGAACAGATTGGGTCGGATTATTAAAACACATATTACCCCTAACCAGTATGGGTTTGTTCCAGGTCGAAGCATCCAAAATTATTTAGTGACTGCTTTTGAAGGCATCAATTCATTTAAGATGACCTCACAGAAAGGGAACTTTTCCCTCAATATTGATATATCTATAGCATTTGTCAATGTCAAATGGAGTTTTCTATTTTATGTCCTAAAGAGTTATGGATTTTCTACTGACATGGTTAGGTTGATTTCAACAATTCTAAACTCTGTGCGCCTATCTATTCTGGTTAATGGTTCTCCGAGGTTCTACATCCCATGCACTTGTGTTTTTTTTCAAGGGGACCCCCTCTTAGGCCTCCTGTTTTCACTTACTAAGGATTACATGAGCAGATGCTTCATTGCGCTCAATCATCTTGGGATTTATAAACAAGTGCAGGCAGGTGAGAATAATCTTATTCCCTCTCACTTGTTATATTCTCATTATATTCTTCTACTTGGGAAGCCCTTCAAGACCACTATTAGTTTCATTAGAGCTTTCTTTAATCACTATGAAGAAGTTGATGGGCAGGTCATTAGTTGGGGTAAGTCCTTTATCATTTTTTGGAAATGGTCTCACTATTGGGAATCAAAATAGAATTGCTAGATCCCTTGGAGTGCATAAGGGCTCTCTCCCCTTTACATACCTAGGGGTTTCCTTATTCTGGGGAAAAGGAAAAAATCATTACCTGGAGAATATTTATTCTATACTCATTAATCATCTTGCTAGATGGAAGGGCAAGACCGTGTCACAGGCTGGGAGGATTTTCCTCCTCAACTCGGTCATTAATTTCAGGCTTGTGTGTTCATTTTCCCTCTATCGATAGCCAAAAAGTTTGTCGAATGATTCAGTGTATGGTCAGAAACTTCTTATGGTCAGGTTGAGTGCATGAGAGGAAATTCATAACGGTTTCTTAGAGGGATTTTGTCAAGCCTTTTGAGATGGGAGGCATGGGTGTTAAGGACATCATGACATTCATTGAATGTTTGATTAATAAGGTCACTTAGAACCTGTTGTCTTCTAATGAGGCATTGAATGATTTCTTGTCATGCAGGTTCAAACAAAGGTTGTTTAGTGGATATACATACTATATTCTCTCCTATTTCTGGACCTCTCTTCGGCACTCCTTTCACGAAATTATATATCACTCGAAGTGGTTGGTTAGTAGAGACTCTATGCTTAATTTCTGGAAAACGTATTAGCTATACAGCCCATTGATATAACTGTTATCCCATACACAATGTATTTTCTGACTGTGGCTGATTCCATGAACCAAACTCATACTCTTGCTAATGTTCTTTACAATCAAGTTGTGCAGGAAATTTAGAATTATGTTTGTATGGAAGAGGATACCTTGATCAGGAAGCCTACTTCACATGGTTGCTTCAACACCAAGAGTATTATGCTATGAACTTGGTGGGCTCTCAAAGACCACACAGGTGGATGCTTCAATTTAATGCCCCTTTTGTTCAACTATCTATAATTGTTCTTCTCTAGAGGCTTTGGAGGAACCCACTCCCTACACATGACCAACTGCAGAGACCTGGGCACCATCTAGCTACTGCCTGCCCTTTGTGTATGCGGGCTGAAGAAACTGCCCAAAACCTCTTCGTGGATTGTTTCTATTCTCAGGTGATATGGAAATACATTGGTTCTTTGTTTTTTTATTTCTATCACTGCAGGAATCTTGAAGAGCTTATGTCGTGACTTTGTGAAGTTGATAAGAGTGCGTAGGTCCACAATCTACTCATTGTGGTTGCTTCATTAGTCATCCATGTTATCTGTTCTGCACGCAACTAGGCGATATTTGAGAGTCAACCTGCTTGTTTTCATGCTAACTCCCTTTCCATACATAAGGATATTCGTGCTGCTATTGTGGTTCAACCTGGAACAATGCCGAATTCTTTTGTGGACCTACAGACTCTGCGGTTTCTTTGTGTGGTAGGGAAGGTGAAGAAGCCTCTTAAATTCGAGTTCGTTGGATGGATTCCAGCTATCCCTCTTGGCATTAAAGTCAACTTTTATGGAGCTACTTTTGGCTCCCCTGGACCTTCAGTATGTGCAGGTGTTCTCCGTACTTATCGCGGTTTTGTCAAAGGTTACTTCCACCACTTTATTGGCCAAGGTACTATGTTTGAAGCTGAAATTTGGATTGTGATCCATGATATCAATTATGATGTCTATTACAATTGGACACCTCTTTCGATTGAATAAGACTTACAAATTTCTGTGAAGGCTTTGGGAACCTGCACTAGAGATGTGCCTTGGTGACTCCTTCATCATTGGATTTCATGTCTCAATCAGACTAGTCACCTTCAGATCTATGTATCTCATGTTTACAGGGAGGGGAATCAGATTCCTGATTCCCTCTCGAAGGGGGATATTGTGGATCTGAGCACCATGTGTTCATTCAGGATCCTTGACGGCTGCATTGGCATGGTGGATGATGATATGTGGGGCGTGACTTATTCCCATTCTTGTACCGCCCCCTGTAACGCCTAATTTCTTATACATTACTTTTTGTTTAATAAATTTAGGGTCGGCTTGCTCGGACCCTGGATCTTTGTGGTCATGTTAACATATAAAGGGGTTAAACTCACATGGTCATGGGAATGTGTGGAATGTTTTTATGATTTAAATATGAGGGTTAATAATTCAATGGTATTCACTTTTCCTTTAGGCATGAAAAGATTTGAAATATATAGTGATTCATCGAAGAAAGGACTTGGTTTTTTCCTTATATAGAATGATAGGGTGATTTCATATTCATCAAGATAGTAGAAAATCCAGGAAAATAAATATTCAACTCATGACCTTGAGTTAGAAACCATAATCTTTCACTTGAAAATTTTGAGACACTACCTCTATGCAAAAATATACAATATATATATCTCTCTCTCTGTGTGTGTGTGTGTGTAACATAATCATTTTATGTAAATATTATCTAATGAAGATCTCAATATAAGGAAAATAATATTTTTGGAACTGCTTAAGGAATATGATTTCTCAATACACTACCACCCTAGGAGTGAAAACAAGGTTGCTAATGCATTGAGTATGAGGTACCACGGAATTATGACCATGATGGGGATTTAAAAGGATCCTATATACAAATATCTATAAAATATAGATATATTGATTTTTTGGAAAGGGGAGCCTTAATTCCTTTTCTATGAATTTGATAAACCACCCTTACTATAAAATATAGAGAAGTCTCAGTAGGATGATGATGACTTAAAAAGAATTAAGTTCTAAATTATGGGGAATTAGTATAATTTATCAATAGATATAGAGTTTTAATATTTTGGAAGATTATATATGTTCATTCCATACCAGAGTTGAAGTGGGAATCAATAGATAAAGCATAAATTTCAAATTTCTCCAAAAAACTGGTTTTAGAAATATTTATAGGAATTTAAGTGAATAATTTTTTGTCGGATTGTAAGAAATTGATATTTTCAAACTATTTTTCTAGATTCTTACAATCCCTATAGGTAATGAATGAAATAAAACAACTTAGTGGTTTCATGAAACCCTTAACATTACCTATATGGAAGTGGGATAATGTTATAATGGATTTTTTCACTATACAACAAATGAAACAAATGAAGAATGGTTCTATATGGGTTATAATTGATCATATTAATAATTCTACTAATTTCATAGAAATTAAAAAATCTTTACCCCTTTAGTTCCTTTCCTTACTCTATATTAATGAAATCATAAGGATTAATATAGAATATTTATTGATTGTATCTTATCATGAACCTCAATTCACATTAATATTTTAGAAGAGTCTTAAAAAGGCTCTCAACATGGAGATCCATTTAACCACCAAATATCATACCCAAATTGATGGACAGTCTTAAAGGTATATCTTGACATTGTAAGACATGTTGAGATCATATTATATCAACTTAAAATTTATATAGGATTCATATCTTACTTTTTTGGAATTTATATACAGTAATAGCTTCCATTTGAGAATCTATATGGAACCATATAATGAATTTTATGGGAAGAGGTGTCATAATACAAACTATTGTGAATAAGTTGGAGAAAAAATATACTTGAACCTAAGCCTGTGGAGTATATTATAGTTATAGTAGGAATTATTTAGGATCATGTTAAATAATACCAGAGTTGAACAAAGTTCCATACTGATAATTGAAGTAAAGACTTGGAATTTCATATTGGGGATCATGAATTATTTAATGCGTTTCCATGGAAGGGAGTGGTATGATTTGGTAAAAATAGGAATTTAAGCCATCTAGTTACATTGGGCCTTTTGAAATACCAAAATAATTAGAGATATAGCTTACCAATTTTCTATAAGTTGCAACCATTATAAACTATATGATATACTCCTTGTTTCTTTAATTATGAAATACAAGTTAAAACAAAAACTTGTGCTCACTTATAATGGAATAAATATGGAGCATGAATTATCATTTAATGAGGGGTTTTCTAGATTCTCGACATAATAGAGAAAGTATTATGGAATCAGACAACTAGATTGTGGAAATTATTTTTGGGAAATAAAAAATATAAGAGGAATCATGGGATCCTGAATAATCAATGAGGAAGTAATAAATTGATTTTTACAATATTTGATACATTACACAATTTCAAGGGTGAAATTATTTAAAGAGGGGATGTAATACTCGAGACCCTACTGTAGCTGGTACACATTATATATCGAACTATCCCACAATGTGAACTCTAAAAAGAATTAATTAATGAGTATATTTTAAATTATTAATGTTATAATGTTATTCTAAAAAAATAATTTTTAATTCCATCATAAATATATTATCTATAAGAGAAATTTTGGGTTTTTTCTAAAAGGAATTATTTTTTATACGAATAGTGAAAATGAAATTTTATGTTAAAACCATGAATCTCATGAATATCAATGATTTACGCATAAAATAAAAAACAAAAAAAATTAAATCATAAAATTTTTATTTAGATAATAAAAATAATAATTTTAAAATATTCATGTAACTGCTTATGTATGATTTTTTAGAGATAAATAAAATAGCACTTTAATCAAAACCATTTTCAGCCTTTTCTTGAATCATGTATTTTCAAGGTGAGAATAGTTTTGGTTTACCTTATAAGAATTATAGAATTTATTTTTTTATAATAAATAAATCTATTTTATTAAAATCTGAAACCAAGATAATATTATCTTATATATAAATTCAATCCTTAAAAAATTTATTTTTCTAAAAAAAAATTTACGTTATTAAGTGTGTTTATTTTATAATTAACATTTCAGACCTTGAGAAATTTTATTACATAAAGTGATTTTGAAATTTTAAATCTGAAAGATGAATTTTTTAAAATGTGGAAACCTGGAATCTTTTTCATTAAATTTATTTAAAATAGTTAAAAAATAATTATCAAGGTTAATGTAAATCAGTTTAAAAGTAAAAAAGATAAAAGAAAAGTCAATAAACATGAAAGGATGTGTATAAAAGGGAGTGTTTTAGGTTATTTTTGATCCACAATCATTTTACCCTCATCTTTTATCCATTTCTTGTCCATTGAATATTTAATAGAAACCTTACATTATTAAAAATGTATGGTTTGATCACAAAACTACCCGCCCCTTCACATACAAAAGGGAAACACCTCCACCACAACATGACTCACCTTACCATCCAATTTCTCCATGGAATTATATTTATTTTCTCCTAAATGAACCCTATATCATGTTCAAAATATTTTTTTCACCATTAGTTATTGTAAGGCCTTTATTTCAAATAATAATTCCAAGAATAATTCACTTACCTAATGTGAGTATTATCAACTACTTAGCTTTTCTTCTTAATTATATTCATTATAATTTATTATAACCATACTAATATACTGATTTTTATATCATTTATATACTTAAATAATACTATATTAATGGAACTATCATTTTCTATTCATCTCTCATATCCATAAAGAAACAAAATATCATTTATGCATAAGTATGGACTATTCCCACTATAGAAAACAATATTAATTTCTCATAATCACCCATAATTGATGGTTCATAGAAAGGTTGAATGAGGGAATATGATTTTTTTATATAAAGTTTTTTTATAACAAATTTTAGAATATATTTTTATTGATTTGGTCAATTAAAAATCAAAAATAATTTAATCATTTAAAAAACGTGATAAAGAGAAAATAGTTTATAAAAATTATGTAATATTATCGCATCTATTACTTATTATTACACCTAATTTATAATTTTTATTTACCACACTAATAAACAATAATGAAGATCATAATTCATTTGGTATAAAGAAATCAAAGAAAATTAACCATATAAGCATTAACGAAATCAAGGTATATTAATGGTTTGGTTGATTTAACTACCTACGTGAACAATACTATGAATTTGTATCATGAATGACTAAGAGAACATATTTACTTTTATAATGTACAATAGATGTGTAAATAATGATTTTATTTTTATTCTTGAGATCTTATATCATTATTTAAATAAATAATTAAAGAAACACCCTTCAATCGTCAAGAATGACCAAAACCTACAGGTCATCAATTTCATCTTCAATGATAAATAATAAAAAAGTAATTAAAGGAATTTTAAAAACCATAAATAATTTTAAAAAAATCATTAAGGAAACTTTAATTATGTACTATCAATTAAAATTTTAATAATAATGAATATAGACATCGTTATTATGAAACCAAAAGAGACAATCAAAATGATAAATCCCCAATGTAGAAATATGAAGAATTATTATTGAGAATGACTATATGTGAATAATATAAGTGAAATTGTATATTAGTAAAGTTTTAAATAAATTTATTAATATATATATATGTATATATGGTTTTTATATAGGATATTAAAGTATGTTCATGGAGGTTAATAAAAGAGGTTAGGGTTTATTGTATATAATTCCTCTATTTGAGACATGTTTGTTATTATGCACCAAATTTTCTTTATGTGATGTATATATTGACCATTTGAGATGTTATATCATGAAATAACTATTTTTAAGGTATTTTATGATCAATTTTAATCCCTCTCTTTAAATATGTTATTATTTAATTTTCTATCAGATCAATAATTGGGGTTTTCAATCTCAATTTTTATTCTTTAGGATTTATGTTATATTATCTTCTTATTTCATTTAATTTGGTCCATGAATATACATGAAATATTGTTTTCCATATTAAGCATTAAAATTAAGGGATTTACAGGTGTATATTTTTATCCCTCCCTTGTATTATTTTGATTTCGGAGTTACCAGAACCATTGTAATATCTAATATTTTCTATGGGGTAAAACCATCCAATGATTTGGTAAAGTAACAAATGTATGTATATTCTTATAAAATTCACCCCTATTTAGATATTGGGAAGTGTATTCCACTGCGGCATAAATGAACACATGTTTAGTAACCCTGAAGAGGGTGGGATGGATATTGAACCAATCATCACCCAGATGCATTTTGAGTGGGCCCAAGACATCACAAATGGATTGGAACTCCCATGGGATATGCTTTTGAATATTTACATGATTTTTCTGAACTATGAAGATGGATTTTCCTAACAATTACTTGGTCTCATACCAATCAAAATTATTGATCCCAATTAATATCATCCATGGATATCCAAACACATTGAAAGTAACCTTTCCATTATATTACATTGATGAGAGTACCTCCTATTGCTTTGATTATACCACATAACATTGAAGTTGATTAAAGGATGTTTTTCTAGAAATCCATATTATTATATTAAATGTGGAAGAATTTTTTTTCTTTATTTATCATTATACAAAGATCAATGTTTTTGTTCCACAAGAGGTTCCTTAGAGAATTTTATTAAAGGTATTGTTGACTCTTATGGTGAATGCATTAGACTTAATTAGGTGATGGTGGGTCTTGAAATTATATAGCCCCTAGTTTCATTAATAGGTATAATTAGACAATGAAACTAGGGTTTTGTTGTATACCTCTCACAATATCAGTATAGTATTTAAGAATAAGGTCTTTAGAATATTTTTTAAATGCTTGGAATTATGCATTCCATCAGTATGATATCAATGATTACTGTTAACCATGTTTTCATTTATTTTAATTGATATATAATTCCCTCTATTTTAGTTGATTATGGATATTTATTTATTTATTCATACCAAATAACTTATGTTATGTTTATATTATTAAAACTTTTTTTGTATGCTACTTATTATAGATAACCTGAGATCACCCTTCTTTTCATTATTTACTTACAAATATTTGAGGGAAATATATGTAATTTTTAATGATATAATGGATGGGATAATTATTTTCTCATAATGTTTTCATGGTGTGTCTTATGTTTTGAAATTTTCTATAGGTACGTATCAAGTCTTTGAAGACTAATAAGTTTATGGTTTCTTTTGTATTTCCCAAAAATAATGTAATATAACTACCATGTATGGGTTTTTTGGAGTTTAAATTCTTAAACCTAGCACCAACTAGGTTTCATTCAAGATGAAAGCCACTTATTTCATGCCATAGTACTAACTAGTACTTCTACTCCATACACCAAATTCTGCTGGATCCTCTTGATTTCTGATAAAAAATAATCCAAAGTTCCATCCGGACTGACACGTTCTGATCTACTTTCTTTTTATGTAGAAATAAAAAGGAGGCTTCCTATACCTTATAGCAATAATAAAGTCTCCTCACAATTCATTAAACCTTATTATATAAGGAATCATAGTCAAGACATATCATAATGTTATTCTTATTTATATGGTATGATAATCCCCATATTATATGAATATCATCCTTTGAATTTTCTTCTATTAATTTAAAAAATAAGTATGATATCTTGAAAAAATATTGGTTATCATTTTTGTAACAAAAAATATATATTCAATGATATCATAATCATGTATCTATCTTTATCTTTGACAGTAGTGAAAATAAAGATTATTCCACCATTGGTATCAACTTCAATTATTCTTATTATCTTCTCATTTATTTTCATAGAATAATCATGTGAGATATTTTTGGAAATTTGAATATATAAATTTTAAAAAATTAGTGGTGTTATATACTTATTAAATTCACTATAATCTTTTTTCTTCATTCTAGAATATCAAATATAGTTTTCTATAGTATTAAATTGATAGATAACTAGCTATAAGACTTCTATTATTTCATCATTGTAAATCAAGATTTACATAATAATAAGTAGTTATAGAATAATATTCAACTAAATTTATAGAATCTATCTTTTAAGTACCACTATCCTCAGTTTTTCCCTCTTTACCTCCCTTAACTATCATCACATCTTCTCTTTTTTATTTAGAATTAATTAGTAATCTCAAAAGAATCATGTTATTTATATCTTAAAGAGCATCACACCAGCATCACAATTATTTCCTAATTTTTTTTTATTAAAATATATATTTTGGTTACATTAATATAAATCTTTGAGTTCTTACAGTTATTACATTCTCTAAACAGTGTATTCTCACACAAGAAATAAATATTATACTTATTAGGGTCATAGTGTTCTTGTAATTTTCAATATTTTAAAACTAGAAAAATCTCATAGAACTTATTTCCTCTAATCAACCATTACGTATCATGTTGAATTTTTAATCAACAATTATGTATCTCCATCATTATAACATGAAATCTTACATATTTTTGTGGCTCTTCAATTTGAAAATATTTCTCAGAAAAAATATTACATAACCATAGAATATATTACATATGATTTGAAACATTTTACACATAATTTTAATGATAACACATATCAACCAAAACATTTTATGTATCAATTTTGAATTTTGGAACATTTATAATATTCACTTTTGTATAATCTTATGTACCATTTGTGATGTATTATAATTCATAGTTTTGTGATTTTAATTACTATATTACAAAATGATATCCAACATATATATTTTGTATTCCATGGTATATAATACATATCAATAAAAACCTTACATACCTTATAAAATATGTTAAGTATCATATTTTAAACTTATAGGATCATTATCAATTATTTAGAAAATATTAAACATCATCACCAAAAGGTTATATATTTTAAAGAGCATCCACACTTCTAATAATTCTTTGATTCTGAGAAACATGTAATGTAATATTTATAAATTAACATATAATTCTATAACTTCTTCAACTCACATCAAGACTTATCAAAACATATTAATTTATTTTAATACACTTAAACTCTTTCTCAAACACTATCTAAGTATATTATTCATTTAACATCAATATTCACCATATGATAATATGTAAGATAAAAAAATTTAACTATCTTCCTTATTTACCACATAAGGATATAATGTTAAGAAATATTAATATTACATGGACATATTCTATGCACATAAACTTATTCAAACTCTTCACATCTATATAAACCAATTATATACATAATCCTTCAAGAAACAAATTCCTCACCATTTCAATGATACTTTCCAATCATTATTAGATAAGTAGTGTCCATGTAGTATTTCCAACAATATAATCAAATCTTTGATCATTTTAATATTCAAATGGATATATAAGAATATTCCATGGTAGATCCTCATTTTTCATAAAAATAATGACAATAACTCACTTTCAGACTCAAGGGTGTCTCATCAATACTCATTTATTTTTCACAAAATAACATATAATTACACCGTGCTTGGGTACTTTATTTTTTCTTCTCATCAACTTGATCTTGTATTCCATGATCTATGTAAGATTATCTTCTCAAGATATATTTACATGATTCTTATGGAATATATGCTTATTAACACTCGCAACTTAACACCGTGTATGTTCAATGATCCCCCCTTTGTATTTTTTGTCAACAATCATATAGAAAATGTATATAATTATGACTCTTTAATTTTCTTCTCTATCCACGTTATTGATAATAAATATAAATAATATTGAGAGAGAATAATATCAATTCCCTTAAACTATCATTCCTTAAATTATTACACTATAAATCTATATAATCAATGATCAATGTATAAAATAATAGGAAATTATTTAGATAACAACAATTTCCATTATCTAATGTGAATATTATACCAAATAAAAAAAATTATGAAGGGTCATTTAAATAAATTTTCAGGTTTATACCATTATTTAATATATTATCGTGTGATTTTTATGCTAAATTACTATACTCAAATCAACAATAGATTAAAAACATTCACAAAATTTTTAAAGTATTTAGTTTTTGAAATTTGATCATCAATTTATTAGTTTTTTATTATATCTCTTATTTTTGATCAATTTTGCTCCCCCCACTTAACACTAGAAGTTATTCACGTAAAAAATGACATGAGAATATGAAATCATCACCCTTTAATAAAAATGTTCAATCACCTTTCCAGAATTATAGATTTACATGTAGTAACTTATTTTATAACAAATTGGTAAAATTTTAGCAATAAAAGGGATACACTATAATATTACTTTATTATGATGATCTATTTATCAAATAATATTCAAGATATTATTTTTTATATTAAAACAAGATAGAAACTTCCAGTTTTATGTTCATATTTGATATTTTTCTCATATTCCTAGTTCTCCCTTTGAACATAATAATCACTTTCAATTCCCTATATTGAAATAAAAAATAAAATATATATGTGAATAAGGTGAGAACTATTTTAGTAATCAGTAATATAAATAATTTTTATAATTGCTTATCAACCACGATAATTTGATCATAAAATCATTATTTCCTAGAGAATTATTCATTCCTACTTTCTTATTAATATGAGTATTAATGTTGAGAAGCATGAAATTCATACACTTTTTAACAACCACCTTGCATGGAATTTTATCCTTTATATTAGCCATCAAAGAACTTGATTATTTTTGTTTTATCATTACCTTCTTCAAAAAAATTTATAGATCTAGTAGGATAATAAAAAAATACTTTGATATATGAACATATTTCTTAGATCATCCTTATATATTCTCATGAATTTTTGGGACATTTCCTTTTGGAAACATCTCATGAAATTCGAATTCATCTTGCAGACTTACTTATTTTTCATTATCACATAAATTCACTTATGATTCATCTATTTTTCTTACAATTTATAATTTTTTGCACTAAATTATTATGAATTATTTAAATACATGGTTAGCTTTCATGGATTTATACGTGGTTTCTTTTGTATCTTTAAATTATGAACTTAGGGACAAATTTCATGAAAGAAAAAATATGTATCAGGAAATTCTTCCACAAAACCAATCCTTATGTTTCTATATTTAAATTGTTTAATTTTTTATAGATATATATTGCCTTAATTTATATTAACAATCATGTATTATTTTAAAAATTCCATTATATGTTATTTTATTCCATAAAAAGCTTATTCTCCTTGGTGTAATATGCATCTTTATTTATTACGTTTGATTTGAATAATTTGTTTCTTATAAACTAAAGATAACTCACCTATCATCATATCTGACTTATTATTCTATGTCATTCTTCCTTTAACTAATTTTGAAATATACATGGCTGATTTACATAAAGGTATGTAATTACTGTGACCAATATCAATGCATTTTCCATATAATTTCTCCAAGATTCCAAACCTAAATGAGATAAACATATCTTCTATCATTCATATATTTATTATGCCTTAAATCTGCCTTGATACCCCTTGATTTAGTATTTCATTTTCTTCTATGAATATTATACCAATATTCATGTTCCTTATGCTAAAATATTACACAAAACCTATAGGGGCACAAAAATTATGATTTTTCTGAATAAGATGTAGTAAAATATTTAATGCTAGTTATTTATGTGTCACATTATCTTTCTACTGAGATTTTTTAAGGGTATTTTTTTTCTAAAATTTATTCCATCTAGATTTGATTTATTTGTGGCTTTATTATATTTTTCAGCCTATATTTGGTAAAAACGTTAATTTAAACCTTTATTGAGAATGTAAACAATTTTAGTAAAAATGACATTTCCTGGGAAAAATTGTACCTTTTCATTTGATATTTTAATATATTTATCATTAACTATCTTAATCACTTTTTTCAAAGACAGATGTTTATATTTTTATTAAAGACCCTGATAATTATTTTTGATGGTAGTGACTCTTATTTTCTATTCTTGGGAATTATTCACTTGGACCACTTCTAGATTTACTAATTTCACCTCAATTTAAAGTCACTTCATACTGTAGATATTTTTTACATATTTTTTGAAATCAATTTATATTTAGTTTTTTTTATATTTTTATCATTTTTTTCAAAATCATAATGTAATTTTTTGTTTCTCCTGTAATGATTTGTCAAGATGTTTTACGTTTTTAACTATAATAATCAGTTATGCATTATAGACATCAATTATAGGTATATAACTTTCTTCCAATGTATGTTACTTCCCCTATGTCTCTATTAAGGATTTTAATTTTCTTGGATTTTATTTTTCAAATACTTCTTTATTTTATAATACATATCTAGAAGAATTTATTTTGAAAAAACTTTGGAATAAAATTTTTATTGAGTTTAATACATGTTAATGACCTTTTATCTAGTGATTCCTTTATCATTTCTATATATTCTTCAAGTCGGGTGATATTCTCATTCGAGTTTATAATGTAAAAAAAATAATAGTGACTACATATTTTATAAAAAAATTAGGGTCTTCATTAATTAAGCTCATGTATCATCATTTTATTGATCATATGAATATTCAAATATGTGATCTACCCCCTTAATCATAATTTTTACAATGGATGTTTATGATAATAAATATTAGTTTCCACTATTTCAATCAAATATTGTGAAATACCTGAGGCTGAATCATATTCTATCATCTCAATAGTTTATGTTTCCCTAATATTTAATCTATTCATGATAGACCATATTTCATCTTAATTACAACATATGAATTTTCAAAATTCTCCCTATTTAATAAAGAAGAATGAATTCTTCATCATTTTGATCGAATTATTTCTTATATTCTTTAGAGACATCTAATATATTTTTATTAGAAGTTGATTTTCCTTCTACATGTTTTCCCTTCATTTTTCCATTGGAAGAAAATCTGACAACATCAATTCTTTAATTATCGATAATTCTAATAGAGGTGGAATAATAACTTAATTACGAATTATTATTCCACTAGGATCAGTGAAACCACATGGGGGGGGGGGGGTGAATTTGTGTCGTTGACTTTTTACCAATTAAAAACCTTTTCACTTTTTACATATTCCCTTATTCAGGGAATGGGTTCAAATTTTTATAAACAAAATTTTTATTTGTATGAAAGTAATAATTAATAAGAAACCAAACAATAAGGTATACAAGAATTTTATAACAAATTTTACCTTCGATTTGGATGATTACATCCCTACTGTGTTGTGGTTATTATCCAACTGCACAAAAATTCTCTTTTAATAGAAAGATAAATCTTGTACAAGGGTATATCACTGAACCAACACTCATGGAACCTACTAGGATATATTAAAACACAAAATTTCTATTTTTTTACTCTAAAACAAACCATGAATTCCACTTTATATACCATTTTAATTTGGATTCATTTATAGTCTAATAACATACAACATAAGTCTCTACTAGACTAATAGGTTATGATCACCTTCCTCGGTATGCAATTGTCAATAAGCGGCTACCTTAATTCATTGTAATCATAGGGATATCTCAGAATTATTTATACATTATGATATAAGGAATCATAATATAGTATTCTAAATGTATTATTATTTTTTATCTTGTATTATAATCACCAAATAATTTTCGTATTGGCCATATATTCTTCTTCTTTAATGAATAAGGATGATATCTCACAGAAACATTGGTTCTATTTTTTTTGGCACAAAACATTATATCAGTGATAGAAGTTTTTGGTCTCTCTCTTGATCTTCATTGACAGTGAATATTAGGATTATTATAATATTATTATCACTTCCCTATCTTCTAATTCTCTTATCATATATATATTAATTAAATAATCACATTTGATAATTTTCATTTTTGAATATAGAAACACCATAAAATCGATAGTGTTCTACAGCCATTTAGTATTTCTAATAATTGGTTTATATTACAACCCTCCAAAGATAATTTTCTCTAATATTTAATTTATATTTAATTTGTTGTGATAATTCTATGACTTCCTCCTTGTTAATTGACCATTAAATACCTATATATATTAATATATTAATATTTAAAAATATTGGACACTTCCATCTTGGAAAAACCTATAATATTAGCCTTATCTCCCCTATAATGTACCTTAACTTTCACAAATTCTTCTATTTTTATCTATTCCTTGAATAATGACTCCAAATAACATCATGATATTTCTTTTTTTAAGATCATCAAAATATCTTCATAATTTATTTCATGATAATTTCTTCAAATATATATTTATGTTCCAACATTATTAGTCATTGAATTATCATAAATATTGAATTCCCTAAAATGTATAATCTTATTTATTAGATAAATATACAACATTTTACATCAACAAGTTCTTTTGATTTTATATATTTCAAAACTATTAGAATCTTACATATCATGTTTCCTATGATAAACATTTACATATAGCATTGAATTTCTCATGAACCCTTACCTATCTCGTTCAACATAGAATTATCTATTACATATCACTATAGAAAGATCCATTTCAAAATTCTATAAGAATTTTTATTATATATACCACATAATATATTATGTTTTAATTATAATATCTTATATATGATATGATAGATCTTAGTTATGTAAAAAAGTATCCTATATATCACTTATGAGCTCTAGTAATTTTACAATTTTCACCCTAGAAGAATAATACATACCATATATGATATATTATATATCATAGTGTACTCCTTGACTTCTCTACATTTCCATCCAAGCTTCAATATACATATTTTTTATGAACTAGAATATATTATGTAATAGTATAAACCTTCTATACCTAATAAAATATGTTACTTATAACAATATAAACTTCCTATATAATTTTATAATTCTTTAAAAAAATTGTATGTTTCATCTTTAGTATATTATATATCTCAGTAAGATTCAAAACGTTTCCAATTTTCTTATTTTTAAAATATAATACCTATGCTTTCCAACTTCTATCAATATTTCAAAACTTCTTCACCTCACCTCAATAATTTTTCAAACCATCAATGGTCATATTGATATATTCTAACTTCTTCTCAAACAATAACAAAGTGTATTCTTCATGTAACCTTAGTCATAACTGAATGATAAAACATTGGATGAAACTTTATTGATAGATTTATCAACTACCAAATGGAGATATAATTTGCAACAATATAAACACTCCATGGAACTCTTCCCAAAAAATCATATTTATCAAACTACAAAAATATTTTTTAACAGATTCTATTCATGAACCTTCAAGTAACTTACCACTCACCCGTTCAACTATATTTTACAATATTTAGTAGATAAGTAGTATACATGAAATATTTGTAGAAACTAAATCAATTATTAAAAATATTCAATATATTAATGGATATGCAAGAATATCCAATATATTATCTTCTTATATCATAAGAAAAATGGAAAAAACTCACTTCCAAGATCTATGTTCTTTATTCAATCCATATTTCTACCGATCGTATTCAATAGTTTTTTTTTCAAGAAAACTAATTTTACGGGTTTACAGGAAACCTCTATAAAATCGCAATAGCATCCCAAATATTAAATACTATAAGAAATCACTAGATAATTATAGGGAAAATTTATTATATCAGAGCAATGTTCCTTGTGTAAGCTCCCCTAAATGTACAAGCCCTTATCCGAGTCATCTTTTCTACAGTCCTAAAAGTGGTAAGATATCTTTTTGGTACATAAATCCTCATTCATTGTTCACAAATCATCATATAATGACTACTTTAATTGGTACTTAATTCCATAATCACATTTCCATAATTTTTTATTCTAAATTTCATCCATGTTTCTCTCCTCAATACATATTAACATCATTCTTATGGACATTAATATTACTGAAAAAACCCTAACACCAAGTGGGTTAAAAATTCGGTTATAGTGTATAACCACTTCACCAATGATCTTATGTTGTAGTATACACTTTTTCTACCATTGCATCACATATTATTTCTTCCTAGTTTTCCCTCCTGTCACAAGAAAATTTCTCATAATTGAGTGAGGATTTTCACCATTATTATTAGGTGAACTAAAATCATTTCATTCCCACATGTGGTAATATGTATCATATAGGAATAACACATCCCATTCCACCTGTAACACCCCATCCTAAATCACCGGATCTTAGATGAGGTGATTCATGACCTTATTCATGCCTCTATATGAAAGAGGTAGCTGACTACTAGTGAGGGACTAAAAAACACATGGGGAGACTATTCCCTTAATATTAGTTGTATGTCAAAGTAGCACAAATAAAAAAATAATTTACCATGGAAAGTGACACAAAAAACATAACTAGTGAAAAAAATAATGTAAAATAAATAATACCAACATAATATGATATAACATAACTAAATACAATATCCAATTCATAAATTATAGTCAAAATTGAATCCCAAATGCAGTGGATCAATGAAACAAAGGAAATAAAATAATAAAATAATCAAAGAGGCGCCATTGAAAAAGGTCCAATAGTATATCCTAAAATAAACTATATCCATCCCACTAAACCTTCTTGATAGTCTGATATAGATCCCTTGACCTAAGATGAATACATAATCATAGAGTCTATATAAATATCAAGATATCCATGTAGGGTGTGAGAAAAGACTTAGTAGTATACCACTATTCGGAATTTAGCATAAATGTAACAGGTGTATAAAGGTATCTTCAATGACTACAAATAAATGTAAAGTTAAACACACAATTTTTGGTTCATCATGTTTTAACTAGCCTTCCATGAACCCTATTGTTACCAACTTTAGATCCATGTCAGAAGAAAAGTTTTTCAGAAGCTCAAAAGAAATATAAAAACTGTGGCTCATACATAGGCACATGTCACGACCTCCTCAATCACCCCGACCCATCCTTTCTCACTCACAGAGGTTATCTAATACATGATGACCCGTCTAGAGGGGTCTTGGGAAGTCATATTATAGGAAATGACCCATATGAAGGTTCTTGGATGGTCCAAACATACAAACTAACCCATCCTGAGTGTTCTTGGGATGTCCCATTAAGCATAATAAATAAGAAATTAAAATTAATATAAAATGATGTTTTAAGGAAGGGGAAACACCAACAAAACCCATAAATCATATATCAAGGATAAAATAGACCCAAACCAATCAGAGAATATCTCCCATGATAATATTTCCCTAGTAGATAGTCCCTTCAACACCAATATTTCCAAGTATAAATTATACTTAAACCTGGAATCAACCTATATATCCCCCTCAAAATGGCCAGAAAGATCCATACAGGCCTACTCGATCACTTAAACATTACCATAAAAAGTATCATAGTCTACAAAGACTAACACCTACACGTGAAAATGAGCCTCAGATCAGTTGGTGAGGTATCCTTTAGTGCATCCACATGACCTAGGTTCAAAACTAGGCAGAGGCATATTTCTGGGTACTATAGAAGTACTGTAACAGGTATTGTACACTGTGTAGGTAATGTAGCAGAACTGTACACTGTACAGGTACTCTAGAAGAACTGTACATTATGCGTAACTGTAGAAGGCACTATAACAGTTACCGTAGTAGGTACTGTTTGGTACGGTAGCAGTAGAAACTATTCACCTTGGGCCACCGGTTTGGGCTTGGAGTCCTAAATGCTTTCGGGCCACCCAGTCCATTGGGTCAGTAGATATTTCAGGCCTCCTTTAAGGCCCTCAGGCCACCTCAAGGCCTTCGGGCCACATGTAGTTTCCCCAGACACACTACAAAAAAAGCAGCAGCCCTAGATGAGGATTTGGAGCAGGTGCACTCACCAGAGCAGAACCAAATGGATTGTCAGAATGAAGGGGTATGTATATTCCATAGGTACTGGCATATGCTTGCATGGGAATCCTAACCAAATGGCCATGCAAAGGTGGAGAGCTACTATCATGACGCAGATGCTGGGGAGGGGAAGTTCCTTGTAGATAGTCTGGTTGAATTCCCTAAGACCTTTGGGTCATGTAATCTCTTTAGCCTACGGGCATTGTAATATCTGAGCCTACGGGCCTTGAAAGGGTCCCCCCTAATCCCTTGAAGGGGGGGTGGTTATCGAAAAGAAATAAAATGAAGACCTTCAGGCCATTCGGGCTCACACCTACATGAAAAATGAGACATAAAATCTTATAAAAAAATATGTAAAATTTTATGGGACTTTCCACCATAGGAATAGAGAATCTAAAACATGAAGGATCTCCACATGTAATAAATACGACACATATAATCCCTAAAATCATCCCTAAACAAGACATTAGGGTTATTAGAAAATTTAAGAAAGAATAATCTAAGATAAAGATAAATTAAATTCCAATATAACTTTTGTTTTACACTCATAAATCAAAGAAAACAAATAACACATGAAGAAGTGATGTTATGAGGAAAAGAGATCCAAAATATTTCTAAAGAGTCCTCTATTATGTAAAATCTCATAATGGGGTTTAGAGAGAGGATGGGAAAATCCCACTATGGGTTTAGGTGAAATTATAGGGTTAAACCTTAAAACAATGCCCAATAGCCCACCAGTTAGCCACTAGATCTCACTGGATAACCAGTGGCTCATTGATTGGATGGTGGTGGGTCATCAACTATACAATGGACCCAAGTATCCTACTAGGACTTTATTTTTCAAAATATTGTCATATGATCCTTCACTATCTAGTTGGTGGACTTTCTAGAATTATTCCACTTACTAGATAAGCCTCCCTTTTCTCTAGATCTCTATCGAGCCATCTTGAGACCCCAAAAAACTAAGATGATAAAGTAAACACTTGTTTAGGATAATTAGTAAAAGTTTAAACACTGTTTTATCAAGGGGTAGTAAAAACCCTCTATAATGTCATCCCACCCCAAAAATGTATCTCTAGGGGTCATCTCTAGAAAATTCCAACCATTGTTCCAAGACATCAAACTCTCAATCTCAGGTCTCTTCTTGGATTATTCAATGCTACCACAAAACTAAAACAAGAGGAATTATCTTAACTTGAAATACCTTCTCACTTTGGTATATGATCAACACTAGTCATTCCTCAAATGAATCACTTTCCCCCAATTGTACATTACCACAAACAATCATATATGTGATGTTTATTTTGCACTTTTAGAGTTTGACACATTAAATAAATTTTTCATTACTTGATTGTAACTCCCCAATATTCCAATATGTATTTTTTCCTCAAATGAATATTATGTTTGATAGATCATGATACTTGGAATATAAAACTATAATTTACTGTGTTACTTTTATTAAGATAAAATATTGAATTTTTTGTAAAAAAATTAATACATTATAAGGCTTATATAATAATAGATAGTAAGAAAAATACAATTATAATAAACATAAAAACATACAAATATTCCATGAGAATATAATAATTAACCTAATGGTCTACCATGAAGATCATAACCTCTCTAAAAATATCGATAAAAGGGTTTGATGTACGACTATCATTGGAATGATTAGAGAGGGGTACAAATATAGGGGGCTTATGTGAGACTATATAGAAAGGTAATATAGTCGTTGAGATTATATAGATTTTGGGATGATATTTTTTTGACTTATATAGATGTTGGACCAACATGAAAATTTGGATTATTTGGTTATTGGGTATAACATTATTAATTTTTGTATAAAAATAAATTATTTTATATGATTAAATTTATATTTTTATAAATAAATAAATTTAAGGTATCTTGTATTTTATTATAAAAATTAATTAATTTACAAATTTAACTATGAAAATATTTTAAAATATTACATAAGAACTAATATATTAATATTCATCAAATAGTGCTTACCAGGCAAGGAATTGGTATAAATTAATTGTTTCATTGAAAAATATTGCTTCCTCAAAAAAAAATTATTTCACTTTGAGTGCAGATATTATATTTAATTTTTGAAACTTTTATATAAATTATTTGAAAAAATTAATATCATTTTTTAAATCATCATTTCAACATCATATTAGTATTATGTTTTGGGATCTTCCTAAAATGACTTCTTCTTCAGTGAATATTTAAAAATAATTGTTTTTATAAAACTATCATTCTTTACCTTTAATTAGTCTATTTAAAAGTCCCATTTTATTTTATATTTAGTCTTAACATAATATAACAACAATTTTTAATAACATAATCTAAATAATTCCAAAGGAATTAATATTTTATTTTATTTTTTCATAACATTATATTTTTTATTAAAAATTCAATTTTTTAGAAAACTATTTTTAAATGAATAATATTTTTCTATTTAAATTAATTTAAATAGTCCATAAGGATGAATTATTTATATTAAATTTATAGATTATATAAATATTTTAAAAAAAATCCATGAAATTATGATTAATATTCTAAGAGTTAATGTAATATCAACTTATGCTTGAAAAATACATTTCCTTAAAAACATATTTTTCATCACGTTTTACAGGATTATTTTTAAATTAATTTATATAAATTTTGGAAATTTAATTTAATAAAATTTTTTCTATATTTATAATTACTAGGTTATAATTTGGTAAATAGTCTACATTTGGTAAATAGTTTCCAGTTTTGTGTATTAGGAATTTTAATTGTTGTAAATATTTTTCACCTCGGTAAGAGTAAATCAGGTAAATATGGTTAAAAATATTGTGATAAGATTTTAAAATTTTATCTAACACTAAAATCATTTATATTTAATAATATTTGTTCCAATATCTTTATAAAATATTCTAATATATTTCAATTTGGTTCCACTTTTCTTTGATGGTGACCTCAATATTTTTTTAGTAAAGAAAATTTCTAAAATGATACTCTTGTTTTTAAGGTATTTTATATGTTCACACAAGGATAATAAGTTGTTATAAATGAATTTAAATGTATATTACTAAAATTATTTATTTATTTTTATGGTGTTAATTTATTTTTAATTTTTAGGGATGTTAAAATTTCATTTAATTCTTACACAGTACTCACAAAGCGCTTATAAAAGTAGTAGAAAAATTGAAGTAAATGATTTAAAAAAAATCAAGTGAAATATTTTTTGTATAAATTATAACATAACATGAATTTTATTCTTAATAATAATGTATAATTTATGGATAATAATTTTATATTAAAATTACATTCCTATCAGGATGTCTTTAAATTCAAAATATGTGAACAGTTCTTACAATAACTATAATATAATATTATGATAAATCATATATTATTAGACGGTATAAAAATCATAAAAATAATCAAATAGGACAAGAGGGATTGGATATCATCTAAAATTTCCTATGTTGAAATTTTATAATCTAATATTTACCATAGATGTAAATTTAAAACCCTTTAAGAATAAAAAAGTGTGACAACAATTATGGTTAAACTTGGTTAATGAAAGGGTTAAATTAACTAAAATTTTTTAAACATATACATGAACTGAGAAAAGTTTTATTAGTTTAAGGTATTTAAATATTAGGATATATTATATTATAAATTGTTTCCACTTGGTTCCACTTTCACATGAAAAAGAGTTTATTATATTTAATCTTTTATAAAATTCCAAATGCATCCTTTCCATTACTATAATAGGAAACCACCTCTCTTCTTTTCTCCACACCCCCATGAGAAATATAAATTGACTAAAACATTCCCAAATATATCTTTAATTTCATTATCTAAATTTTAAAGTTTATGATATTCCAAAAATTCCAACCAATGTGTCTTTAAGAGGATATCTGACAAAGCTCTTTCCAAGAAGAGGTAATCATATTAACTAAACACTATCATTTGTATTCATCATTTACCATAATAAATCATGTCATAAACATAAAAATATAATAAAAAGTATATAAAATATAATTATATTTAAATATATTTATTCTATAATATTTCTGTGTCTCCTCCTCTATCAAATGAGAAATAAAACTGTTGCTCATGTGTACGGTGGACTACCACCTCACAGACTAATGTAATTTGTTTTCCAACACATAATTATGAAAATGATAAAGAATATATATGGTATTTATGGCATAATTTTGATTTTATAAATTTAATATATCATAAAATTTATTACCCTTACACTCATAAAAAATGATAACATTGCTCACACATATTTGTGGACTACCACATACACGAAGCGATGTGATTCATTTTTTGATTCACTATTTCCATATATAATTATAAATATGTATATAATGAATATTAATTATGAATATATATTGATTTTTTAATGATATAATAATGGTAAAGAAACAAGGACCATAACAACCAAATCAAAACATATATGAAAAATGAAGTAGTTAACGGTCAAAATAATGATAATAATGAATGTTTGATAACAAAAGGGAAATAAAGAAGTTATTTGTGGATCATATATGATATTAAAGATAGATATATGGTTATTTTATGTAAATATAATAAAAAATGTGATATAATAGAGGTTAAATCATGTTCAACTAAGTGGAAGCATGAGGTGTGGGGTTTCTTAACACTGTTTCATTTCATTTGGTTATAAAACTTATTCTTTGACATTATTAGGAAAAGATTATCAATGAATTTAAACATGATTGTTTTGTGTTTTATTTCAAATTTTTTTGTGTGGTATTATAATTTTAGACCTAATAATTTCACTAATTAAATAAAACTTAAATTATATGATCATTATAATGGGTTTTTGTTTTAATTTCGATTTTATTGAGACATATTTGGTATTATAAACTTATTTAATTTTATTTTGTACGTATACTTACCCTTTGATATATTTAAAATGAATCAATATTTTTTCATGGTATTTAAATTTTCAGTTCATTTTTTGTAACAAACCTAATTATTTTTAATAATATAATTTTATTGGATATTTTATACTACAATAAATACCAATTTTGATCACATTACCGCAAGGTCAAGTTCTAACAAACAAAAAATACAATTAATAATATTATTTAATATGGAAATTATTTCCTATAAGTTGTAATGGAAGGTATAAATATTATTAATTAACTTATGAAATATATAGTTGATAAATAATTATTAGTTTCCTATTTATTATAAATAAATTAAGAATCATTAAAACCAAAAGAAATGTTTTTTGAAAAATAGCATTTTTTATAAAAGATATTTTAATCAGGCTTAGAACACATAATTTAGAACTAATTTGAAAAATTTTTATAAAATTTATCGGTAAAAATAAAATTTATTTTTAAAATTGGAATAAAAAAATTATCATAGGGTGTATTTTTTGCATTTTTCTAAGAAGTTTTATTTTTTGATGAATGATGATAAATATTGAATTTTTAATGAAAATTTCCTTTTTTATTTAAATAGTTTATAATGACAATTTTTTTGAATTGGTTTTATGTCACTGTATTTAGATTATACTTCTATTAATCCAATTTAGGTTATTATAATCATTTTCATATTTAATTTAGATATCAAAACTTTGTCAATTTTTGAACATTATCACTTTAAAACCATAATTTCTCATCACGTTTGTGGGACTAATTTTAAATTGATAATTTTCCAATTATGTGAATTTAATTTTCTAAATTGGATTCAAAATTTGGAATCATAATAATTTATATTATCCAATAATATCAAATTAATTTTTGCCCATAACGATTAGTAAAAACAGTTGAAATTATTAAGGTAAAAATGTGTTTACTTATTGGTTAAACATGGAATACAAGGTATAAGAATGACCCAACACTTGTCCAAAACCCATTTTATGGACATATTTCAAACCATAACACATTAATATATATTTTATGAGTTATTTTGATACTATTACATGAAAGTGAGAAATATAATATGTTAAATAAAGAAAAATACAAAAAGGAACATTCATTGTATTTAATATCTATAAAGAATTGAGATTAGGAAAACATAGTATTATTGGTTATATATATTATTTTCAAATATAAATGAATTTTATTATCATGATAATTTATCTTAATTTTCTAGAGAATAAATAATTGGTTTAAATTGTTAAGAAACTCAAATGCTATAATTATTTGGTTTATAACTAACTATAATAAGTGATAATAAAAGTATTAAATGTGAAGTAAATTAAATGTATTATTGTCACACATTAATTTTTTAGATTAATATATCATGTAAAATAGGTATGAACTTAATATATTCAAATTCTACCATTTTATTGATATTTTTTAAATTAAAATTAAATAAATAATTTCATCATTGAAATTAATGTTATTTTATAATAAATGATATCTTATAAAATGATTTAAATTTACAAAAAATTATTAAATTATTAAATGTTATTCTTATGATTTAATAAATATAAAATATTTCCCATCCATGTACCAACTTATCTTTTATAAAGAACATATTAACCCCTAACTAGTAAAAACATTGTTAGTGTGATTAGGGTTAAAGCATTGTTTTTTGTGGGTTACTTGCGCTTCTATTAAAATAAATTTCCCCCCAAAAAGAGTTTTTTATTTTATAAATTAGATAAAATATTTTTAATTAGGGAGTATAAATTATCTTATAATACTTACATTAATTTATCCTTAATGAATAAATTATCTTGGTTATAAAATTAGTTACCTTAATAAAAACCAAAACGGTAGAAGTGGGGAAAGTTTGATGTTAAATAACAAAATTATAAAAATGCCCTTAATTTTTTGTGAACGAGGTGTGGATTGAAGAAATAAAACATCCCCTCAATTTTTATTCAATTTTTGATCTACATGAGGTAACTTAGACCTACCAAAAGTGATTACTTTTTAGAATTTACTAGAATTCCACTCCTCCTCAACTATAAAAGGGCACTCGCTCCCCTTACTTCTTCACACCTTCAAACCGCAGTGTTTCATAAAATCCCTGCCAAAATCAAACCCCCTATTACCTCAATTAATATTAGAATACTTATATTGGTAAGAAACACATTACATTATGGATTTAGTGAAATCCTAAAGATGATACCTTAACAAGAGGTAATGTTCATCAACAAGCATCATTATTTTTTTCTTTCTCCACATCCTTCAATTATTTTCAAACTATGTTGATATAATAACCTCACTGTATTCTATATAATAATATATTGTTATGTTAATTTTATGACACACAACCTCAAATTTTTTTATAAAATGGGTTACAAAATCATGGGTCTTGTATATGACACACTACCAACTCATGAACTGGGGTCAATCGTTTTTCAATTTCAACCATTAATGGTTAGAAAAATGATGGATTTATAGTTTATAGTGATATATAAAATATTTATAACATTATTATACAAATGAATTCATTATATCATATAAATATTTTTTTTATCTTCCATTATTTAGGAGACACAATAACGTCACCTATGTGTGTGACGAATTACCGCCCTGTCAAGCTATGTGGTTTGTCTTTCACTAACACCTCACATAGAAGGTGATAAAGATAATTTTAATTATTATATAGGCTATAAATGACATAATTATGATATTAATTACATATTTATCATTATATAATGATATTATATATCATTTTGTTTCCTTCCATTCCACTCATGTAAAGATGATAACATCGTTCATGTACATATGGACTACAACTCTAATAAAGTGATGTGACTCTATTTTCATGACCACGCCACATGGATGAAATATAAAAATATATAATTTGATATTAATGATATTATTATGAATTTATAAAGGCAAAACATTTCTTACCTATTTTCAATGATGATCAGTGAAAAATGGAATTGTTGCTGATGAGTACGTATGACCTACCATATTTATAATTGTAACGTACTTCATTTTTCAGAACCACCATTCATGATTGATTTTAAAAGTATTATTAATAAATATAAATATTATAGTTATTTAATTATTACTATATAATAGATTGTTATAATATATAATCTGTTCAAGAATGTGATCATTGATGATAAGACACACATGAGAAAACAAAGAAATTAACACCTAAATGAATGGAAATAATGAATGATTATTAATGAAAACATAATAATATGTTATAAAAGAATAATATATGTTATGATAAATATTAATGTAGTTCTTAAACAAGTTAATAAAATTCGTAAAACCATTTTACATGAGTTTAACTCACATTTAATCAAAATTTATTATAATTTAAGGGATTTTTTCTCAACTTACAATCCATTGAGACTTATTTATTATTTTGTTCGAATTCACTTTTATGGGATGTATATACTTACCCTTGGAAATTTAATATCATGATTCATTCATAACTCATGGTAAATTAAGTTTCAATTTGAATTATCTTATTCAAGGGGATTTTACATGAAAATTACCAAATGGAAGAAGTTATTATGAAATATAATTTTATTTTGTGATTTTTAGCTTTCACTTGAAACAATAACTTTGTTGTAAGAATTTCACATTAGGAATTAAATTTTTCCTAAACATCCACGCTATTATATTATTTATTTTATTATTTATTAAATTAAATACCATTTTCACATATGAGGTATACTCTAAATGTTATTTGAATAATTTGGGAAATATTTAAAAATCCACAAACTTTACACAATCAAGATATTTGATAAGGAACATTTATTATTAATTGAATCGATTATTCAATATATGTTGAATTATTTGGACTGTTATGACATGGGTTTGGAAAAATTAAAATTAATCCCCTCGATGCATGAGTAGTCGTATGAGATGAATTAATTGGCCAAAATCAGATGAGTTCTTAACCGATATATTTTAAACCATATGGTGAAGGTATTGAAGGTAAATGTACCATATACTAGGGAAATATGTTATCATAAAATTAAGTAATTAATTAATGGAATATTCATTTAATATTTTCTACGACATTGTCTAAGGATTCATTTCATTCTTATTTTATTGATTAAATGGAATGTGTTTTGGTTATTTATCTTTCTATATTGATTATTCCTAATCTAGATATTTATGTGGAATGTGTTCTCAGTTATCTACCATGCCAAACTTATTATGATTATTGATTTATGATAGCTTCTGATTTACATAACACTTACTCATCATTTGAGAAAACACTTATTTCTTACTTTTCCCCATGATATGAATAGTAATTATTGGAATGAGTTTCAAGGATTCTAAGATTTTACTTTTGTTATGATTTATTTCCATTCTCAAATGTAATTTGGGTATCATGTATGTAATATAGTTTTCCTGAAATGCTAAACTAGTCAATCGTTTCATATTTTATTCTTTTATCTATTTCCAAGTAACAATGTGAGGCACTAGCTTCAGGATACTCGGGTGAGGGACATTATTGTTGGTATTAGAGACAGTTGTTTAGAAACATTGGGAACTAGATTTAAGAAAATAAATAATATGGAACATGACCATAAAATATAATTTGAGGATAAGAATATAAGAACATTCAAATATTTTGGTAATGTAGACATTGTGTTGTTTTTCTTAACAATTCATCCATGTCTAGATACTATAAGTGTACATGGTTCTTGAATTGAGGTACCTAGTAGCAATAACTCTAAAAAAAGAACATTAGGATTAAATAGAGAATTACTTGGTACCCAACAATGGGCCTTATTTCACACATGGTTTGACACAACAAGGGGGTATTCTTAGAATAATTAATATTTTCACTACAAAATATTATGAAGGATTTGAAAACAACGATTTTCCCAAATAAACCAAGTTCATTATTCTGAGATTAAAAATGAATAAATTTATATTTTTTCCATGTGTTACATAATATTTTGAATTATAAATTATGATTTAAAATTAATAATCTTATGATCTATTATGATATATTCCATTGTTTATAAATGGAACATAGAAGTAAGAATGGATTCAATACCCATGGACAATGTAGATATTTCCCTACTGCGGATGTTGATATAGCTAATGTTAGAGATGAGCATGTTATGGAAATATTTAGGAAGATTAATCAGGTTATGAAAAATAACCTTTCCTTGATGGAGAAACATGTTCAACAATGAGATCCTCATATATTTTATCTCTTTATGTGATAGAGTTATCTAGAATTTAGTGGCACAAATAATTCAATGGTGGTTGATTAATGTATTAAGCATCCAGAGAAGATATTTATGAACTCAGGATGTGGTTAAAAGGAAATGGATACAAATTCAGTGTATTGTCTCAAAGAAGATACCGATTAATTATGTTCATTGATCCAAAATACTAGGGGGGAAGAGGAAAAATAACTAATGGAATTGAAATATTTTAAATAGACATTATTGGATAAAACATTCCATTACAAGAAACATATTTTGATGAATAGAATGTTCCTTAGATTATATAAAATAAAAGTAAAAAGTGTTATGAATTATGAAAACAAATTTACTAGGTTAGGTAGGTATTCTATAGATTACACATACAATAAATAATACAAAACAAACCATTTATTTGAAGGGATTAATCCAATTCCTTGAAGGGAACTAGTCTCTTAAACTTTTTCTTCATTTGATAAAATAGTTTTATGTGCGATAGATATAGATAGATTATTCTATAAGTCATATGGATTCAAAGGGAAGAAAGAGAAGAATAGGGTTATAGGGAAAATAATATATAAAGGGATGAAAGGAAAGAAAGATTTTCCAACATGTGATAACTATTGAAATAATCCCCTGGGGAAATGATTGAAGGGATTGTGAGTTTGTTATAAGTGTAGAGAAAAGGTTCACTAGGAAGAATAATTAATAATGGAAGATAAAACTATTGTTAATTGTTTCAAATCTAATGAAATGGGAAACTACACAAATAAATTCCCTAATAATAAAAGGAATTTACCTCAAAATAATTTAATGGATTATAATCAAGGTTCTGCTATATAAAAAGATGAGTATGAATTATTATTGTTCTTGTGTTTGGATTCGTGAATTATGTTATTTGAGTGTTTTATTAATTATTTTATGGTTATAAGAATAATGAAATATATATGTATTGTACTATATTACCTTTCATTTGGAATTTTAAATCGTCCATTGAATGGTACCAATGAATAATAAAAATGATTCAGTGAAATGTTGATCTTAATGGAAGAAAAAATATTGATTGAAACATTACCGTAAATATGTTCATGAGGTTGAGATAATGATGTTGGGTTAAATAAATAATGGATTTGGATACTGTAAATTGGATTAGTGCTGACTACATTAAAATAGACTTATGATTTATTGACAATGTTTTTTATGGTATCATAGATTGAGTGAGCAACATTTTTTTATTTTAGAGAATATATATAATATTTTTTTATTTAAGTATTGAAGAAGCATGCATGTTTTCAATACATTTTTATAGTAATTCATGTTATTACCATGTTTCAAAAGATTACATGACATTATTTGTTGGATTACTGATAAGTATATTTTTTAAATCTAGTGACTATCTTTCTAAATGTATGGATTATAATATTTTAGAAGGGTTATAAGGTTAAACAGTTATAAGATGATATAATTTAAAAATTGGACACTATTATAAATATTAATTTATTATTTCACCATATGAATATTTATTCATATTAGATAACTTGTGATAAATATATTTGAGATAGACAAAAAGACATGTTACTCTTTTATGAATAATACAATCCATTAAAAGTGAATGTTTAGTGCATCAAGAATTAAAAATTCATTTTGAACATTCATTTGTTATAATAAGTGATTAACTGGAAATTGATTTATGTATAACCAATGGATGAAATTTCAATTATAAAATAGAAACACCTCAAGTAAGTATATTTATTTATATTATAATATAATAAAATAATTACTCCAAATTAGGAAAAAGGATCTTAACACAAAACTATTTTCCTACCATCGTAATCTTTGATAATATCAATGACCCTTTTCACACATCTGTTTTATGGATTTGCGTTTATTAACCTTATCTTCACCATTAATTCTATCACTCTCCAACTGTATTTAAGTGTTAGTTTTTTTCTTTTTGCTTGTTTTCAATTCTAACCTATGTTATCCTATACAAAAATATAGTTATGTGATTATTCCAGATGAAATTTGCACTCTCATTTCTCTCTTATAAAGAAGATGTTTTACCAACCCATCTCATGATGTGAGATGTCAATAAAGGTATTTTTAAATATCAAACTCTTGATTATAGAGATCTTGCTTAAATTATGAGGATTCAATTTAATTAAGGTGGGGATAATGTAACACCATTTATATTCTAAAATAAAATAATATTAATATATAGCATATGTTACACACAATATTTTTTTTCCGTTATTTACTCACAAGGATGAATTTTACAAAAAATATTATTATTATTATACAATATGAAATTTATCACATCGCCTTTGGAATGGTAGGTAAAAATATTATTAAATAAATTCTGAAAATATATAGTTTAAAGATTATTATTATCTATCTATTTATTATAAATAAAATAAGAGTCGTTTAAATAAAAAAAAGAAATTTGTTTTGAAAAAAAAATTATTTTTTCTAAAAGAAAGCTTAATCATGATTGGCGTACAAAATTTAAAATTAATTTTTAACAATTTTATAAAATTTATATTATGAAATAAAATTAATTTTTAAAAGTGGAACAAAAAAATTGGTTAGGTTGATTTTTGGTATTTTTATGAGAATTTTTATTTGTTGATTAATGGTGATAAATATTGAATACTAATTGACAAGTGAATTTTTGTTTAAATATTCTATAATGATAAATTACATTTTGATTTTTTATGACAAAATTGTCTAATTTTAGATATATTAATCCAATTAAACTCACTTTAATTATTTTCATATTCAATTTAAATATGAAAACATTATAAACATTTGAACATTTTTATTTAAAAAACCCGCTTTCTCTTCATGTCTATGAGATTTAATAGAAATTAAAATTATCTTGTTCCATGTATTGAATTTGGAAACTTGGATTCCATATTTTGAATCGAAATAATTTATATTATATAGTATAGAAAAATTAATTTTTGACTACAATGATTTGTGAAAAAGTTAAAATTAATTAAAGTTATTAAGGTAAAAATGAGTTTACTTAGTGGTTAAGCATAAAATATAAGGTATAAGAATGACTCAAAACCTCTTTAAAACCCATTTCATAGACATATTTCGACACTTAACACTATAGAATATCTTTTTATGAGTTATTGAGATAATATTTCATGAAAGGGGCCTATATAGTTTGGTAAAGAAAAAGAAAAAAAGAACCTTCCTCACCTTTAATACCAATAAAGCGTTGATATAGGAGAAAATTCATATATTATGTTATAATTAATTTTTTAAATGTAAATTAGTTATATTTATGTTGATAATTTATTTTAAATTTTTATAGATAAAATAATTTCGTTAAATTCTTAATAAATGAAAAAGAGGTAATTATTTATTTAATGGATAACTGAAATAAAGATACTAAAAATATTTTAATGTTAAATTAATTGAATGAATTATTTTCTTCATTTATTGTTCTAGATTAATATATAATTTTACATTTTTATTAAATTAATATATTCAAATTACATCATTTTCATGATATTTTATTAAATTGAAATTAAAAAAATAATTTCAAACTTAACATAACGTTATTATATAATAAATGATATTTTATTAAATGATTTATAATTACAATAAAACCATATCATCTTCCAAGTTATTTTTAAATGTTTATAAATATAATATAAGGTCAATTATTTTACAAATTAATCATATATAATGAAAAAATTAACCCCTAAATAGTAAAATATTTGATTGCGCAGTTGGGGTTAAAGCATTGTTTTAGCGCTTTACATGCACTTTTGTTAAAATAAATTTCAAAAACACATTGTATTTTTATTTTATAAATTATATATAATTTTTATAGTCATTAGGTTTAAATTATCTAACAATTACCACTTTAATTAACTCATAATAAAAAAAATTCCTAACTTAGAAAATTATTTAGCTTAAAATAACCAAAATGATAAAAGTGAGGAAAGATATAAGTTAATAAATAAAATTTAACAAATTCACTTTTTTGTGTGTGGTGGAGGTTTTTATAGACCTAATAAACCCTAACTTCCATTATTATTCAATGATTTATCCACATAAGGTATGGGAAACCTCCCAATAGTGAATACTTTCGAGTATTTACAAGAATTCCACTCCTCCCCAACTATAAATGGGAACTCACTCCCCTCACTTCATCAAACAATAAAAAAAAATAGTTTGGAAAATCACGTAAAAATCACAAACCAAAATCCCTCCTCTAATACTAGAAGCCTTATATTGGGCTTAAAGATACCTCTTCAAGTTTTAGTGAAAACTTAAGAAGGATACCATAAGAGGAAGTAAGGATATTCAACAAGTGTCTTCATTTTATTTCCTTATCCACATCCTTCAATTGTTTTCAAACCATGCTGATAGAATAAACTATGTAGATTCAATATATTGACATATTTTTATGTTAATTTTATTTCTTAAAACTTCACACACTTCCATCAAATCTGTTACAAAATCATTTGCGTGTGTATGGAAGACTACCACCTCACGAACCGATGTTGTTTGTTTTTACATTACCACCGTTCAAGGTTGGTAATAATAATGAATTTATAGTTTATATATGATATTTAGGATATTTATTACATTATTAAACATATTTATTCATTATATCATAAACATATGTTATTATCTTCCATTCCATATGAGACATGATAATGTTTCTCGTCTGTATGGCAAACTACTGTGTCATGAAGCGACGTGATTCTTCTTTCACTAACACCTCACATGGAAGGTGATAAAGATACTTTTAATGATTATATTTGATATATATGAAATAAATATTATATTTATGACATATTCATCATTATTTTAAGATAATATATAATATTTTATTTCATTCCATTCGACTCATGTAAATACGATAACATCTTTTATGTACGCGTGGACTATCGACATCACAAAGCAATGTGAATCTCTTTTGATAACAAAAAAACATAAATAAAATATATAATTATATAATATGTTTTTAATGATATTATGATCATAATTTAAAGGTAAAATATTACTCATCTTCTTTTTATAATGATCAGTGTAAAATAGAAACGTAACTCATGTGTATGTATGACCAACCATCTCAATAAAAGTAATGTACAGAATTTTTCATAACTATCATTCAAGGTTGAATTTAACATTATCATTAATATATAAATATAATAATTATTTCATTATTATTATTATTCAGATGATGAAATTATATAATACATGTACTAACCAGATCATTGATGACAAGACACACATGAGTAAACAAATAAATTATCACACAAAACAATGAAAATAATTAAATATTATTAACGAATAGGTAATAAGATGTTATGAAATGCTAATATATGATATAATAAATATAAATATAGTTATTTAATAATTTAATAACATTATTAAAACCATTATACATTATTTTATAGCATGTTTAATCAAAAGGGAGAAAGGTAAGGGATTTCGTGCCAATTTACATTCCATTAAGACTTATTTTTTATTATACACCAGTTAACTTTTATGTGGTGTATATATATCTCCTTTGAAATGTAATATAATTATTAATTCATAATTCATGGTATTTTATGTTTATATTTTAATTATATCATCCATGTGGATTTTAATTGAAAATTACTAAATGGTATAAGTTATTGTGATATATCACTTACTTTTGTGATTATTAAGTTTATATTGAAATGAAAAATTTATTGTAATAATTTATCATTAGGATGTAAATTTATATTAAATATATATAATTACTTAATTTTTATTATTATTTCATAAATATTATACAATTTTTATGTATTGAATTGACAATGAATGTTATTTGATTATATGCAGAAATATTGATAAATATATATCCTTTACATAGTATAGATATTTGATAAGGGACATTGTTTATGAATTAAATAAATTTTTTGATATGATAGGATTTATTTAGACTTGTATGAAATTGGTTGTGATCCATTTAATATAATTACCCCAATGCATCAGCAGTCTCATGAGATAAATCAGTTGGACAAATTAGTTTGGTTTTTACTCGGAATGTTTTAAACCATATTATGAAAGGTCTTGAAGGTAAAAGATCCATGTACCTAGAAAACGTAGAATAAAAAAATTAAGAATTTAATTCATTTAAGATTCAGTTATTATAATTAACCATGTTTTTTATATGAAATTATTTATGTATGAATTTTATTCTCAGTTTAATGATTAAATGACCAATGATTCAGTTATTTACTTTTTCAAATTGATTATTCCTTATCGATATTTTTTTATCATGAATGTTTATTTATCTACCATTACATAATTATTATGATTATACATTCCTTAAAACATCCATTATACTTAACCCTTACTGATCATTTTAGCTCACCATTTTTTTTCCTTTCCCCAAGATATGAAGATGAATTCTTAGAATGAATTTCAAGGATGTTGGAATTTTTCATTTGTTATGCATTATTTTGTTTTCCCTATGTAATATGGGTATCATGTATGTAATATAGTTTTCTAAAACTTATTAACTAATAGGCCCTTTGGGATTTAAATCTTATATTCATGTAATTTTAATAATGTAAGGCACCGATACCAAACTACTAGGGTTAGGTTCATTACAAATTTACTATTTTGTTAGGTTATAAATAAAAATTTACCAATAAGGTATTCAATTTTTATTACATTCTCATTTTTAAAATTTTTTATATTTTCATTAAAGTAATATTTTATCCAACTCTTCATAAACTCCTTATATTTTTTTTATCATGAAATTTAAGGATTTTCCATTTTTCTTCAAAAGATTTTTCTCATTTGAACGTTAATCAAGAAAATAAATGTTTAAAGATAATTTGATCTCATTTTTCTTTTTGATCAAGAAAATTTTATCCATTATATATATTATTTTCATAATTGATATGCTTATCTCCAAAATCATATAACATTTCTATATATGGTGTTTTCTATAGAAGTTATTTGATTAACTGGGAGATATTAATACTTCATAATCTTTACTCGATATGATTTATTTGATAAATCATATTTTCGATGAATTAAATTGATCATTTAATATATTTGGAATGGATTGGAAATATAGTTAAAAGTGAGGAGTTTTTATAGTTATCCTCTCGATTCATCAACAAGATTCTTGAGAAAAACTAGTCAGCTAGCCTTATTAAATGGGTTATGGTGTATTCCAACCTATATTTGAAAATATCTTGAAACACGACCTTGAGCATGACTTCTGAAATTATGAATTTATTTATTGTTAATTGGGTTAATATTATCCATGAGATTACTGAATTTTATATTTTTCATGAATACATTTTGTGCTCATGTTATTGATTAACTAGAATTTATTTTTAGTTATATAACTTTCGATTTTAATTATGTGTTTTTCACTCATGATACCTTCATTAGTACATAACCATTTTCTATAATTTAACCTCACATGTATTTTTTTTCCTTTCCCTAGGGTATGAAGAAGGAATCTTTGAATGAGTTTTAAGGATGTAGAATATTTAATTTTACAATGTTCTATAATTTATTTATTTTTTCAAATGGAAATTATGTATGTATCTAGTTTTTCAAGACTACTAAACTAATCGGGATATGGGTATGTGATCCCTTGTTTCTTATTTCAATGTTATAAAATAGACACCACCTTTGGGTTATTGAAGGAGGTGTTGTTACCGTTTTTATCAAGAGAATTTTAATAGGACCATTGGGAACTATATTTTGAAAATAATGTACTATAAAACATACCCTTATAAAAGATTATAGAGATAAGTCTATGTATATGGAAATATAATGAAGACTTTATAAAGTAGTTATTCTATGATTTTCCTAGAAAATAAAACCATTTCTGGATATCGGAAAGCAGATGCGATATAAAATTGATGCAACATGGGGTAACAACTCTAAAAGGGGTAGAATGGGCATTAACTCAATCAACCCTAGTGCATGATGGGTAGTCATAATACTACATACATAGTTATATGATTCATGGAGATATTATTGGGTTTATTCATGATTTATTTATGATCCATTATGTTGAAAAAGAGGATAGAACATATGAAAACCTATGATATTCTATATTAAAATGGGATATACCTTAAATTTCATGGGTTGATAATTCTAGGGTCAATCATAAGTTTAAATTCACATATATATCTTTTGATGTTTTGTGTGATGAATTTTTTTGATGATTAGGGATATTTTCAAATAAATTTATGGGAATATGAAACTTTAGTTTAGTATGTGTTTTAGTAAAAGGGTTATTTTAGGAATAATGATTTTATATTTTGTTATATAAGTTTTTTAGTACTGATAACCTTTTGGTTTAATATTATCCTTGATGTTAATATTGTTAATTGGGATAAATTTTTTCTCATATTTTTAGAACATATGTGTTATTGCATATATAACCATGTGGTTGAAATGTGATTCAGTGACTAAGAGATTAATGTCATTTTTCAAGAAGTTCACTATTTTGGGAACATTATACGATTAAGTTAAAAAGAAATATTAATGCCTAAGATGGGTTTTTAATTATATAATAAATAGTGGGTTACCTTTTATAATCATATATGATTTTATTTTGGATTTATAGTGATTCAAGTTATTTATTGGAAATATTAAAATATTTTGATGATTATATGATAGGGAATATACATTTTTGGTATATGAAATTATGTGTGATAAATTTTTTTTGAAGATAAATCTTAAGTTGATCTCAAAATAATATTTGATTATATATTTACACATTTTGGGTTTTTATCTTGGTCAAGAATATTTTTGAAGAGTCTTAAGGTTAGTTTTTTATGGAATGATTTAAGTTGAACATTAAGTGTTATTATTTTGGCATTATAGATTAATGTACTATTTCCTCATATGAAGGTTTATTCACATCAGATATTATCGTAACTAGTGATAACCATTTTTGGGTTTGATTAATATATAGGAACAACATAAATGACTTTTAATCCTCATGTGAATATTGTAATCAGGTAGCAGTTGAATTTAGTGCTTTATGAATAAAATGTCCATTTTGAATATTCATCTCATAGATAAAGAAATAAGATATAAGAAGAAACAAATCGAAAAAATTATAAATGAAATTCCACTAATGTAGTGAAATTAAATCAAGTATGTATATTTCCATAAAATGTCTTTCTCAATTGTAAAATTATTTTTAAAATACATGAAGTCTTATGCAGAATGTACCACTCAACTATCAATATAAGATTTTAGAAACTCATATGTATGTATGCGTTTTATAGTAGTACATTATTTTATAAAGTAATAAATATCCTGATCTAGACATAAAAATTATAGTTCTTGATAAAACCCATATTTTATTATGTTACTATGATACATTCATTTTCTATCTATTAAATTCAAATTACGAGGACATAATTCTTAAAAGAGGGGGAGAATGTTCCACCCTGATAATTCAATATATATTTCTGTATAAAATGAATAATTTTTTGTATATATTTTGATACAAAAAATATCAAAGTAAAATGAACCATTATTATTTTATGGATATATAATATTACAATTTCAAATAGAAATTAATACATTATGAGGGTGATATATTAGAAAATATTATGAAATGTACAATTAAAATAAATTAAAAAATATATAGTAATAACAAGAGTATATAATCATTATCCTCATTATCTTTCATGAATATCATATCACCAATCTATATTATTGATAAAAGGTTAAGAATTAGAATTATTGTACTGATGATGAGAGAGAAAAATGTAATTTAAGGATTCATGTGATATTAAATAGGAATGTAATATAGATGTTGGATTTATAAATACATTGGGATCCTATGGTAAATGTGATTATATATCCATTGAAAATATATGAAAATTTTTCTTATATTGTTGTTGGGTATAATACCAACAAATGTGTAATAAAAAAATTATTTGATATGACTAAAATCGTATTTTTCTAGAAACATTTTATGGTGTTTTGTATTTTATCATAATAAATTCACCAATTTAAAAATTTTAATATGAAAATTGATGATATTTACACATATGAAATAATATATTAATATTCATCTAATGGTGTTTACTAGTTAACAAATGAGTAGAAATTCATTTTATGATTCAAAAATACATTTTCTTCCAAATTAATTTTTATTACATTTTTTGAGAAAAAATTATAATTAATTTCTAAAACTTTTTTTTAATAAATATTTTAAAAAACTAATATATCTTTAGAAATAATCATGTCAATATTATATTATGATGATTTGTTTTCTAAAATAATTTTTTTGGTGAATAGTGAAAATATCATTTTTAGTAAAACTATTTTTTTAAATCAAGTAATTTAGAATTCCAATTATATTTATTATTTGCTTTAAAATTAACATAAAATCTATTTTAATAAAAAAATATGAATATTCCCATAAGAACCAGTATTATATTTTATTTTGGTATAAGTTTATCTTTATGCTAGAATACAAATTTTTTAGAAAACTATTTTCAAGTGCATACAATTTATCTATTTTAATTAATTAAAATAATACCTAATAATGGATGGTTTAATTTAAATGTGAATATTCTATATCTATATGAATTAGAATTCATATAATTATGATTATTAGTCATAGAGTTAATGTAAAATCATTTTATGCTTGAAAATTCACTTTTCTAAAAACCCATTTTCATCAAAATTTATGGTTTTGTTTTTAAATTAACTTCTTCCACTTATAAAAATTTAATTCTTAAAAAATGGAATCCATATTTTCAATTATTATGTGAAATTTTATAAATATTTACCTCTTATTTTTATGTATTAAGTATATTAACTGTTGTAAATATTTATCAAATCGGTAAGGGTAAATCGGGTAATTAAGGTAAAAAATAATGTTATAAGGATTCAAAAATTTATCTAGAATGTAAATATTAGATGAATTATTTCAAACATAAAAATACAATAAATTAATATATTTAAATTTGGTGATAAGTTTCTCTGATAATGACCTTAATAATAATTTATGTAAAGGAAAATTCCAAAATTTCATTTTCTGGCTTCTAATTTATATTATATGTTCACATAGTTATAATAAGATGTTATGAATGAATATAAAAGTTTATTTTTTAAATACTTTAATTATTTTTATGGAATTAATTTATTTATAATTTTTTGTTATTGTAAAATTACCTTAAATTATTATATAGTTCTAAGACAATGCTTGTGCAAGTAGTAGAAAAATCAATGTACATGATTTTATAAAAATCAATAGTATCATTTTTTGGATGAATTATGGTTTCACATGAATTTTATAGTTAATAATAATGTAAATTTTTTTAAAAAAATTTATATACGAATTATATTTCAATCTTGATGTATTTAAATTTTATTGTTAATAATAATGGTATTACATGTTTACAAATATATTATTAAATTATATAAAAATTTTAATTTGTTTTAAAGAGGAAAAGAGGGATAGGTTATCACGTAAAATTTCATACGTTTTCTTTTTTCTAGAAAATATTTAACTTAGAAGTAAATTTTTAACTCTATAAGCATGAAAATGTTATTATAGCAGTTATGGTTAAAATTGGTTAACGAAGGGGTTAAACCAAGAGATAAGTTTTAAAATGCCACATAAACTTGTCTAAACTATAGAAGATGAAGGTATTTCAAAATAACTACATATTAACTGATTTTTTTTTAATTTGTTCTACTTTCACATGAATAAGATTTTATTATATTTTAATCCATAAGTAACTATAAGCATTTCATATCCTTCACTATAAAAGGGCACCAATTTTAATCTATTATATATTACACCTTGAGAATTGTATATCTCGAAAAAAATGAAAAAATATATCCCAAAAATCCTTATATACATCATATAAGTGATAATCTTCCAAAAATACCAACCCTAGGGTCCTTAAGTGCGAACCTAAAGGATCTATTTCATAGAAGAAGTAATAATATTAACAGAATACTTTCATTTTTCTTATTCTATTACCTCTATAGGATATTTATTAACCATTATAATACATTTAAACTAGTATATAACATATAATTACATTTTATTATATTGATATCATAATATTTATGCATTTCTTTCTCCATTAATTGTGAAATAATAACATCACTCATATGTACAACAGACTACCGCATCACAAACTTATGTAATTGTTTTTTCATAACCACCTATTATGGTGGTAATAGTGATGTAACTAATGAATATATATGATATTTATTATATAATTTTGATTTTATAGTTTTAATATATAATATACTACCTTACCCTTTCACACATTAAAAATTGATAACATTACTCATGTGTACATGAAGACTACCATCTCCATGAAGAGTTGTGATTCATTATTCATGAAATTAGTTCATAGATGATTAAAAATATTTATATAATGAAAATTTATTATTTTTATTACCTTATTATCATTATATAGATTTTAGATTCATTATGAAGACACATGGACCATAATTACAGAAAAAACATGAAAATGATGCAGTTAGCACCCGAAATAATGATAATAACAAATGACTATTAAATATTGGGAGATAAAGATATTATAATCATATCATATATGATATTATAGATATGTATATGGGTTTTCAAAATAATTATAATAAATCTAAATTTATTATATAGGAGTTTAAATCTCATTCAACTAAGTGGGAGTTTGAGGTAAGAAGTTTCTTAACAAAGTTTTCTTTTATTGGGGTTTAACACTTTTCATTGACTTTGTTATTCCATGATAATGTATTAATTGAACTATGATTTTGTTATGTTTTTTTAAACTTGTTTTGTGTGGTTTTAAAAATTTTCGACACACTCATTACATTTATTAATTTTAATATAAACGATATGATCTTTTTAAGGAGTTTTCATCTCAATCTCCATTTCACTGAGACTTATTTTTTATTGTAAACCTATTTAATTTTTTTGGATTTATATACTAAACCATTTATATATTAAACATTAATATATTTTTATTTACTATATTAAATGATTCAATTCATGTTTACTCTTTCATGGGGTTACAATTCAAAAGTCACCAAGAGGTACGAATTGAATTTTACAATATCATTTTTGGGATTACTTATACATTCATTGAAGTAATCATATAAAATATCATTCCTAAAACAAAAATATATTATAAATATCTTGATATTTAAATATTTTACATGTTTTATTCCATATTCCCTTATCTCTGGAACTTTAATCATCCAAGGAAATTTTTAATATAAAAGATGTTCTTATTTATATTTTTTAATCTAGAATATTTTATTCAATATCTCTATTTTTTGTATCATAGATATACTTATTTCCTAAAACAAATACAAATTCAGCATCTAGTGTTTTCCTGTGATTTTTTTAATTTATTTGGGAAATATTGATATTACATATTTTCTTATCTATGGAACTTTAATCAAGCAATAAAATATTTAAGATAAAAGATGTTATTATTTCTATTTTTATGAGGAAATTTTTCATCAATATCCTTAGTTTTTTTATCATATATATACTTATTTCATAAAACATATACCAATACAAAAAATGGTTTTTTACTATGAATGATTTTTAATTAAATGGGAAAATATTTATATTTCATATTCTTTACTTAATAAAAATATTTTCTGATAAGGTATATTGTGTATGAATTAAATTTATCATTAAGAATATGATAAATTCATTGGACTTGCAATTAAAATTGGGGTCGTGGTAGTAGATAGACCCTAGATACATTGCTTGGTCTCATGAGACATACCAGTTGGCTAGACTTATTAAATGGGTTGGGGTGCATACTTAACAATATTTTAAAATATATTGGCACAAGGCCTTGATCATGATGTCTGTCATTATGCATTTTCTTCATTGTGAATTTAGTTATTATAATATATGAGATTAATAAAATGATATTATCAATGGATTCATTTAATTATCAATATATTTATTAAATAACATGTGTTTTTAGTCATCTAGATTTCCATATTGATTATACATTATTAACTCGTGACATATTCCTTTGTACATAACCCTTACTGATTGTTTGAGCTCACCGTTGTTTTGTTTTCCTTTCCCTCTAGATATAAATATTGATTCATTGAGTGATTATCAAGGATGCAAAATATATACTTTTATTATGTTTTAAAATTTATTTATAAAGTAAAATGGGAGTCATGTATGTATTTGGTTTTCAATACCACCAAACTGATATGTCCATGTTGGTGTGATCCCTTTTATCTTATGTTAATTTACTATAGTAGACACTAACTATAGGTTATGGGATTTTGGTTTGTTACATTGATTTCATGGAGGAAGATCTAATCCTTACATCACAATCCCAATATATTCCACAATATCGATTTCAAAAACATGTTGTGATGATATTTTACCATGTTTTATCAAACACCAATGCACTAACCAAAGTGACACAAGAAAAAACATCAGGTATCCTATGAAGAAATATAAGGGTCATCATGTCCAATATCTATATAAACACTACCTTATCCAAGTAAGAAATAACCACTTATAAATAAAATGTACATACTCAATAGCATCATACATCATGCTCAATTTGATCACTATTACCACACCAGACAAAAGACATTGTAGCAGTGATTCAAATAGTCATTCATAAAGAGACTCAAAGGGTTCCATCCTAATTGATTCCTAAAATATGCAATTATATAAAATATCTATCAAATACCAATGGTTTTTCCATTTCCCACTGAAATTTTGTACACGTTCTCTAAGAATATACTCTAATATTTGGATATTCTTATCAGATTTTCCATCAATCTATGGGTTATATGTTTTACTAAGCTTTAGTTTTCATCACATCACATTCTACATGACTTACCCAAACCATAGTGTAAACTAAACATCTTAGTTTAAGAATATACTTATAATAATTCTATAAAGCTACACAATTTACCACACACACAACATTGCCAACTCATCTATGTATTGAGTCTCCTAAATTTATAAAAAGTTTGGATCCATTATCATCAAAACAAACAATACCCACACATAATCTTAGATCATCTGATAACTTAGAATTCCAATGATGAAATATATTATCTCCACATCACACACATATATATATGTACTTTAAGTGGATAAAGCAACCCTCATAGTCCCTAGTGCTTCCCCTTTACACTCTTCAATGAATGAAAATGAGAAATAAAACCGGAAAAATATTTTTTCATACCTGCTCTCACATACATGGAAACCACAACCCTCCAATGAAGATATACCATATATTTCCCATTCAAGTAAAATACTAGGATAATATCTTCTCCCATCAAGTTCTATTTTATCACTATATAGTATGAATCAGATCCCTAACTGATATTTACTCTCTCCACTAATGAAGACGTAATGGTGAAACTAGAACATGTCACCACCGCATGTCCCTCAGATGATTCTATATGAAAATACTATAGAAATATCATAATCTTACACAATTACTCTAAAGTATAGGGATTATATACCGTGATTTCAAATTGAGGTCATACATGACATAATTCCACCTCTTTAGGGTATATTCATACTCAATATCAATCACATGAATGTAATAAAATGAAAGTCTCTATAAAAGGATCAAATACCCCTAATAAAATGTATACCAAAAGATTTTTTTGGTCAGTGTAGATGAAAAATTTCTCACGGAAGAGATGGTAACACCAAAAATTCAATGTGTTGACCAGACATTCAATCTATGAGTTATGGGTAGGGTATTTCTGCTACTGGGGTCATAATTGAATAGACTCATAAGTAACTACATGATCTCCCTAAATCATGAAGGCCCCAAAACCAGCTCTTGAATTATAATAGAAGATTTAGTAATCAATGAATACTTCAAGAAGAATTATAATTAAATTTGGAATAAACCATCTATTTAAACCGTGGAAGCCCTCCTCATACTGATATGTCTATATGAACTTTAATTTCTTCATAGAAATATCATTCATAGTGCTTTAAGGTTAGAAAATTTCTGAATGGAATGACTATAATAGATTGATAACTTTAGAATTCAAGTAATCTAAAACTTGTTTTCGGGTCTAGCCCTAGCCGTTATATCCTCCAACTTCTCTCGATCAGTAGAGATTCAAGACTCAGAAACTACATGCCTTTTGAATTTTACCACTTCAATCCCGAAATTAGACAATGATAACATGGAACAAAGATTATGTTCATAGAGTGTTCTAAAATAAATCCCATGATGTTGAGAATTTAATAGTGATTTGTATGTGTACATTAGGATATCATTAATTAAGACCATAAAAAAGGAGTATAGATAAGGGTGAACAATCTAGTATATAAGATCCATGGACACCATTAGTGCATTTATCAAAACAAAAAGAATCATGAGATACTGATACAACTTCTACCTACTCTTGCAAGACATATTTGGTATGTCCTTAGTCTTGAACCATAACTTATTATATCTTGATCATAAATCAATCCTAGAGAACCCCTAGGATCCCCTCCACTGGTCCAAAAAATCATTGATCCTCAACAGTTGATTCATATTTTTCAATGTGACAAGATTCAGTATTAGATATTATATATACAATTGAAGGATTCCATATATCTTCTTTATTAGTAAGAGTAGATCACCCCAAGGAGATATTATTGGGTAAATAAATCACTTTAACTCTAGATCATCTAGCAATGACCCGAGCTCTATTAACATAGCTAGTGCCATTCGAGATGGGGGAATTGATATAGTTGGTTCACCAGAAACCTGTTCAATCTCAAAATTAATCTCCCTCTCAGGTGATATTCCTAAGAAATATTTGAGAAATAATTCTTGATAATAGTTCACTATGAATGGAAAATAGGATGAAACTGTCACCTGGTCTACCATAAGAACCACACCCACCACCAGTACTATAATAACCAAAATTAGGCTAAGGTCTAGTCATACTATACCTTCTTGTAAAATCCAATCCATAGTAAGAGTATAATCCTTTCTCTAAAGATATACAAAACCACACATCTCGGATAGAAATAAATGAGATCTTGAAATCATATGAACCAATCCATGCCAAAAATGACATCAATTTTTGTCATCACCAAAATCAAAAAATTTCACAAATATCCATATATTGAAACCACTATAGGACACTTTGTGATCCTCTAAATATGATATAATATTTTTCATATTGGAATATAACTAAATAACACCTTAGGAGAAAACATCATAGGTAACTATAAACAAAAAAATAATTGGGTAGAAATAAATAAATGAGATATGCCTCTTTCAGACAAAGATATATAAATCATCAATATAATCAAAACCATTCAACTAACCATCAAGGGACCCACTCTACTATCAAATAGAACCTAACCCAATTCATAAAACCTAATGGCCTTATCCCCATGAGCTTGACTGTCATGACCCGTCCTCGGGGCCCGTGCCGTGACTACCCCAAGCCCACCTTCCATCAGCCAGGGGCTGGAGACTAGCACCAAAGGCGTAAATTCCGATAACTGGGAATGCATTACCTTTATAAAAGTAAACAAAACACCACAGAGTACAAGAGGAAGTAAAAAACTAAGTACAAAGAGAAGTGTTGAAAGGTTAATGGGCCAGAATACAAACCCAAATGAAAGTACAGCTACAGCTGAACAAAGTATAACAGAAAAAGACAACAGCTGGAAGGACAGAAGTGGCTCCTGGGTCGTCCTCCTCAGATCCTACCTGAAGGGTAGGTACAGATGGCGCAGCTCCTGGATCGTCCACCATGGATCCTACCTGAAGGGTAGGTACAGATAACATCCACAATGCTCTCGCCCGTCAACCTCCTCCGAGTGTCGTCTCGCTGTGAAGTCCACATCCGGATACTAACTCATCATGTAGTCCACCTCCGGGTACTGACTCGTCGTGTAGTTCACCTATGGGTACCGTCCAGTACTCGAACACTCGGCCTCCGCCAGCACTGCCCGTCGTCTGCAACCAAAAAAACGAGGTGCGGGCATATCCCGTGCAGGGGTGAGTATAACGATACTCAGCAGGGACCTCGAGACCCTCAAGGTCTCACTAAAACCAACAAGGATAACCAAAAATAAGATCTCAACAGATAACCTCTACTTAGGTATATGCCAATACATATACCTAATTTATCATGTAACCCATCTGAATCATGAGGAAACACAAGGATTATGAAATCAACGGATAACCACTACCCAGGTATATGCCCATACGTATAACTATGTTATCAAGTAACCCATATCAATCATGAGGAAACACAAAGGTCATAGACTCAGCTCAAACCAGGATTTTTATTATCGAAACCGTAACTGCTGAAGAGCTCTGTCTCTTGAGTGTACAGTGGTCCTGTCACGACTCCGAGGTACTGCTCACTAACCTAAGACTGCTGAGGTACTCCTCATGTCAAGTACCATGTGCCAGCCACCCAAACACAGTAGTGCTTCCGGCCGGGGTATGCCACCCAAACACAGTAGTGCACACCCCCTAGTAGCCTACAGAGGTACTCTCCGGACGAGTACCGCGGGTCTGCACTGTCACACATGTAGTGCTCCGTCCTCCATGGGTCTGCACCTCACAAAGTAGTGCTCCGTCCACTGGGCTAGATGACTCACTCCAAGTCGAGTCGGTCAAGCAGTCGTCAGGTCTCAGTAGGCTACACGGTCTCCGTACTCCGCACGCTCGTCTCTGGGAGGGTCCATTCCACGACCTACATGTTGATACTCCAAGTATCTCAAAGTCCCACGAAGAAGTATCCCAAATTACTGCCTCGTCATAGGGGTCTCAACGCAACAGACGGTGCGTCAATCGAACGCCCAGTCAGTGAGTTACTAGCCCTTTCGTCCCGAGGGCCCGGTTGGTTTCGTGTGTGAACCAACCCGGCCGTATCTCAACTGTACCCCAACTCTCATAGGGTAAACTCAAAGGGACCGTTTCTCAACGTGATCACCAACGCCACTGACGGTTCGTCAAACGGACGTCCGGTCTGAAAGATATCAACTTTTCCGTTCTAGGGGCCCGGTTGGATTTCGGGTACAATCCAACCCGGCCACTATCCAACAACAACCAAAACTCGGGCGAAGTATTCCAAAAGTTCCGTCTCATCAAGGGGAAATCAAAGAGACAGATGACACATCAATCGGACGGCCGGTCTGTGTGTTATTGGCTTTTTCGTTCCAGAGGCCCGGTTGGTTTCGTGAGTGAACCAACCCGAACGCACTCCGACGGCATCCAAACCTCGAGCGGAGTAAGCCAAAAGATCCTTCTAACTTAGAGGAATCCATCAAAGTTGATGACACGTCAATCGGACGTCCGGTGCTCAAGATATAAGCGTTTCCGCTCCAAGGGCCCGGTTGGTTTCATATCCGAACCAACCCGGCCGAACCCAAGGAATTCCAAAACCTTGAGTGTAATATACTGAAACGACCATCTCGATACAAGGGTCGTATCGCCGCGCTGGCGGGGGCTTCCGCGGACCACCGGATGCGCTCTGGTGGTCCGATTCGCCTGCGGTCTTCGCCAGAGATCATCCCGGGACCTGACCTTCACTGCAAAGCCTTCAAAACGCCTTCGCGGCCCGCCTCACCATCGTCCGTCGATCCACACTTTGACAACAAAATGCGGGGTCTTCAAATCGCCTCCTCAGCCCCGACTCCGCCCGCGGTTTCGTTCGGCCCCAACGGTGCGACGCGACGGCGCCACGCTTCTTCGCCGCGTTCGTTCTTCTCGTTTCCGCGGGGTGCAACGGCACCGCGCTTCCTTTCACGTGCCGCAACAAACTCAAACAACAAGGAGGGAAGGAGGGTCGGTCGTGTTCATGCGGTCCGACCTTCACCCGTTAGTATGATAACAGGCGGCCCAAAATGAAACCAAGAAAGGCGACAGATGAGATCACGATCAATAATAAAAATAAGTCCCCACAACTTCCCGCAACAAAAATTCCTAACCCGCAAGGAAAACGTGCGCAGATAAACTAGATAATAAGTTGATCCGTGTTTCCTTGTTTTCTTTAGAATGAAAGAAACGAGGGAATAAAATCATTCTCAAACATAATTCTCTACCTCAATCATTATCGTCGAACGCGAGTTCGTCACGGAATTAACCGTCGCGGAAGAAGGGTATCAGCGTGGAAGAGAAGGATCATCATGGAAGAAACATCGTTGACATCGCGGTACATGGCGTCGCGTTGTCGTTCTCCGAGGGTTTGGCGTTCTTTGTCGGAGGTCGGAGCGTTCTTCGCATTCTTCATCGAAGAAGAACGCTTTCCTCCAAATCCTCTCCACACCACAAGTTCCAACAGAAATAAAATAAGAGTTATCTTATTTTATTAACACACATGACACGTTTGAATTTAAAAATAAAATAAATGAACAATTAATTCAATGAATTAATTGTAACAATTTAACCACCCAATTTAATGAGGTGTTTCTTAACCAGAAAAATGCACAGTTGACTTTCATTAAAGAGGGTTTTCGCGGGTGCGTTACTTAGAAGGAAAGAAATAGTGGGGATCCTGTGGGCCCCACCTCAAAAATATCCTACGATGTGGGTAGGATATTTTGGGTTCCACCCTATCCTCTTAACATAGATTAAGTGGCTTTTAAGTGGCTTTATGTGAAATAAAATAAAGTTGTCGCACCACTTTATTTTATTTCTTAACATAACCCCAAAAATTAAAAACTACACCCGAGCAAACGCAACTCCGAAAAAGGTGTTTCTAAGTAAATACCGGCGCTGCGATGCCATCAGTGCCCTCAGAATTCGATTCTGTGCCCCAGTTCAAAATTTAGAAAAACCCGCTCATTCGTTCACTGAACGTACCCGAGCTAAACTTCGGAAATTAATTTTGGGCACACCGGGCCTCAGAATCAGGCGCAATCAGAAACTGCGTTCTTGTAAAATTCCAAAGAAAATTAAGAAAAAATTTTCCTTGAAATTTCTGGGTCTTAACATTACTCCCACCTCAGGGAATTACGTCCTCGTAAAGCTTCAACACAAACTAGGGTCACAAAAGCAGTACAGAGCACACATCTGAGCCTTCCGCTCCCATGTGCTCACCTGGAGGTTCCCGTACTGCCAAAGAAAGTGCACCCGAGGAATCGATCATCCTCGTAGGATCCGCTCCTGTTGATCCTCGATCCCCACTATAACCTCCGTAAAAGACACCCCATCGACATCATCCAACTCCCCATGGTCGATGATATGCGAAGGGTCGAGCAGATATCTCCTCAGTTGAGATACGTGGAAGTCGTCGTGCACCTGGTGCAACTGAGGTGGATGGGTCAAGCGGTAAACCACCCCGCCTACCTAGCTGAGGACCTAAGAAGGTCCGCTGAACCTCGGAGATAACTTGCCGCCTTGGTCACACCTCCATAAACCTCGTCGAGGTGAGACCCGTATAAGGACGTGATCATCATCCTCGAACTCCAGAGGTCTCCAACTCCTATTTAGAACTAGAAATAAAAACGACTGCTGCCACGAGGGTAAGGTTGACCGACTCAAGAGTGATCGGTCTCACCCTCCTATGCTTGAGTTACCCTGTGCTGCCTGGGGTATCCTTTTTTTTCTCCGACCAAGGAAAACCCATTCCGATGTCGTAGTTAAACCACAACCTTTTTTCCTAATACCGTTAATTTGTGTATGAATTGTGATTGCCCAGTCCATACTCAAACCAACGTCGTAAGGCCTAGATGCTGCCACCAAGAGATTTAAACCGAAACTCTCACCTCGAGGGTCTGACCACACTGTCGGCGTAAGTTTGATTATCGAGTCTTCTCACAAGGTATCTCCAGACGTGAGGGTCAAGTCTACGGTTTACCGGAAACTCTAGGTCTGGGACAAGATTTGTGGAAGGAAGGAATGATTCGTATCAACTCCTGTTACTACGACAGCTTGTAGTGGACATAGATGGTCCCTTGAATCATTTTTAGAGCCATTGGGTCACACTCCTTGACCGCATGCAGCCGCACTCTTCCTCCGCCCTCCAACTCCCTGAGCCTTGCAGGGATAACTAAGGCGGGTGGTTGTAGCATGTGAAGATGTACACCGTCTCATGCTGCTCTCCTAGCTCTGCCTCCACGTTTGATGCTTCGCAGACTCATCACTCCTTAAATTTTCCACTTCTTGAAACATTTAACATGCCCGAGTCTCTAAGACTGGTGCCAGTTTTCTGTTTCTTACTGCACCGTGCAGTCTTTATCCGCTCCTGGATGACCTACACCTTCTTTGCCTATGATCTGAAAGAGCTGCTAAAAATTTCTCCTTTTCCGAAAAGAGAAACTCGGTCTCATCCCCTGGATGAACCACGCCCATTTCCTAATACAGTCAATCCCGACATGAATGATGCATTCATTCCATGGATGACGTCGTAAGGCCTCGACGTAACTACCAAGAGATCCAACTGTCACTCTCGCCTCCAAGGGTTGACTCACACTGTCGACATCAGTGTGAGGTCACTGGGTCTCCTCCAGTAGAAATCTCAAAATTGAGGGTCAAGTCAACAGTCTTAATGAGGACCACTCAGTATCAACCAAACAAAAAGGACAGGAAAGAAAACATCACAAAGATAAGTGTCTTTTTATTATTGCAGCTCATAGTACAAAGACACGAATACAACAACAACATGGAACTAGAAGTACAAGGGACGTATCCACTAGTTCCTCTCCTGTCCACCTACTCCCAGAGCTCTACTTCCTTGTCCACTGCTCGGCTGTTGCTCAAGCACCAGCCGCTGCTTCTGTCTCGGTGGCTCCTCAAACACCCGCTGATCAACTATGTGGGGGGTCGTACAGTCACGTGCGAGGTGACCCTTCCTGTCGCAGGAGAAACACTGTCCGTTTCTGGTATGCCTGGCTCTGACCCCACCCCGGGTGCCCCACACCACCGATCCTAAAACCCGAGATCTCCCAACTGCTGGTATGGTCCTCCTGGACCTCTGCATCATCTGTCTACTACCCACAGATGACTTAGCTACTGATCGAAAACCCTGCGGCAAAGGCAGAAGCTCCTGTACACGCTCGGGGTGTAGAGATACTGGCATAAACTCCACCCTGAAGAAGGTCTCGAAGTCTTCCCATGTGAAGGCCATCCCGTCGGAAAACTGGAATAAGTGGATCCACCACCTGCCTGCTGCTTCCTGAAGAAGGCTGGCAGCAAAGATCACCATGAAGTCTGCCGGCATCCCCACTAGCCTAAAGAATCTCACCACAGCCTCCAGCCAATCCTCAGCCGCATACAGGTCCGTCTCTCCCCAGAACCTGGGTGGTCTCTGGCACTGGAACTCGTGCAGTGCAATCAAGTGGCGTGCATCACCTACTGCAGGGGCTAGTGGCATCGGTGGCCCAACGTATGGTAGTACCGCCGGTGCCTCCGCTGGTGCCTCAAATTCAAGAGGGCCCTGTACCAAAGCCTCATCGCTCGACAGGCTATCAGTACGCACATCCCTCTAGGCTCTAGATGGTCTTCCGAGAAAAGGCATCCTGAAAGAAACAACATGACACTGTCAAACGATTATACCTGGTGAGCTGACCTGGTTTGAGATGACATTTAAAAACTTCTGGAAACACACACGCAACTAGTGTTTTCGGGAACAAAGTCAGAAATCAGTTGTCAGGGTCCGGGTGTATGGATACGTCGGCCGCCCGCACCAACACTGGACTCCCTGAACTGAAAACCACACTCGGTACTCTTAACACTATTGCATCACAGAAAGAAAATATCAGAGTTATAAGTTCTGTGGTAGAACCGACTCCTCTGATACCAATTTGTCACGACCCGTCCTCGGGGCCCATGTCGTGACTACCCCAAGCCCGCCTTCCATAGGCCAGGGGCTGGAGACTAGCAGCAAAGGTATAAATCCCGATAACTGGGAAGGCATTGCCTTTATAAAAGTAAACAAAACACCATAGAGTACAAGCGGAAGTAAAACACTAAGTACAAAGAGAAGTGCTGAAAGGTAAATGGTTCAGAATACAAACCCAAATGAAAGTACAACTACAGCTGAACAAAGTAAAACAGAAAAAGACAACAGCTGGAAGGACGGAAGCGGCTCCTGGTTCATCCTTCTCAGATCCTACCTGAAGGGTAGGTACAGATGGCGCAGCACCTGGATCGTCCACCAGGGATCCTACCTGAAGGGTAGGTACAGATAGCCTCCACAACGCTCTCGCCCGTCAACCTCCTCCGAGTGTCATCTTGCTGTGAATTCCACCTCCGGATACTAACTCATCATGTAGTCCACCTATGGGTACTGAATCGTCGTGTATTCCACCTCTGGGTACCGTCCAGTCCTCGAACACTCGACCTCCGCTAGCACTGCCCGTCATCTGCAACCAACACAACGAGGTGCGGGCATAGCCCGTGCAGGGGTGAGTATAACGATACTCAGTAGGGACCCTGAGACCCTCAAGGTCTCACTAAAACCCACAAGGATAACCACAAATAAGATCTCAACAGATAACCTCTACTTAGGTATATTCCCATACATATACCTAAGTTATCATGTAACCCATCTCAATAATGAGGAAACACTAGGATTATGAAATCAACGGATAACCACTACCCAGTTATATGCCCATACATATACCTAAGTTATCAAGTAACCCATCTCAATCATGAGGAAACACAAAGGTCATAGACTCAGCTCAAACCAGGATTTTTATTATCGAAACCGTAACTGCTGAAGAGCTCCGTCTCTGGAGTGAATAGTGGTCCTGTCACGACTCCGAGGTACTGCTCACTGACCTAAGACTGCTGAGGTACTCCTCCTGTCGAGTACCACAGGCCAGCCACCCACACACAGTAGTGCATCCCGCCGGGGTATGCCACCCAAACACAGTAGTGCACACCCCCTAGTAGCCTGCAGAGGTACTCTCCGGATGAGTACCGCGGGTCTGCACTATCACATAGGTAGTGCTCCTTCCGCCATGGGTCTGCACCTCACAAAGTAGTGCTACGTCCACTGGGCTAGTCGACTCACTCCAAGTCGAGTCGGTCAAGCAGTCGTCAGGTCTCAGTCTGCTACACGGTCTCTATACTCCGCATGCTCGTCTCTGGGAGAGTCTGTTCCACGAGCTATAGGTCGATACTCCAAGTATCTCAAAGTCCCACAAAGATGTATCCCAAAGGACCACCTCGTCATAGGGGTCTCAACGCAACAGACGGCACGTCAATCGAACGCTCGGTCTGTGAGTTACTAGCCCTTTCGTCCCAGGGGCCCGGTTGGTTTCGTGTGCGAACCAACCCGGCCGTATCTCAACTGTACCCCAACTCTCATAGGGTAAACTCAAAGGGACCGTTTCTCAACGTGATCACCAACGCCACTGACGGTTCGTCAAACGGACGTCCGGTCTGAAAGATATCAGCTTTTTCATTCCAGGGGCCCGGTTGGAATTCGGGTACAATCCAACCCGGCCACTATCCAACAACAACCAAAACTCAGGAGAAGTATGCCAAAAGTTCCGTCTCATCAAGAGGAAATCAACGAGACAGACGGCACGTCAATCGGACGCCCGATCTGTGTGTTATTGGCTTTTTTGTTCCAGAGGCCCGGTTGGTTTTGTGAACGAACCAACCAGACCGCACTCCGATGACATCCAAACCTCGAGAAGAGTAAGTCAAAAGGTCTGTCTCACTTAGAGGAATCCATCAAAGTTGACGACACGTCAATCGGACGTCTGGAGCTCAAGATATAAGCGTTTCCGCTCCGAGGGCCCGGTTGGTTTCGTATCCGAACCAACCCGGCTGAACCCAAGGTATTTCGAAACCTTGAGTGTAATATACCAAAACGACCATCTCAATCCAAGGGTCATATCACCGATGATGGTGCGTAGATCGGAGGTCTACAACTCATGATATGAGTGAAAAACCGTGAGGGGTCTGAAAAAGGGGGTCTGGGCCCGGACTGACCCGGCCCAACCCCCCTGGGTCGGCCCGAACCGGGTCGACCCGACCCGGGTGGGCACGACCCGGCCTGAGCGGCCCGGCCCGGCCTGGGTGGCCCGGCCGGCCTGGGCGCCTCGGCGCTGGCCGAGAGGTCGCGCCCAAGGAGTCGCGGTCCCCTCGCATTGGGGGCCGCTTCGTGTCACCGGACGCGGCGCGCTGCCGCGTTCCCCGGTCCCGCACGGCCGCGGGACCCTCGCTCGCCACCGCGACTTCAGCCGTGGCAGATTCTTCCGGCGGCGTGCCGGGCGCCGCCGCCTCCGACCGCCGGCGCTGCCGCGCCGGCGTGGCGCTCCGGCGGGGGCTTCCGCGGACCACCGGATGCGCTCCGGTGGTCCGATTTGCCTGCGGTCTTCGCCAGAGATCATCCCGGGACCCGACCTTCACTGCAAAGCCTTCAAAACGCCTTCGCGGCCCACCTCACCATCGTCCATCGATCCGTACTTCGACAACAAAATGCGGGGTCTTCAAATCGCCTCCTCCGCCCCAACTCCGCCCGCGGTTTCATTCGACCCCAACGGCGCAGCGCGACGGCACTGCGCTTTTTCACCGCGTTTGTTCTTCTCATTTCCGCACGGTGCAACGGCACCGCACTACCTTTCACGTGCCGCAACAAACTCAAACAACAAGGGGGGGAAGGAGGGTCGGCCGTGTTCGTGCGGTCCGACCTTCCCCCGTTAGTATGATAACAGGCGGCCCAAAATGAAACCAAGAAAGGTGACAAATGAGATCACGATCAATAATGAAAATAAGCCCCCACAACTTCCCGAAACAAAAATTCCCAACCTGCAAGGAAAATGTGCGCGGATCAACTAGATAATAAGTTGATCCGTGTTTCCTTGTTTTCTTTAGAATGAAAGAAATGAGGGAATAAAATCATTCTCAAACATAATTCCCTACCTCAAGCGTTGTCGTTGAACGCGAGTTTGTCGCGGAATTAACCGTCATGGAAGAAGAGGATCGTCACGGAAGAGAAGGATCATCATGGAAGAAATGTCATTGACATCGCGGTACACGACGTCGCGTTGCCGATCTCCGAGGGTTTGGCGTTCTTCGTCAGAGGTCAGAGCGTTCTTCACATTCTTCTCGTTCTTCGTCAAAGAAGAACACTTTCCTCCAAATCCTCTCCACGCCACAAGATCCAACAGATATAAAATAAGATTTATCTTATTTTATTAATGCACATGACACATTTGAATTTCAAAAGAAAAGAAATGAACAATTAATTCAATGAATTAATTGTAACGATTTAACCGCCCAATTTAATGAGGCGTTTCTTAACCAGAAAAATGCACAGTTGACTTTCATTAAAGAGGGTTTTCGCGGGTGCGTTACTAAGAAGGAAAGACACGGTGGGGCTCCTATGGGCCCCACCTCACAAATATCCGACCATGTGGGTAGGTTATTTTGGGTTCCACCCTATCCGCTTAACTTAGCTTAAGTGGCTTTTAAGTGTCTTTAAGTGAAATAAAATAAAGTTGTCGCACCACTTTATTTTATTTCTTAACTTAACCCCAAAAAATTAAAAACTACACCTGAGAAAACGCAACTCCGGAAAAGGCGTTTCTAAGAAAATACCGGCGCTGCAATTCCATCGGTGCCCTCGGAATTCGATTCCGAGCACTGGTTCAAAAGTTAGAAAAACCCTCTCGTTCGTTCACTGAACGTACCCGAGCTAAACTTCGGAAATTAATTCCGGGCACACCGGGCCTCAGAATCAGGCGTTGTCAGAAAGTGCGTTCTTGTAAAATTCCAAAGAAAATTAAGAAAAAACTTTCCTTGAAATTTCCGGGTCTTAACACTGACCCCATGATCCCTTTCTCATTATAGGAACTAAACTCTATGGTGCTTATAACATCTATTCCTGAGAACCTCGGATTTATCTATGGATATAAGTCCTTAAAGAAGCCCAAATTTATGTCTGAGGTGCACTTAAAATGGACCTAAAAACCTTATCTACCCTAAACCTCTTCCCACACAGGAATAGATGAATCTTGAACAAAAATAATGGATATGTACCATCCTACCATAAGATTGGTACTCCTTCAACTGATAGGTATAAGTAATATGGGAATTCCTTGGATTCCCACACTAAAAAAGAAAGAGGTGATTCCCTCATGAAGTAGGATGGGATAAATATAGCATCCTTCCTTTTTATAACATAAACTTTCATTACATTACACAAAACTGAGGATCTTTAAGGTTTAGTGTCTTGGAAACCAGGAACATAATACACAAAAACAACATAATACATTCTTCTTAAACACTTGAAAGGATTCTCCTTAAGTTCATCCTAGGTTCATTTCTTCATCTCATAACCTGGGTACATACATCAAAAGAAAGGGTGAGAAGACGGCCCAGTAAGGGAAACAAGTGAAACATTTTACATATGAACTTGAGATACAATAATAAAGTCATGAAAAGAACTTTAAGGCATGAGAATACATGAGGCATATCATAATAAAAATAAAATTTTTCATAACTTGAAGATGTGGATACAACATTTAATATAGACAATCATTAACATATCACCATGGTCCATCTCCAAGGTGTCATTTGATAATTACCAAGGTTATTCATCAAGATATCGATTTTAATCTCTAGTGGTTACATCATTACCCAATGCATTGGAGCGCTATCAGGGCGCACCCTTAAATTTGCATTTATTATAATATGAGCCACATATATCATCATCAAAAATTTCATAAATAACCCATATAGCATAAAATAAATGGGGTCCATTTCATAATCATAACGTTTTAAAAACTGCTTTAAAGACATTATCTTTACGTGACTTTTAAACCCACGGAAGGGGAGAGCGGGTTTCATTTATGTAAATCCCAGAATTTAAAATAGAACATTTTGGTATATATGTGAATACACCTGTAGAAATAAGAGCTTTGAGTATTCACTTTATAACATAAAGTAATTTTGAGAAAAGAGAGAGGCATTTTGAGACGAAAACTATGCAGCATAATGTCTATGATAGATGGTTTTAGAAAACATTGAAAAGAGAGGGGACATGGGTCACCCACTCAAAAATGATACATAAAACAGTAAGGGAATAGAATATAAAGTATTTAAGAACATGTTAATTAAATTTTAATGATATACCATATGAAACGAAGAACTTGAAAGGAAGACAAAAAATAAGATTTCTCTTATGAGAATTCGGCAGCCTAACGACGTCACTTAAAACTTCCAAAAATGGATTGATGAGATCAAATAGGGTCTCTCATCATATGAACATAAATGATCAGTATGATAGATATATATATATCATACCCCAACATAATACAAAGGAACTTGAAATACTTGACATGAAAATAGATCTTGAAAACGAGAAGGGTGAAAGAACCCCTTAGAAATTCGGCAGCCTAACGGTGTCACTTAAACTTGAACAAAAATGAATTGATGAGATCAAATAGGGACTCTCATCATATGAACATAAAATATCAGTATGATATATTTATATATCATACCCCAACATAATAAATAGGAACATGAAAGACTTGACAAGAAAATAGATCTTGAAAACGAGAAGGGTGCAAGAATCCTTTAAACATTCTCCAGCCTAACGCCGCCACTTAAAACTTAAAATAATGAATTGAAGAGGTCAAATAGGGTCTCTCATAATATGAACATAAAATATCAGTATGATAGATTTAGAGATCATACCCCAACATAATAAAAATGAACTTTCAAGACTTGACATGGAATTAGAACATTGAAAAAGGAGAAAGGTGAAAGAACCACTTAAAACTTCGACAGCCTAACGACGCCACTTAAAACTTCAAAATACTGAATTGAAGAGATCAAATGGGGTCTCTCATCATATTATCATAAGAGATCAGTATGATAAATTTAGAGATCATACCCCAACATAATAATAAAGAACTTGAAATACTTTACATGAAAATATATCTTGAAAAAAAATGAGAAGGGAGAAGGAATCCGTTACAAAAATTTCGGCAGCCTAACGGCGCCACTTAAGACTTCATAAAACGAAATAATGAGAGTAAGAGGGGATCTCTCATTATATGAACATGAAAAGAGAAGTAATAGGAGTATAAAAGAACATCCTCCAACATAATAACATGGAGCATAATAGAATTGACATAAAAGAGATCACTTGAAAAGAAAGAGAGGGGTCAGATCCCTTACCTTAAAATGTAACTCTTAAAACTCAAAGGTTGGGGCCTTGAGGGCTTGAGGGAACCTTGGGAGGACTCCTTGGGAGGTAATGAGACCAGAACTTTACTGGGGGAGGGTGGGGAGACGAAATGGATGAGAGGATGGCTTGGTATTTATAGGGAAAGTGAGGGGACACGACATTAATGGCCAAGGGACACCTCAAAAGTGGTTTTCTCAAAACCATGTGCTCTACCAAGATATTTCGCATGACGTTAGGCCACATGGGGCCCCCCATACAATAATTCATCACCTTTGATCGAACATCCCTTAAAATATCTCATGATATCATCATGACAAAGTTATGATGTCATTAAACATACCGAAACCCTAAAACTGTATTTTTACTATTCACTGAAAATTCAACCTTCTCAGAAAGATCCCAAAATTTCACCTTAACCAAATATCAATGCTATTATTTCAAAAATGAACTCCATTTTATAAAAATAATTTTCTAAATATTTTTAATTTATTTTTTAAATAAATACACTATTCACCGAAAATTCATTTTTTCAGAAAAAAACCAAAAAATTACCATTACATAATATTGGTGCTCTGAGTTAAAAAATGAAATCCATTTTATAAAAATAATAATTTTTAAATATTTTTAATTTAATTTTTAATTAAAAAACACTATTCACTCGAAAAAACTAATACTTGAATAATAATTTATGAAACTGTTATTTAACCATTTTATTGAATCACATTACTTAATCAAGGTGCCTAGATTATATTAATACTTTCTTTAAGTGAGATTACTAATCCATTTGGACACATTACTAATCCTAATCATAAAATCACTATTCATAATTTACTATTCATCAAAAATTGAATTGATCTTATTAGACTCTAAATTTCGTACTGAACATAATTTTAGAAGACCATTTTTCAAAAATCATGACACATTTTTAATTATTTAAGGTTTACATAAACATTTTTAAAATATCCATTTTCTAAAATTCATCAAAAATATGCGTACTATATTTATCCGCTCATTTGAAAATTCATAAACTTCATCATAAGAAGAAATCCCAATTTTTATTTAAAACAAAGGATTACACAAGGCAGTTATGGTCTCCTTACATAGCCCCTTATCACACCAACATAGGACCTAAGTGTAAGGTGTGCTAAGGTGAGAGAATCCGAGGGAGGCTCGGCCAACACCGCACGAGTAGTAATTTCTATCAGTTTGAACTTCTCGCGAAGTCGATCCCGTTCTAGCTTCGCACGATAAAGTTCAGCTTGGGTTTGGTCCAGAGCAAAGCCCAGTGGTGCTACCTCCTTCCCAAGTTCTGTTAGATGGGCTTCGATCGGTCCAAGACTACTGGGTGAGGCCATCAAATCTTCTTTCTATATTAGTTAACCATGATTACTTGTATTTAGAGACAATAATCAAAACATTTAGTTTCCAGCGGTCATATTGACCAATGGTCATATAACAGTCAAAACTCATCGGTCTTATTTTAATTATAATCATGTAATGAAATGAAACATTTTTGTTCAGTATAAAAAACAAAATAACACATAAAATTAGGAAACAAGATTTATTCAAAATTTCAGGTCGTTACAATCTTCCCCCCTTAAGAAATTGCGTCCTCGCAATTTTTAAAAATTGGGTTTTGAAATTTCATTGAATGCACCACATTGGAAAAAGAGTCAGTGAAACTATTACTTTAAAAGAAAGAAAGGGAAGTACAAAGGTCACCCGAGTTAACCCACACTAGGATTCCATTTAGGAAAACATGGACATGGAGGAAAAAAAACAAAGGGTCAAGTTCTGAGGGAGAGTGATAGAAAACATGATTAGGAGAAAGTTAACCATAAGAAAATCCCAGAATTATGATGTGTGTAAACGGTCTTTGATTACCTAGTAGGAAATGTAAACCAACAACGTTTTTGTTTTACGTTCCTTTTCATAATTTTAAGGAATTCATTTACTACATAGGACCAAACATAAGAAAATATACCTATCTTCATGTAAAGTTTCATCCTTTAATAAGTTTCTACCTAAACTAATCTTTTCTCCAAATGATGAGCATTCAAAACTACTTGGTCTCATCAAGACACAAGAATCATCTTCTAGAGAATCACATAATCCACAAAAGATTAACTATCTATTTGTTCTATCTTTAAACATTATCCCCAAAATCAGAAAGGGTAAGGTAAAACAACTCTTCAAAAAAAAAAGAATCCCATAGGACGGGAAAATACTTTTAAATCTTCAAAGATCCATGGTACTACCCAAAGTTCATCATAGACCATTCCATAAATAACTGTTCTTAAAATTCCTCAAAATAAACCAGACTAAGATTGAAACCCAAATACAAGAAGAATTTGATAACATAGTCTTCCAAAATAAACTTCATTGTTCATCTCCAAAACACATCAACCACTCCTAACATCTTATAACAAAAGTGGATAACCTAAACATATTTTACCCAAGATAGGTTAATCATTTCTATAAGTAACCTAAATTAATATAAGTCCACCTTAAATTGATCAATTCTATAAGTCAACCTTACTCCTCAATGAAAATACCTTAGTAATCTATTTACCTTGATCATATAGGGTCCCCAAAATAGTGAACATCTTCCAAAATAATAATCATCTTTTAATCCCCTAATCATCTCTCTCATATTAACACCGCAATAGTCGCATTTCCTATCACATTGGTTGTTGGGACATGTTCTTCCATTTCCCGCTATTAACTATGAAAAGAAAGTACAATTATGGGCTTGAATACTTAGCCAATAATCATTAAAAGGAATCTTTAAGCATAGAAGGATAAACTTGTAGAAGGAATGTATACCCTAACTTGTGATCCCCTAGGTTCCCATCTAGGTTATCCATGATCATATATTCTTATGTGAATCATTATTTTATTTTATCTTTGTTCCTTTAACAATGGTTCATACTAAGCTTATGAATTTAACAAAGCATATCCTATAGGAGTTTCGTAACCAAGAGTGCAGTAAGGCCCATTGTCATGTACCAGTTCCCATTCGAGTCTAGCTCAAATCGGTGTTTTCGGGTTTTACCCCTATGTACATCTGTGCCAGAGCCACCTCTACCTGCTCGTATCAAGACAGGGATGTATTTTCTTGGCAACCCATTACTCAATACTCACCAAAATACCAGGAAGATTTCTTATATATAAGATTTTCTATAGGCTTCTTCCTAAAGTTTTCATATCCTAATTTCCACAAATAACTAAACCATCCTTTGATACCAACTATAGCATCCTGCCTTTTTATAACATAAACTTTCATTACATTACACAAAACTGAGGATCTTTAAGGTTTAGTGTATTGGAAACCAGGAACATAATACATGAAAACAATATAAAACATTCTTCTTAAACACTTTAAAGGCTTCTCCTTAACTTCATCCTAGGTTCATTTATGCATCTCATAACCTGGGGACATACATCAAAAGAAAGGGTGAGCAGAAGGCCCAGTAAGGGAAACAGGCGAAACATTTTACATATGAACTTGAGATACAATAATAAAGTAATGAAAAGAACTTTAAGGCATGAGAATGAAATCATGAGGCATATCATAATAAAAATAACATTTTTCATAACTTGAAGATGTGGCTAAAACATTTAATATAGACAATCATGAACATATCACCAAGGTCCATCCCCAAGGTGTCATTTGAAAATTACCAAGGTTATTGACCAAGATATCATGAAAATTGTAATCTCTAGTGGTTACGTCATTACCAAATGCATTGGAGCGCTATCAGGGCGCACCCTTAAGTTTTCCTTTATTATAATATGAGCCACATATATCATCATCAAAAATTTCATAAATATCTCATATAGTATAAAATAAATGGGGTCCATTTCATAATCATAACGTTTTAAAAACTGCTTTAAAGACATGATCTTTACGTCACTTTTAAACCCACGGAAGGGGAGAGCGGGTTTCATTTATGTAAATCCCAGAATTTAAAATAGAACATTTTGGTATATATGTGAATACACCTGTAGAAATAAGAGCTTTGAGTATTCACTTTATAACATAAAGTAATTTTGAGAAAAGAGAGAGGCATTTTGGGACGAAAACTATGCAGCATAATGTCTATGATAGATGGTTTTAGAAAACATTGAAAAGAGAGGGGACATGGGTCACCCACTCAAAAATGATACATAAAACAGTAGGGGAATAGAATATAAAGTATTTAAGAACATGTTAATGAAATTTGAATGATATACCATATTAAATGAAGAACATGAAAGGAAGACAAAAAATAAGATTTCTCTTATGAGAATTCGGCAGCCTAACGACGTCACTTAAAACTTCCAAAAATGGATTGATGAGATCAAATAGGGTCTCTCATCATATAAACATAAATGATCAGTATGATAGATATATATATCATACCCCAACATAATAAAAAGGAACTTGAAATACTTGAAATGAAAATAGATCTTGAAAACGAGAAGGGTGAAAGAACCCCTTAGAAATTCGGCAGCCTAACGGTGTCACTTAAACTTCAACAAAAATGAATTGATGAGATCAAATAGGGACTCGCATCATATGAACATAAAATATCATTATGATATATTTATATATCATACCCCAACATAATAAATAGGAACATGAAATACTTGACAAGAAAATAGATCTTGAAAACGAGAAGGGTGGAAGAATCACTTAAACATTCGACAGCCTAACGCCGCCACTTAAAACTTCAAAATACTGAATTGAAGAGGTCAAATAGGGTCTCTCATCATATGAACATAAAAGATCAGTATGATAGATTTAGAGATCATACCCCAACATAATAAAAATTAACTTTCAAGACTTGACATGGAATTAGAACATTGAAAAAGGAGAATGGTGAAAGAACCACTTAAAAATTCGGCAGCCTAACGGCACCACTTAAAACTTCAAAATACTGAATTGAAGAGATCAAATGGGGTCTCTCATAATATGATAATAAAATATCAGTATGATAAATTAAGAGATAATACCCCAACATAATAATAAGGAACTTGAAATACATTAGATGAAAATATATCTTGAAAAAAAATGAGAAGGGAGAAAGAATCCGTTACAAAAATTTCGGCAGCCTAACGGTGCCACTTAAGACTTCATAAAACGAAATAATGAGAGTAAAAGGGGATCTCTCATTATATGAACATGAAAAGGGCAGTAATAGGAGTATAAAAGAATATCCTCCAACATAAGAACATGGAGCATAAAAGAATTGACATAAAAGAGATCACTTGAAAAGAAAGAGAGGGGTCAGATCCCTTACCTTAAAACGTAACTCTTAAAACTCAAAGGTTGGGACCTTGAGGTCCTGAGGGCACCTTGGTAGGACTCCTTGGGAGGTAATGAGACCAGAACTTCGTTGGGGGAGGGTGGGGAGACAAAATGGATGAGAGGATGGCTTGGTATTTATATAGAAAGTGAGGGGACAAGGCATTAATGGCCAAGGGACACCTCAAAAGTGGTTTTCTCAAAACCATGTGCTCTCCCAAGATATTTCGCATGAAGTTAGGCCACATGGGGCCCCCCATACAATAATTCATCACCTTTGGTCGACCATCCCTTAAAATATCTCATGATATCATCATGACAATGTTATGATGTCATTAAACATACCGAAACCCTAAAATTGTATTTTTAATATTCACTGAAAATTCAACCTTCTCAGAAAGATCCCAAAATTTCACCTTAACCAAATACCAATGCTATTATTTCAAAAATGAACTCCATTTTATAAAAATAATTTTCTAAATAATTTTAATTTATTTTTTAAATAAATACACTATTCACCGAAAATTCATTTTTTCAGAAAAAACCCCAAAAATTACCATAACATAATATTGGTGCTCTGAGTTAAAAAATGAAATCCATTTTATAAAAATAAATATTTTCAAATATTTTTAATTTAATTTTTATTTAAAAAACTCTATTCACTCGAAAAAACTAATACTTGAATAATAATTTATGAAACCGTTATTTAACCATTTTATTGAATCACATTACTTAATCAAGGTGCCTAGATTATATTAATACTTTCTTTAAGTGAGATTACTAATCCATTTGGACACATTACTAATCCTAATCATAAAATCACTATTCATAATTTACTATTCATCAAAAATTAAGTTGATCTTATTAGACTCTAAATTTCGTACTGAACATAATATTAGAAGACCATTTTTCAAAAATCATTACACATTTTTAATTATTTTAGGTTTACATAAACATTTTTAAAATATCCATTTTCTAAAATTCATCAAAAATATGCATACTATATTTATCCGGTCATTTGAAAATTCATAAACTTCATCATAAGAAGAAATCCCAATTTTTATTTAAAACAAAGGATTACACAAGGTAGTTATGGTCTCCTTACATAGCCCCTTATCACACCAGCATAGGACCTAAGTGTAAGGTGTGCTAAGGTGAGAGAATCCGAGGGAGGCTCGGCCAACATTGCACGAGTAGTAATTTCTATCAGTTTGAACTTCTCGCGAAGGCGATCCCGTTCTAGCTTCACACGATGAAGTTCATCTTGGGTTTGGTCCAGAGCGAAGCCCAGTGGTGCTACCTCCTTCCCAAGTTCTGTTAGATGGGCTTCGATCGGTCCAAGACTACTGGGTGAGGCCATCGAATCTTCTTTCTATATTAATTAACCAAGATTACTTGTATTTAGAGACAATAATCAAAACGTTTAGTTTCCAGCGGTCATATTGACCAATGGTCATATAACAGTCAAAACCCATCGGTCTCATTTTAATTATAATCATGTAATCAAATGAAACATTTTTGTTGAGTATAAAAAATAAAATAACACATAAAATTAGGAAACAAGATTTATTCAAAATTTCAGGTCGTTACAATAAACCCCAACCCTTCCCGGGATTTCTATCACCACTCTAGTGTATCTCATTCGATATAATCTTCCTAGAACTAGAGGAAACCTATGAAACACTACATAGAATGATGTCACTAAGAGGGTGGAAAACCAAATATAATATCCTAAACTAAGATCTTCTTAATGTTAAGATCCTTAAAAACCATCCCTGAATACAAGGACAGATAAAAATTATAGACTTGATTCCTCACCTCTATATGAATACCAATCTCAAGATTTTTGGCCCCAAAAACCTCATTATCATCCAATAATGGAACAAAGTAAATAAAATCCCCTAAACATGTCACATACTCATCTACCATCATCTACCCTAGTAAACATCTATAAACTCTTGATCATGATCCAAACTAAACACTTTGAGAAATAATTCCTCAAAGGAGATATCCTTGAAATCTTCCTATAATAAATCCTTATGTCTCCATTATTATACCATCACTCACCACCACATCGTGGAATGTACCTATAGTTTGAACACTAATAACATAACCGGATGACCATAATAAATCTCTATAAGTTTATAGATACCTTAAATTAACTCAATAAAATATTTGGAAACCTATGGTTCGCCATTAACTGAAAGGTTTGAAATATAATCAATCATTTTTGGTGCCTATGATGGGCACATCCACCCCCCTGAAAATATGTGTAAAACCCTAGGGTAAAGAGGCCTTGCTTCCTAAACCACTAGGGAATCTATATAATATTTCAGAGCTCCACCCTACTACCAATCTATAGGTATTGTTGGAGCATTCCCAGCATTGAGAGAAACCTCAATCTTATCCCATGGTAGAACTATGAGATTTTAACGAGGTGGAATTATCTAATATTCCAAGGGAGATACTCAAAAATATATTTAATAGCTGAAATATTAAAAATACTTAATCAATTAATAGGCTCACGCCCCCTCCCCAACCTAATGAAGCACAATGATGAGCTACCCAAAACCACTAGGCACAATCTGTTATAACCTACTTAACTGTTATGCACACATCATAGGGAATGCATGTTAGGCACAATAGTAATAATAAAAATGAATTACATTCCCATATTAAATTAATAAAATTTCATCAATGATATATTTTTAAAAACACCATATATATGATTAGTGGCATTTATTTATGTTAAACCTATCAATCACAAGAAATTACGTGTGTTAATTTTAATCCTATATTATTAACCATGATGTATAAAATCTCAGGATTTCCCCCATTAGTCCCTGGTAAAGTCCCATAAACTATAAATACACAATAACACACAAGAAAACATGAAATTATTTTGTTGCAACAAATAAAGTTAACCCAACATCCTCAGAACGCCATAGGTTCACTATACAATCACTGTAAAGGAAAAATATAGCTCCCATACTAGATACTATCCATCCTATATCCATTATAATAAACCCTAAATATTAATTTAAGAAAAAATCAATGGGACTTGATACCATTTTGTAACACTCCATCATGAATCATCCATTTCTAGGCTAATATTCTACATGAACTCAAGCATCCCACCCTATAAGTAAGATGTTTTTGGCTAGTGGTGAGCTCCTAAATGGCACATGAGGAGGCTATTCCTTAGTATCATTCATATATCACTATAATACATATAATAAAAACAATAATGAACTAATGAGTGATAATAAACATAATCAATGAATCAAATAAAGGGTAATTGATAATTCCAACATAACATTCCACAACATAATCACTTGAAATATAAAAGTTGTATATAGTAGTCAAAATGGATCCCCACATGTGGTGGATCAATGTACAAACATAAACAAAATAATAAAATATACATATAGGAATTATATAAAAGAATCCAAAGTATGTCCTAGTGTGGCCTCTATCCAACCCACTCTACCTACTCAATAGTTTGATTTAGGTCCCTTTCCCTTAGATGGATCCATGATCCTGAAGTCTTCAAGAAGATTATTATGACTATTCATGGTGAGAGAATAAACTCATTAGGAAACCACCAATACACCCTTAGAATAAACACAACAAGTGTATATAGGTGGGAGCATCAAGAAAAAATAAATATATAATTAAATAGTCAAATGCTAGGTCATCATACACTAACAAGGATTCCAGGAACTCTGACCTTACCCACTTCATCCTTATTCAGGAAGGAAAGTAAATCAGAACCGCAGAAACAAAGTTCTACCCTTGGCCTACTCTAACATATATGTCTCAAAATCTTCAAACAACATGGTCATTCCTCAATCACTCTAGTTGGTTATTTAATACACACTGACACATCGCAAGGGTTCCTAGAAGGTCCAAATAGAATCATGGACCCATCCCAAGGGTTCTAAAGAGGTTACATCATACACTTACAATAATAAATAACATGTGTAAACAAAATAACATGAAAAGGAAATAGAAACACCACCCATTCCCATAGGTCATATATCTAGGATAAACTACCCCCAACCAATCCTGAATATATTTCCTAATGTCAAATTTTCTAGGTGGACAACCCCTTTAATACACACAATTCCAATTATAAATCCCATATAAACAAGATTATACTCATTCCCCCATAAAAATAGTCTACCAAATATATATGAACCTACAATATCTCCAAAAAACCTCAAGTATAAGTCTTATAGACTACACCCACGCTCACATGAAAACTAAGTCATATAACTAAATAGAATCACCATAAAATGGTAAGGGACTCCCTACCTTAGGTTCTAAATATCTTAAACAACAAGTATAACCACCCATAAAAAATGGATACCCATAAAAATTATAGAACACTAAATCATTAATGTATTCTATAACTCAGACATTATAGATTGTATAAAAGGGAAAACATGAAACTAAGATAAACAGAGATTAAAGGCCTGTACAGTGTTAATTTTACTTGTATGAATCAAAACCAACCAACAACACATTAATAGGTGAAAAGAGAAGGTATAGGGAGTTAAAATATTTAAAAATAATCCTCATTGAAGCATAATCCAATAATGGGGTAAATGGAGAGGGTGTGGAATCCACAAAAGGAGGTTTGATGAAATTATAGATCTCCCCCTAATAAAACAATCCAAAATCCTGTAATTAAATATGTTATGGGTCATCACTTAAATAGTGGCCCCATGTAGCCATCAAGCATTATTTTTTTCCCACGGGCTAGACAATATTTCTACACTTGTTAGTTAATGACTTTACTAAAAATATTCTAGCTACTATGTCAACCTCTATTTTCCCAAGCCTAGTCATGATCAATCTCTAGACCCTAAACCCCAAGAATGAGAAAAAAACACATTTTTAAGATGAATTTTAAATTCTAATTCACTTGTGTCTTAATATATGTTACACCATTCATTAGTGGGATTATTCAACTAGGGTAAAAACCCCAGCGTGTAATCACTATATATGGTTCCAAAAATCTTCACCTCAACACATTTTCAAAGAACATGCACCCATGAACATGAAAAATGATACCACTATTATATTGTATGTTCTCTTCACTAGAAATATTATGTGATATTTTCAACTTAGGATTCAATTTCCCCATAATGTTTTTTCTTCTAAGGTCACCCAACCATTCCTGTAAAATTCCTTGGTATTTGGTCTATATTTTTGACCTTATTCTTAGGTGGACTAGAATCATCCTACTCCCCTAGGTGGGAACCTGTTTCATATGGTAATGGATCATCCTAGGTCATCCATGGGAGTTCTTATTCAACACTTGAAAACATAATTTGGGAAATTACTTCATATAGCCCCAAAATTTGCATTATTCTTATTGGGGATGGCATGTAGATTCCATTCTAGGACTTATATGAGGTGCTTGGAACATAAATTTTATTTATTTATCAGTAATTTATTCACCTAAAAAATGGGGTTTATTATATATTTATCTCTATAGTGGTGAACATAAGTTTGAGAATAGAAAATTCTTGGCTGTGTATAAGTATGAATGGGGATGTTTACATGTGATGTATATGGGTGGAATCCTGTGTTCAGAATTCATCATGTTAAATAATAAACACATAATTCCTTATTAGGAATTATAAACATATAAATAAATATTTGAAATAATACATGTATAACTGAAAAGTTTTACTCACTTAGTGATTTTATTTATTTTCCGAGTAGTTGATAATTGTCCAACCACTTAAATGAATGGTTCTTGTTGTATTTATAGGTAGATGACTTTTATGTTCCAAATGTTTGGTCATCGTAACCCAATGGTATCATATGTGGAAAAATCTATTCTCTTCTAGTTTTGTAGAATAAGGAACAAAAATTAAATCATGTAGAAGTTGGTATACAATATCTAGGTCCTAGATACTAGTGCATGAAGGTAGTTAAGTGAAACAAATCATGAGTTACATTCATATTATATAGTTTTTCCAACTCCATTATTCCATGGAAATACAGGATTCATACATAGAAAACCACATTTATAGGTATGGGGTTCATATTATAACATGATGTTTTACATATTTACATTTTTTGTGTCCAATATTTTTATACATAATTCAACATTTGTGGAATCAAAAGTATATATTTACATTATTTTCATTCCAAATTTCATCAAAATAATTATCAGACTTCTAAAAACCATATCTTTGGATTTGAGTGTGACTTTTAGGTCTAAAAGTTGTTAAATCAAATATAATATAATGGTTTTAAACATGGATATTAGGATTACCCATATACAATGTTTTGTAGAGGAAATATATTTTAAAGTAACGAAAAATATATTAAAATATTTCAAGGAACATTTCCTTCAATAATGGATATGATTCAGGAAGAAATCCCCATATAAGATTATCACCACCATATCACCATATTATGATATTTTGAAGTATTTCCTCCCATTGGGAAATGAGAAATCATGTAGTACATGGAGTCCCCTTTTGTTTATAATCTATGGGTTGAGTTCCCCCTTGGATTCATGTCATCCAATGTGAGGATAATATCATAGTTTACATAATAATTTTACACCCCATTTTCCCTTATAGATACCCCTCGGGATGGGATTCATTTTGGATGAAAAGTATCTAATTATTACGAACCATTTAGCACTTTAAAACCCATTTTATGACTCAAAATAGTTCATGAAACTAAATCTATTAGAAGAGTATTTATAAGAGAATAATATCAACTTGAGTATTATACTATTATAATATCCTAGCATGAAAATTATATCAATTCAATTCATTTGTGTCTAAGATGATAATCTTGGATCACTCTATTTATTAATCAAAGGAGGATTCCAAATTAATGAATTTGTTAGCAAGTGGGGGATCTTGACTCGTGGAATTTTGTTTCCAATAAGAGAATATCAACTTAATAATTTTGATACCAATACGTGGATCTCAACTCAAATATTTTTGGACTATGATGAGGATATGAACTCAATGTGTTTGTTAACAAGAGAAAGAATCATGAATCAAGGTATTCGATACAAGGAGGGGAATCTCAAATCAAAGAATTTTGGAACTTTCAAAGGAATATCTACTCATGAAATTTTGAAAACCAATATGAGGTTCTAAAATTCATGACATTTGGAACAAATAAGAGGATCTTGACTCAAGGAATTTTAGAAAACCAATACGAGGAAGTTGAATCCTAGTATTTTGGAATGAAGATGTAAATATCAACTCGAGGTATTTGGGACCAAGAGGATGATCTCAACTCAAGTTTATTTGGGTTTCCAATTAAATAAAATTGACTCAAATAATTATAGAAACTTGGTGAATGATCTAGAATAAATTTATTTAAGGATTCCAAGAGGATTATATCAACTCAAGGATCATGGGTTTTTAGTTAAACAAAAGATTAATAACATGATATTAAGGTCATATAGCTTTAAACAATATGTTCTGAAGGTTATTCTAATGTGATAAAAATCAAAATTATTTATGGGGAAAATATGTTGTCCAAATATATGGTGAAGTATACAAAACCAAATGTGAACTGATAAATCCATATACTAGGACGACATGAGGAATATGATGTAGATAAAACTTATGATAGGGTTTGAGATAGGTGACTTAGATATCACTACATATCCCATAATAACAACAGTCTATACAAATGTATTTATTAATTTGGAATAATTTTATGTTTTCCTAGAGTAGGGATGATTTAAAATACCTAATATGAATTGCTAAACATATAAAAAACAATTTAAAAATAAAATTGGATAGAGGATGATACATTTCCTTGGTTAGAGGATAATGGATAAAACCAGATGTGAAGTGGGAAGTGTTTGAATACAAGGGTTGAATAAGGGATAGTGTTATAAATAATTTTATAGTAGGGTCTGGGATATGAAATTTGGACATTGCTATATAACATATGAGAAAAAACATCATTCCACCTATAGTTATAAAAAATGGGTTATTTTATGCTAGTTTATGGTCACTAAAGGAAATATGATGTGAATAATGATTCCACACTCTAGAAATTATTTCATATATTAGGTTCTCAATAAGGATATTTGGACATATTTATTAGACCACTCTAACTAGTTCAAGGTCATTAGGTGTGGACCAAATTTTAGTCAATTTAAGGTTATTTGATGAAAACCATACAGTGTAAAATTTAACGTCATAAAATTTAGGCTATTTTTATAAGTATATTGTTTAATATATTTTATATTCTTATTATAAGGATTTTTGAACTTGACATTAATTTATGTGAAGTATTTATTGAGAAACCATGAATTGCGGGAGGAGTGATACACTCTTATGTTTCATTTAATTATGGAATATACTCACAAAGTGGTGAATATTAACTCTATGATATTGGTTTTAATAGGATGATATAAAAAAATAGTAATTTGGGGTTTTCAAAGAAGATAATATTAACACGAGGCTATTGTATTCAAATAGAGAAATACACAGGCTTAAAGGGGTACAAGGGTGAGAAATCATAATCATGATTTGAAAATTGGTATGATGTATCAATATATAACAACAGGGGTATTGGGATCCTTTTTAACAATTGGGTTATGGAAATGGAAAATCATAACATAAGAATGTTTGAGTTAAAAATGGGATATAGTGATAAGTGGGATTAGATTGACCATTTGTAATGGAAATACCACCACCACACTATTGAAAAATAATCTATAAAATTTGGACCACCTTTCTTAAAGGAAATTGATATTCCATATAGGTTATTCAGTGTCTCAAAGGAAATTTTTTTGTTCAACATATAATGGGAGGTCTTTTCAATTATATAAATTGACCTATTACTAATTGCTATGAAAGTGTAAACTAATAATAGAATATTGAATTAAGGATTTTTTTATGGTGATTTTGAAGGAAAAGTATGTAGTAGATTTATAATGAAATTTGTGGTAAAATTGATTAGATTGTATTTACCATAACCTATTTACCTAGAGTCGGTGCATTATTACCTTACATTGGCATGATCACAAGAGATAAAGTCTTGAATTGCGGATTAGTGTAGTAGCTTTAGAAGTAATAGATACATACATAAGTTTTACATTACATTTTGAAATAGAAACGAACATTGTGTCCCCTTTGAAAACAGTCAAATACCTTAGCCTATTATTGAATGATAATAATAATATACTTCTTCACATCCTAGGAAATATAAAACATAACAATGAAGTGATCTCAAATACTCCGCAAGGATAAAAATATTACAGAAAATATCATAAATATTAATAAACATTTAAGGAAATGTGTAAGACTAAAACAAAATCCTTTTAAACATAAACATCAGAATAATATGGAAAAGATAAATATGATAATTCCATTTATGAATTCAAATGGATATTATACTAGTCAAATAAACACATGAAATACCAATAGTTAATTTGATAATGATGGAATACATAATGTCAGACATCATAACCATATACTCAAGGCCTCATGCCAAGCCCACAAATAATAATTTTTTCAAGGTCTTGTGACACGACACTAGTTTGTCTTATAAGACCTACCGATGCATCGAGGGGCTATAGAGGGCCCCTCCTGTCACTTACTACATCCAATATATTCCTCATATGAAAAGGACGAAACATAATATAAACATTTGTATTAAAACTAGATTATAAAATTTCAATACTTTAACCATATACCATGAATGGTATAAAAATAGTACACCCATAGTCAAACATATCACCAAACGTTCAATACAATATGGAAGATTATATAATAGTAAATCAACTTAAAACAAGTATAAAATCCAACAAAGGATGTTGACATAGATGAAATTAAGACGATTTGATAGAAATATATCTTTATATTTTGAAATCATTTAAAAGTATGGTACTTACAAAAGAAAAAAATTATTTTAAAAATATTATTATAATCTTTTAAGGGAATCTTCGATGGTTTATAATGGTGTAAAATAGCCTCACCCACCGTATAAGTTAAAAATAAATTTTTTCCTTAATATATCGAAAATGTCATAAAGTACCTTGTTTGGAAAGTGATGGAAAGATTCATTTCAAACCATTTTTTAAAAATTAGAATGATGGTATTGATTAATTTAACCCATAGTCTAGTAAATAGTAAAAATGTTTTGAAATAAATTTTTAAGAAACACAAATGTAAATGATAAAGAGGTCCTAGTAGATACTCATGTATAAACAACCTTGGATAATAAAGAGATTGTAAAATTAACCCTTACCTTGTAAATTTACTTAGTTGTGGGTATTTAAACATCCCTCATAATAGGGAAATTATTGTTGTTAAATTATACAATAACCACATACAAAAATATTATATGATATTTGATCTTCTAATATTACGTTGTCAATGATATTTCAGTAGTATCATTTTTTTGGGTGTTAACTGATCTGTTTTTATTTATATGTTTGGTTAAGTATGTCATATTTATTATGGATAGGATGTATTTGATTTATATACAGAATGATATTATGTTCTTAAAAATTATTTCTAATCATCAAATGAAAATATTTCTTTAGTGGTTACAATGTGAAACGAAATCACATCGCCTTCTGGAGACGACAAGCCGTACGTGCGCACGAGTGACAATATCATTCTATTATTGGTGAAATAGTATTTAATTGGACAGTATATTATATATTAAAAAATCATTAAGATGTTATATTTATTATTCAAATTATTTATACTCATTATTATTCCCATAAAAATAATTATGTGTTGAATAAAAACTACACCATGACGTGGAGATGGTAAGCCGTATGTACGCACATATTGTGGCTTTTTCATTCATAGGATGGACAGAATAATGAATATGGTTGTACCATATTTATTATAAAATCTCATTATTTAGAAGATAAAGGAGTCATTATTTTAGTATGGAAACAAAAAAGAAAGAGGAAGTGGAAGTAGAAAAGAACTTTGAAAGAGGTGATGAAGTAATTACCTATTCTTCGGATTGTTCCTCTTGATTTGAATAGAAGGGATCCTTACGTTGTCCTTCTGATCAAAGTGAGGCATCTAGGTTTAAGTGATAGGTAGTTGGTAGGATATTTGAGCATGGGTTGGGTGATCCAAAAGGTTTTGGAGGTGTTAAATTAAGATAAAGCGATGTACCTTTTTATAAGAGAGGTGATGGTCACTTTAAGAAAAGATTGAAATATTATTTTATAATAAAATAATTTTAAGTTTCTAATAGATAGAAATGTATTTATTTCGAGGATAAGGTAGGTATGGGAAGAAAATATCTCAACCAATGGGTTTTAGACATGTTTTGATCACTATATTAACCATATATTTTAGAGTTAACTCTTAGTTAAATAGCTTAACATTTAACATATCTTCTTGTATTTTTATATTACATGGTTAATGAAATTATTATAAAATTCCAAGAGAACATAAAGTGGTTCTTTAATGAAATATATATCATTATATAAGTACTTTGGCCAAAACATAATTTTTTAGTACTATTATATATTTTAATAAAATATTATTTGTTTTAAAAACGCATTTATGTCAATTTTGGAACTATTTAGTATTTGGTTTTTTTGAAAGTCATAAAAACATGATTAATTAGAAAAAATTCATTTAATAAACACTAACATGTCATACTAACCTTGAAAATTTTCAGAATTCATCAAAACTCTCAATTTACAATTAGTTTAATATTTGTAACATCAATTATTTTATTGTTTCATTAATAATGTTATTTCTGCATCATCATTGTGTCATTAATAAATCTAAGTATTCAATATATAAAAATTATAAATAAAATTTCAAGATGTATTAAATCATTTTATCTTTCTAATTAATATTTTTAGTCGAATTTATCTTATGTGTAACACTATATTAAAAATGTTTTAGTTATTAAACCTTGAATTTAACACTTTTAACTCTTCTTTAAATAAAATATAATAAATGTCCTAATATAATCTGTGTGGATCAAATTGAATCATATTTTTGTCCTAAGGTTCATTTTGGCCTAAATAAAAATATCCAATAAAATTAGGACATGTGTTGGGGTAATTATAATATCATTTTTACCTTTAATCACCCTATTTACTTTTAACCCTGGTAAATAAAATTCAAAAGTTACTATTTACCAAAAATTATTTTCATCATATTGAACCACATTTCACTTACTGATATCAACAGTTTCTCTCGGATTTTTGAAATTCAATTCACATAAGTGGTAAAATTGCGTTTTATGAAAATTCGCAAATGTACCTAGAAGGTGGGTAAAAGGCATTAAATAGTTCAATAAAATTATATATATATATATGGTTATTATAAAATGACTCCAATAAATTAGATTAGACTAATATATGTATTATGTATCTATTTTTAAATAAATTAAATTTAAATAAAATAAATAATTATTTAAATAAAAAGTTGGTTTTAAACAATAACGCAGTGTTTTTCTTTATTCATCAATAATTGAATGTTTTTAGAAAAATACCAAATATTCAGCCTAAGATAATTTTGATATTCCAAATCAAAAAATGAATTCCATTTTGAAAAATAAAATTTATAAAATTTCAAAAATTGGGTATTAATATTCATAACATTTAGTTTGATTGGTCATGGTGTGCTAGAACTCGAAGTTGCGTACAACGCAAGATATTTTATTTTTGAAAGAGAAGCGTATTATTGAAACTTGGGGTGTTGTATTATTCCCTCATTCAAATAATTTTATCCTCAAAAATTCTATAATATTACTGCATAAAAAGATTTGGGTGGTTATTCATTATATGTTCCTCAGGTTCTCACATTGCCTCTTCCATTTTATGGTTTCTCTAAAGATCTTTTACCAGATGAGTCGTCTGGTTTTTCAACACTTTTTCTCTGCTATCAAGAATCTTGATAGGCTCTTCACAAAAAGACAGATCGGGTTCCAGTTCTAATTCGTCATAGGTGAGTACATGCATTGGGTCAGGCATGTATTTTCTCAATAGTGATATGTGGAACACATCATGAACTTTAAAGAGACTTGGAGGCATTTCCATATGAGAAGCTACAACTCCAATTCAGTCTAGAATTTCGAAAGGTCTGACATACCTGGGACTCAATTTACCCTTCTTACCGAATCATACAACACCCTTACATGGATATACCTTCAAGAAAACATGATCTCATACATGAAATTACAAATCTTTCCTTCAGTTATCGGTATAGCTCTTTTAACTATTTGAGCTACTTTGATGTGGTTTTGGATAATCTTCACCTTTTCCATTTTTTTCTCAATAGGGTTTGGGCCTACGAGTTTTATTTCACCAACATCATTCCAACAAGTTGGTGTGCGGCATCTCTTTCCATATAACACTTCATATGGTGTCATATGAATACTTGAATGGAAGCTATTGTTTTAGGAAAATTATACCAGAGGTAAATACCGATCCCACATACCTTGAAAGTAAACTGAGAGAGATATCGACATTTATTTTAATGTTTGAATAGTCTGTTCTGACTGTCCATCAGTTTGAGGGTGGTAGTAGTTTCTCAAATTAAGATCAGTATACAGGGCTTTCTAAAGACTTTTCCATAATAATGATGTAAAATGGGGATCACGATCAGAAACAATCAATAGGGGAACACCATGAAGTCTTAAAAAATCATTAATATATAGTCTTACTAAACTTTCAAGTAGTAAATCTTCTTTTATAGAAATAAAATTTGCTGACTTGGTAAGACGATCAACAATAACCCATATTTCATTATTCCTTATAGGAGTATTTGGTAGCCCCCTGACAAAGTCCATTGTAAAATCATACCATTTCCACTCAGGTATGGGAAGAGGTTGCATGAATCCTCTAGGATGTTGTCTTCCAGCCTTAACCCATTGGTAAACCATACATCATGACACATAATCAGAAATATCCCTCTACATGTTATCCCACCAAAAATGATCCTTCAAATCTCTATACATCTTAGTTTTACCAGGGTTTATAGAGAAATTAGATCTATGCACATCATCCAATAGTTCCCTTTTTAGATCAGGTATATCGAGAACACAAAGTTTCTTCCCAAATATCAAAATTCAATCTTCATATACAATATAGATCAATATCCCATCATTCACAGCTTGAATTTTTTTTCAAACTCCTCACCATCAGTCTGAGAACTTTTTATCCTTTCTAGTAAAGAGGGTTTTTAAACCATTTGAAAAAGTATCGATGTTTCACCTTCCATGATTATTCCCATATCCATCATTACTAGATCCATGAACATTGGATTCCTTTAAATTCTCATCTTATTCAAAACCCCATGATCCTTTCTACTCAAAGAATCTTTCACCTTATTTGCCTTCCCTGGGTGGTAGTGTATAGTGTAAACATAATCCTTGAATAGTTCAAGCCATCATCTTTTCATCATGTTGAGTTATTTGTGTGAGAAAATATACATACAACTCTTTTGGTTGGTATATATCTCACATTTTTCACCATAGAGATAGTGTTTCCATATCTTTAAAGAAACTATTACAGCTTCTAACTCAATTTCATGAGTAGGATAGTTTTTCATGAATTTTTAGCTTCCGTGATTCATAGGAAATAACTCTATCATTCTGTAGAAGGACACAACCATGTACATTCATTTAATCATCATTATAAATAACAAACCCATAATTCCATGATGGTAGAGTCAAGATAGGATCATTGAATAATATTCTCTTCATTTCTTCAAAACATTATTCACACTCTTTTGTCCAAAACAATTTAACCCTTTTACGTGTCATCTAGGTTAATGGTTTAGCCAACCAGGAAAGGTTTTGGACGAAACACTGATAATAACCTTCTAAACCAATAAAACTGCATACCTTAGTTAAACTCGTAAGTACTGGACATTCTTATAATGCTATTATATTGGAAGGATCAATAGAGATTCCATCCTTAGAGACAATGTGGCCAAGAAAAGAAATATCCTAAATCCAAAATTCGCACTTGCTAAACATCCCATATAATTCATTTATTCTAAGTGTATTTAGAATAGTGCACTACTGATACTCATGATCTTCGTATCCTGTAGAGTATACCAAGATATCATCAATAAATACCACTACAAATTCATCAAGATATTCTTTGAAAACACTATTCTTTAGATCTATGAAGATAGGGGGTTCATTAGTTAGTCCAAAAGGCATTACTGTAAATTTTTAATGCCCATACCCTATAAGAAATGCTGTCTTCAAAATGTCTTCCTTATTCACACAGAACTGATGATATCTAGATCAGAGGTCAATCTTTGAAAAATATTGAGCTCAATGAATTTGATTGAATAAATCATTAATGCGAGTTAGGGGATACTCGTTCTTTATTGTTATAGCATTGATCTATTTGTAGTTAATTCAAAACCCCATAGATCCATCTTTCTTCTTAATAAAAGAATAGGGGCTCCCAATGGAGAAACACTAGGGTGAATAAATCCTTTATTACTCAATTCATCTAGTTGTTTCTGTATTTCCACTAATTCCATAGTGGCCATTCTATAAAGGGTCTATGATATGAGCCTCGAACCTAGAATTAAATCAATGGAAAACTCAATTTCTAATAATGGAGGATTTCTAGGTAATTCTTCTGGAACACATCAACATATGGTTTCACAATATGTAAATCCTCTATTTGAACATTCCTTTCCTCGCCCTTAGTCATTTCACATTCTTCATCCCTAATAATTGAATTTACTAGAGCGACTAGGGGTGGATCTAGATGAGAATCAGATTGTGATGTTTCTTCTCTAATGATAAGGTATTCCTTATCATCTTAAAGAATTGTAACCTCCTTCTTCTTACAATAAATTTTTGCATCATTGTCTAAAATCCAATCCATAACGAGGATTATATCAAATTAAATCATGGGTATGATGATGAGATCAGTAGATAAAGAACATTTATATTCCATAATGGTAACTGATTCACAAAACATTTTTCAATGATACTTCCTTACATGTTTTGACTGACAACTCCCTTGTTAAATGAAATTATAAACATATAATTTTCTTAAAAACTAGGAAGATATGAAAGAATTAGATAATAAAGAATCAAATAAATCATTGGCTAAATTTGAGTAAATGATTAATGTACCTACCACCATAACATTCGAAACTTCAACCTATGCTGTTGTGATCGCATAAGCTTGGACTTCCTCCCTTTGCCTTTTCTAAGGTATGTTTCTTTGAAGCTTAGGATATTCATTTGCATAATTACCCATTTGTTTTTACAAATTTATCATTCAACATTGACAGAATCTTTCTTCCCTTTGCAATCATGAGCTTGGTGGCCTTTTTCTCCACAGTTGTAACAGACTCACATTCCATTTAGGAAAGTACCAGGGTGTTTCTTCCCACATTTACTACATGGTAAAAATTAAACTTTTCCCTTCTTCACCTTATTTATTTTTCCAGAGTGATCAGCAGATCTGTTCTTCTCTTACCTTGCTTTAAAGTTATACGACTTTGAGAATTCCCTTCTGTCTTGATAGCCCAAGAGATTATATCTTCGTATGATGAGAAGGATTGTGAGACTAATGCTCATTGGAGAAATGGTTTTAACCCATAATAGAATTGATCAATCTTACTTCTTGGGTTATGTATAAAATCTACAGCATTCCGTTCTAACCTTGTAAATTTCACATCATACTTTTCAACATTCTTATCCTCCTTTTTCCTCAGACTTAGAAATTTCCTTTCCATATTCGTTCGATGTTCACGGGGAAATTATTTTTCTAAGAAATGATCTTTATGCTCTCTTCATTCCATATTTGATACTTCTTCATCTTCGTTTTTGTTTTGAATAAATGACCACCATTGATCTGCATCTTATGTGAGGTGATAAACTTCCATGAAAACATTTTCCCTTTCGCTACTCCCTAAAGCATAAAATATTTTCTCTAAGGAACATACCCATGCTCAGCTAAAAATATATTTTTTGTCCCATTGAATTTTGGTGGTTGTTTCATCATGAAGTGGTCTAACATTGATCCTTCGTGTCGTGGATTAGGGGGATCCATACATGTAAGGTTATTATTCATAACCTGATTGAGTTGTCCCAGTATGGTTATAAGTTGTTCAACACTTATGGCATCACCATCTCCACTATAATTATCATGAGTTAGAGTTAAATCCCTACATGGATTACATGCATTGATTCGGTTTACATCCCTTCCACTAGGTTCAATTTCTGAACAATGGTATACACTAGATTAGTTTATGAATCACAATACATAATTCCAAACTAGTAAAATACCTAACATAAATTGAACTGTTTCTTCATATAATCCAGAAACATAAAATAATGTTTTCTTTGAGGAATTATTTACTCATAAATCCTTCATAATGTCTTGTAAATAAATTATTAATTATCGTAATCATATCCCAAGGAGTGTCGTAACAAAGAGTGCTGCAAGGCCCGTTGTCGTGCACCAGTTCCCGTTCAAGCATAGCTCAAAGCAGTGTTTTTAGGTTTTACCCCTAGATACATCTATGCCAGAGCCGCCTCTACCTGCTCATATCCAGACAAGGATGTATTGCTTGTAAAATTCACTAAATCACTACATTACCAAAATTCTATAAAGTTCTTATATACTAATCCACAAAGTCTATCTTAGGGTAATGTTATCTAATTAGAGTTTTTCTAAATCTAGTTTCCAAGGATTGTACTAAACTTCCTCTGATACCAATTGTAATGCCCCAAACCTAGTTACCCAGATTTAGTGCATTATTACATAACATTGGCATGATCATAAGAGATCATGTCTCAAAAGACCGATCAGTTTAGTAGGCTTGGAATTACATGATACATATATAAGTTTTAAGTTACATTCTGAAAAGTAAAAATAACAACATTGTGTTTCCTTTGAACACACTCATATCCCTTATCCTATTTTTGCAGGTTAATCATAATATACTTCTTCACATCCGGGGAAAAATTTAACATAAGAAATGGGTGAGCTCAGATGCTCAGTAAGGATAACAATATAGCAGAAACTATCATAAATAGGCATAAACATTTAATGCAATGTATAAGACTAATAAAATCCTTTTAAACATTAAATTCGGCATAATATGGAAAATATAAATCAAATTATTCCATTTACTTATTCACATGGATATTCAACAATTCAAATAATCACATGTAATATCAATTTCTAATTTCATAATTATGGAATGCATAATTCAAGACAACATAACCACATAGTCAAGGCCTCATGCAAAGACTACAAATGATAAATTTTTCAAGGCCTTATGCCAGAACACAAGTTTGTCTCATGAGACATACCGATACATCGAGGGGCTATATCAGACCCCACCCATCCCTTACTACGTCCAATGCATTCCTCATATGAAAAGGTTGAAACATAATATAAAAATTCATATTAACACTAGCATACAAAATGTTAATACTTTAACCAGAAAACATGAATGGTATAAAAATAGCTCATCCATAGTCAAACATATAAAAAAACATTCAATATTATATGAAATATTCTTTCATAATAAATCAATTTCAAACAAGTGTAAAATCCAACAAAGGATGTTGACAAAGATGAAATCCAAACTATTTGAGAGATATATATCTTTCTATTTTGAAATAATTTAAAATTCACGTAATTATAAAAGAAAAATTTTAATTTAAAAATATTTTGATAAGCTTCTAAGGGAATATTATAAGGTTTATAATAGCAAAAAATAGTCGTACCCTCCGTTTAAGTTAAAAAAACATTCTTTTCTTAATTTGTCAAAAAGGTCATTAAGTACCTTGTTTGGAAAGCGATGGAAATATTCCTTTCAAACCATTTTATAAAAAGTCAAATGAGGGTGTAAATGAATTTGACCCATAGTCTAGTAAATAGTAAAAAAAATTAAATAAATTTTTAAGAAACCCAGATGTGTATGATAAAGAGGTCCCAATAGATACTCACGTATAAAAACCTCAGATAATAATGAGATTGTAAAATTAAACCTTACGTTGTTCCTTTCCTTAGTCATGGGTATATTAACCTCTTGTATAATGGTGAAATCATTATTATTAAATTATAAATGAACCACATACATAAATATGATATCATATATGATCTTCTAATATTGCTTTGTAAATGATATTTCAGTAGTATCATTGTTTTGGGTTTTAACTGATTCGTTTTCCTTTATATGTTTTATTACGTAATTCATGTTTGTTATGGATAGGATTTATTTGATTAATATAAAAAATTATATTAAGTTATTAAACTTTTTTTGAATCATCAAAGGAAAATTATTCTTGAATGGTTATGATGGGAAATGAAATATCATCGCATCGTGGAGTCGGTAAGCTCTACGTATGCACGAGTGATAATATCAATATATTAGTTGGGAAATCGTATGTAGTTAGATGGAATATTATATATAAAGAATAATTTAAATTTTATATTTATTATTTACATCGGTTATACTCATTATCATACCCATCCAAATAATGAAGTGTTGAATAACAAACTACACCACGACGTGGTGACGGTAAGCCGTACGTACACACGTATGATGACTTTGACATTCATAGGATGGATAGAATAATAAATATGGTCATACCATATCTATAATAAAATCTCAGTATGTATAAGGTACTAGATTTATTATTTTATAATGGAAAAAATAAAGAAAGATTAAGTGGAAGAAGAAAATAACTTTGAAAGAGGTGATGAAGTAATTACCTCTTCTTTGATTCTTCTTTTTAATTTGAACAAAAGGGCTCCACAGGCTGGATTTCTGATCAAAGTAAGGCATCTAGGTTGAATTGAGGGTAGTTGGGAGGATATTTGTGTAGGTATTGGCTAAAACAAAAGTCTTTGGAGTTGTCAAATTAAGAGAAAGGGAATTACCCTTTTATAAGAGAGTCAGGGTCACTTTAGGAAAATCTGGAAATATTATTTTATTATAAAATCATTTTCGGTTTCTAATAGCTCAAAATGAATTTATTTGAAGTCTAAGGTGGGGATGGATCGAAAAAATCTCAACCAATTGGTTTTAGACAAGTTTAGATCACCATATTAACCTTATCTTATATATTTAACTCATAGTTAAATAGTTTCACATTTAACATGCCTTCTTGTATTTTAGTATTACATGGTTAATAAACATACTATAAAATGCCAAGAAGACTGAAAGTGGTTATTTAATAAAATATAGATAATTATGCAAGTCCTTGGGCCGAACCTTATATTTTTTGGACTATTATATAATTTAATAAAATAATAATTGTTTTAAAAACTCATTTATGTCAATTTTGACACTATTAATATTTGGTTTTTGTGAAAGTCGTAAAAACATGATTAAGTTGAAACAAATTCATTTAATCTTCCCTAACATTTCATATTAACCTAAATAATTCGTATAATGCATCAAAAGCCTCAATTTATATTTATTGTAATATTTATAACATCAATTATTTTAGTCTTTCATTAATAAGGTAATTACTGCATCATCATTTCTAGGGTCAAGTTTCTATCCCTGTATAATTTTTTAATACTCTCCCTACCATTTCCTAAGCCATGAAAGAGAATCTAATAGTGGGAGAATATTCCAACATTAATCATGTTTCCCATAATAGGTTCTAAAACAGATGAGTCATTGTTTCTTTTTATATAGTTCTTGAATAAATTTTTTTCCTATTTGGGGAATTGAAATTCTTAGAGAGAAGATACTTTACTTTTTCTAAGGGCTCACTTTTTGGATTTTTAACTCATTGAGTCTTATTTGTTTTTTTTTCAATTTGACATCTTTCAAATTGGGTTAAAGATTATATATGTTCAGGGTCATGAATCCTTGAATAAAAACTTTTCTTCTAGTTTAAGGTCTTATAGGTTGGATTAATTCATTAATAAAGATTAAGGTTATATAAATTTTAAAAAATGTGAGGCATAACATCCATTGATAAGGGAATAGTTAACCAAACTGAACATTGAAGATGACATGAGATGTGGTGGGAGAAAAAAACCCATAGTTTAATAAAATGTGTAAGATATTTATTTTCCAACAACTTTTCCTAGGAGTGATGTGGAATATACAAAGAAAAGGGAAGGATTGACTCGATGAAAATTAGTCGACCCAACTCTGGTATAAGAAACCTCAAGGGGGGTTTAGCTGAAAATTTATAATTTAGTCCAGGATAGGTGATCTAGACACCAATTTTCATTCTATGTAAATTTCAGGGGATAAATATATATTTCTTGAAAGAAGGAAAATATGTTATCCAAGCATATTGTTAATAGAGGACAAGACAATGTAATTTGGTGTGCCCATAATTTAGGACCATATAAAGAATGAAATGAAAGAGGAATTTTTGGATTTACCTAGGATAAAGGACCCAAGAGATTCTATATATCTCTTTGTAACATGAATAAAACCTCACATGGTATTAATTAGTTGAATTTTTATTCTGTTTTTTGATCAGAATGAGAGGGATGACTTTTGTTTATAAATTGGATAGGAAATTTGATTATTATTTTATAGTGGCCCAGTGTTAGGCCATTGTAGAAAACCTGAAATGAATGTGTAAGTTATTTATTAATAAATCTTACATGGATCAATATATTACATAAGGATATTGGGTTACATAGAATAGACAACTTCAAGAATCTTATGTTTATAAGACATGAAACACATGTTGTTCAGATTGAGGTAATCCATTGAGGACCATACAACACATGATTTTAAATCACATGGTATGGACATTATATTGTGAATTTTAGGGTATTGAAATAAGGATTTTGTTTCATGTAGTTTATCTTCTATGGAAAAATTATTTTAAAGATAATGTTAATTTTCATGTATGATAACTTTATATTAGAGTGATGATGGCTCACCTAAATGTTGCATGAATCTTGAGATTCACTAATTCAAATAATGTTTTATCTATTTTTTTATAAATCCCATTATTACAAATAATCCTTGTAATTTATCTTTCAAGTGTTTTTGGTAGGGGTAATAATAAATATGATCATTTGAAAATTACTCCTCATGATTCTTAATTTCTGAAATCTTAATGATTGTCATACTCTAAAGAGATATTGAAATAAGTGGACATGTGATTAGGTCTAAAGGAATAGATCTTGATTATACTATCTTTGAGAGTAGTATTAACATGTTTCCTTTATAATCTTTTTGTTTCCTACTTGGGTTGATCTTTTGGATGAAATCGATGCTTAAATATTTCTACCTTTACTCATCCATCATCTATATTCTTTCGAAGAAAATTTTTAAACATGGTGTACTCCTTATTTTTTTACCCTATCAATTGATGGTAGTGGATGAAATTGACAGGGTATCTCTGATTAACCATATTATGACACTTTACCCTCAAAATCAATATCAAAATATTTTTTAAGGAAATTCTTAAGTACCCATGAACTATCATTAGATGAAATGAATGCACTATATTTTATATTTTCATTTTATGTTTGAAAATTCATTTCCAATGTATGTCATATATACTTCGGTAAGTATGTGAACATAGATGAAGTAATTATTTGGGTTATAATGCTTTAATATGGATTGAGTGGTTTCTAGATGTTTATGTTGTTTGTTCCTAGGAAATTGATGGGGATTCCCAAATCTTGACTAACATTGTCTTTATTAGAGGATATATAGAGATCAAAAATGGCCACAACACATAGAAATAATGTGGTACAAATATCAGTCTTACTTCTACCTCCTTCTATGAGATGAACCTTATAGACCTTAAGTATGGAATAAGATCTTGAGGATAGGGATTATATAATATACCCCCATAAATTAGTCTTTAGAGATTGGAATTATAGGAATCTCGACCCCCAAACTAATATAATATTCATTGTTATAATAACCTCTTGTTCTTTAACAAGATATTAAACCTAAAAAATAAACAATCAATAAAAAAATATAATAAATAGGGAATGAATAACATACACAAATAACATGGGATAAATGCTAGTTATACTCCAACAGTAAAACACTATATTTTTTAATAAGGGATAAATTGAGTTAAATGGAGAAACTGTAACATCCGTTAATCTTACCCAGCCTAAGATGCATTGGAATTCATCCATACAAATCCAATTAGTCGCCTTATTAAATAAACTTTGGAACGTTTCTGTAAAAACAATGTCCTATAGTAAGCACTCTGTGGGGTATTCCCCCCATGGGGGAAATGTTTTCCCATCCTCTCTTATTATAATTATTTATTAACATATATTTCATTATTTTTTACTCAAAATATGTGTTACTCATCTTAAACTTGTCTTCTCCCTAGTGTATGTGTCTGGTCAATCCTCCTTCGACATTCCTACAGTTTTATGTAATTATTATCGCCACTACATCTACTAAGCTTTATTCCACTTAAATCATTAAATTAGACTGAAACTTGAATTATATGATTAATGTGTATCGGATCTATCAGGTTTTTTCATGTATATCATTCAGATACCAAATCCCAAATATCCCAACACTTACTAGAAACCTTTTCTCACACAAAAACCATAGAATCTTCCACTTAATATTTCTTTTCATATGTTAAGATCAATAATATCCAACTCAAATACTATACTCCAGGTTTACACAAAATTACCATCATTTAATATTCATTCTTACTATATTTTATGTATCCTCAGGGTTCCCTACCATGCTTTCCATCATCAAGGACCCCAATAATGAAATACTTCCTTAATTTTTGGACTATAATATTCTATTCTACTGAAAATCATGAATCATACTGAATTACTCCATATAATTTCTCAAAATAATATTTATAATATCGTTCTGATTTTTTTGAACTATCATTAAGCCTATGTTATGTACAATGTCTATGGACTTACACCTTTTAGATCTGAAATTTCTGGGTCCCGACCACAAAGCTTTGGCAATCCAAGAATTATCGGGTACGTCAAACTCTAATGATACAACTGGAGCCAATTTCCACATAAGATGTAACATCTAAGAAGTAAATTTGCATCAAATATATGAAATCTCACTAAAAAATATACATTACATTTTGGTCACTAATGCTTTGTGAAACCAAGGAAAATAGGGTCCTTTTCTCCCACCACACTCCAACTAGGTTTTAAACTATCAAAGAAACACCCAATAAAATGTTTCATTTTCTTTATTTTAAAATTTTCTAAATATCATTACCCTAAAACCAAAAAAGTTGAAATTATTCATTTACAATATCTTCAATGAAACATTACTTATACCCGGGGCTATCTATTTTTCAATGTTTATGTGGTCATGGATGAATTCTAAATTATTTTCAAGTAGTGAGAAAAAAATATTCATACTCTATAATCGGTGTATATTCAAAAGAAAATACCACAAATAAATTAATCATCTACTCTATGAAAGATTCTATTGTTCTAGAATCTGATTACTCAAACTATATGAAAACAAGACCATAATAACTTACAAATCTCCAAGTTTCTCTAAACTCTCAACATCCTAGATCTGTATTTCAATCTTATCAGATTCATTGTGATATATTAAAAAAATAGTTATTTATAATTATAGTTCTAAAAAACATATCATACTAGTTCTATAATAAAAAATCCTAAATCCTCATCCAACTTCCTTAATGAAGGTACTTTGTAAAATGTCTCTATGAGAAAAATCAAAACTGACCAGGTTCGGATTCAAGGTGACTCAACCTTTAAAAAATAGGTTTCCTCTTCACTTTTTGAGTAATTTATTCCATAAAATTCCTATCCTCCCTGCATACTAGTTCATGTGATCCTTAAATCAATAAGGGCCTTTAACCTGTCTTCAAATTTTTAATTAATATTCCATTCCAAAATTCCCACGACTTCTAGAAACCCATATAACATGAATGATCCTTTTTATATATCTATTTAAAAATTTGTTTCAAAATGTTTCCACAACCTTAAGACCCAATCATGAGCCCCACGACATACAAAAAAAATAGTATAAGAACTATCACATAGTATTTATAATAGAAACAATACATTATATTGGAACTGAGATCATTTCACACTCTTTATTTAATTACATAATGAAACCACCACTTCTACTAATGATCATGAGTACCTTCCATGTTATGATTCTCTAACTATTACCTTCTCTTATTCATAAGCATTGAGGGATGAGAAGCCTATTTTCAAGGACCTAACTCATGGGGTTGGATAATAATTGGCTGTAAGATAGCCACACCCTCTCTAAATTACTAGAATTTTGAATCCTTTGATATTTACTTTCTAAAATAGACCTTTTGGTGCCAAAAGTTCTACAAAAATATCCCCTTTCAAACTAAAGTTCCAAATGTAATAAGGGAACTATCCAATTCTCGTCAGCCTGTTTTTATGCCACTCTAAAAAGATAATAATTCTTTCCATTGACATTACCATAAACCCCTTCCTTTAAAATTATACACAACTTATCTTGGGTTTAACTTCTTATACATTTCCCTATTACTTCCCATCATATTTTTAATATTATTAAAAAATCCTCAATATTGGCTTAATTACCATAAAAACACACTAGAATTATAAAACCAAAATTCTTTACATTATGAAGAATCCACCATAAAACTATGAAAATTGTACCTTACCATTCATAATGTATACCTAAAAATTATGAGCTCCAAATTAATATGAAAATTATAATAAATCAATAATATCATTTAAAATATTTTAGTTGTCTTTAACAGGGATCTGAATGCCACCTTGATAAATGAAACATGCCTTCATACTCTAATAAGTCATGAAGGACTTTTGACATTCAAAAAACTTTGAAAAATAACAAAAATATATAGTGGTTTATATAACTATAGAAAATGATAAAATAATTTACATGAGGAACCCAAATATCTTCCAAAAAATCTCAACTTTTGGTATTGATAAAATAATTACTAAATGCTCTATAACTAGTCTCTAATTCCACTTGTTGAGTATCAAACATCCAAAATACACTAGATTTGATACCATTAGTTGGGGAAATTTTATAGTCCATGCTCAAACACTCAAATTTAATCATATAAAATATGTAAATATGATGATCCTTCCTCCTAATACTAATCGAAAATTATTATTTTCAACTTCATAACAGGGTTCTGAGGTTTTGACTAAAATGGAAAACCTCCATAAATCTGTATTCAAAACTAGGATGTCTAGGAATCTTATCCCCTAGAGTAGTTTACTCTTCCTTGTTCTGGAACACACAAGGTCTTCAATAATATCTTCTACTTGATTCCAATGAACAAGAACAAATAAACCAAATTATATAAATACAAAGGCACAAAAATAGAAATAACATGGTTTATATATTAGTTTTATTCAATGGTGAAATCACTATATTTTTTATTAAGTGAGAATCTAAGTTATAAAAAAACCCAAAACATTAGGTAATCATATAAATCCTGATCTACAAGGTACTCCTTTTATGAAAATAATTATGGTAACCTTAATCAAATAACATAAAATATTATATCTCCCATTGTAGTCCCACTCTAAGCACTCCATGGGAAAGTACTACCCCTGGTAAAAACACTATCCCATCTTTCCTAATTTTTATTCTCATATAGTTCATATTCACATAGTTATTACACATTTTTTCCTCATGAAAAATGTGTTTTTTACCGATTTAATTTACATGGATGCGCATCTTTCCTCATTCCCATATTTTAATAAAAATATTACTACCTCTACCACTACTTTTTAAAAATCCTCCACTCATCTCCTTCAATTATTTTTGTACTACACTTCCTTAGTTAATGTGTACTATTTTCTTTTGGTTTTTCTATGTGTATCTTTTTGAGACATAAAATTTAGATTCATATAGTACAATATAGTTTTCACAATAAAACTAAAAAAATTCTTCTCTAGTTTTATTAATGAGTGGTTTGTATCAATTTGTTATTTTAAAGCATGAATAGCCTGAATAATTTTAATATATTATATAAATCCATAAATTGGAGTGAATATTTGATGTTTTACTTAATATGGGGTTGAATGTTAGTTCAAAAGAGGAAATACCTTGTTCTATATAGGGGAAATAATCAATTTAATGGTTTGGTGTAGCCTATAGTCTATTTAATTGGAATGTTATATCATTGTCAATGAGAAATTACTCACTATTGAGGTGCATAACCTATTGTAAAAAATTTGATCTTCATCAAATGTAGTATTTATATTAGGGGAATTTCATAAACATATATTGATATTAATTTAATAAGGTGCTTTAATCAGTTTTTTATTTGTAAATATATTCATCAGTTATGGGTAACTGAATAGAATTGGGTGGAGGGTGGGTGGAGGAATCAATGATTTATTTCTTATTATATTTTTTAGTGTATGATTAAATTCTAGAAAATTAAATTCTTAAGGAAACCCTAAATCCTGGTCCTGCCTTAGATTTTGATTTTTCAAAAACATGTATCATTCACTTTAGTGGAATGGGAAGTCCAAACTTGTGGGTCATATCCAATTGGCACTTTCCTATAATTATATTAAGAGGCTTTAGGGACCTCAATACTCATGAAAACCATTAAAAATGTAATAAAGGTATGATTTCATTTCCAAAATATATGTAATATGGGGTTAAATCATGATTAGAATAGGAACTATATATTTTATCTCAATCAAACTGATGGGTTGGTCTATTTCCTTTTCCTCCCTTACTATATTTTTCTATGTCCATCACACCTATCTATTTTGGAGAAGTGTTAGATATATATAACACCATTTATGGAACCACCTATGGGGAAGTCCCAATACTTGATAATACTTATTTACTTGTAGGAGTAACGTTATAAAACAGAGTATATTAATGACTATTCAATGATAATAATGGTGACTACAAGGGTAAAAGTAATCCTAACCATACGGGCTGTTGTTTCAACATAAAAGTTGTAATAACAATGTTGAATCTTTTTTGCTTCCCATTTTCATGTTTATATTAGAGCCTAATGTGATGGGATACTAACTCCATGCCAGTTGAATGTTTTTTCATCGAGATAACTTATACAGTTATAATAGATCTCCATCACAAGTGTGGGGTTTGTCGATGTTGTTCCCAATGTCCATCTCATTGATGTTTTAGGATTTTGGATGATGGTGGCATAAAATTTTCATTATATTCTCATTTAGATTTGATATATATTATCTTGGATGATAATTATATCTAATGTATTAAAATTATCTTAAATGACCGTGTTTAATTTTCATTGGCAATCTCCCCTTCTAAATTCCTTAGTCTGGATGATGAGGAATCAAGCTTTCTCATTGATTTCATGGGGAATAAAGGTAGTGTTATAATGGAAATGAAAAAGATTAATAGGATTCCTATTAGTAAGCTCCAGGTTAGTCATTTTTTATTGGATATGTCATCCTTAGACTAGTCTTTATAAGGAGGAAAATTATTGTCTCATTAGGGGATATACTCTCAAATAATTTTGATGTAAAATGGGGGACAACTTCACCCTACTAAATTATGGATGTGCATATGACCTCTATGGCCTCAACCCCTATAAAATTTATTCATATTTTTACAAGTTTGGTATTATCCATTAAAATTGGTACTTGTCCATAATTCTATTCCCCATCTAGGGTTTCATGCACTGGGTAAGAGATAATGTTCCTCGGTTCCTTATAAATAATGAAATTCCCTTAATATTAGTGGTGAAATGGTAATATTATTATGTGATTAGTGATTCATTGAAACCCTATTCAATATACAATTTCCCATTTACTATTTAGTGTGTATGATACCTTGGAGTTTATTATTTGAGGATAGATAAGGTTTGTAAAAAACCCATCAATGGTGTGTCACAAAAAAAATTCATATCTAATTAATCTCTTTCATAAGTAAAAGAATTCATGTTGGGTTCATAACTTTTTTTAAAAAAAAATTTATTTAACTTGGACCAATTTTTATTTTATTTTGGGTGTTTTTTATCCAAATCAAGAGGATGTGAATTAAAATGACCCCACTTTGATATTATTATTTCTTATGTAAATCTCTTATATATTTAAATCATGTTTGTAAAATCTTTCCCAGTTACAAAATGATGCAAATATTGATGGGAGTGATTGATTGACAGTTATAAAATTACAAGATCACTGTATAAATTAATTCTATTATTTTTCATTAGATACAAAATTTTGGTTCTCTTTAAATATATATGGGAAGTAAACCTTGATTTTACATCCATCTAGGGATGTTGGAGGTGTTTTGATGGAGGGATTGAGTGTATGGAAGGGTATTACAATGTATCCTCATAAAGGGAATCAAATGTATTGTAATCTGATTCATTTTAGTGATTCATGTTGTATATTTTAAGGTCTTGTTTCAATGAATGTTATGGTTCATTTTAATCCCATACATCAATGTATAATTATTCTTTTTAGTGTAAGGAAATATTAGTAGGATTAATTATGAGAAGTTTAATTCCATTTAGACTGGACTACTTTGTTTAAATTAACAAGTACAGGTTTGGTGTGAGACTAACTCATGAGAATTACTTTAAAATTTATCCTAAAAATAATGTAGGTAAAGGTATGTGTCTTAAAATAAATCAAAGTCCTTTAGGTCTCAAGATAATTTTTTTAAAAATGTGTGCATGTAATATGTTTGAATTGAGGTATATATCTATTCATTTTATATCTATTGGTAACTAGATTGGAGAAATGATGATTGTACCCATGAGATGTGGGATTTAGTGGGAATTCATTTTGTCTCAAGAGAGGTCATTATCCAAAGGTTAAATCCTTCATATGAATATGGGGAAAGGTAGGTTAATATCTAGGGAATATTCTAGATCACTCTTTGGTTTATAGATGATGGGAAATGGATGAATTTATTCCATAAGAGGATTTAAATAACATTGCTAAATGGGAATGTATAAGGGTAAAAAATGTTAAAATTATGGTATATAGGGTTAACATCCCTTTGTTAAATGAGAACTCATGAGTTTGCAAAAATTTAATCCATGGTAATGAGTCTGGATATCCCTTTGGTAATGGTAACATACATGAGTGTGAAAAAATCCGACTAAATAATAAGGAGGCTTGACATATCATTAGTAAATGGGTGTGTACAAGTGCACAGATGTTATGGTACATTTTGTTGAAATTGGGACTTATTCTTAAGGTAATCCATTTATACCAACATTTTTTAACACATATTCAACATGGGATATGTTATATTTATGTGTATGTTATATTTACTTATGTTTTATAATTTGGGTGTGGTGTATAGAAATTATAATCAGTAATTCCTAGGATAAATGCATTGCATTGATGTATATTTTTCATAAGTGCATCAATTCTAAAATAATTGGGAAACTCATGCATTGGTATTTTAATCATGCATGAAAAATCACTAAGTTTGGAAGTTTAAATGGTTTCATGTGGTGAAATTGATATGATATGTAGGTTTAATATAGGTAGTCATATGGAATACATTAAATAGAAGTGGTCATGAAAAAGTAGGCACATATAAGTGGGATCAAGTTATGTTTGAGACTTGAAATTTTCATAGTTCCTTACTCAAGTGTACATAACTATTTACTATGCAGATTTATCATTTACCAACATAGAATTCCTAGTAGCATGGATTAAAGGATAAATTTTTACATGAATAATTCCACATTGGTTTCCATGGAAGTATACATTTCAATTCATTTATTTCAACATTTTCACACATGTTATTCCACATTTGTGTGTGTGCTAGTCCATATTTATAGGATTCTCCTTGAAAATTTCTTTAAGTAAGTTTCTGTAACACCCTGAGATTTTATGAGAAATATTTTTTTATGTATTATGTTATACGCAACACCAAAGGAATCTTTCACAACACACAATACTGACTTGGCTTTCATTACACGCAATCACGACCTTCCTCGATAGCGTGTGTAGTACGCAATATTGGGTTTCACTAAACAACGATATATTATTATGGACCAGACATTATGAATATAATTAACTAAATTTTAAATTTTATAACATTTATATTCATCTTACACTTTTTCTAGAACATGGAAAGAGAACAAAATAAATTTTTCGGGTAAAATAAGTATTTTTCAAAAAATGCAGTTTTTCCACCTTTTGATGGCGCACCCACATTAAATCTAGTTTTTGACATGTTTATAAGTTAAATTTGAAAAAATAAAATTCTTCTTTGGAATTAGTGGGTCCAAATTATGTTAATAGGTTACTTTATAATTTTGGGTATTATGAATAGTAACTACAGTAAATTTTATTTACCATAGTTAAAGGTAAATCATGTAATTAAGGGTAAATATAAGATTATAAAATTACCCTAACACCTGAAAAAATCCAATTGGATGACTAAAAGTCGACCCATATCACCTAAGGGTCGGATTAGATTCATTTAATGGACTTTTTATCATGAAAATAATTTAATTATTATTAAAACCAAAGAAAGTGACAACATGTCACTTTCTTAAATCTTATAAGTATAAAAATTTTAATTTTGTGAAAAAATTAATGAAACATCTAACATGAATATTCTACAGAAACCTAATACAATTATCCACATCATTGGAATTTATTTAGAATATTTAGGGATTAAATAATTATCTTTAATTATGACACAATAGTGATGTTGAAATTATTATATTAATTAAAATATCAAATAAATGGTTTTAAAAATATTAAAATAAATATTATATGAACTATTTAATGTTCTCCACTAATTTTATAGATAAATATGACATTTTATCAATCTATTAAAGCTTTTATTTCAAACATATATTCCGTATATATTTTATTTAAATTCAAATAAATGAATAGTGTCAAAATTGACACTATTGTTATTTTATAAAAATAAAATATTATAAAACTGTTTAAAAATCACAAAAATATTTAAAAATTATAAATTAAAATTTATATGTTCTAAAATGTAATAAAGTGTCAAATTATGGAAAATTCACAACACATATGTAATTATTTATAATGATTTAAATTTTAGAATATTATTACCACAAATAAAATTAAATTGATAAATAAGGATAAATCAAGATGATAATGTTTAAAATAAATTCCATACATGTCTAAATTTTATTGGTAGATGCGATTACAGCCCTATATCATCAAACTTCGGATATGAGTCATTTTGAATGTTTTTAAGTGGGGTTGGGATTTAATATAAATTAATATTTCTTATATTTCCAAAGGTGCCTCTCTCCTCCCTTATAAAAGGGAACCTACTCCTTATCCTCGTCACACCAATTTTAGCCTTAAAGATCGGCCAAACCCTACCCATTTCACTTCCGCACTTCCCTAGAAACATCCTATAGGTCCTGGTATTCTTCAATGTCCAATTTTAGTGCCCTAAGAGGAGGTCTCAAAGAGGCGCTTCAAAGAAGAGGTAATGTCCGTTACCGATTCTTTCATCTTTATTTCTTCTTCTACTTATTCTTCCATAGTTGTTTCATTTTGAAGTAATAACATCAGTATCACTAATATACTTATATTTTATTATAAGTATGAAACAAACCTATTTCACCATCTATCCATCCTACGGAAAACAAAATCACCGCACGTGCGTACATATGGAATACCGTCTCCACGTCGTGGTGTAATCTATTTTCCACCACCACCTTACTTGGATGGGTATAATGGTGTAAAGAATAACTATATATGATTATTGTAAATTTATATTGATTCTGAAATAGTATACGTACACTTCAATACAATTCCACGATCATGGGAATGATAATATCGCTCGTGTGTATGTACGGGCTACCGTCTCCACGATGTGATGCAACTCATTTTACATGATCTTAAATGCTTAATGAGTATATAAATGAATTGAATGAATAAATATGATATATATTACACTAATACCATTCTGTAAATTAGGTTTTTATAACCTAAAAAGAGGAATAAGAATTTATTCGACAAAACACACATACAAACATAATGCAATAAACACCCGAATAACAAGTAGCAATGAAATATTACTAATAAGAAGCTATGAATATGACCATATATGATATCATAAAAATAAGTATGATTCTGGAATAAGTCAATGACATTATTTAAATCATTATACAAGAGGTTCAGACACTTACGAAGCAAATCGTACCTAACGTAAGGGAAAATCTCGTAATCTCATTTTTTATCCGAGATTGTTTATACTACATAATTTACTGGGGAATATTTGTCATCCAAATCCATGTTTCCTCAATATGTAATATTATTTATATCCTCATACAATTTTTTAAATCAAATTTTACCCTTCGGTGAGTTTTTAGTAAATGATATGAAAGGAATTTTTTTTTGTTTTTCGTACGAGGTACTTTTTGACTTCTCTGGCCAAAGTACGAGAAGAATGTTTTTATTAACTTATACGGACCGAATGGATTTTTAGAAGATTATTTCCATGAAGAATCCTTTAAAAGTTTTCAAGTTTATTTTTAATCAACATCTTTTAGTTTAAAATTTTATGAAATTTTAAGAAAGGAAAAATGTTTTTGAAGTAGAAAGGATATTTTCCTCAAGAATGGAGTTCAAGTGTTTTATTAAAATTATTTTCCATCTAAGATAATATAGGGTTCTGTTTATATCCCTATTTTTGCAGTGATTTGATTATGTTATGATGGAATTATTTCTATGATATCCTTTTATTGATTATGTTATGATGACGTGATGTTTAAGAATCCCATTTTTATTACATGGGTTATGCTATGATGTATGGTTTATGATTTTGAGCCACACATAAGAATGGTATCATTATGAGATGGGTGGGACCTATATCTCCCTCCAATGCATTGGGTAAATATTTATATCTCATGATATAGACATGGATGGAACAACAGGTTAAACTGGTTCAGTGAAATAGGACTGAAACGAGGAGTGAACTCGGTTCAAAAAATGACTTTTTCCACTAAGATAGTCTTGGCAATGAGTATTGACTACTAAGAAATGATATTCTATGATTATATGTGTATGCCACAAAGCTTCATGTTTTATGTTATGATAATTGGAATTACATTTCACTTCTATGATTTATCCCATGTTATGATCTCTTTTGTAGGATATGATTTCCAAAATGTTATGTTCTTATAAGTATGATATGTTTGATATTTCTTTTGTTTACCCTTACTGAGCATTTGATCTCACCCTTTTGTATGTTTTCTTTTTCCCAGGTCAGGAAGAAGGATATTAAGTAGGATATGCCAAAAAGGGACACTAGATATGATGAAATAAATGGGAGACAATGTAGATGATTTATTGTAACAACATGAGATTTATGAAAAAATTCTTTTTAATTTCATTAATGTCTTGTGTTGTACGCTACACCAAAAGGAGCTTGCACAACACGCATCCCTGACTTGGCTTTCCTTACACGCAATCACGACCTTCCATGATAGCCTGTGTTGTACGCAATACCGAGTTTCACTAAACAATGATATGTTATATAAACTAGCTGTTATGAATAGTAATACCCACTTTTTGAAATTTTATAAATTTTATCATTCAAAATGGACTTAATTTTTGGATTCAAAATATTGAAATTATCCTAGGGTGAATTTTTTGTATTTTTCTGAAAAATTTCAATTTTTGATGAATAGTGAAAACACTGGGTTACTATTCAAAAACCAACTTTTGATTTAAATAATTATTTATTTTATTTAAATATATTTTAGGTCAAAATTGATACATAATACCTATATAAGTTAAATTTAATTCATTAGAGTCATTTTCTAATAATTTTAGATATATAAAAATTTTATTGAACTTTTCACCGTCCTTTACCCACCTCCTAGGAGAATTTTCAAATTCACATAAAACTTAATTTTACCACTTCTGTGAGGGGAATTTCGAAAATCTGAGAGACACAGTTAATATAAAGGACTAAAATGTGGTTCAATGAGATGAAAATAATTTTTTGTGAATAGTAAGTTTTTACTTTTTTTACCACGGTTAAAAGTAAATAGGGCAATTAAGGGTAAAAATGATATTATTATTACCCTAAAACATGTCCTAATTCTATTGGATAAGTGTAATTCGACCAAAAACAACATTACTAATAAAATATGACCATTTAGTCCCACTTGGATTAGATTAGGACATTTATTATTAATTTATTTAAAGAAGGGTTAAAATAGTTAAAATCAATGTTTAATAACTAAATCATTTTTAATATTGGGTTATAAAAAAGATAAATTAGACTATAAATATTCACTTGAAAGATAAAGAGATTTCCTACATAATGGTGTTTTATTTATAATTTTTAGACGTTAAATAATTTAATTTATTTATGACATAATGATGATGCATCAATTATCTTATTAATGAAATATTGACATAATTGATGTTATAAATACCCAAATAAATGTAAATTGAGACTTTTTATGAATTACACTAATTTTATTGGTTAATATGACATGTTAGTATTGATTTAATTAACTTTTTTTGAACTAATAATTCTGTTATGATTTTCACAAAAATCAATTACCAAATAGTGTCAAAATTGACATAAAATAGTTTTTAAAACAAATATTATATTATTAATTGTTATTTTATTCATAAAAATATATGGTTCGGCCAAATGACTTAGATAAGGTTATATACATCAATAATAAACAACTTGGGGTTATTTTGGTTTGTTATAGTAAGTTTATTAACCTTATAGTGTAAGAAAACAAGAAGACACGGTAAAAGTAAAATTATTTAACTTAAAGTTAAATCTAAATGATAAGGTTAAAATAGAAACCTAAACTTGTATAAATTCTATTTGATGAGAGGATTTCGACCCATCCCCACCTTAGCTTTGAAATAACTCAATTTGGAGCAATTAAAACCCGAATATGACTTTATAATAAAATAATATTTTTAGTTATTCCAGAGGTGCCCCTCTCCTCCCTTATAAAAGGGCACCTCCTCCCTCTCTTCCTCACACCACTTTGAGCCTTCAAGCTCGGCCAACCCCTACCAATTTATCTTCTCCACTTCCCTAGAAACATACTATAGGTTCTTTTCTTCTTCAAAGACCAATCTTAGTGCCCTAAGAGGAGGTTTCAAAAAGGCGTATCGAAAGAAGAGTGGGTTCGGAAACGTACGAAGCATATCGGACCTGTGGTAAGGAATAATTTATCAATCTCATTTTTATAAGAGATTGTTTATTCATAAGTATTTACTGGGGTTATCTTTATCATCCAAGCCCATGTTTTCTAAAAATGTTTTCATGTATGTTTAAAGTCCTTTTCACCCATTTTTGACTTTTACTACATGGTATGTACGGAATCTTCTTTTGTTTACCATACGAGGTACTTTTTTACTTTTCTGACAAAAGTATGAGAAGAATGGTATTTTTAACTTATACGCCGTGAACGGATTTTTACGGTTTCATAATGCCTCATTTTTATGAAGCTTACTCTACAAGATTTTATGACTATTTTCAACAAAATACTTTTATTTTAAAGGTGCATGGAATTTTGTGAAAAGAAAATGATTTTGAAGAAGAAAGGAAATTTTCCTCAAGAATTAATTTCAAATGTTTTATCAAAACCATTTTCCATATAAGATGACATTATTTCATATGTGTATGTTTCAAGTTTAATGTCTCTATGATTTACATGGTTTCACTATTCTTATTATGAAATGATATCCATTTCTTTTATATGGATTATGTGATGATGGGATAATGGTTATGAAACCCATTTTATTTATTGGGTTATTATGAATGATATAAGTTTATTTTGTGGCACAAGTAAGAATGATTTCATTATGAGATTGGTGGGACCAATATCTCCCTCCAATTCGTTGGGTAAAGATTTATATCTCGTGAGATAGACATGGCTGGAACGGTAAGTTAATCCGGTTCAGTGTTACAGGACTGAAACGAGGAGTGAACTCGATTCAGAAAGGGACTTTGTCCACTAAGATGGTCTTGGCAGCAATGCCTTGGATACTATGGAAATCATAACATGTGATTAATTGTTGCCACAATTACATGTTTTATTCCCATGCTATTTTATCATGATTAATGTTCCCTTATGATATATGCCTTACGTACTTCCAAGATTCATGTCTTTGCTCAAAATTTTGATGTTTAGATTTTATGTTCATGTTTTTTCATTCAAATGTTAGTGGATTTTTTTATGTTCTCTATCATTACACTTACTAGGAATTTGACCTCACCCATTTTATGTTTTCTTTTCCCCAAGATATAAAGAAAGGTTTTAGGTAAGAAAAAAAGGGGACGATCTTTATGGGAGATGTTGAAGATCTTTCACCACGATTATAATATTATATTCTTAGTTTCCAAATACACTAAACTATTATGGTCCTTGTGTGTCCGTTTTTGTTATGTACAAAGTATTCCGCAAAATTAATGTAATGTCCATGTATGTCAAGCTTCGGGTCTCTACAGTTGGTATCTAAGGAAAGGTTTAGTCAACCTTTGGAGACTAGGATGCGAAAACTTTAGTGACATCCTCAGAGATATTTCTAAGGTATGTCTAGGGATGTCCCTAAGGTTTAGTATAACTATAGGTTATAGTCCTAGAGTTATGTTGACGATCATTAATAAACTAGGGTGAACCTAAGGTGTCATGAATTAATGAATGTGTGATAAGTTAGACATACCATAAGTGACTTTTAATGATTATGTGGTTCCTCATTATTTTAACTATTTCTTACACTATGGTTTCTGGTCAATTGAGGGAACGAGAAGGAATTCAGTTAACGTTGATTCCGATGGAAAAATTGGTGACTGTGATCAACAACATTGTGTAATGCCTAGAGAGAAAGATATTGTGATTATGCCAAATCAGTCATCATGATATATGATTGACAAGGTAATGTTTGGTGGTATTCTAAATTCATCAAGTAAAAGGAAGATGAAATTTTATGCATGTTTGCATGGTGAGGAGCATAGAGAACGGAAGATTGAGATTTCTAAATAAGGGAAGAAGAACCTTGAGGAATACCTTAAATGGAGGAGAAGATGTTATCTATGGGGAGAAAAGGGTCATAGAGTGACAGACTGTTATGGAGTTCAATGACTTATTTGTGGAGAACATGGGAATTACCCAACTCAATGCCTTGACCTAAGAGGTTACTTCTAAAAAAGGGAGGACTTATTCCATGATAATCATTGAAGTGGATGGATTTAAGTCTGTATGTATTGGTATTCAAGAGTAATAATTTTGAGGTACTTTTATGGTATATTGGAATATTTTTGTATTAGTCTATTGTAGTTTTCAATAATTTTATGGTACCGGTAACCATGAAAAGTGATTCAAAGATTATGGAAAGCAGATGATACGCGCATAATGAATGGATAAAGAGAAAATAATCAGTTTGATAGTATTCATGAGCTGATGACTGATATAAGGACTAAGTGATATTATGGTTTGAGTATATAGAATTTTTGGGATTTTGGTATGTGGAAAGAATTAACTTTTGACAGCATTCATGTTTTTACTAAGGTTCAATGGGTATTCATTTTTCAAGAGAATACATGATTAATGTATTCACATGTTTAGAATGTGACCAACAAGATATATCATATAAATGATGGTATTCTCGTGCTTGTTATGTGACCTTTCAAGTAATCGTTTTCTTTCTACTATGAGATTGGATATATGTATTTTGGATAAGCCTAAAGATTGGAATGGATTATGTTGGACACAAGTTAGTATTGTTTAAGGATAGAACTTTTTTTTGTTATTATTTATGGAATGTCATAATGATGTAATTTTAGAAAAAGGACAACCTGCAGGACGGGCGACAACCCATCACGTCGGACAAGGCTGTGGGAATCGAACCCACAACCGAAGTGCGACTGACCTTTATCACCTATCACTGGCCAACAGAAAGTCCCTGTTTAGTAGAAACTATTTTTATTATATTAAGCAGTATGATATAGAAAGTATAAGTCCATTTTAGGAACCATATATGATTAATCTCACTATAGATGGACTTATGTGTTTTTGATAACTTTTCTAACCTTTTGTTTGAGACAGATGGAATGACCCATCATTCTATCACATGATCTTCTAACACTTCACAAATGACAAATTCAACTTCATTTCTTTAAGAGATGAAGTGGAAATTGTCCAAAGAACGACCAACAGTGAGACTGTACCAAAATCACGAAAGTATTTCTTCTAATTCCAATTTCATCAACTTTAGGGAAATGATCTTGAAAACCAAAAATGTTGTCCTAGTTCCCTTATATCCGATGAATCAGATGGTACCTTAGATCATCACAAATCTATGGCTTTGTGATTGATGGATTTTTCATAGCCATGTTCTCTACCACTCTCCATCAGATCTTGATGGTTAGATTTTTCTTTCATATCAATATTTTCACCTATGTTCTCATATATGGAAACCCAGTGATGAGTTACTTTGGGTAATTGTTACATTTCATACGTTAGTTTTTAAAATTAAGTTTTAGTATTCCTTTTTAAGATGTGTGTTTCTATGAATAGTAAACGATTTATAACCCCGACGAATTTCGAGGGCGGAATTCATTTTAAGGCGGGTAGAATGTAACAACCCGAGATTTTATGAAAAATATTATTTTTTAATTTCATTAATGTCTTTTGTTGTACTCTACACAAAAAAGGATCTTGCACAACATGCATCCTTGACTTGGCTTGCATTACACGTAGTCGCGACCTTCCACGATAGCCTGTGTTGCACGCAATACTGGGTTTCGCTAAACAATGATATGTTATATAAACTAGCCGTTATGAAGAGTAATACCCACTTTTGGAAATTTTATAAATTTTATCTTTTAAAATGGACTTCATTTTGGATTCATAATTTCTAAATTATCCTAGGGTGAATTTTTGGTATTTTTCTGAAAACTTTCAATTTTTGATGAATAGTGAAAACACTGGGTTACTATTCAAAACCCGACTTTTGATTTAATTAATTATTTATTTTATTTAAATTTATTTTAGGTCATAATTGATAAATAATACCTATATAAGTTCAATTTAAGTCATTGGAGTCATTTTATAATAATTTTAGATATATAAAAATTTTATTGAACTTTTCACTGTCATTTACCCACCTCCTAGGAGAATTTGCTAATTCACATAAAACATAATTTTACCGCTTATGTGAGTGGAATTTAGAAAATCCAAGAGACACAATTAATATCAATGACTAAAATTTGGTTCAATGAGATGAAAATAATTTTTGATGAATAGTAACTTTTTAATTTTTTTTACCACGGTTAAAAGTAAATAGGGTAATTAAGGGTAAAAATAATATTATTATAACCCTAACACATGTCCTAATTATATTGGATAAGTGTAATACAACCAAAAACAACCTTAGGGATAAAATATGACCATTTAGTTCCACTTGTATTAGATTAGGACATTTATTATTAATTTATTTAAAGAAGGGTTAAAATAGTTAAAATCAAAGCTTAATAACTAAATCATTTTTAATATAAGGTTATAAATAAGATAAATTCGACTATAAATATTCATTAGAAATATAAATATATTTCCTAAATAATGGTGTTTTATTTATAATTTTTAGACATTAAATAATTTAATTTATTTATGACACAATGATGATGCAGTAATTATCTTATTAATGAAATGTTGACATAATTGATGTTATAAATACCCAAATAAATGTAATTTGAGACTTTTTATAAATTTCACTAATTTTATAGGTTAATATGACATTTTAGTATTGATTTAATTAACTTTGTTCGAAATAATAATTCTGTTATAAATTTCACAAAAATCAATTACCAAATAGTGTCAAAATTGACATAAAATAGTTTTTAAAACAAATATTATATTATTAATTGTTATTTTACTTCTAATAATCTATGGTTCGGCCAAATGACTTATATAAGGTTATATATATTAATAATAAACAACTTGGGGTTATTTTGGCTTGTTATAGTATGTTTATTAACCTTATAGTGTAATAAAACAAGAAGACACGGTAGAAGTAAAATTATTTAACTTAAAGTTAAATCTAAATGATAAGGCTAAAATTGAAACCTAAACTTGTCTAAATTATATTGGATGAAATTATTTCTACCCATACCCAAATTAGCTTATAAATAACTCAATTTGGAGCTATTAAAAACCGAATATGACTTTATAATAAAATAATATTTTTTGTTATTCCAAAGGTGCCCCTCTCCTCCCTTATAAAGGGCACCTCCTCCCTCTCTTCCTCACACCACATTGAGCCTTCAAGCTCGGCCAACCCCTACCAATTTCTCTTCTCCACTTCCCTAGAAACATCCCATAGGGTATGGTCTTCTTCAAAGACCAATCTTAGTGCCCTAAGAGGAGGTTTCAAAAAGGCGTATCGAAAGAAGAGGAGGTTTGGAAACATACGAAGCATATCAGACCTAAGGTAAAGAATACTTTATGAATATCATTTTTATCCAAGATTGTTTATTCGTAAGTATTTACTGGGGTTATATTTATCATCCAGGCCCATGTTTTCTAAAAATGTTTTCATGTATTTTTAATGTCCTTTTTCTCCATTTTTGACTTTTACTACATGGTATGTAAGGAATCTTTTTTTTTACCATAGGAGGTAATTTTTGAATTTTCCGACAAATGTACGAGAATAATGTTATTTTTAACATATACGGCGTGAACAGATTTTTACGTTTTTATAACACCTCATTTTCATGAAGCTTAATCTACAAGATTTTATGACTATTTTCAACAAAATACTTTTATTTTAAAAGTGCATGGAATTTTGTGAAAATAAAATGATTTTGAAGAAGAAAGGATATTTTCCTCAAGAATTCATTTCAAATGTTTTATCAAAACCATTTTTCATCTAATATGACATTATATAATATGTGTTTGTTTCAAGTTTAATGTCTCTATGATTTACATGGTTTCACTATTATTATTATGAAATGATATCCATTTCTTTTATATGGATTATGTGTTGATGGGATGATGGTTATGAAACCCATTTTATTTATTCGGTTATTATGAATGATGTATGTTTATTTTGTGGCACAAGTAAGAATGATTTCATTATGAGGTGGGTGGGACCCATATCGCCCTCAAATTCATTGGGTAAAGATTTATATCTCATGATATAGACATGGCTGGAATGGTAAGTTAATCCGGATCAGTGTTACTGGACTAAAATGTAGGAGTGAACTCGATCCAAAAAGGGACTTTGTCCACTAAGATGGTCTTTGAAGCAATGCCTTGGCTACTATGGAAATCATAACACGTGCATAATGGTTTCCACAATTACATTTTTTATTCCCATTATATTTTATCATGATTGATGTTCGCTTATGATATATTCCCTACGTACTTCCATGATTCATGTCTTTGCTCAAGATTTTGATGTTTAGATTTTATGTTCATGTTTTTGCATTCAAATGTTTATGGATTGTTTTATGTTCTCTATGTTTACCCTTATTGGGAATTTGATCTCACCCATTTTATGTTTTCTTTTCCCCAGGATATGAAGAAAGGTTTTAGGTATGAAAAAAATGGGATGATCTTTATGGGAGATGTTGAAGATCTTTCACCACGATTAGAAGATTATATTCCGAGTTTCCAAAGACACTAAACTATTACAGTCCTTGTGTGTCTGTTTTTAGTATGTACTAAGTACTCCAAAAAATTAATGTAATGTCCATGTACGTCATGCTTTGGTTCTCTACATTTATGAACCAGTTGTTTATGTTTCCTAGTTTCTAAAGACACTATACCTATATGGTCATTTCATGGTTTTGTTATATGTTGTAATAATTATGAATCAATTTTGAAGTAATAACCATGTATGTAAAGTATGGGTCATTATAGTTCGTATCAGAGGAAAGGTATAGTCAATCTTTGGAAACTAGGATGTGAAAGCCTTAGTAAGAAACCTAAGGATATGTCTAAGCATAGAACAAAATCTTAGTATTTTAGAAATGGCCATGAACAACCTATGATAAGACCTTAAGTGTGAAATTTTATTCTCGATTATGTGGGTTTCCTATTATAATTAGTGTTGCTCACACTATTCTTCTTGTTTTTAGTCAATGGCTGGAACCCGAAGGAACTGTGTTAATGCAGAATGCGACGGGAAATTAAATGATTTCTCCCTGAGAATCCAAACATTATGGGAGCTGGAATGTAGAATCTTGTAGCCATGCTCACACAACTTTCTCAAGCTATGAATCATGCAGGACTTTCAAACGAGAAAAGGAAGGAGCAACATTCTATTGAATCCTTCATGAGGCAGCATCCACCTTCATTCAGTGGTTCTTCTGATCCATTAGTGGCTGAAAAATGGATCAGTACCACTGAAAAGATATTTTCAGTTCTTCAATGTCCTGAACATGATAATGTCATCTTAGTAGTGTATCGTTTGGAAGGTGATTCTGATCAATGGTGGAATCTTATTAAGAATATGATGCAAAGGGGTAAAATTGCGTCCATGGAATGGGACGAGTTCAAGAACTTATTTTTCAATAATTATTTCCATCATATTCTTCGAACAAAGATGGAGAAAGAGTTTCTTGAACTGAAGAAAAAGGATGATGAATCCATTGGTACCTAGGAAGAAAATTTTATAAGACTTGCAAGGTACGCTTCCAGAATTATTATCCAACCTGAGAGTAAGATCAATCGATTCTTTAGTGGCTTAAAACCAAGTCTTCGAATGGAGTTAGCATTAAGGGACTTTAATTACTATGAGGAAATTGTTGGATGTGTTCTCAAGGTTGAGATAGAGATTGGTGTAACCCATTAGTCACATGGGTTTGATAAGAAGAGGAAAATGGAATTCAAAGGAAAATCTAAAGACCACACTGAAAAGAAGATGAGTTTTCCCTTATGCTCAAAGTGTGGAAAGAAACATGGTGGAAATTGTCTTAAGGGGACAAGAAAATGTTATAAGTGTGGAAAAGAAGGTCATCGGGCAATTGAATGTCGAAATAATGGGAAGAAGATGTTTAATTATGCAAATAAAGGAAGGGATACACAGAATGAACCTACTACACTTCAATGTTTCAAGTTCCTGGAGATGGGGAATTATGCCAATCAATTCCCAAATCCAAGGGTTGATAATGATGATCGACGTCAACAAACTCTTAATGCCAAAAACAAATGAAAGTCACATGCAATTAATATCGGCGATGTGGAGTACGACAATGAAGTGGTGAGAGGTACACTTACCATCCTCTCTAAAGTAGAAAATGTTTTATTTGATTCTGGATCCACCCACTCTTTTATTTCTGAATAATTTTCTAATGGTATCTTCGTATTACCTCAACAATTAGATGTTGAGTTGGTTGTGACAACTTCTAATGGCACAACGGTTGCATCAAGAGTTTACAATTCTTCTCCGATTGAAGTTTGTGGGAAAGTGATTCCTGCAAATCTTGTGATCCTTCCTATATTGGAATTTGATGTGATTCTTGGAATGGATTGGAATTCTTTATATAGAGCTCATATCAATTTCCAAAGAAGGGAAGTCACATTTCATATTCCAGATTAATCTATGATCGTCTATCGATGCAAGGATGAACATAACCTTCCAGTGGAAATTTCTTCCATCTTATGGGTCTTGATTCCACTAAATAAAAGTTATTTATCTCAAATGGTTGTTGAGGAACTCACGATTAAGAATATTCCCATTGTATGGGAGTTTGACGATGTCTTTCCGGAGGAATTACCGGGTCTTCCACCAAATCATGATGTTGAGTTTTCAATAGAACTTGTACCGGGTGCTTTACCTATTTCAAAGTCACCTTATAGAAGGGCCCCAATTGAGTTGCAGGAATTGAAGAAGAAACTCCAAGAGAATCTTGATAAAGGATTCATACACCCTAGTGCATCACCTAGGAGAGCACCTGTTCTGTTTGTTAAGAATAAAGATGGATCAATGAGACTCTGCATTGATTATCGAGAACTTAACAATATCACTATCAAGAACAAATATCATCTCCCACGCATTGATGACCTATTTGACCAACTATGCAGAGCTCAATACTTTTCCAAGATTGATCTCCATTCAGGGTATCATCAATTAAGGGTCAAAAGAGATAATATACCAAAGGCAGCGTTCCGTACAAGGTATGGACACTATGAATTTATAGGGATGCCATTTGGTCTTACTAATTCCCCTACTATCTCCATGGATCTTATGAATAGATTATTTAGAGACTATTTTGATCAGTTTGTGGTAGTCTTTATAGATGATATTATTTTCTATTAAAAGAGAAAGGAAGAACATGAATATCACTTGAGAATTGTATTAAAGACCCTAAGAAAGGAGAATCTTTATGCCAAATTTACCAAGAGTGAATTTTTGCTTCAAAAATTTGCATTTTTGGGTCACATAATCTCGAAAGAGGGGATATCTGTTGATCCAGCAAAAATAGAGGTTATCGAAAGATGGTCGAGTCTAACAACAGTAACTGAGATCCGAAGTTTTCTTGGTTTGGCTAGATATTACCAACGTTTTGTGAAATATTTTTCAAGGTTATCTAACCCACTAACCAAGTTGACTAGGAAAGGAGTTAAGTTTGTTTGAATGGAGGAATGTGAAGTGAATTTCAAGGAGTTGAAAAGAAGGTTATCCAGTGCACCTGTTCTCACACTACCTTGCTGTGGAGAAAGGTTTGTGATCTATAGTGATACATCCAGGAAGGGACTGGGGTGTGTTCTCATGAAAAATGATATGGTGATAGCTTATGCCTCACGACATTTGGAAATCCATGAGAAAAATTACCCAACTCATGATTTGGAGTTAGCTTCGGTAATCATTGCATTAACGATTTGGAGGCATTACCTTAATGGTGAAAGGTGTGATATTTATACTAATCATAAAATTTTAAAGTATATTTTCACACAGAAGGAGCTGAATATGCATCAAAGAAGATGGTTGGATCTGATTAAGGATTACGACTACTCAATTCATTATCACCCTGGGAAAGCAAAAAAGGTGGCAGACACATTCAGTCGACAAGACCATGCTAGCTTATCCATGATGAGGATCACAAAAGATCCAATATTTATGGATTTACAAAGGTTGGATCTTGGAATTATAATGGAAAGGGAAAAATATTATCATTATAAAATGAATTTTCAACCATCTATACACGTGAAGATTAAAGAGGCACAAAAAGAAGATGTAGAGTTACAAAAGAAGGTGAGAAATGTTCCTGAATTCGACCTTGATTGTGATGGGATAATAAGATTCAGGTATCTGGTTTGTGTTCCTCCCATCCAAGAATTAAAGAAGGAGCTACTGGACGAGGCTCATAGTTCTTCATTTTCCATTCATCCTAGAAGTACAAAGATGTATAGGGACCTGAAAGAGTACTTCTGGTGGGATGGCATGAAAAGAGATGTTGCTGAATATGTCTCTCGATGCCTGGTTTGTCAGCAAGTTAAATCTAAGAGACAAAAGTATAAGGGGATGTTACAACCATTACCCATACTGGAATGGAAATGGAAAAACATCACTATGGACTTTGTCACTAGACTTCCTAAAACATCCAAACGAAATAATTCTATCTGGGTTATAGTTGATCATCTTATGAAGTCGGCACACTTCATTTCTATTTGAGAAGATTTTTCTCTTGATCAGCTTGCCAGGATATATGTAAAGGAAGTGGTAAGATTGCATGGAGTACCACATTCCATTATATCTGATTGGGATCCGAGGTTTAGCTCGAAATTCTGGCGAAGTCTTCAGCATGCTCTAGATACAGAGTTGAGTTTCAGCACTACTTACCATCCTCAGATAGATGGTCATTCTGAGAGGACAATTAAAACTCTAGAAGACTTATTGAGAGCTTTCTCTATGGATTTCAAAGGTGGTTGGGATCAACACCTATCATTGGTGGAATTTTCTTATAATAATAGCTTTCACTCTAGTATTCAGATGGCTCCTTTTGAAGCTCTCTATGGAAAGAAATACTGAACTCCAACTTGCTGGGATGAAGTTGGGGAAAGAAAGCTATTAGGACCTAATCTTGTTGATGAGATGGCAGAAAAGGTCAGATCTATTCAAAAACACATGAGAGCATCTCAGAGTTGACCGAAAAGTTAATGAGACAACTGAAGAAAAGACCTAGAGTTTGAAGAGGGTGATAATGTGTTCTTATGAATATCTCCTTGAAAGAGAGTAATGAGATTTGGAAAGAACGGAAAGCTGAGCCCCAGATATATCGGTCCTTTCGAAATACTAGATCATGTTGGGAAGTTAGCTTACCGATTGGCGCTTCCACCTAATCTCTCTCAAGTTCATGATGTGTTCCATGTATATCTCCTGAGAAAGTACATACCTGATCCTTCACATGTACACAACTCAGAAGTTGTACCACTGAAGCAAGACATTTCTTATGAAGAACAGCCGATAGAGATTTTGGATCGTAGTGAAAAAGTCCTACAGAACAAGACCACTCTCTTGGTGAATGTTTTATGGAGGAACCACCAATTAGAAGAAGCTACATGGGAACTCGAGGATACGATGAAGGAGAGGTATCCTCATCTATTTGTAATGAATTGACAAATTACGAGGTCGAAATTAATTTTAAGGGGGGTAGAATGTAACACCCTAAGATTTTATGAGAAATATTTTTTTATGTCTTATGTTATTCGCAACACCAAAGGAATCTTTCACAACACACAATATTGACTTGGCTTGCATTACACGCAATCACGACCTTCCTCGATAGCGTGTGTAGTACGCAATACCGGGTTTCACTAAACAACGATATATTATTATGGACTAGCCGTTATGAATAGTATTAACAACATTTTGAATTTTATTACATTATTATTCATCTTACATATTATCTAGAACATGTTAAGAGAACAAAATAAATTTTTCGGGTAAAATAAGTATTTTAAAAAAATGCAGTTTTTCCACCTTTTGATGGCGCACCCACAATAAATCTAGTTTTTGAACTGTTTATAAGTTCAATTTGAAAAAATAAAATTCTTCTTTGGAATCAGTGGGTCGAAATTATGTTAATAGGATACTTTTTATTTTTGGGCATTATGAATAGTAACTACGGTAAATTTTTTTTACCATAGTTAAAGGTAAATCGGGTAATTAAGGGTAAATATAAGATTATAAAATTACCCTAGAACCTGTCAAAATCCAATTGGATGACTAAAAGTCGACCGATGCCAACTAAGGGTCAGATTAGATTCATTTAATGGACTTTTTACCATGAAAATAATTTAATTATTATTAACACCAAATAAAGTGACAACATGTCACTTTCTTAAATATTTTAAGTATAATAATTTAAATTTAGAGATAAACTTAATGAAACTTCAAACATAAATAGTCTCCAGAAATATAATAAAAATATCTACATCATAGGAATTTATTTATAATTTTTAGGGATTAAATAATTATCATTAATTATGACACAATAGTGATGTTGAAATTATTTTATTAATTAAAATATCAAATAAATGGTTTTAAAAATATTAAAATAAATATTATATGAACTATTTAATGTGCTCCACTAATTTTATAGATACATATAACATTTTATGAATCTTTTAAAGCTTTTATTTCGAAAATATCTTCTGTATATATTTTATTTAAATTCAAATAAATGAATAGTGTCAAAATTGACACTATTGTTAGTTTATAAAAATAACATATTATAAAATTGTTTAAAAATCCCAAAAATATTTAAAAATTATAAATTAAAATTTATATGGTCTACAATGAAAAAAAGTTTAAAATTATGGAAAATTAACAACACATATGTAATTATTTATAATAATTTAAAATTTAGAATATTATTACCACAAATAAAATTAAATTGACAAATAAGGATAAATCAAGCTGATAATGTTTAGAATAAATTCCTGACATGTATAAATTTTATTTTATTATGAGATAACAAACCAATATCATCTAATATTTTTATATGAGTCATTTTGGAAGTTTTTATGTGGGGTTGGTATTTAAAATAAACTAATATTTCTTATATTTCCAAAGGTGCCCCTCTCCTCCCTTATAAAAGGGCACCTCCTCCCTCTCCTCCTCACACCAATTTTAGCCTTAGATCTCGGCCAAAACCTGCCCATTTCACTTCCCCACTTCCGTAGAAACATCCTAGAGGTCCTGTTTATCTTCAAAGACCAATTTTAGTGCCCTAAGAGGAGGTCTCAAAGAGGCGCTTCAAAGAAGAGGTAATGTCTGTTACCGATTCTTTCAACTTTATTTCTTATTCTACTTCTTCTTCATTAGTTGTTTGATTATAAATTAATAACATAAGTATCAATAATATACTTATATGTTATTATAATTATGAAACAACCCTATTTCACCATCTATCCATCCTACGGAAAACGAAATCACCGCGCGTGCGTACGTACGGAATACCGTATCCACGCCATGGTGTAATCTATTTTCCAGCAACACCTTACATGGATTGGTATAATGGTGTAAAGAATAACTATATATGATTATTTTAAAGTGATATTGATTCTGAAATAGTATACATACACTTCAATAAAATTCCACGATCATGGGAACGATATAATCGCTCGTGCGTACGTACGGCCTATCGTCTCCACGATGTGATGCGACTCAGTTTACATGATCTTCAATGATTAATTATTATACAAATGAAATGAATGAATAAATATGATATATATTAAACTAATACCATTCTGTAAATGAGGTGTCTATAACCTAAAAATAGGAATAAGAATTTATTCGACAAAACACACATACAAACATAAAGTAATAAACACCCGAATAACTAGTAGCAATGAAATATTACTAATAAGAAGCTATGAATATAACCATATATGATATAATAAAAAAATTATGATTCTTTAATAATTCAATGACATTATTTAAATCATTATAAAGGAGTTTCGGACACTTACGAAGCAAATCGGACCTAAGGTAAGGGAAAATCTCACAATCTCAATTTTTATCCGAGATTGTTTATACTACAGAATTTACTGGGGAATATTTATCTTCCACATCAATGTTTCCTCAATATGTAATATTATTTATATCCTACTACAATTTTTTAAATCCAATTTTACCCTTCGGTGAGTTTTTAGTAAAAGATATGAAAGGAATATTTTGTCGTTTTTCGTATGAGGTACTTTTTGACTTTTCCGGCCAAAGTACGAGAAGAATGTTTTTTGAACTTATACATCCTGAATGGATTTTTAGAAGATTATTTCCATGAAGCTTCCTTTACAAGTTTTCAAGTTTATTTTTAATCAACTTATTTTAGTTTAAAATTGTATGACATGTTAAGAAAGAAAAATGTTTTTGAAGTAGAAAGGATATTTTCCTCAACAATCGAGTTCAAGTGTTTTATCGAAATTATTTTCCATCTAAGATAATATAGGGTTCTGTTTATATCCCTATTTTAGAATTGAATTGATTATTTTATGATGTAATTATTTCTACGATATCCTTTTATGGATTATTTTATGATGACGTGATGTTTAAGAATCCCATTTTTATTACATGGGTTATGCTATGATGTTTGGTTTATGATTTTGTGGAACACATAAGAATGGTATCATTATGAGATGGGTGGGACCTATATCTCTCTCCAATGAATTGGGTAAATATTTATATCTCATGAGATAGACATGGATGTAACGGAAGGTTAAACCGATTCAGTTAAACAGGACTGAAAGGAGGAGTGAACTCGGTTTAGAAAATGAATTTGTCCGCTAAGATAGTCTTGGCAGTGAGTCTTGACTACTAAGGAATAATTTTCTATTATTATGTGTGTATGCCACAATGCTTAATGTTTTAAGTTATGATTATTGGAATTACATTTCACTTCTTTGATTTATCCCATGTTATGATCTCTTTTCCATGATAATATTTTCAAAATGTTATGTTCTTATAAATATGATATGTTTGATATTTCTTTTTTTTACCCTTACTGAGCATTTGAGCTCACCCTTTTGTATTTTTTATTTTCCCCCGGCCAGGAAGAAGGATATTAAGTTGGATATGCCAAAAAATGGACTCTAGATATGATGAAATAAATGGGAGACAACGTAGATGATTTATGAACCAGTTGTTTATGCTTCACAGTTTCTAAAGACACTATACCTATACGGTCCTTTCATGGTTTTGTTATATGTTGTATTAATTATGCATCAAGTTTGAAGTAATAACCATGTATGTAAAGTATGGGTCATTATATTTTCCAACTTCATAAAACAATAAATTCATATTCATGAATTCATTCTATCTCCATGATATGTAAAATACAATCTAATATAATGATTTACTTAATGCATATTGGTTTTACCTATTGAAAATGTTTTGTAGAGACAACATAAATCATAAAATCCTAAAAATTATATGCAATAATTTCAAGGAACATTTACTTAAATAATATATGATATTCATGACTTACTTTTGATAGGAAGTTCTCAACACCCTATCATTGGATTGGGAAATGGTTTTTAATAATCTATAAATTTTAGTGAATGAAAAGTCAAGCAACACATTGAAACCCAATTTTTACCTTTTTCATGGAGTGAGTACGTCCCCAGATTCATATCATCTAATGTACGAATTATGTCATGGTCTTCATGGAAAATTTCACACCACATTTTTGGTACATATAGATTTATAATAGATGTATTATTGACAGATGAGATGTGATTTGATATGGAATGGTTTGATTATGACACGTAAAATAAAGTAATAGTTTATTAAAAATATATTTAGGTACATATGCATATATATATATATATACTTAACATTACTAGATTATTTATATTCCTTGGATGGGGAACATTTTTTATAGATTTTGTTAAAATCTTTGAAATTTTGTAATGAATGTAATAATATGGAAGGAAACTTATTGACAGAATGATTTCATTTTTATGGGTTTCAAGAGTCAAGACATTGGGTTTGTTGATATTATGAGTATTTCCTTTCATATTATATAATTTTAGTGGTATTTGATGTTTTATTCTCCATTTTCTATGTGACCATAACTTGAGTTGGATTAGACATGATTCATTTTCCATATATTATTGGTTTCTAGATTAATCTAAATATCCAAGTTGTATTAGATAACCATATAGATTTATATTATATTACACATAAAGAGTTTTGAAGGATCAATTAAAAATTAATCAAGATATAAAAAAATAGAGACCAAAATTCACAAAATCTAGCATGGATTAAACCAAAAGCATGTATATATAAAATGAAGAATATTTTGTGTCCCTTAAATCGTAGATCTACTATTTTGATCTACACTCATAGTGGTTAATGAAGATCACTAAGAGGTACCTAAAGGAATCCCAATTATTGAGTTCATGAATGGGTTTAAACTAAATAACTTTTCACATAGGATATAATCTTCTTCATACCATAATATTCTTCTGCCTCACTCAGTAAATTATGAAGAAGAAAAAAGTATTTCATCTATAGAAGAATCTTCCAAGTATTGGGAATGTTTAGTTTTTTATTCTCAAGAAACAACCTCCTTTTAAATACCTCATTTATTCTCCCTAAGTATCTATTTGATTAACTATAATTCTATGAAACATTTGAGTAATGATATGGTTTTAACTATTCGTAATCACTTATGTAAATTGATTTCTTCCAGACATTACATTTAAAAATAACATTGAAAATTTTATGAAAGTTAACATGTCATCTTCGAATGACTGAATCAATCATAGGATGTTTATATAAATCATAAAATGTTATTTATAATAATCCATTATCTTATGATATACCATGTAACAGACTTTTTCAAGATGAGAAATTAGAATGACACTATATATTATCTGTTATGGTATGCCCTAATTGTACCATATGATATGTCTAAACCATATCATGGTTTACATAGGATTTAGGGAATATCTCCTATAACATATCACTTGTACTAAATCATCATAGGCTATGTTCCCTTATAAAATATATTGTATCATGAATAATAAATTAATAAACTAAATCAAAAAAATCATTTGGATATCTTCCTAAATACTTTTAGAACGCTATCATAAATTCCACCTTGAAAAACATAGTGTGTAATAACCTATTATTGGCTAGACAAAACTTGCTTTGGATTAAAACACTTTTGGATCATCACTTTTAGTAAAATTGATTCCCCATTCAACCAACCATGAATTGTAACCCCATTGACCTTTATAGAATTAAAAAATTATGAATTCCTAAATTCATAAATATAAGAAAAGAGAATACCATAACAAAGTATGAATGATACTCAACCTATAATGGGATATGGTGTGATCTATATCAAACACATTCACCTTAATTCCTATTTACACTAATGGAATCATATGGAAATATGAATTCTAATATGACCCCTTTGTAGAATACATCATGTAAACATGGGACATGAAGTATGTAAATCATATATAGTATAATAATTTTGTATTCATTTTATTAGTATATATTGACCAGATTAGTGAAAATATAACATTTTATTCACCATAACAGATAATTGCATCACATGACCTATCCAATAGATAAGAACATCACATACACTTAACATGGAATGACCATAAAATTTATTATTCTATCTCAATAATGGGAGAAAATTTTAAAATTTTACATGATATGAAAAATCCCATAATGTTTAAGTTACAACTGACGAAATGATCAAGAACATACTGAAACACCATCTAACTAGCTAAGACTCTAGGATTGTACCAGTAAGGTATCAAAGTATAAATTTTATCACGCTTGATATCTTACCTGTAACACCCTGACCCTAGAATCCCATAGTCGATTCATTATTTTATTAAATTTTCATGATTAAAGGGAATCAAATATTGAAGGACCGATTATTTTCGTATTCTTGGAAGACTATATTACATTCTTGATACCCATAATACATTTGGAAAAGTAAATAAAACATGATACAATATAAAATGAAATACACTGCTTACATGAAAGTGTATTCAATGTTTCATTCTTCATAACATGGTGAAAGGAAATAAAAAAAGGGGTGAGCTTAGATTCTCAACAAGGTTAAGTAATATAGAGGACGCATAAATAATAAGCCATGCTGAAAAACTAAAGAACTCTTGTCATTAAAGCATAATATTAAGAATAATATGGAAGGAATAAAATATAAATAAATAATTCCATAATAAAACATAAACATGTATATTATACTACTTGAATAATCACATGGACTATCAATTACTATTTCTGTAATTAGAGAATTCATAATGTCGGATATTATAATCATATTGTCAAGGCCTCAGCCCAGACACCATACATAATTGGTAAAAACCATATCTAGTTTGTCTCATATGACCTACCATTGTATCCAGGGGATATAGAGGACCCCTCCAATCTATTACTAATTAAAATACATTCATCATATGAAAATGGTGAAATATAAACACCATAAACATTTTTATTGAAAACCCATCATATGAAATGTAAATACTTTAACTATAACCCCTAAATGGTATCAAATTAGCACATCCATAGTCAAAATGATCAAAACACCTTAAACAACATATGGTAAATGGTATTATAATTGATACACCCTAATTAAGTTCACGATTCCATAAAGTATGTTCACAATGATAAAGATAATTTTAAATGAGACCATTGAAAATTCTCGAGCAAATAATATTTAAACATTCCAAAGTACTACATACACTTTGAAAAATTCAAATCATAATCTTTTATAATATATTGAGAATAATGAGTCTCATGATATGATATATAAAATGGAATTAAATACACCATAGACACTAATAATAACTGGTGAACATGGCATACATCTCACAAAAGTAAAAGTGAGATGAGTAAAATCCTTTTCACTTTGGAAAGAAGAGTTCTTTTAGAGAATAATTTGTATTTTTCATAAAATAAGATCGTAAAAATTTATATCACATAAAATAGAAATTAAAGGCATGTAAAATATATTTTAGGTATAAATTATTTCCCACAGATTTCAAATCAGGTAAAAATATTTTTTATGAAATTTTAGAAATAAAACATTTTAGTGCATTTTATAGAATATATTAAATTGATTTTAATGTGGAAAGATAATTTTGATTTAAAAAAACCAGATATGAACCAAGATTTTATTTTCATAATAAATTTTTTTATTTAACATTAATAATTATGTCTTAGAACAGATTATATAGTGCACTTGGAAATGGTTATGAATTTGGGAAGTTCCTTTGAATTGGACTTGTTTATCAGGAAGAATTGCGAAAAGATCCATTTTAAAACATGAATATCCCCATAAAATAAGGATGATATGATATAGATATATGAGTTTGGAACATATAAAATGAATTTAAAAAAATAGAAACAAATAAATAAGCAATAAATTTGAGTAAAGGGTAGATAAGGAGTAACCCAAAGGAAATATGGGGTTCGGGTAGAATCCCTTAGCATTTTGTAATCAATTGAATCATATTCCCCAAGATTAATCATAATAAAATGATAAAAATAATACAATTAAAATTAATAGATTAATGATATGATACATCAATGGTCAGTATACTTACACCATGCATAATAAATAGTGGTGAAAATGGAATATTTCACAAAAATGGAATGGAGATGAGAAAACATTTACATTGTGTCTGATTGTGTTCTACACTTGACCTAATTGTCCATGATAATAATATTAAATATATTAATTAAATAAATAAATACCATTTATATAGTTACTATAGTCATTATAGTTTCATTAATTTCAGTTATGGCCTTATTTATTAGTTATAGAGTTTAACATCGTCATTCTAGAGCATTCATATTCATGGGTTTGAAGATCGGTTTTCTTGTTTGCAAGTAATGGAGTTCATGTGGAATATATATAATTATAAAGAAATAATTGTATATGATAATAATTAAAAACCATAAGATTAAATGGTTATATAATTAATTTTCTATAATGGTTTGAGGATGAGTCATTAGATAAAACATTAGTGAGAATTATTTAGATTATTTTGTCGGTTTTTGATCATCACAAACTAGTTTTTTCATATGAATTATTATTGTGTATATATATAGATTATAGAATATTAAATAGGTTATAATAGACATATTATATTATTTTTATCCAAAAAAATGATATCATGTCATACCATGAGGAAGAATTTGAAGAACGAATGTTCATCATCCACGAAGGTCATAAATCGGTACCTCCAGGATGATGATTTCATTTTTAGAATAAAAGAGAGAGAGTAAGGAGATTGATGTAGGATATTACATTAACATTATATAATAAGATTATATATATTATAATAGATTTATAATAATCAATTGGATAGGGAAGGTGATGATAGGATAAGAAATTAAAATAAATTTTAATGAAATTAAATGAGAAAGGAAGATGATTTACCTCTTGAATTATTCTCCTTGAGAACCTCCTTAGGGAAAGGGGTCTTGATCCTTTGTAAATACCAAGAGATTCTATACATGGGGGAGAGAATAGGGAAGATGGTGTGGGAAGAATTTTTTTAAGCTTAAAGGCTTATAGGTTTGAGAAAAAGAGGGGGGTGAGGGGTGGGTTTTATAGTGGAGGAGAGGGGTGATTTCTCATTATTTTATTTATTATTTTATTTATTATTTTATTATTTTTCTCAATACCAGTTTTTTATTATTATGAATAAATAAAGTAATGTGTGTTTTTGAGTTATAACCAATGGTTCTTACATTATCCTAAAATTATCCATGGATTTATAATTCATGTATTTTGCATTTATCATAAATTATCGTATTTTATTATTCAACTAAAATTCAAGTATTTTAGAAAAATATCAACAAAATCACCATAATTTTTTTTCAATGTGTAGAATCCAAATAGAACTCCATTTTATGAAATTAATTTTTTAAATATGAGAAATTTAATTTTAAATTAAAATCATTATTTACTTGATAAATACATTTTTTAAAATTAAAACTTGTTTTATAATACACTGAAAAATTAACTAAGGTCCCATTAAATTTTAAAAAAAATAATAGGAGAAAAAAATATTGATTTAGGAATAAATTTTATGAAAATTAATTATCTTTTAAAAAAATTATTAATTATAAAATTATAATTAAATATTTATTACCCATAAAAATGCCAACACTTAATTAATAATTTTTTAGAATATTCATTTACTTGTAATATGATATAATTATATCGTACATTAATTTATAAGATTCCAATATTTTATTTATACGTTCATGAGTGAGGTTACTATTCATTTGACTGTGGTACTATTCATAAGGGTAATATTATTATTCATAAGGGTACATTACTATTCCAAAGGGTTAAGTAATGATTCACCAAAAAATGAAGTTGATTTTATTATATTTTATAAATCTTACTGATCATAATTATGTATGTCCTTTTTTTGAATTTCAATCCAAAAAAGATGGATAATTAATGTTCAATGTTAATCCAACAGGTGTGCCAAGAAGGTGGCTAAAAAGAATGTTCAAAAGTTCAATAAGTTTTTATATCTAATTTCAATACAAAACCATTATTATAATTACTTAAATTGGATTAATATATGTATAATTGATATATTTCTAAATTAAGAATCAATTATAATAATTATTTAAATAAAAAACATAGTTTTGAACTACAATGCATTATGTTTCACTATTCATCAAAAAATAAAACTTCTCTGAAAAAAACTAAAAATTCACCCTAAATTAATTTTGACATTACAAAATCATAAATGATATTTATTTTCCACAAAATTATATATTTCATTATAAATATGTTTCATTAATTTGAAACTGTTGTAAATAAAAATCAAAAGTAGTTATTACTATTCATATTAATATTTTTAATGGCTAGGTTATAACTATTTTTTTAAAAGAATTATAATAACAAAGTGTTGATTTTAGGAGACTCAATGTTGTGCGGATTGCGTTCTATATTAAATTCAATTGTAAATACTTGAGGCATTACTTTCTCCCCTCCAATAAAATGCATCCCTGTAATTTTAAATTTCACTTCAAAAATTATAGGTTGATACTTGAAAATTCACTTTTGGAAAACCCACATTAAGAATAGGGTTAATAAAACATTATATTAATAAGATGTAAAGGGAAATGGATGGGTTACCAAAAAACTACCTATTTGAACATGTCAATATTAGTAAAGAGTTAAAATATAGACATTGAAGAGTAATCTAACCATCAAGTTCTGATGGTGTGTAATAGAGGAAATGGCCATTAGATTTTTAATCACCACAAAACCATAAATATTTTGATCAGTTTAAATACCATTTATCTCTTAGTAAAGTAAATTAAATGGATAACATTTTGTTTCGATATCCTTTTCTATGTTTTGAGATATTTCTTTAATATCTAGATAAAAACATGAGAAATTAAGCTTCCTTTATTAGTTTCCATTTCAAATAAATAATATCATACTTTGGATGAGCTTTTATCTCTTTTCAATTCATTCCTTATACCTGAAAATGAACGTTCAAGAATCATTTTCACGCCTAAAGAACTCAAATCAACTTATAAAAATCACAGATCCAACAAAATTATAATTATCTATTCCACTTTTCTTAATACATTAACTATTTCCAAAATGATTAGGATGAGAAAATATAATTCTCCTTTGTATAAAAACATCTTTTATATATAAAACTCAAAGTTAATAATAAATAATTTTTGAAAACACTATCATTTCTCCAAAAAAATATTCTAGACTACAACGCCAAAATCAGAAGGATTTGTTCATATAGTTTTCCTAATGAAATTTACAGCACTTAATTTATTATACCAAAAATTTAATTTCCCATATCACATAATCTCCAAGATATTTAAGACATTTCCATAAATAACATAGATGACCATAAGTCCACAAAATTATTTGACTCCAAAATACAATTCAACATTTATTCCCCAAAATATTATATTTACCAAAATCCTATAGGATTCCCAAAATTTCGAACCTCCTTTGAAATTACTTAATCGCCAAATCATTTTCCAATACCAATGTTAAATGTTTGATAAAAAGGTACCTAAAATAAAAATAATAATTATACATTTTATGTTTTAACTAAAAATTCATGATAATCAGGACATTATGTAGACTAGTGGTATGTGTTTCACCCTTGTCCCCCATCGGTTGTGGGTTAGAACCCCGTGGGTTTTCTGAACGCGACGGGTTGTCACACGGAATGTGGGTTTTTCTTTATCTAAAACAGTATATCTTCCAAAATAAATATGATGGATTTCCTAGAAATAAGGTTAATCACTAAAAATTATATTAACTAGGGTTTTCAATACAACCTGAATACATAAATACATCGTACATTCATTTCAACAGAGGTCTTTCCTTGGTCTATAGGTTTTTTCATATAACAGGGAATTGACTCAGGTAATTACTTGGTCCCCTAAATTTAATGAAAACAAATGAAAATTGATTCGTAGGATCAATTTTATTTCCCTCTATTGTACTCTTCATTTTTCCTCCGCAATTATTTTCTCTATGTCCCTCTTCCCCACACATAAATCATTTATCCATTTCTTTGAGACACTTTCTTGTGTTTCTCCATCCACATTTCTTTCATGAAGGGACTTGAGAATTCATTTCTCTATTGTTTCCACTACTAGAGCGCTTAGAAAAATCCATTCTTATATTATTTGGTGGGTTCGAGTGTTGGTTAAGGTATATATTGTTAATAATATTTTTGGGAAAACTAATTAGGGATAAAAACAATATCCTTCACTAATATCAGTATCCCGTTTGGTTTCTCATCAGCACCACCTAGTCCATCATGTTCTATGTTAACATAAATCCTTTGGGTTCTATCCATTGACTACAACAAAAAAGCACAGTGTGAGTAATAATAGTCATTGTGAGAAAAACATAAAATTATTTATAGAATATTGTGACATCTTATTTTCAACCTAATTCACCTTAGGTTTTACCAAGTATATTCAATTTCATTATATATTCAAATCCTTAATAATGTTTTATAAAGAAAATCTGAATTATCCTAAGAATATCCCTAGGGAGTGTCAAACTAGGTGCACAGTAAGGCCTGTTGTCATATACCAAGTTACCCAAAGTAAGGCTTGGGACACCTTGTTGGAGTTTTTACCCCTGGGTACATCTGTACCTGAACCAAATCCAATTTTAGTATCTAGATAGGGATGTATTGAGAGTAAGACCCACATAATCTCTACTATAAAAAATTCTAGGATGTTCTTCTATACTTATCCTAAAATTCTATCTTAGGTTTATGTTCTCCAATTGTATAAATCTAGTTACTAGGGTAGCTTCTAAACTTCCCCGGATACCAATGGTAATGACCCAACCCAAGAATCAAAAGATGGTGCATTATTTTATTACAACACCATGATTACAATGAATCAAATCCTAAAAGATCGATTAATGTATCGGTCTTGGAAGACCAGATTACATTCTTGATACCCATATTACATTGTTAAAAGTAAATAAAACACGATACAATATAAAATAAAATAAACTAAATCCTTGAAACCTTATTCAAAGGTTTCCTCTTCATAAAATAAGAAATGGAAACATAAGAATGGGGTCATATCAGATGCTCGTTTAGGGTATGTAATATAGTGGAAGCATAAATAATAAGGCATTATGAGTAAATAAATAACACATTCCATTAAAACATAATCTTGAGAATAATATGGATGGAATCAAAGATGAATAAATAATTCCATAATGAAACATAACCATTGATATTATATTAGTCGAATAATAACTTAGACTACCCATTACTAGTTACATAATGAGATCATGCATAATGTCGGACATCATAAACATACCGTCAAGGCCTTAGCAAAGAAACCATACATAATGAGTAAAAAACAAGTATAGCTTTTATCCTGAGACCTACCAATGCATCGAGGGGATATAGAACGCCCCATCTATTACTTACTAAGTCAAATATATTCCTCATATTAGAAGGGCGAAACATAAACAACATAAACATTCATATTGAAAACTAGAATACAAAATGTAAATAATTTAACTATAACCCAAGAGTGGTATCAAATTAGCACATACATAGTCCAATTGCTCAAAAACAATTCAACAACATATGGAATATGGTATCATTAGAGATACACCCAAATGATGTAAAAGATTCAACAAAGAATGTTGATATAGATGAAGATACTTTTAAATGAGACCATTAAAAAATTATTGAGGAAATAATTTTTACACATTACATAGTGTACCATGCCACATTGAAACATTCAAATCATAATCCATTAGAATATAATGAGAATAATTAGACTATTGATATGATTTATAAAATGGAAATAAATACACCACACACATAAATAATTAGTGTGGAACAAGGCATATATCTCACCGAAGTAAAAGTGCCATGAGAAAACTCATTTTTACTTTGAAAAGAAGAGTTATTTTTTAAGATAATTGTATTTTTCAAAAAATAAAATTGTTAAAATTTATATCTTAGAAATTAAAAGGGAAATATATTGAATATATATTTGAGGCAAAATTGATGTCCCACTGAATTGAAATTATGTAAAAAGTGTTTTTAATAAACTATATAAATAAATAATTTTAGTGTGTTTTAAAGAAAATGTTAAAGATATTTTAATGTTGAAAGGCATGTTTGTTTTCAAAAAAACCAAAAAATAACCAAGATAAATTTTCATGGTAAAATTGGTTATTTTAGAAAAACAATTATGTCTTCAAATAGATTATATAGTGCACATGGAAATTGGTAATAATTAGGAGAGTTCCCTTAAATTAGAGTTGTTTATTGGGAATAATTCAGAAGGGAACCACTTTAAAACATGAATATCCACAATAAGGAAGGATGATCCGATCTACATGTATGATTTTAAAAAATATAAATAGATTTTAAAATAAATTTACAGAAATTATATAGCATTACATTTGAGTAAAGGCAGATAAAGAGTAACTCGAAGGAAATACTGGGGTTCGGGTAGAGTCCCTTACCACTTTGCAATCAATTAAATCATATGCCCCGATATTAATAATCATCAATTGATACATTGAATAACATAAAAATTAATAGATTAATGTTATGATACATCAATGGGTAATATACATAAACCATTCAAAAAAAATAGTGGTAGAAATGGAATATCTCACAAAAATAGAGGTTAGAAGAATTTTTTTACCTTATGTGAAAATGTGTTCTGCAATTGACCTTAATTTTCTAGACAAAAAAATTAAGTAAATTAATTAATTAATTCAAAAAACATTATATATGTAATAGAATAATTATAGTTTTATCAAGTCCATTTATAGACTTATTAATGAGTTATAGAGTTTAACTTCATCATTCTAAAGTATTCGTTTTCTGGATTTTCATGATAGGTACACCTATTTAAAAGTAATGGAGTTAATGTGGAATGGATATAATTATAAAATATTGATTTCATATGATAATAATGAACATCTAAAAGATTAAATTGTTATATAATTCATTTGGTTATATGGTATGAGGATGATTCATTAGGTAAAACATTAATGATAATTATTAATATTATTTTGGTGATTTTTGATCATCAAGAACTAGTTTGGTCATATGAATTAGTATTGTGTGTCACGACCCATCCCTCGGGGCCCATTCCATGACATACCCCAAGCCCGCATCAAGAAGTCTTAGGGTTGGAAACTATCACCGAAGGCGTCAACCTGCAAATGGGAGGAATTTTCCTGAGTACCTGTACACACACACACACAACCACACACCAAAGATAGAAAAGTAAACATGCATACCACAAAATAACCAGTGATTAAATGTACAAACTGTAGGTCAAATGGTCCAGAATAAAAACCCATCAAAGGAAGAATTGAAAATAGTAAAATAAAAAAGTTCTTTGTAAGATGTCCGCAGATGACCCCACCTAATAGGCAGGTGAAGGGTAGCTACATTTAGCTATAGAAGTACGCCTGTCTGTCCCATATCAATGATAACCACTTGGTCCCATGCCACCAAGGATTCTGTCTAAGTGGTTGTTCGTCCCGTTGAACTGAGCACCACCTGTTCCTGGACCACCAAGGTCTCCTTCTAAGTGTCGATCACCTTCATGGGACATCACATGTGTGGGTGAAGCCTGTGAAGGGGGAGTAACACAATACTAAGTAGGGACCCAAATCCACAAAGGAATTACCACAAAGCAATCCACAAAGAAAACCATGAACCATGACCACTCAACATGACTGTGATGCAAGACAACTCACAAAGGTATAAGCTAGAGTAAGAAAGTAAGACCAACAGTCGTATCATCAAACACCTTGTGTTACTGGAGAACTTCTCCACTATGAGTACAGTGGGCCTTTCGGGTCACACAGAGCTTCTTCCCACTAATCTTGGGCTGTTGTGGTACTCATCCCTGATTAGTACCATGGGTATGATTGGTCACACAGAACTTCTCCCCACCGTGGGCCTACTGGGTCACAAAGAGCCGCCTCCCACCTTGGTCATACTACGGTACTCCTCCTCGTCGAGTACCGTTGGTCTGTCGGGTCATAGAGATCTGCTCCACATCGTGGGCCTATCGGGTCATAGAGAAGTCACATCCCACTTGAACATAGTAGTTGATCCACACATGGACATTTTTCAATAGTGTTTTGGTCTCAACCAATTGTAGGGTTTCCACACATAGTGCACTTGATTCTGCGAGAACCACTCCTGAAGCCATTCATCACATTTCAACCTCCATGAAAGACTCCATGGAGTATGACAAAAGATCCTCCTTGTCATGGGGATTCCAATTCCATAAACTGATCATCAATCAGGATGCCCAGTTTGTATGTTTTTGGGGTTTTAGTAAACATGGGCCAGTTGTGTCTAGGCCCGGTCCGACCAAGTTGGACCGACCTGACCAACCCGGCCCGGGGACCCCACATGCCCCGGTTTATTTCAAGTGACCGAACCTAACCTGGTCTGGGCTGGCTAGTGGGCCAGGCCCATTTGTCCTCCCGGGACCCAGCCTAGTTCGGCCGGGGGTCTAGTTCGGTGGGTCTCCTGGCGACCCGGTCTCATCCAGCCTGGCCCGATGGGGTGGGTCCGACAAGCAGGACACAGGTCCGACACACTAGGGGCAGGTCTGGCCCACTGGGTATGGGTCTAGCCCACTAGGAAGGGGTCCCACCCACTCGGTGCGGGTCGTGCCATGCCTGGTCCGCCTCTAGCAGATAATCTTTTTCAGACGGAATGCATAGTGCTTTCAGGGAACTGTCACATGGCCAGTGAAACTCGGTCACCCTGGATCCGCATGTGGTCATGGGACCGCTTGCCATGTAAAGTTGTGGCCCACTACTATGAGCTGATGCACCTACGCGACCGAGGGGCCGCGACATGAGATGGATGCGGCTGCTACCTCCGGTGGACCACTGTGGTGCACCACCACCTGCCCACTACCGTCATCGTGGTCCCCTTCTAGTAGTTTCCATCGCCACCAGTGGGTTATTCTACATACCATCGGGTCTGCTCAAATGGTCCGTTCTGAGTTACGGTTTCCCCTATTATCACGAACCGAATATGGTCACCATCAAAAATAGAACCATACCCAGACCGTGACAGGGCCCGAAGGGTGTTCCCGATCCACACGGGATGGCACAAGTGCCCGGGTATCATAAAATGTATTATGGGAACAATTTATCAAAGTTTCTAAACATACAACAACAAACAAATCCAATAAACCAAATCTAAATTTTTCAAACCCAACCATCTTTTACAAAATTTTAGTATTGAATTACAAAATTTTAAACAATGTTCAAAGACCCTTACAATGTTAAAAACCCCAAAATGATAGCCCAAGAACCTCCTCATGGAAAGAGGCATTACCCTCGAGCCACCTACCCAACACTTCATCATTAACGACCGCTAAAAACCCGAACCATTGGCACAAAAGTTGTACCAAAACCTGCGATAACAAAATAAACAAGTCTACTTACACCCAAATGTTTAAGTAGGGTGTGATCAAAATCCCAGTAGGATACCACCAATAAGATATTCCTTGTGATAAACATTCAAATATGAAAATCTTTCATGTTTTTATAAACATGTGATGCTATTAAGAATTTTAAATAGATTCAACATTAAATAAAAATACTTTTTTTCTGGGATACTTTAATGAATCAACAATTTAAAATGAGTGCCAAATATACTGAATTTTTCATCCAAGTAAATTGTATGCCGATGGTAAGAATAAAGTATTTAATGGGCATAAGCAATGGGAAAATAACCCATAGTCACTTGCTCATTGTGGGTCCCAGTTATCTTGTATCTCAGTGATAGTAACCAAACAAATATATGTTCTTGTGCACACGATCCACTAGTAAGGATCATACCCATAACCTAGTGGTTCACTAACATAATTATAATAATCATAGTTTAGTTAGTGTTGACATCATCAAACTTGCAACGTGAAACTGATGCCAAACCCCACAGGATCACTAGCATACTAGTACACGTCCACCCACCTAGATACCCGGGTTTCCCTCTTGTGCTCAAACAAGTTCAACAAGCCATGAAAATTAATTTGCACATGAAAATACCACTTCCACATAAAAAATTCACCAAAATCCCACATGTATATCACCCAAGTTGCATAAAACTCCTTTGAGAAGAAAAATTCATTTTCCACATCATACTCACACAAAACAGCCCACAAACTTGTGTTTCACACCTTTCCTGCAATTTGTTAAAACATTTCTGTAAATTATAAAACATTCTTAAAATAATTTGACATATTAAATCACTAATTTACATTTAAGAAACCCATATTAGGTGAACACACTCACCAAAACAGTATATATACATTCTTTTCACACTTTGTTTAACTCAACAAATCAATTACAATTTCCATAAAACAATCCCAAGGGGTATAACCATATTTTTCACACCAAACCCATTTCAAAACCTTATTTCTAGGCCAAAATAATTCCAATACCAATCTAAAATAGAATTTTCATCCCTATAAACATTTATTAAACCACTCCAAATGTTAAAAAAACACCTTGAATAATACCACCATCGAAACACATGAAAACAAACATTTTTATAAAACACTTTCAAGAAGTATAACAAGGTTTTACACATAAAACGATTCAAAACCCCCTTTTTATGGCCCTCACGACACTAAATCCTTACCAAACCATAATTTTAATCTCCTTTCAACAACTAATAAATCACTTACATATTTTATAAAACTACCACAAAAGATATCACATGAGTTACAATTGAAAAGTACACAACTTAAAACAAAAATGTAACATTAACACTAAATGCTTTGCTAATGCTACCAAAAATAAATTTTGAACCAAAAACAACATATTATACACATTCTAATTTAAAAAATCTAGATAATTAACTCATCAATAATTGCTTACATATGGAATCACCAAGCAAATGTGCCGAAACACACAAATCTTGGTGCAAAACAACAGCCAGACCACCGACGCACCATAAGAGAGTGAAATCCAACCTAAACCCCAAATATTTGACCCCAATGACACCAAATAAAACCCTAGTTACTAACCCAAACTTCTGGACATTTTATAACTTCATGAAAGAGGGAGGAAACCATAAGGAGAAGGAAGGAAATGAAGAGAGAAACACTTGAATAAATCATGAAGAAATCGGCCTAAATAAACCAATAGTTGAATCATGAAGTTACCAAAACTTGTAGAGAGGATCTAAGGTGTCATACTAGGTCACGTGGGAACTGAATTTGGGGAAAAAAGTAAATATTGAAGGAGTTATGAAAGAAACATTTTACCTCTTGAAATCTGAGCGATTTGAGAATTATTAAGAAAGATCTCCCTAATCCGTAAAGGAGATGAGCTCCAAATAGGGGTAGGAGAGCATGAGAGGGCGCATTGGGAAAGTGTTCTTTGGAGAGAGTTGGAATGACTAAAAAACCATAAAAATTTAATGATATATTAAATAATTAAAAAATATTTTAATGCATGAAATGAGCTTTCGGGCTGGCCTGACACTGTAATAAAAAATCATAATACATCATTATTATGGATTCTTATGGGGTCAAAATTGATATGGTGGGTTTAATATTCTAGGGGATGCCAATTAAGAAGTGGAATGAGTGTAAAATGTTGAAAAATTAAGGAGTTATAAAATAAAAAATAATAATTTTTGAATCTGGAAATGGGCTCATGGTTTGGCCCTAATATTGAAAACCCACCATTTCCACCAAAATGAATGGGAAACCTCTAAAACAAAAAAATAATGAAGATTAAATGAAAAATACCCTTAAAATAAGTCATGTATGAGACAATTCTTCCCACCATAAAACATTATTCCCTCCGAATACCTCAGCAAGGACAAAAGAATAACCCAACCCAACCGAAAGGCCCAAATGGACTCCTTTTCCAAGTTTCGCCCGCCCCCAAAAGGCCAAAAAAACCTCCAACTAATCAATCAAGGAAGGAATACTCTCACCATCCAAAACATATATCACTTCCTAAAATGATATATTATATTAAAACTTCATTCTTAAAGAAAACACCTCAAACACTATCCAAACAAGACTCAAGCAGTTCACTGAAAGGAACAACAACATCGAACAAGGTTACACTGAACATAATTTAACTAAATCATTGGGTGATATCCAATCCCAACTTTTACCCAAGGAAGATGTTGGTAGTTAGACAGCTCCGAATGAGACTTCCTACCACTAAGCCAAGACAAAGGACAAAACTAGGTTACTGATACAGGGACACACAACTGGGATAACCAAAGAGGATGCCCGGACGTCATCAAGACGCTTCGTCCCTGACCTTGGTAGAGCATGATGGATGTCGTATATACCGCTCCCCCACTTGGGGGGGAGGGGCGGGCCTCCCTCATTAGAGAAGCTTCCCCCCTTTATTCGGTTCTCAAACACGGATTTCTTCCCTATGTTTCCAGAAATTTCTATTTACCCTAAGGTCCCGGATCTTCACGATGGCTACCCTCAGCTCGCAATTTCAATAGCGGAATTCACTAATTCTTTGGCTCTCCATGATCTCACCTTGGTGGCTCAATTTACTTTGTGGTTCCCTTCGGTGGACTCTTTGGACATGTTTGTTTTCAAATCTTGGGGACTTCAAGATCGGGTGACTATTATACTTCTGAACAAACAGCATATCAAGATTCACTTTTCATCCATGGAGGATTTGATCATGGTGTGGTCTGCATCCCCTCAATCCTGCAACGACCTGAATATTCATCTCTTCAAATGGTATTATGATCTTCATATGAACCACGATGCCCCGTCAGCGGCGCCGTGGGTATGTTTTCCATAACTTCCTATTCCTTTCCAGAACCCCTCTATAATCCGTATGATTGGGAACATGGTTGGATGCTATATGTGCCCTGACTCAAGAACCATCTCCTTTTTTCATCCTATTTCCCCATTTATTTGTGTTGAAGTTGACATTTCTAGACCTCCGGTTGAATGGGTGTGGATACCGGTAGGAGAAGAATTTTGGTGGAAGCAACATGTGGTGTTTGAATACTGGGTGAACTTCTGTTCAAGGTGCTCTCGCCTCGGGCACTTACCCCATTCACGCTGAATAGGAAGTAGGAGTTGACAAGTGAGTGGTGAAGGGACTGATGCTACCCCCCTATTTCTACTCCTCATGATGGGTTTCATGTGGAGGCAGCCAAGGCAGTGGCGGGGGATGGAACTGTCCCTCGAAGTGATGACAAGGTGGTTGGCAGTGTGAGCTCGGTTGAAGTTTCTCAGAAGAAGTACACGACACTACCTCAGGAGATGAGAGTAACTATTATCTTCACTAGACAGAGATGGGATCAAGAAGAGCCACCTCTCTTGAAAGCAGGTGCTACACAGAATAGTGGAATGCTGGATAGGTACTCTGCTAGTGATCAGACTCAAGTGGCCTCGAATGGGGCTTAAAATTCAAATAACATGGGGGCTCCAAAGTCTTGCACCTATGTTATGGTTGTGCATGCAGGAAATACAGATGTGGGATTTTACAAGGTTGGTTAGGGGTGGGAGGAGGAAAGGCACGACACATATCAGCCGAATAACAAATAGAGTCCCAGAACATTGGCCTGTCTCAATTTGAACAACTGTTTTGATACATTGAGAGTCGAAGAAGGGGATGAATATAACAACACTTTTCCCTCAAAAGACGGGTCCTATGGAGATCGACCCTTAGCTGAAATAGGAGAGTATGGTATTTTCATGCATAGCCCAAGGAGGAAGAAGGGGAATAAAGAAAATAGGGACCTCAAAAGTTTCATTGTCACCAAGAAGTATAAATCAAAGGGATGAAGAGACTACTCATAACTTCCTAAGCTGATAGAGACACGATCAGCCTAAAAAGGTAGCAAGTCCACAGAACAAGAACCTCAACCTATAGAATAAGGGTAGTTTTCACAGGCCATGGGCACCATGACTAGTGGAATGGAGGAACAACACGTAGGAGGAAACAGTTCCCCAAAGTAGCAGGCGTACGGGTATGTGGAACTTTTGGAGTATCCTAAAGATGATGATGCTAAGGGTTAACTTGGGGTGATTTCACTGCATCTAGAGGATGTGCGGTTAGAGGATATGGTTATCCTCCCTTCTGCACAACAGCGGGAGGGAGGGACTCCTGTTGGTACTCAACATTGGAAAGATGCGTCTATGGACCCCCATATGGAACTGCTCATGCATTCGAAAGAAGAAATGGTGGAGGATGTCCTTACAATTAAGGAAACAAAGGAAGAGGTTGATCAAATGATGGAATGAATGATCAATGTGGATGTTACTAGGTAGCGTGGTGAGTGGATAGAGAAGCAAGACTGTATATTTATTAGAGGTTTTAACATGTAAAAGATCACCAAAGAGGAGTACATGCTCTCTTGGGATTATCTAGAGCAACACTATGAAGAGGTATCGAAGGATGACCCAGACATCCAGGTAAATGCCATCCCTTATAAATCATGTAGGGAAATTGAGTCCAAACGACTTAAACTTTTCTTTGATAAGTCTGTAGTTTCTTTTTCTTCCTGAACTGGTTAGTTGTGCGGGTTCTCACTTCCCCCTTCAATGTTTTTTAATAATAACAAAAGTAACATAGTACGAGACACAAATGGGCTCCCACCATAAGAGACAACTTAAATTTTCCCGAGATGGAATCGGGACACTAACAGGGGGATCCCTGAATGGACTCACCTACATAAGGGGTATAATCTCATTATATTTTCAAAAATAACTTACATGAGATACATAGTGGGTCTCCCAACCATAAGAACCAACCATATAAACTGACTAGCATGGTCTGACATGAAAAGACCTGAAAATTTAAAGAGTTGGCACAGTCACGTTAGTCTGCACAGTTTGGGAAACCATGCGCTAAACATGAAGAGAAGTCTATCCAAAGGGGAAACTTTTCATGGTTACATGGTCCATGACACACATCTGTTTGGAGACCATGCAATAGCTATTGTCTCTTTTTGCACCGTTCCCTATGTTGAAACACATTTATTACTAACCGTGCGCAAACAATGTGCATTAATCTTGCTGGCCCAAATTTCAAACATTTGTCCAAAAACTCAAATGAAACCAAAGGGGAAAAGTATGCACTCAGCCTACAACATGGAAAAAATGTCCTCCCACCTCTACCACAAAACAAGAACAACTAGATGAAGATGATAACACCATAGTCCTAAACTATTCCCATCTTTCAAGCCGAGGATAGGAATTAAACCAAAGGTTTTAATGACGTGGGGATTTATATGACTACACCCATGATTCACTCCGGGACCTATGGCTGGAGCTCAAATAATTGAAGCATCTTCGACCTTGTATTTAGGATTTTGTAAACCGTAGATGGAATTTATTCTTCTGGATCCACAAGCTACTACACCAAGATCCTAGATGGGTGAAATGAGACATAACACACTCCAACCTCACATTACAATCAACAAAGATTTCACTGAAACAAGTGTTTTGAAGACACCGCACATCACCCTTTATTTATTCATATGAGAAACAGAAATAGGAAAGAATTAATAAAGAAACACCTTCCTCTAAACAAAGGATGTTGAGATCTCGTAAAAGGAGACACACTTCTGACAAAACCAAGACTCACAAATGATTACCCAACCTCACCTTTACAGTCAAACATGCACATGACATAATAAGGAATCACCTAACATGACCATTGTGACTGATCAAAACAATACATGGATAGGGACCTTATACAATGTTCCCAAACATAAAAAAAATCTAGAATGTGTCTATAACAGCCTCTCATGACCAGTTTTCCTACGCTGGTGGTTTAACATGAACCCCGGCTTTGAAGAGACAATGAAGGACCCATAGGCCCTCTTAGACAACATCAACACTAAAAACCCCAGACTACATTCACCATCAAAAAATCATAGAACATTAGAAACTAAGGTCTCTTTCAACCATCCAAGAACACTCTCCCACTACAAGAGGATCCAAAAACCCTAGAAAGGAAGTGGTGTAGACTCAATATCCAAATCTTGAGAAAAATATTTCTTATATTGATTAACTAGAGGATCTTCCAATGGAGAAACAATCTGGGTTCCACTTCAGTCCTGCATTAACTCTTAATGGGGGAATAACTTATCCAACGAGAGAACCCAAGGACCCAACCAAGATGGTCCATTGGTCAAAACATGTCACAATCTAGAACCGAACACATGATGGGAACCACCGTAATGGCTTCCCAAACTTTTCTCATAAGAGACCACTGACCAACCCTTCAACCCAACTTACCGACCGAACAAAAATTCAAAACACCATTAAAACAAGAGGGATTCATGGACTCAAAACATCCCACAACGGTAGAATTTCCAAAAACACATAAGACACACCATCCCAAACCAGTCATCAAGACATGATGTTTCCCTTTAAAATCATCTCTTTGAAAATAAATATTTTAGCGTATAGAGTATCCACCAATGGTGCCCTATGGGCCTCACAAATGCATGTTTCCATGCTACACTTTTCACCCTCCTCATATCCATCACAGAACTCATCTTTTCCTTCCATTAACCATCCATCATCCCATATAAACCCATGAATTAGGTTTCTCACAGAAATACCAAAGGTCAAAACAAAATTTCCTTCCACTTTTCAAAACCAAAACAGTTAACTAATACTTCCATTTTCTCAAGACTACTAACCAAAAAATCAAAATCCCAATAATTCAAATGAAAAATCACTTTCAATTAATGTACATTAATTTCAAAACATTTCAGTCCATTTCAAATCACTTATAATTTCATGAAAAACTCCATCTCATAAATCCCTATTAAATTGGGAACTCCACTCTTCTCATTTAAAAATAATATTCCAAAATTTCATAAAATATTACAAATGATCTCTAGTTACGAAGTCAAAATTTATCTTCAAACCCCACACATAACATCACAAAACACTTCATTAAACTCCAAAATCTTGTCAATAATTCAGAAAATTCTATTTGGAATATTTTTTCAAAACCCATTCTAATATAATTCATACTTTTAAAAGATTTGTAAATACATCATTTACCATTTCAAAATAGTTCTGAAAATTTAGTTCCAACAATTCAGAAATCAATCCATTCCATATTTATTAAAAAATAATTTCATAAAAACTTTTCACTTATTAAAACCATGTAATTTTTTATTTAAAACCAAACTTCCAAGATTTCAAAACTAAAGGACACAAGATAGTGAGAGAGGAAACTAGTTTCGGTGGGTGACTTGGACATATGGTTGGCGGCCATATGCCAATCACTTCACCATCACAGATAGTGTTCAAGTGAAATATCCCCATCTCCACATGGCTTCTCAGGCCCTGCGAGCTCACTGAGACCATTATACTACTTATCTTTTCATTTCCCCAAGTCATCATCGAACCAAGAGAACCAAAGGACTTAGATAAAACCCGAATTCCCTTAGCAACTTGAATCATGTCATGAGGTGTGCTGGACAGGCACACTATCAATAACTAGAATGTCAAGTCCCGAAAATCCTAGCTCCAGACTATCTCGGATATTCCCCAAATTACATGACCCAAATAGTTAACCAGAACATCATCTGATACCATTTTGTCATGAACCGAATCTGGTCGCCATCAAAACTGACACCAAACTCGGCCCATGAAAAGTCCTGAAGGGAATTACTAATCCCCATAGGCTGGTACAAGTGACCGGGTATCCTACAATGAATTTTGGGAATGATTTACCTATGTTTACAAAGATATAACAATAAACAAATCCAATAAACCAAATCTGGATTTTTCAATCCAAACCATCTTTTACAAAATTTCAGAATTGAGTTACACAGTTTAAAACAATGTTGAAAGACCATTACAAAGTTACAAACCAAAAAAGATATCCCAAGAACCTCCTCAAGTCAAGAGTCATCTCCCTCAAGCCACCTCTATAACACTTCATCAAGAAGGACCGCTAAAAACACGAACTATTGAAACAAAAGTTGTACCCAATCCTATGACAATAAAATAACCATGTCTACTTACACCCAAATGTGTTAGTAGGGTGTGATAAAAAACCTAGTAAGAAACCACCACTAAGATATTACATGTGATAAATATTCAAATATGAAAATATTTCAAGTTTTCATAAACCTGAGTTGCTATTACGAATTTTAAAGAGATGAAACATTAAATAAAAATAGTTTTCAAGTGGGATACTTTAAAGAATCAACAATTTAAAAAGAGTTCCAAACATACATAATTTTCCCACCAAACATACCATATAACAATGGTAAGTGTAAAGTATCTAATGAGTACAAGCAATAGGAAAATAATCCCTAGGCACTTGCTCACTGTGGGTCCTAAATATGATGTATTTTAGTGAATGTAACCAAACAAATACTCATTCTCATGCAGACGAGCCTCTAGTAAGGATCATAACCATAACCTAGTGGGGACCCAACATCATTATCATAATAATAGTTTAGTTAGTGTTTTCATCATCAAAATTCCTATGTGAAACTAAGGCCAAACCCCATGGGATCACTACCATACTAGTACACGTCCACCCACCTAGATTCTCTGGTTTCCCTTTTGTCCTCAAACAAGTTCAACAAGCCATGAAAAATAATTTGTAAATGAAAATACCACTTCCATGTCACACATTAACCAAAAGGACCACATGTATATCACAAAATTAATACAAAACTCATTTTACAATAAAAATTTATTTTCACATCATACTAACACAAAATAGCCCACAAACGTGTTTCACACGTTTGTTGCAATTTGAAAAAATATTTCAGCAACTTATAAAACATTCTAAAAAAATGTTTGACATATTAAATAACTAATTTACCTTTCAAAACCCCATATTATGTGAACACACTCACCAAAAAAGTACATGTACATCCCTTTCCCACTTTGTTTAACTTAACAAATCCTTTACAATTTTCATAAAACAGTCCCACGGGGTATAAACATGTTTTTCACAAAAAAACCCATTTGAAAACCCTCTTTCCCGGCCAAAATAATTCCAATACAAATCCAAAACAGAATTATAATCCCTATCAACATTTATTAAACCAATCTCAAGTGATATAATATCAACTCAAATAATACCACAAAATATACACAAGAAAACACACATTTTCATTAAACAGTTTCAAGAAGTATAACAAGGTTTTACATAGAAACCCCAGTCAAAAAAACTTTTTTAGGCCCACATGACACTAAATAATTACAAAACTATAATTGTAAGCCACTTTCAACAACTAAAAAATCAATTCCATATTTTATAAAATTACCACAAAATATATCACATGAGTTACAATTGAAAATTAAACAACTTCCAACAAAAATGTAACATTAATACTAAATGCTTTGATAATGCTACCAAAAATGGTTTTCTCACCACAAAAAAACATATTATGAACATTATAAATTAATAAATAAAGAAAACTTACTCATCAATAATTTCTTACACATGGAATCACCTACCGAAAGTGTCGAAACCCTCAAATCTTGGTGTGAAAAATCAACTGCACCACCGATGCAACATAAGGGAATTAAATCCAACCTAAAACCCATATATTTGACCAAAAAGACACCAAATCAAACCCTAGTTATGAACCCTAACTTATGGAAATTTTTTAACTTCATGAAAGTGGAAAGAACCCAAAAAGAGAATGAAGGAAATGAAGATAGAAACACTTACTTGAAGAAATATTGAAGAAATCGGCCCAAATCAACAAATAGTTGAACCTTGATGTAACCAAAACTGGTAGAGAGGCTTTAAAGAGTCATAGTAGGTCATTTGGGGACTGAATTTGTGGAAAATAGTGAAAATTGAAGGATTTATGAAAGAAACATTTTACCACTTCAAATATGGACGATTTGAGAATGATTAAGAAATATCAACCTAATTTGCAGGGGAAATGAGTTCCAAAGTGGGGGATAGGTGGATGGGAGTCTGTCTTGGGTAAGTGGTCTTCGGTGAGAGTTATAATCACCAAAAAAATAAAAATTGAATGAGATATTAAAGAATTAAAAAAATATTTTAATGAAAGGAATGGCATTTCGGGATTGCCCAACACCTTAATAAAAAACCCAAATCCATCATTATTATGCATTTATATGGAGAAAAAATTGATATGGTGGTTTTAATAAACCAGAGGATGAAAATTGGGGAGTGTAATGAGTGTAAAATGTTGAAAAATGAAGAAGTTATAAAGGAAACAATATTTATTTTTAAATCTAGAAATGGGTTCACAGTTTGGCCCAAATTTTGAAAACACACCATTTACACCAAAATGAATGGGAAACCCCCCAAAAAATAATGGAGATTAAATGAAAAGTACCTTTAATATAATTATTGAATGTGACCCCTATGGCCTCTGGGGATTCCATCTTCCATACGATGGCCTTCAGTCCTCCTTGTTGCCACATCGAATATGCTTCCACGAAGAACGCACAAAACAGACAAGGAGGACAGGCCTGGTCCTTGTTTGTGTCAGCTTGTGCCCTCCGCGTTAGAGGTGTAGAAAACATGGGATAATGATTTGATATTCTATCATAAAAATAATTAATCCTGGTATAAAAAACCAAAGAAAAACACCCTCCCACAAGAATGATAGATCCGCAGATCAACCAGTTCGTGGGTTGATCCACATTCGATGTTTTAGAACAAAGAAAGGGGAAACATAAAATAAAACAAACCCCTACGTCTAAGGTGATCATTATTGAATTGGTTCATCCATGGGGGGTTCAAGTTCCATTGGATTCCTTTACTTTCTGGTTCTGTTCATCGAGGAGTGTCAAAGTCGCTGGCGATTTTCCGGCATTCGTTGTTAGAATGAATTCTCACCGTAGGTTCATCAGAAGAATTCCAACAATTGACCCTCCTTTCTCTAATGCATTAACCAATTAAGAGAAAGAATGTTGAAATATTTCTACTATGCTGCGTCAATGCGTCGATATGCTGTTTCATTTATGAAACAACGTATCTGTTACACTACATTTAATGTGTCATTATGCCAAACATTTACGATCCATTAGTGAGATTCATTTAATGCAACCCGTCATCTCTTTGACATCGCACTGTAGTGCCACTATGCCACCACCCAATGATTGGGGAAAACAAATAGAATAACCTTTTACGTTTTTTTTGAAAAGTCCAAAAATTAACTTTTCTGACTAACCCTTGCCGGTCAAAGTTAAATATATTCTTGGAAAATCCTGTCATTATGAGTTCAATGGCGCCCTCACATTGTTGATCTGAGGACTAGTTTAAAAGTTAAAAAAACCACTCGCACATTTATTTAAATGAACATAAAAAAAGTTCAGAGATTATTTTTCTCCCTCGACCCGTGCTGGTCGAGGTTAAGCTTTGTCTAAGAGAAACACACCCTCAATAGTTCAACGGTACTCTCATATTTCCAATCCATGTTATCGTTTAGGAGTTATAATGATTTTAAAATAAATCAACTTTATTTAATTATATTATTTATGGCCAAAAACTACATTCCACTGTTGACCCACACCGACCAATGTTAGGCTCTGCCTAAGGAAATCATGCCCTCAGAAGCTCAATGGTGGTCTTGTATTTTTAATCTGAGTCACTGTTCGTGAGTTATAAGGATTCAGTAATTAAAATAATTATGTTTAATTATTTTATTTATAGTTATTCCATTTTTTGGTTTTCTCAATGGAGGCCCGTGCTAACTAAACATAAGTCGCATCTAGGGTAAACCCTCCGTCCAGAATGCAATGGTACCCTTAAATTTATGATTCGGGAACCTGCTTTAGAGCTATTACATTTATTTTAAGAAAACCACTCATGCATGCTATTTAAAGATTAACATTTTTTGGTAGATAATTCCGAGGACTCAAAGCCTTGGAATCGAACATTATATTAGTGTATGGTCTTGAAATAAAACCATTGAATTAAAAAATATGGAATTTTTGGGACATTACACTACTCCCCCCTTTAGGGATTTACGTCCTCTTAATCCCAAAAGGCTAATTAACAAAAGGGGGTACTGAGCATGAATATGAGCCTTACACTTCCACATGCTCTCCTGAAGATTCCCATGATTCAAACTAATACACACCTGAGGAATAGACAATCCAAGAAGTACCATATCCTATCGATCCTCTATATCTGTTGGGTACTCTGGGAATGTATCGTCATTGTCAATCTCAAGCTCCCCATGGTCGATGATGTGATAAGGGTCGTGCACGTATCTCCTCAGCTATGATACATGGAAGACGTTGAGCACTCAGTATACCTGTGGGGGAAGAGTTGGGCAGTATGACTCCTTACGAAATCTACTCTGAATCTGGAAAGGTCGGATGAACCTTAGATATAACTTATCACCCCAAAAAAATCTCTATAATCCCCGTCAGGGTGAGACTTGGAGGAACACACGGCCTCCCTCCTCGAACTCTAAGGGCCTCTATCTCCTGTCGGAAAAAAATTTATTCATGCTCTGTCTAGTCCTCCCCTACTCCTAGATGATCTGCACCTTCTCATTGGTAGTCCATACCAACTCTTGACCCATGAGTGCTGACTCCCCTAGGTCTGTCCAGTATAGAGGTGATCTAGAAGGATTCTCGTACAAAGACTCAAACAATGTCATGATAATGGTGAGGTGATAGCTATTGTTGTATTAAAACTCCAATAGTGGAAGGTTTTCCTCCCAACTATGACCAAAATCAAGGATGAAAGATTGAATCATGTCCTCTAAGGTTTGTGTGGTCTACTCTATCTGAACATCTGTCTGAGGGTGAAAGGTTGTGCTCAACCGTAGATGAGTCCCAAAAGACTTTTACAATCCCTTCCACAACTGGGATGTAAAGAATTCATCATGATATATGATTATCATGGTTTTTAATCCATGGAGTCCAACTATCCCCTTCAAGTAGAGGCGTCCCAAGAACTCAACTGAACCCTTCTCTCGAATGGGTAAGACATGGGACGACTCGGTGACTTGATCTACGATCACCCAAATGGTATCCTTCACCTAGACGTATGATTAGCCACTAAATGGTGATAGTATTCATTTTTAACATATATAATATTCATGTGCTTTATTATTCATAAACACCATTTAAGTGCATTTTAAACTTTGAACATCATTTCACATTATGTTTGTAATTCCCTCTTAAAATGAACTATTACATAGTACATTTTGGAACACCTCCTAAAACACAAAATGTTCTTGATTGTATTTTCATATTTTATTTTAAAGTATCCCATGCAATAAAGAACAATTCATACTTTTTCAAAACTTGAATATTCACATTAGAAGACTGCCAAAATAGGATTTCATGGAAACACATTCTGGGAAAAGTAAAATGGATAGCAGTCCAGTAAAAAGACTATATAGAATAGTATCCAAGCCCAATGATTCTAAAAATATAACTGAAGATAGAGTAAATTATGGGTAATATTTGATTTAACAGTGGCCAAATCTGATTCGGATGTTTGAATGGAGTTCTAGGCATCCCAATTTGGAGATATATTTCTCTGACATATTCTGTGGCCCAAAAAAATAGACAACCATTTTACACTTATCTCGTAAACCATAAACTCTATTAGGCAGAAACATTACAGAGGGTTAGAGGACATCCATTGGTCAATTTGTTTCTCCTAAGGAACACTCCAATTCATCCATATAAAAGGTCATCTAGGCACCTCTTTTTAGTGGATCCAAGTTGGCTGCAGCTTCAGATCAAGGGTGGGAAAGTCTCCACTCTCGTACCTTCCACCACCCTAAGTCTACCACCATTAATTGAGGAGACTCGAAAAGATGGTGGCTCGACCCAAGGCTCCCAAAACACCTATTTAAGGAAGTGGTTTTGGAGTATTTGGTCATCTTGGATGCTTTATTTCACTGAAATGTTATACTACAATTTTTTTGTCTCAAGTTTGTCTTTCACATGTAAGTTGTTCTAATTGATCTTAGTTTCTTAATAAAAGTTCTTATTCTCCTATTATTCTATTCTTATTAATATCACTTTGATACCATTGGATAACGTTGTGAATTTATTCACACCAAACCTTGCGAAATTATCACACAACGGTGGAGTGATTGTTAGTTCATTTTCTTTTTTTACTTCATCAATTCTTCCCTCGTGAGTCTACATCTCGCTTCCATTGAAACAATAGAATCAATGAAGGGATAACCCGCTTATGGGTTGATCCAAAAGAGTATAAAGGGGTGGGATTTGATTTTATTTATCACCCCATTAATGTCTAATCACTTCTTTTAGTTGATATTTTTGTTTGATGATTTTAAAACTTCTTCATCCTTGTTGAATTTTAAGGCCAAATGCTTCAAGAGATAATAAGAACCTTTACCTCGGAGTGCTCATAAATTTGATCCTCCAATTTTATAGGTGATTTTTATTATAGTGTTTTTGTATTAAACCAGTAAGTGATGAATTTGTTTGATCTTCTTGAATATAATCATCTTGAATATAAGAAATTGAAACTTTTAAAAATGAATATCATTCAATCCACCCCAAGTGATGACATAGGATAAAATCATTATTTTAAATTTAATTCACTTAAGTCTCTTAGAGTTCACTTAAATCCATCTAAAATCAACCCAAGTTGGCTACTTCATATCAAAAAATAGTCTATATAATGTACGTGTCAATAGGTTTCTTCTTATGTCTCTGAGGATTCGACAACCCAAGATAAACTACAAGCGACCACTTAAACCAAAAATCTTGGTTAAATTAGGGCAAAACCAAATTTTGGCATCGTTTCTGGGGACCTAAGTAATTTATCTTAGACACTACCATCCTTTTCTCACCCCAAGTTCTATATTATCACCCCCATTCCACATATCTTTTCACCTTTCTGTTTGTGTGTGTCCTAAGAATCTCAAATCCTAGTTTCAGTCTACTCTAATGGAGTATCTTCAAAATTACCCTATCATAAACCCATTTTGGAATAAAATTGGAAATCATTATTGCGAATCCCCTAACTCAATGAATTTCTTTAATCAATACTTGAATGATCACCCCACACTCAATGAGATGCACAATCATTTAAATGATGGCTATTTAAAGGATACATTTTCAACACTCTCAAGGACGGTTGAAGAGATCATTCATGGGGAAGTCCATGATGTTAAAAAGATACCAATTATATTCCTAAAACATTGATTGATCAATTGTGAAATCAAATGGAGATGATGAATTCTGAGGTTTCATCTTTCATATTAGATCTACAAAGCATTAAATCTTGTGAGGAACTCATCCCTGCACCAACTGTCCCTTCCATAACCTTATGTGGAGTGTCTAATTTCCCACAAAACCCTCATTAATTTATTTAAGAACCAAACTATTTATTTTTGGTAGATTAAGAGGATCAAGTAATTTTTTATGGGTGTTTAAATCACAAGGAATGTTATTTTGTTATTCATAACAGGGAAATTTGACATCAAGGAATGAGTGTCCTAAATATTATTCTATTGAATATTTTTCAGAACAAAATATTACTAAACCATTGGGTGAAATCAAAAAATTTGAGTCCATACCCATTCCTAAAACTAATATTTCCAATTTTGTGATTTAATATTCTATTCAAAAGGAAATAATGTTGTTGAGAAATTTGGGAAATGAAACTGAGTTCGATTCAAAATCTCAACCTGTGTCTTAATGTCCTATCCAACTCAAGCTTAATATTATTTTCCTTCCTTCCACACTTAATTATCCCTTCATAGGGTGTAATCATGAACATTCAATTGGAATTAATTATTCTATTCAAACCACTAAAATAGAAATGATCATTGTTGTCTTATGAAAGACTACAGAGGAATCTAGATTTACTATTTTTGATATGTCTTGGATTTTCCCGCTCATTATAGAACATATGTTTGTGCCTGACAAAAACTATAAAAAATAATCATTCTCAATTTAGAAGAAGTGGTGAAACGTGTAATCATTAATATGTAAAAAGTTGGTCTTGGGTAAGTTGGGGGGTCTATTTCGGGCTAACAACATTAAAAAAAAGTGATGCACAGGAGGCTAACCATGGTCATTATGTTTCCAATCTTTGTGAATCACCATTATTTTAAAATAGGATTAATGAATAATTTTGATATTTAAAAAAAATTGTTAATAAACAAATACAAATATGATAGTACCTTATACTTTTTAAATTGTTCTTCTATTATGAGTGTGGATGGGTATGAAAGTGGATCATCGTATTCATCTGTGTCTCACGGTGTGATCCCTGAGTAATACCTTATCAAAAAATTTAAAAAGAAGACAATGTATCATTAGTTTTTTTTATATTTTTTTATGGGGTTTTAGGTTAAAATAAAAATAATAATAAAAATAATAATAATAATATAAAAGGACATGTTGTAGGTCATGGGGCAAACCTCGTCACAACTGGCGAAGCTGCGAGGACACAAACCCAGGACCGAAGGGAGACAGGGGAACGTGCTTACCACTGACCTACAGATTATAGTGCTTCCTTATTCTATAATTTTTGTGCATATACTTATATTTTAATTTTTTATATGAATATATATATATATATATATTGTTTTGTTTTTTTCCATTTTCCACTAGGGAACTCTGCAAGTGACATCGATATCAAAGGACTAAATTGGAGCAGCAAGAATTTCAACTTCCACCACCAGGTGACTTTATTCCATGTTTATTATTTCAAATTCCTTTTATAACTCCTATCTTATACCTCTAACCCCTTAAAAATTTTATTTTCTTTAAACACTATGGATAGTGTTATTTTATGTTGGGGGAGATGAAATAAAAAATTGCTTTTGTGTGAAAAAAAAGATTTGAAAAACATTTGTGCCGTAATGAAAGGAAAAGTTACTTTAACATTGAACATGATAATACAAATTGAAAACATTGAAATTGAATATCCAATAATTTAGTATTCCTTGATTCTGATTTTAATCCATATATAATTTCATGAGCATAGATATTGGAAAGTGTGGTTGTCTAATGTGGTATTTCATCGTTTAAATTTTCATCCAAATAAAAAAATTACAACGCGCGTCATATGGATTGTGGTGTATTAGTTGGAGTTCATGGGTCCCCCCAAAAAATATAATTGGTTTTGGGATTATTTTAGTTTTAATATGAGTATTCAATAAAATCCATCAAAGTAAATTAAAAAATAAAACAATAAATTGCTCCTAGGGCAATGAAATGACCTAATGTGTGGCTTTCAGCACTTGGGTATCGTGACTCCATAGTTTTTTGGCCCCGAGTTAGTAATTATATATCTATTTTTTGTAATTTGACTTTGTTTTTGGCTGAGTTAACTCAAGATGATTCCTGAGTATGTCGGCTTTACTTTATACCCTAAGGTCTTTGATCCTGGGAGTTATCGACAAAGTCTCGCTTCATGGGTTGAAAATGTTGAGTGAAATTTCAATTACCATGGAAAAATTTCCAATATATATATATATATAAATAATTGAATACTCATCTTAAAATAGAAATGTTAACCAACCTATCAGTTTTTTCATTTCCCCATTGAATAAAGATGGACCCCCATGTTTATTGTGATACACAACACATCATCATGCTTAATTGATATTGGATGAAATATTGTGATGAATTTGAACAAAGGAATGGTCTTGGGATTAGGATATTCCTATGAAACTATCTTTTATTAAAGTATTTTGATGTTTTTCATAATTTTTTATTATAAGAGTTCTTGGTGATCAATGTGTATTAAAATGTTTTTGGAAAAGGGAATTCGAATTTCATATTGTCGAGATACATTTTTCTCAGGACTAGAAAAACTCAATTTGGGGGTGTGATTAGCCACTGAATGGGGATAATATTAATTTTTAATATATATAATATTCATGTCCTTTATTATTCATAAACACCATTTTAGTTCACTTTACACTTTGAACATCATTTCACATTATGTTTGTAATTCCCTCTTAAAATGCACTATTACATGGTACATTTTTCAACACCTCCAAAAAAAATGTTATTGACTATATTTTCATATTTTATTTTCATGTATCATATGATATAAAGAACATATCATACATTTGGAGCAATTGAATATTAAAATTATAAGATCACCAAATTAATCTTTCATGGAAACACATTCTAGGAAAAGTAAAATGGATAGCCGCCCAGTAAAGAGACTGTAGTGGTCAGTATCCATGCCCAATGATTCTAAACATTTATATGAAGATAGAGGAAATAATTAGTAATATTTAATTTAGTAGATAAAAATATAATTCAGATGTTTGAATTGATTTCCAAGTGCCCTAAGTTGGAGATAAAGTTCTCACCCAAATTCTGTAGTCCAGACAAACATCCCAACATTTTACACATATCTTGTAAATCATAAACTCTTTTTGGATAAATATTTTTAGATGGTTAGGGGACATCTGTAGATACATTTTTAGAATCTGTGGACCACATGAATTTGGACATCTAGAAGTTCATCTAGGCACCTTTTTTTAGTGGATTCCAGCTGGATGCTACTTCGGGTCAAGGGTGGAAAAGTCTTATCTCCCTTACTTTCCACCACCCTAGGCTTACCGCCATTAATTGAGGAGACTTGAACATATGGAAACTCAAACCAAGGTTCCAAAATTCCTATTTAAGGTGTTGGTTTTGGAGGATTCGATCATCTTGGATTCTTTCATTCATTGTAATGTTATGTTGCAATTTTGTTGTCTCAAGTTTGTCTTTCACATGTAAGTTCTTCTAATTCATCTCAGTTTTTTAATAAAATTTATTATAATCATATTATTCTATTCTTATTCACATCAAATTGATACTGTTTACTCAAGGTGTGAATTTATTCACACCAAACCTTGTAAAATCATCACACAACGGTGGAGTGATTGTTATTTCATTGTCTTTTTTACTTCTTCAATTCATCCATCATTTGTCTACTTCCTGCTTCCATTGAAACCATAGCAACAATGAAGGGATAACCCGCTTATGGGTTGATACAAAGAAGTATAAAGGGGCTGGATTGAGTGTTATTTATCACCCCATTAATGTCTAATCACTTATTTTAATTGATATTTTTGTTTGATGATTTCAAAACTTCTTTGTCCTTGTTGAATTTTAAGGCCACATACTTCAAGAGAGAATACAAACCATTACCTTGGAGTGATCATAAACTTTATTCTCAAAGTGTATAAGTGATTAGTATTATGGTATGTTGGTATTAAACAAGTAAGTGGTGTAGTTTTTTGATCTTCTGGAATAAACCCATCTCGAATATAAGAAATTGAAACCATTAAAAACTAATTTCATCCAATCCACCCCAAGTGATAACCTAGGATGAACTCATTACTTTAAATAGAATTTACTTAAGTCTCTTAGAGTTCACATAAAACCATCTAAAATCAACCCATGTTGGCCACTTTTTAGCCAAAAAAATCCATATAATGTACGTTTCTATAGGTTTCTTCTTAGGTCTCTGAGGATTCGACAACCCAAGATAAACTACAAGATACCGCTTAAACCTAAAATCTTGGGAAAATTTGGGTGAGACCAGTGTACAATAGAGAGTCTTCTAAAAATAATAACGTGATCTCCACCTTTAAAATATCCATCAAGGCCATGCCCTGTGGAAATTTAGGCATGTTTAGCCTTACTCTTAGAACCTCTGAGTTTCACCTCACTAACTCGCTGTAAGAGTGGTGGGGAAACAACCATCGACTAAAGATAAGATGCCTCATATCTATCCACAATGTACATCTGATATGAGGCCAACTACTCTGAGGCCTCATTTAGTAGTTGTGAAATCAAACTCATGTTGAGAGCATCTTCCACCATGTTCTCCTTCCTAGGAGTATAGAATATCTCAAAGTCATTGTCCTAGAGTAAATCTAGACAACGTCTCTTTCTCACCTACTGAAAATCATACGGGCACCTTTCCATCCACATGAAAGGCTAACCCTTTTAACTAATTGATGTTCTCATAAACCCTTTGGTAGTGGGTACTCATTTTCAAAAACCGCTTGGTAAAAGTGCCAGTAATCCACACATAACCTTGAAAACTAGGTCTTAATAAGCCCCTCCTCTACAAGTCACCCACCTATACCCCCTTCTTATGAATCACTAAAAAGCCATCTAATATAATGATGCTGATATCAGTGTCATATCTCTATGTATAATGATGAAGAAGTCAATCTCTCTGTGAGGAGGTAATCCTGCAAACATATTTTTAATGGATGTTACCGCACTCCGCCACTACTTTTGGGAACTTAAAACTCAAAACATCCACTACCACAAGGGTAAGGATGGCCGAATCAAGAGTGATCGGCCTATGCATGAGTTTATCGCATGCTTCTTGAGTTTCCTTTTTCACCGACCAAGTAAAAACACTTTCCAACGATGTAGGTATACCACATCCTTTTACCTAAAATAGTCAATCTGAGAATGAACTATGGATGACCATACCATACCTAAACTAATGTCTTAAGCCCTCGACGCTGCCACCAAGTGGTCTCAACCAAAAATCTCACCACAAGGGTCAGATCACATGGTCGACATTACTGTCATTATTGAGTCTCCCCCAATGGTATCTCTAGACTTAAGGATCAAGTCAATGGGTTAACCGGAAACTCTAGATCGTGAACAAGATTCATGATATGAATGAATGATTAGAACCTATGTCTTTTAATACAACAACTAGTTGTAGACACAAACCATACATCAAATAATTCCAGGAGCCCTCGGGTCATACTCCTTGATCGCATGTAGCTAATACCTTTTATTTCCACCAGCTCCTTGATCCCGGTGTGGACTAAATTTGGGTGGTGGTAATAACATGTCAAAGTTTATACCACCTCCTGTTGCTCTCTAAGCTCCTCTGCCACATCTTCTGCCTTACCGATTCATCCATTCCTGTCACTTCCTCTACCCTAGTGGACCATCCACCATTTTAATGTTAGAAATATGGGATTTAAAATCTCTTTAGAGATGTCCTTTAATATCTTTCTTAAATAATTACCACTTCCTAGGCTGACTGGACTCACCTTATGAGCAATGAGCTATAGACCCCTCCTACCTAGGGACCTCTTCTAAAAACGTCTCTCACATCCACGTATTTGAGACTCACATAGATGAATTTCATTCCCACTACTGACATCCACTAGTTGTGTATGCTTAGCCAAAGGAATTCCAAACACAAAGGATCTCTCTATAACCCTAGCATATGTAGGAATGCATAAAAAATAGTGTTGGCTCAGATGTCCCTAAAAAAACCTTTCTCGGAGGCCCAAGCCCTGAAGAACTAGTTGTATCATATTCATCAAGTACTTGGAAATGTTGGAATGCCTCGATGAATACATAGCTACTGACATGTTTTCCTGTAGAAGCTCTTGGGAATACATACCCCTTATATTTTAGGGAAAGAGCCCTTTCTCTGAGAATGGTTCTCAATCATTATCAACGGAAAATTCCACTCATCACAAGATCAGGTAATTTAAACCCTTACATCACCCTACAGATCCAAATACAAGGCTGAATTCCAGTACAACCACCTGATCTAATGGTTCTCAGGCTAGATAGAAACTCGGTCACCACCTCACGAAAGTCCTTAGCCACTTGTGAGTCAGCCTCACCTAAGAACCTGAGGGGTCTCTGTCGCTGAAACTCATGTAAGGAATTGATCCTACATGCATCCTCTAGTAGTAGATACGATATTAGCTATGGAAAAACATGCATGGGTATCCCTTAGACATCACCCAAAGGTACCATTTCGGGAAATAATCCCTATACAGAAGCCTAATCACTCTGTGGACAATCCTCAGGGTCACACACTGGAATACTAGATGGATATCTATGTGGAGGCATCTTGAAAGAGAATCAAGATGAACCATGGTTAATTTATTTTACCTAATGAGCTAACATTGACCCAAAAACGATAATGAAAAAAAAACCAAAAGACGCATGCAACTAGTTTTTTCATTACCATGTTGGAAAAAAGAATTCAGGGGTCTGGTGTATGGATACATCGGCTGCCACACCAACACAGGAATATCTGTCCTGAAAGCCAAACTCAAAACACATAACACTTTTTTCTCATCCAAATTTATAAACTCTTAGTTCTTATGTTAGAACTGAATAACTCTGATAACACTTTGTGATGACCTGTCCCCTGTGGCCCATGCTGTGAAGTACCCCAAGACCACCTCCTGAAGTCTAGGGGTTGGTGAATAGTGCTGAGAGCATCAATATGCAAATGGGAGGCATTTTATTGAGTACCTATATGCACGCAAACATAACCATTCCCAAAATATAGAAAAGTAAACATCCATGACACTAAGAAAACACTGAGTAAAAGTAAAAACTGTTGGTAAAATGGGCCAGAATACATACCCAAAAAAGGATGAAATGAAAATAGGAAAATATTAAAGATATCTATAAGATGTCCCCAGAAGACCCCACCTGAAGGGTAGGTGAAGGGTAGTGGGATGTAGCCATAGAAGTACACCTGTTCATCCCTTCTCACAGATCACCACCTAGTCTCGGGACACCAAGGTCTCCGTTGAATCATCTGTCCATCCCGTCTCACTAAATAAAACCTGGTCTCAGACCACCAAGCTCTCCGTCTAAGTGGTGATCAACTTCACATGACATGACATGTGCGGATGAAGCTCGTGCAGGGGTGAGTAACACAATACTCAATAGGGACCCCAAAGCACAAAGGAAATACCACAATTCAATCCACAAATCAAACCACGAATCATGATCATGAAGCAAGACAGATCACAAAGGTATAACCTAGAGTACGAAAGTAAGACCATTAATCAAATTATCAAACACCTTGGGTTACTGGAAAACTCTTCCTATATGAGCATAGTGGTCCTGTTGGGTCACACAAGGCTACATCCCACTAATGTTGGGCTACTAGGGTACTCATCCCTGATGAGTATCGTGGGTATGTTGGGTCACACAGAGTCACTCCCCACAATGGGCCAGCGGGTCACACAGAGTCGCCTCCCACCTTGGCCATACCGAAGTACTCCTCTTATTCAAGTACCATGGGTCTGTCGGGTCACACAGATCCTCTCCCCACCATAGACTCATAGGGTCACCCAGAATCCACTTCCCATTGGGCCATATTTTCTGATCCACATAGGGTTTCTTGTCAGTATATTTTAGGTCTCAACCAACCGTAGGGTTTTCGCACGCAGTGCGCTTGATTCTGGGAGAACTACACATCAATCCATTCATCGCATATCAGCTTCAATTAAAGCCTTCATAGAGTATTCCAAAATATCCTCTTTGTCGTGAGGGTTCCAACACCTCAAAAAACTCATCAATTAGATGTCAGGTTTGTAATTTATTGGTGTTTTAGTAATCTGGGGTCAGTTACATTTGGGCCAAGTCTGACCTAGTCGGACCGACCCGACCAACCCTGCATGGGGGCCCCACATGACCCATTTTAGTTCAAATGACATGAAATGAATCGGTTCGGGTTTGGATCGACCTGGTATGGCCTAGCCAATGGGACAGACCCATTGGGCCTCACTAGACCCGGCCCAGTTCGGTCAGGGTTCCAGCCAACTGGGTCGCCCGGTGACCCAGTTTCATCCGTCCCAGCCTGTAGGGCGTGAATCTTGCCTGTTGGGAGTAGATTTGGCCCGCTGGATGTGGGTATGACCCACTAGGTGCGGGTCTGACTCATTGGGCATGGGTCCAGCCCGCCTCTGGTGGAATGGCATTCTTCAGTCCAGACGTGCAGCATGTCTAGGACACTGTCACGTGGATGGTTGTCTAGGCCACCCCCGTTTGGTATGCGAAGCCGCGGTCTGTGGCTGCGGGTCGCGATTACTGCCTCCGGTGTGCCGTCGTGGTTCACCGACTCCCTCCCACAGTCTTCATCACTGTTGTCGGTGTCGACGTGCTAGAGGGTTATTCTGTTGACCATTGGGTCTACTCTAGTTGTCCGTTTTTGGTGCGTTGTTTTCCTCTATGGCCTCTGGGGGATTCCATCTTCCCTACAATGGCCTTCGATGCTCCTTGTGGCCACTAAGAAGATGCGGCCATGAAGAACGCTAAAAAAACAGAAGGTAGAGGGGCTCAGGCCTTGTTCATGTCGGCCCACTCCCTCCTTGTTAGAGGAGTAAATAACATGGGATAATGATTTGATGTTCTATCACAAAAATAATTAATCACGGTATAGAAAACCCCAGAAAAACACCCTCTCACAAGAACGAGTGATTTGCGGATCAAAATTTTCATGGTATGATCCACGTTCATCATTATAGAATGAATAATGGGGTAACATAAAACAAAAAAACCATAGCCTCAAAGGTGTTCGTCGTTGAAGTGGTTCGTCTGCAGGAGTTCAAATTATGTTGACTTTCATCGCTTTTTTTGTTCCATTCTTTGAGGTGTGTTGAAGTCACTGGTGATTTTCGGGAATTCATAGTTTGTCATTGGAGAGAATTAACATAGTATCTTCATTATAGGAATTCCATCAATTGATCCTCCTTTCTCCAATGCGTCAACCCATTAAGAGAAAACACGTCACAATGTTTTTGTTACGATGCGTTGTTGCGTCTTTACACTATTTCATTTATGAAACAATGTATCTGTTATTCTACATTTAGTGCATCGTTACTCCACACATATATGATCCATTGGTGAGATTCATTTGAATAAACTCGTTGTCGCTTTGTCGTCGCACCGGAGCGCCACTCTTCCACCACCCAATGGCTGGAAAAAATAAATAAAATAACCTTTTAAGTTATTTTATTTTTTTCTAAAATGTCCAAAAATTAACTTTTTTGACCAACCCTTATCAGTCAATGTTAAGTATATTCTAGGATAATTCCTCCATTTTGAGTTAAAAGGTTCCCTTGGATTGTTGATCCGAGCATTGGTTTAAATGTTATAAAATTCCGCTTTCACGTTTATTTAATTGAACTTTAAAATGTTCAAAAACTATCTTTCACCCTCAAACCGAGCCGGTAAAGGTTAAGCTCCGCATAAGGGAAAAAATCCATCATGAGATCAGCGGTACTCTTATTATTCAAAACCAAGTTACCATTTAGGTGTTAAAATTATTTTAAAATAAGATAACTTTATTCAATTATTTTTTACGGCCAAAAACTACTTTCCATTATTGACTTGTTTCTGCCAATGATAGGTTGTACCTAAGGAAATCATACCCTAATGAGCTCAATGGAGGTTTCATATTTTCAATACGAGTCACCATTAGTGAGTTATAAGTATTTGAATAAGAAAATAATTTTATTTCATTATTCGATTTAGTGTTATTCCATTTTCTGGTTTTCTCACGGGAGACCTACACCGACTAAACTTAAGTTGTGTCTATTGTAAACCATCCATCCTAAAAGAAATGGTGCCCTCAAATTTTTTATCTAGGAAACCTTTTAGGAGTTATTCCACTTTTTCAGGAAAACTACTCACACACACTATTTAAAGATTAAATGTTTTTGATTTATCATTCTGGGAACTTTGGGCCTCATAATCACATGCTATCTCAGTGCCTGGTCTTGAAATAATTAAATATAATTTTAAAAAAAATTACATGGATATTTTGAGGCATTACATTGTGTATATATACTAGTTAAAAAATATGAAATATGTTATAATAAAAATATTATAGTATGGTTTAACCATAGAATGGTATTATGACCGGTCTTGAAGAATAAATTGAAGAACGAAAGCTCATTATCCATAATGGTTATAAAATGACACTTCTCAGATGATGATTTCATTTAAAAAAACATAGTATGAAGATTAATGATGGAACTTTCATTAACATGATATTAATATAGTATATACATCACACTAGAGTTATCATGATCATTTTGACATATATGGTGAGTAGAGGACATGAAAAGTAAATAATTTGAATTGAAATTAAAAGAAAATAGAAGAGGATTTATCTTTTGAATTATCTTCTTTGAGGACCTCCTTATGAAAAGTGGTTTTGGTCTTTTGGAAAGAACAAGAGCTCCTGAACATGGATTAGAAACTATGGTAGAGTATTTGGGTAGAATTTTGACAAGATTTTAGGCATAGAGGTGTGAGGAGAAGAGGTGGGAGGGTTGGTTTTTATATCCGATGAGAGGGGTTCGTTTTAAAGATTTTATTCATTATTTTTTTATTTTTCTTAGTACAAGATATAATTTTTATTCTTGTGACTAAATATAGTAATGATTGCTTTTTTATCTGAAAAAATGGTGCTTACATCATCCCAACATCATCTATGACTCTATAATTTATGTATCTAGCATTTATCGTAAATTATAGTATTTTACTATTCAAAAAAAATCATGTATTTTATAAAAATCTAAAAAATTCACCCTAAACATTTTTTAAAGGTTAGAATTCGTAAATGAACTCCATTTTATGTAAATAATTTTCTAAATATGAGAATTTTAATTTAAATTAAAATCACCATTTACTCGAAAAATACAGTTTATAAAATTACAACTCATTTTATAATACACTTAAAAATTAACTAAGGTATCATTAAATTTTTATAAAATTATAGGGAAAAATATTTATTAATGAATAAATTTTATGAAAAATAATTTTATTTTAAATCAATTTATTAATTATAAAATTTTATTTAAATATTTATTACCTACAAAAATTCCAACACTTAAATAATATTTTTTTCCAAATATTCATTTACTTGTAATATGATATAGTTATATCATAATTTAATTTATAAGATGCCTAAATTTTATTTATACATTCATGAGTGATGTTAGAATTCATTGGGCTGATCTAATATTCATAAGGGTTATATTACTATTCAAAAGGGTACATTACGATTCCAAGGGTAATGTTACTATTCCCAAAAAAAATTAAGTTGATCCTATCAAATTAAAAATATCTTATTTATCATAATTTTGTATGTTAATTTTTTGAATTTCAATTCACAGAAGCAGAAAAATTATGTTTAATCCCAATCCCACAAGTGTGGCAAGAATGTAGGTAAAAAGAATGTTAAAAGTTTAATAAGTTTTTATTTATAATTTCAAAACAAAAAATGATTCAAATGACTTATATTGGATTAATATATTTATAATTGATAAATTTTGATATTAATAATCTATTATATTAATTATTTAACCTAAATATACAATTTTTAACTATAATGTGGTATTTTTCACTATTAATCAAGAAACAAAACTTCCCAAAAAAATACTAAAAATTTACCCCAAATTAATTTTGACCTTCAAAATTAGACAATGATGTTTATTTTACCAAGAATCATATATTTCATTATAAATATGTTTCATTTATGTGAAACCGTTATAAATAAAATTTAATTGTAGTTATTATTATTCATATTACTATATTTAACACCTAGGTTATATATATATATTTTTAAAAAATTATAATAACATAGTTTTGTTTCATAGATACTCAGTGTTGTGTGGATTTCATTATATATTAAAATTATTTATAGATCCTTTGGGTGTTACATCACCATCCCTAGATATAAGGAAACCCAAAATGAAAAATTTACCTCTAGTATAATAAAGATAAAGCATATGACAGTCCATGTGTATACATGGGTAGTTATCCTTGACACCAAACCCATTTTCTGACTCATTATAGTATTCTATATATCTATATGAAATCCCACTCACACTAACCTTAACATTTCATCATAACCTATAATTCCCCTTGACAACCATCAGTTAGGGATAACTGTTAGTCATATTTTGATAAGATAATTATCATTTTTGCTTCATGAAATATGTGGAGACAATGTGAAATAATGGTAATATGGAGTTTTCCTTTTTAATTACATGTTTGTATCGGGTGTAATGATTCATGTTTTGAATCAGATGAAAATGTGAAGTTTTTTGAACTTTTTATTTAGTGGATGGGATATTTTTTAAACCATGATTTAGAATTAAATTATAAGATTTGGAACCTTTTAATGTGATGTTTTCAAACTTGGGTGAAGGACCATTAATTTTAATATGTGTTTTGGGGGAGTTTTGAGAACATCATATTGGGGAAATCCAATTTCTATAGTCCTACGCTGGGCATATAGTTTGTATGAAACCGTGCGACCCATAACCATAAACTGTGCGGCCTTTTTTAGGTGGAATGTGGCTATCACATGGGTTGCACACGGTTTTTTTAAATCGTGCACCTCACCTGCACAGTTAGTGGAAACTAGGAAGTAACTAATAAATATTCACCTCATATTTGGGACAAGATTTATAAATTGTGTGGCTAGCCCGTGTGGGGTGCCCAAGTGTCCAGTGAAGGGGCGCACAATTGGCGTAATTTTTTCTAAACCGTGCGGCCAAAACCGTGTGTGAAACCCTGTTTTTTAAAAAGAATTATTTGAATTTAATTAAAACATTAAACACACACTACCCTTTCCCTCACCCACATTCACACTACACCCCCTTCTAGGATCCCTAGGGGCGACACACTCCTCTCCTCCGGCTCCCCCTTCAACCATTGATTTCTTCCTGTTCTCTTTTGATTTTTCTCCAAAACATCAAGGTAAGCCTCTATCACTACTTCCCCTATTTCTCCATGACCTATTTCGGTCTCCACATCACTCGGTGAGGTTCAGTCAAACCCTAGGTCAATTGGGTAATCTTATTTTCAGTTTTCTTTGGGTTTTAGGTTATCTTAAGGGTCTCTCGAGACCCATTCATTTGGATTCTGACAACCACCACCGAATGTGAAGTTGTTTAGGTCATCTCTATCCATTATCGTTGATTTGGGTTAATTTTTTCCTATTTTCTCCTTTATTTATAGGTTAATAATTGGTGATTTTGTAGTTTATAGGTTCCTAGTATTTTTTTGAGGTGTATTGGTCCGTGTCGTATTAAATTTGAGTTCCTATTATTATTGTATCAAGATTTGATCATCTTTTAAGGTCACCACTCACACACATAGGCATGTATATATATATATAATTATATATACATCATCCATGTATGTATTCCCTTATGGTGTGAAGAATACGTGCATTCAGTTAAGGATATATTTATATATATATATATATCTAAATGTATGTGCATGTGAGTGCAGGGTGGTTTCATGTGGTCGCAGCCAAATCTAACAAGTGTTGAGTGCTGGATTGGTTCCTTTTTAAGGTAGGGTTCCTTTTCCATTTTATTTAATTTAAATATTTCAATAATTAAATTTACTACATCAATTTTTCATAGATTTAAAATAATTTAGTATATTTATTAGTTTAAATTAGATTTTAGTATGATTTTTAAATAAAGTGATAAATGAGGTAAATGGTTGATTGATAATAAATGTCATGATTTTATAATAAAACAACTCCAACAGTGGTGTGATACCTTGAAGATAAATTTTTACTGTGTATACTTTCATACTTTCCCTCTCTAAATTTCATGCTTCTTTGTTTATACCTTGATTTTATGTTTCGTATGTAGCATGTATATAATAGAGTCCTTACAAGTGTTCCTGAATGTGTTTCACCTTAATGGTCAAACACTTCTTTCCCTGAACACACAATTATTTCTGGAATAACAATTGAATTAAATTTCCTTAATATAGAAGCATCCTTAATTTGATAGGATCAATATACATGTAACTTAAATTAATTTTCAATGTTTAGAAAAATTGAGTGGGATAACCATGAATTGGATGACTTATACTGATGGGAATGTTCTCTTTAAATAGTATTAAATGGATAAATCTTGATGGTTTTTTACTTTATAGTGAAATGTTCCTATGAAATGGAAATAAAATTCCCATTTCATTCATTAATTATGAAATGCCTATTTTGGTATATAAAGTTTAACTGGAATTGAACACGGTTAGAGGAACACATGGGAAGTTATGGCTTAGGTGTTGTGTTTTGTGCTTGACCATGGCTTGGTAAATTTTTTAAAGGGATTAATGATATGAAATAAGAGGTAAGGCCTTATTTTAAACATATAAATTATAATAAAGATTATATTTTCTAATGAACTATATGAATATTTATGGGTGGGAGGCAATTTTACCCCATGAAATATATATATATGTGTGGGGGGGTGGGTGGGTGGGTGGGTGGGTGTGCTTATGGGTGGGAGATAGTTTTACACCATGACTATAATAAATATTTATGGGTGGGAGGAATTCTTACCCCATTCCATTTATTATCTCGATATATCTAATATATGAAAGACAATATATTATCAAGGATCTTGGACCAGGTTTGGGGTAGACCGTGAGAGCTCCTCTGGAATTTGATGGCGGTGGTACGCCCCAGTCTACCTCAACACATATCAATTGTGATAAAGTTAACAGACTGTGGGGGATCTTGGTATTGGTTTAGGGTTAATCATGAGATATCCCTTGTAATTGGATGATGGTGGTATGTCTCGATCCACCCCAACATAAATCTAATGCGTAATGGACAAAAAACTGTGAGGGATCATGGACCTGGGTTAGGGCTTCACCGTGAGAGCTCCCCTAGAATTGGATGGTTGTGGTATCTCTCGATCCACCAAAAAAAAAACACACACACACACACACACATATATATATTTACTAAAACTATATATATACATAATGTTGAAATGATCATACTTACTGGCCATGGGATGACGTAGTTATCATCATCAGGTATCCCATAGGAACCTTTGTGGGTGTTAATTTATTCTTTCAGTTTTGTTTTTATTCTGCTATATTTGAACACTATATAATTATTATTACATTGGATTGATATTGACACCGTGGGTTCCAGCCTACTTGTATTTTATCTCACACCCTACTTGGGTACCCTTGTTACCCCAATAAACCTTATATTGGTAGGATTTAGGTTGATTTCTTTATAATGTGTACCTAGGAGTTAGGAGAAAAAGGACCGATATGGATCTCAGGATGCTCATGGAGATCACCCAAGGGGATTTACTATATTTAATTTATTTTTTAATGTATTGAAAACCATGATGTATTTTTACTTCTTTTAGTTATTTATCATTACCATTCCATTCATTCACCTATTGTATAAACACACATTGTCCACTTTTGTTCAGTTATATCACATCTATCTTCTGCTATTTTGTCATTTATGAATTACTTCTTCTACTGTTGTTTGTTATAGACTATCTTTCATTGTTTTGAATCATTGATAAGAGGGTATATAGTCTCCCCACTATCAATTCCTGACACCCTTGCTGCTAGTTGACAGACTCTGGCGCATGGAGAGAAGTGGTTGGGGACATATAAGTATAGGTATGAGTTCGATGGTAAGATGGATCGAGCCATTAAAAAAGTGGTATAAAAGGATAAATGTTTCTTCTGTATTACTACTTTTTGTTGGTAGATAAGACACTAGTAATGTGTCAGTGTTTGGTTAAAATCTATGATTGGGACTGATCACCCCATATATGGGAAATGACAAAGTGGCCAGGAATGTGAATTGTTGTTCATGATGTTCACTGTTATGTTTGATATGATTTCACCTAGACTGACTAGTTTTCTTTCGACTACTTGTGATTTATGGAATATATTTTCTTTTTATCCTTTTCATTATATGGAAAGGAATTTGAATTAGATGAATCATTATAAGCACATATGTATTATCATGTAATGCATGTGTCGTGCCATGTAGTTGCATTAGTTGGTTGCCTACTAAGTTGGATTGTGTGACTGAAATGTTATGCCATGATTTTTTTTAAAATTTCATGATTGTTATATGTCATGCCTTGTATTTATTATCATGCATTTCTTGATTATTATATTGTGATTCTGTGTTAATAGCACATTTTTTTGGGTTAGCATCATGTAGTGACATTCTTGTCCTATTTTGGTATTGATATGTAATTGGTTACATGGGATGAAAATATATGGGTTGTGAATGAACATGAACTAGTTTTTGATTCTGAGGTGTACAACCACATTATAACTAGGAAAATGGTAACCCGTAGATTCGAACCATCTTGAGTATAATATCAATACATTTTATGACTATTGTTAAAATGTAAAAGAATTCAAATGCCAAAAATTTAATTGTATGGGTGCTTTATAGGTTGGTATTTTTCCAACCATATGACTGGAACATTATATGTGAGCATGTTATATGAAATTTGTTTCAATTAATGGGATCCCATTTTCAATCCAGGAAGTGTATGGGTGCTCGATGAATGGGAAAATGGTCACCCATATTAAATGTGAGGGAATGATGCTTTGTGAAATTTTTATAAATATAAAGGTCTGGTTAATTTTTATATAAAATCAATTTTTTACCTTCTAAAATGTTAAACTAGACCCCAGTAGGTCATTTAGGATATGTAACTTATGCGATGACCTGGTATGGGTGTTGGAAAATTAAATATTTGACAAACTGCTATTAGGTTGTTTTCTGGAAAACCCATGTTTCCTCAAAGGGACTTTTGTAGGTTTCCTATTCTATTTAAATGAAATTTTTATGATACATTTTTGAATAAAGAAGGAATGTTAATAAATTTTTAGTGTTTTAAAAGGAATTTCTTTGAGACTTTCCTCTTGTAGATGATGTTTTTTTAAATATTTTAATGAATAAAGGATGAATTCGAATAAATGTGAAGGGCTTGGAAATGGAACCTATTGTGGTGTCCTTTGCTCAGAACCTTAAGAAAGGGTAGTTTAAGATTCTCTTAAGGTTATTTTAAATGAGAATGGTAGTTTCTTCCATATAATTTCTTCTTTTTATAAATGTATTGATGATCAAATTTTGAGCATGGTGACTTCTGTTAGCATGATCTGGTGCTAGGTTAGATTTTTTTTTCATAAGGGGAAAGCCCGTGGAAATTAGCACCCTTGATTTTTAAATTCATTGTTAAATACTATGATATTAATGATGTTTGGTTTTATTTAGGTGTTGTTGTTCTTTGTAGAATGGTTATCTTTTCAGTGACTCCCTTGTTCGGATAGGAGGTCATGACACCCTTAGGTTTTGTTTCCGGATTGATCATTAGACAATACTTTTTTTAGATGGTCAGATATGCCTTGGGAATGGTAAATCGCTTCATAGGTTGTTTAAACCTTTTTTCTTCTTAGGGATGGATGATTGTTTATGGAATCATCCAAGATAATGGTTGTATAAGGCAATATGACTCTGAAATCAATCTCCTGGGATCTTGAGTACAATCTCAATTCATATCCTAGTAGAGTGACCTAAGCATTAAGGAATCAATGTTTTACCATTACTTAGGATGGATTTTCAAAAGGCTCTAGTGTTTTGAAATTCCTGTCTCATTGGTTTGGATTCCTCATGTGCTTGATGTGGTGATTGTGGCTCAAAGGATCGACACTTTTTTGTTTAAGGTGTTCTGATCTAGTTCACTTGTGAGAAACTAGTTTGTCTTCTTAATTTTGGACTAGTACACTCCTAAGGTGTGGAGTGTCCCATCGGTTTTTGTAATTACATTATCTTCCAAGTTTAAAGAACATAACCAAAGGGTACCATTAGAAAACGGCCAGTTCCATTTGAATTCATTTTAGGCTGGTGAGTTTGAATCATGTCAGTGCTTTCATGGAAGCATGACGTCAATGTGGTTTTCTATGTATGAAAATCCTAAGAAACACTATTGGTCTCAGATGGTCTTTGGTGGTTAAATCATGAGTGATCATGGAATTAATCTGGAGGTAAAGGGTTGTGATCAGTTGAAATGATGTATTGGAAGGTGAAGCTGATCTCCTTTAATGGAAGTTGACTAGTAGTGGTTTGATTGATCTTCTAGTAATACTTGTTTTCCTATTTGTGTTCTTTGATAAGCATTGTGCATGTCCCCTATATTGACATTTTCCCAGATAAACAAAAAATGTTTCGATATTATGTCGCGCTGAAGCTTTAAAAGCTTTTGAGCTTGTGGGGTGGTTCTCTTTTGGTATTGCACGATGGATGTGCGGTTTCCATTGTTTTTTGGAAAATGAATCACCAAAATTCAGTTTTGTACTTAGGTGGACGTGTTTTTAGTGAATGCTAGATTCTTTTGGGGGAGGTATTGTACACATTCTTATAAAATTATGGCTATCTAATCCGAGAATCTTCATGAATGGTCATCCAGAGTGGCATAACATGTAGTCCACCATCATTTGTGTATGGTCAATGGAGGATCATTTTTACCACATCACTAAGTATAGGCGAGTGTTGTATGTGTTGGTCGAGGCATTTCATTATAAAATGGATTGATTTAGGATTTGTGGTCATTGGGGATTGATCAATTTAACAATTTCAAGAATCACACTAAGAGTGTCTTAGTAATCTTGAGTGGAATTCTTGTAATACAATTCTGACAGTGGTTGAGTATTAGTTTGGAATTAGATATTTAATGTTAAATACTAAGCTGGGAATTACCTTTGGCCAAATGTTTAATGAGACGACGATGCGGTCATATCTCTGGAAAAACGATATTAGTTAAGAGTCATCTTGGTGTTTCAGTTTGAAAATGAGAGTTTCCTCATAATCTTATGGCTTAAGGGCCATATGATTATGAAAGGATTCAAGGTGATTTGGGAATTTAGAAATGCAACACAATCATTTGAGAAAAGAATCATGACCCTTGTAGGTTCAGTGATGTTTTCATTGTTCCTGAATATTTATTAGGGATGGTCATTTATAAGGTGGGAAGGATGTAACTATTCTTTTTTTGAACCATATGAAAATGCAATGGTTTTTGAACTTTTTTGTTTAGGGGATGGGTTATTTTTTAAACCGAGCATCAGAATTAAATTTCGCATGTTGAAACCTTTTAAAGTAATGTTTTAGGAATTTGGTGAAGGCTCATTATGTTTATTGGGGATTTCAAGGAGTTTGTAGGGTTCTAGACTAGGGAAATCCAATTTTTAAGGACCTTCATTGGGCGCAATGTTTCTATGAAATAGTGTGGCCCATTTCAGGAAACTATGTTGCCTTTTTCAGGTGGATACTTGTTGTCACACGAGCTGTGGAAGATTTTCCAAAATGTGTGCCTCACCCAAATGGTTTGTAGAAACTAGGCAGTACCTAAACAATATTCACCACACAGTTGGTACACAGTTTCTAAATAATATGGCTATCCTGTAAGGGGTTCCCAAGTATCCAGTGATGGGGCACACAGTTGGCACATAGTTCTCTAAATTGTGTGGCCTAAACTGTGCGAAAGCCCTATTTTCTAAATAAAATTATTTATTTTCATTTAATTAAATAATAAATTAAATTCATAAAACCTAAACTACCCTCTCCCCCACCCCCATTCATGCAGAACCCCCTTCCAGGAGCCCTAGTTGTGACACACATCTCTCTGTAAACTCATCCTTTGACTACTGATTCCATCCGTTTCTCTTAGATTTCTCTAGAAAACATCAAGGTAATCCTCTCTTCTACCTTCTCATCCTTTTCCTTGCCCTATTTCGGTCTCCCCATCACCGAGTGAGGTTCAAATAAACCTATAGGACAAATGGGTCATTCGATTTTTGGTATTCTTTTGGTTGTAGGTTGTGTGGAATCTCAAGACCCAGTCATACAGATTCAAGTAACTACCACCAAAGGCGAAGCAGTTCGGGTCAACTCAGTTCACTGTTGTAGATTTAGGGTATGTTTCCCCTTTATTCTCCTTTTTTCTCAGCTTATAATTGGGTATTTTTAAGTTTATGGGTTCCTAGTATTTTTTTGATGTGCATTGGTACGTGCCACATTAATATTGAGTTCCTATTAATGTTGTAGCATGATTTGATCATCTTTGATGGTCTATGATCACAAAAATAGTTATGAATATATAAATATACATATAAATTCACTCCACATACATATTCAATCTTGGCATGGTCAATAATTTCATTGGGTTAAGGATATATATATATATATATATGTTTGTATGTATGTATATATGTATGTATGTGTGTGTGTGAAAGTGCGGGGCAGTTTTGAGTGGCCGCCGCCAAATCTTACAAGTTTCGAGTGTTGTCTTGGTTTCTCTTTGAGGTAGGGTCCCTTTTTTATCTTCCATTAATTTATTGAATGCATTATTTAAGTTTATTATTTGACTTTTTCTTAGATTTAAATTAATGCAGTATAGTTATTAGATTAAATGTGAATTTAGTATGACTCCTTGATAAAGTGCTAAATGAGATAAATGACTGCTTGATCAGAAATTTCATGATTTTCTAATAAAACCCCTCTAACGGAGGTACGTTTACTTTAAGCAAAAAATTTACTAAGTAGACATTCATACATACCTATTGTACTTTTCATGGTTCTTTGTTTATAGATTGATGTTATGCTTGGCATGTAGCATGTTTAGAACACGTTTCTTATGAGTGATCCTAAATGAGTTTTCCCCTAATGGTAAAACTCTTTTTTCCCTAAACACCTAATTAGTTTTGGATTAACCTTTGAAATAAATTTACTTAAGATAGAGGATTACTTTAATTGATAGTATCATGAAACATGTACCTTAAATAAATTTTCTAGGTTTAGGAAAATTGTGTCATATGACCTTGAATATGATGAATTATACAGAATGGAATGTTTCCTATGAAATTTATTAAATGGATAAAGCCTGATGGTTTTTTCCTTTATAGTGAAATGGTCCTTTGGGATGGTAATAAAATGCTCCTTTATTTCATTCTTTATGAAATGCCTCAATTTGAATGTAATGTTTAAATGGAATTGAACATGGCTAAAGGGATTTATGATATGACATAAGTGGTAATTACTTATGTTCAAATTATACTTTTTGGGAAATATTATACTGTATAATGAACTATATATATGTTTATGGGTGGGAAAAGTAGTTTTACCCATTCCCAAATATATATATATATATATATGGTTATGGGTGGGGGTAATTTTACCTCATTCTAGTTATAAATGTTTATGGGTAGGATGAATTCTTACCCCATGCCATTTTTGATATTGATATATCAGATGCATGCAGTCCAAGAGTCTATAAAGCCTCTTTAACCTAGGTTGGTGGTAGACAATGAGAGCTCCCCTTTAATTGGATGGAAGTGGTACGTTTCGATCCACCCCTATATATATATATATATCAAATACTATAATGCCAAGAGAAAATTAGGGATCTTAGTATTGGGTTAGGGATAAAGCTTGAGACCTCCCTTGGAATTGGATTGTGGTGGTACATAATGATCCACCCCAACATAAATCCAATGAATAGAGGCCAAGAGGTTGTGACGGCTCCTGGACCAGGGTTAGGGGTAGACCGTGAGAGCTCCCATAGAATTGGATGGCGGTGGTACGTACTGATCCACCCCAATAGATATCTATCTATATATATATAGTTGTCATGATCAGACATACCTGCTATGCGATGAAGCAGGTATCACCGTCAGGTGTCCCGTAGTAACTAGGATAATTGTTTATTTATTCTTTTAGTTTTTTTATTTTTCTAGACCTATAAAAAATATAATTTGTATTAAATTGGATCAGGCTAGACATCGTGGGTGTTGAACTACTAGGATTTTATCTCACACCCTTCTCAGGTACCCTTGGTACCCAAGTAGACCTTATATTTTCATGATTTAGGTTTATTGTAGTATTTTATGTACTTGGGAATTAGGTGTAAAGGAATGATCTGGAGACCGGGATTCTCATGGGGTCACACATTTGGATTTTCTATCTTTTATTTATTTTGTACTGTATTGAAAACAATGTTGTATTGTTTAATATTTTTAGTAATGCATCATTAACAAGTCATGCATTCTCTTATTGTATAAACTTTAATTGGCCAATTTTGTTCAGTTATATCACATCAATCCTCCGTTGTTTTGTCATTTCTGTATTACTTCTTCAAATATTGATTGTTAATTACTCAATCATACCATTTTGAATATTTGATAAGAATGTATAATCTCCCCACTATCACCACATGATACCGTCATTTCTAGTCAGAAACCTCAAGAATATAAGGAGACATTCTTGAGGACATGTGACCCACTGATCCAGCCACTGGTTCTATGGAAATCCTGGTCACGAAATTACATTGTGTGCATAATGAAAGAAAAAAATGAGGTAAAATTAAAATTTTACTACTGAATTGAGATCTCAATATTGTCTCCATAGAAATATCACCAAGTAATCAAACTAAAAATATCTTGTGATTTAAAAATCACAAAATAAAAAATAAAAAGGTCAAATCATTCAATTTTACTTAAATTTTTTTCCACTTTTCACCAACAATCACTTTGTCAAGGAACCAAATTTGAACCCCTTTATATCATAAACATGTTCTCTGAAACCCTTTTGATTAATTTTTCATCAAAATTTGAGAGATATTGAGAGAATCTGTGAAGCCTTCAATGTATCAATGTTTGTTATAGTAGATGTTTCTTCAATCCAGGATGATGAACCTTTATTAGGGTGCTTGGATATTCACCGCCTTTCTCTAGGAATTGAATAGAAGGACAAAATACTTATTAAATTATTTTGATGAATATTCCATATGAATTTGATCTTATCTCATCTTATATAGGGAGTTTAAACTTCCATAAATTGTACATTGTCTACCAAAAATTATTAACCTTCTATATACGTACTAAATAGTATTTATGACCTAATGTACATGTTATTTGTTTCACAGGCAATTTAGTACATTATTTTGAAATAAAAATACTATTATGTTATAAAATATGAGTACTTAAATCAACTCCTTTATCCCATGAATATTTAACAATCCTTGATTAATAATATTCACTCATAGGATTTTTTCCCTACATTCACTTAATAAATTGTAAATACAATGAGTCTATAAGTACATCACTTATTATTATAAACTTGAATAATATTAATTTTATTCAATTTCTATGGCCATTGAAAAATAGACATTAGATAACCCCACCATGGGTCCCACCATGTCTTAAACTCTAATTCATTATAATTGGATATACTTTTGAATAAAAAATGTGTGTGACCCTCTAGGGACTTATCTTGATAGTAGTAAGGTGAAAGCATAGACCCTGAGTGGTATTTTACAAAAAATCAATTCCCAAGAAGAGATATGGTTTATTGATATTAATGATAACCTCCAACAAGAAATATGAATGTAATATAATCTCTTTGTGTCATGATATACCATAAATATTGATGCATCACTTATGTCACCTTCCATAGTTGTGTTATTTATTTTTTTAATGAACATTCTAGATAGACCGCACTTATTCTACCATGGAAATAGATTTAATAAAGGTAATAATATATTTTTAAACTTGACATAAGATATATATTCCTCTACATGGAAGCAATTTTTTTTTGTTTTGATCATTCAATAAAGGCTTTACCACTAATGACGCACTTGACACAAGCTACCTCACTACAAGAAAAAATATAATAGTTTTTATCTTGCATCAAAGTACACAATAAAATGATACACATTGATAATTAATGACAAAATATTAATGTACATAGACCTAGAATAAATTTTGTGGAATTATTAATACATTATACAAATTGATTTTAGAAGATCATATTAGATTAGTGCCTTTATAAATATGAAAATGTAATCACTGGTACATGAGCTAGCTACATTACCTCCCACTAGGTTCTCCAAGACTATAACTAATCATATACACATCATAAAAGAAAATATATCTTCATAACCTAGGGAATAAAACATAAAAAGGGGTGAGCTCAGATTCTCTGTAAGAGTAAACATGGGAGACATGTAAGCATAAATATGAGCATAGTTGTATTAGAACATGATCTTAACATTATAAGATCAAACAATTCATATCTAAGATCATCAACATGAATTCTATTATAAATCTTATTAGTTCATAATACATGAATAATAATGAAATAAGGAACATAATCCATGAAATAATAACATATTACTAACACATGGAATTTTGGAAAACACATAAGAACCTGAAATGATTCCAATAGTTGTCAATGAATTGGTGCCAAGTCCATATTAGTAACATGTGATCACTCCCCACACCATCTTGGTAGTTATAGTCCACTCCCATGGACATATTAGTATAATGAGTTCACTACTCATACCATCATGGTAGTCATAGTTCACTCCCTTGTAAATCTTAGTAGTTAGGGTTCACTCCCAAGACTATCTTAGTCAATCTCATGCGATATAAATCTTTACCAAATGCATTATAGGGAGACATAGCTCCCAAACATCTCATAATGAAATCATACATAAAAGTTACACAGGGTCATTAAAAAATCATATCATAACACATGAAATTAAATGAGTGTTATTAAAATGTAATCATATAATAACATGTTGAGAAAGATATAGGTTTCATAATAATTTCAGAAAAACCCTAACCCAGGAAATGAAGTGGGTTTTAAAATAATATAACCTTTTAAATAGAATTATATTTCATTAATATCATTACATTAAAATAGAAACCATTCATAGAAAGAATATGGATGAAAGAAATGAATCATTTCCCCCAAAAGGAAATGGTAACACAAAAAGATGTCATATTAGATGGGAAATAATTTTGAAAGTACTTTTAAAAATCATTGTTTAAGGAAAATATCCTCCCTTATTTTGAATTTTTTTAAACATAACACCTTTGGAAAACTATTTTTAAAAAAATAAACATTAAAATATATAAATAAAGCTTTAAAAACATTTTGAAAAACACTTACATTGAATAATTATTAAAAACTTATAATAAAATCTTGAAAACATTTTGAAAACCATTTCATTGAAAATTCTTTTAAAATATATAAGGAAAGATTGAAAACATTTTGAAAACAATTTCTTTGAAAATAATTTTAAAACTTATATAAAAATATGGAAATTTTTTTCAAATCTATTTATTTGAAAACACTTTGAAAAAATATAAGTAAATCTTGAAAAAATTAGTAAAGCCTTTTTACATGAACACTTATGAAAGAACATTGAAAACCTTTTGAAAACCATTTTTATTGATACATTTAAAAAAAGATCGAAAATAGTTTGAAAACCATTTTCATAAAAACTAATTTAAAAAAAATAAAGAATATTTGGAAAAATATTTCATTATAAAAATAATGTTTTAATCAGGTAATGAAAACATCAATGGAAAGATGGTCATGATGGATGGAAAATCTGTATTTTCCAAAAATTCCCTTTTCAATGTAAATTGTTTTGAAAAGTTAATCAACCATACAATTATAGGAAGATTAATTTTTAAAAACCATTGCTTTTAAATTGTAAAAAATGTGAAAATATTTCATTTAAATATAGTTTGATAATAGTTTAATATTTTTGGAAACCATTCAAAAAATATGGTTTTGAAAGAACACATATTTCTCATTGAATCGATAGGTAAATTCAGACTTTATTAAAAACACTTTCTTCATCATATTGTGTAAAAAAGTGAAAAAATGGTACCATTACATGGATATAACATGAATAAGTAATGTTCAATAAAACTATTAAATGTTCTTGAGATATTTATCACAATATTTCAACAATGAAAGCATAATCATAAATGATATTGAAAAATGATGATATTGTTTCAATAAACTCTTACCACTTCGTAAAGTTGAATCAAACTACCCAAGTAAGAAAATGAAATTACATGAAGATTAAAATATCATTAAAAGAGGTATATTTATGGTAAAAAAATTTAAAACAATTTTGTTTCTGACTCTTTTATGTCAGGGCGCGCGTGTGTGTCCGTCACGCATGGGATTATGCACGGCTTGTTGCCCCGCATTCCCGCATTCCAAAGGCGGGCGACATCCATTCCTTGTTTAGGGACGTCTGATCCTTGATCGAAATAGGGATGATGGGATGTCAGTTCTTCCTTCTGTGGATTCCTCCTCGGAGCTCGTCACCTAGTCCGGGTCTCCCTCATATATTTAACACGGGTTCGGGAAGCTCGTTCCTGGCGCTATATTTGCATGGATGCCAGTTAATTACGCTGCTTCCGTCGAGAAACTCCAAGGGGTATTGTTGGGGGCAGCAACCTTCGGTGAGGAGAATGGTCACGTTGGGGTCTCATTGGCATGTCTTGATGCTGGGGATCGACATGTATGTCTTCTGTCCCTTATCATAGGGCTTCTTGTGGGCGCAGAAGCCCGAGGCATCCCACATTGAATGCGGTGAATTGTGTACCATCTGAGGTTTTCCTCAGCTTCCCATGTTTAGCACGGGGTATGCCGCGAGTTTAACATCTTGTGGAGACGGATCAGACTGATCGGAACACTGAGAGTAGATCAGATTAAAGAACCCCCTAGGGAGAACACCGATGTTGGGTCCAGAACATGGGCGGCTTTCCGGATACTATGGAGTGGGATGGGGTGGCATGATCTCACCGGGATGTCGCAGCCCGGGTAAGGATCAAGATGGGTGATGGAGTTAAGGCCTTGAACCTCATGGAGGCTTTCTACGTACCATGAGTTAGCACAGATCAAAGTCCACGTAGTTCGGGGAATACAGTTTAAGGTAGTGTGGGATGACGTATAGTTTACCGTCATGCTGGACGAGATACAGTTTAACGTCATGCGGGGCGAGGGATACAATTTAACGTCATGCGGGACGAGATACAGTTTAACGTCATGTGGGACAAGGGATACAGTTTAACGTCATACAGGATGAGATACAGTTTAACGTCATGCGAGATGAGATACAGTTTAACCTCATGCGGGATGAGGTATACAGTTTAACTTCATGCGGGACAAGATATAGTTTAATGGCATGCGGGATGCGGGATACAGTTTAACGTCATGTGGGACGAGATACAGTTTAACGCCATGCGGGATGAGGGATACCATTTAACATCATGAGGGATGAGATACAGTTTAAAATCATGCGGGACGAGGGCATTTGGGTCTTACACTCTGAGGCGGCCCATGGTGTTGGTGAACCGACGTGAAGAAGTCGGAACGACCGGGTGGTGGGCTTGACCCTCATGAAGGCTTCCCACGTACCATGAGTTAGCACGGATCAAAGTCCACGTAGTTCGCTAGTATGGGGCTTACACTTTGAGAAGGCCCATAAGAGGATGTCATGGTCGATGCATGCTCTAAGCCCACATGAGTCATTCTCGGTGTGAGAAACAAGAGGCTGCAGGGACCAAATGATCACGTCACAAAGGGTGCGTCCGTGAGAAGCAGAAAGGGGCTTACGCGTTGAGCAGCCCAAAGAGGAAATAGGGGCTTACGCGTGGTTAGCGGCCCTCGGTTCCAGGGCTTACTCCAGGATGGAGGTCCGTGGTGCGACAAAGAGCAGTGGGAAAGGGACTCCACTGGCCTTGGCAGGGGGGAAGTACGGAGGTTCATGGGTGCAACCTTCCGTAAGAGAGGCTACGGGCTTACGCTCTGAGGCAGCCCTTCCCTCGTGGACAAATTCCACTCCGACAAGGAGGATCTCATTCCATGTGAGAAATATTCCATTCTCATGGAGACGAGAGGTGTAAAAAATTTCCGAGCTGGGGGGACCCTGTGTGCGAAGCATGGGGTCGGACCACAGTTTAACGTCATGTGTTAAGGATGAGGTGCTTAGCAGTTTAACATCCTGCAGCTTGGACGAAGTGGGTTCGCTCCACACCCCTAGGGCTTACATGCCCAACACCCTCTACCCCTTGTGGGAGGGAAGGCATCGGCAAGGATGTAGTGAAGGGGGGCTGCAGGGCGAACCATTGAGGGGTCCACGTTAGCGTGGCTATGCCTAGAAGCAATAGCCATTAGAATTCATATGCGGAGAGTCATAAGGTAGAGCAACGCAACGGGAAACATCTCCTAAGGGACCTTTAGGTTACTTTGTATGAGCCTGGAAGGCCGTACGGGAAAACAATGCATGGCGCGCATGCCCGGCAGGGGAGACATAAGGTGTCGGCGCGGAAAGGCAGCCAAAGGGCGTCAAGGTGAAGGGGTCCTGGGTGCTGCATGAAAAAGGAAGGTTTGCGCGCAAAACATTGGGATGACGCACAATAGGACCAGAGGATTGCGCGGAGATGTGATTGCGCGTATAGGAGGGGATTGCATGCATGGGGTAAAGATTGCGCACACGGGAGGAACCCGGAAGAGTGAGCGAAATCACTTAAGCCAGTGGAGTTTCATGCAAAGGCGAACCCCGGGGCAAGGTTGCGTGAAATGAGGAATTACCTGGAAGTCATCTTGCGTGCGGGGGAGTCTGACTTGCACGCATGGGATTCGTTCTGAATTTCGCAACCCCCAAACCGTCAGGGGTCGCCTTCTATTTATAGGCATCAGCCGGCGTGGAATCCAGGCAGCGCACGAAATCTTCCGTGCTGGGAACCTTCAGCGTGCAAAGCTTCACCACACGGAACTAGGGCGCACAAAATTGCACGCGCCATCGGCTCGATTACACGAATCCCGAGAATGCTTCGCGTGCACCTCATTATTTCTCACAAGTCCTCCTTAATTCCGCGCACCACTTCCCGGGCCTCTGGACCTGGCCTGTGATTCCGATTATGACTTCGCTTTGTCAATTCGAAACGTCCTCTGGGAGTTACAGACATTTTTGGCGTCTACAAATGCCCTCCCCCTCAGAATTGGAGCTGCGAGAGGTCGCAACGGTAGGATTCTGAGGGAAACTCCGAAACGCTAAAGTAGGGCCTATTCTGGGAACTTAGCGTGAAAAAACCAGTGTAGCACGCAAAACGACGGATAAGCATGGAATTCTCCTTATGTACGACGCAAAACCTTGGGCTCACCTATAAAAAGGGCGCTGGGTCCCGAATCCATACAGAAGCTCTTCCACGCGATAGGCTTAGCGCTCTCGTGCGCAAAATTGCTCTTGCGGCTGCACGTAAAAACGCTCTGTAAGAGCGTAATTCCTTCTAAATTTCGGCCGTACTTGCGCACCTACTTGGGCTATTCCGTGCCTAGCGTTCCAATTGCGCACCCAACTCTGGGATTTCACGCCGCCACTTCATATTTCGCGCAGCACTCTCCGATCCCGCGCACTACATCCTGATTTCATGCAACTCCTGAAATATTCGAGATGGCCGCAAACCGAGTTGATGAGGGGGAAGCCGCCGCTCGTAGGACCAAAATGGCGGCGAACGAGGAGGTTTATGGCGCTAAGGTGATCGTTTCCAACAATCTGACCTTGGTCAATCTACTGACTCCAGCCCAGAAGACGTGTCCCCTGTCTGACAACCTCCCACTCTAGAACATTGGCATCCTGGAGGAGGTGCCTCTACCGGGCTTCGAGGTGGACACACCGCGGTCAAGGGTGACCTGAGAGGACAAACTTCCTCGCTACAATATTACCAACAATGACCATCCTGCTAGGGAAACCAGACATATGGATGTATATGTCCTGAACCCGAGGACTAGAACCATTACCAGGGATGAGACTATCACAGAGAATTCTCTGACCCTCTACGCGAGCACGTTTCGTCAGAGCGTCACGGATGACACGAAGGGCTGGCTGAAGGATTGGGACCTGCGGTCCAGGGGCAACTTCACCAGCGAGTGGGCCTAGGCGTTCTGGTTTCGCCATATTTGTGACCAGTTTGGGGATGAACTGCGGCATATTGGCCTATTTGAGGCGGTATGGACATCGAAGTTCCACTTCCACCGTCAACCCGAGCTCGAGTCGGAGTTATTCACCCGGTGGTCTCCTCATACCAACACATTCCACCTTCACCATGGGGAAGTTGGCATCAGTCTCTGGGACGTTCACTACATCGGAGTTATCCCACTGGAGGGTTCCTAATACGATGAGTTTGTTCCTCCAAAGAACACCTGGGAAGACAGGTCACGGGCGCCCATGCTGATGTGGAACCTGCTGGAGCTAGCCAAAGAGAGGCTTTTGGTCAAGGACTTTCTGAAAAACATTGCCTACAAGGGCTGGTTTAGCCAGTTCCTCAAGAAGGATCCAGCAATCAAGATGCCGGGATGGGGGAAACGGTGCCCAACAATGGCTTAGAGGAGCAGGGATGGGTCATAATGGAGGACCCTGGAGGAGGGGCAATACCAATCATGGGGATATCGCGTCATCGAGGCCCGGGACCCGAACATCCGGTATGTCAGGTTCCTTGCCGCCTTTCTCAGCGGGTGGCTCCAGCCGGTGCGGGACACGAGGATGGGAATCCGTCCAGCAACACTGGTGATGGTGGGAACCATGGCCTCCAACAAATGGTTCAACATGGGTGTCCCCATACTGGTCAAGATGTACGCCATCCTGGGATGCATCTCACGAGGGGGGTCGCCTCGGAGAGTATGTGGCCCCTTCCAGATCTTCCACAGCTGGGTGGCGGCTCACCTCAGAGGGTAATCTTTCCCAAACGCCATCCGTTCTTCGGGAAATGGCCTGCGACCGTCCTTGCTGAACATCGTCGGGGTGGCACCGATGATGCTCAATGAGGAGGGCGTGAGAATCCACATTGGTAACCACACCAACTTCAACTTCAGCCCGTTCCCCACCCCGTTCGGCCAGATGGTGGACAATGGGTGAGGCCCACTAGAGAAGCGAGAGTATTTCCAGAGCATTCGGGGTGGGGTGCTCATGGATCAGATCGACGGGAAGGTGATCTGTGAGCCTTATGTGCCATCCCGATTCTCCAAGAAATTAGGGTGCCTCCAACGAATGACGAAGAAGGTATTCACAACCATCTGGCAGGAGAAGAATCCCTATGTTCTACGCCAGATGTGGTTGATGTTTACCACTTTCGGCTCTGGTGATGTCATCACACTTCCTCCCATCGGGGTCGATGCTGGCCTAACAACTAAGTATGTCGAGAACTGGACCATTGCGTACCCTGAGGGGATTTTACCTAAGCAATTCCGGCAACTCGAGGATACCCACGAGGAAACCGGGCGACAGGTGAGGAGGCAAGGTGCCGCCAGAAGGGGGGAACTAGGGGCGCCTTTGGCAGAGAGGCCTACGATGGCTGGGACCTCAGTGGCGGGCACATCACACGGTGCCACGACGACCTCGTTGCCCGTGGGGGGGGGGTCACATGAGGCGGCTAGGGAACTGCCCGAGAAGCAGATAAGATACCTGCTCGAACCTTTCAAATATGCAATTTTCCCGGCACTGTGGTCAGCCTGGTTGACCATGCGGCAATCGATGAGCGTTGAAGCCGTCTGGCAGAAGATCATGCAAAACGGGATCCAGCTGCCAGAGGTTGGGCTCGTTCGAGTTACCGACCGTGTAAAATTCCATTGACAGTATGCTTATCTGACGTCCATGGACACATACAGGTGCCAAATGGGTCGGTGTGAGGAGCCACCTTTCCTAGTGAAAGTGATGCTCGGCCAGGAGTATGATCCGGAAGTGATGCCGCCAGGAGAAGGAGACAGTGACGAGGAGTCGGAGGGGGAGGATACTGAAGAAGAAGAAGGCGAAAGGGAAGATGAAGAAGAAGGAGAAACTGAAGGTGAGGGGTCGCAAGGGGCGACCTTCCAAGGGAGTCTCCGAGAGAGCGGCGAGATTGTTGACTCTGATCTCAACATAACCGAGATACTCGAGGTTTGTCTCTATCCTCATTCATTTCCCTTTTTCATCCATTCTCCTTTTCAATTTACAAACCCTCTCTCTACCTCACTCTGGAGTGCCGAAGCGTTGGTCAGGAGTCCCCACTAGAGGAGGGAGGAAGGGAACTGATGGGACATGATGGGGATCCGACACCCATCATTGAATTGACAAGAGAAGAGGGGTCTCCCATCACGGCGGCTCCTGCAACGACCGGAACACTGGAGGCCGACACTCTGGATTCCTGTGAGTCTCACGCTTTACTACTGGTGCTTGTTATCAAAAGATCCCAACTAATCAGCATAAAACTTGCATAGTGATCTCAACATTGGAGGCTCGTCAGGATGCGAAGCCCGGCCCATCCGTGAGCGGACCAGTGGCGGACATACCACCTCGTTCAGAACATGCTTCCTGCACTGATTTGGCCCTAGAAATCAGCGAGCAGGGGGCAGCGGGGATCAGCGGTGCTATTCTTGAGGTGAGGCCAGAGGCTGACGGAGGCAACTTCACTGTCGGGGCAAGAGAGGAAGATCGCCCAGACGTCGAGGATCCTATTCCTCATGAAGACATCCCTGAGGCAGATCCTGCCGCCGACCTGCTGGGTGCCTTTCCTGTGTACCGGCCCACTGACCCTGAGGAGATAGATGACTCAGACTCAGAAGCGGCTGAGGAGAGCTGGATGACATGGTGCAAAGGGTGGAAGTCTATACAGTGCTTTCTCAGACAGCCCCAATCGGATTGGCTGAGGCGGATGGGATAACTCCAGACCTGGCTGCGCTTCCTGTGCGCCGGAGGGGCTAACGCTCAATGCCTTCATCTGACGGTCCATGATTACATGGCCGAGAAGATACGCAAGAGCATCTGGTGCACCGACATTTCCCAGTTTCGGGAAAGATCGGTGGACACCCAAGCGTTGTTGATGGCGGAACGGGAGGTCCGACACCTCGAAGGGTAGGCAGAAGAGAAGGAGGCCTTCCATGCAACGTTCTCTGAGCTCGTGGAACAACTGGCGGCCCATCTGGATGATGCGTAAGAAAAAATGATGGAGGCGAGTCAGGAGATGTCCGTACTTCAAACCGAGAGGGCGCAGGCACAAGCTAGGGTTGGAGAGCTGCGCTCTGCGGCGGCTGATGAGGAGAGAGTCTGTAATGAGCGAGAAGTAGTCCTGGAGGCTACCAGCTAAAGGGTAGCGGCATTGGAAGGATTGATCTAGCACACCGACCATTTGGGGCTTTGTTTTGGCTATCTCATGAACATCCTGCTTGTTCTGCTCATCATCTCAATCCAATACATGGACAAATCCATTCATTTGTACCCTTGGTTTAATATGCTCAACCATAATTCCGAAATTAATAACAACTCATCCCAATGCTCCTGTGGGTCACACCCAATGCGAGAAGCAAGGGATACTCGTGTTATCATTTCGTCCAACTACGGGGCATTAACCAAGCTTCAGGCATCCAAAATTGGGACTGGATTTCTGAGGAAAAGACCTCATACTGATTGATATATCACCTTCTCAATGTGCTCTGACACATGAGCAGGGAAATTCCGGGGGCATTGAAATCCATCCGAACATAGGGAGATGGAAAGGAAAGGTGAATCACGCTACCCAAATTCGGAACACTATAGGGCGCGACGATGGAGGATAACTGTTAACCATGGAGGAAACACAGCATCCATATCGTGTTGGTCTGGAATGGGGGCAATAAATGAAGGCTGACCGCTGACCATGTTCGCAACACAGGGCCTAACTCAAATATCGTCGGCCAATCTTCCGGAATGTTGGCCCAGGACAGCAGGCGGACTATAGGTCTATCATCCATACTGCTACAATAGGCGTACCAAAGGTCTATCGTCCATATTATGGAAGCAGGAGGACCAAATTCTATCATCCATACTATTAGGGGGTCCTGTCAAACATGACCAGTTCTCCGGAACGTTGGCCCAGGACAGTAGGCGAACCATAGGTCTATCATCCATACTGTTAGGGGGTCCCATCAAACATGAAATAGAATGAGGATCCGAATAAAGGGGCACACAAAGTGTGGAAAGTGGAGTGGTGTTTTGTTCGAACAGAGCCCAACACTCCCGAAATTGTGCCACCGTGGCGGAGGCGCATTAGGCGGACATACCAACATGATCACGGATCATCCCAATTTTCAGACAGGTCCTCTTTGGCGAGAGAACTGTCACTTCCCATTATTACTATGGGGCATCTCAAACTTATTCGGGGTAGATGTCACAATTACACCACTTACCAAGAAGTCAGGCCGAGGGGCCGACAATAAGGAGGCACGGGATTTGGTAATCCCTGGGGCTGGACCCAAGAAAAAATGTCTGGGCATTCCTATGTATCTCATTAGGATGAGAATCAAGACACATGTAGTTCTTTAAGCACAGTTTAACGTCATGTATGAAGAAATATAGTTTAACATCATGTGGGACGGGGGACACATCTTATCTGGGGATAGGCATGGTACGGCGAGTAACCTGACGTGAAGGAGGACATAATCCCGCACCACACCGTACTATCCCACAAGAGAGACCGAGTCGTGAAAAGCCAAGGGTCTTAGTTTACAGTCTTAGAACTCAGACCAAAGAATATGGGGAATGGGAGACACACGGTAAAGTGGTTTCAAAACCCAATGTGAATGGGGCAAAGCCCTGCTTACTATGTGCTCCTAGGGACGCATTTTGGCTGAGAGACCGAACACGAAAAGTGAGGCTGGGCCTATAGAGAAGTTCCCAGGTGATCCTACATATCTCATAAGGATGATAATCAAGCCATACGTAGTTATTGAGATGTATCACCTTAACGGAACACAGCCGGGACGATATCATCACCATTTATGGTCATGTGGTTGGACCTGGCAGCTTAGTTTAAGGTCGTATGGCTTGAACCAGGCGGCACAACTTAAGGTCGTATGGCTTGGACCAGGCAGCACAGTTTAAGATCGTATGTTTTGGACATTGCCGCACAGTTTAAGGTCGTATGGCTTGGACTAGGGGAAACATGCACGATGCGATAAAGTATACCTGATGTTAATGGGGACATAATCCCATACCATCACCGCGTGAAATTCCGAGAGAGGAGCCTCGGGCCAAAGGGGCCTACGAGGGTTCAACAATCAGGGGGAAAGATATGCTAGCTCCCAGCTACGCTAGGCCCAAAACACAATGTCTAGGCTACTCCTCGTTCCCCATGGGGATGAGGTTCAAGCTGCACGCAACCTGTAAAGAAGAAACCCAAGCACATACTCTAGAACTCAGATAGCGGGAGCCCTGAGAGACACCGTTACGCAGCTTGGTCTGTCTGACGTGTGGGGGTGTACTGAGGGTTAGTACAAGGAGTGTCGAGATTCCACCTTGACACGGTGGGGTGGAACATAGTGTGAATCATGCAACCAACATTCAGGGCCCGAAGAAGCCGGCGTGATGACTGAGGATTACTGCTAACCATGTTCGCAACACAGCATCCTGTTGCGTTAGCCTAGAGGTAGGGGAAAACAAATGAGCATCAACCACTGACCACATTCGAAACACGAGATTTGTATCAATTTGTTTCCTGAAACCCTCGGGGGCGTTGGCCCATGACGGTAGGAGATACCTTAGGCATTGTATTCAGACTGTTCTTGGGGGTCCCTCTGGGTGTGAAAGAGGGTGGGGCCTAAATTAAGGGGAACACGAAGCTTGACAAGCTAACAAAGACTTGCCTAAGTCGAATCTGACACTCCGATTCCTAGACCAGAGTACTACAAACACATTATCATACCACTAGAAAGGGTCGTGGGGCTCAGTCCGAGAGAGGCCAAAAGATGGCGGATTCCAGAGGGAAGGGAAGGTCAAAAGACCGAGGCAACCAGGAGATCGTGGGATCTCCTAAGAGATGGGGATAGACCTGAAATCTAAGTGTTCGGGTGGTCCTACATATCCAATAATGATGAGAGTCAAGCCACATGTAGTTCTTGAAACGCAGTTTAACGTCATATAGGATGAAATACAGTTTAACGTCGAGTGGGACGGAATACAGTTTAACGTCGTGTGGGACGAGGAAGGATCTTAGTTTTAGGTCTTAGAACTCGGACCATTGGGGGCCCAGATGTAGGGAAAAATGTAGTTTAAGGTCATGCAGGACCATGTAAGGATCTTAGTTTAAGGTCTTAGAACTCGGACCAAGGTGCAGTTTAGGGTCGTGCGGGACCGTACAGTTTAAGGTCATGCAGGACCATACATACCTAGGAATAGTACTGCATGATGAACCTGGTGTTGGTGGGAGGATTTATGCGCTCACCATCCATAGTCACCAGGGAATACGTGCCATTGGGATAGACCTTATGGACAATGAAAGGCCCCTCCGATTTGGGCTCCAACTTGGGTGGTTTCTTGCCAAGATTCATCGGTGCTCTGAGAGTCAGCACCAGGTCACCTTGAAGGAAGCAGCGGAGGCGAACCTTCTTATTGAAATCTTGAGCCATCCTTCTCTGATTCCTTTCCAAGTTATGTAACACGCAAAGCCTAATTTCATCTAGCGCTTCCAATTCGGCTAGACGGATTTTGACAACTCTATCCGGCGCTTTCTGGTCATAGACCGTCGTGCACAATGAGGGAAACTGGATCTCGATGGGCAGGACAACCTCAGCTCCATACACCAGGGAATACGGAGTCACCAGGGTGGAGTTATGAGTCACTGTCCTATATGCCCAGAGGGCATTGGGGAGCTTGTCCGACCAACTTTTCTTGTTCTGACCAACCATCTTTTGCAGAATGTTAGAGAGGGTTTTGTTAAATGCCTCAATCTGTCCATTTGCATGTGCATGATAGCGGGAGGTGTGGTTAGAGAGAATGTTGTACTTGGGATACAATTTCTTTATCTCGGCTGCTCGAAAGTTGGTTTCGTTATCTGTGAGGATAGCGTGAGGTACTACAAATCGATAAAAGATATTGGAGATCACAAAGTCAGCGATAGAAGAGGCTTTGACTTCCTTGAGCGGGATTGCCTCTGCCCACTTGGAGAAGAAATATGTAGTGTTCAAGATGAACCGACACTGGCGGGCCATCACCGACGGGTAAGGTCCTACAACATCCAACCCCCAGACTACAAAAGGCCAAAAATACTTGGTAGTATGGAGAGGCTTTGGTTGTTGATGCACAAAGTTAGCATGAACTTGGAATGCGTGAGACCTCTTGGCATACTCGATGTAGTCGTAGATCACGGAGGGCCAGAAGTATCCTAGCCTCCGAATCTGGTGGGAAAACTTCGACCCGGCCTGGTGGGTGCCATAGGAACCAGCGTGCACTTCTTGCATGACCCATGGGATCTTGACTCCTTTAAGGCAACGGAGGAGAACACCATCAAATCCGCGCCTATAAAGGAGCTTCTCAAGACTGGGACCGCTCTGAAGGGTGAACTGCGGTGTGTGACATCAGATTTTCTTGCGCTCGGATCGGTCCGACATAAGTTTGTCGTGCTGGAGATATTCAACCAAGGGCATCCTCTAGTTTGAAACTATCTCGATTACCACACCTGAAGCCCCTGGGGATCCTGAATTAGGGGCACCAGCGGTGAGATGGTTCACTCGCGGGCTACGATCACCCTCCAAAATAACAGGAACAATGACTCTCCGATGTGCCATGTGGATAATTAGGTCATCCTACTCGGGCTCCGGAAGTGATGCGGCCAGGCCGACCAAAGCATCTGCTCGACTGTTCTGCGACCAGGGAATGTGAATGACCTCTGGCTGGGAGGGTAACTTAGCCATTAGACGAAGGGTGCACTCCAGAAATGGCACAAGTTCTGGCTTCCTGACAGCATAGTCACCATTGACCTGCTTGATGACTAGCTCGGAGTCCCCTTTTACATACAGATGGGGTACGTCAATCTCGAGAGCCAACTCGAGGCCAGTGATGAGGGCATGATACTCTGCCTCATTGTTGGTGTAGCCTTCAGACAACAGGAATGAATACGGCCAAACGGCTTTCTCCGAGGTGATGAAGACGACACCCAGGCCCACTCTGTTGAGCCTAGGATCATTGAGCCTCCTACCGGTGGGGCTCCAGGAGGCACCGTCAAAGTGCATCTTCCAGCATGGGATGGCGTGATCGACTGAGATGATTGCCTCATCAGGAAAGCCTAAATCTAGTGGCTGGTCGGAGGAGGTTGGGTGGGCAGCTAAGAAGTCTTCCAACGCCTTTCCTTTGACGGCCTTCTGAGGTACGAACCTGATGTCGAACTACTGGAGGATCACCGCCCAGTGCGCCAATCGGCCGGTCAGCTTAGGATGTATTTCAACAGGTCTACCCGAGAGACCAGTTGTACCTCGTGGTGCTGCAAGTAGTGCCGCAATTTCTACACATTAAATAAGAGCGCCAGGAAGCTCTTCTCGAAGGGAGAATATCTAATTTCTATATCGAGGAGCATGCGGTTGAGGTAGTATAGGCTATTCTCTATTCCCTCATTGTTCTTATGGGCGAGAAGTGCACCGAGGGATCGCTCCAGGGTGGTCACGTAAAGGACCAGCGTCTTTCCGGAAACGGGTGGCATCAAGACCGAAGGTTGGAGAAAATACTGCTTGATTTCCCCAAAAGTGATCTGACACTCCACGTCCCATTCATAGGCAACACCTTTCTTCATTAGCCGAGAAAAAAGCTTACACTTGCTGGCCATATTCGCAATGAATCGACGTATATAGGCTATGTGGCCTTGAAGACCTCTCAGCTCCCAAATATAATTCAGGGGAGGCATCTGACTGATGGCCTTTATTTTATCCGGGTCGATCTCGATGCCTTGGTACCTAACAACGAAGACAAGAAACTTTCCAGAGGTTACCCCAAAGGCACACTTCAACGGGTTCATCTTTAAGTGGAAAGAACGGAGAAGCCGAACAATTTCTCAAGGTCTTTGAGATGGTCCTAGAACTGGAGATATTTAACCACCAGATCGTCCACGTAGCATTCCACCAGTGTCCCGAGAATCGGCTTGAATATGCGATGCATAGCCTGTTGACAGGTGGCACCCGCATTCTTCAGGCCGAAGGGCATAACCTGGTAGAAGAAAGTACCATGGGGGGCCCTGAAGGCAGTGAAATCTTCATCATCGAGGGCCATCCGGATTTGGTTGTACCCGGAGTACCCATCCATGAAGGAGAGGGCTTGTAACCAAGACATGGCATCGATCAGCAACTATGTCACGGGAAGGGGAAAATCATCCTTCGGACAGTGGCGATTGAGATTGCGGAAGTCGATACAGACCCTGATCTACCCGTTCTTCTTCATGACTGGCACAATGTTGTCTAGACACTTGGGGTACTGGACTTCCTTGACGTAGTTGGCTTTGATGAGCTTATCAACTTCAGCCTCAACCATGGCACCATGAGAGGAGTGCATCTTCCGGGGAGGCTACTTGATCCCGCGATGGTTTGCTGGAAGGCCAAGGCAGTGGATGGATACCTGGGGATCTAGCCCTGGCATCTCGTCATAACTCCAGGCAAACACATCACGGTGCTATTTTAGGAAGTCTAAGTACTATTGCCGTTCCTCGGGGGGCATAGCGGCGCTGACCAATGTGGGTCTCGGGTCTGCCTCGCTACCGAGGTTCACCTGTACTAACTCATCGACCGTGGTGGGGACACCCTCCTTAAAATCAGGAGGACCATCTTCTATGTCATCCTCTCCACTTGTAGAGGGATCATCCATGGGGGGGGGGGGCGTTTCGGGGCTGCCAGACCCTGATGGGAAGCTGGTGCCGGCTTGGGCGGCAGAGGTCATCACATCCGGAGACTCATGCACTACAGAGAGCATGGAGACAAAGGCGGTTGATCCAATCCCATCTGGCCTTCGGCCCAAGGGGCCACGCTTTATGACATCAAAGTAGTAGTGGCGCGTTGGATGGAGCCGGCTGATTCCTGCCCGGCAAAACATACATGAATGACATACTGCCATTGCCATGAGCCTAACGTCCCGATATCGTACATGGGTAAGGGGCTCGGGGATCACTTGAGCCTGGTTGGTGTAAGAGTACGAGGTGATTTCCTGCCGTCTCTTGGACTCGAAAATATTCCCTCCTCTGGTACCCGAAACAACAAAGCACTGCCCCATGTCAGGGGTCGTGGCCTCCAACCGATGGATTGGGAAGACATATGCGTCGTCCAAACCTGCCCAGGGATCACTCGTGACAGTGGCGGGCTCAACCTCACCTTCTAGGATCTACTTGTCCTTGTTCTTATAATAGTCAGCGTCTAGATAACAGGCTTCACAAGAGGCAAATGGAGACGTATATCCTTGGAGCACGCCCACTCGACCCTTAATGGAGTATTTGAGGCACTGGTGATACGATGAGGGGACCGCTGCGTGAAGGTGGAGCCATGTCCTACCCATCAACGCATTCTAGGCAGTGTCCTGAGAGACAACCATGAATTCGGTGTTGGAAATTAAGCCACCGAACTGGGTCTTCAAGTGAATCTTTATGAGTGGAGTTTGCTCGGTCCTGTCATACCCCTGGATCCTGAGGTCGGAGGGAGTTAAATAAGCTTCAGACAACCCCAGTTTCAACATTGTCCGAGTTGGGATTAGGTTAATCTCGGAACCGGTGTCAACAAGACAGCGGCAGACTTCCACGCCATTGAACTGGCCAGTGATGTACAGTGGGAAAAGGTTCCCCTGTATGGGAAGGTCTTCATATTCACCGGAAAATGAGATAACCACCTAACATTTGGCGTCCTCAATCGCCTCATTGTGGAGGGATTCTGCGGCCTCCACCTCTGTCTCAAACTGAAGGGGGCTCCTTAGAGCATTGGTGAGTGCCTCACGCATTTCAGACGACAGAAGAAGGGCCACAAGGATAGTAAGACTTGCCGTAATGTCGGCCAGGTGCTTCAAAAAATCATACTTTCGAGCTAAACGCGAGATTCTTCTTACAGGAGGCTGCTCTGCGATTGGAGGCATGACGGGCCTTGCCGGTGGAACCGGTGACTAACTGGTACTAGGCACGTCTCTCTATTCACTAGTTGAAGCCAGGGTGGTGGCTGACGTGCTAGGACTGGAAGGCTGTAGTTGGGCGATGGCAGGGCAGGGCTGGTCGCGGCAAGGCCGAGGTTGTCTCGCCTGATCTTGCAACAAAAATGGTGGTGGATGCGAACCTGTCGACACCGGGTAAGGGGGTCGCGTGTGCTGAGCTCTGTACCGGGCCTGCTGCCTGGTCTCAGTATCGTGCACGGCCTGACTGGAGGTGACGACTGTCGTTCCCCAGCGATTCACATAGCCACGGATCTACTGATGCTGGCGATGGCTGGGGACATTGGGAAGGTCCACCTGACGTTCCTCATCGTCAGGAGTCAAAAAGGGATTTACCAACTCTACGGTGTTAACCAAAGCGTACCCCGGGCTTTCACTCGAGGAGTCATCCACTACCGGACAGAGTCTCAGAGGGATCCCCATCTCTGGGGGCATAAAATCTCCAAGCATGCGGGATGATGACGACATTGGTAGGGCGCGTTCTTTCTTCTTGCGCCACTGCTTGCTCTTCTGTGAAGAGGTAGGTTGGGACGACGATGCCAAAGCGGCGCTCATAGATTCTAAGGGCTCTGGCTGACTCAGGCAGGCACAGATGATGCCATGGGCACGGGCGACCATCCTGCGGGCCAACCAGTTGTTATACTTCTGGGACCCACGGTCGGAAACCTGCTTCCACTCATCCACGTTGACGCTGCTGCCATCTGATATCACGAAGACACCTGCCACTTGCGCCGGGGCTGGGCCGAACCCGACTATGTTGTTGTCAATCTGGTCTTGGAGCCAGTCCTTGAACACATAGCATTGCTGGATGGTGTGCCCCAGGGTCCGGTGATAAGGGAAGTAGTTAGGGTGATCAGTGAGACGCGCCTCTTCTGGCTTCCGGCACTCAGGCAGCCACACGATCCTATGCTCCAAGGCGCTACATAAATAACCGGGGACCTGGGCCTTGTAAAATGAGTAAGTATGATTCCTTCTATCTGTAAAGGGGGATCTTTGAGGCTAACCATGACAAGGGTCCGGAGGATCATGCCAAGGAGGTGGAGCCTGATTATCTCACCTTGGTGGTGACAGTGCATTATGCAGAGGCGCCCGCTGATTTTGGGGTGGTCGTTGCTGGGCCGGAGGCTATGCCCATGGGGGTGGACCCCTATGAGGCAACTGAGCTGGTCTTACTTGTAGCAACTCTAGCTATCTGGCGGCCTCTATCTGGGCCAAAATAGTGGGCTCGGCTCTGGCAGCTCTCCTTTTAGGGATTACAGAAGGCAGTGGGTGTGCCTGACTGGCCTGTTGCAGGGCTTCTTCGAGGCGTTGAGCCTTGTCCGAGAACTCCCTAAACCCTCCGGGGTAATTCTGAGTGATCATAGAAGGAACCAGCTATGCCTTGACATTCCCTATGCACATTGTCAGTAATTTCTCCTGAGTTAGTGGCATGTCAAGGGAGTACATGAGCCCCTTCCACCGGGCGACGAAGTCCGCGACTCGCTCATTGGGCCTTTTCTTACACCTGAAGAGGTCTGAGATGTTCGTCTTCCGGGTTGTGGAACTGAACTAGTAGAGGAATTCCCAGTGAAGGTACTCCCAACTAGTCACAGATCTGATGGGGATCTGGCTATACCAGATGAATGCTGGTCCTTCCACTGTCTGAACGAAGAAACGGAGCTTGGCAGCCTCCAGCTACCCTGGAGTCTCTAACATAGGCCTGCACCTCGAGTTGAAGTGGGCCAGGTGCTGTGGTGGGTCCCCGGTCCCATTAAAGGGGGTGAAATTGGGGTTCCCAAATCCCGGCGGGACCGACATTTCATCCACCCACGCTGGGTATGGCTTGTCGTCCGATGGGATTGCCACCTGCCGAGTTTCCAAAGCCTCTAAGTGGGTGATGATCACCTCCATTAGATCATCTGGATGCGGATTCTTGTCTTGACGGGGATCTCTAACCACAAGCACATTTCCGGGCTCTTCAATCTAATAGTGAAGCTCAACAGCTCACGGGGCGGCTGGCTGAGCGACTCTCGGGGCAGCGGGAGGAAACCGAGTAGGGTCCCCCAGGTGATCCCGCTGCTCGGGAGGGTTCGAAGAAACATACCGCGCCCTCTTGACATGGGCTCTGGCCTCTCCCATGTTGGCGAACGCAACATGGTCGCGGTTGCCTAGGGGAATCTTGTCAAGGGGTAGGTGCTCCTGCCCCTACTGTCCTGGCCTACGGTTACCATAGTCAGGCTGCCGCTCTGCAATGCGTTCGGCCAAGAGCTCATCAACCAGCCTCTTTTGCTCAGCAAGATGTTGGCGTAGTGTGGCCTTCTCAGGGTCTTCTTATGCCTTATGTACTGAGGAAGATGGGTTGGTAAGCTCGATAGACCCGACGTTCTCTTTACCCTTTCCGATGTTTCAGCTCAGTGTTAAGGCTTCAGTGGGTGTAGGGAGACCTAGAAGGCTCCTCTGTTGGCGATTCATCCTCCCAGATGGGTCCAATAGTGGCTTGTCCTCAGGGGGCGAGTCCCCATCGAGGAGCTCACACCATTTCCCTCATCTGAAAGGTAAGCCATGTTGACCGCCACTACCCTTGGCGACATTCCCTCAGGGCCACCCAGTGAGTTGGGCTGTCGGCAGATCGCACAGAAAAAAAGAGCAGCGTACTGCCCCCATCCGCAGACATGTGCGTGGGGGTTGGCTTCCTCGATAACCTTGCAGAGTACTTGAAAACTCTGGATGCATTGTTGCTGGAGGGCCCCGTGGTGGTCAAGTGACTCGGGGTGTCGAACCGCGGGGAGCGCAGCCAGGTTGACCCGACGGCACTACTCACTGATATCCTCGAGATGTGCTTGACTCCTAGGATAAGTTGATAGCTGATGGCGAAGACAGGAGTGAGCCACCCGAAGAGTCTGGTGGAAACATTCAAACTATCCCGGGGTGAGTGACTCTGGCATATCAAAATCCGATCCTGCAACCGGCCAAAAATTCTCCGGGATGTGGCCCTCTGTGAGGACGGTCCAGAAGCTCCACGACTCTGGTTTGGGATCCGGCCCCTGCTGCCCCTGTTCATCAACCAAGAATGGTCAGGGAGCTGGAAACGGCGCCGAGGCAGGCTGCCTGGCCGGTGAGCTGGCCGACGGGGAATACGACGAACAGGCCGATTGGCCGCCGATCCCTGAGTCGTCCTCTAAGGGTTTCAGTGCCCTGGATGCCACGTCACGATAGGATGGGCTGGAAAACAGGACTTCTATCATAGTATCGATGCTCGCCGAGGGTTTGTCGTGTCACGACTCTTCCGTTGGTCCCCAGAAAAGTTCCCCACCCTCCATGACTGTGGTGAAAGGTGCTTCCGGGGAGGCCAGTGATAACTGCGGGTTCGACCCCTAGGGGTATTCCAAGTCCTCATCCTCCGGGATATACCTTCAGAGGGAGGAGGTAATCATATGGATCTCACATTCGAGGAGTACAAGACTGACGCACCACGTCCCCATCCCTGCCCTCGACTCAAAGGGTTGGGGGGAATGTTCCACCGTCGATTTGTACTCTGCCTCAGAGTTTGAGAAACAGACTCGTCAAATTTCCGTCTGGACTCCCCTAACATTCCTATTACGGTGATGACGTCCCACCTTCCTGCCCCTGGGGGGCTCCTCAGGGTAAGGATGATTTCCGTCAAGGAGTCCCTTGGCCGCAATAGTGCTGGGGCAGAGGGGACCGAAGGCCAGGGTGCGAGGAGCACCAGGACAGATGTCGAAAGAGACATGGGGAGGACCTCCATGTGGGTGAGCGACCGTATACGCAACGGCTCCATACTCGCGGACAACGGTAGGGGGAGTGACCTCATACCCAGGGCATTGGGCGCTGGGAAGAGTCATACCCAGAGCATAGCTATCACGGAGAAGCCTTTGGATTTCTAGATCAGTGGCATGGAATGAGCCTTCATTGTGGGTCGCACTATCGCGGATTTGTCCGCGGTGTCCATTGTCTGTGCCCGCGACCAGGAGAGTCGACCCAACCTTCCTGCAGGGCGGTCGAGGCCTCGATCCTAGTCGGGCATGTGACTTCCCCTACTCAACCTGTAGAGACCTGAAGCCTGACGAACATGGACATTACATTACTTTTGCAGAATACTTAGTACATAAAAAAACACACACACAAGGACCGTAATAGTTTAGTGTCTTTGGAAACTCGTAATATAATCTTCTAATCGTGGTGAAATATCTTCAACATCTCCCATAAAGATCTTCTTTTTTTAAAACCTAAATCCTTTCTTTATGTCCTGGGAAAAAGAAAACATAAAAGGGTGAGCTCAAATGCTCAGTAAGGGTAAACAAAATAAATATCAATCACGTCATATTCATAAGAACATATCTTTTGGAAATCTTAACCTGCAAAAAAGATCATAATTTCATAACATGGGATAAATCATAGTAGTGAAATGTAATACCAATAATCATAACTTAAAACATGAAACTTTGTGGCATACACACATAATCATAGAGAATAATTTCTTATTAGTCAGGACTCATTGCCAAGACTATTTTAGTGGACAATGTCCCTTTCTGAACCGAGTTCACTCCTCGTTTCAGTCCTATTTCACTGAACCGGTATAACCTACCATTCCAGCCATGTCTATCTCATGAGATATAAAATCTTTACCCAATGCATTGGAGGGTGATATAGGTCCCACCCATCTCATAATGATACCATTCTTATGTGTGCCACAAAATCATAAACCATACATCATAGAATAACCCATGTAATAAAAATGGGATTCTTAAACATCGTGACATTAGAAAACAATTCATAAAAGATAAAGGAATTAATAAAAAAAATTCCATCACAACATAATCAAATCAATGTAATAATAGGGATAAAAACAGAACCCTTTTATTATCTTAGATGGAAAATAATTTTGATAAAACACTTGAACTCCATTCTTGAGGAAAATATCCTTTCTACTTCAAAAACACTTTTCCTTTCTTAACATGTCATAAAATATTAAAAGAAGTTGATTAAAAATAAACTTGAAAAATTGTAAAGGAAGCTTCTTGGAAATAATGTTTTAAAAATCCATTCATGCCGTATAAGTTAAAAAAACATTCTTCTCGTACTTTTGTCAAAAAAGTCAAAAAAGTACCTCATACGAAAAACGACAAAAGATTCCTTTCATATCTTTTACTAAAAACTCACCAGAGGGTAAAATAGGATTTAAACAATTGTAGGTGAATGGGAATAATATTACATATTGAGGAAACCTGGATGTGGATAATAAAATACACCCCAGTAAATGCCAAAGTATAAACAATCTCAGATAAAAATGAGATTGTGATATTTCCCTTACCTTAGGTCCGATATGATTCGTAAGTGTCCAAACCTCCTGTATAATGATTTAAATAATGTTATTGACTTATTCCAGAATCATACTCATTGTTATGATATCATATATGGTTCACTTATGACTTTATATTACCCGTTCTTTTGTAAATTCCATGTTAAAGAGCGTTTTGGGTAAAATTGTTTCATTTGTCGTCCGTGTTTTGACTTGTAATTATTCATATGATTACATAGATCATGATTAATTAATTCCAGAATATAAAACATGATTTATATATAATATATATTCAGAATATATATATAATAGATCCGTAAATGGAAAGAAATACACCGTTCATGGAGACGGTAGACCGTACGTACGCATGAACGCTGTTTTCTTTTCCTTATTGAGTTGAATGGAATTAAGTAGATGACATACATATATATACACATAAATACAGAATCATTATTATTTCATATATTTCATTATTAATTATTATATATACTTTATAATCATTCATGAATGGTTAACATGGGGAATGAATCTCATCACGTCTTGGAGACGGTAGTCCATACGTACGCATGAGCGATGATATCGTTCTCATGATTGTGGAATTGTATTGGAATGTATGTATACTATTTCAGAATCATTATCAATTTATAATAGTCATATATAGTCATTATTTACACCATTATACCCATCCAAGTAAGGTGGTGGTGGAAAATAGATTACACCACGGCGTGGAGACGGTATTCCGTACGTACGCACGCGCGGTGATTTCGTTTTCCGTAGGATGGATAGATGGTGAAATAAGGTTGTTTAATAATTATAATAACATATAAGTATATAAGTGATACTGATGTTGTTACTTCATAATGAAACAACCTAAGAAGAATAAGTGGAAGAAGAAATAGAGATGAAAGAATCGGTAACGGATATTACCTCTTTTTTGAAGCGCCTCTTTGAGATCTTCTTTTAGGGAACTAAAATGGTCTTTGAGGAAGACCAGACCCTCTAGGATGTTTCTAGGGAAGTGGATAAGGGAATTTAGAAGGTTTTGGCTGAGCATGAAGGCTCAAAGTGGTGTGAGGAAGAGAGGGAGGAGGTGCCCTTTTATAAGGGAGGAGAGGGGCACCTTTGGAATAACTAAAACTATTATTTTATTATAAAGTCCAATTAGGTTTTAAATAGCTCCAAATTGATTAATTTAGAAGATAAGGTGGTTATGGGTCGAAATACTCTCATCCAATATGATTTAGACAAGTTTAAGGTCCTATTTTAACCTTATCATATAGATTTAACATTAAGTAAAATAATTTTACTTTTACCGTGTCTTCTTGTGTTCTTATACTATAAGGTTAATAAACTTACTATAAGAAGCCAAACGAACCCCATGTTGTTTATTATTAATATATATAACCTTATCTAAGTCATTTTGCTGATCCTTAGATTTTTAGGAATAAAATAACAATTAATAATATAATATTTTTAAAAACTATTTTATGTCAATTGTGACACTATTTTGTAAATTATTTTTGTAAAACTCATAACAGAATGATTAGTTCAAAAAAAGTAAATTAAATCAATAATAACATGTCATATTAACCTATAAAATTAGTTTATTTCATAAAAAGTCTAAAATTGCATTTATTTGGGTATTTATAACATCAATTATGTCAATATTTCATTAATAAGATAATTACTGCATCATCTTTTTGTTATAAATAAGTTAAATTATTTAATGTCTAAAAATTACAAATAAAATACCATTATGTAGGAAATATTTTTATATTTCTAATGACTATTTATAGTCGAATTTATATTATGTATAACCCTATATTAAAAATGATTTACTTATTAAACTTTGATTTTAACTATTTTAACCCTTCTTTAAATAAATTAATAATAAATGTCATAATCTAATCCAAGTGGGCCTAAATGGTCATATTTTATTCCTAAGGTTGTTTTTGGTCGAATTAAACTTATCTAATAGAATTATGACATGTTTTAGGGTAATAATAATATCATTTTTACCCTTAATTACCCTATTTACTTTTAACCGTGGTAAAAAAAGTAAACAGTTACTATTCACCAAAAATTGTTTTCATCTCATTGAACCACATTTTACTTACTAACATCAACCGTGTCTCTCGGATTTTTTAAATTCCACTCACAGAAGTGGTAAAATTAAGTATTATGAAAAATTCATTTTTCTTAACTACCACTTAGTGGTTTCACTATTCATCAAAAAATGAAAGTTTCCAGAAAAATACCAAAAATTAGGCCTATGCTATATTTGATATTATGAACTCAAAAATTATGTCTATTTTACCAAATTCAAAACATATCAGTTGCATTAAATAATTTAAAAATTAATTCCCGTCGTCAAAACAAATAGTGTGTTCTTAAGAGATTATAACTATCAAAAGATTGACACTTGTTTATGTCTAGTTTAAATGTGAAATTACATCCAATGAACAACATTGTATTAAATTGTAAAAATATATTCTAAATATACTTTAAAACCACTCAAATTAATAATTTATCACTATTAATTATTTCGATTAAAAGGTTTGTTTTTAATTAAAATTTAGTAATTTTCACTATTCATCAGAAAATGAAAGTTATCCGAAAAGTACCAAAATTTCACCCTAAGCTAATTTCGATATTACGAATCCAAAAATGAATTCCATTTTGAAAAATAAAATTTACAAAATTTAAAAAATTGGTTATTACTATTCATAACGACTAGTTTAAATAATATTTTAATAGCATATCGTTGTTTAGTGAAACTTGGTATTGCATACTACACACGCTATCAAGGAAGGTCGCGATTGCGTGTAATGCAAGACAAGTCAAGTATGCGTGTTTTGAAAGCTTCTTTTGGTGTAGCATACAACACAAGACATTAATGAAATTAAAAAGAATATTTTTCATAAAATCTCGGGGTGTTACATTCTACCCCCCTTAAAATGAATTTCGCCCTCGAAATTTGTCGGGGTTATAAATGGTTTACTATTAAAAAGTTTCTTTAATAGAAGCCCACATCGTCAAAAGGATTACCAAAACCAATCTTTAAAAACAAAATTATAAAACCTAACGATTACCCAAATAAACTAATCACTGGGTTTCCACATTGGTGAAAATATGGATATGGAAGAGAAATCTAACCATCATGTTCTGATGGAGAGTGGTAGAGAACATGGCTATGGAAAATACAGCAATCACAAAGCCATAAATTTGTGACGATCTAAGGTACCGTCTGATTCATCAGATATAAGATCACTAGGACAACATTTTTGGTTTTCAAGATCATTTCCCTAAAGTTGATGAAATTGGAATTAGAAGAAATACTTTCGTGATTTTGGTATAGTCTCACCGTTTTCATTCTTTGGACAATTTCCACTTCATCTCTTAAATAAATGAGGTTGAATTTGTCATTCGTGATGTGTTAGCAGATCATGTTATAGAATGATGGGTCATTCCATCTGTCTCAAACAAAAGGTTAGAAAAGTTATCAAAAAATACATAAGTCCATCTATAGTGTGATTAATCATATATAGTTCCTAAAATGGACTTATAATTCATATATCATACTTCTTAATATAATAAAACTAGTTTCTACTAAACAGGGACTTCCTGTAGGCCAGTGGTAGGCGATAAAGGCCAGTCGCACTTCGGTTGTGGGTTTGATTCCCACAGCCTTATCCGACGCGATGGGCTGTCGCCCATCCTGCAGGTTGTCCTTTTTCTAAAGCTATATTACTATAACATCCCATCAACAATATCAAAAAAAGTTTTATCCTTAAACAATACTAACTTATGTCCAACATAATCCATTCCAATCTTTAGGCTTATCTAAAATACTTCGGTCCAAGCTCATAGTATAAAGAAAATGATCATGTGAATGCCATCATTTATCCCCCATATATCATAAGATATATCTTGTTGGTCAAATTACAAATATGTGAATACCTTAATCATGTATTCTATTGAAAAATGAATATCCATTGACCCTTAGTGATAACATGAATGCAGTTAAAAGTTAACACTTTCCACATACCAAAATCCTCAAAATTCTATATCCTCAAACCATGATATCACTTAGTCCTTATATCAATCATGAGCTCATGAATACTATCAAACATATTAGATTCTCTTTATCCCATCATTATGTGCATATCATCTGCTTTCCAAAAATATTTCAATCACTTTTCATGGTTACCAATGCCATAAAATTATTGAAAACCACAATAGACCAAAACATAAATATTCCAATATTCCACGATACTATATACAACATTATTCTTGAATCCCATTACATAAACACTTAATCATTCCACCACATCATTGTCATATTCAACATCGCCAATGGTGATCGCATGTTACTTCCCTTTGTCCTTTGCCTTAAGTGTTTGCTCACGTCGATCATCACTAACCCTTAGATTACGGAATTTATTAGCATAATTCCCCATTTCCTTGCACTTGAAGCATTGAAGTGTTTTTGGTGCGTTCTCTACAGTCTTTTATTTATTCACATCATTAGAAACCCTTTTTCCATTACTTCGACACTCAGCTTCTCTATGACCTTCTTTTCAACACTTAAAACATTCTCTAGTCCCTTTAAGAAAATATCCACCATGCTTCTTTCCACACTTTGAGAATAAGGAAACATTCATCTTCTTTTCACCATTATTCTAAGATTTCTCCTTGAACTTCATCTTTCGTTTCTTGTCAAAACTATGATATGGATAAGTAACACCAAATTCCATTTCTACCTTGATAGCACAACGCACAATTTCTTCATAGCTACTGAAGTCTCTTATAGCTAATGCCCTTCGAAGATTTTGTTTTAAGCCACTGAAGAATCGATCAACTTTACTTTCAGGTTGGATGATAAATCCAGATGCATACCTTGAAAGCCATGTAAAATTCACTTCGTGTATACCAACATATTCATAATCCTTTTGCTTTAGTTCAAGAAACTCTATCTCCATCTTTGTTCGAAGAATACGAGGGAAGTACTTATTGAAAAATAAGTTCTTGAGCTCATCCCATTCCATGGACTCAATTTCATCTCTTTGCCTCGTATTCTTGATAAGATTCCACCATTGATCAGCTTCACCATCCAAATGATATACTGCTAAGATGACTTTATCATGTTCATAACATTGAAGAACTGAAAATATCTTTTCAGTAGTACTGATCCATTGTTCAGCAACAAGTGGATCAGAGGATCCACTGAAAGAAGGTGGGAGTTGCCTCATGAAGGACTCAATAGAAAATTGTTCCCTTCTCTGCTCATTTGGAAGTCCAGAATGATTCATAGCTTGTGTAAGTATAGCAATAAGATTTTGCACTCCATCTCCCATATCATTTGTTTGTTCAGGAGGACAATCATTGCATTGTCCATTGCATTGATCAACACGGTTCCTTCGGGTTCCAGCCATCGTCTAAAACCCAAAAAGAATAGTGTGAGAGGCAAAAATCATTCTAGGGAAAACAACATAATAAGGGGGGAGTATCCTCAATATCTAACATCTTAGGTTAAATTCTATTATTGTTACCGTAGTTCTAGGACTGTATCCTATACGTATACTTATCCTTAGGGACATCCATAGACATACCTTAGAAATATCTCTAGGGATCTCAGTAACGTTTTCGCATCCTAGTTTCCAAAGGTTGACTAAACCTTTCCTCTGATACCAACTGTAGGGACCCGAAGCCTGACGAACATGGACATTACATTACTTTTGCAGAATACTTAGTAGATAACAAAAACACACACAGAAGGACCGTAATAGTTTAGTGTCTTTGGAAACTCGGAATATAATCTTCTAATCGTGGTGAAAGATCTTCAACATCTCCCATAAAGATCTTTTTTTTAAACCTAAATCCTTTCTTTATGTCCTGGGGAAAAGAAAACATAAAAGGGTGAGATCAAATGCTCAGTAATGGTAAACAAAAGAAATATCAATCACATCATATTCATAAGAACATATCTTTTAGAAATCTTAACCTGCAAAAGAGATCATAATTTCATAACATGGGATAAATCATAGTAGTGAAATGTAATCCCAATAATCATAACTTAAAACATGAAACTTTTTTTCATACACACATAATCATAGAGAATCATTTCTTATTAGTCAAGACTCATTACCAAGACTATCTTAGTGGACAAAGTCCCTTTTTGAACCGAGTTCACTCCTCGTTTCAGTCCTGTTTCACTGAACCAGTATAACCTACCATTCCAGCCATGTCTATCTCATGAGATATAAAATCATTACCCAATGCATTGGAGGGAGATATAGGTCCCACCCATCTCATAATGATACCATTCTTATGTGTGCCACAAAATCATAAACCATACATCATAGAATAACCCATGTAATAAAAATGGGATTCTTAAACATCGTGACATCATAAAACAATTCATATAAGATAAAAGAATTCATAAAAATAATTCCATCACAACATAATCAAATCAATGTAATAATAGGGATAAAAACAGAACCCTTTTATTATCTTAGATGGAAAATAATTTTGATAAAACACTTGAACTCCATTCTTGAGGAAAATATCCTTTCTACTTCAAAAACACTTTTCCTTTTTTAACATGTCATAAAATTTTAAAAGAAGTTGATTAAAAATAAACTTGAAAACTTGTAAATGAAGCTTCTTGGAAATAATGTTTCAAAAATCCATTCATGCCGTATAAGTTAAAAAAACATTCTTCTTGTACTTTTTTCAGAAAAGTCAAAAAAGTACCTCGTACGAAAAAAGACAAAATATTCCTCTCATATCTTTTACTAAAAACTCACCGAAGGGTAAAATAGGATTTGAAAAATTTTAGGTGAATGGGAAGAATATTACATATTGAGGAAACATGGATGTGGATAATAAAATAAACCCCAGTAAATGCCAAAGTATAAACAATCTCGGATAAAAATGAGATTGTGATATTTCCCTTACCTTAGGTCCGATATGATTCGTAAGTGTCCAAACCTCCTGTATAATGATTTAAATAATGTTATTGACTTATTCCATAATCATACTCATTGTTATGATATCATATATGGTTCACTTATGACTTTATATTACCCGTTCTTTTGTAAATTCCATGTTAAAGAGCGTTTTGGGTAAAATTGTTTCATTTGTCGTCCGTGTTTTGACTTGTAATTATTCATATGATTACTTAGATCATGATTACTTAATTCCAGAATATAAAACATGATTTATATATAATATATATTCATAATATATATATATATATATAATAGATCAGTAAATGGAAAGAAATAAACCGTTCATGGAGACGGTAGACCGTATGTACGCATGAACGCTGTTTTCTTTTCCTTATTGAGTTGAATGGAATTAAGTAGATGGCATACATATATATACGAATAAATCCAGAATCATTATTATCTCATATATTTCATTATTAATTATTATATATACTTTATAATCATTCATGAATGGTTAACGTGGAGAATGAATCTCATCACGTCGTGGAGACGGTAGTCCGTACGTACGCACGAGCGATGATATCGTTCTCATGATCGTGGAATTGTATTCGAGTGTATGTATACTATTTCAGAATCAGTATCACTTTATTATAGTCATATATAGTCATTATTTACACCATTATACCCATCCAAGTAAGGTGGTGGTGGAAAATAGATTACACCACGGCGTGGAGACGTTATTCCGTACGTACGCACGCGCGATGATTTCGTTTTCCGTAGGATGGATAGATGGTGAAATAAGGTTGTTTCATAATTATAATAACATATAAGTATATAAGTGATACTGATTTTATTACTACATAATGAAACAACCTAAGAATAAGAAGTGGAAGAAGAAATAGAGATGAAAGAATCGTTAACGGACATTACCTCTTCTTTGAAGCGCCTCTTTGAGATCTTCTTTTAGGGCACTAAAATTGGTCTTTGAGGAAGACCAGAACCTCTAGGATGTTTCTAGGGAAGTGGAGAAGGGAATTTGGCAGGGGTTGGACGAGCATGAAGGCTCAAAGTGGTGTGAGGAAGAGAGGGAGGAGGTTCCCTTTTATAACGGAGGAGAGGGGCACCTTTGGAATAACTAAAACTATTATTTTATTATAAAGTCAAATTCTGTTTTAAATAGCTCCAAATTGATTCATTTAGAAAATAAGGTGGTTATGGGTCAAAATAAACTCATCCAATAGAATTTATACAAGTTTAGGTTCCTATTTTAACCTTATCTTTTAGATTTAACATTAAGTAAAATAATTTTACTTTTACCGTGTCTTCTTGTGTTCTTATACTATAAGGTTAATAAACTTACTATAAGAAGTCAAACGAACCCCAAGTTGTTTATTATTAATATATATAACCTTATATAAGTCATTTTGCCGAACCTTATATTTTTAAAAATAAAATAACAATTAATAATATAATATTTTTAAAAACTATTTTATGTCAATTTTGACACTATTTTGTAATTGATTTTTGTGAAAATCATTACAGAATGATTAGTTTGAACAATGTAAATTAAATCAATAATAACATGTCATATTAACCTAGAAAATTAATTTATTTCATAAAAAGTCTGAAATTACATTTATTTGGGTATTTATAACATCAATTATGTCAATATTTCATTAATAAGATAATTACTACATCATCTTTTTGTTATAAATAAATTAAATTATTTAATGTCTAAAAATTACAAATAAAATACCATTATGTAGGAAATATTTTTATCTTTCTAATGACTATTTATAGTCGAATTTATCTTATGTATAACCCTATATTAAAAATTATTTACTTATTAAACTTTGATTTTAACTATTTTAACCCTTCTTTAAATAAATTAATAATAAATGTCCTAATCTAATCCAAGTGGGCCTAAATGGTCATATTTTATTCCTAAGGTTGTTTTTGGTCGAATTAAACTTATACAATAGAATTATGACATGTGTTAGGGTAATAATAATATCATTTTTACCCTTAATTACCCTATTTACTTTTAACCGTGGTAAAAAAAGTAAAAAGTTACTATTCACCAAAAATTATTTTCATCTCAGTGAACCAGATTTTACTTACTAACTTCAACCGTGTCTCTCGGATTTTTGAAATTCCACTCACAGAAGCGGTAAAATTAAGTTTTATGAAAAATTCATTTTTCTTAACTACCACTTAGTGGTTTCACTATTTATCAAAAAATGAAAGTTTTCAGAAAAATATCAAAAATTAGGCCTAATCTATATTTGATATTATGAACTCAAAAATGATGTCTATTTTACCAAATTCAAAACATATCAGTTTCATTAATTAATTTAAAGATTAATTCCCGTCATCAAAACAAATAGCGTGTTCTTAAGAGATAATAACTATCAAAAGATTGACACTTGTTTATGTCTGGTTTAAATTTGAAATTACATCCAATGAACAACATTGTATTAAATTGTAAAAATATATTCTAAATATACTTTAAAACCACTAAAATTAGTAATTTATCACTATTAATTATTTCGATTAAAAAGGTTATTTTTAATTAAAATTTAGTAATTTTGACTATTCATCAGAAAATGAAAGTTATCCAAAAAGTACCAAAATTTCACCCTAAACTAATTTCGATGTTACAAATCCAAAAATGAATTCCATTTTGAAAAATAAAATTTACAAAATTTCAAAAAGTTGTTATTACTATTCATAACAGCTAGTTTTAATAATATTTTAATAGCATATCGTTGTTTAGTGAAACTTGGTATTGCGTACTACACACGGTATCGAGGATGGTCGTGATTGCGTGTAATGCAAGGCAAGTCAAGGATGTGTGTTGTGCAAGCTCCTTTTGTTGTAGTGTACAACAGAAGACATTAATAAAATTAAAAAGAATATTTTTCATAAAATCTCAGGGTGTTACACAACCTATGCGGGGGTCTGGTAACATGAGTCAGCAGCAGCTCGGGCCATAGTGGTTGCTGAAGTTGGTGCCCCAGGACCGGAATCCTCTTCCGCTCATGCCCGACGCTGGCGTCGGGTCAGATCGATTGGAGCCGGTGGTGCGGGCACGACGATTTCCTACTCCTCGGCCCGGGGAGCCGGGCGGCGGCGCTGACGCAGCATGGCGGGGGCTCTTGCCGTTAACCCCTGGGACGGGTCTCTGATCGGGCGAACCCGGACATCCCCCACCTCATTGGCGTAGGGGAGGGATGTGTCAAGGCGCTCCGGGGATAGGCTCCCAAAGTGGTTGAACATTGGAGTGGGGAGCGGAGGCTCCCTGCGCGGCCCTCAGGGGTGGCGACGATGGTGAGGCGCAGCCGCCTCTAGATCCGAACGGGCCATGCCCCTGGTGGGGATGATCCCTTCCTCATCGTACCTGCGAACCAGGTCGTTGATCACCCATTGTTGGATGATTTCTGATGGGGGGAGGGGGTGTGAGCACCTGACAGTCTTAGCAATCAGATCTAGAGTGGCAGTGGAAATGGCGGGACCGCACGGGGTAGCTGCGTCGGTACAGCCCCTGCCCCTGCGCCGATGGGCAGGTGGAGATCGAGCTCCGGATGCAGTGATCTGATTCCTGGAAGCAGGGAGATGAACCCATTAGTACTAACTTGAAAATAAATTGACAACCAATAGCCCAACATAATTCCGTCTTCCGTGGCCGGCAAGAGGGATCCCCGCTGACGACGTCGCCGAACAGAGTGCTCAACATCCTGACTGCCTCAACCCCCGGCGGGTTTCACGTCTCGGTAATAGGTACCCGGACGGGGTGACATGCTAAGCTTCTGACACCCGGAACTCTACCTGTCCCCATATTGAGGAGAAGAGCTTCATGTCGGGTTCACCATTTTTTGTTTCCGACGCTTTTACATAGGGGCGCCCACGCGTGTTCGTCACGTATGGGAGGTCGCGCGGCTTGTTGCCTCGCATTCCCGCTTTCCAAAAGCAGGCGGAATCCGTTCCATGTTCAGGGACGTCTGCTCCTTGATCAAAATCGGGATAATGGGATGTCGATTCTTCCTTTCGTGGATTCCTCCTCGGAGCTCATCACATAGTCCGGGTATCCCTCATAGATTTAAGACGGGTTCATGAAGCTCGTTCCTGGCACCATATCTGCATGGATGCCAGTTAATTACACTGCCTCCGTCAAGACGCTCCAATGGGTCTTGTCGGGGCAGCAAACTTCGGTGAGGAGAATGGTCACGTTCGGGTGTCCTTGGCATGTCTTGACGCTGGGGATCAGAATGTATGTCTTCTGTCCCTTATCACAGGTCTTCTCGAGGGCGCGGAAGCCCGAGGCATCCCACATTGAACGTGGGTAATTATGTACCATATGAGGTTTTCCTCAGCTTCCCTTGTTTAACACAGGGTATGAAACGAGTTTAACGTCTTGCGGAGACAGATCAGACTGATCGGAACACTGAGAGTGGATCAGATTGAAGAACCCCCTAGGGGGAACACCGATGTTGGGGCCAGCACGCGGGTGACTTCCCGGATACTATGGAGTGGGATGGGGTTGCATGATCTCACCAGGATGTGGCAACCCGGGTAAGGATCAGGATGGGTGATGGAGTTATGGGCTTGAACCTCATGGAGGCTTCCTACGTACCATGCATTAGCACGAATCAAAGTCCACGTAGTTTGGGGAATATAGTTTAACGTCGTGCGGGACGACATACATTTTAACGTCATGCAGGACGAGATACAGATTAACGTCATACGAGACGAGGGATACAGTTTAACGTCATGCGGGATGAGATACAGTTTAACGTCATGCGGGACGAGGGATATAGTTTAATGTCATGCGGGACGAGATACAGTTTAAAGTCATGCGGGATGAGATACATCTTAACGTCATGCGAGATGAGGGATACGGTTTAACGTCATGCGGGACCAGATATAGTTTAACATCATGCGGGGCGAGGGATATGGTTTAATGTCATGCGGGACGAGATAAAGTTAAACGTTATCTGGGATGAGGGATAGAGTTTAACGTCATGCGGGATGAGATACAGTTTAATGTCATGCGGGATGAGGGCATTTGGGGCTTACGCTCTGAGGCGGACCATGGTGTTGGCGAACCGACGTGAAGAAATTGGAACGATCGGGTGGTGGGCTAGAACCTTGTAGAGGCTTCCTACGTACCATGCGTTATCACAGATCAAAGTCCACGTAGTTCGCTGGTATGGGGCTTACGCTCTGAGGCGGCCCATAAGAAGATGTCATGGTCGATGCGCGCTCTAAGCCCACGTGAGTCATGCTCGGTGTGAGAAATAAGAGGCAGCATGGACCAGACGATCACGTCGCAAAGAGTGCATCCATGAGAAGCAGAAAGGGGCTTACGCGTTGAGCGGCCCAAAGAGGAAATAGGGGCTTACGCGTGGTTAGCGACCCTGGGTGCCAGGGCTTACTCCATGATGGAGGCCCGTGGTGCGACAATGCGTAGTGGGAAAGGGACTCCACTGGCCTTGGGAGGGGGAAATACGAAGGTGCATAGGTGAAACCTTCCGTAAGAGAGGTTAGGGGCTCACACTCTGAGGCAACCCTTCCCCCGTGGACAAACACCACTCCGACAAGGAGGATCTCATTCCTTTCGAGGAAGATTCCATTCCCGTGGAGATGAGAGGTGTAAAAAATGTCCGAGCTGGGGGGGGACCCTGCGTGCAAAGCATGGGGTCAGACCACAGTTTAACATCATGTGTTAAGGACGAGGTGCTTAGCAGTTTAACATCATGCAGCTTCGACGATGTGGGTTCGCTCCACACCCCTAAGGATTACATGCCCAACACCCTCTACCCCTTGTGGGAGGGAAGGCATCGACAAGGCTGTATTGAAGGGGGCCGCAGGGAGAACCATTGAGGGGTCCACGTTAGGATGGCTATGCGAAGAAGCAATAGCTGTTAGCGTGCCTATGAGGAGAATAATAAGGCAAAGCAACGCAACGGGAAACACCTCCCAAGGGACCTGGAGGTTACTTCGTACGAGCCTGGAAGGCCGTACGAGAAAACAACGCATGGCGTGCATGCCCAGCATGGGAGACATCAGGTGCCGGCGCAGAAAGGCATCCAAGGGGTATCAATGTTAAGGGGTCCTGAGTGCTGCATGCAAAAAGAAGGTTTGTGTGAAAAACACAGGGATGGAGCACAATAGGACCAGAGGATTGTGCGGAGACGTGATTGCGCGCACAGGAGGGGATTGCACGCACGGGGTAAAGATTGCGCGCAAGGGAGGAACCCAGAGGAGTGAGTGAAATCACTTAAGCTAGTGGAGTTGCGTGCAAAGGCGAACCCCGAGGCAAGGTTGAGCGAAAATAGGAATTACCTGGAAGTCATCTTTCACGAGGGGGAGTCTGACTTGCACACACGGGAGCCGTTCTGAATTCCGCAACCCCCAAACCGTCTAGGGTCACCTTCTATTTATAGGCATCAACCGATGTGGAATCCAGGCGGTGTGAGAAATATTTCACGCCGGGAACCGTCGGCACGAAAAACTTCACCGCGCGGAACCGGGGCCTGTAAAATTGTGTGTGCCATTGGCTCGATTACACGAATCCGGGGAATGCTTCACGTGCACCTCATTATTTCGCGCAAGTCCTCCTTAATTTCGCGCACCACTTCCCGGGCCTCCGGACCAGGCCTCTGATTCCGAATATGACTTCGCTTTTTCATTTCGAAACTTCCTCTAGGAGTTATAGAATTTTTTGGCATCTACAAATTTAGATAATCCTTGAAAAATAATGTTGGTTCTTAACAAAACACTTGTCTCAGAGAAGGCAAATTGAGACAAAACTATCTTAAGGATTTCGTAACTTTTTAAACATAAACCCATTGAACGAAATATCATAGAATGGATATGTAAATACCCATATATTTTATAATAATATTCATATAATACATTCATGGGTTGTATACACACCACCCGAATGAAATTAGTGGGGAATAAGGCATAAATCTCAAAAAAAATAAAAAGTGAGTTGAAATTCCATTTCCTTTTGTCTTAACTCTTATCGTACTCATAAAAATCCCTATATAATTAATATAACATTATTATAAAAATATAAAATGACCATATTATTATATATTTTACCATATATAGTTTTATTATGACTTTATATTACCCTCTTATTAAAAATTCCATGTTAAGGTTTCATTTCGGGTAATATCTGGTTTGTTCTTCATGTGTCTTAATTTGTTATATCATTGGTCCTTATACATATATAATATTTTAAATAATGTAAAATATGATATAAATTTCATTTATATTCATTATATTTGTATTATAATAATATATAGAGTATTTATGTATGAAATGGAATAAATCGTTCATGGAGATGGTATGTCGTACATACACATGAACGTTATTTCTATTTTTATTATCATATTAAAAGAAAGAAAAAAGTGAAATATATTTACATATTTATATAATATCATTTAAGTATAATTATCATGTTATATATATCATATAATTTCAATAACCACATCCTTAATACATTCCATGTAATGGGTAAATGAATCAAATCGCTTTGAGGGGGTGGCAGTCCACACTTCCTCAAACGAAATTATCGTATTTACACAAAATAAAAAGTATAAAGGTTTGAGTTGAAAAATAATTACAGAAGCTTAAAACATTATAAACATCATAGATATTATATATAAATAGTTTTTATATCATAATTACCATCATGATAGGAGGTAAATTAGAAAATGAACAATCATCATTTCGTGAGATGGTAGTTCTCTGTTCACATAAACAATATGTAAGTTACCCATTAGATGGAGGTGTGTGAAATTATAGGTCAAAAAATTTGGATAAAAACATATCATTATATTTATGATAATTGTGTTTTTTATAATCATGAAATAATTATATTTTAGTGGTTGTATAATGATACTAATATAAAGAAAATTGAGAGAGGATGTTACATCCTCATTGGGTAGCTCCTTTTGGTTTGCACAAAAGGGATTCCTTGAATTTATTTATGCCAATTGTTTTGGATTCAAGGTTTAGTGGAGTGATTTTTAGTAGATATTTGGCAAGATATTTGTCAATAAAAAGTGTCTTGAGAGGTGTTTGGAAGTGAGAGGAGAGGAGGCCTTTTAATAGTGGAGGAGTGGCACTCTTGTAAATCATTGAAAAGTTAATTATACCCATGTTTTTATAATTAATAGTGGATATAATAATGTTAAAAATTATAAAAGGGATTATAGGGACTAAATATGGATATACCATGCATTTTGAACAAGTTTATAGGTCGTTTCGGGTCTTAAGTTTAAAGTTTAGTCCTTTGTTAATCTAATGTTTCTCTTAATTGTTGTAATTAATTCTTATTACATTCAATAATATTTTTTGTCAAAAACAAGTTAAACATATTAGAAATAATAAATTATTCTATTTCAAAATATGATATCCATTTTTCCGAAATCCAATAACCGAATTGGTGAAAATTAATTTAAATTTAATTCCATAGACACAACGACAATGTAAGTTTTTAAAGTATAAACATTCAAAAGATTGCTATGTTTTTATAGTCAATTTTAATATGAAATTTATTACAATGACCTTAATTGAATTATTTGATAATTAATTAATCGAATTCATATTTTTAAAAAATGAAAAATATAATTTAACCATATAAATAAATTAGAAGAAAAGGCAATTTTGAATTAAAATTTGGTATGTTTCACTATTCATCAAAATGTGAATCATCACATAAAAATATAGAAAATTCCTCCTAACCTAATTTTTATATTTAAAATTAAAATATTAAGTTTATTTTTACATATAATCTTTATAAAATAACAAAAATAATTATTTTAAATAGATTCTCCATTAAAAGGTCATATAAGTGACTTAATAAAAAAATTGGTTTTAATGTGTGAAATTGGGCTTGTTTCAATCTTAGGTTTATAAAATATATTTTATTAATATCAAAAATATTTTATTAGAAATAATATGTATATATATATATATTAAATTAATTTTACACAATAATTGTAATTAATTTAATTTATTAGGATAAAATAGATTTGTGAGCATAAAAATAGATTTCAATAAAAGAATTCCCCTTATATTAAATTAGTTATTATATCCATTTTTAACACATTTGTAACTAATGAATTCAACCATGTATTTTCATAAGATAGTTAATCTTATTCATAACCATAAGCTTAATGGCTTGGTTATATCTTTATATATTAAATAGTAATATATTTAATAATATATTGTTGTTTTGTAACACTCGGTCTTACATGTTACATAATCCATTGAGGAAATTCAGTCATTTATGTAATGTAAGCTACCCTCGGGGTTCCATGTAAAGCAAGCTAAACTTTATGTTCTGTGAACTGCATGATTAACATGGAGTTTCATATAATGTAATCCAAAAAAGGTTCTTAAATTTAAAATAAATTGTTTTCAGTGTTGTGTGAAATTGAAAATATCAAAAAGATAAAATTAATTCAAAAAAAATATTTCCAAAAATATTTGGGTGTTACATTTGACCCCAATTAAAATTAATTCCTCCCTTGAAATTCATCTGGGATATCAATGTTTTAATACATTAAATTTCCTTTCATTGAAACCCACTTCATGAAAAAAGAATCCTAAAACAACATTTAAAAATAAAAATTTGTAAATATAATGGTTAAAAAAAGTAACATATAATTATGATTCCACATAAGAGAACATATGTGGAAAGTGAAAATATTTACTTTGATGAAAACCATAAATATTTTTTTAAGTGATTGAGGCCATCAATCTCAAACAATTTAATGATCAATGAAATGTTGAGGGACTAAAATTCATAAATATTTGATGATTTAAAAGACCATAGATTTAATAAAAAGTTAGGTACTAGGACTACATTTTTTTGATCATTTTCCAAATGTTGAGTAATTATTTTTTTGATCAAGAATATAAGGAAATATAAATACATGATATATTTCTATAAAAAAATCAATCTTTTATTATAATTTTATCAATTTCTAAATCATCCATTACTTTAAAAAATCGATGTTCATAAATTAACTTTTATGTATAATGTACTAAAATACAAATTTATGATATCTTAAGGCCCATAAAAGAATAAAAATTATAATTATTTGTCTTCAATTATTATTCAAAATCAGTATAGTTAATACATTAATCTTGAAACTTAAAAAGTGTCTTTACTAGTTCATCATTAATATTTATTCATAAAAAATAATTACACTTTAACTAGGACATCACGTAGTCTACTGGTAGGCATGAAACTATTATCATCATTCAGTCATGGTTACAAGACCTGAGGCCTTTCTGAACATGATTGGTTGTCACCCAACATGCATGATTCACATTTATAAAACCAAAACAATATAATTTCTAAAATAAATATGATAAATATCCCTGAAATAAGGTAAATCACTAAATACCCTTTTATCATATGTTTTCAATATACTCTCAATACATAAATAATTCCTCTAATGTTTAACTTATACTTTTCATGAATGGAAAATATTATAACCCTTATGAAATATGATTATCCAAAATAGTATATATAGGGTCATGAAATCAGCTAAACATTGATCCCCCATATATCACAAAGTAGATATGGGTTGTTACTTTACAAACATGTGAATACCTTCATAAATTATTTTCTTGAAACATAGTAATGACCTGAATTACCATAAATCCTTATTTAAAATATAATGTGTTACATTTTACAAATTATATTGGATATATTACTTAAATCTAAAAATGTTGTAAACTTCATCAATGAAAGAAAAAACTACTTTTCAACAAGTCCCGAATTAGTTCCAAGGTAATCATTACCATCCAATTTACTTTATTCATATCCCACATATATTTATCCCAAAAAATTATCTTAACATAAGGAAAAAATTAAGGGTTATCTCACCTTATTCCAAATATAACCTTGCCATTAAATCACTGTTCTGGCCCACCGTAAACATTCAACACAATCTTTTATACCCTTAGCGAAAAACATAAACTGGAAAATCCTTGTATACTTCACCATTCATATAACATAATTCATGAATAAAAATACATAAAAATAGAGATTATTCCACTTCATCAATAAGACATAATATGGATAACTCATTTTATTACTTACTAACTATTTCCTTTCACATTTCATTTATTGTATCATCATCATTTGCAACATAACAATTACTTGTACCACCCTGTTGATTTTATTTGGGAACTTTCTTCATGGGACATTAATTTCCATAATGACCATGAATTCCACCCATATAACATTTAAACTTCTTGGATGCCTTATAAAGTCTAATATTTCTATCCACTTAGTATACCAAACTCTTCATTTTTTCCATTCTAGTCACTTTCTTTGTGTCCTTCTTTTCTATAGTCAAAACACCTTTATGTTCTTATAAGACATTCACATAGGTGATTATTTTTAAATTCATGACACAAAGGAAACAAAAATATTCTTTCGTACTTGGTATAAATTACCTAAAATATTAGAAAACACCTTCTTTATCTTCCATGATGAGTTTGAGAGTTGGTTAAGGTACACATTTTTAATCATGTTTCATGAAAACTGACTAGGAATTATCACAATATCCTTTACTGTAATGATCATCCCATTTGACTTATCATCATAAAATTTTTCGTCACATTTAACATTAACCCAGTTCTTTAGGGTTACCACCATTGACTAAATCCAGTAATCATAGTGTGAGAAACACTTATCATAGTGGAAAACCATGTAATCCAGAAAAAGAATTACTTATAGGATGTCTAATTTATGACAACTTCCTCAAAATATGACACCTTAGTTTTTTTCCATAGATATTAATAGAAATTTTTTATTTAAGTCCTCATGATAGTTCATGAAGAGTTACTAAATTTCAAAAGAATATCCCATGGGAGTTTCAAACTAGGTATGTAGCAAGCCCTATTTTTGTGTACTAGGTTACATCAAGTCAAGCATGACACAGCTTGTTTGAGTTATCACTGCTAGATACATCTCTTCCAGATCCACATACACTTGTAGTATCTATACAAAGATTTATTTCTTAGAAACCACTCGCTCTATCCTTTACCAAAATTCCATGAAATTTTCCAAAATGTTTACTCATCCTTAAACTTATCCTTAGAGAAATCCATAGATATATCCTTTGAAATATACATAGGGATCTTTGTAAATATTTCTCATCATTGTTTACAAATTTTGACTAAAACATCACTATTATTCCAACTATGAGGACCCAGTATTAACGTACCTAAAAATTACATAAATTTTGTAGAATACATAAAACATTATACAAATGGTTTCCTAAAGACCGTATTAATTTAGTTCCTTTGGAAACATAGAAATATAAACACTAAAACATTAGAGAGATACATTATATCCAAATAGGTTATCCAAGTCTATAACCCCTCTTAGACATATCATAGAAGAAATATATCTTCATAACCAGTATAAGGAAAAATAAAAAGGATGACCTCATTTACTCTATAAGGGTAATTAAGGGAGACATGTGAGCATAAACCTGTGCATTGGGGTATGATAAATTGATCATTACATTAGAAGATAACAACCTTCATATCAAATATCATTAAATTTAATCATTCCATAATGTATTAAAATTTATAAGAAATGAAACATAGGAAAATAAAGGACTTAATCCATAGAAGCATAACATAGGAATAAGACATAGAATTGTGGAAACCACATTAGATCATAAAATTATTTACATCGTATTCAAGGAATTTCTTCCAAGGCCATATTAGTATCATGGGTTCACTCCCCATACCATCTTGGTTGTAATGGTTCACCCCCATGTCCATATTATTATCATGACTTCACTCCTCCTACCATCTTGGAAGTCATGATTAACACACATGGCTATCTTAGTAGTCTAGGTCCACTTTTAATACCATCTTAGTCTATCTCATGAGATATAAATCTTTACCCCATTCATTAATGGAATATATAGGTCCCACCAATGTCATAATAAAATCACATAAACATGTTCCATAATATCATTAAAAAATCATATCATAAACCATGAAATGAAATGTGTATCATACAAAAGTAATCATATCCAAACCTATAGAAAAATATATAGGTTTCATAATCATTTTATCAAAACCATAACCCATTAAATGAAATATGTTTCAAAATAATATAACGCATTAAATAGAAGAGGGTTTCATAAACATGATGATATCAAAAAAACCCTTTAGAGAAATAATGTTGATGGAAACATAGAATTATTTCCAAAAAAAAAGGAATGAGTAACACCAAAGAATTTAATCTTAGATGATAAATAAATTTGATATATATTATAAAAAAAATTCATGAGGAAAATATCTTTTCCTCTTTGAAAACTGCATTTTTAAAACATAAAATCTTTTGAATCCAATTTTTATGAAAATAACCATGAAACTTTATAAAGTATTCTTTGAAAAAATTTAGAAAACCATTTCCATTGAAAAATTATTTAAAATATTTAATTAATTCTTGGAAATGTTTTGAAACCCATTTAATTGAAAATTATTTGAAAAATTATAACGAAATCATGAAATTTTTTTGAAAACCATTTCATTGAAAATACTTTGAAAATGTATAAATAAATCGGGAAAATGTTTTGAAATTTATTTTTTAAATTTTTTTTGAAACTTTATATTCAAATATTGAATTTTTTTAAATTTTTTTTACTTGAAAACTTTTTAAAGAAGCCTGAAAACATTTAGAAAAACTTTTTTCCCATGAAATATTTATAATAACCTAAAAAAATTTTGAAAACCATTTTCTTGAAAACGACTTTAAAACAAAGAGTTTACATAATATTAGGAGAAAATTTTCATTAAAAAATTACTTTTTAATATTTTAAGGGAAGCTTTAATGGAATGATGGTCATAACGGTGGATAAATCCGTATATGTGGTACATTCCTTTTGCATCGAAAAATTTTACAAAAGTGAATCGACTAGAGAATGAAAAGAAGATTCCTTTTTTAAAATAATTTTTTTAAAAGGTAAAAAAATAAAATTAATGTCATCTAAATATCATTATAGAATAGAAGAATATTTTTGGACACATTTTAAAACATAGTGTTTTGAAGAAACACAGATTTATGACTGAAGAGATACGTAAATTCAAACTTGATTAAAAACACTTTATTAATCATATTATGTACCAATGAGTGAAAAATGGAAACATGACTTTGATATAACAGAAAAAACAATATTTTATGAAAATTATTGAGATTTATTGATATATGGATCATAATTTTTCATTAATTAAAGCATAATCATAAACAATCTTGTTAAATGATGAGATTTGTCCATTAATCTTACAACTTGGTAACATTGAATCATACTATGAATGTACGAAAATGAAATTAAATGAAGCTAAAAACATCATGATAAGAAGGAAATTAATGATATAAAATTTAAAATTTAAGTATTTACACCTCAAAAAAATAATTTTGGTTTATAAGAAAACATGTGTCATAAAGAATGCAAATTGAGAAAAAATTGTCTTACCGATTTGGTAACTTTTGAATCATCAACCCCATGAAAGAAAGATCATATAATATATTTTTAAATATGAATATATTTAATAATTATATTAATATAATTCATTCCTATATATTATTCACACCACATAAATGAATTGTGTGGTGAATAAGGCATCAATCTCATGAAAATAAAAAGCGAGATGAAATTCCTTTACCTTGTGTCTTGACTCTCATCGTACTCATACAAACATCCAGTATAATAAATATTATTTTATTATATATCTAAAATAGAACCATATTTTTATATCTAATTCCACATATTTTTTTCTTGTGACATTATATTACCCATTTTTTAACATTTCTATGTGAAGGTTTCAACTCGGGTAATATCCATTCTGTTCTTCGTATGTGTCTTAATTTGTTATATCCTTGTCCTTATACATATATCATGATTAAAAGAAAATAAAATATGAGATATATATATATACATTATATTTATTCAGTATATTTTTATTATAATAATCTATAGAGTATATAAGTATGAAATGGAAAACAATGTTCATGGAGACGGTAGGTCGTACATACACCTGAACGTTGTTTCTGTTTTTATTGTCGTATTGAAAGAATGAAAAAAATTAAATATATGTATATATGAATATAATATCATTAAATTATCATAATCATGTTATACATATCATATAATTTTACTATACCTATCCATAATACATTCCATGTAGTGGGTGGACGTATCACATTGCTTTGATTGGGTGGTAGTCCACATTTCCACAAATGAAATTATAATATTTACAAAAAATGGAATGTATAAATATACATGTCATAAAAATAATGAAATAAGATTAAAAAATTATAAATATAATATATTTTATATATTAATATATTTTTCATCATAATTCCCACTGTGAGAGGGTGGTAAAGGAAAAAAGGAACAATCATCATTTAGTGAGGTGGTAGTTCTCTGTAAACATAAACAGTATGTTCATTACACATTAGATGAAAGTGTGTGTAATTATAGGTCAAAAAATTAGAAAAAAATATTATTTTATTTTGGATACTGGTGTTTTTGTATAATCATGGAATAATTAAAGTTGGGGGTGGAGAATGCAAATAAAATAAAGGGGCTTGTGGAAGGATGTTACCTCTTCTTTGGGTAACAGCTTTTTCTTTCCACCAAAGGGATTCCATGGATTTATTTATGCCAATGGTGAGGATTATAGTTTGAGGTGAGGAATTTTTAGGAGTTATTTTGGAAAATATTAGTCAATAAAATGTGGCTTCAGTGGTGTGAGGAAATGGGACGAGAGGCATTCTTTTTATAGTAGAGGAGGAGTGAAACATGTAAATATTGGGAAAAAAGATTCCACCAACATTTTTCCCTTTTCATATTGATTCAATAGTGGTCCAAAGTATATAAAATTTAGGATAGAGTTGAAATATTTCCATAAAATGGATTTTGTACAAGTTTATAGGTCTTTTTATGTCTTAAGTTTATGGTTTATTCATTTGTTAAGCCATGTTTTCTCTTAATCATTCTATTTAATTTTGGTTACATTCACTAATTTATTGGTAAAAAAATAATTTGACCTTATTATACATTATAAATTATAATCATTCCAAATATGGAATTCATTTTTCTAAACTCCAGTCACAAAAGTGGCATAAATTAATTAAAATTTAATCCCACAGGTGGGACGACAATGCGGGGTTTTAAAGTTAAACCGTTCAAATGTTTTATATGTTTTTATATTGAACATCAATTTGAAATTTGTTACAATAAACTAAATTATACTATTAGATAAAAATTTAATATAATGAAACTTGAAAACAAATTAAAAATATTATTTTTCACATAAAAAAATACATGAAAAAGCAGTTTTGAATTAAAAGGTTTATACTTTTCACTATTTATGAATATATGAATCTTCAAAGAAAAATTCAGAAAATTCACCCTAACTTAATTTTTATGTTTCTATTTAAAATATTATGCTTATTTGGACATATAATCCTTTTGAAAGTTACAAAATTTTGTTCTAAAATTGGTTCTATATTAAAAGGTGGTAAAAACACCTTAATAAAAATATAGGTTTTTAAGTGCGCAATTGGGTTTGTTCATATCTTATGATTATCAAATATTTTGCATGAATTTAAAAAATAATTTATTGGATATATAATATATAATACATTAATATCAGTTAATAATTATAAATAATATTATTTATTTTGTTAAAATAACTTTGCTAGCATAAAAATAGTTTTCTATAAAAACATTCCCTTTATATTGAATTGGTTCTTATATCTGTTTTAAATTCATTTGTAACTATTGAATTCAACCATGTATTATCATATGTTTGTTAATCCTATTAATAATTATCAAATTAATGGATATGTTATATCTTATTATATTAAATAGTAATTTTTTTAATAATATATTATTGTTTGGTAACACTCGGTCTTTCTTGTTACGCAATCCATCGAGGAAAGTAAGTATTACATGTAACATAAGCTAACCTCAGTGTTTCATGTCAAGAAAGATAAAATTTATGTTGCGTGTAGTTCACGATTAACTTGGTGTTGCATATAATGTATTCCAACCATTTTTCTTTAATATAAAATAAATTATTTTCAGTATTGTGTGAAATTCAAAATATCAAAAAGATTAAATTAATTTGAAAAAAATATTTCACAAAATCTTAGGGTGTCACAGATAACATTATTAGTTTCGGATACCCATACACATATTCATTGATGGTAACATATAAGGAAACCAAAAACATGTGGTGTTTATATTGGTGGGATAGTTCTCATGATCTCTGATACTAAAGATCACCATGTTTGAACTTCATGAGAAGAAGTTTGAATACTTATAATCCTACGTAATCTAATGTTGAACCATCATATGTGCCCGGTTAAAATGATATATCCTAACCATAAGATATATGTTTGAGATTACTATCATAGTATGATGTGGTTATCATTATAGCTGGGAACTACTATAACAATTTTATATGATAAGTAATCTAAGGGAATTACCATGTATGTAGTGTATATAGATGTATTAAAACTATTATGATAAGATAACATCAGGTCTAACACCAAGTATACATCACATGCTAATTGAAAAGTGCTGCTCATATTTGGTCTTGGGCCAAAAATTTGACAAAACATCCACTTATACTAGAGATAAAAAACTAATGACCACATAGTTTTCTCTTACATGATATGATAATTCCTCTAGAGAGTTATAACATTAGTCATCAGGCATGCCACATATTTATATATAGATACTCTGCAATCAGTGACTTCATCTCATTGAGTAAAATCCTTCAAGATATGATATCAATGATTTTATCCGATTTTCCACTGTCCTAACCTTGAAATATTAGAATTTTATACTATCATAAGTTTATCATATTTTATATTATAATAATAATTTACATTATAGGTATGATTCTAAGAATAGGAACTAATAGTTGTGTATTTCATGTTGCTTATTTAACTGCATCAGAATCCACAACATACTTAGTATTTTAAGATATAGATACAAATGAATTCAATGAGCTTATCTTTCTCATTCACATAATCTAACTATGACATAAGATAAATTAATCTATAAAAATATGAGTTTAATACCCCTATACAACAAGTGTTTCTTCCTCTTGAAGTACCAGGTACAAATCCCTTGTACATTGTCAAGTATTATTAGATAGTTCTAACATCTAACTCAACGTCTCCCCTGGATTTACATGATATTTTACTATCATAATGTATGTGTTGGAAATATCATATATAGTAAACAACATGAAATAAGTTATAGATCCATAATAGAAGGGTATGAAGTCATAATCATAATTTTAATCTTCTATTATTTCTTATACATGTCTTCATAGAGAAATGTTTATCTTGTGACATTGGAAATAATTCTCTCCAAATTTTTTATATCTTGTATTTTTTAACACAAACTCGATAAATGTACTCTGAATTTGTTCCAAGAAACCCAAAGATCTACCCACTACAAGAAAAGACATTTTTTTGTGATGAGTGATTTGCGACAGACTGGATTTCCATTACAAAATAGTCTTGTGAAATTAAATGTTTTGCAAGAGATTATAAATCCGGTCCCAATTTTTATTTTCAACACCTTATTGTCGTGTACTAACCTGTCCGTCGCAAAAAAAAATTGTTACGCCTTTGTATGCTATGGTGGGGAAAAACTATTTGTGACATATTTCAAAACTGAACAAAAATAGGTTCTATAGAAATTTAATTTACGATGGGTTCATCACAAATAACACAACAAGATGTTTTTTTGTGACACACAATTTGTTGAACAATGTTTTTGGATAGATGGGAAATACTTTTTAGTGATGGAACATTACTCCATCACAAACAATCATCACAAATACACCGTTCATCACAAATATCCATCACTAAAATAGTACTTTTTGTGATGGAAAATGCATCGCAAAAAATCTCACTATAAATATTCCCCCCTTGCATTCTCAAAATACCTCTATCACTCTCTTTTCTTCTCTCATTCTCTCGAGACGTGTCCCAATGAATTGATTTTCAACCTATAAATATCAAGGTATTTTTACAATTTATTTAATTGTTACTAGTTTTATTGTAACCAATTGTTCAGTTATTATTAGTTTTTCATATTCTTTATTTATTTTTAAAAATTATTAATTTGTTTAATATGTTAAAAATAATATAAAATAATAAATATTATTATAAATAACTTAAGATTAATGTAAATTGTTGTCACTCTCTCACTCATTTAATAAAATTGATTTCCAATTAGTATAAATTAATAAAAAAAATAAAAAAACTTTATAATTAAATAAAAAGTTGTATAGATTAACTAATATTATTATATATTAGTGTAAATTAATAAAAAATATTATAAATCAAAAAAAATTATTTATATTATTATAAATATCTATAAATTTATAAATATTTTTATAAATTTATTAAAATTATTAGAAATTAAAAAAATTGTAAATAAATAAAAAAATATAAAATTATTATAAAATTATATAAATAAAAAATAATCAAAATTGTTTTAAATAATATTAGTTTACGAAAATTTTGAAAATTAAATAAAAAATAGTTTAAATTATAATAAATTAAAAATTATTTTGATAACATAGTATAAATTAGTAAAAATTAGTATTAATTAATAAAATAACTATAATATGATAAAAAAAATATTAAAAACTGAATAAAATAAATTTCAATTAATAAATATTTTTTAAAACTTGTATAAATATATTAAAATTATTTTAAATTTGTATAAATGAAATAAAATCATTATAAATTAATAAGAAATTAAATTAAATTGATATAATTTTTTATAAATTTATAAAAGTTACTAAAAAGTAAAATAAATGCCTTAAAAATTAGTATAAATTGTTCAAAAGTAGTATAATTCATAAAACTTTATATTAACATGTATGAATTAATTAAGAATATTATATAAAATGTAAAATTATAATAAATTAAAAAAATTAGTGTAAAATCATAAAAATTAGTATAAATTTAATAAATTTAGTATAAATTATTATTTTTTTAAAAAATTAATAAAAATTTAAAAAAACTAATAAAAATTAATAAAATTATTTTTAATTGATAAAAACATCAATAAATAAAAAAAATAGTTGCAATTATTATAAAATATAATAAATTAATAAATAATTATATAAATTAGCAGAAATAAATAAAAATTAGCATAAATTAATAAAGAACTATAAATTAAGAAAGCTTTATAGAAATGTAATGAAATTATTTTACATTGAAATAAATTTTTTAAAAATATTTTAAATATTTTAAATTATTATAAAACATGATAATTTAATAAATAATTGCATAAATTAATAAAAATTATTATAAATAAGAAAAAACGTGTATATATTTATTAAAATATTTACAGTTAAAAAAATTCAATAAATAAATTAAAAATAGAATAAACTATTATACACTCTCATAAATTAACAAAAATTACTATAAATCTTAGAAAATTAGTTTCAATTAAAAAATTACAATAAATTAATAAAAATAGTTTTAAATTATATAAAATATGATAAATTAATAAATATTCAAATAAATTAATAAAATAACTATAAATTTTAAAAAAAATAGTAAAAATTTAATATAATTAATTTGAATTAATAAAAAATCATTAAAATGAATAAAAATAATTTTAATTATTTTAAAATATACAAATTAATGGAAATGAGTATTTTTTTTAAAAAATAAGTATAAATAAGTATAAATTAGTAAAAATTAGTATATATTTAATAAATTTAATTTAAATTAATAAAAATTCTTATAAATCTTTTAAAATTATTTTACATTCAAATATTCACAATAAACTATAAAAATGTATTAAATTTTTATAAAATTTGACAAATTAATAAATAATTATAAAATAGAAAAAATTAGTAAAATTTTTATATAAAATAAAAATTACTAAAAATTATTAAAAATTGTAAAAATTATAAACAAATATTTTAATTAAATTTTTTTTATAAAAAATTAATAAAAAATATTTTAATATTTTAAAACATATAATAAGTTAATAAATATTATTATAAATTAATAAAAAGTTGGCATATATAAATAAAAATTAGTATAGTTTTAATAAAAATAATTTAAAAAATATTGTATAAATTTTAAAAATAGTTTAAATATTTATAAATAATGAAAAATATAATAAAATTAGTTTCAAATAACATCGATTTTTATAAATTTATAAAAATATGAATAAATTATTTTAAAATATGAAAAATTAATAAATATTAGTACAAATTAGTAAAAACTAGAAAAATGAATATAAATAAAAAATTTATATAAATTAATAAAAATTTGTAAATATGTTAAAGAAATTGTTTAAATACTTTATTCTTGTGTATAATTTATAATAACTTATTATAAATGAATTTAATTTAGTAAAAATAATAGAAATTATCATAAAGTCATCATAAACTAGTATAAATTACCACCAATAGGTAAAAAAATTTATAAATTAATCGAATTTAAATAAATTTTTAAAAATTAACAAAAATTGTAAAAATGGGTATATATTATTAAATATTAATATAAATTTCTATAAATTTATATAAATTTGTTTAAATTATCATCTATATATCGTTAATTTTTAATATTATTAAAAAAAATATTATAAATGAGTACAAATTAATTTAAATCATTATATATTAAGAAAAATTTGTATAAATTTAAAAAACTAGTTTTATTTTTTTTCATTAAAATAATAATTTTCTTTAATTTTATGTTAGTTACAGACCTAAGAAATATAAAACATTTTCTGTTATTAGATCTTGTTTGGATAAGTGATCAAAAATATCCAAATGATTCTAGTATAAATCATGTCTACATTGACTATATAGAAGAATTTATATCACTTCTAACGTAAAATTTCATGTTTTTTTCTAGAAGGAACAATTAAGTGCTATTATATGAAGTGTGATCTCAAAAGAGATGAATCATTTGATAATATTGTGGTTCAACTTGTATGGTTTGGTTTTCTGAGTGATTATATCTTTTTGTATCAGTATGGTTAAAATAATTAAGAGTAAAATAAATATTTTTTAGTTCCTAGACAATTAGAATTTCAAATTTTAGTACACGATGTTACTAGCCTATCATTCTAAAATAAAAATAAAAAAATCATATCCGGAATTAGAACAATCTGTATTTTATGATTTATTAAAATTTATAGATGAATATTTATATCCCAGATGCATAATAAGAAAATTTGTAGTTTTTATAGAATTTATTACTATTAAATATTATTCTTGAAAGTGAAATAATTTTTTTGAACAAATATTTATATTGATCAAATCGTTGTTTGATAAAGAGAATACATTTTCTTTAAATTTATATGAGACTATACAGTTAGTTTATAATTTTGTATTTGTTTATTTGAGTATTCATTGATGTTTAAATGAGTACATCTTATATTATAGTTAATATGATTCATTGGTTAATTTTCAAACATGTGGATAGTCTAGGTATCATGTGGTAAAACAAGTAAATCTAGATTTATTCCCTAAAATAATATGAAATATTTTTAGTTACAACTACACTAAAATTTCTATTGTTGTCTTGCAACACAGGTGAAAAGATGAAATGGAATAAATCCAATTTTTTTATTTGTAATATTTTAATTCATCCTTATGATGATGATTATTGGAAATAATTTTATCTGGTCCATCCAACATTTTTTAGAATTTTGATATGTACGGTTGTGTCTTTTTACTGATGTTCTTGTCCTTGTTTTTCTTACACTAGTCAGTACTTATAATGAGCTATTTTCATAACTCCATCCAAATTACCTACCTATATGTTGATGGGAAAACAATATATATATATTTTGTGTTGTTAATTATTGGACATCTAAAGAAGAATATTGATGTTTTTTGAAGCCATTAATTTTTTTTATTTAATTTTATAGTGGAACTATAGTGCCTTTACATATGATATAGTTTAAAACTAGAATTTTAAACTTAAATTATAATTAATGTGGACAATTGGTGACTTTCCAGCATATCGTATGTTATCTGGAAAGAGTGAACATGGTCTAAAATGTTTTTCTATACTACATAGATAAAAGTAATGTGTTTATTCTTGTTAATGGAATTAATTACTATTTTTTCAACTATCATCAATGATTTCCTCCTCTACTAACGATCTTGTACCCAATCGGTAGAGGATCTTGATTGGAATCCAAAATAACCAGGATAAAATCTAGCTAGGAGAGGAATTTCCAAGTACTATAGCAGCGTAGTAGCATGTACTTTAGAAGGCAATGTCGTATTACTATAGCAATGGGGAACTGTAGTAGCGATGACACTGTAGCAGCGGCGGTACTATAGCGTCCCAGGTACTATAGTAGTACTATTACCTAAAGGGCCCTTTTGGCAAAAAAAGGGCTTTCATGCCTTTTATTTAGGACACATGGCCTTAGACCTTCCTTCCTAGATAAAAAGAGGTATTTGATTTAATAATAGAATAAGGATTTACTCCCAACCTCAAAAAACCAATTATTTCTTCCTCCATATCACCCATTCTAAGAAAATAAAAACATATTTATAGAATGTAAAATTTAAAGAGGAAAACCTCTAATAGTGCTCCCATGTATTCAGGTTAAATGTATTGTCTCTTCATTTACTCCCATTACTGTTGGGTCAACCATAAACTAATAGAAAATACGGTATTTTGGGAGTTAACACAATTAGATAAAATAATGTTTTTTTGGGGACCTTCCATATTAGTCTAATTTGTTTATTCATCATGTTTTTAACACAATTAATATTTAAAAGAACTATATGGAAATAATATTTTATACTATTTTGGGCACACCTAGAATCACTAGCTATATTATAAAAGCACAACTATATCTTTCAAATTTTTTTTGGAATCCCAAACTTGATTTAATTGAAAATTAATGATCATAAAATTTAATGAATCCAAAAGAAAGTTATAAAAATTATTAAGAAATTAATTTTTTTCTTTCAGCAGATTATATATTTGTGGTTAGCATATAGATATTCTCAAATTTGTCTCATTAAATTAGAAAGGTACATATTATAGCGGTATGAAGCCATGATTAACACATCATAATGGAAATATTACGGCTTATTGGTCTGATAGGGCTATTGAATTCTTTTATATGGGAAGTGTTGATAGAAATATCAAATTTTTTTTGATCCATTTTTAGAACAATAATAATTAATGATGCTCCAGATACACTTCAAAATAAATTGTTTTAATTTTATTTAATTGAAAAAAAATATTTCTGTCACCCTTCTATGAATGAATGGAGAATTCAACATTGAATTTTTCATATGAATATAAATGCATAGATACCACACAATGATGATATATTTACCCATTCTATATATGTATAAAAAAACTATAGAAGATTTAATGAATAATGCATATGTTCAAGAGTCAGTTACTAAAGCAAACTTAAAGGAATAAATTTCAGGTTTATTCTCTAATTATTTTCAATTTGAATATATACTCGAATGGTTATAAATGATAAAAATGTTAATGATTCCAAAAAACATCAATTATTAGTATTTAATTAGGATTAACATGGATTTGGTGGTCATCTTGAGCGATGTATTTCATATTAAGAACTAGACAGATCTCATACATATGTTCAACTCAATTGTGAAGAAATGACACATTTTTTGAAGTAGTAATATATTTAAACATATATTTTTTTAAATAAATTTTAAAATTAAATTTACATGAATTTTTTATGATTATATTATGACCATTTCAAAAAATATTATATGCATATTACCCTAGATTCTCTTGAAGAACATATGCACCATAATTTTTCTTATTAGTTTTGATGACTTGTTAGTTAAATTATTATGAGGCAAAATAAGATGTGCAATTATTATTTTATATATTATTATTCATTTTTTATTTATTCTCGTATCACATCATGGATATAAATTTGATAGACTATTATGTTCATTGACTAATCCATCATGAAAATTGGTTAAATATTAAAATTCTTCAATAGTTAATGGAGTTTAATTTAATACTTGGGAATATAGATTAAAAAAATAATTGGAAAATGGTGTCTTTTAAAAAGGATATCATCATAATTAAATTGACTTTTACTTTTATGGAATGCTGGATGAATTTACTGAGTTATATTGTCTATGTAAAAATTATTTAAAAATGTTTAAATGTCCTTGGTTTGATACTGGCCAAGGGTGTCATGTTCATCCACGACGTTAAATCATTAATATTAAATAAAATATTTCTCTTAGAGTATTGGAAATGTTTTAGTTGGAATATCAAGCACATCATGTTTATTATGAAAATTAATAGGCTCGTTTTGGATATTTAAATCATTGTTGTAATGTAATAAAAATGAAATCCTCTAAAAATAAATTTGTTGACATGAATGTACTTCCATTAAAGTGTAAGATATGGAAATTTTTAAAGAAACATTGATGAATATATCTATTAATCAAATAAATATAGGTATTTAAGAAGAGATTAAAAAAATTAAGGGGTGTTGGACTTGATAATGTTATTGTTATAACATATGACTTTGATAATACAAGAGATAATGAAATTGATGATCATATGAATGTTAAACAAGACACAAATAAAGGTAAATATATTGACACTGATGAAAACTAGACTGAATATGAACATGAATATAAAGAATATGAATGTTGTATTTTTTTTATAAATATGTGTTTGTATTTTTTATTTTTTATATGTATTAATAATTCTTTATTAGTAAAACATTAAAATAAAGTTGATCTAAAAAAGGTTTTATAATTACTAAATTACTTATATTTTTTTGAATTCAAAATTGGATATAAATTTATTTATTTTTCTCCGACAGCTAAAAATTATGATTACTTTATTAATTATTTGGATGATAATATATTACATAATAATAATAATCCTAATTATATGTCTATGTGTGTTGACTTAAAGACATCTACTAAGATGGGTAGGGGCCTTACACGATTGATGATTCTAGATCTCATTCCATTTGGATATTTATATCTTTACTTTGATCCTTGTTGGAGGGAGTATGTTCAAATAGTAATTTTAATTAGTTTCTATTTAATTAATTTTATTTATTATTTATGGTACTAATTTTTCTTATTTTCTTATTTTTTCAAATATAGATGTTGTTAAGACTGGATCTTTTTTGAGAAAATATTTTTCAGCTCCATGGGTTTCTTGGGATCATGTTCCTATAGAGTTACATCACCATATGTTCGATCATTTGTTGGTATGTTAAAATTTTATTTTTATTTAAAATTATAAATTTTATAGTTTACCATATTCATAAATATTTATAGGGTTTACAGTATCTTACTGATGATGACATGACTATATTTATTTGGGATTCAGGTGAAGTGGGCATGTTTCATTATTTCCATAAACTTTTACAAAGACATTGGAGGAGAGATATGTAGAGATAACCAATGATAGTGTATGATTAGTCTTGTATGCCTCAGCAACCCACTTATATTAGCACACAGACTTGCGAGGGACTACAAACATACTATATTGGAGAGACTTTCCTAAGGGGATCTTGTTTTATTCACCAGATTAGGGGAGGAACACGTAACATATAGAGTTGGGAGTCATACATTCATTATAAATCATAATCATATATAATGTAATATTATTTGATAGTTTTATACATTTATATTTTTAATTTTTTTATATTTATATTTAATGATAAATTTATTTGATAAATATATGTAGTATGCAACTCATCCAAACATAATTGAGTTTGATGTGTACAAGATGTTTTACAGTGATTGTACTAGACAAACTATTTACAAGTGATAGCTGCATATTGTGGTTAGTATTTTTATTCTAGTTTTTGAGTTATCATAATATATATATTATCATCTTAATGTCTATTTATATGTTTTTCTATAGACATATGTGATAATGGTTTCTTGAACGCATGAGAGTCATTTGAGATAGATAGTGGATATGAGGGATCAAGTGAGTCACATTTTGATGAGGCTATATGGATGTGAAGGATGGTGAGTGTCCTTTAGAAAAGATTAGAGATCACTATTGGTTTATGATTTAATTCTAATAGTTATTATATCACTTAAGGTATGTCAATATGTAACTCAAAAGTAGTATTATCTTCATCATCATTTTCTACTACTGAGTATTAGGATTTGATGTGATCCCATGATGAGGTCATATAAATATTGACAAGGGAGATAGAAGAGTAGTGATGATAGTAAGATCAACAACATGAGAATATAATTCAATTTACCATAATGGATTATTTTCATCCTATTTATTTCTCAAGAACATTTTTGGCACTAAAATCCATCAAAAATAGTTTATCACAAAAAATTATAATTTCTATAGTAACCTGAGAAGATATTGTTCCCAAAAACATGGGTTTCTTATTTAAGTCATTCTATAGAGAGTTAATTCCAATATTGTCTTATCTATATATAAGTCCAATATTTATTTTCTCTATGTTACCAATATATTTTACTTGTTAAACTATGTCACTCCCATTAGCCACCAATAGAAACCAGACATACTTTCATTCAAAATTGATATTCTTTAATAATGATTATTTCATTAATCCTTAAATATATCTCCCTAACTTTTATTACATATTATCATACAATGGATTCACTAACCCTTTCTGGTTTCATTATACATACATCTTCCATAATTTTTCCACAAGGGGAGATGTTATTGACATACAATTCTCAATAAAATGATCATAGAATGTTTCCATGACAAGTAAATTTCTAGTGGATTTAATCTTGATGTCTTGGTATAACCAATCAAGACATAATGGCACTACACTTGTACCAACTGTGTATATTTTCTCATGAATACTAACATGTATCTTTACATTGTCTTGTTAAATTTATCTAAATAGAGAATTATATTTTGATACACGGAATCTAGCAAGTAATTATTATTAACTAATCCATCATTTTACATTTCCTCACACTGCTTACTTATAGGATTTATCATTCTTAATAAAAAAAATATCACCCACCAAATTGAATATAAAACCAAACGTTTTTGTTTTAATCATCTAACACAACATGTTTTTGAGGAATAAGTTCACTTCTATGAGAACTTATACACCTTTTCCTTATTAAATATACATTCATATCACAAGCCTTAAAATTAATCTAATTGTATATTTCCCCAACCATCTCAAATTTAAATGTGATCCCTTGTATGAAAAACTGCCTTTCAATTGACTATAAATTTTCTATTTAAGGGAATTGTGTAATATCCTTAATAAATTTGAGTATAATTTTATCATCTATAACTCCAAAGACCTGAGTCTAGTAGTTATATTACATTATTAATATATAATAAAAGAGTTCCCCTAGGATCCAAATACTTATTAGTTTTTCAAGGACTGATACATACATACAGTACATTTAGGAACATAAGATAGAATATGAACACATTGCGATAACATTATTATCCATTTTATAATATCCTAAATAATTATAAATATTACTTCAATAGGTTTCATAGGGAAAGGGAAAAATAATTGTGAGATTAGATTCTTAGAACATGGAATAAGTGATATGGAAGGAATAAATGAAAAACACGAAGAAATAATAAACTAAAACTTAGGGAAAGATATATCAATTATAAAAGAAGAAAATATGGATAAAAAAAACAATCCATCTCATACTGATGGAACATATAAATTCAGACATGAAAACATGTAGTCATGACCTTATTCCAGGATAGTAATACTATTATAGGAAGAGATATAAACTAAAACCTAGCCTATTTTTTCTCATGATACCTTTTGATGTAATGAGGGGATATATAATTTAGAAGCTCATCTATAACCTAATTAATTTTGATGGTATCTCCATAATATTCATGAATACCTTTAGTACCATTCTACAAGGAACTTCTTAAATGAATATCCTTATAATGATAAGTATGAAAATTAAATATGTCCCCATTCAATGGATTAATTTTAATGTCTATGATCACATCCCTTAATCAACAAAGAAGTTATGGGTAGTTTCAAAGTAACATTAAGTGTCTTCATTAATAGAATATATGGGTGATGGTAAATTCAATGTGATTAGTTTTCAATGCAATAAAATACTAGGTAAAATAGTTTTCATTGACAGGGAACTATGGAAATGGTAGGAAAAATCCTTTATCATGGTTTATTATGTTCATATAAATATTCCAAAGAATATCCCGTGGGAGTTACTCACCCGGTGTGTGATCTAAGTCCCACTAATCAGGAACCAAGGTGATGATTGAGTCAATTCACAACCAAACCTACTTGGGTTTATTACCCATAGGTGTATATGTTCCACAACTATATCCCATTTCTAGTATCATGACATGAATGTATTTTCTATGAATTTTTACACATATTTACTTTACTAAAACTTAAGTTTATTCTTCAACTATGGAAAATACTAGGTTTTACAATAGTTATATAAACTATTGAATCAAATGAATATGAGACTCGGATAAGCATACTTACTTTTAAATCCCATAAATTTAATAATTTATATGAAAACAAGTCTTATATGGAAATGTATTAACCAAAATAATAAATTAGGTTGTGAATATAACATGATTCCCAAAGTATTAATATTGAGACATAATAACCCAGTATATGGATTTTGTGTAAATTTAATCAAAACCACTTGAATGAGAGTTCTTAAAATTGTTTTTTGAATGAAGTTAATAAAGGCACTTCATGATATAACATCTAAAATAGATATTATATACATCACATAAAGTAAGATAGGTGCATAATACCAAACATGTCCTAAAGAGAAGAATTTGAGGAAAAAACCTTTACCTATTTTCTTGAATTCCATGAACATAGATTAACATCCTGTATCAAAAAAATCATTATCCTAATCACATAATTTATAACCTTACTCAAATCCAAATTAATTTATACTTTTACCAATCAGTCATTATTTGTATAAAATCTATTAATTCTCCAAATCATGTGTTTATATTTATATATTAGATTATTGGGGTGTATAATTACATTAATCACACACACATCACACACACACATGCCTAAAAGGAAGGTCATATCCCTGAAGGATAACCCACCCAACCATATAATTTATTAAATAATATATTTTTTGCCCTCAAGGCCCAGGGAGTATGAATCCCAATACGTGGCCCATAATCCAAAAAAAATTATCCAAAGACCCATTCTTTAAATAGCAACCTGACTGCTACAATACTACTATAGTGCCGCCACCGCTACAGTAATTGCTACAACACCACCGTTGCTACAGTGTTTCCCGTTGCCTCTATAGTGATATCATTCAACAGCTCCCTTACTGCTATAGTACGATAAAGTAACTGCACCCAATGGGTTCTGAAATACAATTTTTATGTAGTATTATGATGCTCTTACCACTAAGACAGACCCCAACTACACATATCATGTGTTTATAATTTTGATCATTTATACTGTTTTTATAATAGTTGTGGACTTATTCATTATTTATCAAATTTTACCATTAATATATCATTAAAAATAATTTTATAGATTATTAATAATAATTAATGATGTTATAAATTCATTTCATGGGTGATTTATTATTTATCCTTGAAGATGAAATTTATAACAAGTATGTTTTAGTGATTCTTAACGACCAAAGTGTATTTTCTAATTTATTGAATTAAATATTTAGCTAAAATCTCCAAAAATAATTAATTATTTCCTCATTTATATAATAATATACCTATAAATATGTTATAATAGACATTTATGAAATAAATTCACAGTATTGTCCAAGTATGTGTTTAAACTCACACAAACATGAACACACCCAATTTAAATGAATGAGTCTGTGGTGGGTTTGATGTAATATCGTTATAATAGACACATATTGATTTTATTTAGTGTTTATTAGTGATAGTAATCAAAATTGGAACTAATTAAAAGAATAATAATGGATATAAAAATATTTCACAAATTTTAATAAAATATTATCCTCTTAGTACATTAGTTATAAACGATTAAATTAATGAAGAATGTTTTTTTATAACATCATTAATATATTCTCTAATTTTTCAGACCATAAAATTAATAATATTGTTAACATCACATTTATCTTGGAATCCCATTCTTATATTAAATATAGTAAAGTAGAAAAGGGAGACAAAACTTGTTGCATCATGGAGGTGATAATATGCACAATGAATGAATGTTGGTTTAATTTTTTTAGGGAAAGGTAAATTTTTGTTAGTGTTTATTTAAAAATATAAAAAAAATTATTTAATCCATAAATAATGAATTCATCATATATGATTTTGAAAAATAATTTTAAAACGTAATGATAAAATAAAAATTTCTTCAGAAAATATAGAACATATGTTTAGATCTTTAGGTTACTTTTAGAGGATTCCATGGAATGAAATTGTTTAGGATAATCTCATGTGACCACAATATTATAAGAGTGAATGTGGTGGATATGAGAAGGAATTTGGGTATAAATTATGGAGGGAAGTTAATTATAATATTAGTATAAAAGGGGTAGTGGGAGGACCTTTTATTGGTGAAAAAGATGGGTATTTCCAAGGAAACTAATTGTTGGTAAGGGGTAAGAAGGAAATCATATGGGTGTTTGGTGGGTTTAGTGAATTAGTTAGAGAAATTGTAGCTGATACATGTGGTTATGACTTTCATAACTAATAAAAAGTTATAAAAGAAGTATGTGACCGTTTAATTTTTAAAAATAGGAGATACCTCAATTTCCCATTTTACCATTATTAATTTGATTAAATATTTTCCATGGTAATTATTTTATTACAAAAAATATAAGATTACCCTTATTTAAAAAAATTTATTTTATGAGTCTTAATTTTGAATCTAGTTAACCTAATTAAATTCCTAAATATAATAAAAATAAATATTAAATTAATAAATAAGTTATAAGAAAACTTTTTTTATATAAAAATATCTTTGTATATATTAAAAGTTTTTTATTATTATTACCATTAATTATTAATTTAATGAGTGTTCATTTTTTTATGTGCTTAAATATCATATTAGATTCATTTTTTATGTATATTATTCAAATTTAATTAGATAAAATTTAATTCAATCTTATAAAATTAAATCTTTATAAAGAACCATTTACTTTTACCAGGGTAATTAATGTTTATCCTATGTAATTTATTTTCAATGATTAAAAAAAGATAGGAATAGTTAAATTATTTATATATATTTATACTAAATAAAAACAATTCTGCGAATAAAATTAACATGTGTATTGAAAATCAATTTCATAATTTTTATGCATAAAACACATTTTTCAAAAAAATCGAAAAATTCATTTAAGGATAATATTTTTACGATTATGACAAAAATGAAGCTTATTTTTTAAAAATAAAATTATAATTTCTATGAATTAAACTTTATAATATACTTATGAATGAAAACTATATAGATTGTTCATCATGTGATAGTTTAGGATATGGTGTTTACATGCTATATCTAGGTATCAACTGTTACAATAATTAAACGAGAAATTTTTTTATTGATTCATGTTTGTATATTTACATATAATTATCAAACTCTTTTAATCATAACGCATGAATTAAGTTAGTGGGATGTTATTAAATTTCATCACTCATATAATATATAATTTTTATTATAGTGGGAATATGGTTAAGGGATAACATTGCTATTTTGCGAAACATGTATCAAAATGACTAGTAAAAGATTTAAAAGACTTATAAGACTCATCATCTATTCATATTATACTAAAATCCTGGTCCTTATATGTGTAAATAAATATGATGTTAACAATTACTACACTCAAAATTATAATGATCAATAAATATTTGGCTAATATATCATCTAACAATCCCACATTGAGGATACAACATCTATTACCAAGTGTATTAATTTCATCAATAAGAATTACTATAATTTCATCAAATAATATTATGAAGTATATGAATTTTACCTCTATCTTCTTATTATAATAGTTTACGTGGTCAAACTAAACCAACTCTACATGATTTTGGGATAACATTTATTTTAAATAATTCATTTACCTAAACAGAAAATTATCTTTCCAAAAATCGATATGATTCTTATATTTTATATTCTTCATTTATTGTTGATGATTCAATTCTTACCCAACTATTAATTGCTTATGAAGTAACACAAAAAAAATTTATTCCAAATTGAAATGATGTCTCATTGTGTCTAATGAAATCATGATAAAAAATATTCATCAATAAAAAATAATAATTTAAATAGAATCAACCGAATTAGAATAAGAGAACTCATGTTCTTTCACTATGTATATAAGAATCATTATTTCTCTCATATGTATATATTTCTCTTACTTATAATTTTTTAAACATTATTATTTATTGTATTTGTATAAACATGTGTGATAAACATATCATATCTAGTATACGGGAAAAAATCAAAATATTACATTTAATGATGAATATAATTAATGAAAAATAATCTAATTTTTTATTATTAAATTATTATAAATTTATCTAGAAATGAAATTTCTTACCACATGGTATGAAATTATCCTCATTTATGATTATCCACTTATTTAACTTTGGTGCGTTGGAAGTATTTTGTGATGGTGCCGTTGGAATTTTGTTTTACATTGTCTTATTCTCATTATATTTGTACTTGTTGACCATAAAAAATAATGATTTAAATTTCATTCCATTCTTATCAACTTAGTTAACCTTACCCAAAAGATACTTAATTGGCTTCTCTATACTATTTATTTCATAATACTCAATGAAACATGAGTAATTGGGTGATAAGGATGAGATTTATTAGAATCTCGTGATTTATCTAAAATCCCAATTCCATCAATAGATAAATATGATATTTTTATCATGATTATATTAGGATTATCATCGATTACAATGTTTAATTTATAGGTGTTATGTTTAATAATAATCTCATTCATTTCCTACTTCACTTTCTCCCAATAAAATTCTCAGAGATGAGGCAACAATGTACGACTATCCATGTTGTTATGATACCTTTGAGAGCCTTAATACAATGTTGTTATCTTTATGATGTAAATATGAAATAAGTTTTACATTATTCTCCAATAATATTCCTTTCACCCTCACACTCTTTTTGAGGTGGAACATCAGAAAATTGTGACTCTAAAACATTTAATTTTTTTTATTTTAAAGTACTATATGCAAGTGACTGTAATTATTATGGAAATTTTTGTCTCTATAGATGTGTTCATAATTTAATATTTATTTTAGTTTTCTATGGTATTAATTTCATTTTTTCTATAAAATAAAGCTTTAACATATTAATAATTTTATTTTTACCATTGATAATTATTAATTATAGTAATTTTAATCATAAATGTGTCCCATTATTTTATCAAATCCTACTAGCCCTTGTCTACTATATTAGGAATAAACAATCACTTGAGTGTTATAGTAGAAAGGATCATTAAAACCTCACCTTATAGTCTAAGATATAACTACATCACTACTTATAGAGTTTCATGGGAGACTTTAGGATTACCAACCACATTGACTCATGACTACTTGATCTATTGATAGGAGCCCAATATCTAATGAATTTGTAAAATGGATTCACTCAATATTTGCCTCTAAAATTTCACCACACTAGATATGAATATTTATATGATTCCAATTTTAGTTCATTTAACCCACCACTCCCATTGTAAATCCCTAATAAGAATATTTATCCTCAACTATTGATGAATACCACCCTGTACAATGTTTTTTCTTAAGATGAAGTGATAGAAATGGATAAAGACTTAATTTTTCATTGAGGGATTTTTATTTTTCTTAATTAATGAAATAGTTTCCTATTAAAAAACTCTTTTCTATGTGATTTGTGTCACAAATTAACCACGATTTAAATATAAAACATTATCCATGCATTAATTTATTTTATTAATACATAATTATTTTTTTTATTTTTTTTGGCATGTATAAACTATACATTCAAAAAACAATAAAACATGAATAAATAAATAAATAGTGTGATCAAGAAATTTTTAATGGTTGATCCATTGAGTGGAAAATGTATCAACCTAGGACCTATGGGTAACTTCTCAAGTTACAGTTCTCACCCCATACATTAAATCCAAGTCCATTAAGGTGCCTCTCTATGTATTGGTATGAAATGCATCTCCTTTTATCCTCGTCAATAGAAAAAAAATACTCAAATTCATGTGAAGGTTGTATCAGGAATATGAGATACATGTGAATAATAACACTAATGGATGTGGAGGCCATTATACATATAATGAGGTCAAGGTATGACACAGAAACAATGACTTATTAATTAACAATTACAAACCGATGAAAATATAATAAATAAATAAATATAAAGCCTATAAATTCATTTCTTAGTATCACTTATGATAAGTTGAAATGTAATAAAATCACATAATGATTATATTTTTGAGTGGTAAAGGATCCTTTATGGATTATAAATTATTCAAGTATAAAATATGGTGTGGTTGGATTCTCAGGTTACAATACCATTTACTATATTAGTTTAACTATTAAACCTAATTGGGAATAATGGATATATACATATATGCCATTGGTCCATAAGTCCCTAGGTACACTATAGTCCTTTGGACCATTGGGCCTTTGGGACACTACAAAGTAGAAGGTGATGAAGAGTGACCATATGATCAAGGAAACACATTTTATATATAGTTTACACTGGCAATACACATTATTGTCAGGTGGGAAGCTCAAAAATAGAAATAGTTGTGTTGGAACCTATCAACCATCCCTCAAACTGATTGGGATAAAGGGATACTATTTCATGGAATTTCAAAAGACAAAATAGAATATTGATTCATAGTTGAGGGGGTGACTTATCATGCAAATAGTGACTACCATATATGAGAATGATTCATTGTCGAAGGTTACATGGCATGGATTCATACATGCAATGTTGTGTGGGTAACTCAAAAGGGTGATGGGTGGGATGCCACTAATAACCTAGTCCACAAAATATATATGGGTTAATGTGGGATGATCAACCATGAATTCATAGTTAGTAACTGTAATGAAATGGTTACTAGCAGGGGGCATCGTAGTGAGATGACTGAGATCATGATGTGAAGTTCAGCTGCACATCTTGGTCCTTCAGGTCAACTCCCTTAGCTTTCAAGCCACAAGGATTTTAGATTATCAAATTTTAAGGGTCCTCTGAGTTGATAGGCCTTAAGATCATGTAAGGGTACTCATAAATGTAGTTGGAAGGAACGTTTTCTTTTCTTAATAAAAAGGGGTTTCAACCACAAACTATTTTAAAAAATAAAATTTGTAATTAATTTTACCCAAGAGAAGTAAATATACATTAAAATAAATTAAAATAATTTTAATTAATAGTATTTTATGTCACATGGTCTTGGAAATAATTTTACAAAATTCCACATAATTTGTTTAAATCTAGAATAATTGTAATAAATTTTACTACTCTCTAAGAATTTTTAAATCCCCCAAATGGGTTTAGAGCCTCATGTTTTTCCGTAAATGGTTGTGCGGGATGAGAAAAGCCCAACCTAGTTGGTTATCCTGGTTGGAAATCACAGTCATGCCCCATATTTTGGGTGTAATGACAAGTAAGGGCCACATAATTATGGAACCATTATTCATTAAAAAGTATTTTTCTAATTAAATAAAAAACCACACTAATTATTCATTCCCTTTAATTAGAGGGGGGACGTGGGTGGGGGGGGGGGGGCTTTAACAAGTGTGATAAGGCTTCTCAAAACTAGAATTTTTGTTTTAAATGTTTCTTATAATTTTCTTCTACTATCCAATAATATTTATACCACCCCCAATGATTGTAATATCTCGTAATTTTAAAATAACACTTTGTTCGATATCGTTTATAACGCGCAACACAAAGCCTAAAATAATAATAATTTTTTTTTATTTAAATGTTATAGTTATATGTTATCTACTAAATTGGAGGAAATAAATATGATTAACCACTTTATGAAAAACATATAAAGGTCATATTTAATAAAAAATTATTTTTTAAATTCATTGGAAATAAGCACTCAATTTTTCAACTAAGTTAATTTATAATTAAAAATTAGGTTTTCTACAAAAGTAAATATTATTAATTTTTATGAGAGAATAATGTAATTAATTTCATGAAATTATAGAAATTCTATTTCATAAAAATGATATAATTTTTGAAATTATAATTTCAAAATTATATTATATTAAAATATGGGATTATTAGGAAAATATTAATTAGTTAGTGAATAGTGAAAATAATGATTTCTATTAAACTATAATTTTATTTATTTAAATAAAATAATTTAAATCTACCATTTGATCTTAAAATAATATAAATATCATTTAATTATAATTAATATAATTAATTACATTGGAATCATCACTATACCTAATTTTGTTATAAGTTCATATTTGGGATAAAAATGCATGTTTTTGAAAAGCTGATCTTTATTGTGTTTTGTGATTTAATAATAAATTAATTTCACAAAATACTATAAATTGAATCTAGATAAGTGTATTTTATATTTTTAACCAGTAGGTACAAATTTTTTAAATATTTCCTTTTTTATTTACGGTAATTTTAAGTAGTAATCGTAGTAAAAATGTGTGTATTCGATAAGGTTTAAATTAGGTAATTAAGGTTAAATATAATATTATATGGACTAAAAATTACCCTAAAACATAAAATTAACATTTAAGATTAGTGTTGTTTTACTATAATCATCCAATATTTTAATTTATGTCATTTTTGTGTCATTTTACTTCGAAAACGAAATATATTATTTTTAGTAAATATAAAGTCCAAAATGTCAATCTCCTTCATTTACTTTATGTAATGTTTCACGAGAGTGAAAAAAATATATTCAGATAATTATTTTATTTGAAATATAAATTATTTTTTATCATGATTATTCATTTTTAATTTTTTGTGATGAAATAATTATATTAAATGCTTACATATGGTAGACTATGTGCTTGTGCAAGTAGTAGAAAAATAATGTGAATGATTTTAAATTTCCTAAAATTAACATTGTTTGGAATATTTATAGTATACCATGAATTTTATATATAAATATAACAAATTATATCATTATGAATGGTTTATATTTGAATTATTTTTCTTTATGTTATTTTCAAATAAAAATTAAATAAGTAGTGTCAAAAATGAAATTAATGATATTTTATGTTAAATAAAATTTATCTAAATTATTTAGAAATAATAAAAATATTTCTATTAGACAATTGGGATTATAATTTGAATAAAATTTCATCCCTTATCCATTTATGAGATAATTTCAACTTATAAGTAAAATTATAACCTTTTAATTTTGAAAATTTCATTACCATAGTTAAGGATAAAATTGTTTAACAAAGGTGTTAACCTAAAATATAAGGTTTAAAATACTATCTAAAAAAATTTAATTTTGATTGGATGGTTAAATTAAATCCATATACTAATTATATTATAATTAATATCATTTTATGACTATTTTAGCTGAGGTTTGAAGCATATTATATTTTAACATTTCATGTATTTCCAAAAATGAAATTAATAACAATTTATAATAAAATTTATTTTTTAAATGGGTTAAAATAAAAATAAATCCAATATTTATCCAATGTAATGGGATATGGTTTAAATTCTAAATGATTTTCCATTTATGTGTAGAATTTCATTATATAGTAAACTTTTTTGACACCTAATGAGTAAAAAACTTTGTTATCATAGTAATTGTCAAAAGGGACAACAAGGGTTTAAAATAAATTCATAATGTTAAAAACAGAGTATAAACTTTTATAAAATTTATTTTATGAGATTATTTTAACCTGTAATCATCATATCTTATAACTATATCAATTTTGATATATTTTAATAGGGAAGATAATTTAGATTAATTTAATACATTAAGAAATTACTAGAATTCCCCTCCACTAACTTAAAAAAGGGAATAACCAAAACTCTCCTCACCACACATAAAGAACCATTATTTCATCCATCAATACAAAAAATACCTTCCTAAAAAACCTTAAATGTTCTAGAGGTCCTATCTTGGGTATAATACTGACATTATAGGGCTAAAGTGTAATGAAAAGGAGGTTTTTTGAACAAGAGGTATAACTTTTAACTGAAATTTTTGGTTTTATTTCTTCTTCTACCTTCTTCCAATAATATTAATAAATTATCAAAAAATTACAAGAGTATATTACATATACTTATTTGTTTTAATGTTAATGTAATAACGAATATAAATCTTCTTCAACCATCAAATGGGAAATTAATCCATTATTCAGGTCTACGATGGGCTACCTCCTTGCAAAACTGATGTAATTTGTTTTCCAGCACCAACACCCATGGATGATTATAATGATGGATTTAATATATATATATATATTTATTTTAATATTATATTAGTTTCATAATTATAATTATTTAAATATCATATGTAATCTATTTTCATATCTTTCTATCTATTGAATAATGATAATGTAGTTTGTGCATACATGCATATTTCTAGCTTCAGGAAGCGATGTGATTCATTTTTCAAATCGAAATCACATGGATGGTATATATAAAATATTTAAAGAGATAAAATGATTATTATGTTAAATTAATCATTATTTAAAGATAAAATAATATCTACCTTCACCAATTCAGTTTAAATAAAAAAAACGTTACTCATGGAAATATACGAAATAACCTCTCGATGATTGTAACATAGTTCATTTTTCATAACCATCATTCATTTTTGGCTCTAAATGTAAAATTTATATATAAAAATAATAATTATTTCATTATTATTATTGTGTATATTATGTAAGAGTTACTTCTTTTACCATAGTCAACACAACAATGCTATTTTGAAATTCTAAATTGAACATCCTTAAAACAAACAACATAGAAAAAATTGATTAAGTAATTAATTGTGTCATTGAACAAATGAATTAATTGGTTTTAGGATGAGATATTAATCCTATAAAATTTTATAAAGAAATAAAATAAGTATTATAATTTTATAATACATATTTTAAGAGATATATAAAATGTATCCACTTGAGGAAAGGAATTTCATCTCAATTTCCTTTCATTGAGGCATATTTTAATATTATACACTTACATTATTTTAAATGGAAAATATATTAACCATTTAAAATAATATATCCCTAATAATTCATAATTTATGGAATATTATGTTTTAATTGAAATTATTTCATCCAAGAGGATTTGAATTGAAAGTTACCAAGTGGTAAAGGATTTCATAACTTAGTTTATTTTCATTGGGGTATATTTTTTCTTCATTAACTATAATATGAAATTATTATTCATGTGATGAAGTATTATTATATTAAATTTTGTTTTGAATTTATTATTTTAGAATTTACATTTAATACAAAAAATATCCCTATTGATTAATTATTTATTCAATGATATGATCTTTATAATTGTTGTACATCTAAAATTTTCTTTATTTGAGACATACATTTATGTTATAAAAAAATATTACTTTTATAAGGTATATATAATTAATATTTAGATATTATATCATGAATAGGTATTTGGTCTTAATATTTAAAGTTCATTTTATTATCTCTCTTTCTTTATATATTTATTTAAATGTTATAAAATTAACAAGTAATTTCAGATTCCCAATTTTAATTCATTGAGACATAATTAATGTTATACACAGTGATTTATTTTACATGGTTTAATTACAACCCCATGAATGTTTTTTCACATATTATTTAATTGAAATTAAGTGTTTTACACAATAATTTCAAGTTCCTTTAATCAATATACTTTTTATTAAAGAACTACCCAAGTTACAATAGTTTCTCATCTCAAACATCCTTCTTTGATATATGATTTTATTAATGGAACTATATTAATTTATATGGTGTATATAATAAATCTTGAAAATGAATATCATCAATTAATTTATACTGATGGAATTTTATGTTCCTTATTATGTTTGTATGTTCAAATTATTTTTGAATTTAAAAGGGCATATACTGTTTTTATTTAAAAATGTAGTTTTAGAGTTTTTAAATACTTTTATCCAAAATATTCGATCATGATCAATGTTTTATTTCAATGATGTTATATTTTAAACATATAATATTTTACTAATTAATTTTCCAAGTTTTTTAAACTTCTTTTAAAAGGTTATAAAAATAATATTTCTTAATGATTTTTGTATGAGTCACCTTTGAAAATCTTTAACAATGTTTGAAATAATGGTTTATATTTAACATTTCTAACACGAATGGATTTTAAAAATGGAGTGATAATTAATTTTTTAGGATTATTTTCTAAGGTTAAATGGTTATTTTAATAGAAAATAAATTTCCTATTATTTTTGTAATTTTATATTTTAATGGTATTAAAAGAAAATGTTATTTCACATATATTTAATGAAATGTTTTAAATTTCCTTTTCAAGGAATTTTCATATATTTAAAAATATTATATTAATTCCCCATCTTCAGTAGAATTATGATAATATGACACCATCTATATTCTCTCTCTGGATGCCTTATGATTACTGTTTAAAGGAGACTTTCATGAAACCTATTTATTTTCTAAGGGTAAATCAAGGATTAATGAAATTAATATTGTTGTTAAAAGTTTCATTATGAAAATTAAGGCTTCTATGTGTCAATATAGGTTATCTGGATATAACTTATTTTATCGATATTCAAGATATATATTATATTTTGAGTGATCCTATTAAAGCTTAAATGATGTGTAAGACTGATATAGCTCTCCATTGCATTGGGTAACATATCTTGTTATTAAAAGTAAAGAAGAAATTAGTTAACCAGGGAGGTTTCTATTATGTTTTTAACATGGATCTAGTTATTTAGAACATAGGTAGTGAATATAATGTTCCAAGATTCCATCATTTTTTCTTTTTTGCTTTATATGGGTTTTTCATATTTCCTTTGATCAAGATTGGAATCATATGGATCTGGATTATTGATTCTTATATGAATCTTTTATTATGTTAAATTATTATGTCATGTATCATGTTTTATGATCATAATATTGATAGGAATGAATTATATTATGTCATTATCATGAAATTTGACTATTTCATCATACCCGTATACTCATCTTACACTCAGTGAGGAAATTTCATTATTAATGATTATGTTTTCCCTTAATGGTTGTTTAAGATCATACTCCATATGTTTCCTTTATACAGGTTATGAATATATATGTTAAAAGTTTTTATATATAAGGTCTCTTTTGTGACGAATGTGATAGGAGAAGACATAGTTTTTATGAACCAGATTTTAAGTAACCAAGTTGTTATGTTAGCATTTTTCCTAATTAAATAAATCTCTAAAAATAAAAGGTTTGTGGGAATATAAGTGATCAAATATTTCAGTTTGATATTATATGATTTGGAATGTGAATTTTTTAGGTTTATATGTATCAAACCCATGAATTTAAATATTATTTTTTCAACATCGGATATGGAAGTGTTGGTCCAAAGAGGTAATAGTTGGTACCATGATAGGGTTTATATAACTTTTCAAATTTGGATATTTTTATGTGAAGTTAACTCAAGAGTTGTGGATGCCATTATGGGTTTATCATTTTATTATTTATAAAAATGTTAAATGATACACAAATTTTTTGGTTTTATGTTATGGTCTTTTAAAGTGATAATGATATTTTTGGAGACATTTTATTTGGTTGAGTAATATGTAACCCTTAGGTTTAACATGATGGATTATTTTGGAAGAATTATATTATAATTTTGGTGATGCAAGATGAATTGTATGAGATAAGCTTTAGGTTAAAATCATATATAATTTTTATGTTATTGATGTAATTTTGGATATATGATTATTTATTTCACAAATTATCTACATTGAACCTTTTATGTTATTTTTGAATTATCTAGATTAATGTATTATATTCTCATATTAAGGTTTATATATTTTTGATATAATATTACATTGTTCTAACCTTTTACATTTTGGTTAATATATAAATATTAAAGAAATATCTTGTTATCCATTTGTAGATTATGTGATCTAAATGAAATTGATTTTAGTGCTTTACCAATGAAAAAATACACTTGGATAATAATCATTTGGATAAAAAATAGTGATTGTGGTTGAAATGGATTAATGTATGAATGTATACTTATTAAGTAAGTGTATTTCATTAAGTTATTAGTCCAGATGGTAAATGGGTTCCTAATCTACAGAAAATGGATCTTGAAACCAAAATTATCTTATTACCTTCATTTACTATGAATCAAGGACCTTTTCCATACATCTTTGATTTATGGTTTTGTGGCCATTAAATTTATCTTAATCATCCACTTTATTGTGATCAATGTTCTCTATCTCACTCCATCAATATTTTGGGATTTATATTTTTCCTCTGTGCAACTATTTTCCCTTCCAACTAATTTTCTCTTATTTTTTGTCCTAGTTATGTGTCATTATAGATGACCATCTCATTTCCATTTCCAAATTTTCAAATGTAAGTTTTATTATCCATTTTTTATGATATATGATTTCAAAAAAGGTATTTTCAAATTTCATACCATTATTTATTGTCCTGAAGTTAAAATTTTGAGGAAAAATTTATTAAAGGGGGGATAATTTAATATCTTAATTTTTTAAAAAGAATAATACATTTGACAGAATATACAACATGAAACACCGAGCTTAAACGAACCATGAAATTTAATTATTTAAATATTATTGTTATAACCTATCAATTAAATTGGAATGAATTAATATTATTATCAGTATTAGGAAATATATATAATGGTACTACTCAATAAAAATGTATTGATTAATTCATAGGATATAAGAACATAGTTTTTTTATAATGTTACTTTGTGCTTTAAAATATATATTTCTTAAAAAATGATTCTTATTTATTTTTGTGAGTGAATATTATGATTAATTTTTTGAACTCTGTGAAATTCTATTTTATAAAAGTTGTATCTTTTTTTGAAAATTTCATTTCAAAATTCGCTTAGAGTGAAATTTTGGGATTTTTCTTAAAAATTTATTTTCTGGTTAATAGTGAATATACCAATTTTTTTTTAAATTTCCATTTTTCCATTAAATAAAGTAATTTGAAAGTCCCATTTGTTCTTAATGTAACAAAATTATCATTTAATTATAAATAATATGATAAATCATATCGTAATCATCATTGTACGTGATTTTGGTATAAGATAATTTTTAGGCTTAAAAACACAATTTTCTAAAAATTATTTTTCACAATGTTTTAGTTTTAAACATAAATTAATTTCTATCACTTACTGAAATTTATAATTAAAAAATGGACTAGAAAAATTTAGTCTATAAGATTTTTTAAAATTATTTTCCCTTTATGTTTTGTCATTATGAATAGTTACCATATTAAATATATGTCTCCTTGAAAAGGTTTAAATCAGGTAATTAAGGTTCAAAAGAATATGATAAGGAATAAAAATAACCCTAAAACATCCATTTAATATATTGGATGAATTTTTTACCATAATGACAAAAAACTTTAAATTATGACCATTTGTTCCATTTTACTTTGAAAATGACATATACATTATCTTAATTAAATATAAAGTAAAACATGACACTTAGTTTCCTTTAATATATATAATATTTTATGATAGGGATAACAAACAAATTATGTTTTGTTATAAATGGTTATTTGTTATATTTATTATTTTTTATCATTAAAATTTATTTTTTAATCTTTAGTCGCGAAATAATAACATTAAATTCTTACACAATGTCAGCTCAGATATTTTTCAAATAGTAAAAAAACCACGTAAATGATACTAAGAACTCTAAAAGTAATTTTTAAATTACTTATAGGATCCTATGAATTTTAAAGATACATATAGCATATTTGGTATGTCTGAAAGGTTAATATTACAAATCCTTGGTTTTCATGTCATTTTCAACGTCAAATTAAATGAATAGTGTCAAAAATTAAATTAAAGATATTTTATGTTTAATAAATTTAATTAAGTTATTAAAAATAATAAAAATATAATAATTGGTATATTATGATTATAAATGGTAAGAAATGTCACCCCCTTTCAATTTATGAGATAATTTATAACTTATAATAAAAATTATAACCCTTTATTTTTTTAAAAAGACATTACCACGATTAAGGTTAAAATTTGGTTAATAATTGTTTAAACTAAATTATAAGGTTTAAAATAATAGCTAAAACTTTGTAAATTTGATTTTATAATTAAATTAAGACAATATAATACTTATATTAAATTCCTTGTCATTTTTATCCATTTTACATAAGTTAGAAAAATATTATATTATAATATTTCATGTGTTTCCAAAAAATAAATTAATGATTTTAAAAAATAATAATATTTTACAAAATTATTTAAAATTTAAAAAATTCTATATTATTTAAACAAATATGATATGGTTTAAAATATCAACCATGGTATATTTATTGGTCAATTTTCCTTTATAGAAAAATTCAAGACCCCTAAAGTGTAAAAAAATATTGTTATGTTGGTAATTGAAAAAATAATTTTATAGTTTAACCAATACCAAATAAAATCAATTCCCTACATCCACCCCCACATTCTGTAGGTCTTATTTTTGGTATAATACAAACCACATAGGGATTCAGGTGTAAATAAAATGAGGTTTCCAAAAAAATGTATAACTTTTAACTGAATGTTTTTGTTTGGTTTCTTCTTCTTCCTACCTCACATAATATTGGAACATTATAACATAATAAAAATGATAATGTTGTTCTAGCACACATGTAGATTACCAACTCCATGAAGTGAAGTGATTCGTTCTTCTAAGCCACATCACATGGATGCTATATTAAAATTATTTAAAATATGAAATTATATTTATGATATAATTATAAATTTCAAAATATAAAATAACTCATACATTATTTACCTCTCACTCTTGATAAACTGAATATGTTACTCACCTGTATATACAAATTACCTTTTCCATGATTATAACATAGTTAATTTTTCATATCCATCATTAATGATTAGTTTTAAATGAATATTTTATCTATAAAAATTATTAATATTTCATTATTATTATTTTTTATATGATTGAATAATGAACACCTTGACATTGGTTAAAACACCATATCCATTTTGAAATTATGAACTGAACGTCCTTAAAACTCCAAATATGAACATAATCTATTAAGTAATAAAAAATATAATTAAATTCACAGAATAATTTTTTTGAGGAAAATAGATTAATATTTTATAATGTAATTAATAAATATAAAAATTGATATAATTTTATTATAATGTTGTTAAATGACATACATAGAAATCTAGACTTGAGGTAAGGTATTTCTTCTAAATTTCCTTTCATTGAGTAATATTTTAATACTATGCATATAATTTATTTTATATTGTGAATATACTATAGATTGAAATGTTATATAAGGAATCATTCAAACTACATATAATTTTATGTTTCAATTGAAATTATTTCACCAAAGTGTATTTTACTTTAAAGTTACCAAGTGGTAAGGGATTCCATAACTCAACTTTTTCAATGGTTTCTATTACTTCCTCAAAAACTATATTATGAAATAATTATGTGTTTAATGAGCTATGATTTACTTATTTTTTGTTTCCTATATTTTTTTGTATTAATAATTAATACACATAATCTATCCATTTATTAATTCCGAATAGAATAATATTATCTTTATAAGGGTTATTGTTCTCAAATTAAGCTTTTGGGAAATAAATTTATGTTGTGAAACTAGCATATTTTTATACGGTGTATATACGTAGTATTGAGATATTATATAATGAATGAGTCATTTACTATGTTATTTAAACCATATTTGAATTTATATCTTTCATTAGATATTGATTCCAAGGCTTTAAAATTTGAAAGGGTTGTCATGATCTCAATTTTAATTATTTGAGACATAATTCATGTTATGCACCATGTTTTATTTTATACAGTGTAATTACTACCCAATGAATTCCTTTTCAAATATTATTTCTTGGAAATTATTGGTTTTATAGAAAAATTTTATGTTCCATCATTCAATGTATTTTTATTTTAAGAATTACCTAAGTTTCAAGGGTTTCTCATATCAAACTCCCTTCTTTGACTCATGTTTTTATAAATAAAAATATATTAATTTATATGGTGTATATAATGACCCCTAACATATAATATCATGATTAGTTTTTTTCTATACGGTATATTATATTCCTTCTGATGTTCTTACTTTCAATGGGTTTTTTTAATATGGTGTATAGAGTTTTTTCTGAATTATTATTTCAAAGGTTTTAAAACCATTGAACCAAACTCTTTCACCAAGTTATTTGATTTATTTAAATAATTTTTTTATAAACATAAATTATGTTAAAAAAACTATTTTACTTGAAATTTTTACTTCTTTTAAAATATTTTGTAAAATAAATTTCATATTGATTTCTTTATTGGTCACTTTTAACTCTCTTTACCAAAGTTTGAAAAGAATGTTTATTTTTAATATTTACAATATAAATAGTTCTTACCATTTTTGTGATAAATATTTTTTTTACAAGTATCATCTATAGGTTAACATGTACATTTTTGAAGAAAAATATTTTATCAATATTTTCGATTTTTTATATTTTGAAGGTATCGAATGAAAATTTTATTTTCCCTTATTTTAAGAGAAATGTTTTAAATGTTATTTTAAAGATATTTTAATATATGTCAACATATTTAATTTATTCACACGCTTCATTGAGATTATTATTTTATGATACCATCCATATTCTTTATGTGTGTTTATTATTATGATTTTTTAAATATATTGTCAAGAAATCCATTTTTTTCATGGGTAAATCGAGCTATAAAGGAATGTAATAAATTATTAAAAGATTGATTATAAAAATTATTCTTTACATGTGTTATATTTATCTTTTGTACATGTAAATTTTTAATGGTGATTTTTGAGCCTAATACAACATAAAAGATGGGTTATCCTGATACATCTTATATGACGTGTGAGACTGACACATTTTATATGACGTGTGGGATTGATATAGCTCTATAATGCATTAGGTAATCTTCCTTATATTTAAAGGAAATAAAGAAATAGATACCTAGGGTTATTTTTCATATGGATTAAACTGGGATTCAGTTATTTTTTACATGAATTATGAAGAATATGTTTCTTGATTCCAACACATTTTTTATGCTCGTTATGGGTTTTTAATGTTTCATTTGATCAAGAATAGAATCTCATGGCTCATGATTATTGATTATTAAATGAAACTTGTATTATATTAATATTTTATTCCATGTATCTTGTTTTAACATCTGGGTATTAATTGGAATAAATTTTATTATATTATTCTCAATAAATTTCATCATGTCATAATACCCTTATAAAAATTTTATGAATATTGATGAAATTTAATTATTGATGATTATGTTTTCCCTTACCGAGTGTTTAATATCACTCTTCTTATATTAAATTTCCGAGGGTGTGAACAATGATATTAAATTATTTGTTTGTAGAGTTGTTTCTTTTGAAGATAATTTTTTGGTAGATAATGTATATTTTTATGAACCATTTTTTTATGTATTCATGTTGTTATGATAGAGTTTATATTAATTTCATAAAAATAAAAAACTAATAGGTCATTGGCTATGTAAGTGATCAAAAAATTAATTTTTATGTTATATGTTTTGGATGGTGAAAATTGGTTTAGGTTTATTAGTATCAAATCAAAATATGTAAAGGTGATATTTTTAGCACTGGATTAAGAAGTACATGATTAGGTCTATTATAGAAGAAATGTTCATTGGCCAACCATGATAATAAAACCCACAGATATTTCCCTCCCGATTAATAATATATATATATATATATATGTGTGTGTGTGTGTGTGATATTAGTCATATTTTTGAAACCCAAAAATTTTTTCTCGATATTTGGATTTGTCTTTCTCAGCCATCCAACATTAGATCAAAGCACCAATAGTGGTGTTGGGATCATAATGATTTCCTCTATTCAAATTCATGAAACTTTAACTAAAAATTCAACATAACTAAACAAAATATTGTTTTCATACCCATTGATGGTATAGAGTTGTAATAGAATCACAAAATCTTGCGAAATAAAAAAATATACACTTGATTGTGGTCATAATTTCATTTTCGTTGAGAAAACACACAATAATTAACCATAATATTTCATATTAATTAAACAAGAATGAAAAACCAAATCAATAGAGTATCACAATTTATTTTGGTTGAATGAGTGTTCTTCTCATCCATGGTGATCGTTTCTGTAAGGAACCAACGCATTAAAACTCTAGATCATCCAAATGAACTCTAAAATCATTATTATGTATTGATCATCAATTTATGGGTGATAGTATAGTGAACCAAGGAGGGATTCAACTCATTTACTATCACCAAAACACATTTTCTTCAACCTGGGATAAATAATTTGTATCAAGGTGTACATATATTAACTTTATCTCACTTTGAAGTGGGATTGATGCGAGTGGATCTCAAAAATTTATGGGATGATTATTTCATATGAATTTGATATTATCCTGACATATATAGGTTGATAAATCTCTAAAAAATCATATATTTTCCTATGAAAATTATTAACAATCTAAAAAGTAATCAATATTATTTATGGACCTCCGAATGTGCCATAAAAATCAGAAATATTTTATCACTTATTTATAACATTATAATAGTGTTACATGATAAAATTAGTTTCTTTAACTTGTCTCAACTCTCAAACTAATATTTAAAAAACCATTAAAAATATTATTCATTCATAAAATATATTTCACTATATTCACTCAATAAATTTTTAATAAACTGAGTTAATAATTCTAGAACTTGTTATTAAAAACATGGATATTATTAAATTTATTTTTTATAAAATAATTCAAACTATGACATTACCTAACCCCCACTGTGGGGCCCACATTGTCCTAAAATCCAATTCATTAGAATTGTACAATATTATTAATACAATTTCTATTTGACCATCTAGGCCCTTATTTCAATAATAGTGATAATCAAAAACATCTAGGATTTGTGTCTAATAATAAATCAAGGTATCTTAGGAGAAAAGGTTTGATCATAATAATAAGAATATTCTAGGAACATGGTTTATGAAATTTAATCTCCTTGTCTCAAAATATATCATAAAGTAGGATGAAAAACTTGTGTCACTGTCCTTACATTCATTATTTTTTATTTTAATAATCATTATAGGATAACATAACTTATTTTAACATGGATATATATTTAATAAAATTTTTACAATCCTCTTAATCTTGGATCAGGATATATCTTCCACTACATAAAAGTGATAATTTTTATCTTGATCATTCAATCAATTCCATAACACATATGACACACCTGACATAAAGTAACTCACTAAAAACATAAATATCATTATATTCATTTGGATTAAAATTAGTTAATTAAAATATACACATTGATAATGGCCCCAACCAGAGATAACAATACAGATGTTCATGGATAAGAACATTTAATTATATAGGTTCCAAGCATAGCGAAAGTACTGTTCGGTCGGCAACCAACATTAATTTTTACCATGATGAATGATTATTCTGAGATCAATACAATGATGAATTCCAGTCTCCCCAGAATATAATCAAAGATTCAGATAAATTGGGAAGAGGCCATAAAACATTAGAGAGGATATTGAATATCATGTTTATAATTAATTTAATTTATTTTATAATGAAAAGGATACCTGGTTCTTTAAAACTTTCTTCATTGATGATTTTGATCATTCAGAATGACGCTTCCAGATTATCTCATGGCTCTTGCGAGGATCCAAAGCAGAATCACTATAGTGGTGATCCACACATGCTTCAATGGCCTCTGATCTACACTACTCATTCTATAGGTGCTAGTGTGGTGAAGTGAGTGTATTGCATCAGTTATTCTTGATCGATTGTTCTTTTTTCTAGAAGAACGTCTCTTTTTCTTGAGAGGGGAAGAATAAGATTCGAGTGAGAAATTGTTTTTCTCAACAATTCTTAATTCACCAAGTGTGAGGTGTGTTCTTTATGGCACAATGGACGTACTTGTCTATTTATATGCATGGAAATTCAGTTACAATATTTAATTTCAAAACATTAATTAAATACATTCATAAACATATATAAAACCCATTCTCATAATAATAATATTAGGTCATTATTTATGGTGCGCCAACTTGTGCAAAACAGAATTATAAACAAAATTCTGCGTCACTAAATAATAGTAGCATCATTATTATTTTAATTTTTTCCAACTAGTTAAATAATTATTTACCATCTTGCAAATAATTATTTTACCACTAGGTCAGACTTGGTCCACTCGAACTTCTCTTCCATTTATTGAACACCCGAATAAATAAATAACTATTTTATTCTCTCAGAGAATTATTTTATTTAGAAACTATTAAATAAATATTTATTAAATGTTCAATAAAATAAATAAATATATATTTATTTAATTTATGTGATTTTTTAAGCTTGAATTAAATTATTCAACGTTATTTAGAATAATATTTATTTCATTAATTAAATTCAAATATAATCTGACTGAGACCACCAAAAACACTTACTTTGTGAACCTCTAGGATTCTTTCTCATTGGCATGAGTTGGGATTTCCTAAAGTCCAAGAGTACAATCTAGAAACGGTTCAAGGCACCCAAGAGAAAGAACTTAAAATTGAAACAGTGAAATCCACATAAGAACACTCACTATGTAATATAATACCTTTTTCTTAATATCTCATCACATAGGTTTCATGATAGTGTCATCAATATTTATGCTTGATACATCATTCTTTTACTATTCAAAAAAACATGTTGTTACACCATGTCCATGGAATTTCGCATGACGGTTCTATTTTAATCAATAGGATGAGATATTAACTTCCATAAATGGAAGTGAAAAATCTATCCTTGACTTATACATTAATAACATGTCACTCATGATGCACCAAACATACCGTACTTCCCGCCATCATATTGTATGATCGTTTTTGTTAGAAAATCAAAGTGAGCGAGTCGTGACATGTATTAATAAAAATATTAATGTCTATGGACAATTACACTTGCTTTTAGATAAGAATATCTTATGACACCAGACATGGAGAATTCCTACTGGAGGGTATATTCTCATAATCTCATATCTTGGAGATTACCAAATGTGGAATTCATGAGAGGAAGTCTCATCTACTTATAAGTACTCGCACCTGACGGTCTATATACTATATGTCCCATCGTAGTATGTCATCCAACCGTGGAGCTATGTTTAAGAATATTGTTATAGCATTTCTAGGTTCTTATCATAGCGGGGAACATCCACAACCTTATTAATGCAACAAATACTCCAGGAAATTATTACACCATAATCATGCAGAACAATGAACAATAAGTAATAATATGTTTAAATTAAAATACATCAAATTTCCATGTAATAAATGTACAAATAGTTGATTATATGACACCCACTCTTAGAAATTACACCCAAAACATATGTATTTCTTACTGGTGGTCCAGTCCTCATGATCTCCTCTACTCAAGATCATCAAGTGATATCATCATGAGAATAATTCTAAATGATTATGAGCCCCCAATATATAGTAATAACCCATCATTATGATGTATATAGACTATAAAAAAATGTTTAATATGAGTATCATAGTATCTTAAATTTCCGATTATAACCTGGAACTACAATAACCATTTTTTATAAAAAATAATCTACGTAAAATACTATGTATATAGTTTACATAGATGTATTGATACTATTATTGTAAGAAAACATCTTATACAACTCTCAATATTAATTATATTCAAATCTAAAAATACTTCTTATGCAGGGTCTATAGAACACACATTAACCACAAAACATGATATATTTATATACATAAACTATTTTAAGAATTATAACAAAACCATACATAAGGTCTCATAGAATAAAATAATATAGGATAAACTATTAGATTATACTTATGTTTTATGCACTTTTTAATGTTTTTAAAAAAATCATTACATCTCTATGTAATTCTTTCCACATATTTTTGTAATCATGTGATAAAAACTCCATCAAACTCCTTAATGGATATCGTATAAAAAAATTATAGTTTGAATAATGTTGATACTTATGAATAAAATCCTTAATGATCCACTCTTTGAATACAATATTCAAACTTCATTATGTCACAATATCAAATTTTACAATCTTAATAACTTCTATTTTCTACTTAGAACCATTTAACAAGTTTAAAATCATCATCTTTCTTATATCCTTTTCAAAAATATATATTTGAGGTCATTTTGGTATAAAATATAATTCTTTATATTTTTCCATCACTAATTAATCCTAAATTTATTTAGGTCGTAAAGTGATATTCACATTTTCATGGTAAATAAATTTTACCCTTTACACTTCTCTTTACTCTCACACCCTAAACTATTTCAGAATGTTAAATTACAATGAAATTGATTTTTTTTACTTTCATAATAATTTTTTAAATATTTAAACTACTTAAAGTCTAAATATACTACCACTATCTTATTATAATCCACCTATTTAATGTAAATATTAAAAAATTAAATTATTTCCCCCTTATCATATAGGGTATTCTATGTGTTTGGGGTTCTATTTTTAAGGGAAGGATTTGTAATTTAAGAATTCCCTTAATGGGATAGATCAAATACCTTATATTTTAACAAACATTTAGTTAAAACTCTTTTAACCTAGTTAAAATTTCCTTTATCCTTGTATCTTATTCAATAATGTTATAGATTATGATGGATCATAAACCATGTTTATTAACTCTATCTTGCAATATTTTTCATAAAAAATCATTATTAAAAATAACTTCACTTATAATATTTGGGAAATGAGATACACATCCTTTGTTTATATCAATACGAGCTTGACAAAATATTCTTCATAAAAAAACAAGACTCAACAATCCTTTGATTCATGATTATGATAAAATATCTAATCTCTATATATTATTTCCTTAATATTTGAACTTTTGTGAATATAGAAGTTTTTTAAAATATACACTTGGAATTATATAACATATAAAATAAAATAATTGGTTTATATAACATGGATAAAAGATATGGATTATCCATGGAGTTCTTAAAACCCCATTAGTTATATCAAACTATCCCATCATATAGAACCATTATCCATCCTCTCTGATACCATCATTAGGTTTTAATGACCATAGTTATCTATTTAAAAAAGAATTATCTGATTTTAAAACAATATCTTCTTTTTTTGGTAAAATTTTTTATAAACTTGTACTGATGACATAGAACACAAATGTAGTCATCTCATGGCTAGTTCATATATCCTAAAAAATTTGTGAAATTAGTGAAAACATATCTTAAACCCATTCATATTTCTAGAATATTTACTATTAGATGAATTCCATAACTTAAACATGAATAAGAGGAAATATTGAGTGAATAATAATTATAGTTATCCTAATAATATAAATCCAAAAACTGAACTACTTCAAAACATGGTTACTTGGGAATGCATTTTATCAAACACATAACAATTCCATTTCTTAAAAATGACTCATATGATTTTTAGTACTCAAATATTTTTTCTAGAATAATCTCTTTCAGTTCTATGTTGACCTCATAGTAATGTTGAATGATGATCATATCATTTTACTATAAAAAAATATTTTATCACATGACTACCATGTTTTAAAAATATATAATAAGATCATTTTTTATATTAATTCATAATAAAATGATCAAAACATCACAGACTATAGAAACCCATATTTGATAGTTATATTACATTATATTTCTAAAGTATAAGAGTTCAAAAAGGATTAAATAGTTTAATAATCTTTGAAGGCCCAATAAATACACACATTACACTTGAAAAACATAATATACAACCTAAATATATTTTGAGAGAATGAATAATTCATATATAATATCTCTAAAAATTACATTTAGTCCTACACTTGGTTCCTGGGGAAACAAAAACAAATAAATATTATCTCATATTCATAGTATGGAGTAGCATAAAATATAATGTTACATAACATAAAATTGAAAAAAGTGATATGAAATGAATAAATTAATAAATGAATCCCTAACAAAAAACATATGTAATGATATATCGATGATAGTAAATGAAACCATGGATATCAATAATCATTGATCTCATATTGATGGAATGAATAATTTTGGACATCAAAAACATGTTTTCAAGTCCCTATGCCAAGACACATTGAATTTCATCGAGACTGTTGCCAATAAATTATCCTTTTATGGGAAAATCCATATTATAAAACCCAATCGTATTTTTTAGATGAGACTTTTCTATGCCTAAAAGGGATATATAATTCCAAGCCCCACCCATTAGTTGATTAAGTATAACACATCTACTAGAAGAGTCATCGAGAACATTCATACCATTACCTGAGGAAACTCTTACTGAAAAACATGGATATCCATATAATGAAAATTACATGTATCAGATAATTACCAATTAAATATAATATTGAGGATTTCTAGGATAAAAAAGTTTAATAAACTTGGAAGCCATGGGGTATCTTCAAATTTACATGAAGTAGCCTTATTAATGAAATATGATGGTGTGGGTAATTAAAATAAGTTATGTTATCCATGTAAGATAGTAACTGGATTCAATATATTACATTGGTAAGTTACTTATGATGTATTATAAAAAATCATTAATCATGGTTCATTATGAGCATGTGAATATTCAAAAGCATCTCTCTCGAGAGTATCTCGCAAGGTGTGTAGTCTTAAACCCAGTTATCATGCAATAGGGTTATGGTTGATTCAATGAACGATCAACTATATTAGGGGCTATTACTCCTAGGAGAATCGTTTCCATCAAAAGATCCATTATCTTGTATCCATACATGGATGCATTTTCTAGGAAATTACACTCACTTTTACTTTAGGGAAACATAGGATGAGTTTTAAACCATGAAAAAGGAAAATATTTAAGAAAAATAATACGATAGAGATATAAAAATATAGATTTATCAATCTCTTAAATTTCAGGAGTAATATGGGAAAAATATTTCATTAAAATTCATGAATCGCATAAAATAAAATTGGTGGTGATTATAACTTGAGTCCCAAAAAATGAAAATTGATTTGGAAAAAAACCCAATTATGGTATTGGTAGTAATTAAATCATATCCTTTATTAAGAGAGGGAATCTACATGATCATAAAGTACCAATAATAATTTTATTTCCGGAAATAACATCTAAAATAGATAGTATATACACTATATAAATGAAATGAAGTGTATAATACAAATTATGTCTCAAGGAGAGTAATTTGAGATGAAAAACGCTTACCTCCAATCATGACTTCCTCGAATAGGATTTAACCACCTATATCATAAGTATATATATATTAATCAATTATTTAACATTATTAATTATATAAATTTTAATACATACTCTTTATAAATAACCATTCTCTATATTAATTATTCTTATTTTCTACATCAGTGTTTATAGTTTCGATCATTTGTATGATCTTTATAATAGTGGTGTTAAAATTCATTATTATTACACATTGTATTATTTATAGGTCATTAAAGTTAATTTTAGTGATTATTTATAATAAATTATTATTTTCAAATCCCTTTCATGCATATTTTAAACATTATCCTTGAAGATGTGGTCGATAATAAGCATGTTATGGAAACTTTTGATGAAGAATGTATGTTTCCATAATTTTTGAAATAGATATTGATATAATATATCTACAACAAATCAATATTTAAAATTTTATTTTATTTTATACCAATAAATATGTTCTCATATTCATCCATGAAATTAATGTATAGTATTGTTCAAGTGGGTTGTTAAACTGTCCCATACATGAACCTAACAAGATTAGTGGATGATTTTGATATAGTTTAGTTGTAAAATTATTATGAAAAACAGTACAATGATCTGATTTGGTTATTTTTAGTCTGATATATAATAATTATTAAGAATTATAATTATATATAATGGACATTAAACATTACACAATTTGAATAAATCACTACTGTAAATGGTGGTTTTCCCAATGGATATATACCAACGGTTTAAAGAAACCATTGGTATACAGTAAAAAAGCCACATTTTCCAAAGGTCTGCTCAAACCGTTGGAAAAATTGTTAAAATAATTAATCGTTCATAGCAGTTTAACAGAACCATTGGGAAAGCTTCACTTCCTCTAACATATACCACCATTTTTAATAAACCATTGGTAAAGAGAGGCTTTTCCAACGGTTTTTAAAAACTGTTTGGAAAGTTATCCTCCAAATACCCAACGCCCAACTCCTAGTAAGCCTGATTTCAGTCATAATCCAGACTTCCTCGGGAAGTCTTCTCAGCCTCGAACCACCTTCCAACCCGAGATACATCTTCAATCAAACAAATTTTTATTTCTACACTTCAAATTAGTATGTTAGTTTTACTTTTCTTCCTGTTTTTATTTTATGTTTGATGTTTTGTTTTGAATTCAGGTAAATTAGAATTAGTGTTGTTCAGGTAAATTAGAATTAGTGCTATTAAAATTAAGAAGTTGTTTTTTGTTTTTTGTTTTTTTGTTCTACACTTAATACATCCTAAATGGTCTATTTAGTGGGGTTTGTTTAGTGCAGGGGTAAAGGGTTTGTTTTTGGTTCTTGTTTAGTGGGGTAAAGGGTATGTTTTATGTTTGTTTTATGTTTGTTTTATTGATTTTGCTTAGTGGGGATTTATGTATTATGTTTAGTGGGATTTTATGTTTTTTGTATAGTGAAATGGATAATGCATGCTAGTTTGGATTTCTTATAGAATAAAATGATTTTAAAAAAAAATACCCTAAGGGGGGTCCAGGAGGGGCCGGGGGATGTCCAGGTGTGTCGTGTTGTCCAGGTGTGGGGGGCTTTCCAAGTGGGGAGTGGGTTGTCCAGGGGGTAGGGGGCTTTAGGGGGTCTATAGGGGTGTGGGGATGGGGGTATGGGCTCCCCCAATGGTGGGTGTGGGCTATCTAAGGGGGTCAGGGTGGGCTGTCCTGGTGGGGGAGGGGGTGTGGGGTGTCAAGGGAGGTGGCTGGGCTATCTAGGTGGGGGGTAGTGGGTGTCCAGGTGGGGGGGGTGTCTAGGTGGGGGATTGGGGGGCTACAGGGGAGGGGGTGTGGGGTGTCCAAGGTGGGGGTGGGCTGTCCTGCGGGGTGGGGGGGGGGGGGGGGGGGGCTAACCAGGCAGGGGAGGGGGTCTGGGCTGTCCAGGGGGGCTGTCTAGTGGGGTGTGTGGGCTATCCAAGGGGGGTGGGGTGGGCTGTCCTAGACACATCGTACCCCCTGGACACCCCCCCACACACATCTGGAAATCCCCCCACCCCACCCTTATGGACACCCGACCCCCCTAGACAGCCCCTCCACCATCGTGGACAGCCCTCCCACCCCCCTAGACACCCTGTACCCCCTGGACAGTCCCCCCCCACCCCATGGACAGGCCACCCACCCTCCCTGGACACCCCATACCCCCTGGATAGCCCTGCCACCCCGTGGACAGCCCGCCCACCCACCCCGTACCCCCTTGGACAGCCTTTCCCACACCTTGGACACCCCATCCTCACGTGGATATCCCCCACCCCCATGGATAGCCCGCCCACCCCCTGGACAACCTGTACCCCCTGGAAAGCCCCGCCACCCCCCTGAAAAGCCCTCCCACCATGGACACATTGTACCCCCTGGACAACCCCCCCTCCCCACCCCCTGGACACCCCCACCCCCTGGACAGCCCCGCCACCCCCGTGGAAAGCCCTCCCACCAAACTAGACACCCCGTCCCCCGTTGGACAGCCCACCTCCCCCTCCACCACCTGGACAACCCTCCCAACCCCTGGACACATCGTACCCCTGTACAACCCCCTAGAAAGCCCCCACCACCCTAGATAGCCCCGACCCCCCCTAGACAGCCCTTCCATCCCCGTGGATATCCCTCCCACCCCCTGGATAGCCCGTACCCCCTAGACACCCCCACCCTCATAGACCCCCCCCGAGTCACCCTCCCACCACCCTCATACACCCCCATCCCCCCAGACGCCCTCACCCCCTAGAAAGCACCCCCCCCCCCCAACCCCATGACACCCCCAACCCCACTAGATAGCCACACCACTCATGTGGACAGCCCGACCACCCCCCCGCGGACAGCCCGCCCACCCCGCTGGACAGCCTGCCCACCCCCTGGACACCCCGTACCCCCTGGACAGCCCCTCCACCCCCATAGACAGACCACCAACCCCCTAGAAACCCCGTAACCCTGGATAGCCCCGCCCACCCATTGTACACCCCTCTCACCCCCTTGGAAAGCCCGCCCACCCCCTGGACACACCCTACCCACTGGACACCCCTACCCCCTTGGACAACCTAACCACCCCCGTTGACAGCCCGCCCACCTGGACCCCCCGACCCCCCTAGATAGCCCCCCACCCCTTGGACACCTCTGACCCCCCCTTGACAACCATTCCACCCCCTGGACACCCACACACCCTAGACACTCCCTCCACCTTGGACAATGTATGTGATCACTCAAATTATCTACAAAAATATAGAATTACTTCTATCTAAAATTTAGTCAACTCCTGAATAATTCTCCTCCACAAGTGTACATGATCTTGTACACTCATGTATAGTTCTTCAAATATTTTTTGTTATAAAAATAGTATTTTTTGTCTTTTATAATATGAATCTCATATAGAGTAGTGTGTTAGTTATGGTTTCATATAAAGTGGACAATTCTTGTTTACTTAAATATATTTTGATGAAACATCAATCTTATTGAATTGCTTTTGACTATATGAATTATAAAAATTACTTTTTTATAGAATGGATAGAATTTGGATGTATGAAACCGATTGAATCTCAAGAGATTATCAAACAATTTGGAGAGTTTTTTAGATTTTTAATTTCACAATGCTTGAGATAGTGGTCACATACACTGCCCATGTTCCAATTATGTTGGAAGACATTGGTTGATTCGTGAAGAAGTCAGCTACCACATAACCAAATATAGTTTTTAAGAAAACTACTATGTGTGGTATCACAATGGGAAGAAAATGAAATCTAAAATTGCTAATGATTCAAATGAGAGGACTGGAGTGGAGAATTTGTTATATGGTCGGTTTCCGTTTATTCTTCATCATGAAAAAGAAAGGATTCCGACCCAATAAGACTTCGATATGAGCACACATGATGCGTATATTGAAAATGATGATATTGTAAGGGTGAAAAAATTGAATGATGATTCCACGACTCCTGTATATCAACTCTGTGATAAAATGAAAAAGCTATAAATTTTAATCTAATTGTTTTATGGGAAAACTATGTATGGATTTCTAATACAACAGTCGATTAAATTATTGACTTCTTGAAGGATTTACTTTTAGATGATGCAGATATTCCCTCAAACCACTATATGTCATGGAATTTAGGGGAGACTTGTATTCTCAAGAAAAAAAATTCATGCTTGTCCAAAAGATTGCAGTTTATTCTGGGAGGAAACTGCTGAACGAAATGATTGTATAAAATGTGACACATCATGCTGGAAGTCAAAATCTAATGGAACACCATCCCACATGCCATAGAAAGTAATGTGGCACATTCCATTGATCCCCAGACTCCTGAATCTTTTTACGTCTGATGAAATATGAATAAAATGAGATGACATGATACCAAGAGAATGGAGACTAATGATGAGTTGTTTCACCTTGCAGATGGATTTTAATGGCAGAGATTTGATGCTCTATATCTTGATTTGGCATCTAATTTGCTTAATGTGAGGCTGGGTCTTTCATGCGACAGTTTTAATCTATTTGGGAAGATGCTTACTTCGCACAACACATGGCCAGTTTTTATACACATTTATAATCTTCCCCCATGGTTTTCTATGAAAAAACATTTCACATTCATGATTATACACATATCTGGACCTTCTTATCCCAGCATTGATATTGATGTATACATGAAACCTTTAATAAAAGAGTTGAATCTTCTTTGGGATGTGGGTGTGAGCACATACGATGCATATTCGAAAGACATATTTTAAATGTGCGTTGCGCTTATGTAGACGATCAATGATTTTACGGCTAATACAATTATGTTTAGATGGAGCATGAAGTAAAAAATGTCATGTCCTGTTTGTATGAAGAATACACGATCAAGAAGACTGAAACATCGTTGTAGTTTATGTTTTACAGGACATCGACGATTCTTTACAACAAACCATCCATATATAAATAATCGTCGAATATTTGATAATACCACAGAGATCGATGATCAACCTCAGCGTATGTCTGGAACGGATGTGCTTAATGAATTGAAAGATTTCAGGTTTTCATTCGGGAAGGGTCAAATTAAATCTGGAAAAAGAAAGAATATTTCCACTGAAACCTGTTACAATTAAAGGAAGAGGAGTATCTTTTCTGACTTGCCTTATTGGTCAACCGATTTGTTATGTCATTGCTTAGATGTAATTCAAATTGAAAAGAATATATGTGAAATTATTCTTTTGATACTTCTAAATGTTAAGGGAAAGAAAAAAGATGATTTATGGTCTCGGTGTGAGTTGGTGGATTGGGGCATCAAACCAGAATTGCATGCTGTGCGTATCAATGAAAATAAATGGAAAGTTCCATGTGCTTATTATGTGATGAAACCTACGAAAAAAACAATTTATAGAAGTATTAGAGACTATTAGAGTTCCTGAAAGCTATTCAAGAAAAATATCTAAACGGGTCAACATAAGAGAGTTGAAGCTAAAATCATTGAAGACTCATGATTATCACGTTCTACTGCATGAGTTGATTCCAATAGAAATATGTAATATTTTGTCTAATAACGTAAGGGAGAATTTTATTCGGTTGTGCCAATTGTTTATAGATCTTTGTGCTACGAATTTATCCAAGTCGTTCTAGCAAAAAATGTTGACAGATGCCTCATTAATATTGTGTGAGTTGGAGAAAATATTTCCTCTATCATTTTTCACATGCATGCTGCATCTGACTATCCATATTTCCATTGAAATACTTCTCGTAGGACCTGTTTTTTTTCATTCAATGTATCCAACTAAAATAAATATGTACACATTAAAGTCTTATGTCCAAAATAGGAATCATCTCGAAAGTTCTATCGTGAACGATTACTTGGCTCAAGAATATATGGATTTATAGTCAATTTATTTGACTGATATTACTACAAGAATGAATAGACAAATGAGAAATAAAGAAGAAAAGTATGATCAAATTGAACCCAGTTTTCCATCACTTCCTCAAAGAGGAAGAATTCCTGGATCATATACATTGAAGACATTAATCTTTGAAGAGCGCGAGATGGAACATCGCACAGTTTTGGTCAACTGTGATTTTTTGATGACTACATTAGGTATCTAAATTGAATATGTATGTATTACATATATATCTACTAAACTATTCATATTTTTTATCTACAGGGAACATAAAACAATTGAAAATGGAAATCATCGTTCTTTATCTTTGAGTAGGAGGGAGACTTTGTATAGCAAAGAGTTTTCTGCATGGTTAAAATTGAGTGTAAAAATATTAATGTTTAAAATAATTAAATCAATATTTAATTAAGTTTAATATTCATTTACATTGCAGGTATTGAGTTTTCCTACTAACTCTATCTCTGAGGAAATAATAGCTTTGGCTTTTGGTCCAAATACCGTGGTTCGTGACAATAAATAAATTTTTATCAATGGGTACAAATTTATTGTCACTGAACTAGAAACTAACATGGGAACATAACATAATGGTGTTATGGTTACTACCACAACATATTGTTATGCCAGTACATCAGATAGTAGATCGCTATTTGAAAATGTGGGTTAATATGGAGTCATTGAAAAAATAATAATGTTGGATTATTACTCTCTTGGACGAGTCACGATGATGAAATTCCATTAGTTTAATTCGATGACAAGACAAGGCACATTTATTGATGATTGTGGATTTCAAGTAATTAATATGACTTTCACTCTTGCTATCGAGGAACCATATGTATTGGCATCAATGGCTAAACTTGTTTTTTATGTCAATGGTCAACTTCGACATGAATTTGGTGTCATAGATGATGTAATTCTAAGACATATTTTTGATGATGGTGATGATGGAATTGACACCATCCGTACTTCCATTGGAACCAATCCCTTTATTTCATTTGATGATTCTAATAGCTCAATTGTCAGAGTTGACTGTGAACCTAACGTTATGGTGGGAAATATATAAAATCATCCTTTCATGTTCTCAATTCTTTTGGTTTTCCTCGAGTTGGGTTGTTAAGGTTGGTTCTATTAAAATTGATTTAATATTGAAACCTGAATCATCTACCTGAGCTAAAGAATTTAAAATTTTCCTTAGTTTGGACAATTTCTTTTCCACTTATGAATCTGATAGAATCAATGTTACATGATTTTAATAGACTGATGACACTTACTAAATAATAATCCTATTAAAATTCAATTTCTTTATAACATCTTGTATGATTTATTGACTTCATTATATATTTGTTCAATATCACCTAAAATAATGGTTAGTTAAATTATCCATGAATCCCCCTATTCCCTATCATTTATTTTGTTTTTGGGTGACACATTAGTTATCCTTTTCTATTTACTTCCATATTTGTTTTCAAATGCAGGAAATGAAACCAATTGAAGAGAGGTGATAGAAAAAGATTATGTACAACAATCATCGAATGACCGAGTTGCGCATTCCACCACTAGTGCCTGCAGTGAGTATTATCTTTAAAATATATTTATTTAAATTATATATAATGTCATGTGATTAATTTTTTTAAACAATTTATCAGGATCCATCTATTAGGAGACAGTTATTTGAGGATCATTTGAGTAGTGGTCCTAGTACTGGGGGTGTTCGTACGAGGGGGGCGGTGTGGTATGGGAGCTAGATGATCTGGTTGGCATACCCGATTAGACCCTTCCCCTCCCACTTACATACCATCCGTCCCACATTCTGATCCCGGGGTGCCTTTATCGACTCATGGGATATATAGTCCTCCCATGTTTTCACCACCATTTACATCTGACCCTCCTCACCCATCTGTATCATATCCGATGATGATTTCCACTCCCCATCCACCATTTGGCAAGCCATACCTATCATCTTCTTTTCCTACTGCTTTGATCTCTCTAGGCTTTTACATTATATCTTCTTCGACTACTGCTCTACCAGAGTCTGTCCCTTCGGAGCATACATTGGGACCCACTCCATATGTACAGGTTTTTCCTTTAGTTTCTGTGGATCCCGCAGTGCCCATTGATCAGACTACCACATGTATATTTATACAACCCTAAAAATTTGTTACACCATTATTTATTTTCATTATAACATTTATTGATAAAATATTTCTTTTCTTTCCTAAAAGATACATCTACTGATAAGAGGTGGGGCCATGGGTGTAGACACATGCGTTCGGTGTGGAACTGCCACACGCAATTGATGGTGGAATACAATGAAGATAGTCAAGTGATTTAAAAATTATGGTAGTAATGTTATATTTTTTTGTATATGCTTGCCAAATACTCTGACATCATTCCTGTCAGCCCGCTCTCATGGAGACAGGTGCCAAATGAAGTCAATGATAAAGCTTGGGCAGAGATATGGGTAAATAATCAGTTATATTTAATTCAATATATTAATTTTTTTATTTATATGAATTAATTTTTTGGTTTTAGCTGCGTTTTAATTTCCCCGATGGTGAGGGTGCACGTCCAGCACTGCTAAAGGATTTAGGTGAGCTCTGGAGAACTAATAAGTATGAGTTATACATTTGCTGGTGTGATAGAGTGGGCACATAGTTCGATGTGGTCCCTATCATGGATGATTTTCCATTAGAATAATATCAACAGATGATTACTCATGGGGTGACTAGCCAATTTATGGTATTAATCCAATTAAAAGTATTCAAATGAAAATTTTCATGTTTTTCATTAATACTAATTATCGAATTTTATTTTGGTTGCATCTAGAAGTAATAAGAAAACATGGATGCTAAGAAATACTTCCACACATTAGGACGTACTACGATGCCAGATCAAGAGAGATAGCTGGTATGACAGTTTATAATATTTCTTTATAACTTTCACTTCCTATTTCTTCCTCCATAATTTATTCGATTTCTAGAGTTGTTATATAATTTTAGTTATGAAATTACTGTTTTTTGGTATCCTATTTTTAATTATGGTTTCATATTTTCAATTTCATTGTAGAGGCATAAATTGAATATAGAAGGATGTGTGCCTCGAGCAAAACTATTTTGCTCGAGTAGAAAGAAGAAAGATGGAAGTGCGGTTAATGAACCAGCTCAGTAGTAGATTATAAGTTTTACATTGTAGATTTAAAATTTTAATCTCTATTTTGTAACATAATAATCTATATATATATTTAACAGGCTTCTTTAAAGGCCCTTGATTCCCAAGAACATGACAATTTTGGGCCAACCGATCGCTTACATCAGGTGTTGGGAGATGAGCACCCTGGTAGAGTACGCTGACGGCCTGGGAAGAGTATAGTTCCAACGAGGTATTAGCCATCCTTAGGTACGAGTTGTAGTGCCACTGAGTTGTAGCAGGTTAAGGCATAATCAGAACATGCTGAAAAAGGGCCACAGAGATAGCATCATAGTTTTCTATGGAAAACACTGGATTAATGAAACTGATGAAAGATTTACGTACAACACTTCCACCGGATGCCAGAACTGCTTGTGAGGAATATATGTCATCGATGCATTCTATATATGGTTCAACAGGTGTAATTTCTAGTGGTAGTCGATAAGATGGATAGGTGGAGGCTGAGGCGGAGGAGGAGGAGGGCGAGCAGGAGGCAGGGGGGGGGGAGGAGAGCGATGAGGAGGCCGAGGAGGAGGAGGACGGTGATGAGGATGCTGAGGCTAAGTACGGGGGTGATGAGGGTGGGGATGATGATGGGGATGATGATGAGGATTAGGGTGAGGATGTAGATGATGGTGATGATAGTGATGGTGATGAGGGACAGATTGATCTGTTACATTTTTGAATGATATTGCTGACCTTTGATGTTTATTTATTTTTTGTGCCTCAAAATATGTGTGATTAGGTAGGTAACATTATCTTTATTTTATTATCTATAAATAATAAAACCTGATTTGATGATTTACTGTGACATCCCCATATTTTAACAAAATTGTAATTTTTTAGTGGAATTTAGAAAATTGGTGGTCTGATTAGAAGATTCCATAATGAAATTATTTTTTTAACCTTGAAGGAATTTGAATTGAAAATATTTAAATACCATCCCATGAACCCAAGACAGCACCCTCAGATAGCCCCACAGACCCCCCCCAGACAGCCCCCCACCCTCCTCCATGGACCCTAGACAGCCCCCTGGATAGCCCCCCAACACTCCTCCCTAGACCTCGGACATCCCCTCGGAAAGCCCCTTGGATAGCCCCCCAACCTCCTCCCTGGACACCGGAAATCCCAATAGATAGACCCCAGATAGCCCCCCCTCCTCCTTGGACCCCAGATAGATCCCGGGATAGCTCCTTGGACAACTTCCCAAACAGCCCCCGGACAGCCCCCCAGACATCCCCTCAGACAGCCCCCTCCCTCCTCCCTAGACCCCAGACAACCACTCGAAAAGCCCCCAGACAGCCCCCTCACCCTCCTCCCTGGACCCTGGATAGCCCCCCACCCTCCTTCTACCATGAATAACCCTCGCCACATATATCCTCATCCTGGACAGGGTACCTCACATAAATGGGTATCACCAACATCATCCCACCAATCACTACATCATAAGGTCACTGAGCCCAATCTATATTCTCTTCAAGATTCACCCTAAATCCCAGTATAATTAACATTCCATTATTATTACTCTAGTACCAAGCACCGACCACATACCTTGATTTATGAGACAACCACACTCTTAATTTCGAATATCGAATCCCAATCTAATCTCTTTTCAAGACTCTCCCTAAATCCCAACAGATAAGAGGGTTTTAGAGATTCAAAAGAAAATGAGAGAAGAGTGAAAACCCTAATAGAAAAGTGGAAGAAAATAGAGGATTATAATCACCCGGATCTTCAATCCTTGCTTGACGGCACTCAAAACTCCCAAGTGATGTGTACATGTCAACCCCACCTCAATCTGAGGCATGGTGTGGCCGATACAACTCAAAGTGTCTCACATTTATTTGAAATAGACATAATTTTAAGTGAAAACAACAACTGGAATACAGAAAACTGACCAAACTCATTCGGATTCTATTGATACTTTAGGGAAAGGATCCATGGGTCATTTGTGACGTATACGAGTCAACCCCGCCTCAATCCGAGGCATGGTGTGGCCGGTACCACTCAAAGTGTATCACTTTTATTTGAAATGGATATTCTTTAAAGTAAAAACAACTGGAATATGGAAAACCAACCAAACATATTCTAATTGGGTTTATACATTAGAATAACAATCCATGGGTCATTTGAGATGTGTATGAGTCAACCCCTCCTCAATCTGAGGCATGATGTGGGTGGTACCACTCAAAGTGTCTCACTTTTATTTGTAATGGACAACATTTTAAGTGAAAACAAAAACTGGCATATGGAAAACCTACCAAATGCATTCGGATTGTGTTGATACTTTAAAAAAATGATCCATGGGTCACTTGGGACGTGTACAAGTCAACCCCTCCTCATTCCGAGGCATAGTGTGGCCGGTACTACTCAAATTGTTTCACTTTTATTTGAAATGGACAAAATTTTAAGTGGAAACAATAACTGGAATATGGAAAACAGACCCAAACCATTCGTATTTTGTTGATAATTTAAGAAAAGGATCCATGGATTATTTTTGATGTGTATGAGTTGACCCCTCCTCAATCTGAGTCACGATGTGACTGATACCACTCCAAGTGTATCACTTTTATTTGAAATGGATACTCTTTTATGTAAAAACAACTGGCCTATGGAAAAATGACCAAATGTATTCAGACTGTGTTGATACATTATCACAATGATCCATGGGTCATTTTTGATGTATATGAGTCAACCTCGCCTCAATCCAAGGCACGATGTGGATGGTAACACTCAAAGTGTCTCACCATTATTTGAAATGGACAACATTTTAAGTGAAAACAACAACTGGCCTACAGAAAACAAAAAAACGCATTTGGATTGTGTTGAAACATTAGTACAACGATCCATCAGTCATTTTTTATGTATAAGAGTCAACCCCACATCAATCTGAGGCACGGTGTGGTGGATACCACTCAAAGTGTCTCACTTTTATTTGAAATAGACAAAATTTTAAGTGAAAACAACAACTGACATATGGAAAATCGACCAAACGCATTTGGATTCTGTTGATACTTTAGGAAAACAATACATGGGTCATTTTTGATGTGTACAAGTCAACCACGCCTCAATCCAAGGCACGGTGTGGCCGGTACCACTCAAATTGTATCACTTTTTTTTAAATGGATGTCATTATAATAGAAAACAACAACAAACATACAGAAAACCAACCAAACAGATTTGGATTCTATTGATACTTTAGTAAAATAATCCATGGGTCATTTTTGACATGTAAGATTCAACCTCGCCTCAATAAGAGGCATGGTGTGGCCGATACCACTCAAAGTATCTCACTTTTATTTGAAATGGACAACATTTTAAGTGAAAGCAACAACTGACATACATAAAACCGACCAAACACATTCTGATTCTATTGATAATTTAGGACAAGGATCCCTGTGTCATTTGTGATATGCACGAGTCAACCCTGCCTCAATATGAGGCATGGTGTAGCTGGTACCACTAAAGGTGTCTTTCATTTGTTTATAATGGATACTATTTTAAGTAAAAACAACTGGAATACGGAAAACTGACCAAACATATTCGGATTGTGTTAATACTTTAGCACAACGTTCCATGGGTCATTTTTGACATGTACGAGTCTACCCCGCCTCAATCTAAGGCACGATGTGGCCGGTACCACTCAAAGTGTCTCAATTTTATTTGTAATGGACAACATTTTAGGTGAAAAAAACAACTGACATACAGAAAACTGAACACACGCATTCAGATTGTCTTGATACTTTAGGACAACGATCCATGGGCCATATGTGACCTGTACGAGTCAACCCTGGCTCATGATTAATAATGGTGTGGACGGTATCACTTGAAGTGTCTGTCTTTAGTTTAAAATTGACAACATTCTAAGTGGAAACAATTGGAATACGGAAAACTGACCAAACGTATTCAGATTTTTTTTATAATTTAACACAAGTATCCATGGTCCAGCCTCACACAATCCACTTCTCATGTGGGTAACTCCTACCCCTATTCTAAAACACATGACATTTAATAAGCCAATCCCATACTCAAATAGTGGGTTCTAGGACCAAATGAAAGTACCTTTGGGAACCCAATACCAAAGAAATAATTGAATATTCACACCCTCTACCCAAAATTGTGATTCATCTCACATCACACCCAGGAGACCAAATTACAATTACCCACATACCCACTTGTTCCAATTGAAAAGTCTATGAAAAAAGGTCAGCTATTCTGGTAACCCATCTCATATGTCGAGATTGGACAATGTTTCCCACTAACACATCAGGAACCATTTCTAAATGGATACATAGTCATTAGAAGAATATAAACAACCCATGTGATTCCTATAACTCATATTAGGTCTAAGAACATGACCACTACCATTATCTATCCTATGGGTATCATTATCCTAGTCTACTCTACCCAATCCACTCAACCCATGTTTTTGTATTGTTTTTATGATAGCCAACCCAAGACCATGAGTAAACATCCCATGTGCTTCCTATAACATTTAGGATTTTTCTCTTCTGTGTATTGGTGTTGTGGTTTGAGTGAGGAGTGAATTCTAAATTTTGAATACTATTATGGGTGTTATTTATTTTCAATTCTAAATTTATAAATTCTGGATGTATTGTATTTTCGCTGTATTGGATTCTGGCTGTATTGGTAATGAATTCTAAATTTTGAATACTATTATGTGTATTAGATTCTGAATTTATTCGATTATAATTTTGTATTGGAATTATGGGTGTTATTGCATTTCAATTCATGATGTATTGGATTCTGGATTTTTCTCTTCTGTTGTGGTTTGAGTGAGAAATGAATTTTAAATTTCTAAATTTATGAATTCTGGATGAATTTTAAACATTCCATGCAAGATTTTGGATTCTGGGTGTGTATGTGTTTTTTCAGCTCATGGAGAGTTGTAGGTTGGAGGGGGCTGCTTGCTGTTGTGGAGGTGTAGGGCTGCTAGCTGCTGTGGAGATGAGCAGATTTATACCAATGGTTTTCAAAACCCTTGGTATAACATTTTGAGGTATATTATACCAACGGTTTTTTTATAACCATTGGTATAAACTTGATCCAACCGTTTTAATAACCATATGATTTGGCTGAATATATCATATACCAATGATTTTTAAAACCATTGGTATATCTCTTACACTAACACCTATACCAATGGTTTACAAAAAACCGTTCGTATATCTCTTACAATAACACCTATACCAATGGTTTACACAGAACCCTTGGTATAAGCTTTTACCTACGGCTTATATGGCCACGATTTTGTAAATTGTTGGTATATAATATACCAATGGTTTCCAGGCCTTTACCAATGGTTCTGAACTGTTGGTAAAGGGTACAATTCCAGTAGTGAATGATTGTCCTCTTAGTAGGCTTATTTAAATGATTAAAATAATTGTGATTGTTTGTTTTCCATATGATTAATAAGTTATTATATTTGTCACACCAAAACCTCAATTATATCATAAAATACATTTTTACCATTCCATAACATCCTTATATCCAACCATATAAGAAAATTAAGGAAAACAAAACATGATATGTCATGGATGTGGTAGTCAAAAAAGGTATGAACAATGATTTTGTCTTTCTTAATGGATGGTATACATGATAATATAATTAAAATAACATCAATATAGTAACATATAAATTATAATAATATAATTATATTAATGTGGATATAATATTTTTGGAAGAACATAATTGAGAAGAAAACTAGGTAGTTGATAATTCTAATGCAAGAGACTTGATTATTCCTTAGAAGGCTCCTTGAATTTAAAGGGATTTGGATAACTATGACTGACTGGAGGATTATGTTCATGGGATCGGGTCCTAGAGAGAGACATATTTTATGTTTAAGGATAAATTCAAATAATATATGTTTCTATAAGTGGTCAAGTTGTTACCCTTTTATAAGTGAAGGGAGGTGTAGTTTTGGGAACACCATTACATTTGTCTATAATTCCATGGAACTATTCAAGGTTCAATGACAAATAAATTAAAAAATATATATTTGAAACATATATTGGTCATGAAAAATCCCAACCATTAAATTTTAGTAATGTTTTTTAAAATTATTTGGGACTTTTACACTAGGTTTAATCAATTTACCCATTTTTATTTTATCTTAATAATTATTTTCTAATCCTAGTAACTAATTTTAAGGAAATATATTAAGATAAAAAATTTTACATAACTTGATAATTCTAATTTCATATTTTGAGATCATTTTATCAAATAAAATTTCAAAATTTGTGAATTGTTAATATTAAAATAAATAATCCAACTTCCGTAAAAACCACTTTTAGAGAAATAAATTTTTTAATATTAAGAATTATATATAATGTAAAATTAGTTTAGATAATGATTTTAAATACCTCAATTTTTTTATTATAAAATAAATTAGGTATATGAGGCTTTCAATGGAAGAAAACATAGAATCTACCTTGATAATAATTGATTCAATGAAAACACTGAAAAATAATTTTATATTAAATTAACATTTTAATTAGTACTAAATATTTTTCCCTGAGGTTTTCTAAAATGAGATAATACTTTAAATATATAATTTTATTCCCAACATTAATATTATATTACATAAATTTTTTTCTAAACCTCTAGGTCATTATTATATGATGGGAATGTCATGAAAATTACAAGTATCTTGAAAATCATAATTTTTAATAAAAACTAACCATGTACAAAGAAGATCAAAATGTATAATAAACCAATTTTGATATTATTTATTCATAAATTTAATTAGTTTTATTAATTTAAAATTATAAAATTTAATTATTAAATAAATTCATGAATAAAGGATCTTTAAAGGGAACATTTATGGAGTAGTTTATGATAAAATATTTACTTACTATAGTAGAAGCTCGAGTGTTATAATGATAACACCTTTGAAACTCATCATATCCAATAGTGGGAAAATATCCATATTTCATTACGAATTACATTTTTTAATCATGTAAATAATCTATGACTATATATGGTAGAAAATCATACCAATCATATCATATAAGAATCTTGGAATGTTGAGAGGATAACTCTTTTTCTAATGCACTATATATACACTACTGGAATTCTACCCTTTAACAACGGTTCAGAACCATTTTTAACGGCCTGGAAACTGTTGGTGTATTATATACCAACGGTTTCCCAAACTGTGGAAAGGTAAGTTGTAGGTAAAGGCTTATACCAACGGTTCTATGTAAACTGTTGGTATAGGTGTTAGTGTAAGAGACATACCAACGGTTCTGTGTAAACCGTTGGTATAGGTGTTAGTGTAAGAGATATACCAACGGTTTCACAAACCATTAGTATATGTTATATTCAGCCAAATTATACAGTTTTTAAAACTATTGGTACAAGTTTATACCAACGGTTATAAAAAAACCATTGGTACAATATACCTCAAAATGCTATACCAACGGTTTTAAAAACCATTGGTATACATCTACTCAGCTCCATAGTAGCCAGCATCCCTGCACCTCTATAGCAGCAAGCATCCCCCTCCAACCTGAAAACTCTCCATGACCTGCAAAAACACATACACAATCAGAATCCAAAATCCTACATGGGATGTTTATAATTCATCCATAATTAAAAAATTTAGAAATTTAAAATTCATTCCTCACTCAACCCACAACACAAGAGAAAAATCCAGAATCCAATAAATCCACAATCCAATACATCCAGAATTGAAATGCAATAACACCCATAACACCAATAAAAAATTAAAATCCAATACATCTAGAATCCAATACACATAATAGTATTCAAAATTTAAAAATCATTACCAATACAGCCAGAATCCAATACATCTAGAATTCAAAAATTTTGAATTTAAAAGCAATGACACCCATAACAGTATTAAAAATTTAGAATTCACTCCTCACTCAAAACACAACACCAATACACACAAGAGAAAAATACTACATGTTATAGGAAGCACATGGGATGTTTACTCATGGTCTTGGGTTGACTATCTTAAAACCAACAGAAAAACTTGGGTAGAGTGGATTGGGTAGAGTGGACAAGGATCATGATACCCATAAGATAGAAAATGGTAGTGGTCATGTGCTTAGACCTAAGATGATTTATATAAACTACATGGGATGTTTATATTCCTATAATTACTATGTATCCATGTATAAATGGTTCCTGATGTGTTAGTGGGAAACATTGGCCAATCTTGACGTATGAGATGTGTTACCAGAATAACCTATATGTATTTTATAGACTTTTCAATTGGAACAAGGGGGTATGTCGGTATTTTTAATTTGGTATCCTAGGTGTGATGTGATATGAATCCCCATTTTGGGTAGTGGGTATGAATATTCAATTAATTCATTAGTACTAGGTTCCCAAAGGGACTTTGGTTTGGTCCTAGAACACATTGTTTGAGGATGGGATTGGCTTATTAAATGTCATGTGTTTTAGAATAGGGGTAGGAGTTCCTTAAATGAGAAGTGGATTGTGTGAGGCTAGACCATGGATCCTTGTGTTAAATTATCATCAAAATTCGAATATGTTTGGTCGGTTTTCCGTATGCTAATTGTTTTCACTTAAAATGCTGTCCATTTTAAACAAAAGATAGACACTTAAAGTGATACCATCCACACCACGCTTAATATTGAGGTGGGGTTGACTCGTACAAGTCATATATGTCCCATGGATTGTTTACCTAAAGTATGAAGACAATATGAATGTGTTTGGTCTGTTTTCCGTATGCCTGTTGTTGTTTTCACCTGAAATGTTGTCCATTTCAAATAAAAGTGAGACACTTTGAGTGGTACCAGCCACATCGTGCCTCAGATTGAGGTGGGGTTGACTCGTACACATCAAAAATGACCCATGAATCATTTTTCTAAAGTATCAACACAATCCGAATACGTTTGGTCGGTTTTCCGTATGCCAGTTGTTTTTACTTCAATGAGTATCCATTTTAAACAAAAGAGAGAAACTTTGAGTGGTATCAGCCACACCATGCCTTATATTAAGGCGGGGTTGACTTGTACATGTCAGAAATGGCACAAGTATCCTTGTTCGAAAGTATCAACAGAATCTGAATGCGTTTGGTCAGTTTTCCGTACGTCAGTTGTTGTATTCACTTAAAATGGTGTCCCTTTAAAATAAAAGTGAGACAATTTGAGTAGTACCGACCACACCATGCTTTGGATTGAGGTAGGGATGACTTGTACACGTCACAAATGACCCATGTATTGTTTTTCTAAAATATCAACACAATCTGAATCTATTTGGTTGGTTTTCCATTTGTTAGTTGTTGTTTTCACTTAAAATGTTCTCCATTTAAAATAAAAGTGATACACTTTGAGTGGTACCAGCCACACAGTGACTTGGATTGAGGCGGGGTTGACACGAACACGTCACAAATGTCCCATGGATCGTTTTCCTAAAGTATCAAAAGAATCTGAATGCGTTGGGTCAGTTTTCTGTATGCCAGTTGTTGTTTTCACTTAAACTTTTGTCCATTTCAAATAAAAGTGAGACACTTTGAGTGGTATTTGCCACACTGTGCCTCCGATTGAGGTGGGGTTGACTCGTAAATGTCAAAAATGACCCATGTATCTTTTTTCTAAAGTATCAACACATTCCTAATGCATTTGGTCAGTTTTTCGTATTCTAGTTGTTGTTTTCACTTAAAATGTTGTTCATTTCAAACAAAAGTGAGACACTTTGAGTGGTACCCACCATATCGTGCCTCATATTGAGGTGGGATTGACTCTTACACATCAAAAATGACCCATGGATCGTTGTGATAAAGTATCAACTCAATATGAATATGTTGGTCGGTTTCTGGTACGCTAGTTGTTTTTACATAAACAAGAATCCATTTAAAAAAAGTGACACACTTCGAGTGGTACCAGTTACACCGTGCCTCGTATTGAGGCGGGGTTGACTCTTACAAATCAAAAATGACCCATGAATATTTTTCCTAAAGTATCAATATAATCCGAATGCATTTGGTTGGTTTTCCGTATGTCAGTTGTTATTTTCACTTAAAATTTTGCCCATTTCAAATAAAAGTGAGACACTTTGAGTGGTACCAGCGACACCGTGCCTCAGATTGAGGTGGGGTTGACTCATACACATCAAAAAGGACCCATAGATCGTTGTTCTAAAGTATAAACACTGTCCAAATGCCATTGGGAAGTTTTTCGTATTCCAGTTGTTGTTTTCACTTAAAATGTTGTCCATTTCAAATAAAAGTGAGACACATTGAGTGGTACCGGCCACATCAAGCCTTAGATTGAGGTGGGGTTGACTTGTACACGTCTCGAATGACCCATGGATTTTTGTGCTAAAGTATCAACACAATCCGGATACGTTTGGTCAGTTTTCTATATGATAGTTATTTTTACTTAAAAGTGTATCCATTTCAAATAAAAGTGATACACTTTGAGTGGTACCTGCCACACCGTTCCTTGGATTGAGGTAGGGTTGACTCGTACCCATCCAAAATTACCCATGGATCCTTTTACAAAAGTATTAACATAATCCGAATTCATTTGGTTGGTTTTCCATATGCCAGTTGTTGTTTTCACTTAAAATTTTGTCCATTTCAAATAAAAGTGAGACACTTTGAGTGGTACCGGCCACACCGTGACTCTGATTGAGGCGGGGTTGACTCGTACATGTCACATGGGCATTTTGAGTGCCATCAAGTGCGTATTGAATATCCAGGTGAGTCTAATCCTGTCCTTGCTTCCTCTTTTCGAGTATGGTTTGAACCCTTCTCTAATATTCTTCCGAAACTCTAAAACCCTCTTTTCCGTTAGGATTTAGGGTGAATCATGAAGAGTTCTTAGATTGGGATCCGAGATTCTGAATTAAGAGTGTGATTGTCTCCAAAATCGAGATATGTGGTCGGTGCTTAGTACTGAAGTAATAGTAATGGAATGTTAATTAGATTGGGATTTAGGGTGAATCCGGAAGAGAGCTTAGATTGGGGTCAGTGACCTTATGATGTAGTGATTGGTGTGATAATGTCAGTGATACACATTTGTGTGAGATACCCAGTGGAGGATGCGGATATATGAGGAGTGGGTTATGCATTGTAGGAGGAGGGTGGGGGGCTGTCCAGGGTTCAGGGAGGAGGGTGCGGGGGCTTGACAGGGTCTAGGGAGGATGTTGGGCGGGTTTCCAGGGGGGCTGTCTGGGGGGCTATCTAGGGGTTGTCTGGGGTCCAGGGAGTAGGGTGGGGGGGGGGGGGCTGTCCGGGGGGATGTTTGGGGAGCTGTCTAGGGAGCTGTCCGGGGGACTGTCTGGGGACCAAGGAGGAGGGTGGGGGGGGGGGGGGGGGTATCCGAGGGGCTATCAGGGGGGGGTGTCCAGGGGGTTGTACGAGGTCTAGGGTGGAGGGTGGGGGGGGGGGGCTGTCTGGGGGACTATCCAGGGAGCTGTCCTAGGGGCTGTTCGGGGTCCAGGGAGGATGGTGGGGGGGGGGGCTATCTCTGGGGCTGTCTGGGGAGGTTTTCCCATGTTAATGGGATGGTATTTACATATTTTCTAGGAAAATTCATTCATGGTTAAAAAATAATTTAATTATATCAACTTCTAATGTGACCACCAATTTTATAAATTCCACTAAAAATTTAAAATTTCATTACAATAGGGGTATGTCACATCAAATCATAAAATCAAGTTTTATTATTTATAGATAAAAAAATAAAGATAATGTGACCTACCCAATCACACATATATTGAGGTACACCAAATAAATTAACATAAAAGGTCAGTAATATCATTAAAAAATGTAACAGATCAATCTATCCCTCATCACCATCACTATCATCACCATCATCTTCACCCTCACCCTAGTCCTCATCATCGTTCCCATAATCATCCCCACCCTCCTCGCCCTCATACTAAGACTCAACCTCCTAATCACCCTCCTCCTCCGCCTCGGCCTCCTCCTCTTCCTCCTCCGCCTCAGCCTACTCCTCGCCCTCCTCCTCCACCACCTTGGCCTCCTCCTCCCCATTAACTCGACCAATAGATCTTCCACCTGGTGCACTATATATAGAACGCAATGATGACATATATTCCTCACAAGCAGAGCTGGCCTCTAGTGGAAGTGTTGGACGTAATGCTTCCATCAGTTTCATAAATGCAGTGTTTTCCATAGCAGACTTTGATGTCGTCTCTATGACCCATTTTTCTTCCTGTTATGATTGTGCCTTAACTTGATGCAACTCGGTGGCACTACAACTCGTACTTGAGGAGGGCCAATACCTCGTCAGAAATATACTCTTCCCAGGCCAGCAACATACTCTACCAGGGTTCTCATCTCCCAACAGCTAATGTAAGTGATCGTTTGGCCCAAAATTGTCAGGTTCCTGGGCATCAAGGGCCTCTAAAGTAGCATGTTACAAATATAAATAGATAATTATGTGAAAAAATATAGATTAAAATTTTGAATCTACAATTTAAAACATACAATCTACAACTGAGTCGATAAATTAACCGCACTTCCATCTTTCTTCTTTCTACTCAAGAAGAACAGGTTTGCTCGAGGTACACGTCCTTATATATTCAATTTATGCCTCTACAATGACATTAAATTTAGGAAACCATTTTTAAAAATATGGTACCAAAAAATAGTAATTTCATAATTAAATTATATAACACCTTTAGAAATCAATTAAATTGCGGAGGAAGTAATCGAAAGTGCAAGTCGTAAAGAAAGATTATAAATTGTCATAACATCTGTCTATCATGACCTGGCATCATAGTACGTCCCAATATGTAGATGTATTTCTTAGGATCAATGTTTTTTTATTTCATCCAGATGCATCCTATGTAACATCCCAAGGTTTTCTAAAAATAAATTGAAAATACTTTAAATTTTGTTTAAGGTATATATTTATAAGTATCCTTTAAACATAATTTTATTTCTTCTATGTTTTGAATTTCAAGAAACTATCATCTACAATTGTGTTCAGTATGTTATTTCGAGTCTGATGGAACAAACTTGTTTTTTTGGTGAATAGTAACATGCCCTTATGAATAGTAATATGACCTCATGAATAGTAAATAATATTATTATTTTATTTTCCCATGGCAATAGGATAATGGGATCTTAATTAATTTTCCAATGTCACATAAAACTAATTGCACTTCAATTTTGTTATTTTTCGAATTAACTGTGACCTTATTTTAAAATTAAATTAATAATATTTAGAAAATTATTTTTGAAAAATGGAGTTCATTTTTGAATTCTACACGTCGAAAAATGGTTGGGGTAAATTTTTGGTATTTTTCTGAAACTCTTGAATTTTCGGTGAATAGTGAAATACGGTAAAATACCGTATAATCAATTTATCAGTAAAAATGCACTATTTATGACATCATAAGTGATGCAAGGCCACTTGCTTCGAAATCACATGATATTTTCACTAATTAAGGCCACTTGATTTGAGATTATTCATAGTCTTGATAAAAATATTATAATAATAATTAAAATAATCTAAAATACCTCCCCTCCTCCACTATAAATACCACCCTCACTCCCCTCTTCCTCCCACACCTCTCAAGCCTTGAGCATTGTCTAATTTCTGCCAAATTCCCTTCTCAATCTTCTTCCCCACGTCCTAGAGCTGCTGGTCTCACCAAAAGACCAAAATCAAAGCCCTTAAGAAGGATCTCAAGGAGAAGAGATCAAGAGGTAAACATCCTCTTTCATTTTCATTCTTTCCATCCATTTTATGTTATTCTCTTCCTTTCCCTTTGTCTTTTGTTGGGATATTTCATTAAATATTTTCCCTTACAGTCCAAATTTTTTATGATTGATGAGATATTCCATTCCTCTCATCAATCTTGTTTTTATGAAATTTTTAGAGGCGCCGTTAGGCTGCCGAATTTTTTGTAAGAAATTTCTCATGTTTTCTTTATTTCATGATTCCTTCCACTTCTTTCTTCACCCCCTCTTATCCAAGAGGCATGAAATCTCCAGAATCATGTATATTCTGGATGTTTTCATGTTTATGGAAAATTACAAATCATTATTCCTCTCCTCTTTCACTTATTTAAAGAATCAAAAAACATTGTCCATTTGTGTCGAATTACCGATATCGTGGACGATGTATTTTCAATTTCCATTAATTATTTCAAGTCTGGTCATGAAACCATTTATATGGTTGAACCAGGTTATAATATATGTTTTATGAATCATATAAGGTTCTGTAATTCTTTTGTACTCATGATTCAAACTTATAAGACTAAATGAAATTGTAATTATCAAAGAACCACTTAAATTATCTAAACGAACATAATTAATGTTTTAACTTATAAATCATCATCATATAAGGCACCAAAGTGATGAATGGTATAATTTATGGTACTGGAGTTATGTAACTAATACTCCATTCCAATTTTGGAGTTTCACTTCCAATCAACAAGAACGATTCATCATGAACCGATCATGAAAATCACAAAAGACCTCACCCAAAATAATGCGAGGAACAAAATACTAACAAATAAGGGGTGAAATGAGGTTATGAAATGACCATATAAGATGTTATAAACATGAACACGTTTCTTTAAAATCCTATTAACACTCCTTTATCCATTATACAGGAGGTTCAAACAATTTTGAAGTAGGACAAGCCCAAGGTAAGGGAATTCTTAACCCGATTTCCATTCTTTGGGTTAACCTTCTACTTTATAATTTATGTGCTATTTAAATTGTTTGTGTGATGGGTTCTGTTTATATTATGTTTAATTATGTGTATTTACAGAGTATATACATATTCCATCCACTCTATTAAGTATCACTTCAAGTATATGATGTTTATAAGGGACTTTTCTTCTAAAATCCTCTTTTAAAATTCTGTTTTATAAGATTCAAAGGCAATGTTTTTATGCTATTATTTATGTTGAATGATTATGTTTTGGCTATTGGGCATTGTTTATGATGAAGGGTGGGACCTATATTTCCCTCCAATGCATTGGGTATGAGTAAGTTGGAGGTCGGCTGTATGGTTACTCCAAGTGTAACTGTGATGGTTACACAAAGTAAGGTAGCCGTGAGGGTTACAAATTTTAAGGTATCCAAGATGGTTACAAGATTATGTAAGTAATGCCCCAATATACCTTTATGATTATAATTATGTTTGTATGGATCTTGTGTAAATCTCATGTTACGCTAAGTAAGATTTTATGGGTGTAAATCATGTATTTTGAAAATGTTTCCATATGTCTTGTGTATTCATGGACTAATGAGATTTTTTTTCCTTCTTTTTAATACCTTACTGAGCTTTTGTGCTCATCCCAAGTTTTTAAATGATTTTTCACAGGTTAATTGATGAATAATACAAGGAAGGAAGACATGTTAAATGTTGAAGAATTGTCAAGGAGTCTTGTTTTATGTTTTAATGTTTTATATTCTGAGGAAAATGGAAACTGATTTTATGGTATCCACTATGTAACAATGTGTAATGTTATGAATATTTTGTCTTAATTCTGTAATGCTCTAAACTTGAAAAGATCCTCAATGTAAAATGAAGTGTTTTCTTGAATAGATTCAAGATTATGTATGAAATAAGTGCGGGTCCTTACATTTGGTATCAGAGGATGGTTTAGATGACTTTAGGGGTTAAGGTGATGCTAATAGAAAACCATAAATAATTCTCACCCTATGTTTAATTTGCTATAGCATTTAAAGATTACCATGTTGCTTCATCTAAGAAATGTTTGTTTAGAATTGTTGTTCGCAGAAGGAACATGGATGCTGAAGAGGATAGGCACCGACAGAATGACATCCTTCCTGATCAACAGCCCGGAATGGTAGGGATTGGAACCGAGCAGTTTGTGACAGTAATGGCTCAGCTAACACAGGCAATAAATGGTGGTGGCATCCATGCAAGAGGACAAATAGATGTACCCCAACGGAACATGACAGTGGTGGAACATTTTATGAGACAACATCCTCCTGCATTCAGTGGATCTTCTGACCCAGTGGCAGCAGAAGGATGGATTAAGGCCCTTGAAAAGATATTTGATGTTATGGGATGTTCAGACAATCAAAAGGTAAGTCTTGCCATTTATCGTTTTGAAGGGGAAGCTGATCAGTGGTGGTCAATGGTAAGGAATATCAGGGGTAGAGAGGATTTTGATGCCTTAGTATGGGATGAATTTAAAAGTCTTTTTCTTGAAAAATATTTTCCTAAGGTGGTGCGACTTAGAATGGAGAAACAATTCCTTGAACTGAAACAAAAGGAGGAAGATTCAGTGGCTATGTATGAGGCGAACTTCACCCGACTGGCGAGGTATGCTCCGAATCTTATTCTGGATCTCGATAGCAAAATCAACCGCTTTTACTCAGGATTGAAGCCAAGGTATCGAAGGGCGTTGGCCTCCCGTGAATTCAAAAGTTATGAGAAACTTGTCCGATGTGCTGAGAGGGTAGAGATGGAGTTTGCTGACGATCACATGCAATTTGGAAACAAAGAGAAGAAGAGGTCAAATTGGAAAGCAATGGGTAAGAATCAACCAATGAAATCTGATGGTAAGAAAATACAGTTTCCAGTTTGTGAAAAGTGTGGCAAGAATCACCCTGGGGAATGTCTTATCAAAACTGGGAAGTGTTTTAAATGTGGTAAGTTTGGACATATGGCCCGAGATTGCAATGAAAATGATCCAAAGACTAATCCTGATAAGCAAACTATAAAGTGTTTTAAATGTGGTGAGATGGGTCACTATGCAAATGCATGTCCAAAGAGGGATCCAAATGATGCAAAGAAGCCAGACTACAAGCAGAAAGGTGTAGTGAGATCCTTTGCGACTACGTCAGCAGATGTTGGGCCATCCAATGAAGTTGTATCAGGTACTTTGTTTGTTCACTCAGATTTTGCTAAAGTTTTGTTTGATACGGAGTCTACACATTCCTTCATCTCTGAGAAATTTTCTAGTAAATTGGAAATATCACCTCAACAAATGATACCTGAACTTGTTGTTAAAACACCAGGGGGAAATGCTATAGCAAAGAGGAATTATAAGAATGTTTCTATTGTGGTATGTGGAAAGACTTTACCTGCAAACCTTGTTGTTTTACCCTTAGTCGAGTTTGAAGTTATTCTGGGGATGGACTGGCTTTCTGGTTATCATGCTAAGATTGATTGTAGAGCTAAAGAAGTTGTTTTTCAGAAAGAGTTTCAGTTTGTATACAAGAATGAACCCATACAATTGATAACATATCAAGAAGCTGAGAAACTACTGAAAGATGGAAATGAAAGTTATCTAGCTCATATTGTTGAAAACAAGGGAACTATTCAAATCAATGATGTGCCAGTGGTAAATGAATACCTTGATGTTTTTCCTGAGGAGTTACCCAGTGTCATACCTAAACGAGAAGTTGAATTCACAATTGACTTAGTTCCTGATGCTAAGCCAATTTCAAAACCCCCATATCGTATGGCTCCAATAGAACTTCTTGAATTGAAAAATCAGTTGCAGGATTTGCTTGTCAAAGGTTTCATTCGTCCCAGTACTTCACCATGGGGAGCCCCTGTTTTGTTTGTTAAAAAGAAAGATGGTTCCATGAGACTTTGCATTGATTATAGAGCTTTGAATAACATCACTGTTAAAAACAAGTATCCTTTTCCTCATATTGATGACATGTTTGATCAGCTCCAGGGAGCTCAGTACTTTTCCAAGATTGACTTGAGATCCGGATACCATCAGCTGAAGGTGAAGGAGGATGACATCCCGAAAACAGCCTTTCGTACTAGATATGGGCATTATGAATTTGTTGTTATGCCATTTGGGTTAACTAATGCACCTGCTGTATTCATGAATCTTATGAATAGAGTATTTCATGAGTTCTTGGATAAGTTTGTGGTGGTATTTATTGATGACATTCTGGTTTTTTCTAAAAATAAAGAGGAGCATGAAAAACATCTAAGGGTTGTTTTACAAACTTTAAAAGAAAAGAAACTATATGGAAAATTCAGCAAGTGTGATTTTTGGTTGCAACAGATTTCTTTTCTTGGGCACATTGTAAATAAGGATGGAATAACAGTTGATCCTGCCAAAACAAAAGTAGTTGATGAATGGCCAAGACCCACAAATGTTACAGAGATTCGTAGTTTTCTGGGCTTAGCAAGTTATTACCGACGCTTTGTTGAGAACTTTGCATGGTTATCTAGCCGAATAACTAAGTTAACACGGAAAGGAGTTAATTTTGTTTGGACAGAGGAATGTGATGTTTGTTTTCAGGAACTAAAGAAGAGATTGGTGAATGCACCAGTTGTGGCCTTACCTTCCCGGAATGGTGAGTTTGTCATCTATAGTGATGCTTCTTTGAAGGGACTTGGTTGTGTTTTGATGCAGAATGGTCAGGTAATTGACTATGCGTCGAGACAACTTAAACCTCATGAGATGAATTATCCCACACATGATTTGGAATTGGCAGCTGTGGTTTTTTCTTTCAAAATATGGAGGCATCATCTATACGGAACCAAATGCCAAATATATACTGACCATAAAAGTCTTAAGTATATATTCACTTAGAAGGAATTAAACATGAGGCAGAGAAGATGGATAGAACTGATAAAGGATTATGACTGCACGATTAATTACCATCCTGGAAAAGCAAACAAAGTAGCGGATGCCTTAAGTCGGAAAAATCATGCATCATTAACCATGCTACGTTTGGAACGTGATCCCTTGATTAATGATTTGATAAATTTTGGCTTGGAAGTTGTTGGTGCAGGGAATATATCTGTTTTCTTTCAGGTTTCAGTGCAGTCTTCGTTGTCAGACAGAATTATGAAAGCGCAGAGGGAAGACTGTGAGCTACAGAAAAAGGTAGAATTGGTTAAAATGGGTAAGTTTCCAGAATTTAATCTTGATAAAGATTGTGTTTTAAGGTTTGGAAAAAGGTTGTGTGTGCCTTGTGATTCCCAGCTGAAGAAAGAATTGTTGTGTGAAGCTCATAGTTCTCCATTTTCTGTTCATCCTGGAAGTACTAAGATGTACAGAGACCTTCGAGAGTATTACTGGTGGAATGGGATGAAAAGAGATATTGCTGATTTTACAATGAAATGTTTGACATGTCAGCAGGTTAAAGCAGAGCGACAGTTACCGAAGGGGATGCTTCAGCCTTTGCCGGTGCCAGAATGGAAATGGGAGAATATATCCATGGATTTTGTGGTGGGACTACCAAAGACTTCTCGAGGTAACAATGCGATATGGGTTATTGTTGATCGGCTAACAAAGTCTGCTCATTTTCTTTCTATTCGAGATACAATGACATTAGATCAGCTTTCTCGATTGTACCTCAAAGAGATTGTCAGGTTACATGGAGTTCCTCTTTCCATTGTGTCTGACCGAGATCCCAGGTTCACTTCTTAAATTTTGGAAGGGACTTCAGAAGTCTTTGGGCACAGAGTTGAATTTTAGTACAGCTTTTCATCCTCAATCAGATGGGCAGTCAGAGCGAACGATTCAAACTTTGGAGGATATGCTTCGAGCTTGTTCAATAGACTATCAGGGAAGTTGGGATCAGCATCTTTCTTTAGTTGAGTTTTCTTATAATAACAGTTTCCATTCCAGTATTCAGATGGCACCTTTTGAGGCCTTGTATGGAAAGCGGTGTCGGACTCCTGCGTTTTGGGATGAAGTCGGTGAAAGAAAGTTGATGGGGCCAGAATTAGTAGAAGAAGTGGCTGAGAAAGTGAGGATGATCCAGCAACACATGAGGATAGCTCAAAGCAGGCAGAAAAGTTATGCAGATAACAGAAGGAAAGACTTCTCTTTCAAGGTAGGTGACCATGTTTTCCTTAAAATATCTCTTTGGAAAAGTGTGATGCGTTTCGGTAAGAAAGGGAAACTAAGTCCACGGTTCATCGGTCCTTTTGAAATCTTGGATAAAGTTGGAACAGTTGCGTACCGCATAGCTTTGCCTCCGAGCTTGTTTCAGGTACACAATGTTTTTCATGTTTCGATGTTGAGAAAGTATGTTCCAGATTCACCACATGTCTTAAGGCCGGAAGAAGTTCAGCTAGCAGAGAACCTTTCTTATGAAGAAAAACCGGTTCAGATTCTTGATCGAAGAGAACAGGTATTGCGGAATAAGGTAATCCACCAGGTAAAGGTTTTTGGAGAAACCACATGGTTGAAGAAGCAACATGGGAGTCTGAAAATGCTATGAGGGAAAAATACCCTCAGTTGTTTAATAAGTAAATAAAATTGCGAGGACGCAATTTCAAGAAGGTGGGGATAATGTAACATCCCAAGGTTTTCTAAAAATAAATTGAAAATGCTTGAAATTTTGTTTAAGGTATATATTTATAAGTATCCTTTAAACATAATTTTATTTCTTCTATGTTTTGAATTTCAAGAAACTATCATCTACAATTGTGTTCAGTATGTTATTTCGAGTCTGATGGAACAAACTTGTTTTTTTGGTGAATAGTAACATGCCCTTATGAATAGTAATATGAATAGTAATATGACCTCATGAATAGTAAATAATATTATTATTTTATTTTCCCATGGCAATAGGATAATGGGATCTTAATTAATTTTCCAATGTCACATAAAACTAATTGCACTTCAATTTTGTTATTTTTCGAATTAACTGTGACCTTATTTTAAAATTAAATTAATAATATTTAGAAAATTATTTTTGAAAAATGGAGTTCATTTTTGAATTCTACACGTCGAAAAATGGTTGGGGTAAAGTTTTGGTATTTTTCTGAAACTCTTGAATTTTCGGTGAATAGTGAAATACGGTAAAATACCGTATAATCAATTTATCAGTAAAAATGCACTATTTATGACATCATAAGTGATGCAAGGCCACTTGCTTCGAAATCACATGATATGTTCACTAATTAAGGCCACTTGATTTGAGATTATTCATAGTCTTGATAAAAATATTATAATAATAATTAAAATAATCTAAAAAACCTCCCCTCCTCCACTATAAATACCACCCTCACTCCCCTCTTCCTCCCACACCTCTCAAGCCTTGAGCATTGTCTAATTTCTGCCAAATTCCATCCTCAATCTTCTTCCCCACGTCCTAGAGCTGCTGGTCTCACCAAAAGACCAAAATCAAAGCCCTTAAGAAGGATCTCAAGGAGAAGAGATCAAGAGGTAAACATCCTCTTTCATTTTCATTCTTTCCATCCATTTTATGTTATTCTCTTCCTTTCCCTTTGTATTTTGTTGGGATATTTCATTAAATATTTTCCCTTACAGTCCAAATTTTGTATGATTGATGAGATATTCCATTCCTCTCATCAATCTTATTTTTATGAAATTTTTAGAGGCGCCGTTAGGCTGCCGAATTTTTTGTAAGAAATTTCTCATGTTTTCTTTATTTCATGATTCCTTCCACTTCTTTCTTCACCCCCTCTTATCCAAGAGGCATGAAATCTCCAGAATCATGTATATTCTGTATGTTTTCATGTTTATGGAAAATTACAAATCATTATTCCTCTCCTCTTTCACTTATTTAAAGAATCAAAAAACATTGTCCATTTGTGTCGAATTACCGATATCGTGGACGATGTATTTTCAATTTCCATTAATTATTTCAAGTCTGGTCATGAAACCATTTATATGGTTGAACCAGGTTATAATATATGTTTTATTAATCATATAAGGTTCTGTAATTCTTTTTTACTCATGATTCAAACTTATAAGACTAAATGAAATTGTAATTATCAAAGAACCACTTAAATTATCTAAACGAACATAATTAATGTTTTAACTTATAAATCATCATCATATAAGGCACCAAAGTGATGAATGGTATAATTTATGGTACTGGAGTTATGTAACTAATACTCCATTCCAATTCTGGAGTTTCACTTCCAATCAACAAGAACGATTCATCATGAACTGATCGTGAAAATCACAAAAGACCTCACCCAAAATAATGCAAGGAAAAAAATACTAACAAATAAGGGGTGAAATGAGGTTATGAAATGACCATATAAGATGTAATAAACATGAACACGTTTCTTTAAAATCCTATTAACACTCCTTTAACCATTATACAGGAGGTTCAAACAATTTTGAAGTAGGACAAGCCCAAGGTAAGGGAATTCTTAACCCGATTTCCATTCTTTGGGTTAACCTTCTACTTTCTAATTTATGTGCTATTTAAATTGTTTGTGTGATGGGTTCTGTTTATATTATGTTTAATTATGTGTATTTACAGAGTATATACATATTCCATCCACTCTATTAAGTATCACTTCAAGTATATGATGTTTATAAGGGACTTTTCTTCTAAAATCCTCTTTTAAAATTCTGTTTTATAAGATTCAAAGGCAATGTTTTTATGCTATTATTTATGTTGAATGATTATGTTTTGGCTATTGGGCATTGTTTATGATGAAGGGTGGGACCTATATTTCCCTCCAATGCATTGGGTATGAGTAAGTTGGAGGTCGGCCGTATGGTTACTCCAAGTGTAACTGTGATGGTTACACAAAGTAAGGTAGCCGTGAGGGTTACAAATTTTAAGGTAGCCAAGATGGTTACAAGATTATGTAAGTAATGCCCCAATATACCTTTATGATTATAATTATGTTTGTATGGATCTTGTGTAAATCTCATGTTACGCTAAGTAAGATTTTATGGGTGTAAATCATGTATTTTGAAAATGTTTCCATATGTCTTGTGTATTCATGGACTAATGAGATTTTTTTCCTTCTTTTTCATACCTTACTGAGCTTTTGTGCTCATCCCAAGTTTTTAAATGATTTTTCATAGGTTAATGGATGAATAATACAAGGAAGGAAGACATGTTAAATGTTGAAGAATTGTCAAGGAGTCTTGTTTTATGTTTTAATGTTTTATATTCTGAGGAAAATGGAAACTGATTTTATGGTATCCACTATGTAACAATGTGTAATGTTATGAATATTTTGTCTTAATTCTCTAAAGCTCTAAACTTGAAAAGATCCTCAATGTAAAATGAAGTGTTTTCTTGAATAGATTCAAGATTATGTATGAAATAAGTGCGGGTCCTTACATCCTAAATAAAATTCAATAAATAGTATTAACGAAAAACAAAAAAAAAATCATTTAAATACTTCTAATTTGTTTAATACCATAAATTGGCTAGTCTCCCAATGAGTAATCATCTGTCGGTATTGTTCTAATGGAAAATCATCCATGACAGGGACCATCTCCAACTCTGTGCCTACTCTATCATGCCAGCCAATGTACATCTCATGCTTATAAACTCTCAAAATCTCACCTAATAGATGGATCCTGAAAAAATGTTAAAAAAATTAATCACATGATATTATATATAATTTAAATAAATATATTTGAAATAAAATACTCACTACATGCACTAGTGGTGGAATACCCAGCTCGGTCATGCGACAATTGTTGTCCATAATTTGTTTCTGTCACCTCTCTTCAATTGTTTTCATTTCCTGCATTTTAAAAGAAATTTGGAAGTAAATAGAAAAGGATAACTAGTGCGTAACCCAAAAAACAAAATAAATGAGACGGAATAGGGGGATTCATGGATAATTTAACTAACAATTGATTTAGCTGAGCTTGAACAAATATAGAATGAAGTCAATAAATTATATGAGATATAATAAATAAATTTAGATTTTAGCAGGATGATTATTTACTAAGTGTCATCAGTCTATTAAAATCATGGAACATTAATTCTACTAGATTCATAAGTTGAAAAGATATTTTCAAAATTAAGGAAAAATTTAATTTCTTTAGCTCAGGTATATAATGCAGGTTTCAATATTAAATCAATTTGAATAGAACCAACCATAACAACCCAAATCAAGGGAAACCAAAATAATTGAGAACATGAATGGATGATTTTATATATTCACCACCACATCTTCAGGTTCACAGTCAACTATAACAATTGAGCTATTTGAGTCATAAAATTAAATAAATGGATTAGTTCAAATGGTATTAGGGATGGGGTCAATTCCATCATTAAAAATATGTCTTGGAATTACTCCAACTATGACACCAAATTTAGGTCGAAGTTTTTCTTTGACATAGAAAACTTGTTTAGCCATTGATGCCAATACATATGGTTCTTTGGTAGGAAGAGTGTGAGTCATATTAATTATTTGAAATCCAAAATCATCAATAAATGTGCCCTATCTCGTCATCAAATCAAAACAATGGCATTTCATCATCGTGACTCGTCCATGAGAGTAATAATCTAACATTATTTTTTTTCAATGACACCATAATAACCCACATTTTCAAATCGTTGTCTACTATCTGATGCACTAGCATAACAAACTGTTGTGGCAGTAACCATAACACCATAATGTTGTGTTATCATGTTCTTTTCTCATTCAGTGACAATAAATTTGTACCCATTGATAGAAATTTATTTACAATCACGAACAACAATATTTGGACCAAAAGCCAAATCTCTTATTTCCTCAGAGACAGAGTTAGCCGGGAATATCAATACCTTCTATATAAATGAATATTAAACTTAACTAAATATTGATTAAATTATTTTAAACAGTAATATTTTTTACCTTAAATTTTAACCAAGCAGAAAACTCTTTGCTATGAAAAGTATCCCTCCTTCTCAAAGATAAAGAACGATGCTTTAAATTTATCATTATTTTATGTTACCTATAGATAAAAAATATGAATAGTTTATAGATATATATATAAGACATACATATTCAATGTGGTTACCTAATGTAGTCAATAAACAAATCACAGTTGAACAAAACTGTGCGATGTGCCATCACTTGCTCTTCAAGGCTTAATGTCTTCAATGTATATGATTCATGAATTCCTCTAGTTTGAGTAAGTGATGGAAAATTGGGTTCAATTTTCTCACACTGTTCTTCTTCATTTCTCATTGTTCTATTCATTCTTGTAGTAAGATCCGAAAAATATATTCTGTAGAAATCCATACATTCTTGAGCCATGTAACCCTTCACAAAATAACCTTCGGGATGATTCCTATTTCAGACATAAGACTTTAATGTGTACATATTTAATTTAGTGGGAAACATCCAATGAAAAGAAACAGGTCCACCGAGATGTACTTCAGTGGGAATATGGATTGTCAGATGCATCATTCATGTGCAAAATGATGGAGGAAATATTTTCTCCAACTCACACAATATTAATGGGGAATCTGTTAACATTTTTTCCAAGAACGACTTGGAAAAATTCATAGCAAAAAGATCTCTCAAAAAATAGAAAAACTAAATAATAGTCACCCTTACATTATTGGAAAGAAGATGACGGATTGCTATTGGAATCAACTCATGCAGAAGAACGTGATAATCATGAGTCTTCACAGATTTTAGCTTCAACTATCTTATGTTTACCCATTTAGATATGATTCTTGAATAGGTATTAGGAACTATAATAGTGTCTAATACTTATAGAAATTGTTTTTTTTCAACGTTTTCATCACATAAGAAGCACATGGAACTTGACAATTATTTTCACTGATACGCTCAGGATGCAATTCTGGTCTGATGCCCCAATCCACCAAGTCACACCGAGACCATAAATCATATTTTGTATTTCCCTTAACATTTAGTAGTATCAAAATAAACATTTCACATATATTATTTTCAATGTGCATTATTTCTAATTAATGACGTAAAAAATTAGTTGACCAATAAGGAAAATAAAAAAAGATAATACTCTTCCTCCAATTGTAACAGGTTTCAGTGGAACCATTATTTATCATTCCAGATTTCATTTGACCCATCCCGAATGAAAAACTGAAATCCTTCAATTCATTAAGCACATCAATTCCAGACTTATGCTTAGGTGGATCATCGGTCTCTGTAGTAATATGAAATCTTCGACGATTATTTCTATATAGATGGTCCATTGGCAAGAATCTTCGATGTCCCATAAAACGGAAACCACAGTGATGTTTCAGGCTTTTGGATCGTGTATTCTTCATAAAAATAGGACATGATAGTTTTCCATTCGTGCTCCATCAAGACATCATTTCATAAGTCGTAAAATCAATGATCGTCGACATAAGCACAACATGTATCTGAACTATGTCTTTCAAATATGCATCGTCTGTGCGTACACCCACATCCCAAATAAGTTTCAACTCTTTTATTAAAGGTTGCATGTATACGTCAATATCGATGCCGAGATCAGAAGGGCCAGATATGAGTATAATCATCAAAGTGAAAGGTTTTTTCATACCCAACAATGATGGAAGATTATAAATTTGTACAAAATCTGGCCATGTGTTGTGCGAAGTATGCATATGCCCAAAAAGATTAGAACCGTCACATAAAAGACCCAGCCTCACATTACGCACGTCAGCTGCAAAATCAAGATATTAAGCATCAAATCTCTACCATGAAAATCCATATGCAGGGTGAACTAACTCATCATTACTCTTCTTTCTCTCAGTATTATGCCATCTTATTTTTATTGATATTTAATCATACATAAAAATATTCTTGAGTCTGAGGATCAATGGAAAGTGCCAAATTATTATATATTGAATGAGGGATGGTATTCCATCAGATTTTGACTTCCAGCGTGATGTGCCACATTTTTTACAATTGTTTTGTTCAGCAGTTTCCTCCCAAAATATATGGAAATAATTTAGGAAAGCATGCATTTTGTTTCTTGAAAATCCATGTTCGTCGACTAACTTTCATTCCATATAGTAGTTTGAGGCAAAATATGCATCATCTAAAATTAAATCCTTCAAGAAGGTAAGAATGTAATCGACTGCTGTATTTAAAATCCCATACATAGTTTTCCCATGAAACAATCGGATTAAAAATTATAACTTTTTCATTTTATCAAATAGTTGATATACTGGAGTTGTGGAATCATCATTCAATTTTTCACCCTTAAAACATCATCATTATCATTAGATGCATCATGTGTGCTCAAATCAAAGTCTTCTTGGATCAGAATCCTTTATTTTTCATGACGATGAATAAACTGAAACCGGTCATATAACAAATTATCCACTCCAGTCCTCTCATTTGAATCATCAGAAATTTGAGATTTCATTTTATCCCTATTGTGATACCACACATAGTAGTTTTCTTGAAAACCATATTTGGTTATTTTGTAGATGACTTCTTCACGGCTCAACCAAGGTCTTCCAACACAATAAGAAATAGGGAAGTGTGTGCGACCACTATCTAGAGCATTGTGAAATAAAAAATCTAAAAAACTCTCCAAATTGGTTTTAAAATAACTTGATATCCAATCGGTTTCATACATCCAACTTCTATCCATTATTTAAAAAAATAATTTTTATATGTCATTTCTTCAAAAGAAATTAAATAATATTTAAGTTTCATCAAAAATATATTTAAGTGAATGAGAATTGTTCACATTAAATGAAACCATAACTGACACACCACTCTATATGAGAATCATAATATAAAAGAAAAAAATACTATATTTGTAACCAAAAATCATTGAAGAACTATACATGACTGTACAAGATCATGTACACCTGTGGAGGAGAATTATTTAGGAGTTGACTAAATTTTAGATCGAATAAATTTTGTATTTTAGTAGATAATTTGAGTGATCTCATACATTTCCCAAGGGGGAAGGAGTGTCCAGGGGGGGTTCGGGGTTTCCAGGGGGTGGTGGGGCTGTCAAGGGGGTCGGAGGTGTCCAGGGGGTGGGGGGCCTATCTAGGGGGGTTGGGGTGTCCTGGTGGGTGGGCTGTCAATGGGGGTGGTCGGGCTGTCCAAGAAGGTAGGGGTGTCTAAGGGGTAGGGGGTGTATAGGGGGTGGGTGGGCTATCCAAGGGGGTGAGTGGGGGTGTCCAGGGGATGGGAGAGGCTGTCCGGGGGGGTACGGGGAGTCCAGGGGGTGGGCGGGCTATCCACGGGAGGTGGTCGGGCTGTCCACGGGATTGGCGGGGCTGTCTAGTGGGGTCGAGTGTGTCAAGGGGGTGGGGGATTTCCAGGGGTGGGAGACCTCCAGGGGGATGGGGGTGTCCGGGGGTGGTGGGTGGATGTTCGGGGGGGGGGGTGGCAGGATGTCCATGAGGGTGGGGGGGGGGGGGGGGCTGTCCAAGGGGTACGGGGTGTCCAAGGGGGTGGGTGGGCTGTCCATGGGGTTGGTGGGGCTATCCAGGGGGGTTGGGGCTATCCAGGGGAGGGGGGATTTCCAGGGGTGGGTTGTCTAGGGCGTATGAGGTGTCCATGGGGTGGGTGGGCTGTCTAGGGGTGGTGGGGGTGGAGGGCTGTCTAGGGGGGGGGGGGTAAGGGGTGTCTACGGGGTGGGAGGCTGTCCACGGGGGTGGAGGGGTTGTCCAGGGGGTCAGGGTGTCTAGGGGGACGGGGGCTTTCCAGGGGTGGGGGGGGGGGGTTTCCAGGGGTACATCGTGTCCAGGGGGTGGTCGATCTCTCCAGGGGCGACGGGGCTCACCAGGGGGGTACGGGGTGGGTGGGCGGGTTGTCCACGGGGTGGAAGGGATGTCCAGGCGGGGGTATGGGGTGACCAAGGGGGTGGGCGGGCTATCCACAGGGGTGGGGGGGGGGCTGTCCAGGGGGTACGAGGTGTCCAGGGGGGTGGGCGGGCTATCCACAAGGTTGGAGGTTCTATCCAAAGGGGTATGGGGTCCATGGGGGTTGTTGGGGGGGGGGGGCTTCCTAGGGGTGTGGGTGTCCATGGGGTACAAGGTGTCTAGGATAGCCCACCCACCCCCCTTTTAGACATCCCACACTCCCACCCCACTGGACACCCCCCATTGGACAGTCCCCCCCCAGGAAATCCCACTCCCTCGCTGGACACCCCCACACCCCCTCCCCTGCAGCCCCACACCACCCCCCACCTAGACATCCCCCCACATGGACAGCCACCCCCAACCTGAACTCCCCACCCACCTGGATAGCCACCCCCAACCTCGACAGCCCACCCCCTCCCTTGACACCCCACACCCCCTCCCCCACCTAGACACACAAACCTAACCCCCTAGACAACCCACACCCATCCCTGGGGTAGCCCATACCCCCCTCCCCCACACCCCTATATCCCACCCTAGAGCCCCCCTAAACCCTGGACAACCCACCCCCACCTGGACAACCCCCCACACCTGGGCAACACCCCACACCTGAACATCCCCCTAACCCTCCTGCGCCCCCCTTAGGGTATTTTTAGTTAAAATAATTTCATTCATTAAGAAATCAAAACTATCATGCATTAGCCATTTCATTATACAATAAACATAAACCCCACTAAACATAATATATAATACCCGACTAAACAAAAAACATAAAACATACATAAAACATACCCTTTACCCCACTAAAAAAACAAAAAACAATCCCTTTACCCCTGCACTAAACAAACCCCACTAACCAGACTATTTAGGATGTATGAAGTGTAGAACAAAAAACCATAAAACAACTTACTAATTCAAATTTACCTGAACAACACTAATTATAATTTACCCGAAATCAAAACAAAACATCAAACATAAAATAAAAAAAGAAAAAAAGAAAAACAAACATAAAAATTTGAAGTGTAGAAATAAAAATTTGTTTTATTGAAGATGGATCTTCAACTAGAATTCATTTCGAGATTTAGAAGACTTCTGGTGGAAGCTTGGATTAGGTCTGCAGTCAGGCATACTGGGAGCTAAGGCATTGGGTATTTGGGGGAAAAATATCCCAATGGTTTTTAAAAACTGTTGGGAAAGCCTCTATTTACAAACTTTTTATTGAAACTGTTGGTATATTCTTGAGTAAGTGAAGATTTCCAAATGGTTTTGTCAAACCGTTGGAAAACATTAACTATTTTAACACATTTTTCAACAGTTTGAGAAAACCATTGGAAAAGGTGGAATTTTTAATGTATATAAAATATTTCTTCAAACCATTGGTATATTTCCATTGGGAAAACCACCATTTCGAGTAGTGATATTATCTCAACATAATTCTAAGTATCTTAATGTTTAATATGTCTTAGATATTGATAGTTTAAAAAATATCACATGAATTAGACAACTAATTATTATGATCACGTTTTAACATTATTTATATAACGTAATATAAGGGGAAAACTAAAATAACTAATCAAGACACTAATTATTGTTTCTTTTGAATACATCTAAAAGTTATTGTATTTTAAAAAGGATTTATTCTCATAATCTAATATAATATTACAACATTTATATATAGATACTTCAATATTATTTAGGAAATAATAGTATTCCTTCTAAAAAATCAATATGTTCAAACCATACTGATGAGTAACTCTTTTTACAATTCATTGCATGTGTTACTAACGCAAATGAAAATATAACTTTAAATATAAAAATATATATATATATATTAATTAATTAATCCTACGAATAAATTACCTTTAAGTGGCCTAAACATTGCATATATACATTTTACATCATTATATATATTTTATGATTTATATCTCGCAAATAAACACACTCCAAGATCCAAATGGTTTAGTTCCTTTAATGATTAGCTACATAAATATATTATTTCAAAAAAACATTCCACAATATTCAAAAACTTTTATACACAAATGAAATGCTCTTTTTAATATTATTCCTATAAATAAATTTCTATAAAATTGGGAAATATAAAGAGTGGGTTCAAAATATTTAAAAGTGAAAAATATATAGACAATTAATAATGTGTTAGACTGTAACCATATGATAAAACTTGAATAAGGGAGAATAACCTAATGAAAATGATCATTAGAACATACTATTTAATCACAACATGTGATACTATAACATAGATCATATTATGGGGAAATATGAGTTATATAAAATTTTCTAATGGTATCTCATAAGATGAAATCGAGAATCAGATATACTGATTTGCAAATTTCAATCACCCTAAAGAATTATATCATATAATAATTTAGGGGATGATTTATGAAACATAAATCTACAAGAGACATATCTATTAAATATATATAGTAAAATGGAAGAGAAATTATATAAATAATCTTCTTAAATCTGTTATAGTATTATCATAAAAAAATTTGGTTATGTGGATTCTAAAATACATTTCAAGAGGTGAAAAGTAGACTCTAATAACCATATTTTTTTAAAATTTCCTTATTTTGTATCCTTGAAATGAAATTCTGTTAAATAGAATAAATGTATATTCTAATAAACAAAAATTTATAAATCGAAAGAAATGTCATTTTAATCACCCATGCTTATAGTAACATCCTCATTATTATAACCCCTTGTTGGTTATAATTCAAATATTTTTGTGTGACTATTTAGTATTTTTAAACTTTATTTTTACCCGTACATATTTAAAAAGGCCTTTGTAAGGGTAACTGAACCCTAACCTTATGCAAGGGGTTTTTTGAGTTTTAAAATGGAAACTCATTATTTATATGATTTTCGTAAGGGTACATAAGACACTGTGTATGGGTAAGTGAGCTATTAATGCACATATTAAGGGTAGAAATGTTTATGTTAAAGAGAAATACACCATTTATAAGTGTTATGTAAGGGTGATTCCTTTAAATCCAAGGCTACAAAAGGGAAACATATGCATTTCATAAAGGTAATATAGAGTTACTATATACTATGTATTGGTAACTTTGAAGTTCAATATGGGAAACCAATACTCTATATAAGGTTATGTAAGAGTTTCTAAAGGATACGTAAGGGTATCTTAGGTACTATGTAAAGGTATGATAGATTGTTCAAATGGTGCATATGGGTAGGGTTGTGTTTTAAAAGGGTATGTAATTCATTCCAAGGGATACATAAGGGTAACACAATACCCTCATGTGATTCTAAGGCATTACATAAGTGTAATAACATGTTACCCTTACACAGTGGCATCTTTGGGAAAAAATAATTGAAACCCTTGTTTTCTCATATTATTCTTCCCAAATCAAGCATGTAAACATTCAAAAAAAATTAAAGAAAAAATCATGGTAATTAGTTACTTTCACTCATTTAATGTTATTATACTTAACTAAAATTATTAAAAACCTTCACTATCAAGAATTATTTCAAATACAAACTTAAATTATGAATTTATTTTCGGAATATTAATGATGTCACCAGCCCCCAAAAGTTTATTAAAAAATATTCAAATCTTATCCAAAATTTATTATTGTTATTAATTTGAGTTTAGGAAGTATATAATTTACTTTATGTTAGATATATGAATTCTTCTTCAACTGAAGAAAGTTTTCATCAGTTTTCTATGCATGGAATATCCAACTATTCCTCTCATATATTATGTGTGGTGTTTTGAAGAGGGAAAAATACCCAGGTATGAATTCATATTCCTTTTAATTTTTTTAAATAGATACTATGAATATAGTGATTCATTTTCTTGTGAAAAAATTGAATAAATATCACTTAATTGATAATAACCTTTAAATTATCAATAAGTGATAAGGAGTTATTTTCGGAATTTCACCTAGGATTACTCTAGAGAGAGAATTATTATATCATGTAAATTATGTAATTATTTATGGAAGAAATGATGAGCTAATTCTATAACATAAGAAATAATATATAATTTTAAATGAGAGATAAATATATTGTTTCATGTAATGTTTTTATTTCTATTAGAAATAACATAATTGGAATTGGTATTAGAGTCTTTAGAAACCATCTTAAATTGAATAACACACAAACATGATTCAGGATATGGTTCGTCGAAAAACCATGATATTAACATTTTAATAATTTTTTAAGTTTGTTCCTTACCATGTGGGGATCTCATAGACACATTTCTCCACTATTTGATTCATATATTAGAATATTGTTTCTTCTCCATTGATGGTGATTTCTTGTAGTTACACACATTTTCCTGATACCAACATTTACCCTTATTACCATGAGAACTATTATAATTTCTTGATTCTATCCTTGATGATGATTCATAGGCTGATTTATGGAGTTACTATATATACCATGATGTCCTTATATGTTTTTTTATCATTCTATAAATTGATTTCTATTATCTTGCCTTTGAAGGTTTGTTGCTTCGTGCATGTGATTTGTGGATGATGTGGTATGATTGCTTCTTAGAGGGGGAGTGTGTGTGATGTGGGATAATGAAAATGGTGGAGTATGACAGAAATGTATCCTGAATGTAACACGATACACCTTGTGGATACCAAGTATCATATTGATACTCTATGCCCCTTTTGGATAATGAGTAGAAATTTGACAACTTGATACACCTTGGGGATACTAAGAAACATTCGGACACTCAACACGCCTTGTGGATACTTAGTAGCATGTCAAAAAATTGACACACCTTGTGGATACCATGTTTAATGTCAATATACTTGTGGCTAGTTCTTAACTTTATGAAAATATTTGTTTATCTACCTATCATAAAGTAGAAGAAGGTAAAACTGAGTGGTTGTGGTGGATTGGTTAGTGCACAAATACTCTGTAAATGATTTTGTAAAGTTATTCTTGTTACTTATTATTATCATGATATACACTTGTTACACATGTTTACATTTTTTTATGGATATAATTATGGTGTTCTACTAGATTTTTTTATCACAACCTATATAGTAATATTGATGCATGGGAAAAATTCATGAATAGGGATCCGAGAAAGTGATTTGGGAAAATGGTAGATGGCTGAGCCTAGGAGTGTTGATCTAGGAGTGGTATTGGGAAATACACTATAGTGTTACCCAAATATTATTTATTTTTACTTTTTTCACATTTAATTTGGTTTTCTTGATGCTTTAAAATGATATTTTTGTTTATTTTATATTTTTAATGAAATTTACCTAGTTTATAAATGTTTGATATGATGATTATATTATATTATGTTATTTTATATTATCATTTTTTCAAGCATAGGATACTTAGAGAATAATCTCTCCACTGAAAAACATAGACCCTCCCTGTTAGTTGAAATCCACTTGCCTATATGGTGGAGCAAAAGAGGTCATGTGGAACATTGGTTCATAACTGGTGGTTTAGTATGGTGTATATAAAATGATATCCGAGTATAATTTCCAACTTTTTTATTTTGGACAAATCGAGACAGGGTAAAATAGAGATAATTGTGTGGAAATCAGGTAAGGGAGTTTCCATATACATGTCCAACTCATGTGTAATGACCCCATGAGTTTTCATTGATGGGATTGTAGTTATAGTTTTATGATATTTTCAAGTTCATTTAAACATAATGACTTGGAATATAGAATCACATCCCATATAAATATATATATACCAATTTCTATGTTGTATATTATTTCATTAATTTAATTCCATTGTTACACTATCTGTTTAGGATAGGTTTTCTACTGTGTGATATTCCATGTAGTTTTTTATATATCTTTTCTGGAATTAATTGGCATAGTTGATCATGTGGATATGTTTTTTTGTAGATATATGACTATAAATAATATGAAGAGACAGGATCATGGTTAGTGTAAGGAGGGTTATGCAATAGGTTGTGGGTAGACTCCTAATAGAACCTTTGTGTGAGCCCAAAGACTAATTAGGATCTCTCCTAATGGATTTTGTTTTTTTATGAGTGTTAATTTCATGTTATAAAATATGTAACCTCGATGTAGTCTTGTGGGACTACATACAATGTAGGGATCAAATGATCTCACAAGGGATGATGTTCTTTCTATATAACTAAACTTTTAAAATTATGTAGCTGAGCTTGCTCCCACACCTTCTCTATAGTTTTCGTAGTAGTTACACTTTATACCAAAGTATGTTTTTCCTATCCAAGTATTATCAGTTCAGAATCATTATTTATATTCCATGACATTAAAATCCATCATATTTCATCCTTCTAGGTAACTAGAGGCCCTTATGATGATAATTAATGGGTTAAAGTCATTGTGGAAATAATTGACCTAGTAGAGACTCATAAGGATCAACAAGTTAAGATGAAATAGATCTCATGTAGTGTTTTTAGTCCATTTTGATAACCCCTTATCATATGGTTACAACCGAGCTGATGTTTCTCATGGTACAACTCAAGGTCTTGGAGGTAAACAACATTATCCAGCCATGTACTTCACGGAGGGGTGAACCTATATTGTTTTCCCAGAATGTTGGGGGTAGTTTTTATATTTATTAACTAATAGAATAAAACCTATATGATAGAAAATAATAGATATCATTTGACTAGGATCAATGATATTTTACCAGTTACAAGGAGCTAACTGGTTCTACAATATTAATCTTTTGTGGGGCTACCACCACCTGCGAGTTATAGATGGGACATCTGGAAGATGATGTTTTGGAGAAGGTATCGATTGTACAAGTACTTAGTGATGTTATTAAAAATTATGAACATGCCGAAAATGTTCATGGAAATCATAAAAAAGATTGTCCACCTTATATAGTCTAATTCATCATGGTGTTCATTGAAAAAATCATCATCTACTTGCCACTATTAGAGATGAATTCAAGACATCTATATCTAGTCCTCAGTACACTTCAACAATATCATCTTTACACCAAGATATTAAAGTATAACATCTAGATTCGGGAGGTGAAGTTCTAAAGTATTGTGGTGTATAAGACATGTATATCCATAGTTTATGAGAAAGTGGAGGTAGTGATGTCCTAAATATATATCTGGAATGTTATTGAGACTAAAAGTATTTTGGAATAAGTAGTATATTACGGATGTTTTATCGAGTACTTCTCCTAATTATCAACACATATGAATTCATTGAAAAAGAAGTGTATAAAGATCCTTTTGTTTGACTATAGTTAAGAATAATTTATTATGATAAAGATAAGACTGAATACAACTTCACTACTGAAACATCCTGAGCATGGGATCAGTTATACTTTATACTGTGATTCATCAGGAAATGGATTGGGAATAGTTTTTATGCATAGAGAGTAGGTAGTAGCTTACATGTCATTATATGTATGACCCCCTGAGTAGAACTCACCCACTCATGACCTGAAGTTATCATTGATGGTCTATTCTATGGATCACTGGTAATACCATCTCTTTGGTGAGAAGGTTTTTTAGAAAAAACATGAGATCCTCCATTAAATCTTCCCATAACTATATAAAAACATAATGATGAGGATCCTAGTATATTATATTATGAATTTTGAATTTTATATGGATTATTCATAAGTTAAATATACCATAATTGTGTATGATTTAGATATAAGACAATGGTTGAGTAGAAGCATGGTCAGCAACCTTTTGTGAAGTAGTAGTGCTTGATGAGGATGTTGACTGATTTGAGGATGGATGATTCTATGGACATGTGATCAATGAAATAGACCCCATTGGTGGTCACATGTTATCTAATATAATGGGTAATGTATATACATAAAACTGACCCAAAGTGTGATGTGATACTGGATAAACTAGGTGGACGTTATTTGATACCTGGGTGGTCATTGGATGATTACAATGTGACCCTTGTACATGGGTTTTTAGTGATCCCTACCTGAATCATATAGAGGTTTATGAGGTAATTATATAACTCTATATGTGTTGCACATATTAGTGTGAAAATGATGTACCATGACTTCATGTTATAGTTTTGGTGGCTAGAAATGAATATGGACATCACTGCATTTGTTTCTCGAAGACTTACCTACCACAATGTGAAGGTTGATAACACATATCCTAGTGGGTTTCTATAGATATTTCTAGTTCCCATGTTGAATTTAGAGGAAGTCATGACAGAAATTGTGAGGGGTTTACCTAGAACCCTGAGGATCTATGATGTTGTCTAGGCGATTTTGGATTAACTTCAGAAATATCCTCATTTGTAAAGGATTCGTGAGACTCAATCAATAGAAGAGATGGGAATTATATACAACCATTATATAATACACTTAAATGGAGCCCTCTTTATAATTCTATCCAATATAGATACACATTTTTTGTAATATTTTTGGTAGGGATTGTAGAAAGACCTTGATACTCAGCTGATATTGAGTACAAAGTACCATTTGCAAATAGATAGGAAGTTATAACGACCAACTAACATACTAAAGGATATGATCTCATCCAGTGTTCTATAATTTAATTGAATTTGATATGATCACCTAACCTTGGTAGAGTTTTTTAAACATTCTAGGTATCTATGTTGATGGAACCACTTGAGTATCTCTATGGAAAGTCATGCCACTCACTGTTGTCTTGGAACATGATTTGTGAGCTAGTGATTGTAGGGCTTAGTATGGTGTAAGAGAGCACATAGTGGGTGTAGTTAACTAGGAAGGGGTTAGTTACCACTCTAATCAAGGAACACTCATATTATAACCAGATTATTTGACCATTCAATTTCAATATTAGAGACCATGTTTTTTTTCAAATGTCACCTCGTCTAGGGAATCATCATTTACAAAAGTAGGGGAAACCGGCACTATAGGATATTAGAGTCTTCATGTTCATTGAACGAGTTGGAATAATTGTGTACCATGTGTAATGTCCTCTAGGTTATAAAATAATTCATTATGTGTTCCATATTTCTTAGTTTTAGAAGTACATTCCTGATTCAGTGCATGTTATAGAACATGAGGATATTGAGTTAGAGCAAGATGCATCGTATGGGTAGAACCTAGTGTGAATCATTAACCAGAGTGAGAAATTATTTCAAGGAGAGATGATACCAACTTTTCAGATTCTATGGAAGCAAGAACTGATCCATGAGGAGATGTGCTATTGGGAGTCTGATTTTCAAGATTTGTGGCCTGAGGTGATTTAAAAATAACACTGGAGACAATTCTCAGGGTTGAAAAGACTTTAGAGGGGAATAATATTAAAAAACTATTCTTTATAAACCCTTGTTACTTTTAATTGACTTTTTGTGAAAAATTAAACACTTTATTTTTTCTATTACATATGAAATATGACTTTCATAATGGTTGGTGAAATCTAACCTTACATATAGAGGTTTTTAAGAGTTACGTAAGGGTAACTCTATATTTATATCTATTGTGTATGGGTGTATTGACTGTTGTGTATGGGTAAAACATATTTTCATGCATAACATAAGGGTAGTACTCTACATGTATAGTGGAAACACACTATTTATAAGTGTTATATAAGGGAAAGTCAATGGATTCTAAGGGTATGTATAGGTATCATTGGCATTTCATAAAGGTAAGATGGTGTTCTTATAAACTACATAATGGTATCTTTAAAGTTTTGTAAGGGTAAATATATGTTGCATATTGGCTAGTTAGAGTTTATAAAGTCTACATAAGGATAAATTTGGCATTATGTAAATGTATACTGGAGTTTTCAAATAGTGTATAAGGGTAAAGTTGCCTTGTGTAAGGGTAATTAATTCTTTAAAAGGGATGAATAAGGGTATTCTGGTACCCTTATGTGAAACTTAGGAGATACATATGGTTGAATCAATTTTATACTTATGAAATGCCCTATTTGAGAAAATAATGAAAAACCCCTTTCTTTTATCATTTTAATTTTCTCAGATCGAGTCCATAATTCTTTTGATGAATCTAGAAGAGAAAAACACTAGAATTAATTAATTTTACTCATTGAAAGTTATAACCCGTATTATAAAATTTTAAAACCATTAATTTCATGAAATTTTTCAAGGACCAATTAAATGATGAATTTAACTTAGGAATATCAATGTTGGGAGACACCATCATCCCTTTATTGAAAACTAGACGAACCTTCTTCTGTAATTTTTTGTATCCCACCGTGTTCAGGTATTCTTGTAATTCATTTATATGAGACCTTTGAAGTCTAATTTAACCAAACAATGTTCTTACCTAGTATCTAATAATAGACAAACCAATTTTTCCTCTCTTCTATTAGTTTCAATTCCTTAAAGAGATACAGATAACAAAGTGGGAATTTATAGTCCTTTTCCTTATATTCACGAGCGATTTTGAATCTATTTCTTCCATTTCACTTTGAGAATTTGAATAAATATCTCTTAAATGTTAATAATCATGAAATTATCAAAGGGTGATAAAGAGTTATTATAAAGATCTTATCCAATATTATTATAGAGAGAGAATTAATATCACATTAAATTATATTATTATCTACGTGAGAAAGTATGTGCTAATTCTATAATTAAAAAAATTGAAATTATATAGGTCAGAGAAATATATTTTCATATGTATATTTTTTATCACTTTTAGAAATAAAATATTTCGTTTCTATCATATGAGTCCTTGCCGAGAATTTTTTAACTGACTAATATACATCCATGAATCAAAAAAATATTATATTAAAATAATTTTTGTTGATGTTGAAAACCTTGAGGTTGGAATTTACTTACCACTTGGGGTTGTATTATGCACTTTATTCCTCATTTTTATTCATGTGCTAGCAAGTTTTGTGTTCTACATTTCTTGAAATTTCTTTCGGATGTGTGTGTTTTCAGGATACCCATTTTTGAACCTTATTTACATGAAAACTATTTGAATAGATTGATTCCATGATTGATACTGATTTAAATATTAATTTGTGGAGCTATTATATATCTCACGATGTTATTCTAGGTTTCACTATCATTCCATACTTTATTTTGTATTGTATTGACTTTGGAGTTTTGGTTCTTGGTGCGTGTGACAATTGGATATATTGGTATGATTTCCTATTACAGGGAGAGTGTGTGTGATGTGTGATGATGAAAAAGATAGTACATTAAACTATTTTTTTCATACATAAATCAACATAGCTTTTGGATACATAGTAATATTCCAACAATCGATACACATTTTGGATACTGAGAAGTATGTCGAAAACTCGATGCACCTTATGGATAACAATTAACATGTCGATACTCAATGTAACCTATGGATACTGAGTAGCATGTCAAAAAATCGGTTCACCTTATGGATATAAAATTACATATCAATAACCTTGTGGATACTTCTGATCTTTAACAATATCTAGGTTTATTCTTTTGACATAGATTTTAAGCTGGTATAACCAGGGGTCTGTGGTGTCTTGGTTAGTACACAACTTCTTAGTACATGATTTTATAAATTTTATTATTGTTACACATTTATTATTATCTTATAATATATATGTTATAAATGTATACATTTTTTAAGGATGAATTATTGGTTTCCTACTTTGTATTATTACTCATACCCTGCATGGGTATTTCAATGCGTGTTCAGGTTTCGTGTAAAAGTATTTGAGTAAGAGAAAGGGACCTATGAGGACATCTAATCCAAGGAAAATAGATATGGGAGTTGTACCAAGATATAATCCAATGTATTACCAAATTTTTATTTTTTATTACTCATCCCAAAATTACTCTAGTTTGGCTTGAAAATTTTGATTCCCCTTTTATTTATTGGATTACTACTATACCATTTACTTAGTTTCCACATATTTACAGTAGTTATTATATTTTATTGTGTTCTGTTATATTTCATTTGTTCTAGGACACGATAATGATGGTATAGTATTCCAAATGGCAGAGTTAGACCCTCACTACAAGTCGATATGTTTCTGCATATGGGGGAGTTTTCATGTAGTCATATAAAACTTTAGTTTCGACCTAGTGGTTTGGGATAGGCTGTTATAATAGATTTAATAAAAACAAACATTGATTTAAAAAAAATATTATTATTAAATCTTAAAAGATTCTAAGAGAAATATAAAGAAAAATAAAGATAATTGTTAACATAAACCGACACCTATTTACTTTAATGACATCATATCATGTTTATCTTGTTATTAATAGTTTATATGTAATCTGTTAGAAAATGGTTTCCTAGAAAAATTAAAAACGGATAAGTATATATATTGTCATGATAACTTACCCCAACATGGTTAGGTGATCATATCACATTAACACATGTTATTTTTCACTCTACTATGGGCACACAAATATCTTAGAGTGAGATAAATTAATGAAATCTATATGTGTCATCATCTTATTGTAAGAAGAAAATATACATACTATAAGAAAACTATCACTTTACCGTAAGAAGGAAACTACTTGACCACATGAATTAATCATGTTTTCATGCCAAGTTATGTGTATGTTTCCATAGTGACATACTCATATTATGTTTGTAACGTAATGACTGCACAAAGAAAATGCTTACAGAAAGGAGACGTCCATTGAATGTATGAAGAGTTGAGCTGACCACATGCTTAAATGAGCCGATTACTTGAAGTGATGATAAAACTACACCACCTTGCAACATCAGGTGACCATGGAAACTCTCCATGTGCTCCTCTGACCATACATCAAGTGGAGGAGGATTATAAGGTGTAACATAAGGGTAGAGCTTTTCAAATATCTAGTGACTAGTTTTTGATACATTACCTATAGCGTCAATGAAATTAATAAAGGATTATTATTATCCAATGGATACTTATAATACATATATTTTTATAGTGACTAATTCAGTTATAGAGATTATGATGAGATATTGAGAATATTGAATTTTAAAAAAATATAATAACAGATAATTTCGATGAAAATGCCTTTTAAAACACAGTTTTCATGGACATATCGATAATTTATTCGAGTTCATTCCAATGAAATACATAGGACTTGGGAAATAGAATAATTACAGATCGGGTCACATCACATTTTCTATCTATCTCTTACTCTTTTAATTTTATGATTTACTTTTGACAAGTGTATTGTTATACTCTATTTATCTATACACTATCCCCTATATTGAAACTAGAGTGTTCTTGAATGATTCTCTAAAACTCATTTATTCTAATTCCCAATAATAAATATAGAAGATGTCCTACGTTTCTTGGTAATTTTTTTCATCCCGCACAAAAATGTGGAATATGTTATGTTCCTGGAAAACATTGTCTGGTGTTGAATATAAAATATAATCCATGTTTTGGATCTATTTATCATTATAATAAACTATTTAAAAGGAGTTAACTTCCAATTGAAGAAGATTAAGTCTCATCCTTTGACCAAACACCGTATTTATTTCTTATATATGTTTTGTTAGATTTGTTTTACAATACATTAAATCTTAAATCGTATATGTTCTTAAAATATGAAACAAAAATTTTCTTTGATATTTAGTCCGGAATTTTTTATTATATATAGTGTTCTATTAGGTAATTTAGTCTCAAAAAGTTAAATTGATTTCAATGATTATGTTAACTGAGCACTAATCCCACTTCAGAGAAATTATTTAAAAGATCAAATTTAACTAATTCTATTTTTTTACTACAGTGAAATTTTTATAAACCTGGGAGATTGAGGTTTTAATATAATTTAAATATAATTTTTTATTGGGAACTCAATTCACACCCTCTTGAGTTTCTCACTCAAACCATTATTTTGTATCTAAGGTTATTTTTTTAAAAAAATTTAACTATGATTTAGTTGTATTTCAATGATCTTAAATTTATGTAATTTATAAATTTAATTATTTGTGGATAATAATAGATAAAAAATAACTTCCACTTATTTTTATATTTATTTTAATGACATTGACCATTCTCAATGTATTATTAATATGAAAATGCATATAAAGATTATGGGTTTTTGTAACACCCCTAGTTTTTGTAATTTTGTTTCAAATTAATTTATATTTTTGTTATTTTTAATTTCAAGTGATGCTAAAAATAGTTCTTTATATATACACATATTAAATCTCTAATTCAAAAAATGTTTTCACATTCAATACTTACTTGGAATACATTACATGCAACACCGATTTGCCATACGATGCATGCAACATTGAGTTTCTATGAAACACAAACCCCCCCACACACACACAAATAATTAAATGATATAATTATAACATAAACATTAAACATAGTTATAGGAATAGTAATAACTACTTTAAAAATATTTTTTTACAATTGTTTTATATAAATAAAACATATTGATAATGACTGCTAAGATTTTTTCAGAAAATACCTTCTATGTAAAAAAATATTGTTTTCTTGAATGAACTAAATTTTATTATAAATTTATTTTAAAAAAAATTATAAATTTAATTTGATAATATAAATTTCAATTTTTAATTCATAATTTTGAAATTATCCTAGGTTGAATTTCTGGGATTTTTCAGAGAAACATAATTTTTTATGAATAGTGAAAATACAACTTTAAAGTTAAAAACTACCTTTTTGTATAATTAATGATTAATGATAAATGATATTATAAATATTTTTTAAGGTAAAATTAAATAAATACTACGTATATTAATACAATTTAACTCATTCTAATCAATTTTACTTTGAAACAGAATATAAAATCTTAACAAACTTTTGAACCTTTTCCTACTTTAAAACCCTGTTATTTCATCGCGTCTGTGGGATTAACACTAATATTAATTTTACCACTTATGTGAATTGAATTAAAAAAATCTGAGAGAAAACATTTTATTAAGTATAATATTTAGATTATATAAAGGGAATGTAAATTTTTGAACAAAATGATTAGTAAAAGTGATTAATATTAATCACAGCAGTTAAGGACAAATTAAGCATAATTAGGGACTAAACCGTAAAATTAAGGGCCCAAATTACCAAATAACTTATCAAAACCCAATTAGATATCCATATTTCTTAAATAAACCTAACATTTGTTTTGGTTTTTTTGAATTTTTTTAGGTATGAACATGTGCACACCTAACTTGTTTCCAAAACATCCATGCAACTCCTTTTCCTTGCCTATAAAAGGCCACAACCTTTACCAATTTCTAAAACCTTTAAAACCTTTTATTTTTTGGAAAATATATGCCCAAATAGCCTCCCAAAAATCATCCCTTCAACCTTGAATCATCCCTTAGGGAAGAAGGCCTCTCAAGGAAGCCTTCTGGAACAAACCAAGAGCAGTTACCTGATTTAGAGGTAACCTCTTATCTCATGCTCCTTCCATTTATTTTCCGTCAACACTCTTACACTATATGTATTAAATTATTGTTTGAAATAACAAATATCATACATAAAATAGGATGTTGTTAATAAAAGGTTCTGACCTACACTTAAAAAAAATTTCTATCTAATGGATGTTGAACATTTGTTTCTATGTATGATGAACTACTTCCTCGTGAAACGATGATTGTTCATTTCTCTTTTACCACCAATAATTGTGTCCATTATGATGGAAAATATGTTTATATATGTCATATATTATATATAATATGTATTTATTATTCTTTATTACTTTTTACAACACTTATCTCTTCACTTTACTTTTGGTGTTAATATGACAATCTCGTTTGAGGAAGTGTGCACTACTGCCCCCTCAATGCGATGTGATTCATTCACACACCACATGAAATGTATTAGGGATGGGTTTAATGAAATTATATGATATATATGATATATTAATTATAATGTATATATATATATAAATATATATATATTTCATTTCCAAACTTTCTTCCAATACAACAATAAATATAGAAACATCGCTTATGTGTATGTATGACTTACCGTCTCCATAAATTGTGTATTCCATTTAATAATCCTATATTCTACTGATTACTATAAAAACCCATTATTTATATTAATTATATTTATATAGAGTTTTACATTCTATAATCATGATATAAGTATAAGGACTAAAGATGTAACAAATATAGACACCTATGAAGAATAAAGCGAATTTTACCCGAAGCGAAACATTAACATAGGATAGTTAAAAAGAAGGTAATATAAGTTCATAATAAAACCGTATATGGTATTATGTAGTTTAATATTATTATTTAAAAAAACTATAATAAACTTAAATTTTAATATACAGGAAGTTTGTGCGAGTACTGAGGGAGTGAGGAAACAAGGTAAGGGGATTTAATCTAACATTTAATTTCCGTGAGATGTATGTTATGTTCTCCACTCATTAATTTTGTATGGTGCATGTAATGACCATAATTATCTTATATATATCTTATAATTAAATACATGTGTCTTCAAATGTCCATTTTATTATCCTTCTTTCATGGGGTTTAACTTTCAAAAGTTACGAGATTGATAAAATGTTTTATCTCATGTTTTCTTTATTGAGACTCATGTTTTGTTATGATCCTAAACTATTTTTTGAGGTTCATATCCTTCCATTTTCCATGAAATATAATGAAAAAAATCATTATATTATATGGTTCATGTAATTTAATTCCATTACATGTATAGAAGGAACCAATGATACCATATTATAAGAGTTTATTGAGACAATCTCATTTCTTTTTTAGCATGTTTATTATTATACATCTTTTAATGAAATATTATGATCCATATCTATAGAATATTCATGAGTTTCCATTTCCTCTGTTATTTCATGGTATAATCCTGTATCGGTACCATATTATACTATTTGGTGCCTAATATTTTTAAGAAAGTGTTTTTAGGAAAGCTTGACTTTACCCTTGCTTCGGTCAGAAATCTATGTTTTCAAAAAATAGTTTCCAAGAATATAATACCATTATTCTATAAGATTTATAAAAAACTTTTACCCTTTTCATGTTTTCCCAATATTTTAAAAGAAATATTCTTGTCTCTTTCTAAATAAGGCACTTTTCTAACCATTTTTACTATGAAAAAGGAATGTCCTTTTGACCTCATACGACGTGTATAAATTTACATTCCGTAATATGTTCATATATACCTTTTCATTTTTAAAAGGATTAATTTTTAATAATATGTTTTTAATAATTATTTTCAAATAAAATGTTTTTTAAAATGTTTTCAAATTTATTTTATATTTTTTCAAGAAAATGGGTTCCAAATGTTATCATGATTCTTTTATTTGTTTTCAAGAAAAATGTTTTTCAAAATGTTTGGAAGCTTATTTTATAATTTTTCAAGTACAATGATATTCAAAACGTTTTCAAGATCTCTTTATAAGTTTCAATGTATTTTTGAAGAAAAATGTTTGGATGATTATTTTATATGTTTTCAAGGAAAAATGTTTTCAAAATGATTTCATGCCTTCTTTATATCTTTTCAAGATATTTTATAAAAAAATATTTCTAAATGGTTTTATGTATTAAAAAGAATTTTTCAAATAGTAAAAGATATTTTCATTAAGAATTTTTTTTTAAATATGTTTTGAAATTATTTTCCATCTAAGATGACATCTTTTGATGTTACTCATGACTTTCTAGGAAATTATTTAAAGGTTTCATTCATATCCTTTCTATTAATGGGGTTTTCTTAAATTCATGGTCTTTATGAAACCAGTTTCTCTTCCATTGGTTATATGTTTATAAAATTAATTTATTTTATGAGGGTTACATGTTAATTAATCCTGATTCATTTTAAAGGTTATTATTTTATGAAATAGTTATAAAACCTATATCTTTTATATATGTTATTTTGTGATGAATTATTAATGATACCCATTTTATTTCATGGGTTATGATTTGATATTTATAAAACATAGGTCTTTTATGGTTTATGATATGATGAATATTTTATTATGTTATGGAATATGTATGAATGATTTTATTATGATATTGGTGGGACCTATATCTCACTACAATGAATTGGGTATTGATAAATGTTTTATGAGATCAAAGGGTACACAGGAGGAAATTCCAAGACCAAAATTAGATGGAAAAGGGGAGGAAATCCCAATCATGAAACAAGAGGGAACATGGGAGAACATCCTAGTCCAGAAATAGGAGGGTACATGGGTGGAAATCCTATTCCCCAAATTATAGGAAACAAGGGAGAACAAACCAATCCTGAAAAAGAGGGTATATAGGAGGACATCGTAAGCCGCAAAATAAGAGGGAATAGGGGAGCAGATCTTAATCTTGAAATAAGAGGGATCATGGGATAACATCCCAATCCCGAAACAATAGGGTACACATAAGGATATCCCCAGACCAAAACCAGAGGGAATAAGGGAGAACATCACAATTCTTAAATAAGATGGTACACGAGAAGAAATATCAAGCCCACAATAAGATGGCACACAAGAGGACATCCCAATACCAAAGCATGAGGGTACATGAGAGGGAATCCCAAGCCTGATGTAGGTACACAGGTGATTAACATAAGCCTAACATGTTATAATGTTCTTAGTAGGTCACCTAGACATAGGGTCTTTATTTATTTTTTCCATAATCCTATGTTTTATTCATATGTTATGCTCACATAGATTATGGTCATTATTTAATTATGATTAATGTATTCTAAATTTCCAATCTTTGTTTTGATCTCTGATATAAAGGGTATGAACTTAAAATGTTATGCTCAAGTTCCATACCCTTTTTCATGTTATGCTTACACATTTTCTTTATTTACCCTTACTAAGAATCTGTGCTCACCCCGTTCTTATGTTTCTTATACCCGTGTTATGAAGAATGGCTTTAGGTAGAAGCACTAATGGTGTAGATCTCTATGGGAGATGCCGAAGATCTATCACCAGGATAGAAGATTTTGTTTCCATGTTTCCAATGACACTAAAATATTACGGTCCATAGGAACATATTTTTGAAATGTAATAAATATTAATCTAAAATGAATTAATATCCATGTATGTTAATCTCGGGTCACTATATTTGATATTTTCACAGTAATTGAAGATAAATATGAGAAACATCAAACTGAAAGGGTTACATGGAGTGATACAAGTAAAGAAAGATTATTAGAATCTCTATAAATATCTGAATTATTTATAATTTTCTTAGGGTGAAGATGGATTTAATAGAATATCAACATGTTCTATTGTATTTTTAATTTAGGATACACTAGATATTTCTCATGAAGAACCACCTAAGGTCAAATAAATGTTCATAAACACCTACACTATTAAATTTGATACATTTAAATGAATCACAATGAATCTATATCTGATATATATCTCTAGTTTAATGATATAGTAAATGAATTTCATATAGTAATAAATAAAATCACTAAAAAAGATCAAGTTATGTGACTTTTCAGAAGAATACTAGAAGGATGAAGGGGAACATCTACATGAATAAGAGAATCGTGTGACATTAATACACTTCTAGTAAAGGAACTTATCCGAATGTTAGTGATAAATGAAGAAGATTCAATAGTGAACAGGAAAGAAGTGTATGAATAAAAAAAGAGTCTGTAGTATACAAACCAAATTCTTCAGAACAGAAAGGGAACATTAAAGATGACAAATCAAACAATGAAGTGTCACCAGATGAAAATGATGATGAAATATCCCGCTTTTCCATAAGATTCATGAAATTATACAAAATGAGTAAGTTATTTAGGAAACCTAGTTATATATAATGTATGAAAATAGACGTTACTGTAGAGAATAATGGAAAAATGATGATATTAAAAATGAGATAGTCTACTATGAATGCAATAAAAAATGACATATCATATCAAACTATCCAAAGACAATGTATAAGAAAAATTATGAGGAAAATAATGAGAGGTATATAAAATATATGAATGAAACATGGAGTGATTCATAATTTAGATCAAGTTATTCAGAATCAATCATAGATAATGAGCATGATAAATCCAATATGCATTTTAAGAAAAACACTCTAGTGGTACTAAATATTTTTCCTAAATCTCCTTCTCCCATTTCATACATTTATGAGACTAAAAACAGTTAGGAAAACATGTCTAGTGAAGATAATTTGGAATACTACAGTATGTTGGAAGACAACATTATTGATATTAATGATTGGTATAAAATTTCAATAAATAATCACAATCTATCTAATCATTTTAAAACACTTATTAACATATAAAAGGGAAAAATGTTCAACTAATAAAAGATAATACAAAATTGATGTTATTTGATGAAAATTTAAATAATCATTTGGAATAATTTAAAAAATGGGTGAAAAACTTCACCCAGATTCTTGGAAGAAAACATCACCTAAATATACTACTGAAATAGGCAATCATCCTAGTGATAGAGGGATTGGTAAAAATAAATTTATTCCTTTATCTCATTTTTCTAATTGTGCTAAAAATTATTATTCATCAGGAATAAAAAATTTATTTGTCTCTAAAAGTCTCAAATATACTTATACGAAACCAATGAAATGGTTTTGGGTTATTAAATCTTTGATTATTAATATTTCATGAAAAAATATAATTTCAGTACCAATGTCATTTTTTGTCTAAATTGATTTTGTAGGAATCCTACTTTGAGAGTTGAAGTAAATACCTATGGTATTTTGACAGTGGCTCTTCTAGACATATTATTAGGGACTATTCATGTTTTAAGAACTTAATCAAGTTTGATGGTGGACATATAACCTCTAGGGATAATTCCAAAGTTAAAATTATTAGATTTGGTGGAATATTTAACATTAAAAATATTTAAATTTCTACAGTTTTAATTTAAAATTGATTAAAATATGTTCTACATAGAATTTCATAGTCTTGTGATCATTTTTTTCTTATTAAATTTGGAAATAATGCCTATATTTATTTTGATTCATTTAGTCATTTAGTTTTTACTACATTAAGAAATAATAATGTTTATGTTTTTAATTTTGATTCATTTATTTCTCAAAATATTTCATATCTATGATCCTTTTATAAAGATTATAAGAATTGACATACGAGACTAGGAAATTTCTATATTCATTCACATAGAAAGCTATCAAGGTAAAGTTTAGTAAAAGATCTACCCAAACTATAAATCCCAGATGATAAAGTTGGTAACCCATATCGAAAATTGAAACAAAAAAAATCTCTTTTAAATAGGTGAAAGACATTTCAACATCTCATCCCTTTGAGTTAGTTCACATGAAATATCATGGTCCTTCTAGATCCTCTAGAATAACCGAGATGAACTATTTTTAGATTCTAATAGATGTATTTTCTAGATATACTTGTGTATTCTTTGTAGCTCACAAAAGTGAAGCTTAATCTGATTGGACTAAGTATTATAAATCAGTCGAAAATCTCAATGGACATAAAATTAAGCCTTTAATAATTGATCATGTTAATGAGTTTGAAAATAATGTTTTAGAATTATTGTACTCGTATAATTTCTATAATCATAACATTTATACTCCTCCGACCCCACAATAGAATAGTGTAGTATAAATGAGGAATAAAACCCTTGAATAAATTTCATGGACCATGCTAAATGAATATGATTTACCTATTTATTTTTTGACCAGGGCTCTGAATATAGCTTGTTATATAACAAATAGAGTATTAATTAGACCTATCTTAAAAATAACACCATATGGATTATGGAATGGAAAAAACTTAAGGTTAATTACTTTAGAGTTTCTAGATGCAATGTTATTATTATTAAAACAAAGGATGATATTGGAAAATTTACTTCCAAGAGTGATAAAGATATTTTCCTTAGGTATTATACAACCAGTAAATCAAATAAATTTTTTAATAAAAGGAAAAATAATGTGGAATATTATGTACATGTAAAACCTGAGGAACATCACCCACATGATCCTCAACACCCCTTATAAAACATTGAAGATGATCTATCAAATATGAATATAAATTCTGAACCTTCTGATGATTATCTGAAACAAGTATAAAAATATTCTATTTATGAAGAGAATCCTGATCCTGAACCTATAAATGATGATGGGATATCCAACCATAATTTTCCTAGAAGAATTAGGATACATAAATATCATCAATTAAATGTTATAGTTGGATACAAAAATAGAGGAACAAAAACTAGTGGTTCTCTATAAATCGTATTGAACATCATGGTTTCCTATCACAAATTCATCCAATGAAAACCAATTAAGAAATTAATGATGAATTATCAGTAATGGAAATGAAATATGAAATTAATCAATTTGAAAGAAATAAATTCATGGAACAACTATACAAAAAAGACTACCTAACTATTGGAACTAAATTAGTGTGTATAAATAGATTTGATGAGTTAGACACTATAGTTAGAAAAAAATATAGATTGTTTGCACAAGGATATATTCTAGAAGAAGGTATTGAATTTGAGGAAACCTTTGTACTGGTTCCTAGACTTGAATCCATTAGAATATTTCTTTCCTATGCAACACATTTCGATTTAAATCAAATAGATTTCAAGAGTTAATTATTAAATGGTTATATTTTTTAGGATTCTTTTGTGGAAGAACCACATGGATTTCAAAATCATCATGTTCCAAGTCATGTTTTTAAATTAACTGAAGATTTATATTATTTGAAACAAGCTTATAGATCTTGTAATTATAGGATCATCTCTTTTATAATTTAAAAAGATTTTTATGAAGGAATAGATGAACCTAATTTATTTATAAAAATAATTTCTAAAGAGATTTTGGTTATGAAAATTAATATTTATGATATAATTTTTTGATCTTGTATAAATTCGTTGTGTACAAAATTTTCAAAAATGATACAAAGTTAATATGAAATAAGTTTAATGGGTTAATTGAAATTATTTTTTAGTATCCAAATTTGTTAAAATAAATATGGGATCAATTTAAATCAATTTCATTCTGCCAAATATATTTTAAAACATTTTGGAATGGATCCCACTAAATGTACTGATACTCTAATAGGTACAACCAATATGCTGGTTCTTGATAAAAATGAAAAACTCAAGGGCAAATCCAATTAAATAGGGGAGATTGGAAGCTTGATATATGTAAATTATAACCAACCATATATTATGTTTATTGTGGTTATGAGTACTCATTTTTATAAAATTTTAAAGGAATCAAATATATTATCTCTAAAAATAAATTTTATTCACCTTGAGAATAAAACATAGAATTGTTTTATTCAAGTGCACAAGAATATAATTTTTCCAGTTATTTAGATTTAAATTCTGGATGTTGTAAGTTAAATAGAAAAATAAATTATTGAACATGTCACTTTTTTAGAAAATATCTTATTATCACATTATAATATGAAGTAGAACTCTTTGGAATTGTCCAATGATGAAGCTGAATAAATAGTTGTAGGCAGTTATTGTGAACAAATTCCATTGATGAAACAAAATTTTTTAGTAGATCCTTCTGAGATAATATATTCTTGGGACTATTATGGACATATTATATGATAAAACACTCACCCATCAGGTAGTGTCGTCATATCTTTGAAGTGAATCCTACCACTACTAACTCAAATTCATGGGTTGCATAGTTCTTCTTATGTGGTCTCAATGAGTGTGAACCATAGTAAATCACTACTTTGCCCTATATCAAGACACAACCAAGCCTGATTCTTGATGACTCACAGAACACATACCTCTTCTTTAAATCTCAATATGGCAGTGCTCTTCAATATCTTCCTCGACTACTGAATACTCTCCTAGAACTTCTCAGTCCACACGAAAGGATATACCTTTAATTTCAAATCTTTCAAGGATAATTCCACTCTATAAAATTTAGGTACAAACCTTTGATAGTACCCATACAAAACAAGGAAACTATGTACCTCAATAACACTCTTGGGTGGCTCCCAAGAAAGCACCACCTCAATCTTCACTGGATCCATAGTAACTCCTACGTCTGAAATGATGTGCCTAAGAAAATGGTCCTACCGAATCCATAAATAACACTTTGATAGATTCTCCTAAAGATGGTGTTCTCAGAGTGTCTCTTGTACCATCCTCAAGTGTATTGTGTTCTCCTCTTCAGATGCTGAGTACACTAGGATGTCATTAAGGAAGACCACCACGAACTGCTCTATGTAATGATGAAAGATCCAATTCATGAGTCTCATACACTGCTAAAAAATTAGTCATACCAAAAAATATCACCATGTAATCATAATTATCGTAACAAAATCTAATGGCCAACTTTATTAAATCCCCATCTCGTAATCATAGCTGGTGATAGCCAGATCTGAGGTCAATATTGGATAACCACTACGCCCCTTTTAATTGATTGAAGAGGTCATCAATCCTTGGAAGTGGATACTTATTATTCATGGTCACCTAGTTTAGGAACCAAAATTCCACATATATCCTCAATATCCCATCTACCTTCTTGGTAAACAAAACTAGGGCTCACTAGGGTGAAACATTGGGTTTCATGAAGCTCTTCATCTATAAGTCCTCTAATTGTACCCTCATCTCACGAAGCTCTATGTGAGTCATCTGATATGAAGGTGTAGATATCAGTGTTGTACTAGGGTTTAGATCAATTCATAAGTCTACCTACATATGGGGAGGTTATCCTAGAACGTCCTCAGGAAAGATGTCCTCATACTCCTCCACCACTTTTGGAAATTGAGGACACAGATCATCCACTACACTAAGGGTGAGGATATTCAGTTGATGAGTAATAGGATGCACCCACATATGTGTGAGTCGATCCTTTATTTCATGATTTACCTTTTCACGAAAAAAGTAAAACCTGGTCACATCACTATGGATACAGAACATTCTATGCCTAATATTGTCAATTTGAACATGAATTGTGGATAAATAGACCATACTGAGAATTACATCGTAATGCCTCGACGCCACTAACAAGAGATCCCAACCAAAACTCTCACCTACAAGAGTAAGTTTAAACTATCATCAACATTTTGTGATCATATAATATCTTCCCATAGAAGTCTCTAAGCATAAGGGTCAAGTCAATGGTTCAACCAGAATCTCTGAGTCTTGAAAAATGTTTTTCAAAAAAAAATTTACTGAAACTTGTGTCTATAAAAACTATAGATAAGGTGAAAAAGACACATATCGTACCTCTAATCATACGTGGGTCCTTAGGTTCATAATCCTCAATCGCCTGTAGTTATCCTTAGTCATATCCACCAACTCCCTAAGCCTTTCGTGGATCACTTAGGGGTGGTGGTGGTAAAAGCTTGAACCTCCAACCTCCTCTAACCACCCTGTCTGATCCTCTACCACATCCATCACCCTGCTCCTGCCTCCGCCTCTATCTCTGTGGGCCCTCAACCATCTCTTGACCAGTCATACGATGGGTTGGGAAATATCATGTTAGATCAACCCGACCGCCGCATGAGTAACACACCCAATCCCTCAGTTGACTGAAGCTTACCTAGGATCCCTACACCACTGATCAGATGTCCTAGGTTCATCTCACGAAGCACCTATCCCAATTGGGTCCCAGTGACTATCTTTAGCTACCTGCTACTAATGTCTCAGCTACTCGATGTTTGCTGATAGCTCCTACTATCGATTCCTTCCCCACTAGAAATATCTCCACTAGAAGGGCTAGCTCAAGTACCCCATCATAAGTTATAATGTTAATGGATATCATGGATTCCCTGATCTCCCGGTGTAATCCCTACTCGAATGTATGATACATGAAGAACGGGTCTTGTACCATATATGTGGAGTAGGAAAAAAGATCAATAAATTTCATCGAATACTCTGTCACAGTCTGATTTCCCTACCGCAGATGAAGAAGATATTATATGCACAATGACCATAAAGTGTCCATAAAGAACTCCTCTCTAATGAGACGCTTGATTTATTCTCAAGTGTGAGTTGTCTCATCGTGTGTCTGGGTCACTAATCTCTTTCATCACCTTGAAGTCCCCAGAAAAACACTTATGGTAAGACTATTATATGGTCAGAAAGCATCCTCACAAGGTGGAAGGCATGGGTAAATACCCCCATCCAATCCTCAATTTCTTGGAAGTCTAGATCACATAGAAACCTAAGAGTTCAATGCTTCTAAAACTCATGTAATTAGCTTATTCTACATGTATCCTCAGCTGGTAGTGTTGGAATTAGCTGCCGCTTGATGGGTGGTGGTATAACTGGTAAACCACTCAAAGGTGATATTTTCAGTATAGGACCCTATACCAATGCCTTATTTCTAGGTTGGTCATCCCCATGATCATGAAATGGAATCCTAGATGGAAATTTGCATGGAGAAATCTTGTAATAAAACAAGATATTCCATGGTCAATAGAGTATATCTGGAGATATGACACAATAAAGATATAGAAGACACAACCCATTCTTATATGATGCATATACCATTATTTTCCCCTCAACCAGTGTCTTTATGTACCAAGTAAAAAATTAGGTGCCCATAGTCCTAGTGTATAGATACACCAGTCTCCGTACCAACACTTGATTCTCTAGCCTGCAATTCAAAATTGAAACACTTAACATTATTTCTCCAAAACAACCTCACAGACACCCAATCCTAAAGTAGAATTTACCTCCTCTAATACCACTCAATCATGAAATTTCCAATATGGGCCCATTACATGACTACCCTAAGCCTACCTCCAATAGTCCAGGGCCTTGTGACTAGCACCGAGTAGACATATACCAAAAAAGGGATGCATTTGACTAAGTACCTGTACGCACAGGGAAATATCCAAACCACAAAAATGAAAATGTAAAATCACTAAGTAAAAAATGAATTCAAACCATTATATCCCACAACTAGAGTATAATAGTGAAATTATTGTAATGAAAATAGTTAAAAAAAACCCCACCAAAAGAGAAGATTCTACATCAACAAGTCTAACCTATAAAGTAATATGTACTAGTACTGTCATTAGAAAAGCTATCAAAACACACCTTGGCATGTCTGGTCACACAAGGCACCTCCTGGTCTTGGTATTCCTAGAACTCTATCAAAATGTTTATCATCTGTACAAGACTTGACACATGCAGGCAAAGACTATGTAGGGATGAGTAAAACAATACCCAGTAGGACACACCAAAACCAAAAAGAAAATCCAAAAAGGAAATACGATGAAGGAATACCACAAATAAAATACCATAAAGGAATACAACTAAGGAATACCACTAATGAATACCACAACGGAATACCATAAAATAATTACCATGAAGGAATACCAAAACGGAAATACCATGAAAGAATACCACCAATGAATAACATAAAGGAATACCACAAAGGAAATTCCATGAAGAAATATCACCAAGGAATACCACAACGGAATACCATAATGTAATTCATAGTCATATCCACATAGATATATGTCTATATCAAATATGAAGAACATCTAGGTATACTCAATCCAGTAAGACAAACCGTCTTAACAAGATACTTAGTCTCTATAAGACATACAGTATCCATAATATACACAATCTCTATAAGACACATATTCTTTATAAGACACAAAATATTCATAAGCCACATAGTCTCATTACGACACACAGTCACTATAAGACACACAGTCTCTACGTTAAAGTATTCTATAGAAATTTTTTCTCAAATCACACTCAATCTGGGAGAACTCGCCCTTCAATTCATTAGTTCGTATGAACACTCCAACAAAAACAAACATAGGAAATATTGAAATGACCATTTCATCATAAGGGTAAAAATGCCATAGATGGCTCGTCAAAAGGACATCTGGTTTGAAATTTATGGCCTTTTAAAAATTTAAGAATGGGGTTCATTGGGCCATGGACTGACCAGGTGGTCGGTCCACTGATCATGGTAGTCGACCGTCATGGTCAACCCCCAAGTTCAGCCACCCCCACAGTCGACTTTGTCACATCAATCGACCATACCACCGGATTTCATAGTCGCACGGTAGCTCGATCGACCACAACTCACAGTTGAACACCATGGTCGACCATGGCCTGGTCCAGCTGCCCTGGACCCAATCCGATCCACGGGTTCTGACCCTACCCACCAGGATTAACCCAATCCACTAGGCTCATCCCACTTCGTCTGGGCCCGACCCACCCCCGCTATCCTGACCTATCACACAGGCCCGACCTACTCGCCCAACTCGATCCACTTATCAGGTTGGTCTGGCTCACATGGTCGCTTGGGATGTCCTCTGTCGGTCCACACGGCCACCACACCACGTCCATTGGTCTCCGACCGCATTTCGTAGTATCTGCATCCCACACGGTGCCGGATTCATTGCAACGCCATCCACCACTGGTGCCCTTCCTTATATAGTCTATGATTCTTCCTTCAGTGCTCCAATCTCTGAAATGAAAACACATTTATGATTCTAGGGTCCTATCTACACTGATCCAGACTTTGTTTTATCTTGCATCCAATCTGGGGGTTTGGTCACATTCAGAGCCTCCCGAAAAGTCAAGCTGTGATCATGAGGATCCAATAGCAAAGAACGAAAATAATGGGAGAGATAGAGAACAATAATTCCCAAAGAAAAAACCATGGCCTTTGTTCCTTTCAGCCTCAGATCTTTCTCATTATAAGTTCAAAGAAAGAAGATAAACTAATCTCCTGATAATCCCACAACAATAACTCATCCCGCAACAATGATCTAACCATGGATCAATCTATTTTTGGATTGAACCAAGTTCATCATGGAAATAAATAATGGGGAAAATAAATCATAAATCAAATTCCCTACCTAGGTTATGGATAATTCGCTATCAAGGATTGATTTCTATTGTCGATCTATCAAGAACAATCTCCAATCCTAGTGTTTTTAATTTATACTGAGAGAATTCTCTTAGGATTCTCTCTAGAGCCTCTAGAAAATTTACAGGGTCATGAGCCTAACCTTCAGTCCCTACATAGATCTTAATTTTAAAGAAAAAGAATTGCTATGTCGATGTAACATTAAAATAAAATAAACTCATAGTTTATTTTATTTATTTAAATGTCCAGAAACTATTTTTTCACAACCGACTTACACTGGACAATGTTATTCCTTGCCTAGGGAAAACACCACATTATAAAGTCAATGGTGGTCTTAGATTTCTAATCAGATTCACCGTTTAAAATTTATTAGTATTTTAAAATAAAATAATTTTATTTAATTGTTTTATTTATGGTGACGTCCTTGGTGCGTTTTTCTTCAGATGACCCGTGCTAACCAAAGTTAGGTCGCACCTAAGGTAATGCCACCATTATGGGATCAACGGTGCCCTCATATTTTTTATGTAAGAATCCATTTAAAAACATAACATTTTTCAATGAATTTTTCTGGGCACACTGGGCCTCAGAATCACACACCATCTTAGTGTCTGGTCTCATAATTTTCCCAAATAATTTCAAAAAATAAAATCAGGAAAATAAAATTCATTACACTAATAATCCACTCTAAGACACTACATTCAATATACAATTCACCTCATAAATCCCATATGGTTTATAGTGTTGAATGGATGGTAAAAAACATTAACATTCCCATAATGACCCCTTTCAAACTTTGAGAACATTATGATTTTGTCGATGAACAGAGCCATGAACAATAAAGGAACTCATAGAACAAATTGTTTCTGATTCCCATTAAAATATTTTGGGTTTTTTATAATTAATATCATAACCATGATCCTAGAGTACCCATAGAAAACCCTAAATGTAGCTTTTGAGATACACTCCACCTTCACACTCATCTGGTGATACTCCAAACCATAGAACAATATTTGAAAACAATATATATATACATTAAAATGATCTAACAAATCATATATCATTAAGAATGGATTACTATTCTTGAACGTTTCTTGATTCAACCACTAGTATCATATACATAACCTTACACCACCACCTCCTTTTTGGTGAATTCCCCCAGAGCACCCTACGATGACCTAATGGGATGGATGAAACCATTCTTCATCAAATAATCAATTTGAATTATAAATTAAAATGCCATGGAGGATTACATCTATTAAAGATCCATTTAAATTAGATAAGCATGAAATTATAACTCTATATAAAACTTAATATTATATCTAGAGGTAGCATCATTAACTATTCAGGAAGTATGTTTAAAAACTCCCTAGGAACTCTAGGAAAAACCATCTCATAAACCTCAACCAAGAACAATATAATCTCTAATATTATAGAAAAACTATCCCTATATTCATATAACCCATCTTATATTCCTTCTCACCAATGAATTCTATGTACTAGCCTTTTATTTTGTTAGAAAAACTATTGGACTACTTATTTTGTTCCAACATATCCCAAGTACTCTATGTTATTATGATCTCAAAAACCCTTCATAATGTTCTAATGATTTTAGTTTTTTATGTATGTTCATATATATTTATCTCTATTTTTAAAGTGTTTCAGTTGTTAAAATTATTTAATCTGTAATTCTAGACACTTTGGTAGATATTTTTCTAATCCCTGAAATTTTTTCTATTGGCGTCATTTAGTAATCTGCAAAAATTGCTACATGATCATTCACATATGAAAATTTATTATTTGAAGGATTATATTATATCATTCAATCAGTCATGTTCAAAATATTATATATAGATCAATTGATTACAAGGAGTAATTGGATATTCTAATTGGATACGTGGTGAATCAGCTATTTGGTTCAATTCAACTATGTCAGTTTTGGCACATGGGTAAAAATCCTATATTCATTAATTTGGATTTGTAAATTCAACTACATGTAAAAATTGACTCCCTAAATAAAAATAATTTATATGAATAAGGACTATGTGAATTTGGAAACCTTGGTAATTTGGCTACATGAATTAAAATCTAAAACTTATCTATGTGATGATCTATAATTGGCTACGTTGTGCTGCAATTTTATTTATTTACATTGAAGAACTTTTGTGATATTTTAATGATTGAATGAAATATTTAAATGTTGTATTAACCTTTTATGGTAATAAAATTAGAATAATATGTAATTAAAGAGAATTTAAACAAGTACAATGGATTATTTATTTGTCCTTATTGTTGTTGAGAAATTTCTAAGAAAAGGACATGCCTTTGATCCTAGTTTTTATGAATTGTGTGTTGTGCAATTAAAAGAGTTTTATTTTCATGTATATTAAGAATATATCACATGTGTGAAAAGTGATATATAGAGAAGAATGATTTCACCATATATAATAAAAGTTTTCTCTCTCAAAGATCATACATACTGCAATGTTTTTACTCAAAAAGATGAATAAGATTGTTATTTGTAGCTATTAATTATCTATCAAAATTTTTTCATTGAAATAAACTCCCCGAGCTACATTATTTTCTGATCATCTCTCATATATGTTTCTTCCTTCTAGTAGTTTTATCTTACAACTATGTGATCAAACCATACACTATTTGTTTACTATCATTTTGATTGTAAAGGTTCCTAGTAAAAGTCCATAAAGGTTTTTATTTGTAAATCCTTGTTATATCCTAGTTAAAATGTCCTTTTATATTGTAACAATATTTTAATAATTTCACTTAGTCATGAAATGCTAATAAAAAGGACTATAGGTCCCTGTAAAAGAGACTTCACTAGTGAAAATCACCAAAATCATGGAGAATAGGGTTTGGGGTGTGGAATATGGGACTTAAATTTCCAAAAACAATATAAATCTCTATGTGAGTTTCTTTTATTTTATAGGTTTTATTTATTCTACTTATTATATTGAAGAAAATATTGGAAGTTAGTTTTATTTAAGAGACAGTGGTTTTCTAAGAAAATATATTTTCCATGAACCCAATTAACCCCCTCTTGAGCCATTTTTAAACCTTCTAGAACGATAATTGATATCACAGGAATTGAATTTTTAATTCTAATTTGTTAAAGGTCAAATTATAAGTATAATTTTTTAAATCTCTATAATTAATGATAACAATGAATGGATGTCAATAATTAGAGATAGAAACTTTAATGGTCATAATTATGGCTACTGTAAAGAGAAAATGATTATTCATCTAACGATCCTTGGTATAAATATATAAATCAAAGCCATTAATACTTATGTAATTCTAAAGACACAACAAAAAACAAGAGATGGTAATACAAAATCTTATTATGTTTTAAATTATAATGATATGAATGTTAAGTTTTTAGGACTATTTTAAGATGATACTAACAATGTTTCTCAATGAAAAACATTCCATGTAATGGGAACTTATATCGTAGTTTTATATAATTTCATATCAAATATAATATCCCTTAGATATAATACTACTAAGTTGAAATTTGATACATTTATATTGATGGAAGGTGAGGTAATAACTCAATTAAATAGAAGGATTACAAAAATTTTAAATGGTGTTTATTCCCTGGGATCATTAGTTGTAAAACCAAATCAAGCATTGCAAATTTTCTGAATATGACCACTAATATGTAGGGGAATTTTGGATTAAATCAGATATTCTACAAAGGTTAATTATTTTCATATAAAAAACGTTATAGGAAATCTAATGATATATGAGGTAGTGATGGAAACTAAATCCATTGAGTGTATATTATTTAAAAAAAGAATGTTACTCTGAATGTATCAACATCAAAATATTCTAAAAAGTGAAAGAAAATAAAAAAAATAGTTTCATAAAATGAATAGTCTTAAAATAATTCTACTTTAAATAGTGATATTTTAAACTTTTCAAGGATATTTATAAAGTTAAACAATAATAGAAAATGTTTTAGAAAACCCTGGAACAAGCATAATAAGTTTGAAAAAAATTATATAGAGGTGAGATTCAATGAATAGAGGAATCTTGGAAACATCAAACCATATTTTACATAGCTATAAGATAACAAAAATTTAGACAACATTTACTTCAAGAAAGTTAGATATAAGAATAAATCTAAGAAATCCAGGAAGGAGAAATGGAGTGATTTAAAGGATTCCAGTGGTGTCACATCTTTAGAATCAAAATATAAACATTCTAATCTAAAGACCAATAAGTTCTTTATGAATCACTCTAATAAGGAATATACATACTATTACTCTAACCTTGATTCTAAATATTAAAATGAAAATTTATTATATGACGAATTACATGATTATTTTATCATACTAGAAACTAAGTATGAATATTTGAAAATGAAAAATAAAACTATTAAAAAGAGCGATATTGATATGTAATTGGAAAAGAGGACTTAATATATAAATTTCCAAATAAAGAACCAAACTATAAAATTTTTTTTCCTCTTATATTTAACATGTAAATAAGATTTAAATTTTTCAAAAATATGTTCAATATTTTAAAGTTTCATCCATTGTTTTCACTAAAGGTAAAAACTATTTAAATCAAAACCTTATAAATAATAAAACTCATAAAAATAAATTTGGAGTATGAAGAAAAGGAGAGAATCCAAAAAATTTATAAAACTATTTTATACCTATTTCTATGTACTATATCTTCTTTAAAATTACTTGTTTTCATTGTGTATAGTTAAGGAATGACTCCCGAAAATATTATTTTGAAAAACCATTAAATTTTTAGAGTTAAAAATTATTATTTTTTAAAATATTTTTAAAATATTTTTAAAAACTTACTACTAGAATTTATAGACAACACAAAATGTTTGGGTTCCAAAATTTTTGGTCACTAATATTTCAAGAACAAATAATATATGGGTACCAAAATTTTTTTTATTTGATTCATCTTTGTAGGGAAAAAGTTACAAGAGTATAAATAATAAATGGTACATATATAGTGCATGTTCAAGGAAAAATACTGGGTATATGTTTAATTTCCACTCCTTACCAAAGAATTATCGTGGTTATGTCACTTTGGGTGATAATATCAAATGAAAAAATATGGGATATGGATTAGTTGGTATTCCAAGCCCATTCATCCTCACGAAAGATATTTATATGGAAGGATTAATGTAAAATCTTATAAGTAACTTTCAACTTTTTCAAGATGGTTTTTTTGAGCTTTCAAATATTTCTTGTTCTATTTTTAAAGAAACAATTCATAAATTTAAGGCACCAAAATAGAGAATATTTATACTCTAGAACATAATTACATGAGTAATAAAATTTGAACTGTTTAAATGCAGAAAAAAATTATTCATGGAAATGGAATATAAAATTTAGCTACTTTATTATCTATTCTTTTAGAAAATTATATAAAATAAACTTTTTTTCATATTTATGTCAACTTAAATTTAATGGTAAAAAGTTATGTGATATATTCAAAATGGGTAAGAAATTCAATCCATTGTCTAAGTCTATTAAGGAGGCTTTTATTTCTATTCCTATAAAACTAATTCATATGGATATTTTTGGACCATATAGAAATAAAATCCTAATATAGATATATTATTTTATGTTTAATTTGATTATTTATCTATATTTACTTGGGTTTTATTTTTAAGACTTAAGAGTGAAGCCTAATCTATCTTTATATGTTTATAAAATTAGATTAAAAAAGGTAAAGATTCCAAAATTATTACTCCATTAAGTGATCATGGAGGATAATTTGAAAATCATGAGCTCAATTACTATTGTTCAAACATGGTATCAAACATCATTTTATGCCCTAAGGAAAAATAAGAATTTGTATTCTTCAGATTAGAAACAATACTTTGCAATAAATTGATAGAAAAATATTATATGAATATAACATATTTATTCATTTTTTAGCTAAAGTTTCAAATAAAACATTTTATTTTATAAATTGGGTTCTAATAAGATCAATATAAAAGAAAATACCCTCTGAGATATGTAAGAATATAAATCCAGAGACTGGTTAATTTAAAGTTTTTGGACCAATGGTTTTTATTATAAACACCAAGGATAATCTAGTTAAAGTTTATCCAAAGGCTGATGAATGTATCTTTATTAGGTATTATATAACATATAAGGAATATGTATTTTAATAAAAGTTTGAATATTTTTGATGAATCAACTCCTATGAAATTTGATGAGAGTGGTCCTTTTGATCAGAAAATGATTCAAATTGAAGAACTATGTGGTTCATTTGAGAATATGATACTTGAATCTATCTTTTAATGTACAACATGATGATTAATTAGAACAAGATTTTCCAAAACCAATTCCTAAATGGTCAGATACCAAGAACCAAAAAGTATATTTCCTAGAAAACCAAAAATTATTTAGAACCATCCCTTATAAATGGTTATAGGAAGAATAAATGAATGGATTTAGACTATTAGGAGTGTAATAATATTTGTATATATTTTAACCATTCTATCTCAACTAGAACTTAATACTATGTAAGAAGCCTTAGTAGATGAGAGTTGGATTAAAGCAATGCAAGATGTGTTAAACCAATTCAAGAAGAAAAAGATTTGATAATTCGTTAATAGACCCTATGACTATCCTATTATAGTAAGAAAATATAATTTTAGGAATAAATAGGATGATCATGGTGTGATCACTAAAAATAATAAAAGACTAGTAGCTAAAGGTTATAATAAAAAAGAAGGTATATGTCATGAAGAAAATTTTGTACGTATAGCTATAATAGAATCCATTAAGATTCTATTAGTTATCCATCACATATGATATCAAATAATATCATATGTATGTAAAATATAATTTTATAACTGGTTTTCTTATATAGGAAACTTATGTTTAATAACCACCAAGTTTTTAAAATCCCCATTTTCTAAATTAAATTTTTAAACAGACCTAATCACATGATGATCTTAAACAAGATCCTTGATCTTGGTATAAACATTTAAGTTATTATATTCCATAAAATGGTTTTTAGTAGGTATGGTAGATCTTATTATATTTATGAAAACATCATCTACAGATATTTTTCTAGTTCAGATATATGATGATGATGTGATTTTTTGTTAAAAAAATAAAAAATGTGTAATGAATTATCTAATATCAAGAAAAAATAATTTCAAATGGTCTTGATGGGTGAGTTAAATTATTTTCTATCTTTTCAAATTATTTAAAAAGTCTTTGGGAATGTGTTGAATCAAAGAAAATATATACTAGAATTACAGAAAAGGTTTGGACTCAAAAGTGGTAATGTATATATAGAACATTTGAGTTATAATGAATAGAATGACTTGGATGAAGTTGGAAAACTATTTTATAACAAGCTTTAAATCAGAATAATTATGATTCAACAATATTTAACTACTAGTAGACTAGAAATTATATTTTCAGTATTTCTATGTTCTTATTTTCAACTAAAACCAATGGAGTATCATTTAATATAATCTGAAATAATTTTAAAGTATTTAAAGGAGAAAATTTCAAATTATATAACATTTCAAAAAACTCTTTACTTTAATTTAACATCATATTTAGATGTTTACTTTTGTGGTTGTATACTAGATAGGAAAGATACCTCAGGAATCTAACATTTTCTAGGAAAATCCTAGGTATCCTTGTCTATTAATAAACAAATATCTAATTTTATTATCTATTACTGAAGAAAAATAAATTAATTTTGGTAGTTATTGTACACAAGAATTTTGGTTGAAACGCACCTTAATGGATTTTGGATTCTATTATAATCAAGTGTCAATTAAATGTTATAACACAAGTGCTATAAAAATTTATAAGAATATAATAAATCATCTGAGAACAAAGAATATGTATCTAAGCTTAATTGTCTCTTAGAACTTTGCAATCTTCACTCAACCATTAAACAGTCCTTTCTATATTGAGAAATTTGAAGCAAGGTGATGGGGGATGTTCTGATTCTTCAAATAAATCAAAAGGTGGTGCATCGTGAAGAGTAATTGCTGGAAAGTCCCTTGATATGAAGTGAATGAAGTGTACTGAGTTGTTTCTAAATAATTCGTTTTTAGGGTTAAGATTTCGTTTTTATGAGAGGAAATATAGTTTATTATTTGAAGAATAAGTAAATAAGTTTATGAGGAATTTTGAGTTCCAATTCATCAAATAGAGGATGTAGATTCATCGAATGTGAATGGAATGGTAGTGTTGGTTTCATCTACTGAAACGGTTGAGTTTATTTATTTTCCCCATGAGTGGGAGATTAGTTTTAGTCATACACTAGTGTGAAGGTTTGTACAAACTAGGGTAGCTCAAAGAGCTTGTGAGATAGAGAATTTCATATTTTATGACATGTATTTGTTATATGTTCTAATAAATAATTTGAATATCAGTTTTCCAATATATATGATGTGTTTTAGGAATCGTTTCTATAAAGGAAAGGATAATATTAACTACTATTCATAGGGTAGATGGATCTCTTTATTCCTAAAGAGAAAATAAGTGGATATTAATGAAGGATATGTAGATAAGTTTTATAAAAGTAACACCCCATATGTTATTTTTTTTAAACAATTAATAACTTTTAGAACTTTGTTTCTAATTCCATAAAGCTTGCTAGATAGGAAGCTCTGGTTTAGGGGGAGTCATAAAAAACATCACTACTTAGGGATGTATCACATATCAAGATTTTAATTATAGGGAATTTTAAGTGAAATTGGATACCAAATTTGAACCTAATTTTCTAGTTATAAGTCCTATAATGGATGAGCTAGTTCATATTTAGATGGAAGAGGCTAGTCGATGTTCGGTTCCTAATTATACCAAAATTGTTCAGCAAATGGAACTAGTTTTTGAGACAACAGTTGTTGTTCTCGAGGAGAGGCCTATTAATATAGCTACTAGTGTTTCTTCTATTGAATGATGAGATAAACCATAGGTGGAATGTTAAATAATGGATCCAAATCTACATGGATCACCTGTTCATTGATTTAGGGTTGCGGATGTGGCTATCGATTCTGTTAAAAATGTCGTCATGCTAACTACAATATAACTACCACCATTTTTACATAAGGAATCACCGTTGGTTAGTAAAAACATACATATCAAAGAGAATAATTTCCTTTATTCTTTTTTAATAATGGAGTTTTATAATCTCATAGAATATTTCTATCATTTGAAAGTGTATTTTTTCTTGTGAATATGAGTTTAGAAACTCAAAGATTCGACATTTTTTAAGAATTATTTTGATATGTTTTTTGGGTTTTAGGCTACCCAAATAATGCTGATAAAAATTATTCAATTAGTACCTCATGTTCAATAAGATTCTTTTGAGGTAAGTTCTAAAGAACATGAAGAAATTAAATATCTGGTAAGTGGATTGAAATATTTTTTCCCTTCTAAATCAGAATTTAATAATCTTGGTGTTATGATTACTTCTCAAATAGAATCCCTTTATAATATTATAATTATTTAATTAGACATATCTCAATAAGTCTTTGTTGAGATTAATTCCTTTATAATTGAAGTATATTAAATCTTACATATTTTATTATGTGTTTTAATAAGCCAATTTTAATTTATTAAGAAGTTTTAGTCTTCTGTAGTTTCTCCCTTATAACCTCTATTTTTTACAAATTTTCATAGTAGAGTTGATCAACTAATATCATAGTTGAATTATATATCTTATCAGATCTAGTTTCTTCATTTTGATTCTCCCACAAGAGTTTAGTTTTAATGGATCATAAAGGACCTAATGGGTGAGTTCCAAGACCCAAAAGAAGCTATAAGAAAGAATAATATTTGTTTATAAATGTTCATAAATAACCATGTTTTTAGTGATAAATATCTAGAATTTTCTGTCAATACGGTTAAAGAATTTGTTAAAATTTTATTAGATAATATGAAAATCATGGATAGAAATATACACTTTCTGAATTGAAGAATGAATTGTTTAAAGAGTTCAGTGAAAAAAGATTTTGAAGAATATCTCAGAGTAAATGTTATGAGTTCTAGCAGATATTGGCATTGCTACTCTACTCAGTCCTGAGGTAGTCTATTCCCATTCATGTTTTTAATCAGGAACGCATGAATCCTTCAAATGATTTATAATAAGAGGTTTATATTCTATTTATAAGATGTATAAATAGGCCTATGTCATTCTTACTGAATCTTGAAAGAGAGACATTATCCTAATGATTGACATATGTTTTGAAGCCTTATTTAATATGAAAATAAAAATACCTCTTGGTCTTGATCCTCTCGATACTTTTAGATGTTCTAAAAAGAGAATAAAAACAATTTATGATCCATCCTAAGTTGAAAAGAATATGAAATCCAAGGTAAGTGTGGGATTAAAAATTTATAATTTCAAACTATAAATATCATCCACTAATCCATTCAAGAAAGTACCATTTGTGTCTGCTAACACATATGATTTTGACCTGGCCCAAGGTCATCATTAAAACATTCTCAATGGTCATGTCCAATGTCTGTAGGTAAAAATTGTTGTTGGATGAGAAAGTTAAAATACTTTAGAGATAATTAATGAAGTGATGTTGTTAGTAATGGAGACCACAGCCACATCCCAAATAAATCTAACCTTCAAAATACATCCACCCAAACCATCCCCTCATTTTGAACCCATCCACAATCTTGGTTATTCTGACTCATAACTTGTATTTTCTTAACCGTGTTGAGTGATGTATATTTATACATGATGACAATAAATAAAATAATAATTGATTCACTTGTTGTTTTTTCTATGGGATTGTTCTTAATTAATGTCATTCATTTCTAAATTTTCACTTGGGGATTGTGTTCATTAAATGACATTTATCTTTATTCATTTCTTATGTTTATTTTATCTCAATTATTATTTTTTCATTTATTTTTTTAGTCTATTTTTTTTTCTAAATAAATTACATTATTTCCATAATTCCATATTCATTTTCAGTACAATAATTAAATATTTTATTCCTATAAAATAATTAAATAAAGAATGTGTTATCTTAAACATACCCATCCTTTTAAAATATACAAAAGGGGATAAATTTTCACCTTTTGTAAAAAGGGACATAACTTATCTATAAGTGTGGAAAAGTTTCAAATTATATGGGGTAAAAATAGAGAAACACTAAATTTTAAAATAAATAAATATATTATATAGTTTTTTGAATAATCATGTTAAACTCTTTTAAAATTTCATGGTTATATCATATCGATTTTTTGATCATTAATAGGCAAGATATTGTTAGACTAATAATTTTTTTCCAATATATCCCATGTGCTTTAGGTTTTTATGATATGAAATACCTATTATAGTTTTATAAATATTTTTTTATAATGTATGTTTATCCAATATTATCTCTATTTTTAAAGTGTTTCTATTGATAAAATTCTTAAATCAACAATTATGGACACTTTGGCTGAAATGTTCCTAAGTATGAATGAATTAGAAACATTTGGCATTGGATAAATAGAGAAATGACTATGCAATAATTCATCAATTTGAATCACCTATGTGATGGATTTTCCTACATTATTCAATTGGATAAATGTGAAATCCACTGCATAGATCAGTAAGTTTTGTGAATCGGTTACGTGGAGTAATCTGCTATATGAATTAGATATGTGGGGAAATCGGCTATGTGGTCTCATTCAACTATTTTGGTTTTGGCTACCAAAGTAGAAAATCCTATATGAAACAATTTGGATATGTGAATTTAGCTACATTAGAAAATTAGTGACATGAAGAAAAATTATCTATATAAAGAAGGCCTATGTGAATTTGGCTACGTTGATAATTCAACTATGTGAAAATCACCAAAATTGTAGAGAGTAATGCTAGTGGAGTAGACTAGGTGACTTTTATTCCTTGGAATAATATAAATCTATGTGTTAGCTTATTTTCATTTATGTTTTTTATTTCCTTTGCTGATTTAATTAAAGAAAAGACAATAATTTAGTCATATCCATAAGAGGGTGGTTTTTAAATCAAATAAATTTTTCAAGAACTCAATTCATCCCTCTCTTGAGTATTATTCAAACCTTCTAGAGAAACATATATCGCATAATAAACCTCTCCTATGAAAGTGATAGATGAAAATACATATATAATGAAATTAATCCATGTCAACGATGATGACTTATTGTTATGTATTTATTATGAAGAATAACATTGAAAAAAATTGATGCCCCGTCATTTTCGTAAAACCTCAGCAGACATCAACACACCTGATTGGCCTCTAACTAATTCAGTTAACAACAATGTAATTGGAAGCCTCTTCACCATGAGTCCCAAAGAAGAGAACAAGGAGGGTAAAATAAAATTATAGAATATTAAACAATAAAATAAAGTAATTTTAAATGTAAACAATTGGTATATTGTAACACAAACATATTTTAAGAATAAATTTATGTTCGATGGCATTTATGGCACACAACACTGAGCTTAGATGAACCATACGATACTATTATTTAAATATGGTCATTTTAACCTAGAAAATATATTAGTATATATTAATAGTATTAACTACTTTAGTAAATATATATAAATTTACTACTCAATATAAATATGTTTATAAATTCTTAATAAATAATAAGTCATTTTTAGTACAGTGATTTTATTCATCAAAAATATTTTTTCTTCCAAAACATTTTGTATTTATTTATATGAGAAAAAAACATAAATAGTTTCTATAAATTTTATAAATTTTATTGTATACAAAATATATAAATTTTTTAATCATCTTATCAAAATCAGATTACAATTATTTTTTTTATTATTCTAAAAATTTTGATTCATCAATGAATGTTGAAAAATAAAATATTTAATGGAATTTTTAATTTATTTTAAATAATTTACGATGGAAATTTATATTTTTGATACATTTTATAATATATTTAGTGTATTTTAATTTAACATAATTGAATTATAGTATTTGGAATGAATTTTACACTTGAATTTTATATAAAAAAATTTTATTCTTATAAATTCATTTTTCATAGAAACTATTTTTCATTATGTTGTACATTTTAATTTTAAATTAATTTATGAAACTTCACGAAATTTTATATTAAAAAAAATATTCCAAATTTTGAATTAGGAGGTCCAAATTTGGTAAGTTATTCCATTTTTTCGTTTTTAATAGTAACGATAGTAAATAATTATCACCATAGTTAGGGTAAATTAGGTAATTATGGTTAAACATAATATGAAAAGAACTATAAATGACCCTAAAATTTGTATTGATTTCATTAGATGAGTCTATTTCATCCATACTCATACAATATTTTTATAGATGTCCTTTTTCAGTTTTTTGTGATATTTACCTTTATATAATATTATGTAACGAAAAGTAAAAAATATCATTAACATTGTTATGTTATCTATAAATTTTAGACATAAGGATAAACAAAAGATCTGTTCAGTTATAAAAGTGTTATTTTATAGACAACTAATTTTTTTATCATGGTGATTTATTTCTAATTTTTAGTGATGAAATATTTACCTTAAATACTTATGCAATCCTGACACTGTATTTATTCAATTAACATTAGAAACAAATAATTGATTTTAAAAATAATAAAATTAAAATAATTTGAATAAATTGTATTGTTAAAAAAATTTAGAGATAAATATAAAATTTGTTGATATTCTAGATTATTATATTCTGATTCTCTTTCTATCATGTTGTTTTAAAATTAAAATTAAATGAATTGTGTCAAAAATGAAATTAATGGTATTTTAAAATAAATAATATTTTATTAAATTATTGAAGTCAAAAAATTATTTTAAAATGGAAATTAGCATGATAAATTGTCAAAAGTTTCATTAAATTTAGATTTATTTTCCAATATTCACCTTATAAGTAAAATTATACCCCTTTAATATTGAACTTTTCATTATCACAATTAAGGTTAAAATTGTCTAATCAAGGGGTTAATCCAAATGATAAGGTTTAAAATAATATAAAAACCTATAAAAATTTGTTGGATGATTATATAAATACTATATATTTCTTACCGTAGAACTCATGTCATTTTGGAACCATTTACATGACTTAGATACATATTATATTATAATATTTCATCAATTTCCCAAAACGACAAAAATAATATTTTATAATAAACAATATGTTATTAAATGATTTAAAATTAATAAATATTATTTCTTTATCCAAGTGATTTTTATATTTTTTAAAATATCAAACATGATATATTTATCGGTATTTAACTTTTTATAGTAACTATCTTGACATCTAAAGAGTAATAGACTTGGTTATCATGGTAAACGTCCAAAAGGGTTAATGCAGGTTAAAACAAATATATAAGGGTAAAAACGTAATTTAAACATTTACATTTTTTATTAAATGATATTATTTCTAACCATACTCACCCAATATTTTAAATATATCATTTTTTATCCATTATTCCATGATAAATAATTTATATTAATTTAATACTCTAAAATACCAAGAGTGTCCCACCCCTCTCTTATAAAAGGGTACCTCTTATCCTATTTTATTCACACTTAAAAAAGCCTTATATTTTGTTCAATAACTACAAATATCCATTCCTAAAATCTACCACCGCATTATATGGGTCTTGTTTTGGACATAATACCATCCTTAGGGGGGATAATGTAAAAAACAAAGGATATTTTCCAAAGAAGATGTATCGATTTTAACTTAATGTTTTAGTTATATTTCTTATTCCCCCTCATTAAATATTATTAAACCATGATGATATAATAAATCGGTATCTACCATATAATTATATGTTATTATGGTAATTTCATAACCTACATCCATTTTCTATTCAATAAAAGGGGAATCAAAAATATAATTTGTGTGTTTGGTGGACTACTTGCTCCTAAACCATTGTAATTTTTTTTCCAACACCAAATCTCATGAATGTTTATTATTATGTATTAAATGTATATAAATTATATTTATGCAATATATATCATTGTTTGAAATTAATATAGCATATATATTCTTACATTTCCATTTATATAAAACTGATAAGTTTGTTCATGCATGTGTGAGGATTACCACCTTTACGGAGTGATATGATTGTTTTTTCATTACTATATCACATGTGTGGTGTATATAAGTGTATTTAAAGAAATTAAATGATATTTTTTATATAATAATTATTATTTAAATATAAAATAATACTTCCATCCTTTCTATAATGATAATCGAAAAATAGAAATGTTACTGATGTGTACATACAACCTACCATCTTCATGATTGTAACATAGTTCATTTTTCATAACCATACTTTATAGTTGTCTTTAAAAGTATAATTACTATATAAATATTATTATTATTTAATTTTTTTATTTTTTTAAGATTTAATAATCTCCCCTTTTACCATATTCAACCTATGGAATCCATTTTTGATGTATGATCCAAATTTGTCAAAACATATAACGCGAACTAAATTGAATATAACATGAGAATTAAATAAAATAAAATGAGGAATGAATTTAAAGGGGTTACTAAAAAACAAAATAATTAACATAATTCTATTATTCTGGTTGATAAAAAATGTATGTGATGAGTCAGACTTAAGGTAGGGGACACTTTACTTTAAAAACCTTTTTAAAAATATTTAAATATTTGTTTTCTAAATATTTATCTTCTATTATAATATTATTAAAATTATTTTATGGATTTATTTATTAATTATAAAGTATATTTAATTTATATTTTTCATTTCTTTTAAAAAATTCAAAAAGAATATATTTAATTATTTTATGTAGAGTATTTTTTCTTTCTTTAAAAAATATAATAGGACTGTTCTATTTTAATGTATACGACATCAATGAATTTTCATGCTATCAAATCCATTATTTGGTTTTTGGATTACATTATAAGATTTCATGTTTCATTCAAATAAAAAACCCCTTCTCTTTGATCTTTTGATATTAGTTTTGAAATTTTGGTTCTAGAGGAAAGTGATCTCTCTAAACCACCCTTCTTCTTTGGGTTTTGATCTTTATCTCTCTAACTCACTTTATCTATCAATTTAAGGTTATTTAAGGATAATAAATTCTATATATATACAATATATACCAATATTAATATATATTAAATTTATGGGGTAATAAATTTCTTTTGTTCATTTCTTGAATTTGTTCTTTATAAATTTTCCTTTCATTATAATATAAGGAAGGGTTATGTAACCCATTTCCTTTCATGGTTAATTCTTATGATTATTCCATATGATTTATTCCCTTTTGGGAAAAAATACTCATAAAAATGTTATGATGGGTGCACTCAGATATCTCTCCAATGCATTGGGTAAAGTTTTTGTATGAGGAGATGTTATGTATGGGATTCCTGAGTAAATATAATCTGTTATCAGACACTGACCACCATGTGATGTTGTCTTGAAAGTTAACCTTAACTTATTTTTATGTATTTTTTTATACTATATTTCATATATTTACAAGATATTATGATGGAATTTTCTTTATTTTATTCTTCTATGTTATTATTCATGATCATATGTTTAAAATAAACTATATACAACTTCATAAGGGTGAAATGTATATCTTTTCTAAAAAGGTTTTCATAAGTATTTCATGATTTTAAAGAAAAATTGATTATTTTTATTTATCCTTTAATAATTATTATGAAATGTTTTATTTAAAACTTTGGGTTGAAAAGTTTATTTCTTGGGTAATAAAATGTTTATTCTGATCCGAAATTTTATTTTGAAACAAATATGTATTCATAGACTAATAGGTTTCTTTAATTATTTTTATAAGTCTCTTACTTTGTTTTTTATTCTTATACCATGTTATAAAATGTTTTTCAAAGGTTTTATATAATTTGAGTATGAAAAAATATGATTTTAAGATGAAAATTTTGAATATGTGTCCTTAAAATAAAACCTTTTATATCTTAAAAGTTTTGTTTTGTATAAAAAATGGATACTTGGTTGAAGTGATTGTTTGTGATGTATGATTTTATTGTGTATGAGTTATGACAAAATTATATAAAACTCTAAACTCTAAATATCAAAATATTTAAGAGAATGAATTATTAACTAAATCAAAAGATTATGTAATATTTATGTTTTTCTTGTTATAGTTGGTATCAAATGAAAGGTTTAGATAAATTTAAAGATTATTATTTTCATAATAATATAACTTATGATTTTTGGATACCATAATGGGTTTATATGTTTAAGGTTTATCATAAGTTAAAATGCAAAGACACCCATTTTTTGGTTTTAATTTGTAGATATCTAAGATGATTAAGAGTATTTTGGGAGACACTTATGTTTATATAACCCTGTGCTTTAGGAAGAATGTCTTTATATCTTTTGGAAATAAGTTTAAATGTATTTATAACCATTAGGGTTTATATTATCTTTTATGAAGAGGTAATTAGTGGTTATTACACTATGGGAACATTTTTTTATCTTATAGATAACCATGGTGTGGAAAAGTGATTTGGTGATTAAGTTATTAATGTTAGTTTAGAAGAAGATCGATCTATATTTTTTAGAACATTATATAATTAAGGAACATAGAATATTATTGTATATTATTTTAATAACAAAGGATTGTTATCTTTCAACGAAAAAATGTGATTTTGATGTATCTTTATGATGATTTTGGTTATTTATGGAGTTTATTTTAATATTTTGAAATAATATTATTTGGAAATATATATTTTTGGTATTATAATTTAAGAGTGATTGATGTTATTTAGAGATAAATGTTAAATCATTCTTGGAATAAAATGTGATAAAATAAATATAATATTTGGGTTTGAATTTTTGTGTCGAATGTTTTGAATATTTTTAACGTTATTTATTTATCAAACAATATAATATGACCTTTGGGTGTTATTGTTGAGCCTTTAGAGATGAATGTAGTATTTTATAATATGAAGGTTTATTATTTCTGTGAATTATATTAACTTATACTAAAAAAATTGGTTTCAATTAATATATAAATACCGGAGGAATATATATTTATCCCTATGGAGAAATATTTGATCTTTTAAAAGTTGATTTTAATTCTTTAGGAATAAAAAATTCATTTGTAATACTCTTCATTTGGTGAAAAAAGATGATATTGTGGTGGAAATTGGTTGAAGTATGATATTATATTTTTCAAGTAAGTATATCTTCATTATGTTCTTATTATATTTGGTAAATAATCTCTAAACTCTAGAAAAATGAGCTTTGAACAAAAATGTTATCCTATTACCTTTATTTTTTATGAATTGATTCTTTTTTCACACATATTTTCTTTATGGTTCTATGATCATTAGCTATCTTATAATTTTCACTTTCTTTTTATCAATGATCTTCATCAATGTCCATTGTTATTTATATATTATTATTTTATTCCAGGTCAATATCTTCAATTCCCACTAATTTTATCCTATATGTAAATCTTGTTATGCATTATTCTAGATGGCCTTCATATTTCTCTTTTCCTCTATTAAAGAGGAAGTTTTATTAACTCTTTTTATGATGTGAGATTTCAATGAAGGTATTTCTAAAATTATAAGATCAATTTAAAATAGTGATGATGAAATTTATTTAAAAAGGGAAGAATGATACACCATTACATTTCAAAAATAAGCCTCTATTTGATATCATTTATGATAGGCAAAACAGAGCCTAAATGAACCATGAAATACTCTTATTTAAATATGATTATAATAACCTAGAAATTAAATTGGTGGGTATGAATTGTATTAACTTATTTATGAAATATATATATAGGTCCAATAAAATATAAATATATTTACAAATCATTAGTAAAAAATCAATCAATTTTTAGTAAATCCTTTTTATTTATAAAAAATATGTTTTCTTAAAAATGGTTTTTATTTATTTTTAGGAAAAAACATTATAATTAATTTTTAAAAAATTTGAAAAAATTATTTGATAAAATAGATGCATTTTTTTTAATTATCATATCAAAATTAGAAAATGGTAAACTTTTGATATTCTTTGAAAAGTTTGATTATTCAATGAATAATGAAAAATAATTATTTTTATTGAAAACTACATTTTATTAATGTGAATTTACAACATAATATTATATTTTGTATTAATATTAAAAATAATTTATCACCTTTTTTAAAAAATAATCCAATTTTATTATTTAGAATGAATTTTATACATTAATTTGGCATAAAAACATTTTTTTACTTAAAGAACATTTTTTTTGAAAAACAACTTTTTGTTACATTTTTCGTTTTAATTTTAAATTAATTTATTCCACATATAAGAATTGAATCCTAAAAAATATATTCCATATTTGTAATCATGATGTCCAAATATGTTAAATATTCCCCTTTTATTTTTTCATTTTGAATAGTAAAAATAGTAAATAATTATCACCATAACAATGGTAAATCAGGTAATTAAAGTTAAAAATAATATGATAAGGGCAAGAAAATGACCCTAAAAATTCATTAATTTATTTATAAGAGTATATTTCATCCATACTCATCCATAATTATAATATATGACCTTTTATAATTTTTTTTTTGATTTTGACCTTTATATTATTCTATGTAAAGAAAAGTAAAAAAATTCATTATATTTATTTTATTTGCTCTAATTTTTTGACATTAGTATAAACAGAGGATATGTTTGGTTAAAAAATCTTTCTTTAACTAAAATATTCTTTTAATCATGGTAATTTATATATAATTTTTAGTAATGAAATATTTATCATTATTGTTAATGAAACACCAAAATGGTATTTATTCAATTAACATAGAAATAAAAAAAATTATTTTAAAAATATTAAACGTAATATAATTTAGATTAATTATTATGTTACAAGAATTTTGTATATAAATATTTGAATTATTTTTCCATAATATTTTTTCAATGTCAAATTAAATAAATAATATAAGAATGATATTAATGATATTTTAATATTTTATTAAATTGTTTAGAAAGTCCTAAAAAAATTGAAAAGGGAAAATTAGGATGGTAAATGGTTTATATTATCATAACTTTTCCATTTATAATCCAGTTTTCTACTTATAAGTAAAACTACACCCCTTTAATATTGAAAAATTCATTATGATACTTAATGTCAAAATTGTTTAGCTAAGGGGTTAATCTAAAATATAAGTTTCAAAATGATATAAAATACATTAAAAATTTAATTTTATCACTATATTAATTAAATACTTTCCTTATAATATAATGAATGACATTTTTGTTCCATTTGACTTGAGTTATTCCCATATAACATTATAATATTTAATGTTTTTTCAAAAATAGCATAAATGATATTTGATAAAAAATAATATTTTATTAAATGATTTCAAATTACTAGAAAATATATAATTAGTAAATTTTTTGGGATATGGTTTAAAATATCAACCATAGTCCATTTATGGGCCAATTTTATTTTTATAATGACTATCTTAACCCCTAAATAGTAAAACAATATCGTGGTAATTGTCAAAAATTATTATCCTAGGATTAAAAAAGTGATAGTGTGAAGACATAATCTAAAATTTTCCATAAAAAAATTAGATGAGATTATTTAAAACCAAACCTATACTATATTAAAAAAATATCATTTTGGATTCATTTTTTCATGAGAAATAATTTATATTAATTAAACACTTTATGAAATTCGATGAGTATCCCTCCCCTCTCTTATAAAGGGGTTCCTCCTCTTCTATTTTATTCAACCTTAAAATGATTTTATTTTGGTCAATACATTCCCAAATGAATTCAAAAAATATCTACCAGTGTTTATAGGTCTTTTTTTGGGCTGAATTCCAACCTTAAAGGTCTTATGGTTTATAGAAAAAGAGATTGTTCGAAGAATAGGTATAGATTTTAACCGAATGTTTTAGTTTTATTTATTCCTCAATATTATCCAAGTATTATTCAACCATTTAAATATAATAAAATCATTATCTCTCATATAATTATGTTTTATTATGTTAATAAAATAACCTACGTCTATCTCCTCTTCCATAAAATGGGAAAGGATTCAATCATTCGTGTGTAGGGAGGACTACCGCCATGCGAACTGATATAATTTTTTTCCATAACCACCTCAAATTGATGTTTATAATGAGGGATTAAATGTAGATATATGATATTAATTAAATATTTATCACTTTTAAAAGTTAATATATCATATATTTTATTCTCTTTCCATTCACTAAAAAATGATAATATCCTTTGTGCATATGTGTCGACTACGACATCTAAGAAGTGGTTTGATTAATTTTTCATTATTTCATCATATGAAATGAATATAAAAGTGTTTAAAAAATTATATTATATTTAATATATAATTTTCATTCTTGAAATATATAATAATAATCAACATCTTTCCATAATGATAATTAAAAAATTGAAACATTACTCATTTATACGTATGGCCAACCATTTCCATAATTGTAATATAGTTCATTTTTCAGAATCAAATTTCAAAGATAGTTTTAAAATTATAATTTATATATAGAAATTATAATTGTGTCATGATTCTTATTCTATATATGATGGAATAATTACCCCTTTTACCATATTCAACTTACAAAATTTATTTTGGATATATGACTAAATATAATTAAAATGTATAACATGAACTTAATTGAATATAACAAGGTTTAAAAAAAATTTATCTTGAAAGGGGTTCTTAAGAAAGGATATAATTAACATAAGTCTATTATTTAGGAATATAAAGAATTTATGTGACGAGTCATACTCTAGATAAGGGACACTTTACTTTTAAAAACCTGTTTTAAATGTTTTATTAATTTATTTTATAATTTTTTCTCTACCATGTACATATTCATAAAATTATTTTATGGATGTATTTTTTAATTATAAATATAATTTTAAATCTCTTATTACTTTATTTGTAAGTTTTTCCAAAAGGAATACGTTTATTTATTTTATATGGACTGGTTTAACTTTCCTCACAAAAGACAAAAAGAATATTCTATATTAATGTATATGAAATCAACATATTTTACCACCATTGAAAAAAAATTATTTTTGGATCCATTTCAAATATTCTATGTTTTCTTAAAAGGAAACCCCTCCTTCCATTTGTTTTTGTAATTTTATTTTTGAAAATTGGGTTTTAAATAAAATGGATCTCTCTGAACCGCCCTTCTTCATTAGATTATGATATTTCTATCTCTGACTCAATTTATCTCTCACTTTGATTTCACGAAATTATTAAAAACAATTTATATATGTCAATCACATATATACCTGGCTTATTATCCCTTCCTATTATGGGGTAATACATGCCATATATTCATTTCTCAATTGTATTCTTTCTGAAATCTTCCTTGATTATTATATGAGTTAAGATTATGAAACCCATTTCATTCCATAGTTAATTATTGTGATTATGAATTATGATTGATTCACTTATGGGGATAACATAATCAGGAATATATTATTATGGTTTATCTGAAATAAATCACTAATGCATTGGAATTTTTTTTTCTCATGATACATTAGGTATGGGATTAGTGAGTAAACCTAATCCACTCTAAGACTCTGTCCACCATGTGGTGTTGTCTTGAAAGTTAATCTTAACTTATGATTGTATCATGTTTTGTGTTTCTTCAAAATTTTCTTATTTCTCTGATCTTTTGATACCATGTTATTTATGTTTTTATCCCATGTAATTATTCATGAGCTTATGTTTAAAATAATGTACATGCTACTTCATAATGCTGTAATGTATAACTTTTTTAAAAAATCATAATATTTTCTTGATTTCAAAGAAACCTTTATATTTTTTATTTTTCCATTAAGATTTATTATTTTTTTTTTCTGAAAATATTTTGGTAGAAAATTTTATTTCTTGGGTAATAATATTATTATTATGAGTCCAAAGTTTATTTTTGAAAAGGGAAACATTTTATATATATTCCTAGAAAAACAGTTTTCTTTCATCCATTTTACATATCCCTTAATGATTTTTTTTTCTCTTTCCATGTTTTAAATTTTTTTCCCTGGGTTTATTTTAATATTAGTGTGGAAAAGTATGAGTTCAAGATAAAAATTTAGAAGATGTGTCATGAAAAATAAAACATGTTATATTTTAAAAGTTGTTTATTTTGGAAGAAATGGATACTAAGTATAAGTGTACACTTTGTTATGTATGAGTTTATTATATAATATTTATGAAATAATTCTCCAATACTATAAGTTGTAAAGATCCTAAAATGTAAGAGAATGAATTAATGATTAAAAATTTAATATTTTGTAATTTTTTAAGCATGGTATATACAGATATTGTACATCGAATGATCTTTGGGCCACATGGAATTGGAAATCCATGGAATGAAACTAATCATGTCGTACTTCTTAGCACCACTGGCCCAACCAATAACCACCACCATGGACATGCTCATCCATATGTCCCTATAAATAAGGGACCTCATAGAGATGTTATATACTTACTTCATCCCCATCCATCAAAATAAAAAATGTTTGATTATTCTATTTATAAGAAATTTGAATAAACTACTACTATGGATGAAGAAGGAACATACCAACTACACCATGATAACATTCAATAATGTTCAAGAACAAGAATCACTAATAAACATACCATCTATAACTAAAAGAAATAATAATAAATCTTCAAATACAATCATGGGAACTTCCATCCATAAAGAAGTTAGGAGGGAACTTCTAGGAATAAATTCTTAATGATTAAAACCAAAATTTTCCTAGTATCTAAGATCCCCTATCAACAAATTCAATCTTTTGGAAGACCTAATGGCTTACCTCTCAAGAGGATCTCGGCTTCGAATGCAACCACTCATCACCTCAACCTTCTTCTACACATCCAAATATGACGGAAACATAAATGGTTTTACTATATACTAAATAAGTGGACCCAATACCTCCTAAAAATGTTTTTATTTGGATAAATCATCTAGAAAATGATATAGGAAAAATTAGAGGAGGTCCTTGAACCTAATCCCATGATCCTGCACACTCATTATTACCTCTGAGAGGGTGACTAACCCAGGATTCCTTATCACACTCATCATTCACAAAAGGAACCCTATAATGAACTACCTCTAAAAATCATCTCCTAAAACCGTTGAATTATTTTTCTGTCTATGAAATGGGATCCACCACTGACATTGATCTCCTATCATGTGACTAACACCCAATATAATTAGATACACTACACTGTTATGTATTAGACAAAAAGATCAATATCTCATCAAACAAGTGATCTATCTCTAAATATGACACAATCCCCTTATAATTTTTTAATCATTAACATTGGAACTCATAGATCATCATCCTCTATGACTCATCCCCCTAAAATAGTTTAACTGTCCAACAATCAATCAAATCATCCTTACATAAATTGCAATCCATATCTATATATGAATGATGACTATAAGTTATCTCTTCAAATGGATGGGAAATTATTAGTCATGTTATCATGTAATTTATTAAGATTCATTTAAAAAGGCTCATTTTAAATTTTCCAAAATCACCCCAATCCAAACAAAATAAAAAAAAATAAATATACATGTACCTATCCTATGTATCTAAACTGAAATAATATTTATCTCACCCAAACTGTTCTAAAAAAATAAGTTCTTTCTATTGTATAGTAAGGGGCCCTAATTGTCTCCATCCTAGATGATCATTATTTCTATATAACATCCATGAAATTATAACTAGACAATATCTCCAAAATCTATCCCAAATATCATCCATATATTTGATACAATTTTATCATGAATTCCCACCACTCGGAACCCCTCATGGGACTAGATTGAAGATAAGAGTGACCCTCAATTCCATCTTAAAATAGGATATGGGTTAACGACTAGCATTGAGGTTATAAAACACTCAAAATAGGATGCATTTCTCTCAAAATACTAAGGAATAATAAATTAAACCCACTAATGATCTATATAATATAAGGTAAAATCCAATTACCATAATACATGTGATAGTCTAAGTGAATTACTCAAGAGGGGGTGAATTGAGTATTCAAAATTTCCTATCAAAATTATTTTGAAATTTAAAATTTGAAACACCCCTAAAATAATATATACCATTTAACTAATATTTTTGGTATAAAAAATCGATTCTTTGAAATAATTTCTCGAAAGTAAGATTAAAAATCAGTTAATAAATTTGAAAACAATTGAAAATTTTAAATTATTTTACCCACACAAAAATAATCATATCATAATTAAAATATAACTATTAGATTATGTTACTAAAAAATTAAATTCAAAACATAGAAATATTAATAAATTAAGATGAAAGAGGATTTGAAAACAAGAGGATAAATTTTATATTGAGACATAGTCTTTTACACTTGACAGAATCCCACTATCAAGAAGGTTTATTAAAATAAATACAGTGATCCATAACCATGGTTAGGTATAAAAATACAACTGAACACAATGCAGTCCATGATATAACCAACATCTTCTACTATTATCTATGGGATGAAAAATATAAAAAATGAGATAAGATTATTAAATTACTCTCAAATGTATTACAAGAGATTATGCATGAAGTATAATCATATAAAGTAAGAATAAATCAAAATTAAATAGTATCATAGAAAAAGAGATAATGAGTATGAGTAGGTTTTCAAGTTATCTTTCTCTAATGAAGATCGAGATGATCATCAATGATATTATTCTTCAACTGTATTATCTTATAATTTATCCTTGATTTTATTTCCAACAATATTCGAAAGGTTTTAATAATGGTTTATTTTTTTAGGAAAAATAAAGTGTCCCGGAAAGCATAGGATAATCCTCTTTCTTTCTAGTAGGGTTCTTCTCAATACTTTAACACGCAAAACCATTATCACCAGAAATGATAGATCAACTATGTACAGTATCTCAACATGTACAAATAAGGTTTCTTTAATTTATAAATTTTCAAAATAATAATTATCAATTTTAGGTTATTAATAAATTGAATCATTAAACCTAGATATAAATACGGGAAAAGCTAAGTTTAATTTAATTCACTAATATAACCATTTAAGAAAAATAATTATAAAATCAGCATGTTCAAAAACTACCTTGATTTCATCAAATTTCATAAAAGTATCCTTGTAATTTAATTTAAATTTAATCTCAAAAAGGCATAGATCATCTTCGGTTTGGAAGCATATCTTTCATATGATAGTCATAGATTATGTCTCACAATCACAAATCGTGGAGCATGGTAGTGAAGAGATACTCATAGTAGTATAACTACATTCATAGTATAATAATTTTCTTCACGATGATATAGATTTCATAACAGTAGCATATCTTAATTTATAGTTATACTTCCTTTATATATTCAAATAATCGTTTCCACAATAATAGAATACTTATGATGGTGGCACAAACTTCTTCATAGGGTTTCATAAGTAAACTCATGATTGCATATGTTTCATTTATGATTTCATGAAAAAATGTAGATAATATATTCATGATAGTAAATTCAAGTGTATTGTCAAACTATATAAGTAATGGTCATATGTTTATCTCAAGGTAAAATATTTTACTTAGATAAATTTATTTAAAATCCAAAGATATTATAGTGATATCATAGAACACATAAATATTTAGAAAAACATTAAGCATGATTTATGGGAATTAAAATAAGGAATTGGTGGATTGATCCAGAAATCATCCACATTTTAGGATTACAAATCATGTTTGAAAATAAATTAAAAAAATTAGATTCAAATAATTACCAGAGCACAAACAAAAATAAGAATAAAGTCAAACTTTTTCTGTTAGTAAAATAATTAAATTGCAACTTATTTTCGATAATTGTTTATATAAAAATAACATGACACAAATTTTACCTCATTTAGGATTATAAAAAAGAAATAAAATTAATTATAGGTATAGAAAAAAATATTATCATTGTAGAAGAAAGAAATATAAAAGAAAATTAAATTATCATTATTATCAAAATAAAAAAATACATCATAAAAATAAAAAAAATATACTAGCCCTATTAGAATATAATAAAATTTTCAGTTTGGATCTTATCAAGAGAATATTTTCTTTTATATGAATGAGCATGAGCGTCAGTAGATGTAGTTTCTGGAGGCCTAAATAAAATTTCTGATTCCACTTGTATTAGTATTCATAGTGGTGATCCTTTAATAGTATCCTACAATGATCCAACCTCATTATTTTCTTAATTTACATGTCCTTTCTCAAGGAAAAATTATAATTAAATTAGTACCTCTATTTCATTCAAAGAAACATCATCTCTTACTAGATCATAAGGAGGAAAATGATATAGAAGCTTATCCTGGTCAATCACATAAACTATAGATCCTTTAGATCCTTATAGAGAGTGGATATGGAAGCTCCACCATGCTCAGGTGGACTTCCAACATCATCACCACCACTATCAAATTTAAAAGATAAATTGTATAATCCATGAATTTCTGATCCAGGAGTCTTCTCACACTTATTCACAATATCCTCTATATATTCTTTAACTGGTCATTAAAAAATTAGTCTCATGGAGTGATTTTTGGATTATCTTTCATAATAAAAACTCTTTTTCTTAACAAAATCAATTATATATATCAAAGGATTTGTAACCTCATCTCTATCCTCTCTATCAAAATCATATAGAGAAACTTATGAATAAACAATCACATCCAGAGGACTCTCAGAGTTAAATTCTTCATAATGAAAAGTATTGGAAACCTATATTTTTGATAAATCACAATCATCCAACAACATTTCCCTATAAGTTAAGGGTAGAATAGAATCGGTAAGTCCATAAGTGAAGTTTTAACACCTCATAATATCATGATCACTACCATCTTCTACTGATATAGTCATTGACTCCTCCTCAATCTCAGCAACAATTTATAAAACTTCTTCATCTGAAGAATACTTCATAACCTCATCTTGTTAAAAATAGGGATCAATAAAATTTATATTTCTTATAGTGTTTCTTACAGGATTTAAATTATCAAATATATTTTCATTATCCACAACCAAATTCTTAATCCAAGTATTTGAGTTTACCTTTATTCTCTTAATGGTGTCCTATCTCAAAAATAATCCACCAAACTGAGTAATCATTTATTTCCATTTAGGAAAAAATCATCTATATTTCATAATAGAATAATTCATCTTGAGTTATAATAAGGAGTTTGATTTACAGGTAGTTTTACACACATGCATCATAAGAAACATAATATAATTGTATAGATTCACCTTAGCATCTTTCTTTATGAGACACAAAAATAAAACATCATGGTACCTAATGATATTAAAGCAACCCTTCCTTGGACATAGTATGTTCTTTATAAACTTCAAAAAAGGTTTTCATTCACCATTAAGTTCCAAAGCAACATGCCACATTAGGATATCAACTTTAGTGAGATCTATAAAATTATCCTCAATAAATAACTCTAAAATTCCAATATGATCATAACCCTATACATATTTATAAATTCGTTCATAAGGATACCATCACTTATCCAGAAACTAAAGTCCTTATGAAATATTTCCTTTCTCAAAAATCAGATTTTGTGTGCAAACTGAAGTCACAATCCTATCTAGGATAGAATAGAAAATCATTCATAGAGAAACAATTTTCCCATCATTATTCTAAAATGACTCTCCAAAACATTGATCTTCCATATTCTAACTAATATTTATCAATTTATTTTTCTGATTTTACTCCATGAGAATATAAGTGATAATTCTAGGCCCCAACAGGATGAATATGATCACCTTTAAATCTCTTTTATGGCCATTTATCTTTGACAGAAACCAAAATGAGATCTCATTTCATCTTCACCGTCATTATAAATATTCAAATATTTGATTTGATATGGTTGGGTTTGAGATATAAGGGGAGAGTAAGTTGGAATGTAATTTGAGATAATAGATTTTATTAAGACTCTAAATAACGAATTAAATCTTTTATGGAATAAATAAATTCTCAAATATAAAAAGTATTTTAATTAGAATAAAATACTAATATTAAGAGTTAAAATAATTAAATTAGTTATAGAAGAAACTTTCATAGAAGAACATCCATAGTAATAAACATAAATAGTATCACTCGTATGGTAGTACATACACAGTAGCACACACATGATAGTACTCACATTGTATCATACTTAAAGTATCACTCACTTGGTAGAATATGCATGGTATCACTCACCCTATGGTAGTACTAAGACAGAAGAAAATCCGAACAGTATTAAGATCACTATCAAACATTACCCATGACTTAATGATACCATATTTATAGAAATTGAGGTAACAAACCATTAAGGGGATTTTTTAATACAAATACCATGTTTGATATAGATTAATCTATCAATATCAAAGGCCTTGTAAAAATGTCACCAAGATGATATCTAGTCCCAATGAATTCAAGATTTATAATACACTTTTAAAAATGATCTCTCAAAAGTGATGCCTTATATAAATGTTCTTTGTCGTTCAATGAGAGACATGATTCTTAGAAATTTTATTGACATAGTTCATAGAGACATGTCTAAATTGATATCCATAGGCTAGAAATTTGTGTTTTATCTATAGAATTTGTTCATATAAACTTCATTTAGATACGTTCTTAGATTTAGTAGTGGATAATTCAATAGAATTTACTTTTTAATAAACCATGATGTTAGTTATTTTCCCAAAAAGTTATAGTTTCATAGGTTCCTTTTCTATCTAACTTTTTGTCACTAAAAATATAAATATGAATAACTAAATAATTAAAAAATTATTCTAGATTAAAACAATTCAAAATTGATTATATTGTTATGATATTTAAAAATACTTTGGACATCATTCAAATGAGATTCAGTGGGGTTTAATTTATAATTATATGATACAAAAACTATACATAATATCATGTCTACTAGAAGTCATGTAATGTAAACTTATAACCATAGCTCTGTATGTGGTTTGATCAACCGATTTCCTAATTTTATCCAAATCAGGCTTATAGGTTATACTCATGGATTATAACTTCTTTCTATACAGTCTATACCAAGAAATTTCAAAATAACCTTTTTTATTTTATTTCATTTAAATTAATTCCTTACTTATTTATAAAAATATAAAAACCAACGAAGAACTTTATCAAAACCATGAAACTATTTTAAAATTTATTTTTCAATGTTTTTAAAAAATTTATAAACAAAGAATTTTTAGATGAACCAAAAATATTATCATATATATATATTTGAACTACCACAAAATATTTGAAAATATTTTTTATAAATAAAGTAGGATCATCCATCCCTTTTGAAAATATTTTAAAAATCAAGAATGCGATGATCCCATCTATAAAATATCTAGAAGAATATTTTATATAATAAAAATATTTTGAAAGTTAAAAAAATATTCGAAAATAAGGGATTTTAAATCCATGGAGTTATTCAAAAAAACATCCCCAAAAAATATATACATTAAAAATGAAATCATGAATCCTATTTGATATAGTTCAAAATTTAAATGATTTTCATAAGTACTTTTTTAATGTCTTAAATTCTAGTTATAGGTGAAAATATTTACTTATAATAAAACCCTTCTTCTTGACTATAACATTCCAAACCATTATAGATTTATTTTTAACTACATTTTCATATTCATTAACTTTGTTTCTAAACACCCATTTAGTGCTAATAGTTAGTTAGTATTTTGGTCTTTCCACTAGAACCCAGACTTTGTTTCTTTAAAACTGATTTAACTCTTATTTCATATCTATAACCCAAAATTGATCTTTTATTTCATCTATAATATTTTTAGTTTCATATTGTGAAAATAATTCTTTATGGTCAATCTGATTTCTAGGAGATTATCTAATATGATTACCTCTAAATAAATATCAAACAAGTATATATGGGTTATAAAGGCTCTAGGGATAGAAGTACATTGTAATTATATTTCTATATTAGCGTCTGTTAAGGTTACTTCATTGATGTTGGTTTATTTTTTATGGAAGAAAATAGTGTATTATATAGTGAAATCACTAGACTAGGATGAGGGAATAATATTTAAGGGATAAAAATCATCCTCAAGGTCTTCTAAAGGATTTTTAAGGTCATGTGAATCTATTTCATCAAACTTTACCTGTGTATATTCTTCCATAACTTTGGATTTTTCTATTAAAAACCCTATATGATATTTTATAGGTTAAACAAATATTGAAAATTCATTCATCATTTTTGGATTAAATTTTATCTAAAAGAACTTTTTTATAGAGAATAAAAACATTATAACTAAAAAAATAATATAATTCATCCTTGGTTTTCTTCCATTCCAAAATTCATATGGGGTATTATTTAAAATATGTCTAATAAGAACCGTACTGATGATATATCAAGATACATTAAAATATTTATCCCAAAAATAAATAGTAAGGTCATACTCATTGACCATGGTCTAAGAGATCTCTTGAAGAGTCTTATTACTCCTTTCAACTACTCCATTCATCTAGGGAGTCCTCAGAGAAAATAATTTATGATTATATCCATGTTGTGAGTATAATTATTCAAAATATTGAATTTAAAACTCATTCCCATGATGAGTCTTTAAGGTTTTAATGGAAATACCACTATGATTTTCTATATATTTTATACATTTCACTAAAATAGGAGAAAGATTCACTTTTTGTGATCTAAATACAATACCCAAATAAATCATAAAATGTCACCAAAAAGAACATAGTCCTAATTATTACCACATAGACTAAAAACTCTATATGTTCCAAAAAACCATATAAACTAACTCTCGGTGTTTTGAAGTTAAACATTCATTCTTTAGTTTGAAATAAATTTTATGTTTTTTACCTTTTTGACATGTATTTAACACATTTTCTGTTGGGAATTATATTTTAGTCAAATACATAACTAAAAAATTCCTTGTTATCATTCTATGATATTGATGGTTGAATTTTCTTAGTTTTTTATTCCAAATCCAATATTCTATATGAAAGTAACTTAGTAAACGAACATTCTGAGTAAATAATGAATCTAAATCAACTATAAATACATTATCATTTTATAATGTAGAAAAACTAAATCATGTAAATAATTATAGATCCTTCATGAATTATTCTAAAAAATAACAAGGTAACCATCATTACATATTTTTGAGATGATATTGAAATTGTATCTTAGTCCCCCAAAAAAACTCTATAAATTAAAATAGAATTAGAATTACTAATTTGACCAAGTCTAATTATTTTATCTTTGGAGTCATCATAAAAAGTGAAAAGTTCATTTTCAACCCTTATTAGGTTCTCCAATCTTGAGTATCCTCCAGTTATATGTATATAACACGCACCATCTAGATACCATAAGTTCTTACAGTGCTCTTCATGTGTCTTTCCTATAACAAGTTTAAATAAAAAAATGGTACACACACTTTCTTGGTTCCAACATATTTACCAAAATCATATTTGGGAATCCAAGTATATTTAATAGTTATAAAAATATAAAATTTAATATATTTTAAAATATAAACCTTCTTAGTTCCATAAGAATGTGAACTATTTATTCAATTAGAAGAATATCAACTAGGAATAAACATATTTTTATAAATTTTCTTTTTACCAGGTTGGTACCTGATACTTTCTATATACTTTAATATAGTCTTCTTATTAAGCATCATGTTCAATACTTCCCTTATATTTGTAACTTTTTCAGGGTCTATTTTAATTTTACCATTTGAAATATTATGCCCATTATTATTATTTAAAAAAGAATAATTATTTTCTTTTTCTATAAACAAGAAACTATTATCACTAGTATGAAAATATGTAACATTATCATATTTTTATATTTATTTTTCAATTTATTCATACTTTATTTAATAAATTTGAAATGTGCTTCTAATTGATCATTATTAAATTATAATTTATGGGGATTATAACTAAATTAATTAGAATCAATTACATTGGATTTTTTTCCATAAAACACGTATTAATCTATTCATTAGTATCACCCCTGCTTGAATTGGACTCACTAGAACTATCCTCAAAAGCATTCTAAGTTCCCTTAATAGACTTCATGTGTCTTTTTACTCTATCATATATTATCTTTTTATACTTATATTATGGGCAGTCAACATTGATACACCCTTTTATCTTGCACTCATATAAAGTCACCTCTCCAGAAAGGTTTACCTTCTTCAAAATTCTTCTTTTTCCATACCTTTCTCCATAGTTGGAATTCATGAATAATTTATTCTTACTATAAAATTTGTTAAATCACATGAATATATAGTATATCTATACATCATGGCTAAAAGTTGTCTCATACTCACTTAAACTATTTTATTTGATGTTCTTATTCATCGTTGACACATATGTTTTGAAATTGACTAACTTTATTATTAGTTCATCAACTACATTTCTCACATTAAACTCTTCCTCACATATAATTAGTTTTCAAATTATCCCCCTAAATAGAAATAGGTTTATATTTTATGACTCTCAAATGGAGAAAAAAATTAATCTCCATCTATTAAGTAATCATAGCAAAATTCTCATCATTTGATATTTAAATTCTTTTTTTCCAAGCGCACACATTGTATTGATGATTTCATTAAACCTGATATATATTTCATAAATTTATTGAATTGGAATCTTATAAATGTATCATATTTTATAATATTGGTGTTTAGACACATTTCATTAAAATTTTATTTGTCTTCATTAGACATAATATGAATATTACATATTTGATAAGTATTATTACATATAGAAATTATATAAAATTTTTCTTCACCCAAATCATAGTATAATAAATTCATAAATTTTTAGTTACAATCATATGAATGTTTTAAAGAATCACACTTATCATTCCTTGGGGCTTTTTCTTTTTCATAATTATCTTTTATGACTATCCATATATCAAAACCCATTCTCTCAAGGTGTTTTTTCAATTTGATTTTCCACTAAGTATATTTCTGACCATTAAGTAAGGTGTTCTATTGGTTGTGTATCCTTATTTATAAGAAGACTCCATGAAAAAAGGAAACTAAATTAACATAAATTGTTATTTATTCAAGACACGTGATAGAATTCAAGAAATATAACTGAGAAAGCCTAAAAATAATAAAAAATACTCTGATACAAAATGATGGTCTAATTGAATTTATCAAGAAGGTGTGAATTGAGTTTTCCAAATATTCTATTAAAACTATTTTCAAAACTAAAATTTAAAACACACCAAACATAATACAACACAATTAACTAGTAATGTAGTTATAAAACATTGGATCATTGAAATTATTTATCCAAAATATAATCAAATATTATTTAAAATTTCTGAAAATAATTTAACTTTTGAAATTTTTTTAGTCACACCAAAATAATCATATCACAATTAAAAGATAACTATCATAGTATTTTTCTAAAAATAATTTTCTAATTAAAAATATGGAAATAAAAATAAATTAACGCATAACTAATTTTAAAATAAGATGATTGGTCTAAAGGAAATATTTACTCCTCTCTAGTTGGTAAAATTCCACTATTAATCATGTTTATTAAAATAAATATAATGATCCATAACTTGGATCATGTGTACAAATACAACTGCACACAAGGTAGTATAGGCTACAACCTGCCTCTTCCATTGTTTTATGTGGGATGATAGATATAAATGAAATGAGAAAATAGTATCAAAGTAATATCAAATGAAGTATAGGAATTATGCTATAAGTATAAATAGGTAAATAAAGTACAAATCAAAATTAAATAGAAATAAAGAAGAAGGGATAATGAAGATATATATATTATGAAGTTATTTTCCTTCAATCAAGCTTAAGATTATTAGAAATGATATTATTATTAAATTGGATTATCGTTAAATCTATCCTTGATTGTACATCAAATGATCCTTAAGACTCTTTCACAAGGGTTTAGTTTCTCCATGAAAATGGAGTGTTATAGAAAGCATTGGAAGGTCCTCTTAATTTTTAGTCGAGCTCTCCTCAACAATATAGAATACACTACCACTATCCCTACAACTAATAAATCAAATGGCCAAAAAATATTCACCTTTTAAAGTTAGGTTCCTTGAATATATAATTTTTATAAACCCTAATTATCTTCTGTAGTATATTAGTAAATTAAATCCTCAATCTGAGTCAGAAATCAAAGAAAAGTTGACTTTATCATTATTTGTCCAAAGTATAATTTTAAGAATAATTATTATTAAATCCTTATACTAGGAAACTCTCTTATATTCATTCAATTAAATTATTTATCAATTGGAATTTAATTTATATTTAATATCAAAAAGACATGGATCAACATAGGCATGACATCATTGCATCCATTTCATGGTCATAGATTCTATCTCATTATCACATTTTTTAATACATTGTAAAAGAAACCTTCTCATGGTAGAAGAAATTTCTTTACGATCATATAACTTAATTTACAGTAGAATATATTAATTCACTATAGTTGATATTAAATTATAATAGTATATATTTATTCGTGATATTATATCTCACTTTATGGTACCAAATTCTTCATATATTTACATAACTATCACACATCCATAGAATTATTTTGAAAGTCACAGATACTTCTCCATACGGTTTCATGAGTAATATGATAGTAGAATATTTTACCATCCTAGTTGCATGGATGGATGAAAATAACCTCTTCATGGTAGTAGAGTCTCATGGATAGTCATGCTGCTTAAGGCATGATGGTAAGACTCCCATAGTAGCAAGTGAATATGGCTATATTATTTTGAAATTTATATAAAATTCAAAATTATAAATTTTTATAATACAAAACATAATGTTAGTAAGAATTTAATCATGATTTACAAGAATAAAAATAAGGATTTTATGGATTCATCCACTAACATGTACATGTTATATAGATACAAAATCTCCAAAAAAATAAAATACTAAAAGTAAACTCCAATTACAATAACTCGGACAAAAAATCTAATCCCAATATATTAATTCTCATATCAAACATTATATCCCTCTTCAAAACTGATAAAATAGATTTAATCATATATAGATAAGTATACACTTATACTTGATAGAATCCTCTTTAATACCTATCATGAAAAATAAAATAAGAATACCGATTCCTTAGTGAATAAACAAATGAACCAACAAGCTCCTACTAAGTAAATTATCACCCAACCTTAGTGTGGCTCACTCACCCAATATCACATCCAAATATAAGGGCATAATACCAAATGAATATATCCAAATATATCCTGTAACCACTTTCCATTTGGTAATTCTATTTCATTCCCCAAAAAAACATCATACTACTCCCAATCACTTATGTATCCATATTACAACACATAATACCTTATATCATAACCATACACCTCATACCATCTCCCCATCATCATCATCACAAATCCACCCCCACATAACACCTCCACATCACCATCACAAATCCACCCCCACATAACACCTCCACATCATCATCATCATCAATTATTCACCGTAATATATCATATATCAACTGAATATCCTATTCCATTATGGTAGGGTATCATGACCATGAATGAAATTAACCTTATTCCCTTATCCTACCATGATTGACCCCTGGCCTATATCATCATCTCAATTACATAACTAAATTAGCCAGTATATCACATACTATAACCTTAAGCTATTATAGCCCATATTCTTATAACTATAGTTCACCATCATAGATTATAATATACCTGGATGGGTGAGTGTAGAAGAGGTAATAGTCAACCATGTTTTCCTTCTCTGACTTGGATGTTTGGGTAAAACACATATAACCCAAAAAATTTGGGTACCAGTATAGTTTTATGGTTGGAGTGGGTGTGTATGAAATCACATATAAAATATTATGCCTATATATACTTCCTTTAAAATCCCAACATATGTCAATTCCAAAAATATCTAATGAAGCCCATCATGACCACCACATTACCACCATCATTAACCAGTAACCAAAACTATCTCTATAAGGCCAACCACTACCAATTTCTATATAAAAACCCATAAAAAATATTCAAAATAGCACATTTCATCATACCATTTAACAGTTTCAATATTTAAAATTTTACCAACAATATAACGTTACTTATTCCATTAAATTAAATATTTAATTTCAAACTAGTTATTATATATTAACAGCGTTTATCCAAGCCAAATACCATCCATTTGAGATATTAAAAGTTCATTAGAAACCAAAAATTTCTTGTTTACATCCCACACCCACCACCATATTCATAATTTTCATTTACATTTTATAAAATTAGGAAGCTATAACAGTTCACCACATCAACCAACTATTCACCAATTAATCATCCCCATAGAACATGATTATGACAACCAGTACCACCATAAGCCACTTTCACATTCACACTGTATAGCATACAATTATTTCCATGTCAACCACTATAACTACCCATTCCCAACATGAAAAATAGCCACAATTCCCACTAAAAAATATTTTACAACACCTAAAACAAGTGTTAATAGTTCCCTAAAAATTCTAACATAAATATTTGAAATAAAACACAACCCTTATCAAACCAAACAGGAAATCACATCAATCAAAATATTTTTATCATTCTTTCTAAAGAATCAATTATGAATTTTATAATAATCAACATCAAAAATTCAACATACCATGTATCCATTTAATTAAAAAATTTAAATTATTAACCCTTGATAAAATATGATTTCCATAATTTAATTATAACATCTTGGACCCAATTCACTCATAAGTAACTGAACCCGATTGGCCAAATGGAACCAAGTGTTCCTCCCCATACAAAAGAGTTTTCTGAATAATATTAAGGGTATATGATGGTATGGTGGAAATACTATATCCCCATGATTTGAGTATAAAACAATGGTATATTAAATTAATAATTAATGAAAAGGAATTAAATAATAAGGTAGTGTAATAAGTAAATCATCCAGATACAACAATCATACATGAATATACAATTATAGAACTATATACTATATTATATAAAAAAATAATGATCATTTAATGCTATACAAAATGCTAGAAATATATGGTAATAGAAAATCAAACATGTACAACATGTTATCCAAAATAAAAGAACAAAAGACAAAAATCTACCTCCAATAGCATCATGAGCATACATCGGGTCCTCTACTCCTATAATCTATCATAATATATATAATCAAGAATCCAAATTTGGGAACTTCCCATTTTCCCTACCTATATCCATGAAGACTTCCCAGGTACCAAATGGTGTCTCAATCATAGTATGATATATATTCAATAGACCACCACCAACAATGTCTATAACAGATCTAGTCATTGCATATATATTTTAGTTGTGTGCTTATATGATCGAAGTAATGATATAAAATATAATGTTATCCAACCAAATCAACAAGTACATGTTGTAAAAATAAGTATATAAATGGAAATAAATTTAATTCAAGCATATGCATCAGATATGATATAGGATGGGTGTATCAACTATGAGACCTATAAGGACCAGGACCCAAGGCCATTTTTTAAGGAATATCATTCAAGTATAAAGAGATCATCCATAGAAAACATAGTATAATATAGACCTATATGGTCTAGGAACCTAGGGGCCATATATGACGTGTCCTATCAAATTCCATGGATCTCAACCATAGGAAACCTAGTATAACCTATACCTATATGTTCTAGGAACCCATGGCCCAAGGAAGAGGTGTCCACTTTGAGTCAACATAGGTCATCCATAGAAAAAATCATATAAACTTCAAAGGAGACCAAGGAATAACTCTAAGGTCGCACAAGAAGTCTAGATCCAATGTAATAATCCAAATCACCAATTTAAAATAATCATTGGTTCCATAAAGTTATATTAGTGTCATACTGAAGTTATCATTAAAAACATTTTATATAGAGGATTAAGGGGTTGTGTTAGTGTCCATTCCGGTTATTAACCATTTATATTACAGGAATAACCCAAGAGTTCATCGACCTTATTTTATAAAGAAAAATTTTGTCCAGTTCATAATCCTGTTCATTTATAAAATACAAGGTATTATAAGTGTTATTTATCCTTTAATATTCCTTTCTTTATTCGGATACAGATTCCACACATGGGTGGCAAGTTCAGCTCACCCAAAGGGGTGGTGTAGTCATATTAATTTAAACAAACCTCTATTGAGGTGTGTTTCTGGTTGAGGTTGGATTCCTACAACCATATAAATGGGAAATAGAACATCATGACATGTTTTGAGAAATTTAATTGAAGTTATTACTCATTTTATGAGCAACACATTAAGGACCAGGCATGTGACACTACAATGTGAGCTATAAACATCAAGCCTTTAGGGGAAAGGTATAGACCAGAAAACATAATTTGACAATAGAATCTTCATATTTTATTAGACTTTAAATCAATATTTAATAGAATAAATTACAAAAATATACAAATACATTAAAAATATGGAATATTAGCTCGTATGGATTTAGCATTCCACATGGTGAGATAAATGAAGAAAAGAATAATGTTGAGTTAAGTTATTATTGATACGGAACCAGCATGGTGAAAAACACATTAATTGGAGAACAAATGAAGGAGATAAAAAAATGATATAAGGGGAATAGGGAGAGATTCATGTGTGGGGGAATCTTTCTGGAAAGTGGGAGGATAAAGGGGTGAGAATAACATAAATGAATGAAGGGAAACATGGGAATTTTACCCATTTTTTAAGGGTATTGGGTTTGAAAAAATGGTTTTCCAAACCATGTTCCAACCATGCACACCCACTTCCTTGGTTGGAACCCCCTCACATGGATAGGTTCACAATTTGAAAAACGTTTCACAGCTTATGCATCCATATTAGGGTGCATAGTTTGAAAAACTATGTGACTCTCTCAAGGTATCACATGATTGAGGTGCACGATTAGCACTAATTGTATGCTAACTGTGCATGTCAAATGTTTCTGTCAAAAAACAAAGCTTCAGGCTCTAAAAAATACCTTGACACCCTTAAACACTTCCTTATACTATTAAGAACATTTATAGAGATAAAAATAGGGATTGAAATTGTATTTTTAAAGGATCCATACCTAATGAAAAAATTTGAGATCATACAACCTCAACTACTTAAAACAACTCATCTCTGAGATTCCATTCAAAGGGTGGTTGAATAGAATCAAAAAATAATTCCATCCGTGGGGAATGTACATCATCCTCTCACTCCCATCTATAATTTTATATAATTTCATGTTTTAATATCACCCAAATACATTCACATTAATCATTTAATTCTCATGTGTTTCTATCATATAAGAATTTATTTTCATCTCAAAATAAACATTCTATAATGATATGGTAGAGCAGTAGTGCATGGTTGAACCCATGGGGAAATATTAGAAGATAATGAACTAGTGAATTAAAAACCTTTATATAGGATTCCTCAAGAATTGTTTTGGGTTATTAATTTAATTTACACTATTTAGTTTGGTTTTAGATTTAGGAATAATATAGCGATCAGGGTCAATTTTAGGGTTTAGGTAAAAAGGATAATCTCTGTCCAAACATGAGATAGTCTTGAGGCTAGGGTTGTGAAGCGGGGCATAAAGAACAAGTTGATTATAGTCAAACCAACTAGATTTATCTAGTATGAAACTATTACATAGTCTAGATACAGAGAACCTAGATGCATTAATCCTAGATTCTATACCAGAAGTGTCACACGATAATGGTCATATCTCCATCTACTCCATTCCAGTCAGGTTCAATAATTTAATCTTCCCATGGTTAGGGTTTCATAAAATAATTGAATAAATAGTTATTTTTTAAGAAAATAAAACCCTTAGGGTTACCAAGTTTTATTTAAATACTCATTAAATTCATAAAAATCTTTACTCTCAACCCCTACCATAAGTGGTTTTGCTAATCATGATGGTATTAAAAAAATCAAAGCAACAATCATGGACATGCTCGAAAAATTAATGAAATGGTTGAAATATGAATGTTTACAGTAAATGATTCAATAATCATGTAGTTTTAAATCAAAATATGTAATAAACCAATCAAATACTTACTTTAAACCGTAAACAAGCAAAAACATGGTGTATTCCCTCTTATGAATAGAAATGAAAATGGAAAATGAACATCAAAATGATAAATGATGACGAATGAAATTAATAAAGCATATAGGTTAATCAACGACACTTGGATTTAATGAAAACAATAAAAGTAATTGTTTAACGTTGAGTTGTAAGTGAAATAAAAGAAGAAATAAGATAAAAATGAGATAAAATTAAACTACCTAGAATGTTATAAGAGGTTGTCCGCATCCTGGAAATAAATATATGGGAATTTACACAATTTTTAATCATCACACATAGTTTAATCTTGAATTTTTTTTCTTCATTCATTTTTTGATATGGTTCCTATCTCGGCATGGATCTTCACGATTTAAATATTTCAACCATTTCACGATGTATAAAGAAAACTCACAACATGTTTCTTCTCACGACTAGAGATTTCTCTGAGAAGAGGCCTTCAAATTTACATGGTGTTGATTTAAGATTCATGTCATGTAATTTTTTCGTGACTTGTAAATTCGTCATTACTTGTGCTTCAAGACTTCTGAAAAGATATTAATGATGCATACATATCTTTTATATGTTTCAATATTTTTAAAATCCACTTTTGGAAAATTTCAATAGCTTTTCCATTGGATTCTTGGATACATATTCTCCTCCAAATTCAACATAAACCCATTGATTTATCAAATAAATACTAAATAATATTTAATTAAATGAATCCAGTATCTATATACAATTTTAGCATATCAAATTCCCCCACACTTGAACAATTTTTTATCCTCAAGAAAAAAACATCTCGATAAGGATTCCAAATTAAATAATTTTTTAAAATAAGAAATATTTATTATAACTAGGAAAATAAAACTAAGTGTAAGTAGTAAAATTCAGTCCTCCAGAATTAATCTTCAAGAGAAAATCAGTAATGCCTCATGGTTTAGTTCTTTATCCCAATTCTTATTCTTTTAATTATAATTTCATAACTATTTATTAAATTAAATACCCATTTTGATATTTACCTCACAATGAATGTTTTATCACCACTCTAGGTAAAATATAAATGGAGTTATGATCATACCCTAAATATGTTTCCTTAGATATATTCTTGAATTGGTTCTATTGTCTCAACTTCATAAAGAAAAATACAAAATCAATCATGTGGGATTCAGAAAAATGGTTCAAAAGTCTTTGAGGCTAAGGGAGGGTATGTAAAAAGTGAAAATAAATCTCAAAATGAGGTTAAGATATTAATTATAATTCATGAAAGTCATGAACAATGTAATGAATTAGCTCCTCCAAGATCAAATGATGTCCATCCTCTAAACAGATCTAGTAGATTCACGAGTATATCAATTATGTATCAGAAATGTACCATGTTCCTCTAATTTTCTTTTCTTATTTATTTATTTTTATAAATTCATGTTTAAGATAGAACTCATATCTATCCCCCAACAATATATGATCCATCATAGGATTCATCATTTTGGAAATGGTGATTTTTGACCTTCCAAACACACAACATAAAAATATTCTTCTTTTCTTTTTCTTTTATTTTATAAGAATAGTGTAGGTGTAAAATCAGAAAAGTAATCAAGGATCATAACGTATAAGTTGGATAAAATTACCACAATACATATCCTCGGTAAATACATCTCATGTCCACCAATTTAAAGTTCCCCTACACTTGATGAAAGGATAATCATGCATAATACCAAGAGCAGGGTAAGAAGGGATAATCATCTTGGAATAACTGCATCCTAAAAAGGTTGGTATCAAGAAAAATTGGTTCAACAAATATTTTATCAATCATATTTAAATTGTATTTTTTCTCTCATAACCTCAATAAGATGTGAATACAGTTTTTGATAGTTTTATATTTCCCATGTATCCCTCAAGAAATATGCTCAGAAAAAATATGAAATTGTGGGTTCACAATCCTCTAGGGAATGGGAGTAAAAAAAGGAAATCACTCAGGGTATAAAATCAAGTAATAAGTAGTTCAAAATAAATTTGAAAAATATTATCATTAATTAAATTACTAAACACAATAATCATTAAAAAAATCTAAACAAGTTAAAAAACATGGATTTTATCAATTTCCAACTTAAAATTTTCTTTTATTTAAAGGGTAAAAATGATTTTTTAGTTTAAAGAATGATTTTAATGAAAAAGTTCTCATAAATAGATGAAAACATTCAACAATACAATTGTATTGAAAATGAAGTTCAAGAAATAATAACCCCCCCCACATAAAATGAGAAAGTGTATGTACTATCCTGGAAATCATTGTGAGAGAGATGTCACAGATATAGAATAAACAAAATTAAATGGAAATTTTGAAAATGAATTTAGGGAATTGAGATCTCCCTATATGAGTGTTTATTCCCTAGGGAAACTTGGTGTATCTTGATCTCAAATTTTGGCAACATGCATACTGCGTTAGAAAGAAAAATCCTTCACTAGGTAAATTTTTTTTCCACAGGGTTTAAATATGATTATAACAGTGAAATGGGTAGTTGAATACAGTGAATGGTATTTATAAACAACTCAAGTATATGAAGATATGTGGGTATAATAAATTTTAAAGCATCCTATAAACAAAAAATTTACTGAAAGAAAAATAGAAATTCCTATATACAATACTAAAATTGAAGAACACAACATAAATATGGGTTGCCTCCCATAAAATGATAAAAATGACTTCATCATCCAGAACAATGAACAAAATAATCATGAAGTGTCACCCATCTACTAAGAAGTTTCCTACCTCTTATAGGAATTTTTGGTTGTGTCATCAAGATCGTATGGATGATTGACAGGGTTAATCACCTTTTTAAAATTCTGAACAAGAATCTCATGTGATAATAAAATAATTCATGACTATTATTGTGGGGACCTCTACTAAGAACATATATCTAGTGATAGCTCCTCTAGTTGATGCTCAACTTTAACCAAATGTTGATTTATCCAAAGTATGATAGAAAATGGTGGCAGGACAGATGCATCAATGACCATAAAAGAGTAAGAACATCTAGACTTGGCTAATTTAATATAGTAATGAAATGGAAACAAATCCATCCAATAGTGAATAAATAAAAAATATCCCATATATAAAAATAGAGCAATGATACATCATCTGGAAAGGAATACAAGCAATAAAAAAATTGATTACCTATAAAGTAGAAAATAATGATGTAGGGGACTGGGATATACTAATAATAATCAAAATCATCGAGATGATCATCTAGGTTCCTCTACAGAATAGAGGGTGCATGCAGATAGACTCCCCTATCAATATAAATGAAGGAAGGAGGGGATTTATGATCAACTACTATAGTGGGTGTCATGGTGTTGGAAGTTATCTCTGAGGATGGTGGTGGTGACATACTGATCTGTATGTTGGTTTTGTGTATGGTAATTGAGCAAATAAACTGACCCTCTATGGATGAAGGAATATTTGGGTCTTTTCCCCACCATGCCCACTCTACCAAGAAATCCTACTGGGCAGTAGAAACTGTCATCTAGAAGGGGAGATTGGTCGAGGTTGTGGATGCTGTAGGAATTGTGGTTGATCAATAGATTTCTGGTGGGGGAGGGTGAGAGGCTGTAGGTGTTGGTAGAGAGGTAGGTTCCATAAATGATGGGTGTGTAATGAATGGAATGCCCGTGTGGTTTCATATCTTCTACAGGTTCAGCAGAATGTAGTGGTGTGATATATAGAAGTCAAAAGGGATGGATGGGGTTGGTGATATCATGTTAAGGTGGTAGTGGATGGAGAAGGGGTATGGAGAGTTTCATGGGGTTCAATGGGAGTGGTCATGGGTCGGGGAATGTTGTTTTTTGAGGGATGGGATGAGATGGAGGTGGTATGGGTGGTAGCCAGATTAAAGGTGGCCATAGGAGGGGTTAGGTTGGAATCATTATCCCTGGGGGCCTCGCCAACACTCTCAATACATCCTAGAACCCATCGACATATATCACTATCCTTCTTCAATAGCTTAATTTTATGAATTGATGTGAATTTGATTAGTTCCATCAGTCCTATAGATGTGAGGGGAAGGGTGGCATCAAAAATGTTTAGATTTTGAGACAAATGAGTGATAAAGGATCCACCCATCAGTGTACCTTAATTCTGTTGTGCATGTGCCCTAGAATAAAAATGTGAACTCGGATTCCATGTTGATGACAATTCCACCCATATAGGTAGTGAGGATGAGTATTTCTATCTATATTACACTTCGTGAGACTCTACACGGGCGAACCAGGCATGAGTCAAATCACAATGAAGAATCTAGAGCGCAACACCTCTCAACTGGGTGGATTTCATAATATAGTGATCATGGACACTCTAAGGGTCTTAGGAAATACTCCTCTAGAGTTAAGATACATCTGAATTTCTTGTATCGAGATGTAAAGTAAGAAAAACATAGGAGGTGGTGAAATAAGTGGAGTAGATGTTCAGTCTGACACCAAACTCAGTGAAGGAGAGCTCATGGGGTTTCTACCTAGCTATAATTATATGTTGTCGATAGTCACCTTGAGAGTATCCAAGAACTTGAGAAACATCTCTATAAAGTTATCCTCATGTACGTTGATGATGGGGGTGCTTTTTTGGTGGTTAAAGAGGTATAGGGAATCCTCGCTGATGTGAATATGGGAAAGGATGTCCAGATACTACATTTTATTGGTCTTCATGGATTTTTCTTATAGATGGACCAAACAGACCTATTTCTTGGGGTTGTAATGATGAATGATGGGGTATATATGGGGGTGAGAAGAATTTTTCAAACCACTAGAGGTCATGTTTGACTCCTCTGTGGATGAAGGTGCTGTAGAGGCATCAACAAATCTTGGGGAAGATGAAGCGGGAGGTGATCGGGATGTACGGGCCCTTTGGTGCTTGGCTAGAGGCGAATCTTTACACTCATGCACAGAATCTGCAAGGGGAGTTCACATCATCTTTGTGTGGGAAATTACGGATGTGACGTAGAGGGGATGATGAATAGGAGAAGAGGTGTAGTGGTGAGGAGGAGGTTTTGGTGAATGTTAGGAAAGATAAAGGGATCGGTCAAAGGGTGGGGTGCGTATGGGTGAGAGAAACAGGAGTGGGGAATGAATATATGGGGGTCATGTGTCATTCAGTCAGGGTTCTGACTTTTATCTTTCAGTAAAATTCACATTGTGTATTATTACATGATGTGTAATGTGTGAAATTAAATTTTTTTTGGGTTCTGAATCATACATTTCGTGTATTAGATTACACAATGTGTAATTTTGTTTTTATCCTCTTTGTATCCTAGGACATGTGTTCTCTGATTATAGTTTTCCCTCATCTTTCCTAACTATAATTTATCCTATTCTATATAAATTTGACCTATCATGGGTTTCCCCTTAGTAACCACTTCTTTTAAGATCATGATCTTGAATCAATGGCACTTAGATGAATTAAAAAGTGATGCCACATCCCTCACAGAATGGTTCCTGATATATCTTCAATCTTATTCTATTAACAATGAATTTTTTATCTCCCCCTTTTCATATTTAAATGGTCCTATAAGGGAATACTTTTATGAACATGAAGGTTCATAACCACCAGATTTGAGCATTCCATGGAACAACTTCAATCATGTATTCAATAACAAGACCTTATGCCCTGGTGTGAATATTTATCTCATGATGCATAGATCAATCCATTTTTTAGTGTTTTCTTTTTAATATTTTCATTATCATAGGAATCCTTTTTTATCTCATCTAGTTCTTCCAATTGTAGCGACCTAACTTCCTTGATTTTTTTAATCCATATTCATTTTTTTAACTACCCAAATTAAGTGATGCTCTAGTACCACTAGTAAATATAATGGCTTCTCATACACTAATCAGAATAGAGTGGTGTTGATGGTTGTTTTGTACACATTTTGTTATTCCTAGATTGAAACATAACTTGAGGCTCCAATTGTTCCAAATTGTGCTCATGGTCTTCTCCAATATTTCTTTGATTTCGATATTCAAAAATTCAACATGCCTACTTATTTACGGGTGACAGGGAGTTCCAGTGTTATACATGATTTCATACTTCCCTTGTAATCCTTTGATATCATTATTGGTAAACAAAATTCCCCAATCACTGATGGGAAACCATGGGAATCTGAACCCTGTAAAGATGTTTTTCTTTAATAAATTCATTACCAATTTTGTTGTTTCATGAGTGGTGGCTCCAAATTCTACACATTTTTTTCATATTCAATTCCCATCAAGTTATAGAACTTTCCATGTGAATTATGGAATATACCCATAAAATCTATTCCCCATAAATTTAAAATTTTTACTTCCATGATCAGGTTTTCGGTAATTTCATTTCTCTTCCTTATGGTGACAGTTGTTTTCACTGATCACAGCTTTAGAAAATGTTTATATTACATATAAATGGTGAATATTCCAAAAGATTCCACTTTTCTAGATTTTGGACATTGTGTGTTATGGTCTATGATTTCTTCCAATTGGTGATGTTTGAAACATGTCCAACACACTTTTTACCTCATCCTATGGGATGCATCATATCATTAATCCATCATCACAGCGCTTCAAAATAAGTTTCTCATCCCAGAAATGGTTTGATTCTTCGATCAAAAATCTCTGCTATTGCTGGTAGGTGAGGTCTTGGTAGAGTGATCATGTTGAAATATTGTTTATAGTGTCTGAAAACCAATGGCGGGCCTTAGTTTATTGGATAAATAGAGTTTCATTAGGGATTTCAACCTTAATGTCCAAATTCAAGTCATCCTCAATGATGGGTAGTGGAAGTCTAGATAGATAGATAGTAATGACATTATCAGTCCCCTTAGTGCCTTTTATGATGACATCAAATTCTTTTAGTAGTGGGATCCACCATATCTGTCTTGGTATGGCATCCTTTTTACTCACAAAATATTTAAGGATTGCATGGTCAGTGTGAAAAATCACTTTGGACAAAACCATGTATGATCAAAACTTTTCAAAAAATAAGGAAAACTACAAAAATTTACTTCTATTTAGTTTTTTAGTTTACATGAGAATCATTAATTGTGTGATAAGAAAGGTAAATGGTATATAATATGTGGTTGAATCACTTTCCTAATACATCAGCTACAGTGAAGTCACTGGCATCACACATTTATTCAAATTCTTTTTCTTCATTTGGTGAAATGATTATATGAGAGATAAATAGGTTTTTCATTAAAATAATGAATTTCTATAGACACTCTTAAGTGAACTAAAATGGATAATCCCTTGATAATATGTGTTTCAGGGGGTAGAATACTTTCAAAAAATCTTTTATAGAGTGGTGGTAGAATTCTGTAGGGATGAGAATGCTCCTTATTCCTCTAATAGTTGAGTGATCAGGGAAGTCTTTGATCACCGATATCTTTTCTAGATTAACTTATATGACCTACATTGAGATTTTGTGAATGAGCAATATTCCTCCATGGACCATAAAGTGAAATTTTTCCTAGTTTAAAACTAGGAACATTTCTTCATGCTGTGTCTGGACTTTTTCTAGATTACATAATCATACCTCAAAAGATATTCCATATTCTAAAAAATAATCCATAAAGATTTATAAAAATTCCACCATCATATCATGGAATATATGGGTAATGCACCATTGGAAGGTCACTGGTACATTACACATACATAATGGAGTGCTTCTATAGGTAAAGGTTCCAAATGAATAAGTGAATGTTGTTTTGGATTAATCTTCTCGATCAACTATAATTTGATTTTATCCTGAATATCCTTTTAGGAAATAGTATAATTTTTTTTCGTGATACTCTCTCTAATAGTTGATCCATGAAAGGAAATGGGTAGGGATATTTTCGGTTGTTATATTTATTTTCATATAATCTATGAAAACTTTATATCATATGATATTTCAAGTCGAGATCAGTTCATCTTCATCCTTATTTACAACCATGAGGATGCCTTTCTTTGGAACAACCTGTAGAGGACTCATCCACTCATTATCATATATTGAAAAAATATTCCAACATCCTGTAGTTTTAGTACTTATTTCTTAACTACCTCCTTCATCAGTGGATGGAGTCTCCTCTGGCACTAGCATTTCAGTTTTGTGCATTCCTCTAATAAAATCTTATGAGGTAAAAACGTGGGCATAATTCCCTTGATTTTAGTCACCCCCTATGAAATTGACTTATTATGTATTTGTAGGACTTCCATCAACTTATCCTCTTGCAGTTGTGTTAGTTTTGAGTTGATAATTATTGGTAGTGTAATTGTAGTCTCTATAAATGAACACTTGAGTGTGCATGGGAGTGGTTTTAGCTCTAGAGTTGGTGGATGGATGACCATGGGTATGAATGGATGGATAATGTCCCTTGAAAGAGGTTCTATATAGTTGACTCCCTCAAATTAATACTATTACTTTTCTGCATGAGACAATTCATCACTATCATCCCCGATATCCATGTAGTCATTCATATCTTCTATGAGAAAGATATCCTAGCAGTCAAAATAATCATTTATTTGTTTTGCAGCTTTCACTAGGTCAAACAAAAATTGTTCTTCACCAACTCTGAATATAATTATCTCTTGATTCACAAAAATCAGATCCTTCTCAATGGCTTGGAATGGTCGGCCAATCATAATGGAAATTTATCCTTCTTCTCCTTTCTCCAAATTGAGGAATTCTACTAGGAAAATGAATTTGCTAATTTTTACTAGAACATCCTTGAGAATCCCTCTAGGATACTTTACTAATCAGTCAGTTAATTTGTAAGGACCCTACCCCTGTTCCCTGGAGTTGGTGCCTTATTTTATTACATTGTAATATAAATACGGAATATGAATCTTGATGGACATAGTATTTTAGTATCTTTGAAAACAAGATACTTACATAAGTTCAACATTACAACATGAAATGAAATAAAACATATATGTTTTATTTGGAAAATCTAAAAATCTATTGTTATCCCTACTGGTCATTTCTAATAAACTACTTCATGTATTGAAAAAATGAAACATGATAAAGGGCTGATCTCAAACGCTCAGTAAGGTTATGAAATACAGCATAATATATCATAAACATAAACATTACGCATGGTGAATAACTAACAACACATACCTTAACAAATGAACTTGAACACATTATGGTTGGAATAAGAGCTGAATAAATAATTCCATAATAAAGAATAATCATGGGTATTCTACTAGTCAAATAATCACATGCACTTTAATTTACAAGTTTCATAATGAGGGAATGCATAATGTCAATCACCATAACCATACCATCAAGGCCTCATGCCAAGACCACAAATAAACATTTTTTCAAGGCCCTATGCCAAGACCGTAGTTTGTCTCATGAGACCTACTAAGGAATCAAGGGTCTATAGATGGACCCACCCATCACTTACTAAGTCCAATGAATTCCTAATACGAATGGGGATAAACATAAACAACATATACATTCTTATTGAAACTAATATATGAAATGTTAATAACGTTCCCTAAATGTTAAGCATAAACCCTAACCATTTGGACTAAATTGGTGAATGGTTTTACGATAGAACATCCATAGTAAAAATAATCATAAACCATTCAATTAAGTATGTTAGATGATATCATAAAATATTAATCTCAATAATACATAAGAATCAATATGAGTCTTGAAATAGATGAAGATACTCTTATAAAATAATCGAGTAATTCTTGAGATAAATAGTCTTTTTGTTTGAAAAGAAGAGTTATTTTGGAAAAGTCATTGTATAAAAGAAGAAGTCAAGTAAGATAGTATTTTAATAATAAAATGAGTGGTTTTAGAAATATAATGGTTTCCTAATACAGATTATTGAGTGCCCTTGAAAATATGTATGAATTTGAGAAATTCCGTTGAGTTGTGCTTTTTATTTCACGTAAAATTTTTGAAAGAACCTTTTAAAAAATATAACTATCCATAAATTAATGTAGTATTTTGGTTGGTACACACATATATATATCATTCCCATAGAATATTTTAGGAGTACATATGAATATATAAGAATTTAATTGATGTAAGTAGAGAATAAGAGTAACCCGAATGAAAATGGAGGTTTGGGTAGAAAACCATTACCTTAAGTTATAAGGTGTTCCTAAATTGATTTATTATAACCTTATTAGGTTCATTCAAGGCCTTTTTATGAGTTAAAAGATTCAAGTTCATTGTTTGGGATTGTTTTCTTCCTTGGTTTTCATGAATTGTTTACTTATATTCATGTACAGATAAACATGTAGAATGAGAATAGTTTTCTAGAATATAATTTGTATGTTATTAGTGAACAACCAGAATATTACATGGTTAAATAATTAGTTTGTTCATTTTTAGTGAAGATGAATCATTATATAAAACTTTAATGACAATTGTTTGGGTTAATTGGTGGGTTTTTATCACAACGAACTCATTTTGATTTATAAATTAATATCTTGTTTAAAAAAGGATTCAATGACCTCACATAAGTTATAATACATATATTATAGTCTTTTTCAACCATAAAACTGGTTTCATTACCAAAATAAAAGACGATAATAGAAATTTAAAACCCATCATCCTTGAATGTGATAAATTAACACACCTTAAGTGGTGTTTTCATTTCTTGTATAAAAGAAGGATAAAGGAGAGATGATGAATAATTATTCATTTTTCATAAAAAAATTAAAGTACATGTATGTTACTAGTTTCATCACAACATTTGGATGAAATTAGGTGAGGATAGAAAAATAAAAGAAAGGAACTTCAAATAAATGAAGAGTGGAATTTACCTCTTGAAGTAATCTTCCTTGAGAGCCTCTTTAAGTGAGAGGTTTTGGTCTTTTTATGAGACCAACAGATAATGGACATGGGGGGGATCTTGGTATAATATTTGAGCACAATTTAGAAAAGGAACAAGTAATGATAATAGTGGAGAGAAGAGGTAGTGAGGGGGGGTTTACAGTGGCGGAGAGGAGGGTTTTCCGGTTATTTTACTCATTACATTATTATTTTTTCATATAAAACAAATAGTATTGATTCTTGTGACCATGAATATTAATATGTGAATTTTAGTTAAAAAAATGTGGTCTTACATCAGCCTTACATCACCTATAACTCAATAAATCATGTATTTATTATTTAACGTTATTTATCATATTTTAATATTCACCTAAAATTGAAGTATTTTAGAAAAATCCGAAAAAATCACCGTAACCATTTTTTGATGTGTAGAATCCAAAAATGAAGTCCATTGTATCAAAATAATTTTCTAAAAATGTGAAATTTCATTTTTAAATAATATCATTATTTACTCGAAAATACAGATTTAATATTTAAAACTGATTTTATAACACGTTCAAAAATTAACTGAGATCTTATAAAATTATCCTAAAATCATAGGAGCATAAAATATTTATTTAGAAATAATTTTTATGATTTCTATATTAATTTATTAATTTAATATTTTAATTAAATATTATTACTCACAAAAAAACCAACACATAATTATTAATTTCTAAAATAATCTATTTTATTTATAAAGCCCCTAAATTTTATTTATACATTCATGGGTGTGGTTACTATTCATAAGGGTCATATTAATATTCATAATGGTATGTTACAATTCATAATGGTCAGGTTATTATTCAACAAAAATGTAAGTTGATCTTATCAGACACCAAATTTCTTACAGAATGCAATCTTGTATGTCATTTTTTTGAAATTAAAATCATAGAGGTGGAAAAGTCATGTTTACTAGCTAGGTTATAATAAAGTGGTGTTTTGCAGCGATTCAATGTTTCATGTATTCAATATTAAATTTTTTTTGCAAAGAAACATGGGGTGTTACATAATTTATGTTCCACTCTAGTTAGATTTAATTCCTCAAGTCCCAACATGTGGAATACACTCATTGGCATGATTTTAATGCTGGATCTTAATTCCTACTAGGCTCTTTCAATGTTGTATTATCCTATGGTTCAAGGAAATGAGGAACTCCCAGGATCTATAATCTTGGGTAGATTCTTCTACTGAATAGTAGCAAATAATTATTCATTAAGGTAAATAACACCCAGGTATTCCATCTTTTTCTTATTGAAGAGAAATTTCATGATAATTTTCATATTATAAGGGATTTTAGAAATAGCTTTAGAAAAAGTGATGTTGATATATAATTTTTGGATAATTTCCAAAAATTTCTTATACCTACCTTCAATTAAAAATTTCCTCATTTTTTATGGGAAGGGGAGGGTTAGTTTTTAAGATGGAGGTGCTATGTATATTTCTTCTTTAGACTACTATTGTGCTGGATCTTTTTTAGGAGGTGACGATTCCAGATCTTTTTCTTGATTGGTTATATTCACAACTTCATTGTTATATTTTTTTTATGATTGTGGTATATTTATGGGATTCATAAGGATTATTTTCTTCTCATACATAGGGTTTATGAAAATCTAGAACATTTCTACTCCTTAGTACCACGTCCTTGGATTCCTCTTTTGGGTTATTCTTAATATTATCAGGTATCGTTCTTGCTAATCTATCAGATAGAGTATTTGAGATTTGACCCATTTAATGTTCAATATTTTTTAAGGTTGCAATTTGATTTTGAATTTATGTTTCATCAGTGGTCATCCTCTGATCCAATTTATGAATAATGTTGATGATCATATTCTCTATATTTGATTGATAAGGTGTGACCGGTTGTGGTGTAATTTACAGAGATAATTGAAGTTGTTACTAGCATCTAAGAGGAAAATTTTATTGGGGTGTTTGTTGTGATGGTTGGGGAACATGATTCATAAGATTGTATACGGGTGTTCCTTGATTCTAAGGTGGTTCTTGGACACTTCTACTTTTATGATACCCATGATTATTTTTTTGGTTGCGGAGCTGACCTCGGTTGTTAATACTATTGTGGTTGCTTTTATTATTGGTTTTATTGATTGTAACTAACCTAATTACAATCCTGTATTTGTTATCATTATAATCCTTCCTAGATTTTTTGATATAACTATGGTCCACCACACATTTTGCAGGATTGAATCTCCATTACAAGTTTTGAAGGGGGTGGTGGTGTACTAGGCAGCTGAAAGGATTCCAGCCTCTTAGTCAGATCTTCTACTTGTTCTGTTAGATAGGTGTTATATTCAACTTGGTGGATTCCGAGCTAGGGTGGTCCATGATCAATCTGTCATAGACTATCATTGTGAGATACCGTTTCTCGAAGTTCTCATCATACTTCAGGTGTTTTTAGTATTAGACCACCATTTGCAGCAGTGTCTACCACTGTGTGAGCAGTGAGTTAGAAACCTTAGTAAAAGGTTTTCAGCTAAATCCAAGCATCAATTCCAATATGTGATAACTTCCTAGTGATTTATTAAAGATATACCAGGACATCTAGGATGAATCTCTATCTTCTTGATTGAAATTATGAACTTCATTTCATAGTTTCTAGGTTTATCCTAGGGAAATTTATTTACCAAGGAATTTCATGGCTAATTTATCTTGAGTCTTAATTGACTCGGGATCTTGACCCCTTAGCCATTTATTTTCTATATAATGAAATGAAAAGAGATAAATGAAAAATATAATTAAATTAGTGGATACTCCCTAGTTATAAAAATATCTCATTATTCTAGTATGTTAGAGATGTTCTTGTGAGGATTTTCACTCTATAATCTGATGAACTTTCATATATTTTGGATCATACTAATGTGTCCATGTTTTATTAAAAAATTGTGCCTAGATAGAAGGGAGAATAATGATGGTTTTGGAACCATTGATATACATTCATACATAACCCATGATGGTGAACTCCATTACAGGGTTTTATATCCATATAGTGTAGGTGGAATTTATTTCATATTGGGTGGGTTGGGACATGTAGGATTGTTCTGTTCTGCCATACTTGGTGGTTTCATGCAGAGAGGTATAATTAAATTTAAATAATGAAGATAAGTAGTTCTTGAGTATCGACGCACTTTGAAATATTCATATGGCCATGAATCATGAACTATGTTGTAACGAAGAAGTATGTAGTTGAATCAGAAAGAAAAAAGATGAAAAGAAAATAGAAAATGGGGATGAGTGATGCAATCCTAGTTTAATGCCATTGCTTCTAGTTCATAAGAACAAAGGTTCCTAGGATACATCACTAAAATTTGACACACCCACACACATCATTGAGTTTGTACAAGAAACTATAAAATTATAATTTATTTTTACCCCAATATACACCTTCAAAAATGATGTTGTTGAGTGGTAGTGTGGGGTTGAACCGAAGAGAAAGGATCAGAAGATAGGGAACCAGTGAATTCAAACCCTTTATGTTGGAATCCTCAAAAAATGGTTTAGTTTGGGATTTAATTAATTCTATTGAGTTAATTTTTATATTTAGGAAGAAGATAGTGATCAAGGCCAGTTTTAGGGTTTAGGTAGAAAGGATAATCTTGATCCTAACTTGGGATAGTCCTAAAACGTGGGTTGTGATGTAGTGTGAAGTTACGCAGTTAAGATCCAAGTATCACTAAGAGGGGGATGGGTGAATTGGTCATATATTTTTCTTTTATGATTTCTTACTTATGAAATAACCTTATCCTCCTATTAAAGATTATTTTCCCTATTGAACACAATTCCAACTACATAACCACAAGAACACAAGCATTTTATGGTTCACTACTCAATAGAGTAGCTAAATCCATGGTATGGTTTGTAAATAATCCAAAACCACACAATCCACTAGAAAAAATCCTTGATTTTGAATACAATGAGTAGGATGATCCCTTACACTCATGTAGCACTTTGAAAACAATCCAATAGTTTATGTTCTTCTTCTATAATAAAATAATGATAATCGATATTTTAGTGCTTCTTGATCAGCTTTCACAAATTTATCTTTCAAAAAGATTCTTCAACTTCCTACCCAGAAGATGTTAGGAAGTTTCTTGAGTCCTTCGTGAACAATATTTCGTCTGCTACGAAATGCCTTTATCCTCCATGAACTGAGTTACACTGTGTACTGTAAGTGCTTCGCAAACAACCTCTTCATCCTCAAACTATCTCTTCTCCATGTACCATCTCCCGAACCACTTCTGTGTAGCACCTCAGTATACCGCCTTTGCATACCACCTCTTCTTCTAGAGATTTCCTTGTTCTATGGACTACTTCTTCTTATTTTGTGAACCATTTCTTCTACCATGGAAAACTTCATACTATGTGGAATCTCTCCCCCACTACCTGCTTCCTTTCATGGATTTCTCCCTCATGAACTATTTTTGACATAGCCAAATTCTTCTTAAGATATAAGATGTTCTTTTATGAAAATTTATAACTTTAATGAAGGGATTAGGCTCCATTATATAGGAAAACAACGTTTTAAAAAAAACTTAATCCGTTTTACTAAAATTTTCAATGAGGTACTATCTTCACCACGTACTAAGCATCAACCATGAACTGCAAATGTCCCATGAACCATTTTCATCCACGAACCATTTTAGTAAGTGGTCCATGTATGACCTTTATCCATTCACAGTGTCCAAAATCACTACCTCCATTCTGTAAACGACACCCTTCACCACCAACTATTGACCTCCCACGAACAGCAAGTATCCCATGAATCGTGATCCCCCCATGAACCGTTTCATCTACATAGTCTTTGTACCATCAATGTACTATGCTTCGTGGCTTTCCTAGCACTGTTATGTAGAATCCTTACTTTGTTGATTTTTCTTCACCAATCCGCATACCGCCTATGCATTACCTGAACTATCCTTCACGGTCTGCGAACTGTTCTACACAGAAATTATTCCTTATACAAAAACAAACCAAACTCTTGATTTTGAGGCCCAAAAATTTTCCAGACACTGGGAAATAACACTACATTAAAAATATTCTTTAGAAAACTCCAACCATACTAATTTGTGATCATCGGGCTTTATCAAAAATCATTTGATTTCATCACGAACCTTATTTTTACTGATATATAATCGTTGATTGATCACTTCTAGCATCATCATATTTTTAAATGAAATTAGTTTAACTTCCCTATATTGTAGAAATAGTTATCATTCCAATAAAAGTTGAATATTAGTGGAAAAATCTTTACTTCCCCTTTCCTTAATATGTATTTGAACACAAGTTATATAAACAACTTACGATATTTTTGAAATTCAAATTAGTAAAGAATTATTATATTTTTCAAGTATTTTACAATGTGAATTGAATGGTCCTTTTTACCACAAAATAAAACACTCTTCAAAAGAAAACTCTTCTTACTTCCTTATACATCCATCTTGGTCCCAACATAGTTCAGGGAGCACTGCTTGATTATGGCTAAACCAACTTAATCTATCTAATATGCAACTATTCCTTGGTTTAAATATATCTAACAAACTAGATTCATTAATCCAAGATTCTATGGAAAATTTTTCACAAGCTAATGGTCATATCCTCATCTACACCAATCATGTTATGTTTGTTCATTTAAACTTCCAATAGTCAAAGTTTCATAAAATAATTGAATACAAATTTATAGTTTAACAATTTTAATAGCTTCCGAATTAAAATGTTTTGGTTTATATATTCCTTAAATTAGGAAGAGAACGTACACTCAACCCATACCACAATCGGGTTTTCGGCTCATGATGGTATTAAACAAAATCAAAGAAACAATTGTAGATATGATAGAAATATTAATAAAAAAGTTGAAATATGAAATTTTTCAATCAAGGGATCAACAATAAAGTAGTTATCAATAAAAACAAATCAAAAACTAGTTAAAAACTTACTTGAAATAGTAAATAAGAAATAACATGGTGTGCATCCACTGTTGAATAGAAACAAAAATGGAAAATGATATTTGAAATGGTAAATGGTAATGAAATAAATCAAGAATTCCTATAGGTTTATCAATGACATATTGATTTAATAAAATAAGTAAAATTAATTATTTAAAGTTGAGTTATAAAGGAAAGAAATAATGAAATGAGAGAAAAATGAGAGAAAATTCAGTTGCCTAGAATGTTATGTGTGACTATTTCTGTCCTAGAAATAAATAAATATGGATTTAAACAACGTTTGATCTTCACCATCATGTAATCTCAATCCATGTTTTCCTCTATGTATTTTGGATCTAGCACCTATCTCGGGCTTAATATTTGGGATTTAGAGATTTGATTAATTTCATGAAGTTTAATGGAAATTCACAACATGTCTTTTCTCACAAATTGAACTTTAATCAGGAAGAGACCATAAAATTTACATGATGTGTATTGTATATTCATGTCGTGTAATATTTTTGTGAATTTTAAATTCTTTAAGACTTTTGATTCACTACTTGTGACATATTGTGAATGATATATATACATCGTGTATGTGTTTCACGACATTTAAATTCCACTTTTGGGTAATATTGATAGATTTTTATTTAGAGTATTGGATACATATTCTCTACAAAATTCAACATAAACCCATTGAATTTCAAATAAATCATTAATAATCTTTAATTAATTTAATCCAATATGTATAAACAATTTTATCTTATTACACCCATACTAAAGGAATTGACCTACCTCAAAGAGACTCTTTGATCTGACCAATGATGTGTATAGGGTGCTCTTCAAAAGAAGCATCGATGTTTAACTCATCCTCATCAGGATGAAGAAAATGAGTCAGGTTTGAATAATAATGGTAAAGATGTAAAACATGGAATATTCCATGCATGTCTTGGTACATCTAAGGTAACTATACCTAATTAACTAACAGAATGACTCTCTCCATAATCTCAAATGGTCCAATGAACCTTGGTTCTATATTCCCTTGTTTCTAAACACATCGTTGACCTAATATAGTAGAAACATGCAAGAATATCTGATCTCTAACCTCAAACTTCATAGGTTATCGATGAAGACCAGCATAGGAACACTAACTAGAATGAGCTGTATCCATACACTTCCTGATAACATGTTCCTAATCTAATGTCTCCTGAATGAGATAAGGACCCAACAACACTACCTCTCCTTCCTCAACCTATCATATTAGTGAACAGAATAGAAAACCATATTGATACACATAAGGATATATCTATATAGTTTTATAGAAGTTGTTATTATAGGAAAAATTTGTGATAGATAAGTGTTTCTCCCAAGAACCTCTAAAATTAAGTACTTATGACCAGAGCATGTACTCTAGCACCTATATCATATGCTCAGATATCCCATAAGTCAAAGGGTAATAAGCTGTAATCTAAAGCACCTATGAACCACATGACCTATGAAGTGTCTTCTATAATTATAATGTGAAATGAGTGTCTCTATCTAATATGATAGTAATTTGAACATGGTGAATGCATATTATCTCCCTGACATAGAGCCTTCCTAACTCACCCACTAAAAGGTTTTCTCTAATAGGTAAAAAGTGAGTGACCTTTGTTAATATTTCAATTATCACCCATACAAATTTATTTTCTCGAGGGGATCTCAAAAATCCCATCACGAATTATAGAGTAACATTTCACCATTCAACTACTCCATTCATCTAGGGAGTCCTCAGAGAAAATAATTTATGATTATATCCATGTTGTGAGTATAATTATTCAAAATCTGGAATTTAAAACTCATTCCCATGATGAGTCTTTAAGGTTTTAATGGAAATACCACTACGATTTTCTATATATTTTATACATTTCACTAAAATAGGAGAAAGATTCACTTTTTGTGATCTAAATACAATACCCAAATAAATCATAAATGTCACCAAAAAGAACATAGTCCTAATTATTACCACATAGACTAAAAACTCTATATGTTCCAAGAAACCATATAAACTAACTCTCGGTGTTTTGAAGTTAAACATTCATTCTTTAGTTTGAAATAAATTTTATGTTTTTACCTTTTTGACATGTATTTAACACATTTTCTGTTGGGAATTATATTTTAGTCAAATACATAACTAAAAAATTCCTTGTTATCATTCTATGATATTGATGGTTGAATTTTCTTAGTTTTTTATTCCAAATCCAATATTCTATATGAAAGTAACTTAGTAAACGAACATTCTGAGTAAATAATGAATCTAAATCAACTATAAATACATTATCATTTTATAATGTAGAAAAACTAAATCATGTAAAGAATTATAGATCCTTCATGAATTATTCTAAAAAATAACAAGGTAACCATCATTACATATTTTTGAGATGATATTGAAATTGTATCTTAGTCCCCCAAAAAAACTCTATAAATTAAAATAGAATTAGAATTACTAATTTGACCAAGTCTAATTATTTTATCTTTTGAGTCATCATAAAAAGTGAAAAGTTTATTTTGAACCCTTATTAGGTTCTCCAATCTTGAGTATCCTCCAGTTTTATGTATATAACACGCACCATCTAGATACCATAAGTTCTTACTAGTGCTCTTCAAGTGTCTTTCCTATAACAAGTTTAAATAAAAAAATGGTACACACACTTTCTTGGTTCCAACATATTTACCAAAATCATATTTGGGAATCCAAGTATATTTAATAGTTATAAAATTATAAAATTTAATATATTTTAAAATAAAAACCTTCTTAGTTCTATAAGAATGTGAACTATTTATTCAATTGGAAGAACATGAACTAGGAATAAACATATTTTTATAAATTTTCTTTTTACCAGGTTGGTACCCGATACTCTCTATATACTTTAATATAGTCTTCTTATTAAGCATCATGTTCAATACTTCCCTTATATTTGTAACTTTTTCAGGGTCTATTTTAATTTTACCATTTGAAATATTATGCCCATTATTATCATTTAAAAAAGAATAATTATTTTCTTTTTCTATAAACAAGAAACTATTATCACTAGTATGAAAATATGTAACATTATCATATTTTTATATTTATTTTTCAATTTATTCATACTTTATTTAATAAATTTGAAATGTGCTTCTAATTGATCATTATTAAATTATAATTTATGGGGATTATAACTAAATTAATTAGAATCAATTAAATTGGATTTTTTTCCATAAAACACGTATTAATCCATTCATTAGTATCACCCCTGCTTGAATCGGACTCACTAGAACTATCCTCAAAAGCATTCTAAGTTACCTTAATAGACTTCATGTGTCTTTTTACTCTATCATATATTATCTTTTTATACTTATATTATGGGCAGTCAACATTGATACACCCTTTTATCTTACACTCATATAAAGTCACCTTTCCAGAAAGGTTTACCTTCTTCAAAATTCTTCTTTTTCCATACCTTTCTCCACAGTTGGAATTCATGAATAATTTATTCTTACTGTAAAATTTGTTAAATCACATGAATATATAGTATATCTATACATCATGGCTAAAAGTTGTCTCATACTCACTTAAACTATTTTATTTGATGTTCTTATTCATCGTTGACACATATGTTTTGAAATTGACTAACTTTATTATTAGTTCATCAACTACATTTCTCACATTCAACTCTTCCTCACATATAATTAGTTTTCAAATTATCTCCCTAAATAGAAATATGTTTATATTTTATGACTCTCAAATGGAGAAAAAAATTAATCTCCATCTATTAAGTAATCACAGCAAAATTCTCATCATTTGATATTTAAATTCTTTTTTTCCAAGCGCACACATTGTATTGATGATTTCATTAAACCTGATATATATTTCATAACTTTAATGACTTAGAATCTTATAAATGTATCATATTTTATAATATTGGTATTTAGACACATTTCATTAAAATTTTATTTGTCTTCATGAGACATAATATGAATACTACATATTTGATAAGTATTATTACATATAGAAATTATATAAAATTTTTCTTCACCCAAATCATAGTATAATGAATTCATAAATTTTTAGTTACAATCATAAGAATGATTTATAGAATCACACTTATCATTACTTGGGGCTTTTTCTTTTTCATAATTATCTTTTATGACTATCCATATATCAAAACCCATTCTCTCAAGGTGTTTTTTCAATTTGATTTTCCACTAAGTATATTTCTGACCATTAAGTAAGGTGTTATATTGGTTGTGTATCCTTATTTATAAGAAGACTCCAGGAAAAAAGGAAACTAAATTAACATAAATTGTTATTTATTCAATACACGTGATAGAATTCAAGAAATATAACTGAGAAAGCCTAAAAATAATAAAAAATACACTGATACAAAATGATGGTCTAATTGAATTTATCAAGAAGGTGTGAATTGAGTTTTCCAAATATTCTATTAAAACTATTTTCAAAACTAAAATTCAAAACACACCAAACATAATACAACAAAATTAACTAGTAATGTAGTTATAAAACATTGGATCATTGAAATTATTTATCCAAAATATAATCAAATATTATTTAAAATTTCTGAAAATAATTTAACTTTTGAAATTTTTTTAGTCGCACCAAAATAATCATATCACAATTAAAAGATAACTATCATAGTATTTTTCTAAAAATAATTTTCTAATTAAAAATATGGAAATAAAAATAAATTAACGCATAACTAATTTTAAAAAAAGATGATTGGTCTAAAGGAAATATTTACTCCTCTCTAGTTGGTAAAATTCCACTATTAATCATGTTTATTAAAATAAATATAATGATCCATAACTTGGATCATGTGTACAAATACAACTGCACACAAGGTAGTATAGGTTACAACCTGCCTCTTCCATTGTTTTATGTGGGATGATAGATATAAATGAAATGAGAAAATAGTATCAAAGTAATATCAAATGAAGTATAGGAATTATGCTATAAGTATAAATAGGTAAATAAAGTACAAATAAAAATTAAATAGAAATAAAGAAGAAGGGATAATGAAGATATATATATTATGAAGTTATTTTCCTTCAATCAAGCTTAAGATTATTAGAAATGATATTATTCTTAAATTGGATTATCGTTAAATCTATCCTTGATTGTACATCAAATGATCCTTAAGACTCTTTCACAAGGGTTTAGTTTCTCCATGAAAATGGAGTGTTATAGAAAGCATATGAAGGTCCTCTTAATTTTTAGTCGAGCTCTCCTCAACAATATAGAATACGCTACCACTATCCCTACAAATACTAAATCAAATGACCAAAAAATATTCACCTTTTAAAGTTAGGTTCCTTGAATATATAATTTTTATAAACCCTAATTATCTTCAGTAGGATATTAGTAAATTAAATCCTCAATCTGAGTCAGAAATCCAAGAAAAGTTGACTTTATCATTATTTGTCCAAAGTATAATTTTAAGAATAATTATTATTAAATCCTTATACTAGGAAACTCTCTTATATTCATTCAATTAAATTATTTATCAATTGGAATTTAATTTATATTTAATATCAAAAAGACATGGATCAACATAGGCATGACATCATAACATCCATTTCATGGTCATAGATTCTATCTCATTATCACATTTTTTAATACATTGTAGAAGAAACCTTCTCATGGTAGAAGAAATTTCTTTACGATCATATAACTTAATTTACAGTAGAATATATTAATTCACTATAGTTGATATTACATTATAATAGTATATATTTATTCGTGATATTATATCTCACTTTATGGTACCAAATTCTTCATATATTTACATAACTATCACACATCCATAGAATTATTTTGAAAGTCGCAGATACTTCTCTATACGGTTTCATGAGTAATATGATAGTAGAATATTTTACCATCCTAGTTGCATGGATGGATGAAAATAACCTCTTCATGGTAGTAGAGTCTCATGGATAGTCATGCTGCTTAAGGCATGATGGTAAGACTCCCATAGTAGCAAGTGAATATGGCTATATTATGTTGAAATTTATATAAAATTCAAAATTATAAATTTTTATAATACAAAACATAATGTTAGTAAAAATTTAATCATGATTTACAAGAATAAAAATAAGGATTTTATGGATTCATCCACTAACATGTACATGTTATATAGATACAAAATCTCCAAAAAAAATAAAATACTAAAAGTAAACTCCAATTACAATAACTCTGACAAAAAATCTAATCCCAATATATTAATTCTCATCTCAAACATTATATCCCTCTTCAAAACTGATAAAATAGATTTAATCATATATAGATAAGTATACACTTATACTTGATAGAATCCTCTTTAATACCTATCATGAAAAATAAAATAAGAATACCGATTCCTTAGTGAATAAACAAATGAACCAACAATCTCCTACTAAGTAAATTATCACCCAACCTTAGTGTGGCTCACTCACCCAATATCACATCCAAATATAATGGCATAATACCAAATGAATATATCCAAATGTATCCTGTAACCACTTTCCATTTGGTAATTCTATTTCATTCCCCAAAAAAACATCATACTACTCCCAATCACTTATGTATCCATATTACAACACATAATACCTTATATCATAACCATACACCTCATACCATCTCCCCATCATCATCATGACAAATCCACCCCCACATAACACCTCCACATCATCATCACAAATCCACCCCCACATAACACCTCCACATCATCATAATCATCAAATATTCACCGTAATATATCATATATCATCTGAATATCCTATTCCATTATGGTAGGGTATCATGACCATGAAGGAAATTAACCTTATTCCCTTATCCTACCATGATTGACACCTGGCCTATATCATCATCTCAATTACATAACTAAATTACCCAGTATATCACATACTATAACCTTAATCTATTATAGCCCATATTCTTATAACTATAGTTCACCATCATAGATTATAATATACCTGGATGGGTGAGTGTAGAAGAGGTAATAGTCAACCAAGTTTTCCTTCTCTGACTTGGATGTTTGGGTAAAACACATATAACCCAAAAAATTTGGGTACCAGTATAGTTTTATGGTTGGAGTGGGTGTGTATGAAATCACATATAAAATATTATGCCTATATATACTTCCTTTAAAATCCCAACATATGTCAATTCCAAAAATATCTAATGAAGCCCATCATGACCACCACATTACCACCATCATTAACCAGTAACCAAAACTATCTCTATAAGGCCAACCACTACCAATTTCAATATAAAAACCCATAAAAATATTCAAAATAGCACATTTCATCATACCATTTAACAGTTTCAACATTTAAAATTTTACCAACAATATAACGTTACTTATTCCATTAAATTAAATATTTAATTTCAAACTAGTTATTATATATTAACAGTGTTTATCCTAGCCAAATACCATCCATTTGAGATATTAAAAGTTCGTTAGAAACCAAAAATTTCTTGTTTACATCCCACACCAACCACCATATTCATAATTTTCATTTACATTTTATAAAAGTAGGAAGCTATAACAGTTCACCACATCAACCAACTATTCACCAATTAATCATCCCCATAGAACATGGTTATGACAACTAGTACCACCATAAGCCACTTTCACATTCACACTGTATAGCATACAATTTTTTCCATGTCAACCACTATAACTACCCATTCCCAACATGAAAAATAGCCACAATTCCCACTAAAAATTATTTTACAACACCTAAAACAAGTGTTAATAGTTCCCTAAAAATTCTAACATAAATATTTGAAATAAAACACAACCCTTATCAAACCAAATAGGAAATCACATCAATCAAAATATTTTTATCATTCTTTCTAAATAATCAATTATGAATTTTATAATAATCAACATCAAAAATTCAACATACCATGTATTCATTTAATTAAAATTTTTAAATTATTAACCCTTGATAAAATATGATTTCAATAATTTAATTATAACATCTTGGACCCAATTCACTCATAAGTAACTGAACTCGATTAGCCAAATGGAACCAAGCGTTCCTCCCCATACAAAAGAGTTTTCTGAATAATATCAAGGGTATATGATGGTATGGTGGAAATACTATATCCCCATGATTTGAGTATAAAACAATGGTATATTAACTTAATAATAAATGAAACGGAAATAAATAAAAAGGTAGTGTAATAAGTAAATCATCCAGATACAACAATCATACATGAATATACTATTAGAGAACTATATACTATATTATATAAAAAAATAATGATCATTTAATGCTCTACAAAATGCTAGAAATATAGGGTAATAGAAAATCAAACATGTACAACATGTTATCCAAAATAAAAGAACAAAAGACAAAAATCTACCTCCAATAGCATCATGAGCATACATCGGGTCCTCTACTCCTATAATATATCATAATATAGATAATCAAGCATCCAAATTTGGGAACTTCCCATTTTCCCTACCTATATCCATGAAGACTTCCCAGGTACCAAATGGTGTCTCAATCATAGTATGATATATATTCAATAGACCACCACCAACAATGTCTATAACAGATCTAGTCATTGCATATATATTTTAGTTGTGTGCTTATATGATCGAAGTAATGATATAAAATATAATGTTATCCAACCAAATCAACAAGTACATGTTGTAAAAATAAGTATATAAATGGAAATAAATTTAATTCAAGCATATGCATCAGATATGATATAGGATGGCTGTATCAACTATGAGACCTATAAGGACCAGGACCCAAGGCCATTCTTTAAGGAATATCATTCAAGTATAAAGAGATTATCCATAGAAAACATAGTATAATATAGACCTATATGGTCTAGGAACCTAGGGGCCATATATGATGTGTCCTATCAAATTCCATGGAGCTCAACCATAGGAAACCTAGTATAACCTATACCTATATGTTCTAGGAACCCATGGCCCAAGGAAGAGGTGTCCACTTTGAGTCAACATAGGTCATCCATAGAAAAACACATATAAACTTCAAAGGAGACCAAGGAATAACTCTAAGGCAGCACAAGAAGTCTAGATCCAATGTAATAATCCAAATCACCAATTTAAAATAATCATTGGTTCCATAAAGTTATATTAGTGTCATACTGAAGTTATCATTAAAAACATTTTATATAGAGGATTAAGGGGTTGTGTCAGTGTCCATTCCTGTTATTAACCATTTATATTATAGGAATAACCCAAGAGTTCATCCACCATATTTTATAAAGAAAATTTTTGTCCAGTTCATAATCCCGTTCATTTATAAAATATAAGGTATTATAAGTGTTATTTATCCTTTAATATTCCTTTCTTTATTCGGATACAGATTCCACACATGGGTGGCAAGTTCAGCTCACCCAAAGGGGTGGTGTAGTCATATTAATTTAAACAAACCTATATTGGGGTGTGTTTCTGGTTGAGGTTGGATTCCTACAACCATATAAATGGGAAATAGAACATCATGACATGTTTTGAGAAATTTAATTGAATTTATTACTCATTTTATGATCAACACATTAAGGACCAGGCATGTGACACTACAATGTGAACTATAAACATCAAGCCTTTAGGGGAAAGGTATAGACCAGAAAACATAATTTGACAATAGAATCTTCATATTTTATTATACTTTAAATCAATATTTAATAGAATAAATTACAAAAATATACAAATACATTAAAAATATGGAATATTAGCTCGTATGGATTTAGCATTCCACATGGTGAGATAAATGAAGAAAAGAATAATTTTGAGTTAAGTTATTATTGATACGAAACCAGCATGGTGAAAAACACATTAATTGGAGAACAAATGAAGGAGATAAAAAAATGATATAAGGGGAATAGCGAGGGATTCATGAGTGGGGGAATCTTTCTGCAAAATGGGAGGATAAAGGGGTGAGAATAACATAAATGAATGAAGGGAAAAATGGGAATTTCACCCATTTTTTAAGGGTATTGGGTTTGAAAAAATGGTTTTCCAAACCATGTTCCAACCATGCACACCCACTTCCTTGGTTGGAACCCCCTCACATGGATAGGTTCACAATTTGAAAAACGTTTCACAGCTTATGCATCCATAGGGTTCATAGTTTGAAAAACTATGTGACTCTCTCTAGGTATCACATGATTGAGGTGCACGATTAGCACTAATTGTATGCTAACTGTGCATGTCAAATGTTTCTCTCAAAAAACAAAGCTTCAGGCTCTAAAAAATACCTAGACACCCTTAAACACTTCCTTATACTATTAAGAACATTTATAGAGATAAAAATAGGGATTGAAATTGTATTTTTAAAGGATCCATACCTAATGAAAAAAATTGAGATCATACAACCTCAACTCCTTAAAACAACTAATCTCTGAGATTCCATTCAAAGGGTGGTTGAATAGAATCAAAAAATAATTCCATCCGTGGGGAATGTACATCATCTTCTCACTACCATCTCTAAAATTTAATGTTTTAATATCACCCAAATACATTCACATTAATCATTTAATTCTCATGTGTTTCTATCATATAAGAATTTATTTTCATCTCAAAATAAACATTCTATAATGATATGGTAGAGCAGTAGTGCATGGTTGAACCCATGGGGAAATATTAGAAGATAATGAACTAGTGAATTAAAAACCTTTATATAGGATTCCTCAAGAATTGGTTTGGGTTATTAATTTAATTTACACTATTTAGTTTGGTTTTAGATTTAGGAATAATATAGTGATCAGGGTCAATTTTAGGGTTTAGGTAAAAAGGATAATCTCTGTCCAAACATGAGATAGTCTTGAGGCTAGGGTTGTGAAGCGGGGCATAAAGAACAAGTTGATTATAGTCAAACCAACTAGATTTATCTAGGATGAAACTATTACATAGTCTAGATACAGAGAACCTAGATGCATTAATCCTAGATTCTATACCAGAAGTGTCACATGATAATGGTCATATCTCCATCTACTCCATTCCAGTCAGGTTCAATAATTTAATCTTCCCATGGTTAGGGTTTCATAAAATAATTGAATAAATAGTTATTTTTTAAGAAAATAAAACCCTTAGGGTTACCAAGTTTTATTTAAATACTCATTAAATTCATAAAAATCTTTACTCTTAACCCCTACCATAAGTGGTTTTTCTAATCATGATGGTATTAAAAAAATCAAAGCAACAATCATGGACATGCTTGACGAATTAATGAAATGGTTGAAATATGAATGTTTACAGTAAATGATTCAATAATCATGTAGTTTTAAATCAAAATATGTAATAAACCAATCAAATACTTACTTTAAACCGTAAACAAGCAAAAACATGGTGTATTCCCACTTTTGAATAGAAATGAAAATGGAAAATGAACATCAAAATGATAAATGATGGCGAATGAAATAAATAAAGCATATAGGTTAATCAATGACACTTGGATTTAATGAAAACAATAAAAGTAACTGTTTAACGTTGAGTTGTAAGTGAAATAAAAGAAGAAATAAGATAAAAATGAGATAAAATTAAACTACCTAGAATGTTATAAGAGGTTGTCCGCATCCTGGAAATAAATATATGGGAATTTACACAATTTTTAATCATCACACATAGTTTAATCTTGAATTTTTTTTTCTTCATGCATTTTTTGATATGGTTCCTATCTCGGCATGGATCTTCACGATTTAAATATTTCAACCATTTCATGATGTATAAAGAAAACTCACAACATGTTTCTTCTCACGAATAGAGATTTCACTGAGAAGTGGCCTTCAAATTTACATGATGTTGATTTAAGATTCATGTCATGTAATTTTTTCGTGACTTGTAAATTCATCATTACTTGTGCTTCAAGACATCTGACAAGATATTAATGATGCATACATATCTTTTATATGTTTCAATATTTTTAAAATCCACTTTTGGAAAATTTCAATAGCTTTTCCATTGGATTCTTGGATACATATTCTCTTCCAAATTCAACATAAACCCATTGATTTATCAAATAAATAATAAATAATATTTAATTAAATGAATATAGTATCTATATAAATTTTAGCATATCAAATTCCCCCACACTTGAACAATTTCTTATCCTCAAGAAAAAAACATCTCGATAAGGATTCCAAATTAAATAATTTTTTAAAATAAGAAATATGTATTATAACTAGGAAAATAAAACTAAGTGTAAGTAGTAAAATTCAGTCCTCCAGAATTAATCTTCAAGAGAAAATCAGTAATGCCTCATGGTTTAGTTCTTTATCCCAATTCTTATTCTTTTAATTATAATTTCATAACTATTTATTAAATTAAATACCCATTTTGATATTTACCTCACAATGAATATTTTATCACCACTCTAGGTAAAATATAAATGGAGTTATGATCATACCCTAAATATGTTTCCCTAGATATATTCTTGAATTGGTTCTATTGTCTCAACTTTATAAAGAAAAATACAAAATCAATCATGTGGGATTCAGAAAAATGGTTCAAAAGTCTTTGAGGCTAAGGGAGGGTATGTAAAAAGTGAAAATAAATCTCAAAATGAGGTTAAGATATAAATTATAATTAATGAAAGTCATGAACAATGTAATGAATTAGCTCCTCCAAGATCAAATTATGTCCATCCTCTAAACAGATCTAGTAGATTCATGAGTATATCAATTATGTGTCAGAAATGTACCATGTTCCTCTAATTTTCTTTTCTTATTTATTTATTTTTATAAATTAATGTTTACGATAGAACTCATATCTATCCCCCAACAATATATGATCCATCATAGGATTCATCAGTTTGGAAATGGTGATTTTTGACCTTCCAAACACACAACATAAAAATATTCTTCTTTTCTTTTTCTTTTATTTTATAAGAATAGTGTAGGTGTAAAATCACAAAAGTAATCAAGGATCATAACATATAAGTTGGATAAAATTACCACAATACATATCCTCGGTAAATACATCTCATGTCCACCAATTTAAAGTTCCCCTACACTTGATGAAAGGATAATCATGCATAATACCAAGAGCCGGGTAAGAAGGGATAATCATCTTGGAATAACTGCATCCTAAAAAGGTGGGTATCAAGAAAAAGTGGTTCAACAAATACTTTATCAATCATATTTAAATTGTATTTTTTCTCTCATAACCTCAATAAGATGTGAATACAGTTTTTGATAGTTTTATATTTCCCATGTATCCCTCAAGAAATATGCTCAGAAAAAATATGAAATTGTGGGTTCACAATCCTCTAGGGAATGGGAGTAAAAAAAGGAAATCACTCAGGGTATAAAATTAAGTAATAAGTAGTTCAAAATAAATTTGAAAAATATTATCTTTAATTAAATTACTAAACACAATAATCATTAAAAAAATCTAAACAAGTTAAAAAACATGGATTTTATCAATTTTCCAACTTAAATTTTTCTTTTATTTAAAGGGTAAAAATGATTTTTTAGTTTAAAGAATGATTTTAATGAAAAAGTTCTCCTAAATAGATGAAAACATTCAACAATACAATTTTATTGACAATGAAGTTCAAGAAATAATAACCCCCCCCCACACATAAAATGAGAAAGTGTATGTACTATCCTGGAAATCATTGTGAGAGAGATGTCACAGATATAGAATAAACAAAATTAAATGGAAATTTTGAAAATGAATTTAGGGAATTGAGATCTCCCTATATGAGTGTTTATTCCGTAGGGAAACTAGGTGTATCTTGATCTCAAATTTTGGCAACATGCATACTGCGTTAGAAAGAAAAATCCTTCACTAGGTAAATTTTTTTTCCGCAGGGTTTAAATATGATTATAACAGTGAAATGGGTAGTTGAATACAATGAATGGTAATTATAAACAACTCAAATATATGTAGATATGTGGGTATAATAAATTTTAAAGCATCCTATAAACAAAAAATTTACTGAAAGAAAAATATAAATTCCTATATACAATACTAAAATTGAAGAACACAACATAAATATGGGTTGCCTCCCATAAAATGATAAAAATGACTTCATCATCCAGAACGATGAACAAAATAATCATGAAGTGTCACCCATCTACTAAGAAGTTTCCTACCTCTTATAGGAATTTGTGGTTGTGTCATCAAGATCGTATGGATGATTGACAGGGTTAATCACCTTTTTAAAATTCTGAACAAGAATCTCATGTGATAATAAAATAATTCATGACTATTATTGTGGGGACCACTACTAAGAACATATATCTAGTGATAGATCCTCTAGTTGATGCTCAACTTTAACCAAATGTTGATTCATCCAAAGTATGATAGAAAATGGTGGCAGGACAAATGCATCAATGACCATGAAAGAGTAAGAACATCTAGACTTGGCTAATTTAATATAGTAATGAAATGGAAACAAATCCAACCAATAGTGAATAAATAAAAAATATCCCATATATAAAAATAGAGAAATGATACATCATCTGGAAAGGAATACAAGCAATAAAAAAATTGATTACCTATAAAGTAGAAAATAATGATGTAGGGGACTGGGATATACTAATAATAATCAAAATCATCGAGATGATCATCTAGGTTCCTCTACAGAATATAGGGTGCATGCAGATAGACTCCCCTATCAATATAAATGAAGGAAGGAGGGGATTTATGATCAACTACTATAGTGGGTGTCATGGTGTTGGAAGTTATCTCTGAGGATGGTGGTGGTGACATACTGATCTGTATGTTGGTTTTGTGTATGGTAATTGAACAAATAAACTGACCCACTATGGATGAAGGAATATTTGGGTCTTTTCCCCACCATGCCCACTCTACCAAGAAATCCTACTGGGTAGTAGAAACTGTCATCTAGAAGGGGAGATTGGTCGAGGTTGTGGATGTTGTAGGAATTGTGGTTGATGAATGGATTTCTGGTGGGGGAGGGTGAGAGGCTGTAGGGGTTGGTAGAGAGGTAGGTTCCATAAATGATGGGTGTGTAATGAATGGAATTCCCGTGTGGTTTCATATCTTCTACAGGTTCAGCAGAATGTAGTGGTGTGATATATAGAAGTCAAAAGGGATGGATGGGGTTGGTGATATCATGTTAAGGTGGTAGTGGATGGAGAAGGGGTATGGAGAGTTTCATGGGGTTAAATGGGAGTGGTCATGGGTCGGGGAATGTTGTTTTTTGAGGGATGGGATGAGATGGAGGTGGTATGGGTGGTAGCCAGATTAAAGGTGGCCATAGGAGGGGTTAGGTTGGAATCATTATCCCTGGGGGCCTCGCCAACACTCTCAATACATCCTGGAACCCATCGACATATATCACCATCCTTCTTCAATAGCTTAATTTTATGAATTGATGTGAATTTGATTAGTTCCATCAGTCCTATAGATGTGAGTGGAAGGGTGGCATCAAAGATGTTTAGATTTTGAGACAAATGAGTGATAAAGGATCCACCCATCAGTGTACCTTAATTCTGTTGTGCATGTGCCCTAGAATAAAAATGTGAACTCAGATTCCATGTTGATGACAAGTCCACCCATGTAGGTAGTGATGATGAGTATTTCTATCTATATTACACTTCGTGAGACTCTACACGGGCGAACCAGGCATGAGTCAAATCACAATGAAGAATCTAGAGTGCAACACCTCTCAACTGGGTGGATTTAATAATATAGTGATCATGGACACTCTAAGGGTCTTAGGAAATACTCCTCTATAGTTAAGATACATCTGAATTTCTTGTATCGAGATGTAAAGTAAGAAAAACATAGGAGGTGGTGAAATAAGTGGAGTAGATGTTCAGTCTGACACCAAACTCAGTGAAGGAGAGCTCATGGGGTTTCTACCTAGCTATAATTATATGTTGTCGATAGTCACCTTGAGAGTATCCAAGAACTTGAGAAACAACTCTATAAAGTTATCCTCATGTACGTTGATGATGGGGGTTCTTTTTAGGTGGTTAAAGAGGTATAGGGCATCCTCGCTGATGTGAATATGGGAAAGGATGTCCAGATACTACATTTTATTGGTCTTCATGGATTGTTCTTATAGATGGACCAAACAGACCTATTTCTTGGGGTTGTAAAGATGAATGATGGGGTATATATGGGGGTGAGAAGAATTTTTCAAACCACTAGAGGTCATGTTTGACTCCTCTGTGGCTGAAGGTGCTGTAGAGGCATCAACAAATCTTGGGGAAGATGATGCGGGAGGTGATCGGGGTCTATGGGCCCTTTGGTGCTTGGCTAGAGGCGAATCTTTACACTCATGCACAGAATCTGCAAGGGGAGTTCACATCATCTTTGTGCGGGAAATTACGGATGTGACGTAGAGGGGATGATGAATAGGAGAAGAGGTGTAGTGGTGAGGAGGAGGTTTTGGTGAATGTTAGGAAAGATAAAGGGATCGGTCAAAGGGTGGGGTGCGTATGGGTGAGAGAAACAGGAGTGGGGAATGAAAATATGGGGGTCATGTGTCATTCAGTCAGGGTTCTGACTTTTATCTTTCAGTAAAATTCACATTGTGTATTATTACATGATGTGTAATGTGTGAAATTAATTTTTTTTGGGTTCTGAATCGTACATGTCATGTATTAGATTACACAATGTGTAATTTTGTTTTTATCCTCTTTGTATCCTAGGACATGTGTTCTTTGATTATAGTTTTCCCTCGTCTTTCCTAACTATAATTTATCCTATTCTATATAAATTTGACCTATCATGGGTTTCCCCTTAGTAACCACTTCTTTTAAGATCATGATCTTGACTCAATGGCACTTAGATGAATTACAAAGTGATGCCACATCCCTCACAGAATGGTTCCTGATATATCTTCAATCTTATTCTATTAACAATGAATTTTTGATCTCCCCCTTTTCATATTTAAATGGTCCTATAAGGGAATACTTTTATGAACATGAAGGTTCATAACCACCAGATTTGAGCATTCCGTGGAACAACTTCAATCATGTATTCAATAACAAGACCTTATGCCCTGGTGTGAATATTTATCTCATGATGCACAGATCAATCCATTTTTTAGTGTTTTCTTTGTAATATTTTCATTATCATAGGAATCCTTTTTTATCTCATCTAGTTCTTCCAATTGTAGCGACCTAACTTCCTTGATTTTTTTAATCCAGATTCATTTTTTTAACTACCCAAATTAAGTGATGCTCTAGTACCACTAGTAAATATAATGGCATCTCATACACTAATCAGAATATAGTGGTGTTAATGGTTGTTTTGTACACATTTTGTTATTCCTAGATTGAAACATATCTTGAGGCTCCAATTGTTCCAAATTGTGCTCATGGTCTTCTCCAATATTTCTTTGATTTCCCTATTCAACAATTCAACATGCCTACTTATTTACGGGTGATAGGGAGTTCCAGTGTTATACATGATTTCATACTTCCCTAGTAATCCTTTGATATCATTATTGGTAAACAAAATTCCCCAATCACTGATGGGAAACCATGAGAATCTGAACCCTGTAAAGATGTTTTTCTTTAATAAATTCATTACCAATTTTGTTGTTTCATGAGTGGTGGCTCCAAATTCTATACATTTTTTTCATATTCAATTCCCATCAAGTTATAGAACATTCCATGTGAATTATGGAATATACCCATAAAATCTATTCCCCATAAATTTAAAATTTTGACTTCCATGATCAGGTTTTCGGTCATTTCATTTCTCTTCCTTATGGTGACAGTTGTTTTCACTGATCACAGCTTTAGAAAATGTTTATATTACATATTAATGGGGAATATTCCAAAAGAGTCCACTTTTCTAGATTTTGGACATTGTGTGTTATGGTCTATAATTTCTTCCAATTGGTGATGTTTGAAACATGTCCAACGCACTTTTTATCTCATCCTATGGGATGCATCATATCATTAATCCATCATCACAGCGCTTCAAAATAAGTTGCTCATCCCAGAAATGGTTTGATTCTTCGATCAAAAATCTCCGCTATTGCTGGTAGGTGAGGTCTTGGTAGAGTGATCATGTTGAAATATTGTTTATAGTTTCTGAAAACCAATGGCAGGCCTTAGTTTATTGGATAAATAGAGTTTCATTAGGGATGTCAACCTTAATGTCCAAATTCAAGTCATCCTCAATGATGGGTAGTGGAAGTCTAGATAGATAGATAGTAATGAAATTATCAGTCCCCTTAGTGCCTTTTATGATGACATCAAATTCTTTTAGTAGTGGGATCCACCATATCTGTCTTGGTATGGCATCCTTTTTACTCACAAAATATTTAAGGATTGCATGGTCAGTGTGAAAAATCACTTTGGACAAAACCATGTATGATCAAAACTTTTCAAAAAAACAAGGAAAACTACAAAAATTTACTTCTATTTAGTTTTTTAGTTTACATGAGCTTCATTAATGGTGTGATAAGAAAGGTAAATGGTATATAATACGTGGTTGACTCACTTTCCTAATACATCAGCTACAGTGAAGTCACTGGCATCACACATTTATTCAAATTCTTTTTCTTCATTTGGTGAAATGATTATATGAGAGATAAATAGGGTTTTCATTAAAATAATGAATTTATATAGACACTCTTAAGTGAACTAAAATGGATAATCCCTTGATAATATGTGTTTCAGGGGGTAGACTACTTTCAAAAAATCTTTTATAGAGTGGTGGTAGAATTCTGTAGGGATGAGAATGCTCCTTATTCCTCTAATAGTTGAGTGATCAGGGAAGTCTTTGATCACCGATATCTTTTCTAGATTAACTTATATGACCTACATTGAGATTTTGTGAATGAGCAATATTCCTCCATGGACCATAAAGTGAAATTTTTCCTAGTTTAAAACTAGGAACATTTCTTCATGTTGTGTCAGGACTTTTTCTAGATTACATAATCATACCTCAAAAGATATTGTAACACCCGAGACTTTTATGTTATATAAATCATCAAAGGAATATTTTTCTACACAACACTTGCTTGGCTTGCTTTACACAAAATCGTGACCTTCCTCGATAGCTTGCATCGTACGCAATATCGAGTTTCACTAAACAACGATATGCTATTAAAATATTATTAAAACTATCCGTTATGAATAGTAATAACCACTTTTTGAAATTTTATAAATTTTATCTTTCAAAATGGACTTCATTTTTGGATTCGGAATACCGAAATTAGCCTAGGGTGAAATTTTGGTATTTTTCTGAAAACTTTCAATTTTTGATGAATAGTGAAACCACTAAGTGGTAGGTTAAAAACTGAAATTTGCATAAAACTTAATTTTACCGCTTCTGTGAATGGAATTTCGAAAATCCGAGAGACACGGTTAATATCAAGGACTAAAATGTGGTTCAATGAGATGAAAATAATTTTTTGGGGAATAGTAACTTTTTACTTTTTTTACCACGGTTAAAAGTAAATAGGGTAACTAAGGGTAAATATGATATTACTATTACCCTAACACATGTCCTAATTCTATTGGATAAGTGTAATTCGACCAAAAACAACCTTATGAATATAATATGACAATTTAGGTCCACTTGGATTAGATTATGATATTTAATATTATTTTATTTAATGAATAGTTAAAATAGTTAAAATCAAAGTTTAATAACTAAAACATTTTTAATATGGGGTTATACATAAGATAAATTCGACTATAAATATTCAATAGAAATATAAAAAGATTTCCCACATAATGATATTTTATTTATAATTTTTAGACATTAAATAATTTAATTTATTTATGACACAATGATGATGCAGTAATTATCTTATTAATGAAATATTGACATAATTGATGTTATAAACACCACAATAAATGTAATTTGAGACTTTTAATGAATTCCACTAATTTTCTAGGTTACTATGATATATTATTGTTGTTTTAATCAATTTGGTTTGAACATATAATTCTGTTATGACTTTCACAAAAATCATATATCAAATAGTGTCAAAATTGACACAAAATAGTTTTTAAATCAAATATTATATTACTAATTGTTATTTTATTCCTAAAAATCAAAGGTTCGGCCAAATGACTTAGATAATGATATATATATTAATATTAAACAATTTGTGGTTCTTTTGGCATGTTATAGTAAGTGTATTAACCATATAGTGTAAGAAAACAAAAAGACACGGTAAAAGTTAAATTATTTAACTTAGAGTTAAATCTAATTGATAAGGTTAAAATAATAACCTAAACTTGTATAAATCCTATTGGTTGATAGGATTCCGACCCATCCCCACTTTAGCTTCGAAATAAGACCCTTTGGGACCATTATAAACCGATTTTGACTTTAATATAAAATAATATTTTGAGATATTCCTAAGGTGCCCCTCTCCTCCCTTATAAAAGGGAACCTCCTCCCCCTCCTCCTCACACCAATTTGAGCACTCAAGCTCGGCCAACCCCTGCCATTTTCTCCTCTCCACTTCCCTAGAATAATCCTAGAGGTCCTGGTCTTCTTCAAAGACCAATCTTAGTTCCCTAAGTGGAGGATTCAAAGAAGCGTTCCAAAGAAGAGGTAATATCCATTACCGATCTTTTCAATTTCTTTCTTCTTCAACTTCTTCTTCTTTAGTTGTTTCATGATAAAGTAATAACATCAGTATTACTTACATACTGATATGTTATTATAAATATGAAACAACCCTAATTCTCCTTCTATCCATCCTACGGAAAAATGAAATCACCGCGCGTACGTACGTACGGAATACCGTCTCCACGCCGTGGTGTAATCTATTTTCCACCATCACCTTACAAGGATGGGTATAATGGTGTAATGAGTAACTATTTATGATTATTATAAAGTAATATTGATACTGAAATAATATACATATACTCCAATACAATTCCATGATCATAGGAACGATATCATCACTCGTGCGTACGTACGGAATACCGTCTCCACGATGTGATGCGACTCGTTCTACATGATCATAATTACATAGTAATTATATAAAAGAATTGAATGAATAAATATGATAAATGTTACACTAATACCATTCTGGATATAAGGTTTCTATAACCTTAAAAGAAGAATAAGAATTTATTCGGCAAAACACGCATAAGAACAAAAGGCAATAAAGACCCGAGTAACAAGTAACAAGGAAATATTACTAACAAGAAGCTAAGAATATGACCATATATGATATCATATCAACATGTATGATTCTGGAATAAGTCAATAACATTATTTAAACCATTATACAGGAGCTTCGGACACATACAAAGCAAATCGGACCTAAGGTAAGGGAAATATCACAATCTCATTTTTATCCGAGATTGTTTATTCGTAAGTATTTACTGGGGTGTATTTTATCATCCACATCCATGTTTCATCACTATGTAATATTATTTCCATCCACCTACAATTGTTTAAATCCATTTTTACCCTTCGGTGAGTTTTTAGTAATATGTATGAAAGGAATCTTTTTTCGTTTTTCGTACGAGGTACTTTTGACTTTTCCGACAAAAGTACGAAGAATGTTTTTTTAACTTATACGGCTTGAATGGATTCTTAAAACATTATTTCCAAGAAGCTTCCTTTACAAGTTTTCAAGTTTATTTTTAATCAACTTCTTTTAGTTTATAATTGTATGACATGTTAAGAAAAGAAAAGTGTTTTTGAAGAAGAAAGGATATTTTCCTCAAGAATGGAGTTCAAGTGTTTTATCAAAATTTATTTTCCATCTAAGATAGTAAAGGGTTCTGTTTTTATCCCTATTATTACATTGATTTGATTATGTTGTGAGGGAATTATTTTTATGAAGTCATTTACCTTATATGATTTGTTTTATGATGTCATGATGTTTCAAGAATCCCATTTTTGTTACATGTGTTATGCGATGATGTATGATTTATGATTATGTGGAACACATAAGAAAGGATTCATTATAAGATGGGTGGGACCTATATCTCCCTCCAATGCATTGGGTAAAGATTTTATATCTCATGAGATAGAAATGGCTGGAATGGTAGGTTATACCGGTTCAGTGAAACAGGACTGGAACGAGGGTGACTCGGTTCAGAAAGAGACTTTGTCCACTAAGATAGTCTTGGAAATGAGTCATGACTAACAAGAAATGATTTTCCATGATTATGTGTGCATTCCACAAAGTTTCAAGTTTCATGTTATGATTATGGGGATCTCATTTTCACTTCTATGATTTGTTCCATGTTAAGATATTATGATCTCTTTTGCAGGTTATGATTTTCAAAAAGATATGATATGATTTTTATTTCCTTTATTTGCCCTTGCTGAGCATTTGAGCTCACCCTTTTATGTTTTCTTTTCCCCAGGTCAGGAAGATGGATATTAAGTAGAATATGCTAAAAGGGACCCTAGATATGATGAAATAAATGGGAGACACTGTAGAAGATTTATGAACCAGTTGTTTATGTTTCCCAGTTTCTAAAGACACTATACCTATACGGTCCTTTGTGGTTTTGTCATATGTTGTAATAAGTGTACTTCAATTTTGAAGTATTAACAATGTATGTAAAGTATGGGTAGTTATAGTTGGTATCAGAGGAAAGGTATAGTCAACCTTTGGAAACTAGGATGTGAAAGCCTTAGTAAGAACCCTAAGGATAAGTCTAAGCATATAACACAATCTTAGTGTTTTAGAAATGGCCATGAATAACCTAGGATAATACCTTAAGCGTGAAAATTTTATTCTTGAATTATGTGGTTTTCCTATTATAATTAGTGTTGCTCACACTATTCTTCTTGGTTTTAGTCAATGGCTGGAACCCGAAGGAACCGTGTTAATGCGGAATGCGATGGGCAATGCAATGATTGTCCCCCTGAGCAACCAAACGATATGGGAGCTGGAATGAAAAATCTTGTAGCCATGCTCACACAACTTTCTCAAGCTATGAATCATGCAGGACTTCCAAACGAGCAAATGAAGAAGCAACATTCTGTTGAATCCTTCATGAGGCAGCGTCCACCTTCTTTCAGCGGGTCTACTGATCCATTAGTTGCTGAACAATGGATTAGTACTACTGAAAAGATATTTTCAGTTCTTCAATGTTCTGAACATGATAAAGTCATCCTAGCAGTGTATCGTTTGGAAGGAGATGCTGATCAATGGTGGAATCTTATTAAGAATACGAGGCAAAGGGATGAAATTAAGTCCATGGAATGGGACGAGTTCAAGAACTTATTTTTCAATAAGTACTTCCCTCGTATTCTCCGAACAAAGATGGAGAAATAGTTTCTTGAACTGAAGCAAAGGGATGATGAATCTGTTGGTACCTATGAAGAAAATTTTACAAGACTTGCAAGGTACGCTTCTGGTATTATTATCCAACCTTAGAGTAAGATCGATCGATTCTTTAGTGGCATAAAACCAAGTCTTCGAAGGGCGTTAGCCATAAGGGACTTCAATAGCTACGAGGAAATCGTTCGATGTGATCTCAAAGTCGAGATGGAGATTGGAGTAACCCATCAGTCATATGGGTTTGATAAGAAGAGGAAAATGGAATTCAAAGGAAAATCTAAAGAGCACACTGAAAAGAAGATGAGCTTTCCCTTATGCTCAAAGTGTGGAAAGAAACATGGAGGGAGTTGTCTTAAAGGGACAAGTAAATGTTTCAAATGTGGAAAGGAAGGTCATCGGGCATTTGAATGTCGCGATAATGGGAAGAAGATGTCTAATGATGCAAACAAAGGAAGCGATACACAGAATGAACCTACTACACTTCAATGTTTCAAGTGCAAGGAGATGGGGCATTATGCCAATCAATGCCCAAATCCAAGGGTTGATGATGATGGTCGATGTCAACAAACTCTTAAGGCTAAAGACAAAGGAAAGTCACATGCAATTTCTATCAGCGATGTGGAGTACGATAACGAAGTGGTGAAAGGTACACATACCATCCACTCTAAAGTAGAAAATGTTTTATTTGATTCTGGATCCACCCACTCTTTTATTTCTGAAGAATTTTCTAAGGGTATCACCGTATTACCTCAACAATTAGATGTTGAGTTAGCTGTGGAAACACCTAATGGAACATCAATCGCATCAAAAGTTTATAATTCTTCTCCGATCGAAGTTTGTGGGAAAGTGCTTCCAGCAAATCTTGTGATCCTTCCTATAGTGTAATTTGATGTGATTCATGGCATGGATTGGCTTTCTTTATACGGAGATCATATCAATTGCCAAAGAAGGGAAGTCACATTTCATATTCCAGATCAATCTATGATCGTCTATCAATGCAAAGATGAACATAACCTTCCAGTGGAAATTTCTTCCATTTTATGGGTATTGATTCCACTAAATGAAGGTTATTTATCTCAAATGGTTGGTGAGAAACTCGCGATTAAGAATATGCCCATCGTACGAGAGTTTGATGATGTCTTTCCGGAGGAATTACCGGGTCTTCCACCAAATCGTGAAGTTGAGTTTTCAATAGAACTCGTACCGGGTGATTTGCCTATTTCAAAGACACCTTATAGAATGGCCCCAATTGAGTTGCAGGAATTGAAGAAGCAACTCCAAGAGAATCTTGATAAGGGATTCATACGCCCTAGTGCGTCACCTTGGGGAGCACCTGTTCTATTTGTTAAGAAGAAAGATGGATCAATGAGACTCTGCATTGATTATCGAGAACTTAACAAGATCACTATCAAGAACAAATATCCTCTCCCACGCATTGATGACTTATTTGACCAACTACGCGGAGCTCAATACTTTTCCAAGATTGATCTTCGTTCAGGGTATCATCAATTAAGGGTCAAAAGGGAGGATATACCAAATACGTCTTTCCGTACAAGGTATGGACACTATGAATTTATAGTGATTCCATTTGGTCTTACTAATGCCCCTGCTATCTTCATGGATCTAATGAATAGAGTCTTTAGAGACTATCTTGATCAATTTCTGGTAGTATTTATAGACGATATTCTTGTTTATTCAATGAGCAAGGAAGAGCATGAAGATCACTTGATAATTATATTAAAGACCCTGAGAAAGGAGAAGCTTTATGCCAAATTTACCAAGTGTGAATTTTGGCTTCAAAAAGTTGCATTTTTGGGTCACATAATCTCAAAAGAGGGGATATATGTGGATCCAGCAAAAACAGAGGTTATCGAAAGATGGTCGAGACCAACAACAGTAACTGAGATCCGAAGTTTTCTTGGTTTGGCTGGATATTATCGACGTTTTGTAAAGGATTTTTCACGATTATCTAATCCACTCACCAAGTTGACTCGGAAAGGAGTTAAGTTTTTTTGGACAGAGGAATGTGAAGAGAATTTCAAGGAGTTGAAAAGAAGGTTATCCAGTGCACCTGTGCTCACACTGCCTTGTAGTGGAGAAAGGTTTGTGATCTACAGTGATGCATCCAAGAAGGGATTGGGGTGTGTTCTTATGCAAAAAGATATGGTGATAGCTTATGCCTCACGACAGTTGAAAATCCATGAGCAAAATTACCCAACACATGATTTGGAGTTGGCTGTGGTAATCTTTGCATTAAAGATTTGGAGGCATTACCTTTATGGTTAAAGGTGTGATATTTATACTGATCATAAAAGTTTAAAGTATATTTTCACACAAAAGGAGCTGAATATGCGTCAAAGAAGATGGTTGGAGCTGATTAAGGATTATGACTGCTCAATCCATTACCACCCTGGAAAAGAAAACAAGGTGGCAGATGCATTAAGTAGACAAGACCATGCTAGTTTATCCATGATGAGGATCACAAAAGATCCAATATTTATGGATTTACAAAGGATGGATCTTGGAATTATAATGGAAGGGGAAAAATATTATCTTTCTCAAATGAATGTCCAACCATCTATACATGTGAAGATTAAAGAGGCACAGAAAGAAGATGTCGAGTTACAAAAGAAGGTGAGAAATGTTCCTGAATTCATCCTTGATTGTGATGGGATAATAAAGTTCAGGAATCGGGTTTGTGTTCCTCCCATCCCTGAATTAAAGAAGGAGCTGCTGGATGAGGCTCATAGTTCTTCATTCTCTATTCAGCCTGGAAGCACGAAGATGTATAGGGACCTAAAAGAGTACTTCTGGTGGGATGGCATGAAAAGAGATGTTGCTGAATATGTCTCTCGATGCTTGGTTTGTCAACAAGTTAAAGCTGAGAGACAAAAGTCTAAGGGGATGTTACAACCATTACCCATACCGGAATGGAAATGGGAAAACATCACTATGGACTTTGTCACAGGACTTCCTAAAACATCCAAAGGCAATAATGCTATTTGGGTCATAGTTGATCGTCATAAAAAGTCTGCACACTTCATTGCTATTAGAGAGGATTTCTCTCTAGATCAGCTTGCCAGGATATATGTAAAGGAAGTGGTAAGATTGCATGGAGTACCACTTTCTAATATATCTGATCGGGATCCGAGATTTACCTCAAAGTTCTGGCGAAGCCTTCAGCATACTCTGGATACAGAGTTGAGTTTCAGCACTGCTTATCATCCGCAGACAGACGGTCAGTCTGAGAGAACAATTCAAACCCTAGAAGATATGTTGAGATCTTTCTCTATGGATTTCAAAGGAGGTTGGGATCAACACCTACCTTTGGTGGAATTTTCTTATAATAATAGCTTTCACTCCAGTATTCAGATGGCTCCTTATGAAGCTCTCTATGGAAAGAAATGCAGGACTCCAACTTGCTGGGATGATGTTGGGGAAAGAAAGCTATTAGGACCTGATCTCGTTGTTGAAATGGCAGAAAAGGTCAGATCTATTCAACAACACATAAGAGCAGCTCAGAGTCGATAGAAAATTTATGCCGACAACCGAAGAAAAGACCTAGAGTTTGATGTGGGTGATAAAGTGTTCTTACGAATATCTCCCTGGAAGAGGGTTATGAGATTTGGAAAGAAGGGGAAGTTGAGCCCTAGATATATCGGTCCTTTCGAAATACTGGATCGTGTTGGAAAGGTAGCTTACCGATTGGCGCTTCCACCGAATCTCTCTCAAGTTCATGATGTGTTCCATGTATCTCTCCTGAGAAAGTACATACCTGATCCTTCACATGTACTCAGCTCAGAAGTTGTACCGCTGGAGCAAGATCTTTCTTATGAAGAACAACCGATAGAGATTCTGGATCGTAGCGAAAAAGTCCTACGAAACAAGACCACTCGATTGGTGAAAGTTTTATGGAGGAACCACCAACTTGAAGAAGCTACATGGGAGCTTGAGGATATGATGAGGGAGAAGTATCCTCATCTGTTTGTTACAAAGTGACGAATTTCGAGGTCGAAATTCTTTTTAAGGGGGGTAGAATGTAACACCCGAGACTTTTATGTTATATAAATCATCAAAGGAATCTTTTTCTACACAACACTTGCTTGGCTTGCTTTGCACGAAATCGTGACCTTCCTCAATAGCTTGCGTCGTACGCAATACCGAGTTTCACTAAACAACGATATGCTATTAAAATATTATTAAAACTAGCCGTTATGAATAGTAATAACCACTTTTTGAAATTTTATAAATTTTATCTTTCAAAATGGACTTCATTTTTGGATTCGGAATACCGAAATTAGCCTAGGGTGAAATTTTGGTATTTTTCTGAAAACTTTCAATTTTTGATGAATAGTGAAACCACTAAGTGGTAGGTTAAAAACTGAATTTTGCATAAAACTTAATTTTACCGCTTCTGTGAATGGAATTTCGAAAATCCGAGAGACACGGTTAATATCAAGGACTAAAATGTGGTTCAATGAGATGAAAATAATTTTTTGGTGAATAGTAACTTTTTACTTTTTTTACCACGGTTAAAGGTAAATAGTGTAACTAAGGGTAAATATGATATTACTATTACCCTAACACATGTCCTAATTCTATTGGATAAGTTTAATTCGACCAAAAACAACCTTATGAATATAATATGACAATTTAGGTCCACTTGGATTAGATTATGACATTTAATATTATTTTATATAATGAATAGTTAAAATAGTTAAAATCAAAGTTTAATAAGTAAAACATTTTTAATATGGGGTTATACATAAGATAAATTAGACTATAAATATTCAATAGAAAGCTGAAAAGCTTTCCTACATAATGATATTTTATTTATAATTTTTAGACATTAAATAATTTAATTTATTTATGACACAATGATGATGCAGTAATTATCTTATTAATGAAATATTGACATAATTGATGTTATAAACACCAAAATAAATGTAATTTCAGACTTTTTATGAATTCCACTAATTTTTTAGGTTACTATGATATATTAGTGTTGATTTAATCAATTTGGTTCGAATATATAATTCTGTTATGACTTTCACAAAAATCATATATCAAATAGTGTCAAAATTGTAACAAAATAGTTTTTAAATCAAATATTATATTACTAATTGTTATTTTATTCCTAAAAATCTAAGGTTCGTCCAAATGACTTAGATAAGGATATATATATTAATAATAAACAATTTGGGGTTCGTTTGTCATGTTATAGTAAGTGTATTAACCATATAGTGTAAGAAAACAAAAAGACACGGTAAAAGTTAAATTATTTAACTCAGAGTTAAATCTAATTGATAAGGTTAAAATAATAACCTAAACTTGTCTAAATCCTATTAGTTGATAGGATTTCGACCCATCCCCACCTTATCTTCGAAATAAGACCATTTGGAACCATTATAAACCGATTTTGACTTTAATATAAAATAATATTTTAAGATATTCCTAAGGTGCCCCTCTCCTCCCTTATAAAAGGGCACCTCCTCCCCCTCCTCCTCACACCAATTTGAGCACTCATGCTCGGCCAACCCCTGCCATTTTCTCCTATCCACTTCCCTAGAATAATCCTAGAGGTCCTGGTCTTCTTCAAAGACCTATCTTAGTTTCCTAAGTAGAGGATTCAAAGAAGCGTTCCAAAGAAGAGGTAATATCCATTACCGATCTTTTCAATTTCTTTCTTCTTCAACTTCTTCTTCTTTATTTGTTTCATGATAAAGTAATAACATAAGTATTACTTACATACTGATATGTTATTATAAATATGAAACAACCCTAATTCACCTTCTATCCATCCTACGGAAAAATGAAATCACCGCGCGTGCGTACGTACGGAATACTGTCTCCACGCCGTGGTGTAATCTATTTTCCACCATCACCTTAAAAGGATGGGTATAATGGTGTAATGAGTAACTATTTATGATTATTATAAAGTAATATTGATACTGAAATAATATACATATACTCCAATACAATTCCATGATCATAGGAACGATATCATCACTCGTGCGTACGTACGGAATACCGTCTCCACGATGTGATGCGACTCGTTCTACATGATCATCATTATATAGTAATTATATAAAAGAATTGAATGAATAAATATGATATATGTTACACTAATACCATTCTGAATATAAGGTATCTATAACCTTAAAAGAAGAATAAGAATTTATTCGGCAAAACACGCATAAGAACAAAAGGCAATAAAGACCCGAGTAACAAGTAACAATGAAATATTACTAACTAGAAGCTAAGAATATGACCATATATGATATCATATCAACATGTGTGATTCTGGAATAAGTCAATAACATTATTTAAACCATTATACAGGAGCTTCGGACACATACAAAGCAAATCGGACCTAAGGTAAGGGAAATATCACAATCTCATTTTTATCCGAGATTGTTTATTCGTAAGTATTTACTGTGGTGTATTTTATCATCCACATCCATGTTTCATCAATATGTAATATTATTTCCATCTACCTACAATTGTTTAAATCCATTTTTACCCTTCGGTGAGTTTTTAGTAATATGTATGAAAGGAATCTTTTGTCGTTTTTCGTACGAGGTACTTTTGACTTTTCCGACAAAAGTACGAAGAATGTTTTTTTAACTTATACAGCATGAATGGATTCTTAAAACATTATTTCCAAGAAGCTTCCTTTACAAGTTTTCATGTTTATTTTTAATCAACTTCTTTTAGTTTATAATTGCATGACATGTTAAGAAAAGAAAAGTGTTTTTGAAGAAGAAAGGATATTTTCCTCAAGAATGGAGTTCAAGTGTTTTATCAAAATTATTTTCCATCTAAGATAGTAAAGGGTTCTGTTTTTATGCCTATTATTACATTGATTTGATTATGTTGTGAGGGAATTATTTTTATGAAGTCATTTACCTTATATGATTTGTTTTATGATGTCATGATGTTTCAAGAATACCATTTTTGTTACATGTGTTATGCGATGATGTATGATTTATGATTATGTGGCACACATAAGAAAGGATTCATTATATGTTGGGTGGGACCTATATCTCCCTCCAATGCATTGGGTAAAGATTTTATATCTCATGAGATAGACATGGCTGGAATGGTAGGTTATACCGGTTCAGTGAAACAGGACTGGAACGAGGGTGACTCGATTCAGAAAGGGACTCTGTCCACTAAGATAGTCTTGGCAATGAGTCATGACTAAAAAGAAATGATTTTTCATGATTATGTGTGCATGCCACAAAGTTTCAAGTTTCATGTTATGATTATGGGGATCTCATTTTCACTTCTATGATTTGTTCCATGTTTAGATATTATGATCTCTTTTGCAGGTTATGATTTTCAAAAAGATATGATATTATTTTTATTTCCTTTATTTGCCCTTGCTGAGCATTTAAGCTCACCCTTTTATGTTTTCTTTTCCCCAGGTCAGGAAGATGGATATTAAGTAGAATATGCTAAAAGGGACCCTAGATATGATGAAATAAATGGGAGACACTGTAGAAGATTTATGAACCAGTTGTTTATGTTTCCCAGTTTCTAAAGACACTATACTTATACGGTCCTTTGTGGTTTTGTCATATGTTGTAATAAGTGTACTTCAAATTTGAAGTATTAACAATGTATGTAAAGTATGGGTCGTTATAGATATTCCATAATCTAAAAAATAATCCATAAAGATTTATAAAAATTCCACCATCATATCATGGAATATATGGGTAATGCACCATTGGAAGGTCACTGGTACATTACACATACCTAATGGAGTGCTTCTATAGGTAAAAGTTCCAAATGAATAAGTGAATGTTGTTTTCGATTAATCTTCTCGATCAACTATAATTTGATTTTATCCTGAATATCCTTTTAGGAAATAGTATAATTTTTTTTCATGATACTCTCTCTAATAGTTGATCCATGAAAGGAAATGGGTAGGGATATTTTCGGTTGTTATATATATTTTCATATAATCTATGAAAACTTTCTCTCATATGATATTTCAAGTTGAGATCAGTTCATCTTCATCCTTATTTACAACCATGAGGATGCCTTTCTTTGGAACAACCTGTAGAGGACTCATCCACTCATTATCATATATTGAAAAATTATTCCAACATCCTGTAGTTTTAGTACTTATTTCTTAACTACCTCCTTCATCAGTGGATTGAGTCTCCTCTGGCACTATCATTTCGGTTTTGTGCATTCCTCTAATAAAATATTATGAGGTAAAAACGTGGGCATAATTCCCTTGATTTTAGTCACCCCCTATGAAATTGACTTATTATGTATTTGTAGGACTTCCATCAACTTATCCTCTTGCAGTTGTGTTAGTTTTGAGTTGATAATTATTGGTAGTGTAATTGTAGTCTCTAGAAATGAACACTTGAGTGTGCATGGGATTGGTTTTAGCTCTAGAGTTGGTGGATGGATGACCATGGGTATGAATGGATGGATAGTGTCCCTTGAAAGAGTTTCTATATAGTTGACTCCCTCAAATTAATACTATTACTTTTTAGCATGAGACAATTCATCACTATCATCCCCGATATCCATGTAGTCATTCATATCTTCTATGAGAAAGATATCCTAGCAGTCAAAAGAATCATTTATTTGTTTTGCAGCTTTCACTAGGTCAAACAAAAATTGTTCTTCACCAACTCTGAATATAATTATCTCTTGATTCACAAAAATCAGATCCTTCTCAATTGCTTGGAATGGTCGGCCTATCATAATGGAAATTTATCCTTCTTCTCCTTTCTACAAATTGAGGAATTCTACTAGGAAAATGAATTTCCTAATTTTTACTAGAACATCCTTGAGAATCCCTCTAGGATACTTTACTAATCATTCAGTTAATTTGTAAGGACCCTACCCCTGTTTCCTGGAGTTGGTGCCTTATTTTATTACATTGTAATATAAATACAGAATATGAATCTTGATGGACTTAGTATTTTAGTATCTTTGAAAACAAGATACTTACATAAGTTCCACATTACAACATGAAATGAAATAAAACATATATGTTTTATTTGGAAAATCCAAAAATCTATTGTTATCCCTACTGGTCATTTCTAATAAACTACTTCATGTATTGAAAAAATGAAACATGATAAATGGATGATCTCAAATGCTCAGTAAGGTTATGAAATATAGCATAATATATCATAAACATAAACATTATGCATGGTGAATAACTAACAACACATACCTTAACAAATGAACTTGAACACATTATGGTTGGAATAAGAGCTGAATAAATAATGCCATAATAAAGAATAATCATGGGTATTCTACTAGTCAAATAATCTCATGCACTTTAATTTACAAGTTTCATAATGAGGGAATGCATAATGTCAATCACCATAACCATACCATCAAGGCATCATGCCAAGACCACAAATAAACATTTTTTCAAGGCCCTGTGCCAAGACCGTAGTTTGTCTCATGAGACCTACTAAGGAATCAAGGGTCTATAGATGGACCCACCCATCAATTACTAAGTCCAATGAATTTCTAATATGAATGGGGATAAACATAAACAACATATACATTCTTATTGAAACTAATATATGAAATGTTAATAACGTTTTCTAAATGTTAAGCATAAACACTAACCATTTGGACTAAATTGGTGAATGGTTTTACGATAGAACATCCATAGTAAAAATAATCATAAACCATTCAATTAAATAAGTTAGACGATATCATAAAATATTAATCTCAATAATACATAAGAATCAATATGAGTCTTGAAATAGATGAAGATACTCTTATAAAATAATCGAGTAATTCTTGAGATAAATAGTCTTTTTGTTTGAAAAGAAGAGTTATTTTGGAAAAGTCATTGTATAAAAGAAGAAGTCAAGTAAGATAGTATTTTAATAATAAAATGAGTGGTTTTAGAAATATAATGGTTTCCTAATACAGATTATTGAGTGCCCATGAAAATATGTATGAATTTGAGAAATTCCCTTGAGTTGTGATTTTTATTTCGCGTAAAATTTTTGAAAGATCCTTTTAAAAAATATAACTATCCATAAATTAATGTAGTATTTTGGTTGGTACACATATATATATATCATTCCCATAGAATATTTTAGGAGTACATATGAATATATAAGAATTTAATTGATGTAAGTAGAGAAGAAGAGTAACCCGAATGAAAATGGAGGTTTGGGTAGAAAACCATTACCTTAAGTTATAAGGTGTTCCTGAATTGATTTATTATAACCTTATTAGGTTCATTCAAGGCCTTTTTATGGGTTAAAAGATTCAAGTTCATTGTTTGGGATTCTTTTCTTCCTTGGTTTTCATGAATTGTTTACTTATATTCATGTACAGATAAACATGTAGAATGAGAATGGTTTTCTAGAATATAATTTGTATGTTATTAGTGAACAACCAGAATATTACATGGTTAAATAATTAGTTTGTTCATTGGGAGTGAAGATGAATCGTTATATAAAACTTTAATGACAATTGTTTGGGTTAATTGGTGGGTTTTTATCACAACGAACTCATTTTGATTTATAAATTAATATCTTGTGTAAAAAAGGATTCAATGACCTCACATAAGTTATAATACATATATTATAGTCTTTTTCAACCATAAAACTGGTTTCATTACCAAAATAAAAGACGATAATAGAAATTTAAAACCCATCATTCTTGAATGTGATAAATTAACACATCTTAAGTGGTGTTTTCATTTCTAGTATAAAAGAAGGATAAAGGAGAGATGATGAATAATTATTCATTTATCATAACAAAATTAAAGTACATGTATGTTACTAGTTTCATCACAACATTTGGATGAAATTAGGTGAGGATATAAAAATAAAAGAAAGGAACTTCAATTAAATGAAGAGTGGAATTTACCTCTTGAAGTAATCTTCCTTGAGAGCCTCTTTAAGTGAGAGGTTTTGGTCTTTTTATGAGACCAATATATAATGGAAATGGGAGGGATCTTGGTATAATATTTGAGCACAATTTAGACAAGGAACAAGTAATGATAATAGTGGAGAGAAGAGGTAGTGAGGGGGGGTTTACAGTGGCGGAGAAGAGGGTTTTTCGGTTATTTTACTCATTACATTATTATTTTTTCATATAAAACAAATAGTATTGATTCTTGTGACCAAGAATATTAATATGTTCATTTTAGTTAAAACAAAGTGGTCTTACATCAGCCTTACATTACCTATAACTCAATAAATCATGTATTTATTATTTAACGTTATTTATCATATTTTAATATTCACCTAAAATTGAAGTATTTTAGAAAAATCCAAAAAAATCACCGTAACCATTTTTTGATGTGTAGAATCCAAAAATGAAGTCCATTGTATCAAAATAATTTTCTAAAAATGTGAAATTTCATTTTTAAATAATATCATTATTTACTCGAATATACAGATTTAATATTTAAAACTGATTTTATAACACGTTCAAAAATTAACTGAGATCTTATAAAATTATCCTAAAATCATAGTAGCATAAAATATTTATTTAGAAATAATTTTTATGATTTATTTATTAATTTATTAATTTAATATTTTAATTAAATATTATTACTCACAAAAAAACCAACACATAATTATTAATTTCTAAAATAATCTATTTTATTTATAAAGCCCCTAAATTTTATTTATACATTCATGGGTGTGGTTACTATTCATAAGGGTCATATTAATATTCATAATGGTATGTTACAATTCATAATGGTCATGTTATTATTCAACAAAAATGTAAGTTGATCTTATCAGACACCAAATTTTTTTACAGAATGCAATCTTGTATGTCATTTTTTTTGAAATTCAAATCATAGAGGTGGAAAAGTCATGTTTACTATCTAGGTTATAATAAAGTGGTGTTTTGCAGCGATTCAATGTTTCATGCATTCAATATTAATTTTTTTTTGCAAAGAAACATGGGGTGTTACATAATTTATGTTCCACTCTAGTTAGATTTAATTCCTCAAGTCCCAACATGTGGAATACACTCATTGGCATGAGTTTAATGCTGGATCTTAATTCATACTAGGCTCTTTCAATGTTGTATTATCCTATGGTTCAAGGAAATGAGAAACTCCCAGGATCTATAATCTTGGGTAGATTCTTCTACTGAATATTAGCAAATAATTATTCATTAAGGTAAATAACACCCAGGTATTCCATCTTTTTCTTATTGAAGAGAAATTCCATGATAATTTTAATATTATAAGGGATTTTAGAAATAGCTTTAGAGAAAGTGATGTTGATATGTAATTTTTGGATAATTTCCAAAAATTTCTTATACCTACCTTCAATTAAAAATTTCCTCATTTTTTATGGGAAGGGGAGGGTTAGTTTGTAAGATGGAGGTGCTATGTATATTTCTTCTTTAGACTACTATTGTGCTGGATCTTTTTTAGGAGGTGACGATTCCAGATCTTTTTCTTGATTGGTTATATTCAAAACTTCATTGTTATATTTTTTTTTCTGATTGTGGTATATTTATGGGATTCATAAGGATTATTTTCTTCTCATACATAGGGTTTTTGAAAATCTAGAACATTTCTACTCCTTAGTACCACGTCCTTGGATTCCTCTTTTGGATTATTCTTAATATTATCAGGTATCGTTCTTGCTAATCTATCAGATAGGGTATTTGAGATTTGACCCATTTAATGTTCAATATTTTTTAAGGCTTCAATTTGATTTTGAATTTATGTTTCATCAGTGGTCATCCTCTGATCCAATTTATTAATAAAGTTGATGATCATATTCTCTATATTTGATTGATAAGGTGTGACCGGTTGTGGTGGAATTTACAGAGATAATTGAAGTTGTTACTAGCATCTAAGAGGAAAATTTTATTGGGGTGTTTGTTGTGATGGTTGGGGAACATGATTCATAAGATTGTATACATGTGGTCCTTGATTCTAAGGTGGTTCTTGGACACTTCTCCATTTATGATACCCATGATTATTTTTTTGGTTGCGGAGCTGACCTCGGTTGTTAATACTATTGTGGTTGCTTTTATTATTGGTTTTATTGATTGTAACTAACCTAATTACAATCTTGTATTTGTTATCATTATAATCCTTCCTAGATTTTTTGATATAACTATGGTACACCACACATTTTGTAGGATTGAATCTCCATTACAAGTTTAGAAGGGGGTGGTGGTGTACTAGGCAGCTGAAAGGATTCCAGGCTCTTAGTCAGATCTTCTACTTGTTCTGTTAGATAGGTGTTTTATTCAACTTGGTGGATTCCGAGCTAGGGTGGTCCATGATCAATATGTCATAGACTATCATTGTGAGATACCTTTTCTCGAAGTTCTCATCCTACTTCAGGTGTTTTTAGTATTAGACCACCATTTGCAGCAGTGTCTACCACTGTGTGAGCAGTGAGTTAGAAACCTTAGTAAAAGGTTTTCAGCTAAATCCAAGCATGAATTCCAATATGTGATAACTTCCTAGTGATTTATTAAAGATATACCAGGACATCTAGGATGAATCTCTATCTTCTTGATTGAAATTATGAACATCATTTCATTGTTTCTAGGTTTATCCTAGGGAAATTTATTTACCAAGGAATTTCATGGCTAATTAATCTTGAGTCTTAATTGACTCGGGATCTTGACCCCTTAGCCATTTATTTTCTATATAATGAAATGAAAAAAGATAAATGAAAAATATAATTAAAATAGTGGATACTCCCTAGTTATAAAAGTATCCCATTATTCTAGTATGTTAGAGATGTTCTTGTGAGGATTTTCACTCTATAATCTGATGAACTGTCATATATTTTGGATCATACTAATGTGTCCATGTTTTATTAAAAAATTGTACCTAGATAGAAGGGAGAATAATGATGGATTTGGAACCATTGATATACATTCATACATAACCCATGATGGTGAACTCCATTACAGGGTTTTATATCCCTACAATGTAGGTGGAATTTATTTCATATTGGGTGGGTTGGGACATGTAGGATTGTTGTGTTCTGCCATACTTGGTGGTGTCATGCAGAGAGGTATCATTAAATTTAAATAATGAAGATAAGTAGTTCTTGAGTATTGACGCACTTTGAAATATTCATATGGCCATGACTCATGAACTATGTTGCAACGAAGAAGTATGTAGTTGAATCAGAAAGAAAAAATATGAAAAGAAAATAGAAAATGGGGATGAGTGATGCAATCCTAGTTTAATGCCAATGGTTCTAGTTAATAAGAACAAAGGTTCCTAGGATACATCACTAAAATTTGACACACCCACACACATCATTGAGTTTGTACAATAAACTATAAAATTATAATTTATTTTTATCCCAATATACACCTTCAAAAATGATGTAGTTGAGCGGTAGTGTGGGGTTGAACCCAAGAGAAAGGATCAGAAGATAGGGAACCAGTGAATTCAAACCCTTTATGTTGGATTCCTCAAAAAATGGTTTAGTTTGGGATTTAATTAATTCTATTGAGTTAATTTTTATATTTAGGAAGAAGAGAGTGATCAAGGCCAGTTTTAGGGTTTAGGTAGAAAGGATAATATTGATCCTAACTTGGGATAGTCCTAAAACATGGGTTGTGATGTAGTGTGAAGTTACGCAGTTAAGATCCAAGTATCACTAAGAGGGGGATGGGTGAATTGGTCATATATTTTTCTTTTATGATTTCTTACTTATGAAATAACCTTATCCTCCTATTAAAGATTATTTTCCCTATTGAACACAATTCCAACTACATAACCACAAGAACACAAGCATTTTATGGTTCACTACTCAATAGAGTAGCTAAATCCATGGTATGGTTTGTAAATAATCCAAAACCACACAATCCACTAGAAAAAATCCTTGATTTTGAATACAATGAGTAGGATGATCCCTTACACTCATGTAGCACTTTGAAAACAATCCAATAGTTTATGTTCTTCTTCTGGAATAAAATAATGATAATCAATATTTTAGTGCTTCTTGATCATCTTTCACAAATTTATCTTTCAAAAAGATTCTTCAACTTCCTACCCAGAAGATGTTAGGAAGTTTCTTGAGTCCTTCGTGAACAATATTTTGTCCGCTACGAAATGCCTTTATCCTCCATGAACTGAGTTACACTGTGTACTGTAAGTGCTTCACAAACAACCTCTTCATCCTCAAACTATCTCTTCTCCATGTACCATCTCCCCGAACCACTTCTGTGTAGCACCTCAGTATACCGCCTTTTCATACCACCTCTTCTTCTAGAGATTTCCTTCTTCTATGGACTACTTCTTCTTATTTTGTGAACCATTTCTTATACCATGGAAAACTTCATACTATGTGGAATCTCTCCCCCGCTACCTGATTCCTTTCATGGATTTCTCCCTCATGAACTCTTTTTGACATAGCCAAATTCTTCTTAAGATATAAGATGCTCTTTTATGAAAATTTATAACTTTAATGAAGGGATTAGGCTCCATTATATAGGAAAACAACGTTTTAAAAAAAACTTAATCCGTTTTACTAAAATTTTCAATGTGGTACTATCTTCACCACGTACTAAGCATCAACCGTGAACTGCAAATGTCCAATGAACCATTTTCATCCACGAACCATTTCAGTATGTGGTCCACGTATGACCTTTATCCATTCACAGTGTCCAAAATCACTACCTCCATTCTGTAAACGACACCCTTCACCACCAACTATTGACCTCCCACGAACAGCAAGTATCCCATGAATCGTGATCCCCCCATGAATCGTGATCCCCCCATGAACCGTTTCATCTACATGGTCGTTGTACAATCAATGTACTATGCTTCGTGGCTTTCCTAGCACTGTTATGTAGAATCCTTACTTTGTTGATTTTTCTTCACCAATCCGCATACCGCATATGCATTATCTGAACTATCTTTCACGGTCTGCGAACTGTTCTACACAGAAATTATTCCTTATACAAAAACAAACCAAACTCTTGATTTTGAGGCCCAAAAATTTTCCAGACACTGGGAAATAGCACTACATTAAAAATATGCTTTAGAAAACTCCAACCATACTAATTTGTGATCATCGGGCTTTATCAAAAATCATTTGATTTCATCACGAACCTTATTTTTACTGATATATAATCGTTGATTGATCACTTCTAGCATCATCATATTTTTAAATGAAATTATTTTAACTTCCCTATATTGTAGAAATAGTTTTCATTCCAATAAAAGTTGAATATTAGTGGAAAAATCTTTACTTCCCCTTTCCTTTATATGTATTTGAACACAAGTTATATAAACAACTTATGATATTTTTGAAATTCAAATTAGTAAAGAATTATTATATTTTTCAAGTATTTTACAATGTGAATTGAATGGTCTTTTTTACCACAAAATAAAACACTCTTCAAAAGAAAACTCTTCTTACTTCCTTGTACATCCATCTTGGTCCCAACATAGTTCAGGGAGCACTGCTTGATTATGGCTAAACCAACTTAATCTATCTAATATGCAACTATTCCTTGGTTTAAATATATCTAACAAACTAGATTCATTAATCCAAGATTCTATGGAAAAATTTTCACAAGCTAATGGTCATATCCTCATCTACTCCAATCATGTTATGTTTGTTCATTTAAACTTCTAATAGTCAAAGTTTCATAAAATAATTGAATACAAATTTATAGTTTAACCATATTAATAGCTTCCGAATTAAATTTTTTTGGTTTATATATTCCTTAAATTAGGAAGAGAACGTACACTCAACCCATACCACAATTGGGTTTTCTGCTCATGATGGTATTAAACAAAATCAAAGAAACAATTGTAGATATGATCGAAATATTAATAAAAAAGTTGAAATATGAAATTTTTCAATCAAGGGATCAACAATAAAGTAGTTATCAATAAAAACAAATCAAAAACTAGTTAAAAACTTACTTGAAATAGTAAATAAGAAAGAACATGGTGTGCATCCACTGTTGAATAGAAACAAAAATGGAAAATGATATTTGAAATGGTAAATGGTAATGAAATAAATCAAGAATTCCTATAGGTTTATCAATGACATATTGATTTAATAAAATAAGTAAAATTAATTATTTAAAGTTGAGTTATAAAGGAAATAAAGAATGAAATGAGAGAAAAATGAGAGAAAATTCAGATGCCTAGAATGTTATGTGTGACTATTTCTGTCCTAGAAATAAATAAATATGGATTTAAACAACGTTTGATCTTCACCATCATGTAATCTCAATCCAAGTTTTCCTCTATGTATTTTGGATCTAGCACCTATCTCGGGCTTAATATTTGGGATTTAGAGATTTGATTAATTTCATGAAGTTTAATGGAAATTCACAACATGTCTCTTCTCACAAATTGAACTTTAATCAGGAAAAGACCATAAAATTTACATGATGTGTATTGTATATTCATGTAGTGTAATATTTTTGTGACTTTTAAATTCTTTAAGACTTTTGATTCACTACTTGTGACATATTGTGAATGATATATATACATCGTGTATGTGTTTCACGACATTTAAATTCCACTTTTGGGTAATATTGATAGATTTTTATTTAGAGTATTGGATACATATTCTCTACAAAATTCAACATAAACCCATTGAATTTCAAATAAATCATTAATAATCTTTAATTAATTTAATCCAATATGTATAAACAATTTTATCTTATTACACCCATACTAAAGGAATTGACCTACCTCAAAGAGACTCTTTGATCGGACCAATGATGTGTATAGGGTGCTCTTAAAAAGAAGCATCGATGTTTAACTCATCCTCATCAGGATGAAGAAAATGAGTCAGGTTTGAATAATAATGGTAAAGATGTAAAACATGGAATATTCCATGCATGTCTTGGTACATCTATGGTAACTATACCTAATTAACTACCAGAATGACTCTCTCTATAATCTCAAATGGTCCAATGAACCTTGGTTATATATTCCCTTGTTTCTAAACACATCGTTGACCTAATATAGTAGAAACATGCAAGAATATCTGATCTCTGACCTCAAACTTCATAGGTTATCGATGAAGACCAGCATAGGAACACTAACTAGAATGAGCTGTATCCATACACTTCCTGATAACATGTTCCAAATCTAATGTCTCCTGAATGAGATAAGGACCCAACAACACTACCTCTCCATCCTCAACCTATCATATTAGTGAACAGAATAGAAAACCATATTGATACACATAAGGATATATCTATATATTTTTATAGAAGTTGTTATTATAGAAAAAATTTGTGATAGATAAGTGTTTCTCCCAAGAACCTCTAAAATTAAGTACATATGACCAGAGCATGTACTCTAGCACCTATATCATATGCTCAGATATCCCATAATTCAAAGGGTAATAAGCTGTAATCTAAAGCACCTATAAACCACATGACCTATGAAGTGTATTCTATAATTATAATGTAAAATGAGTGTCTCTATCTAATATGATAGTAATTGGAACATGGTGAATGCATATTATCTCCCTGACATAGAGCCTTCCTAACTCACCCACTAAAAAGTTTTCTCTAATAGGTAAAAAGTGAGTGACCATTGTTAATATTTCAATTATCACCCATATAAATTTATTTTCTCGAGGGGATCTCAAAAATCCCATCACGAATTATAGAGTAACATTTCACCATTCAACACCGGAATAACCTACTAATAAAAAATCCCCACTATCAATGGTGTTCCACCTCTACCTGCTGAAAGGTGGAATATTGTGTGAAAAAACTAGCTATCTCTATTTCTATTAAATGATACCAATACTAATGTCATAGATCATGGTACATGTTAGTAAGACTAGTATATATTTTTGATTAATATGTATGAAATTATCTCATTATATCCTCTTAGAAGTATTCTTGCACCCAGACACACCCATGAATGCATAATACCTTACCCCATAAATGGACCATCCAAGTGGCGGATCCTCACCTAAAACACTCTGCCATAGGACCATGATCATAGGGTCAAAAATATTCCTCCTCTTTAATCTATTTATAAGTAAAGAGGTAACTACCAAAGATGAAAAAATATGATCCTCATGATGCTTCTGACCCTCTATGTTCATCTCAAAAAATAGGGTCGTCAACTACCACCCACTACTGGACATCAAAATTTTCTGTTTTTAGCCTTCTAACTCATATCATCCACCATTTCATTGCCTTTCCCATGAATATAAGAAGGTTAAAAGTCAAATTACTATAGGTATTCAACCCAAATTTTTTCTTTAGGTTAAATTTATACTATGTAAATTTATATTTGGGTATTTTATGATCTATTTATACAAAACACCACTCTCCCAATAAATAATGCCTCCAAAAAAACATGAAAAAAATATGTTATCTCAAGATCATGTGACATGTAATTATACTTATTAGGTATTAACTAAAAAGACCAATATTCCATGACTCTCTCTTCTAATATTATAACTGCTCCTAGGATAATTCTTGAAGCATCAAAATAAAGTACATAACTTATTATTAGATCTAGAAGAATCAATATAAGCATTGAAGTAATCATTCCTTTAATCTCTTGAAAGGATCTCTTGCATACCTCATACCAAGTAAACATGACACCCATCTTGGTCAAGCCTCTGAGTAGTAGTTCCATGCATGATAAATCTTAATTAAAATGCATTTACTATCAATCCATCCCCAAGAAAAATTATATGTAAAAGACATTATTGGGTTTCTACCAGAAAACCATGGCTCTCACCTTCTCAAGGTCAAAAGATAAGTCACACATATCTCTATAATAATTTGACCAATAAAGTGAACTTAATCGATCCAAAAGTGTAATTTTGTGATATTTTCATAAAACTGGTGTTCTCTCAGTGTAGTCAATATGCTATCAATATTCTTTTCATGGTCTTTTTGAGTGTGACAATACAAAAAGATGTCATCTATGAATACATCCACAAATGAATCCATGTATGGTAGGAAAAACTGATTCATCAAAGCCATGAAAATATTCAATGCATTTATGAGACCGAAAAACATGAATAGATACTCATACGAGACATATATAATATGAAATGTTGTGATTGGTATATCTGATAGTGTAACATTCAATTGGGTGTAGGATGAACTCAAATCAATCTTAGACAAAACCCTCATTCTATGGAGTTGGTCAAATAAGTCATCTATACATGGTAAAGCATAATAGTTCATAATAGTATGCTAGTAAAATTGTCAATAATAAATGAAAATACTTAGGGTCATATCTTCCTTCTTGGAAAAAATCATGGGTGAACCACTTAATAAAGTATTGTGAGGTATAAACCCCTTATATTTCAAGTCCAATGGCTACTTCTTAATCTATTGCAACTCAATAGTAGACATCCTATAATGAGGAAAGGATATTGGTTATACTCCTAGCACTATCTCAATAGTAAAATTCACCTATTTATCTCTACATGTAGACAAGAAAGTTCATCCTGGAATATATCCCTAAAGTGATATGCTACCTAAGGTAAATCAATACATCTCATTCCCTAGTCATATAGATAATGGTTACTAATAAAAACATTCACTCATCATCATCATAATTATTTATTTACTAAAAAAGAGTATAGGAAACAAGAAAGGAATACAAGAAATAAATGGGAATAAAGGATCATGGATGCCTAAAGTAGTGGAGACCAAGTTCATCCACTCTAATTAGGTTTTTATCCCTCTATAGTTAATGAATTCAATATATTAAGTAGGTGATGAAATTTTCTTAAACTATCATTGAATCCAATAATTCTGTAACCTTTTTTCCCTCATTCCACGTGTGTAAAATAGGAATTTTGTTGTTGATAATTTTCCTACATCTTCTAATAATATAAGATATTGTCCAAGGGGTATTACCTATGCCTTACAAATAATAATAGAGAATCATGGAATTTGATTCCACCAATGCCAATATAATCTTTCTTTGACTACAAAGGTGAAGCCTTTTTAACATAGATATTGCTTCATCCTGAAGATACTATCCAAAGCCTGAATGAGCATAAAAGGAAAGGATGACTGATCCCCTATTGTCACGGACCACTCATCCTCCCCAGATAACATCCATGTTACATGATTCATCGGTATTTAGTTTTTTTTCTTTTATAGTGAGGGTTTCAATGTACCCAATGACTCCTCATGCCTCTGGAGATCAGGTTGTGAGAGTAAGTAGACAAGAGCAGTTTTTGGGTGGGGGCGTTGTCCCAGTTCATGAATAGGTGGACCAGATCAACCAAGAGTTTTCTGATATAGGAAACCAGAGCTTTGATAGAGCTATATTTCCCCTCACTACGCACCAAGGTTCATTCCTTCCATATAATCTAACAACCATCAACGATCATGATGACTCTATCCTACTTATTAAACCTAGCTGAACCTAGACCATGGAACCAACTCTTACGGAAGAAAATTAATCGAATCTCCTTTATAGAAAGTCTAGTAAAATAACTAAAACATTTCTTGACTATGTATTCCCAGCCTCGATTGAAAAAAAGTTGATCCACACTCTCCTTACGATTAACCCTGTAGTTTGATCATCTTGATGATTCTAGAAAGATATGTCAACCCTACCTACCATCAATTGGATGTGGAATTGGATAGTCGGGATAAGAGTGTGGATCATAGGAAAAATAGAAGCTTAGAATCATCCCATAATGCCTACATCCCCTATATTTTTATCACCCAGTAATTTTCCCCAAAGAGTATGATCTTCATCAACTTCCCCATGCTACTTTTGTGTCATTCATGCAGTGAGTCAGAGAGATTCCTCACATTAATGCCTCCCTATTTGGTAGGATTCAATATCCTAACCCAGGAGGACCAATGGTATTTTTCTTTTTCATGTTCATCCCATATAAACATTCTTATAATTTCATTAATATTAAAGATGACACCTTTGGTCCATTATAGCTGAAAATTCATGAATTGGCATGGATGTGAGCACACTGTTAACCAAAGAAATCCTACCTCCAATGGAGAGGTACCTGTTTCTCTAGTTCATAACATGCCCCTTTATCCTCTCAGAAATATGACCAAAATGGGAGATTTAGATTCTAACTGAGGATATTGGGTCTCCTATGTAGTCTGTTGGGATGGTCCTACACTTCATACACAAGTAAAACTGAGAGAATAAATATTCCTATCTGAGCATTTTTAAAAATCAATAAGCAACTTGTCACATGGTTGATGATTTGAATTCTCTATTTATAGTAGTCTTCCAGGATTTTTTTAACACCACAGACTAATTTCCTGTTAGAGTTCATAAAGATAAGGGTTTCATCTACAAACATAAGATGAGAAATAGGGAAGGTATTCCATTTAGAGTGAAAGGGAAGGATGTTACCCATTAAAATGTTCATGTTGATGAGGAAAATAATAACATCTTGCTTGAGAATGAAAATGCTTGGGGAAAGTTGGTCACCTTGTTTGATGCCACAGTTTATTTGAAAAATCCATTACTTTTCCCCAAGGAAAAAATGATAGCCACAATGAGCTATAATACCTGAAGATCAGATCAACTTCCCAAGAAGAAAAACCCATGCAGAGTAAGGATTAAATCATATATCTCTATTCCCCCTATATTAGGCCTTTTCCATATACAATGTCAATACCATATTGGAACCTCAGAATCTTCGATAAATATTACTTACCATTTCCCGATCCATATAAATTTCACCTTTTATCAACCTTCCTTTAACGTACCCATATTTCTCCTCAGATATCCCATAGTAAAAGATAACAAGATAGTATCCTATTGATGACAAATACCATAATCTTATATAGATAGTTAAACATGTTGATCATATGGTAGTGTTGAAGGGATCAAGGGTCCTTGATTTTAGGGTTAAGAACCAAGGAGGTGGAAGACGCCACCATTGGAATACTTCCACCTTGAAATAAATTCTAGGCTTCAATCACAACATCTACCTTGTTCATATTACAAGATCCCTATAAACTGAGACCAGGAATCCATCTTGTCCTGGGGTACTCTCTGGATTAGTCTCATTCATTTCCTCATTAATCTAATTTCCTTTCAGTGCTGTTTTAAAATCCATTTTATCACTACTAGAAATAGAATGAGTAAGCACATCAAGAATTTCAGTGTGCCCCCAAGGGTATCCCTCATGCAGACTAAGATATATTTCAACTATGAGATATTTTAAATAGGATTAAACCATGGAACCAACAATATATTGATCATCTGTATAGGTACCATCATCCAGGAGAATATTAGTTATATGGATATTTATTTTCCCCTTAATGCATGTGTGAAGTATGTATGTGTTCCGATCACCTTCTTTAAGACATTTGATCCTTTCCTTCTTATGTGCCAGAAATTCTTGTCTCAGAATCATATCTTCCAATATTACCTTTTTATAGGATAGGTCATTGAACACATTTTCACTCCATAACTCTTCTAGGCTAGATTTTAGTCATTAGATATCCATTTTAACTACATACATGTCTTGAGGTCGGGAAAGATGATTACCAATCAACAAAATAATTTCATCTTCTAGCCACCATAGTTTTCTGTGAAGAAAAATCTAAGCCTTACCCTATACTGGATTATTCCAAGAATCACTCACAACGTGACTAAAGCCCATATCATCAATCCAAATGTGAGGGAAATATAAATGTAATCAACTTTATTGACTAGATATAAGAGAGGGCAGGAGTGAGAAATGATCTTAGAGTCTTCGAATAGGTGAGTAACCTTTGCGTTATAGAAGAAAGAGATGTCTTGGTAATTAGTAATGAATATATCAAGGAAGAACCATATTCAGAGACTCCATTTATGTTTATTTCACCATGTAACGTGATTCCATATGTAACCCATGTCCAATATGATGATTTAGACCATGAATTGAGAAAATTCTATACTGTATTTTTTATGAGAAACCCCTCTTACCTTCTTTTCATTTTGGGTTGTGATGATGTTGAAGTCACCCCCCACAAACCATGGAGATTCTCCCAAATCAAATGATCCCAAATCATGCCTTACATACTCCATGGAGTGAGAATAAAAATTTTCATATAAAAAAGAAACAATATAGTTATTGATACCTTTAGTGACCTTTGTGGTGATAAATTGATCAGAAATTAATATGAAATCCACTGATAAATAGGAGTTCCAAAAGATCCAAATGTGGTAATTATGGGGGAATAATTCATAAAAACTTTCATATTCATCTTGGATGAAAAAATATGATATTCTGTAGGGACATTTCTTAGGATAGAAGATAGAAATAAGAGAATCATTATTCTTATGAAATTCAGATGTAATTTATTCCATTCTAACATAATCCCCCAGGCCTCGGACATTCCAAATTATAAAGGAAAACATTAAACCATGCAGTGCTTGGCTTTAACCCTAGGAAAATTGGCATTTCTTATCTGTGAAGTATTTCTTTCTGAACTAAGTTTAGATTGATAATGAGTGAATACCCTGGTATGCATGGGAGAATAAAAATCAGAATGAGGAACTGGAGAACGTAGACTTGAACACTGAGACCCTTAGAAGAGTTGTGTATTTTTAGCGCATGAATAATGGGTGAATCATGGATTCTAGGAGTACTAGGACATTTCTAGGGGGTTTAAGATGAGACATAATCACTCCAAATAACATATTCTAATTTTCCATACTATGAATTATGATACACCAAATAAAACCGAGGTTCATGCACATGATATGAAACACATTAATTAGTAGGTGGAAAAGAGAGTCTCTGGCTTGAAGGTATTGGATCATGAGGAAGATATACGAGGACATAATATGAAATACCCTTTCTTTATTCCTTCTATAAAGATAGATTAGCCATTTTCCTAGAATAGGAGTCAATAGGAACAGAAGGAGTTAGATCCTCACATGGAATCCAGACTAGACAAGGAGGAAAGGTCCCACTTGGGGGTCTTGGAATGGGAGGGACTAGATCCTAAGGATCTGCAACATTCTAGGTGAGATCCTCCTTGGAACCTAAGTAGTCACAATAGATCATCCAGAACATGCCAGTCATATCCCCATAGGCTGATAGAGGGAGATTGGTTCTCTTTCTAGGGATCTTCTAAAACCATGTATCCTGAAATATTTGATGATGTTTCTTACAGACCAGTAGAGAGTGACTATGAATCTTTCAGAACAAGAAAAACCTGGGAATCTTTAGGTAAACAAGATCTTGATTTCAATCGAAGTACTCATGCATGCGAATACGAATATAGACTAGGGAGTAATGGATATGTCCATTTCAATGAAATTTTGATCAACTATATAATCTTCAATGTGAAGAGTTTAGTTATCCACACATAAAAACGATTATATGGATTTACCTATGTCCTTCAGAAAATAAGGGTTCTTGGAAGGGATGGGTAGACCTGGCAGGGAAATATACATCGCCACTTGATCAGATTCCCTACCATAGTGAAATTCTATCAACTAGTGATGTTATATAAAGTTCCACCTACCTATCATCATTGGATCCATACACCACACCAAATTAAATTCCTCTTTCTAATTCAAGACCACGCAAAATTATTTCCAATTCATGGATGAAAATCAAGCTAAATAAGCCAAACCCAAAGAATCCACGAAGTAGTAGAATGAATAAAGGGGATAAGTGGATAAAAATCTCACTACTAGGTTATATTTATGACATTATAAGGATTACTCAAAGGTTAAGGTAAGAACCTCCCACACCGGGTAGCATCTAGACTAAGACGCCGTTAGAATCTTCAAGGGTATCTCTGAAAACAAATAGAAGCTAAGAAACTATGGGGAGGAAGATGGAGAGCCTCCATGAATGAAAACCCAGTCCATGCCTCCAGATCGGGATGGGGGACCCAAGTTGTAGAAAAAATGAGGGGCCACCAGGAGAAGAATCAGATAGAACCGTCACCAGATAAGCCTACACTACTGGGGGAGGGGCAGTAAAAGAGGAGGGAATGTTCAAAAAGTTTTAAAATTGGGGAGGTGTGTGAAGTGTGTTCTTTGAAATAATTTTAGTATATTTTTTATGGAGAAGATGAAACTTTTGTATGGGTAATGCTCACCTCCCACTAGGGTGCCTTCCAGGCCTAGAGCGCGCTACACGTTCACCAAAAAGGAAATGACTTTGAATCACCCTATACATAAAATTCATGGTGTCGAAGACTTTTGGGACTCAAACCTCTCAATATTGAATCCCTTTCACTATCAACTTGAGGATAAATATGAACCTATTAAAATAGAGTCACCTACCTCAAGGGTGCATTCCTTGCACTATCATACACTCTATTATCGCACTCCTAGTAAATTATCTATGGTCATTACCCCATAAAAGTATTGAATATCAAGCCCAAGACATTCCAAAATTTCCATGGATGTAAAGGTGTGATAAGATCCAATTTAAAATAAAATTGACACTAAATTAGAGGCTTCTAAAATCATACCTCACATGGTATAACTCTTTGTACTTTGATCCTCGAGTATCAGATGCACTGCATAAATCTGTCCTGATTCACAACCCAAAGATACAGCATAACTATCCAGGGTAGGCATTCTCTTCTGGAACTATAAATCTAGTTCTTAACTCCTTTATCCAAATCCACTCTCTTATCATACATTTCATGTAGTCATCTAGCTCTCTATCTGATGAGGATCCACTAATTCTACTCATGAAGGTTGAGCTGGTGTGGGTCATCTTCCATAAGATATTGGTGGGATGATCTGACAAAACATTTCAATATCACCCATTATATTGTAGCCCCTTCACTCAACTAGGGCTCTATCACAATGTAAATTTATATTCCCATCCATTCTACACTAATGATAAATTGACTGGCTATTCGAGAGCACACTCTAGATGCTACTGCTCCTATGAGAAAACTAAAAATGAAGCTTCTTATTGCCATACAAACTACTTCCCTATCAAGGGACTAATCAATCATGCCTCAAACCTTTATCTTCTCTCAGTTTATTCTCAGTGAGAATTTAATGTTTTACTATCTTAGTGATAGTGGTCAATCAAAACACATTCACCTGAGATTAGATAGAGTATACAATCCCAGCCTCAAATCGCTCATTGTCACTAACTTTTCATTAATAAATGTTATAGTGAAGTTTTGAATCATGGTAAAGTAATATGAATAATCCATAATAGAAATAGAAACCTATTAGAGGTGTATAATATATATTCCTCTGTAAACCCTCATTATATCGAGAAATAAATAGTCATAGAAATATATCTAGAAATCCCTCCATGAAATAAACCATTGTCGATCAGTCTAGGTCAAAACATCCCACCATCACTTGGATGACACTATAAGCATGTACACTACAAGATTGAACCTCCTATTTGGAGGGTCTCTAGGTGATCAAAAATAGATAACATGGACTCCATCCATGACTCAACATCCTAGGGTCCACCATCCCCTAAAAACCTAGGTCGATGTTGTTGCTAAAATTCATACATCGAATCTACTATAATATGGGCTAGTCTCAGGGCTCCTTACATGGTCTTTATGAGTAGTAGAACTCCATATCAGCACTGTTCATCAGTTCCGAAGTCATCTATAACAATATGTTCCAAAATTGTAAATACATGAGTTAATTCTATTGGATTAAGTCCCACTACCTATGAAACATACTCATTTCCACCCTCCTAGAGCATGACCTGAGGCCTTTATGGTAGAATATTTCTATATATTCCAAGAATATACCTTATAAATTTTTTTAATAATAGTAATATCACAGTTACAGAAATAGTACAGGTACAAGACTTCTAATAAAAATGTTATCACCTCTCTACCTACTCTTAAATCTATGACTATGTTATATAGCATTTCATAAAGGAACAGAAGAGATAATTCAAACTACCCACTACTACGGTCATTTCAAAAGAAACTTATCTATTTCATATCATAGGTTCCCATATATGGAGTTTCAATTCCAATTTATAGATAAAAATACACTTTATGTTACAATTGGAATCCCCATTTAATAGTAACTATATCATTTAAATTTTATGGAATAAATAGGTTCATATGTGTGTTTTATATATATATATCATTGTCCTATTAGATGAGTTTCCGTTACCTAATTATAAATTCAATACATTATAAGTTAAAATTGGAACTTCGTGTAACTATAACCAATCTCTTATGATGGTTCACCATTCCAAATTTATAGAGGAAACACAAAAACTTTAAATTGTAATTGGAATCCATATAATCTTGACCAACTAAATTTTACTTCCATGAAACCAATGATTCGTGACTAAAATTCTAATAATTGGTTGGTTATGGTATCATGATCAATCTATATAGGAAGATAACATTTAGGTAGATTTTTTTGAATTAAATAACCAATTATTTCTTTACCTAAAAGAAACATTATCACATTTAAAATATGTAAATAAAGGCACATACATTATGATGATTGTAATTTATGTATCAAAGAAAATACATCATGGAATAGGCATGGAATTTAAATCCTTTGGTGCCTATAATAATGCATTATTAATACCTCCTTTTCATATTAGTCCAATGGTAAAAGAAAATCCATAACAATAATAATAACATTCACAAATCATGTGTGTCACCCAATAGTTAAATCAATAAAAAAAATATAATCCATAATAACATGTCCCAACCCAAGAAATTGGATTTTTCCTTATAAGGGAGTTAGATACTCCCAAGAATAGGCTCATTACCAAATTCTGACAAATTAATAGTCTCTTATTTACTATCCTAAATAGTAGGACAAAAGGAAAAATCCTCTAATATCACTTTGCGACATACCAAACCCATTTCACTCATAAGTGATTGAACTTGGTTTGTCACATGGAATCAAGAACTTATTCTCATATACTAGTGGATTCTGACTAGTAATGTGGGTTTATGATGGTATGGTGGGGAGACTATACCCCTATGATTAGAGTATAGCACAATAGTATAATAAATTAATAATATATAGAAACAGATATAATAATAAAGAGGAAAAATAAGTAAACCGTCTAAATAAAATAGTTAGACTAGCATAAAATATGAGAGAACCACATCCAATATCATATGCAGAAAATGACGATCATGTCATTCTATACAAAATTCTAGAAATAAAGGGGCAACAGAGCAGCACGAATATAAAAAATGTTATCCAAAAAAAGGCCAAAATCTATATCTAATATAATCATAAGTATACTCTCATTACTCTACTCTCATACTCCATCCTAGTATAGGAAGGTAGGTGTGTATAGTTGGATGCTTCCCCTTGTCCCTACCTACATCTATGATATCTTCCTGGGTACCAAATTGAATCATGAATAGGGTGTGATATATACTCATTAGGCCACCACCACCAACGGTGTCTATAACAAATCAAGTCAATGTATATTTGTTGTAGAAGGAAGTTGTATCCAAGAGTCATCATCATCTACGACATTTGTTGGGTCTATCAAGTATCGTACCTATGAGTGCTTGTACCCAACGGTATTGACCAATGAATCATTTTCAAGTCCATGAAGATCATCTATATAAAAATGAGTATAATATATACGTACATGGGCTAGGAACCTGGGTCCCATGGATGAGGCATCCTTTTCAAGTCTATGGAGAACATTCATAGATAACTTGGTATAAATTAGACCAACATGTTCTAGGAACCCAAGTCCCATTACTGAACCATCCTCTTCAATTACATGGAGCTCATCCATAGAAAAATTATTATAATCATGGGAGGAGACTAAGTAATAAATCCAAGGTGGACCATGAAATCCAAATACTAGATAATAATCCAATGGTTCTAATATAAAATAATCATCAATACCATATTATGATTTAAGTTCCATACTAAAGTCACCATTATAATCATTTTATATAAAGGATCAAGTGGCCATGTTTGTGTCTATGATGGTTATCATCCATTTACATCACATAAATAAGAAAATTCGTCATCCACTTCAATTTATGAATCCTAAGATTATCCATTTCATCATCTATTTAATATATAAATGAATGGGTTCCATAAGAGGTATTTATCATTTAATATTCCCTTTTTGATTCATATATGGATTCCACTCATGGGTGAAAAGTTTATACCACACAAATGGGTGGCATGGTCATACACATTCAAATGAACCCGCTTTGAGGGGTGTTTTTGGTTGAGTTAGACAACCTCAAACAATGTCAAAGGGAAATAGAACATCACATCAGGTTTTAAAACACATAATTAATGGTATTACTCATTTTAGCAGAAATGTTCAGAGGGTTTAGCAGTCGGCACTACAGAATGAGCTATAAATATCTAGAATTTAAGGGAAATGTATATTCCACTTAATTTAAAAGGTTTTCAGAATAATTTCCCATTACTTACCTTTAACTCAGGATTGAACAAAAGAAATCGGATAAATATGAAAATACCATAAAAAGGGTATATTAGCTGATACAGATTTAGTATTCCACATGAAGATATAAATGAAGAAAATAATGAAGATGAGTGAAGTTCATACTAATATAGATCCAATGTGAAAAAAGACACTTGAATCAGATCTCAAATGACGGATATTCCAAAATAACTAAGAGGATAAGAGGGAGATATTCTTTCATGGGGGAGCAGTTGTGAAAAATGGGAGGATAATGGTGTAAGAAAACATAAAGTAAAGAATAGAAAATGGGAATTTCACCCATTTCTAAAAGGAACATGGTCTGGTCACATGGTTGGCCAAACTATTCACCAACCATGCACAACTACTATCTAGGGTGCCACCCCCTCTCATAGAAAGGTGCATAGTTTAAAAACCCATGTTCAGCCCATATATTCTCCATGTCCAACAGGTACCCAACCTTTCATTACTAGGAACACTATTTGAAAAACCATGCATAGCCCATGCAGATCACTTCTATAACCCATATGCAAAAAATATCATTATTTCTTATCCTAGGTTGAACGACTTGAAAACCCATTCACCCTCCAGGGATAGTGCAATTGAGGTCCATGGTTAGTATTAACTGTGTGCCTCACCCTTTTCTTCCAAAAACTAGATCCCCATGCATAGAACACGCCCCAGTCTCCCACAAACCCTTAATTATACAATTAAACACTTTTTTAGAGATAAAACTAGGGATTAAAAAATTAATTTTAAAGTATCCATACATTGAAAAAAAATTGGGATCTTATAGTTATCATAGTAATAAAACATATACCACAACATCAACTAACACTAAGTAACCACAAAATTCATCAATCAATTATATTTAATAACATAAACTCATATAAAGCTCATATGATCTTCCTTTAATTGAATTCAATTTTATTTATTTCATTACATTCATTATGTTAATCCTTTCCATCCACCCAATGAAAATAGAAATCATGTTAATTCCATATTATATAGAGAAATAAAGAAAGGATTATTGAATCCCCTACATCAATTAGGGATTCAATGGTTCACTACAAAATGATAAGATATAGGGGATAATCAGAAGGCCAAAACGCATGAGATAGATCCTGGTCAACATAGATAATAATAGCCTTCATCAAAACCATGACTCAAATATGACTAAAACTAAATCCAAAATGTTATATAGACTCTCCAAGATAAATGAATGGAGAGATAACCTAAGATAAAGAAAGAATAAATCACCTTGGATCACAAATAGTTTATCTCTCAAAATTGAGGACCAAAACCAATTCAAGAGAACTCAATAGTATCTAATTTAACATCCCAACCCTAACCATTATCTATGAATGATTTGAGGTCTTTAATTGGTGTTCCTAAGGCACAAAATAATAGAAATAAATTCCAATCGCTTGCCTAGAATTTGTGGGATGATTATCCCTTTTGAAAAAATGAAAAATAATAAGAAAACATACAAACTTAAAATACTATATGATTCATGAGTATAAAAAATAAAACTTAACTGAAAACCCAATAATGTAATAATATCAGAGTAGTAGTGAAAAACTATAACAAGAAAGCTTTAGAAACCAAATGATGTCCTAATGCAACAACACTGATTGGTATCAATACAAACAAACCATAAGAGAACTCCAATATCCAAACAACATCCCAAGGGTGTATCATCATGATTATCTATTAGGGAAATAAGAGGAATTTACATTACATGTTTCATAATGAAAAATATCTACATATGCACGAAAGTGTATATGTAGGGGGTGGGTAATCATATAATGTATTCTTTCCTCAAGATAGTTCCAAAATCACACAACTAGGACTAGGAAATTTTATCTCATAGTTTAAAATATGATTTAAAACAAGAGATTGAAAGACATTATGAAGTTTACCAATTTAAAACATTTTAAATTGTAATCATAATAAATCCATTTATTCCACTTTGAACTCCCATTCTACATTCCATGTACACACACACACATATGAATTCCAGTTGATAGACCTACACTCATTAATATTTACTCACTGATCCACCAATTCATCATTAGGTGACCAAATCCTAGGTTCCTCTAGTCTGGAAAGAAGCCCCTTATTCAGGGCCACATTAAATGAAAATGAACTCACACCAACAATGTATTCCATGTTTTCATGATAACTTCTCATGAAAATTAAATTCACATAATTAAATTAAACTCTTTATACATTGAATAAAATTTATTTCTTTCATTAAACCAAAACAATAATTTTAAAACCATAAACCAAATAGTTTTTTTTAAAACATCAATTTCAAATATTAAAGAATTATAAAGAATATTGGTTTCCAAAAACAAATCAACCCAAGATTAATTTTAAATTAATAAATTAAATATAAATATACAATCCTTTTATTTCTATAATAGGTGTGGTAGAGTGAGAATACACCTACTTCACAATGGGTGGGGAAAATAGGGTATGGCACTATGAAACCTCTAGACCCTAGCTGAAAACATCTTTTGTTAAATAAATATAATCAAGAACTCAATAAAACACATCATATATCATGTATCTATTGATAATGAATCATATATAACATTTCATGAATTTGTAAATAAGAATATCTAAATAAAAAGAGTAAAAATTGAGACTTACCATTGATTGCTTAATTTAAATGCACTAAAATCTTTAAAAACTATATTTTGGATCAAAGGGGTTTTCTATGAATTATTTGTAAGGGGATTGACTTCATGTTTTTGAGAGAAAAGGTAAAAAATACGGGTTTCTGTGGTCAAAATCATGTTAAGATATAATTTTTGAAGCATTAAACAACCATGACATGGTTAATCTGTAGGGTTTCGTAAACCATGTGCTAAGTGTGGGCATGATACTATATCTAAACCCCTACCTTACATGGTAGGTATGTATGGTTTAACAAACCATGTTCCAACCATGTTATTCTATCAATATCCACTTGTGTTGTTTATTCTGGTAACCCCTATAGTTGGATGAACCATGTGACATTCAAGTACACCCTCATGTCCTCTTAATCCCATTGCATGATTACCTTGGAAAAGCTGCATGGTTTCCCTTACTATGTTCTAACTATTAACCTTCCAAACACCTTCTAAAACTCCCAAAAAAATCACAAAAAACTGCACAAGTCAAATCCCAACCACAATATAGATATGAAATACATGAAACAACATCACATATATGAAACTGAAGGTGTTACATTCTACTCACCATTGATATTTTCATCCACAAAAAGAATGATATTTTCATTAATCTAGAAGAGTTAAAGATAGTATTATAACTCAAAGTCTTCCACTTCCTATTCATCTTCTTGAATCAAGCCATTCTACCATAAAAAAACACCAAATAGATACTCTTTCTATGTTATAATTTCTCTTTTCTGTTAATAATCCATATTAGTGAGTGTGGCAAAGAAGCATACGGTGAAAGATCATTATGGTCCCATCAAATGACATGGTTGGGATCAGGTTAGTAGTTATTTAGTTAAGATACATGAAATAAATTGTGTACAAATATGAATCATGATGGTAAATCCAACCAATATACCACATCAGAATTATATTATAGTACTTCAAATGGGTTTATGAACAAAGTAAAAAATTTACTTTTCTTACCCAATACATAGAATTGGAGAAACTTTAAATAATACATTATCTCCCACATCAAACAATAATGGTTTATGAAGAAGATATGCATAATATTTCTAATGAATTTTACTAATCACTATCAATTTCCTGACCATCTAAATTATTTTAGTAATCTCTTGAGCAAAACTAAACCCCAAAAGTGATGTTTCTCCTATCTCTAGCTAACAAAGTGGATACTAAAAAGGTATAACACACAATGCTTTAAAAGGATCTATATGTATCAAGGCATGATAACTGTTATTATATGAGAAATATATTAATGGTATATAATCCTCCCATGAGCCTCTAAAATCCATAACACAAGTTTAGAGTATGTATTATAACATTTAGATCATCGGTTCCAATTTTCCATCCATTCGAGGATGATAATCTATTCTCATGGTCAACTATATAACTATAAAATTATTTAAATATTTCTAAATCCCGAAGGTAAAATGAAATTATTGATTCAAGATGATCTAAACTAGTATTTCATGCATGTTTATGACCTCGCGAATATAGATTTTTTAATGTTTTCAACTATATTAGATTCACAAATAGGGATAATTTAATCCATAGTTATGAGATGATACACAATCACCCATATGATATCATGTTTCTAAACCATTATAGGTATACTTTAAAAAAAATCTACGTGCTCTAATTTTCAAGTTGGTATAGGTAAATATCACACCATAATAGATAGTTTTTGGATCATAACCTTGTCCTTTTGAAAATTGAGGCATATCTAGAAAAACACTATCATATTCATTTTTATGCCAAACTTTAAGAAATGAGTTTTAAATTCCTTATAAGACTTTTTTATTTTAGGATGAATATCTAATTTCATGTGGTGGTATAAAGAAATTAGTTTTCTTGAAACGATAGATGAATAATTATACCATCATGAAAAATAAACATAGAGTCCCCGTCATGTTTTTATCCATCAATGGTCTCCCCACTATTGAGTTTGGAAAAACTGGTAAGGCAATCGTGATCTAATAATTGATCATCCCTAACTTTATCTAACAAATTAGGAATAAAACTCACTATAAAGAAAACTATGAATTCATTTTGATTAGTCAAATCCATATGCATATCAACAATCACAAACATAAATTTCCATAGATAGCAAGCTCCTCTACCCAATTTATTGTTTGAATTTTAGCTTAAATCATATGTAATGGAATTCCATTTTCCAGGTGTATAAACTAATTCAAATTCAAACATCTGAATATATTAATCAATAAACTTTGTGTAAAGTTTACATTTATTTGTGAAAATATGTTTTTCATGATTTTATGAAATATTTGATATTCTACTTACCTTAAGTGACATCCCTAAGACACCAAAGGCTACAAATAACTGTCAAGGGATTACCTAGACATTGGGGTATAATTGTTTCATTTTAAAACATTTCAACATATCTAGAAAAAATAGAATAATATCAACCAACTATATGATGAATGAGTATAAATAATACAACTAAAATTAAAAACCAACAAAATAAAAATATCAGAGTAGAAGTGAAAAAGTATAACAATATGAGTCAAGAAAACCAAAGGAAATCCTAATGTAGCAACAGTAAATTGAAATCAATCCAACCAAATTATAAGATAACTCCACACTACAAACACCATCCCAAAATAGTAGCATCATGATGCTCCTCTAGAGAAATATGTAACCTTTCCTTTACTAGTGTAATTAAGAACAACATCTGTATACACACCAAAGTGATTTTGAAGGGAGTGAGTAATTTTATACAATAGGATTTCCCCAAGATACTTCCAAAGAACACTTAGTGAGGTATGGTGTTTGAGATCCTAATATAATAGTTGTAAAATGAGTTTTTGAGGGTCAAAACTAAGGTAAGATCTAATTGTTTGATCATTAAATACATGTGTAATGGTTAGTCCACATGGTTTTGAAAACCTTGAGATAATTGTGTGTATGATACTATCTCCAAACCCATCCGTCACATAAGTTGGTTCACACTATTTAAAAACCCATGTGCCAAATATGATTTTACTTATGTGTCAGCTTTCATGGTTTATCATGGGAACCCATATGGTTTGGAAAAACCATGAACTAGTTATGTTCACCCTCCTATCCTCCAAATCATGTAGCACAGTTAACTGGGAAACATAGCACAATTTCTCTTAACTGTGGGGCAATTATGCGCCCTACAAAACCTTCCAAGACATTCCAGACACATCCCAATTCAAATCCCATGCACAACATAACTCAAAAATACATGAAGAGAAATCACATAACTCAAACTATTGGTGTTATATCCAATTAAGATCCTATTTTTTAATAAGGTATGGTGGAATTAATATCAAAAAATTGATTTTAATTTTCTTCTAAAAAATAATAAAACTAAAATTTTAAGGTGTCACAATGTGATAGTTAATAGTCATGTCATGATAAAGAAATATCGAACAAAACCTTATATTCTGCTCTATTATCTTATCCACTTTCTGATATTTGAAACAAAGTCATCTTCTTTAATATGATATAACTAAGGAAGATTTATATTGTGTTTACTATCACCACATAATGACCCAATAATCTCTATAATTCATAGATAATACCTTTAACCACACCATATCACCAGTATAGGAACATGTCATGGTGACATCCCAAAAGTAATAACCCCATAATCATCCATCCATGGATTCACACTATGGATCTGGTGACCACTCCATGATGTCTACTCACAATGAAATAAAAAAAATACTTCATGTCCATATCACACCATTTACAATTATTTCATGCTACAAATAGAGAAATGTAAGAGGAAATACATAAGAAAAAAAATTCATATATAATATTATTTTTTTCAAAAAATAATGTTTTTACTTTAGTAATATCTCCTCATAACCTCATCACACTATGTGCAAGGATAGTCACACCTTGACCACACATTCACCTTAGTATAGAGATTAACTTAAATCTCACAACATGCACCCAATAGGTTTTAAGACTTACCTAATGTTAAAACAAAAATACACCTCCACAACACATCCCCCATGGTATAATTCACCAAACTATATATCTACCTCTTCCTCTAGCCATCAGTTCAAACTATTCCATCCATGTACACATCGTGACCTCTCTCACCCAACTTAGAACTCTTCACCAAATCCACCCTCCTTCCTCCAATATCCTCATATCTTATTCAACACCCAAAATATGATAGTTAACCAGTCAGGAAGGTCCAAACCATTACAATTTTTTAATTCACAAAATTAAATACCTAACTCGATAGTGTTGTAGTATGAAATATCCTCATGCATGACTCCTTATATAATAGTGATTGTCTGGAATTATTAAGGGATCGTAAGATATTATTGGGGAGACTTTTCCCCCAATATATCATGAATATGACATGAAAATTAAATATATAAATAGAAATAATACCTAAAATAGGACATTAATACATTATATATGAAAATAAATAAATAAACACACAAGGATAAACACATTGGTTCAAAAACCAAAATAATGAAAATGGCCTTTGACATAACTATCACTGACCCCTATAGATACCGAAAACTCCATGACACGAGTCACCAAAATCTACTATAAGAATCATTACTTAAACATAAAATAAATAAAAGGAAAGCCTGTGAATACTATATACCAAACTACATTCATGGTATAAGGTAATTTCACTAACCCAATAGGATTCCCCCCGCTATCCTCTACTATCCTAAATGAAATTAATAAACCTAAATGTGTGTTCTATGTTCATTTCATGTGACACACAACCATATTGAATAATAAAATTTTATATTTACAATAATATTATAATAACACAACCCAAAACATAATGAATACAAAAAAATAACTTACAATCCTTCTTAATATACACACACCATGAATACAAATTTCCATTCTTAGCTTTCCATAAAATATAGAAAAAATATTAAATAAATGATTTAAAATACTTGATCACTATAAATATTCAATATAAAAACAAAAATTAAAAATTAAACCATATTCAAGTACTGACTATTATAGAATCTATCCACTTAGCATACTATTAATTATTTTCCTTGGTATTCGATCCAAATGAATGCACAGTGAGATATCCCACTCCATCAGAATAATCATCAGCTTTCATGACCATGGACATACCCATAGTACCCCATAAAAAATAAAACCAATTATTTGTTTCAATGAAACTATATAATGAAATTATTCTAGGGATATAGTACCCTTAAATCCAAATAAAACTATCCTTATAAACTATTAGCTGTCCAAATATAGCTTGAGCAATCCACTATCATGAGGATTAGACAACTAGGGACTACCAATCCAAAGAATATGAACTCAAATAAAAACAAAACATCCTAATCATGACTAAGAAAATAATAATCTTAATATAACTCATATACCACCTCAACACTTGTGGTCATAATAAGAAATCATTTCCACCAAATAAAAATTAAGAAGATACTCACCTATATAAAATAATAAAAAAATTACATACTTTTCATTCCATATCATTGACTATTTTCAGTTCCTAAAATACTTTTATAACATTAAATAAACATCATATAAAATTTACAAGTTCTCAAGATATTAGACATCAAGAAAACCAAAAAACAAAAAAAAACATGTTGCGTCATAGTTTTCGTTTATAATTTATAAACTGTGTAGTAAATAACATTCAGCGACTATCTATTTATAGAGATATTTATGGTTTACTAAATGGTATAGTAAACTACTCCATAGTAATCTAAAACATCACACACATAAAAAATAACTCTTCATTACTCAATTTTGAGAATTATATACTAGAGAAACAACTATAAATCTTCTAATAACATAATATACCGAAAATACACAATAAATCTCTCACAGACACAACCAACCCCAATTTATTAGGTCAAATATGTAACACCATGATATTTTAAATGAACCCTATGTTTGATAGAATATTCAACATGAAAAATGTTTATAAAATAACTATGATATAATATTAAAATATAATTATTTAAATGCAAACAATATAATCTAGCTATTAAATTAATGATTATGAATAGTTTTAATTATTTTATTAAATATATATAAATTATGTTATTGATATAATTTTTCCTAAAAATTCTTAATAAATAATCACTAAACTTTAATAATGATATTTTATTCTATAAAAATTATGTTTCCTTCAAAAATGTTTTTTATTTATTTTTGTGAGAAAATATTATAATTAATTTTAGAATATTTTAGAAATTTTATTTTATAAAATAAATATAATTTTTGAATTCCTAATATTGATATTAACTTTGTGTACAATTTTAATATTTTTTAAAAAATATCAATTTTCAGTGAATAGTGAAATATGCAGATATTTGGTAAAATTGTCATTTAATTTTAATAAATTAATTAATTTAAAATTAAAATTTCTATTTTAATTTAAATTAAAAGTTACATAAGTATTAATTAGTTATATTCCCTCCAATTAATAAATTTTAAATCATCTTTATATATGATTATAATATAAGCTTATTTTTTATATTTAAAACACATTTTCTTTATTTTAACTAATTAAAATAAGACCTTAGTAATAAATATTTAAATTAAATATAAAGATAATATATCTATACATATTAATTTAAATTAATTTTCTTATTACTACTTTTATGCTTGAAAAATTAATTTCTTGAAAATCCATTTTTTCAACACGTCTGCAGGTTTAATGTTAAATTAAACTATTCCAATTATATGAATTTAATTTTTATAAAAAAAATTCCATATTTTTAATCATCATGATTAATAATGTTTAATAAGTAAAATATAATTTTTTATTATAATTAATTCAAAAAACAGTAAAAAAAGTTATCACGGTACTGGTTTTCTAGGAGTAGACTAAATAGGTAAATGAAATAACATGTTTAGAACAAGTTTATTTAGAATTTTAGAGATTTTTACCATCTTTTTATATCATTTAACCCATTATTTTTTAATTTTGGATGCACATGCTTTTATAGTGACTTCTCATTATTGAATAGTTTTGGATATTTAAAAGAATTCCACTCCTCCCGTATAAAAGGGAACCCCCTTTCCTCTTCTATCCACACATAAAAATATATTTTTTCAAAAAAAACCTACACAAATAACTTATTTACTTACCTTCCCACTTCCTAGAGGACGTTTTTTTATCATAATGTCAATTTAGGTAGGATTTAATTATAATAAAAAAGAGGTGGTTCAGAGAAGATCTATCATTCATAACCAAGAATATTTGTATTATTTATTCTTCCACCTCCTTAAAATATTCTCAATAATGCTGATATAAAATCATTAGTATCTCCCATATACTAATATGTTAATAAATTTGTTTAATAACATAAATCCATATACACTTCTATAAAATTGGAAATGAAACCATAGTTTATGTGTACAAAGGATAACTGGCTCATGAACCGATGTAATTCATTTTCCATCATCGCCTCTCAAGGATATTCATGATGATGTATTTAATTTTTATATATGTTATTCATGATATTTTAAAAATTGTGTAAATTTAGAATATCATATACTTTCTTACCTGAATATTCATCTAAAAAATGAATATCTCATTCGTATGTACAGCGGACTACCGTCTCATGAAGAGATGTGATTTTTTAATTACCACAAAACATTTATGGTATATTTAAGAGTATTCAAATAAATAATATTATATTTATGATATTATTATCATTATATGAATATAAAATAATTTTCACCTTATTTCCATCATGATCATTGTAAAAAGGAAATGTTACACATGTGTACATACGGCCTACCATCTCCATAATTGTAAAAGAGTTCATTTTTCATAACCATAATTCAATGTTATTTTAAATAGTATAATTTATATATAAGAATTATATTTATTTTATTATTATTATTCTAGATATGATTTATCAATTAGCCCTTTGACCATAGTCAACACATCAATGTCATTTTGAAATCATGAGTTGCGCATCCTCAAAACATCTGATGTGGAAATAATTGAATAAGTAATTAAATATGTCATTAAAATAAATGAATCATGTAACATCCTGACCTGTATTTCACTAAAACAGTTCTCTGGTATAGTTGTTTACAAGGCCTTAAGAATTAATCCCTATATGCCATAGGATGCTGACTAGTAGTGAGGGCCTAGGGTGTGATAGTGGGGAGACTATTCCCTCGTATTAGAGTAATAAAATAGCATAAATAGCTAAGTATCACACAAAATTGAAATAAACATAGTGTGGAACTAGTAAAAAACTCAAATATAAATTTTTTTGAAATTAAATAAAAATACTATAAAATCCTGAATAGCTAATTCATACAATAGAACACTGGTTACCCATCAGACCGACCATACAGATACAAAAGTATAAAAGATACTATAACAAAATTATAGGTCTCTACTACTAACTCTGATCCAAACCACGTACCCAGTCTCTAGAAACTATTGAATTACACCATCCCAATAGAAGAACCCACTCTAGCTACATATCTCAATCATGAAACTCTCGGACTCACCCCTATCTACCATGAAACTGTGATCAAACTGAAAAGCAGGCATAAGTTCAAAACGTACACAAAGGTTCACATGCTGAGGTGAGAAATAATATCTTTAATCCACCCCCGACAATGATCCTATAAAATATACTACTATAAGTTCATGTAATAGGAAATTTCTCAACCTAGTCGAGACACAACTAAAAAGATAAGTAAAACCAAAATGTGAAACCACAGTTGAACCTTGGGTCCGTAATCCGGGTCAACTAAGAAAGTGCCACCATAGATGTCCATATCTATATATGTATTCTTGTTTAATACCATTCCTACACACACACACACACACACACATATATATATATATATATAGAAATACTAATATTCATGAGTAAGTGAATGAAATAACATAAGTAAACATCAGTTGATCCTTGGGTCCATTGTCCCGATCACATGGACATCCTGTGCAAGGGAACTGAGCTTGATGTCATACCACTCAAGTTGTGTATCATTATGTTGGTATGTGTGTTATAATCCCAAAAATCATATAACTTATTTATACAATTCAATAAATATCCCTAAGAAAGATACTCCACCATAGGGGGATACCCATCCTACACCTGGGTTCACCCATACTCACCTCCAATCACTGTAAATAAGGAATCTAAGGAGTACATCCGAACATCCTATAAATTCTCACTGATCCAGAATCCATACTACTCAGGCCATTTAAATCATTTACAATGTCTAATCCCTAGGTCTCGGTCCTTAGGTAGTTATGAGATTAATAACTCGGGTAATTCCTAAGGCCTTGAACCTAAGGCAATCTGTCAGATAACTCACTAGTGAGATACCATACTCACCCCTCCAGTCTCTAATAAGGGATAGTATAATCACCCCTTCATCTAGATTAGCATAATCATTCATGGTATCCTATGGTTTCAGATTTCATTCACCATATCATGATCAAGTAACAAACCATGGAGAGCATAATCATCTTTATCCCTTGGGAGAGCGTAATAATCCCCGAGTATAAACAGATCGAGGATATCATAATCATCCTTATCACATATCAAAAGAGGAGAGTATAATCTTCCTTATCTTTCAGTAGAGTGAAATAATCCATGAGTATCATTACTAGGGTGACATACCTAGATATCATAATAGTATTCTCAACATCCAGATTCTACAAATAACCTCTGGACATCCCAATAATATTGTAATAAAAAATATAGTCTCAATAACCAGATCCTAGGTAGTACCTCTAGTTATTCTAGTAAATATATGAAATAACATGGATCATAATCCAGGTCCCATGAGGCATGTATTTCAGTCCCTATAAACAAGGAATATCCCAGGAAGAACAAATGGGCATCCTAAGGAGAAAGAAAAATTCCTTGCATCAATATCAATACTCACCAACCAAGAAACACCTCTTGTAAACATTTCAATATATGAAATAAACATGTTAATGATAAACAAAGAGTGAGGGTGGATGAATACCTAATACCAACACTAAATTCACATCCACATCGTATTACATGTTCCTCACGGGTTCTAAAGTGACTCCTGCTACTATCTCTACCCATACATGATGTACTAACTCAGACTATGTCAAACAACAGGAACATATTTGGTCCCTCATCTCAAATGGTGAGAGGAATCCTACTTTCGATCCACTAGGTAAATTTATAAGAGAATTAATCATACATGGGATCATTTTCTAAAAGGTAAGGGAGGAATCCTACATGGGATCCTCTAATGACAGTCAAATGGAGGCATCCTACATGATACCCTCTAGGTCAAAACATAAATAGATGAATCCTACAGGGGAACCTCTATAACAAGTGTTTTCAGGGACTAATATTCCATAAAGTCACATATCACAAAGGGTACATCCTCATGAAAAAGTTATAAAGGAATAGATCAACTTATATAACTCATGTATCATCTCAACACCAAGTTCTCACTCTACCACATAGATAATGAAATTCAATTACCATAGGAAGAACCTATCCATTCAATAAATTCCACCAAGGAGTCCTGAAAACACCTCATGGGTCTTACCATTATGATCTACATTGAATGATGCTTTGAATAAAATACTCCTTGCTCAAATTTCTACTCATGGGTGAAAAGATATGAAAAACCCTCAAGGGGTTATAAGGGACAATACACTTCATGTCCCCATGGGTACACAACATGTACTATCGAAATCCCACCTGGGTGGGTACTCCCACCAAACATGGTGTTTAAATTCCCCTGCATAGGGTGTCTAAAGTGGTCACATGATATGCACCCTACATGGGGTGCCTTTACATGTCCCTCAACTTTCCTAGCCATTTAATTTCCCAGGTTGTCTACTTTTACACAGTGTACTACCCACACGGGGTTTGGCCATGTAATCTACACGGTCATGTACCCCTACATGGATGGCTTGGTTGGGTACTTGGCTACACAGTCGAGTAATAATACATGGAGTATATGACCTCATACATGGAATGTAATTCAAAAAAACATAATCTTCCCAAACTTGAATAACACACAGTGTGTCTCCCAGAACCACAAGTCGTGTAGCATGGTTTTCCCGAATGAAAAACCTTCAAAACGCCAGAACCTCCCCATTTTACCCCCCAAATCAAACTATCAGGACACTAGGGGCCATAATTAATAACAATAGAGGATTAAATTTATAAAATTGAATAAATATGAGGTTATATGGTGAAAAATTAAAAATTACTACCTTTAGGCAGAAACAGTCGAAACATTGCTCAAACCCATGATCCATGGTTTCCACACATCGATCGAGAGCTCTGTGATGGTAACTCTGTCCCTACATATCTCTTTATCTTTCTCCATATACCTATTTTATCCCTCATTAAAATAGTGTTGGGGGATCCCCCATAGTCATGCGTGACAAGATAGGAGAATACAGAATGAAAATAAAAAAAATAATGAAAAGGAAACAAAAGGAGAAAAAAGGGGGCCATCTATCCCCAGTGACCAAATCAGGTTTATACCCCTCCAAGGAAAAATCCCCATTCGAGACTCAATGGCAGAAGAAGAATCTCAATCTGACACTTTGTTCAACTGTTATGGCCAAACAAACCTACGTGAACAATTTAATTTTTAATTAATTAAATATAAAATATTAATCATTCCAATAAATGTTTTATGACTTATAATTCTACCAAACTCTTATACTAGGATAAAAAACCTATTAAATAAACAATGTAGTGGTCAAAAAATTATCTAAGCTCATCTTCTAGTGTAAAAATCAATTTTACACCCCATAATCATCTGAAATAAAAAATTCAAATTTCTGCTCAAAATTACAGTCCAGAAAAACATGGGTCCTTACAATATCCCCACTATTAACCTTATCATCCCTAATAAGCCTTATGGTAAGAATATAAACCATGATCGCAACCTAATAATCTACACAATAATCTATATGGACCATCCAACAACCAACCTCATAGCATTAACAACTATTTTCTACATGGAATGCATTTCACTACTATTGATCTTGTACTCCCCACCATAAGAATAATATTGTCATCATCTTAGAAGAAAACTATGAGATCAATATCCCATTAAATCACTAAATTTCAAATGAAAATGAGGGTCACCACCTTCAAATGGCCAATGGTGTACTCCCCACCATATGTCTTACCTTATACCACTCTTTAAGTGCAACATCAACGAGTTCCTCCTCCGAACTAGGAATACATTTAAAATAAAAAGGAGATCAGTGTACGGTTGATACTCTCTAATAAGACTCAATATGATGTCAATATTGATCCTAATTGTCTCTAATAGTAGTATACTAATATTCTACAAAAGGGTGTGTACAAATCCCTCTAATCCATGCTCACATCCTGTAAAAACCTGACTAGGATTCGGCAATAGGCCGAACATTTTATAGTGCCCAATTCATTCTTGATGTCACCTATACCATGGAGGGAAATTCTCATTTAAACACAAATCCCTGGCCACCATGACTATAGAAATTTGTGACAACATCAGTCCCATGTTCGCACCCATCCACACACTGATTTGGATTTAACAAAACTATGTGTAACTACTGTATGACTTTATCACTTGACTCATTCTCCAGAAATTAATCCATTATAAGGATAAGATTTGATTTATACAAGTAATTTTTTTCTCATTAATCTATAATCTCCCTTTTAACTCCTCTTAAAAATCACTCACCTCAAAAGTGCTACAATTTTATTCCATGATAGCCCATCACCTGGTGTAGTTCCAATCAAGAGAATCTACCCATGCTCTGACTATACTAGCAATATCAGAACCACTTTTTAACCAGGGAAGGCTTCCAAAAAATCATGCCTATCGAATCCAGTCATGAAAAAAATAACCCTGAGTGCTTCACCAAAAGTTGAAGGCATCAACATGCCTATAATGGGAAATCCGAGCACATATTGTGCCTCAATCTCAAAACAAGCATATAATAAAGCTCACTACCTAAAAAGGCATCTAAACAAATGTTCTAACATCTCTCACATTGGTTGGACTCAAACAAAATGGATGTTGACCTACATGGGACTGAGGCAAAACTAAGGTTTGTTAGGTCTCCTGCATAGACCTGCTGATCAAGTCTCACAACTAGGTTACAAGTTCTAAAAACCTATCCCAAAAGATCCAACCTCTCTAAACAAGGTGAATATCCCAACAACCTAAATGGTTCAAAACTAAAAACATAGACATGAAGGGAATAATAATCACCAAACATCCTCATAAGGAACATCTCCATATAGGTCATGATACCAATGTAGAATAGAGACTATATTGACACTTATCGAGCATCAGTATACAGTAATACCCCCTAGAGGTCTCGTTCATGAGAGAATTCCTTGTATCAATCGACCTCATACTCAGTGATATTACTAGATAACCACAACCTAAGAAAAAACACCCTATAATGGGTGAAACAGAAAAGCATCACATTTCATATTGACCAACAGGGCTCACTTAACCTCTCGTGCATGAGGACTGAGTCATCAGCCTCACAACCAAACACCTCAATATAGATCCACATTACCTTTACTTAGAAGGAAAAATAAATATATAATTATTCTAAAATAAATATTCCTTCATCTTCATCAGTAATAATCATACAAAAGTAAGACTATATGATGTGAATCCTATGTGAAAAATATGATGCATGAGACACCTCTTGCCTTTGTCGGCCAATAGTCAAAATCCATCACCTACCTCTTGTAAATGGACGAGAGCCTCCAATCAAAAATAAATTATAACACCCAAACAATATGTGCATTGGTAAAGGCCAAAATCATATAAAACTGTAATATCATAGATTATAAAAACAATTCTATACCCTAGAAACCAAGACTTCTTAATAGAATAAGTGTTCTTGACACACCAGTCTGATATCCATTACAAGTTCCAAAGTATTCCTAATACTCCTGTCTACCATATCACAAATAGTAAATCCAAGGAAATGAATACCTATGATACCACTCTATAACATCCTCACCTGAAATACTCTAAAATGGTACCTCGGTCTGGTTGGTTACAAGGCCTCAAGCAATCCTCTCCATATGCTAGAGGCTTCTGAAAAAAAGTGAGTGCCTAAAGTGTGATAGTGTGGAGACTATGCCCTCATATCAGAGTAAAAAACTGTGTGAATAACTAAGCATCATGGACATCAGTAATAAATAGAGTGTGGAGATAGTAATTAAATGGAAATATAACATGTTGTAATAATAAATTAAAATTCTATAAAATCCAGAATAGCTAAGTTATATAATACCACACTGGTCACCCAACTGGCTATCTATTAAGATACAAGAGTGCCAAATAAAATGAAATAAAAGTATAGGTATCTACTAATAACTCTAATATAAAACATTTATATAATATATAGAAATTTTCTAACAACACCATCTTGAACAGAAGATCCCACTTGAGAATCTCTGCTCGGTTATGCAACTCTGGGCCTCAACCCAATCCAACATGAAACTGTGCTCAACCTGGAAAGAATATATAAGGTATAAACATACACCAAGGTGCATATTCAAGGGTAAAAAAATAATCTAATCATTCCACCCCCAATGATGAACCTATAAAATATGTTGTTATAAGTGTATTAAAATAAATTTTCTTAGCCTAGCTGAGACACAACTAAAAATATAAGTAAAACCAAAATGTGAAAGCACATTTGAACCTTGGGTCCGTAATTTCGATCAATAGGGTAAGTGCCACCATGTATGTCCATATCTATATATGAATTCATTTTTAGTACCAGAACTACACATATATACATAAATATTAATATTCACGAGTAAGTGAATGAAATAACATAAAATTAAACCTCAGTCAATCCTTGGGTTTGTAATCCTTATCTCTTAGAAATCATATGAAAGGTATTTGAGCTAGATGGAATAACACTCAAGCTGTGTATAATTAAGTAAATCATTGGTTCTGTAATCCTAATCGACATATACCTATTTCATCCAATGCCAAAAATATATATGATCAAGCTACATCACTAAATGGGATACACATCCTACACTTGGATTCACCCGTACACACTTCCAATAAATGTATTGAATGATTCTAGGGTATGCATCTGGACAACCTATAAATGGTCATTGATCTAGAATCTATAGTGATCATTACTTGTAAATCCAGTCTAGTATCGGATCTCTACGTCCCAATCCTTAGGGGTTCATGACATTCAGAACCTTGATAATACCTAAGGGTCTAACCGCGATATATCAGATAACTCACCTGTGAGATGCCATACTCACCCCTCAAGTCTCTAATAAGGTATATTGTAATCATCCCTTCCTATGAAAGAGAATAATCATTCCAGGTATCCAATTATGTGAGGAGTCATGCACCACACCATGGTCAAATAAAAAACCAGGGAGAGCATAATCATCTCTATCCCTTAGGAGAGCGTAGTCATCCATGAGTATAAATATATTGAGGAGAGCGTAATTGTACTCATCACATATCAATAGATGAGCAAGTAATCATCCTCATTACTCTAGAGAGTGGGATCATCCACTAGTATCATTACTGGGGTTCTATACCTGTATATAATAGTAGTAGTCTCAACATCTAGATTCTAGGAACCACCTCTAGAAATCCCAATAAAATAATAATAAAAAATACAGTCTCAACATCTAGATCCCAGGTAGTACCTCGGGTATACTAGTATACATATGAAATAACATGGCTGATATGTTGGATCCTAAGAAGCACATCTAGGAATCCCAACAAAAAATTGGGTCCTAGGAAGAACGTCTAGGCATCCCAAGGAGAAAGAAAGATGCCTCGCATCAGGCTCAATAACCACTGACCAAGAAAAAATCTCTAGTAAACATTTCTACATTAACAATAATCATGTAAAAGATAAACAGAGTGAGGTTGTATAAATTCCTAAACCCAACACTATTTTCATAGATCCATAGGATTATAAGTTTAGAATGTGGTATAAGGTGACACCCCATACCATCTCTACCCAAACCTGATGTACTAACTAAGGTTCAGTCAAACAATGGTCACATGATGGGTCCTTCAAGGTAAATAATAAGAGGCATCCTACTTGGCATCCTCAAGGTAATCACATAAGAGAAAGAATCCAAGTTGGGATCCTTAGCTAAAATGTAAGGGAGGAATATTTCATGGGATCCTCTAATGATAATCAAGCATAGTCATCCTATACGGTACCCTTTAGGTCAAAAAATAAATAGAGGAATCGTATAGGGACACCTCGATAACAACTATTCTAACCACCTCATAGGCCAGAAGGGAACATATATCTAGGGAGGCCTCCTTATGAAAAAACTAAAAAATCCTAGGTAAAGGGATATATCTCATAGATCATCTCAAATCAAGGGTGTCACTCTACCATGAAGACAACTAAATTCAATTACCAGAGGAATAACCACTCCATTCAAGAAATTCCACCTAAGAGTACTCAAAACACACCATGGGTCTTACCATCGTGATCTACATAGAAAGATACATATAATGGACTAATCACATGTCCAATTCCAGCTCATGGGAAAAAAATATATGAAAACCCACAAACTATTACAAGGGGTAGTACATGGTGTGTCCTCTTGGGTACACGATGTATAATCCTGAAATCTCACCTAGGAGTGTGCTCCTACTAGACATGGTGTGTAAATGTCCATGCACATGGAATGTAAGGTGGGCACACAACGTTCACCCTACAAGAGGTACCTACCTATGTCCCTCAACTATCTTAGCCATGTAATTTTCCACGCTATGTACTTCTACATGACATGATTCCCACACAGGGTATAGTCATGTACTCTACATGGCCATGTACCCCTACACAGGTAGCCTGGTCGGGTACTTGGCTACAAAGCCGAGTACTAGTACATAGAATTTATGAACTCGTATACATGGAATGTACTCCCAAACACCTCATATTACCCAATTGTGAAGAACACATAGCGTGTATCCCTTAACCACGTGCTAAGTAACCAAGTTTCCCCAAATGGAAAACCATAAAAACACTTAAAACACTCATTTTCACCACCAACTAAAACGATCAGGCCACTAGGGTCTATAATAAAGCATCATATGGGATCAAATGTTTAAAACATAAAACATATGGTGTTATACAAAACAAAATATAAAAATTCAAACCTTTCGTTGAAAACCGCCGAAGCTTCGCTCAAACTCATGGCCCATAGTTTTCACACATCGATCCAACGTGTCGAGAGCTTTGTGATGGTACCTTTTTATCTCCCTCTCTCTTTCTATTGCTACCTCTAACTATTTTTTATTTTAGTTGAGTTGTGTAGGAGGATACCCACTGGGCATGCTTGAGAATCCATAAGAAGAAAGAGAACAAAAGAAAATGACAATAATGAAAAGAAATGGAAAAAAAGAAAATAAAAGGGGGGCCCGGTCAGCCCCAGTGCCCTACTCGAGTTTATTGCATGAATAGGCAAAACACCTTGATCCAAACGTAATGGCGGAGATAAAATCTCAATCTGATGCTCCGTTCAAAATTTATGGTTGCAAAAACATTAATGAATGATTTAATATTTAATTTAGTATATATTAATATTAATTATTCTGTTAATATTTAAATTGATTGGAACTCCACCAAACTTATGTCCCAGGGTAAATACACTATTTAGGACAACCGAATTTGTCATAAAAATTATTTCAGATCATCTTCTAGGTAAAAATTCCATTTTACCACTCATAAGCATTTGAAAGAAAAAATTCAAATTTTTCCTCAAAATTGTTGTTCAAAAATCACAGGTCCTTATAAAGTAAATGGTTTATGTATAAAGGGAAAAACCTATAAAATATACTCAAAGAAAAAAATAATTGATATAAGTTTATTATATACAAGATAATACATACCCAATAATTTCTAGATCCGAGGTATGGTTTTCAACACAAAACATTCTTCTTTGTGACACATGTTCTATTATACACCTAATTTATGCTACAATTTTCTTATACTACCCCTTTACATATTATATCATGAATCCTTCATACTTAATTATATTTTAATTTTCAATTAATTTACTTCATTAATGGTATTTATGATTCAAAATTTACCAAACTAGTAAGGGTTTATCTTTAAATCTCATTTTAATTGGGAGTGTTTATGATGAATTCCCAATGTATAATTTTTTTATCATCATATAATAAAAATAATTAATTTTATTATCATTGGTTTAATGATAAAATTTTCAATTAATAGTACCATTTTCCTCTCCTTGTTACTTGAAATGATTATGAAAATGTTTTTAAGGAAAATTGACTTTACTCTTTTCTTCGATCACAAACATTTTTTCTTCCATGTAAATGTTTTATATAAAGTAAATTAAAAAAAATTAATATTATTATATGATTTTTAAAATTTATTTTTACCCATGTTTAATTTTTTTCAAAATTATTTAAAATGATATTGTTTTTCATTTGTTGAACTATGTACATTTTAATCTTTTGAACAAATTGTTAAAGGAATGTTTTTAAATTATATGTCTAGTATGGAATTACCCACTATCATGAGAATTTTCTTCTTTAAATTTTACATTATATGTTTCCCATTTTATTTTCAATGAAAATAATTTCCATAGTTTTTTGTGAATGTAATATTTTTAAAAGTGGTTTACAAATTTGAAATGGTATTTTTCTTAAGTGTGTTTTTTAATATCTTTAAAAATTATTTATATTCATCAATGAAAATAGCCTCTAATGTTATGTAATGTTTTTAAATTTTGTATATATTTATATTAAATATATATATTTGTGAATATACCATAATTGTATGTGGTAATACAAGTATTATGTTCATTTTCAGATTCATTTATTTTAAAATTTCCTTTGATTATGATATAAGGCTGGATTATGAAACTCATTTTCTTTCCATGGGTAATTATTAAGTTTTTTCATATGATTGATTTCCATTTTATAGAACACATAATCATGAACAAGTTTTGATGGATGTTCGTAGATATCACTCTAATGCATTGGGTAATTTTTTAGTCTCATGAAATCACAAGTATGGGATTGGGTAGTAAATATAGTCTATTATGGGACTTTGTCATCCATGTGATATTATTAAGCAATTAGACTTGAATCGTGTTTATATCATGGTTTATGTTACTTTCACATTACTTATTATTCAATGATATTCTGATACCATGTTCCTTATGTTATTCTCTTGATTGATTACTCATGTGCCTTTTATTTTATGATATGATGTAATATCATTGATTTACATTTCATGTTTTTTTATCATGTTTATTCCCTTGTAGAGTTTTTTAGCTCACCCACTGTTATTATACATTACCTAGGTTATTCTATGTTGTTTAGGAATCTTAAATGAATTTAATATCTCCTTATATAAAATAAAATAAGGATTTTAGCTTTTAGTTTCCTTTCAATGTATTATGTACCTTCTCTTCCAAAGACACTAAGCCTTTTTAGTCCTTGTTTTGTATTAATGGATATTTATATTGTAATTCATGTAATAAAATGTGTAAATGGATTGGGTATTAATAGTTATTATCAAAAAAATGTTTATTTAACCATTGGAAACTAATATATGGAAAAATTATTGAGAACCCCAGGGATAAGTATAGATATAAGTTAAAGTATTGAAAATTATCATAAAATTTTGGTGTAGAATATAGTGGGTGGTTTCCAAGAAATTTAATCCATACCTAGATACTACAAGTGGATGTGGCTCTAGAATAGTTATACCTAGGGGTAAAAATCATAATAGGGAACATTGGTCTTTTGGCTCGATTGTCACCCGGTGCATGAAAATGGGACTTTTTCACACCTGTTTTGACACTCCCAATGGATGTGTTTTTTTGTTAATTTAAAATAACTTTATGAACCATTATAAAGGTCTTGAAAAAATATCTAGGATAAAAATACTAATATTAAATGTTTCCATGGATAACCTATATTGAACGATATAGAGTCATAAGTTAGTATATACTTATTCTTCTAGGTTTAGAAGTTTCCATTTTATATGTTAATCCATTCACATCATGTTTCTTTTATTATTTTTATATAATATTAGGAAACATGATAAAGAATTGAAAATAATCAATTTCATGGGAAATGTAAGGATTTTCAAAATGATATTCCTAACCTAATACGAATGGCAGTTAAATATATTATGATCATCCTAAATGATATATCTTGAATTACAATAAAAAACAGAAACATTATTGAATTTCCAAACACATAAAATGATATAATTATGGTGTATCATGGAATTTCAAGTGTTAAATATGATAAAGAAAATTAGATTCAATTTCTTATATGTAAAAAATTTGGGAAGAGGCGCTGTGGAAATTTCCTTAAAAAATTAGACGATAATTTATGTGTGGGAAAAGAGGGAACAATGTATCTAATTTCAAAAAGAAAATGGAGAGTTGGGTTAATAAAATGTAGGGAAATAATGTTCAACCTAAGGAACCACTAATAGTTAAATGTCATTGTTGTGAGGAACTTGGTCATTATCTGAGTAAGTTCACTAATTCAAGGAATAATTCATATGACCTATATTATTAAAATCATTGAAGTGGAATGAATAAATATTTTATGTTTTGGAATTTGATAATCATGTTATTGAAGTGTTTTTATTAATGGTTTCATGAAACTAATGAGGATAATTCTATAATAGTTTTTATTTATGTATTTACAACAATATTTTTAATGGTATTAATGAAGTATGTAGGGGATTTAATGGTAAGGTTATATTTTATGGAAAAACATTATTTAGGAAATTTTTTTATTTTACATATATGTATATATGAATCTTAGGTAATTATAGTAAATAATTATTATTTTATTTTGAGGGAAAAAATAAGTTTTATAAAATACTTTTATGGTTAAAAACTGATTTGATGACTAGTTTTATTTTTTTGGATGTTCATCGTATTTTTGGGAATTTTATTCGAGTTATATAAATATGTTTTTATAAAAATGACAAATTACATGTATGGAAAAAACACATCATATATGGAAAGTTCATGGAACTTTAACCCACAAATAAAGGGAAATAAGCGTGTAGTGCCCACCATTGGCCTACACGATGTGCTAATTAGTTTGACATTATTTTTTCTTAAATGATTTTTTGGATAAATATTAAGTTAATTTTGGGAAATATATTTAATGATTAATTTTTTGATTTTATTTTGATTAATGATATTTTTGGGAAATTTTTAATTAGGTTGAGGTATATGTAACCCTTAGGTCTAGCGTGTTGTTTAACAGAAAATATTATGTGGTAAGAACACAATAAAATCAAAGAATATTGAGGTTATTTGGGATGTAGGGTTATTTAGTTATGGAATGATTCAAGATAAACATTGGATTTGAAGATTAATATAAAGGTGTATTAATTTTGGGAATTATATTACCTTGTTCTAACCATTTATGGTTTTGGTTAATCTATAAATACAAAAAGAATATCTCGATATCATTTTTTGGAATAATATTATTCATTTGAAGTTTATTTTAGTGCTCTAAACATAAAAAATAATCATGAAAAATCATCATTTGGATTAATTGATGAGATTATGGGGAAAATTTAATATAGTTTGAAATTATAATTTTCACATAAGTATATTTCCTTATGTATTTATTTTATATGATAAAAAGATAACTAAACATTATGGAAAGGATCTTGAAATATAAAATGTTATTCATTTTTATAAATCGATGGCCTCTTCTCTCTTTAATAAAAAGGATATAATGTTATTTCATAAATGAATCTTATTTTAAAATATATTTTATCACTTCCCACTAATTTTATCCCATGTGGAAACTTAGTTATTTTAGGACCTTTTTATTTCTCATTCCCTCTTTTTAAGTGGAATTTGTATTATCTTTTTTTATGATGTGTGTTTTCCACAAAGGTATTTTCAAAAATAAAACCCTTTATCAGTGAGTGCAAGTTCAAACTATGGGGATACAATTTATATAAGGGTGGTAGAATGTAACACGCTAATATTTTAACGGATCACTATGTTCGATGCTATATTCAATAAGCAAAACTGGGTTTAAAAAAACTGGAAAATAATATTAAAAAATTAGTATTTAAACATGACCCATATAAATAACTCACTAAATTAGAAAGTATGAATAGAATTAACTAATTTATAAAATTTATATAAAGTTACTAAAAAATATATTTTTATTTACCAATTATTATTAAATAATCACTCAATTTTAATAAATATATTTTATTTTATAAAAATGTATGCTCATTCAATAATGATTTTTATTACTTTTTGAGAGAAATATTATAATTAATTTTTATATTTTTATATTTTTTTAAAAATTAAAATCATTTTTAAATAATTATATAGAAACTAAATTAGGGTGAACTTTTTTATTTTTCATAAAATATTTATTTTCCAGTGAATAATGAAACAAACTAATTTTAGGAAAAACTAGCATTTCTTTTTTGTAAATTATTAATTAAAAAGTCCCATTATTATTTTAATTTGATTTTAAAGTGATAAAAGAATTATTTAGAGATATTTTATCCAATTAATTACAATTAAATAATATTTATAATGTATTTCAATATAATTTTATTTTTAGTATTTAAAACTTATTTTTCTAAAAACTATTTTAAAGTATTGAATGATTCTCCATTTTAACTTATTAAAATAACACCTAATGATTAATAAAATAAATTAAATGTATATATTATATACCTATAAATATTAATTTATACTCATTTAATTATTATTACTTTTTATATAGTTATTATAAGATCATCCTGTGTTTAAAAAATTCATCTCTTGAAAATTTATTTTTAGACACATGTGCAATTTAATTTTAAATTAAATTCTTCTACTTCGGTGAATTAGATTTTATTAAATGGATTCAATATTTTGAATCATAATAATTAGTAGTATATAATAATTTCAAATTATGTTTTGGTCATAATTAATATTTAAAACAAAAAAACTGTTGTTAATGTTAAAATTGGTTTACTATGGGGTTAAACTAAATAGGTAAATGGAATAACATGTTCAAAACATTTTTTCTTAATTTTATAGTTTCATCTCATCATAATATATAATAAAATACTTTTTTTTAATGTTTTAAAAAATTTTATTAATAGTGACTTCCCATTATTTATTAGTTTGGGTATTTACATGAATGTAAATCCTCATCTCTTATAAAAGGGGACCCCATATCATCTCCTATTCATACTTAAAAATATCATTGGATCAGTAAATACCTAAAAAAATAACATACTTAATTCCCTTCACACTTTATATAATCATTTTTAGATCATAAATATACTTTAGAGAGGCTTTATGTATAATTCTATATAGGTGGTATGAAGTATAGGTATTGTTCTTAATCGAGGTTATTTTTCTTATATCTTCTTCATCATCCTTAAAATATTTCTCAATCTAGAGGATATATTACCATCAGTATCTCCCACATACTCAATATATTAATTTCATAACCAAAATCTTTCTGCACTTCCATCAAATAAGAAATGAAACCACTGTTCATGTGTATGATGGACTACCACCTCATGAACCAGTGTAATATTGTTTCCATCATCAACTCTCACCGATGTTCATGATGATTAAAATAATGTTTATATGTTATATTTATAACATATTAATATTTTTTTAAATGTAACATATCATATAATTTATTACCTTACCATCCATGGAATAAATGATAATGGCATTCGTGTGTACGTGGGACTACCATCTCACTAAGCAATGTGATTCATTGTTTTATTAAAAAATCACATTGATGATATATGTAAGGGTATTTTAATAAATAATATTTTATTTATGATATTTTTATCATTATGTAATTATACAATTACACTCACATTATTTATATCATGATCATCGAAAAATGGAAAAGTTACATATGCCTATGTATGACCTACCATCTCCATGACTGTAACAGAATTTACTATTCATAACAACAAATCATGGTTTATTTAAAATTAAAATTTTTGTATAAAAATATAGTTATTTAATTATTATTATTTTGGATATGATGGAATAATTACTCCTTTTACCATGTTCAATACAGTAATATCGTTTTGAAATTATGAATTGAACGTCCTCAAAACACCTGACGTTGACATAACTAAACAAGTAATTAAATGTGTTGTTAAAATAAATGTAGTAAATGGTTTAAGTATAAGGGTTTAAAATTGTATAATTTTATTCAGAAAAAAAATAATTCAAATAATTTTGTTATATAGGAGATAAAATATACACATGAAAAATTATGTACATGAGGTAGGGGTTTTGTCTCAAAACTTCTTTATTTGCGACATGTTTCCTTTTATCCACCAAATTTATTTTAAATGGTTTATATAATACCCATTTAAATATTATATCATTAATAATTCATACCTAATGAAATTTTAATGTTCTATTCATTTACTTCATTAATGGTATTATAATTAAAAAGTTACCAAATCAGTATGGGTTTATGTTTCAATCTCCATTTAATCAGAAGTGTTTATGCTAGAATTTACATTGTTTAAAATAAATTGATCATTGTATAATAAAACAATATAATTTTATTATCATATATTTGTTCATGTACTTTTTATATAATAACACCATTTCCCTATCTTTGGTACTTAAAATAATAGAGAAATATTTTTAAGGAAAATAGACATTATTTCTCTCTTCAGTCAAAAACCATTTCTCTTTCATGCCTAAGTTTTCTTTATAAAAACTCAAAAATGTTTTTATTATTTTTATATGAGTTTTTAAAGTCATTTATACCCTTTTTTTGTATTAAAAAAATTCAAATGAATCAATATGTAATTTTTCAGATGAGGTACTTTTTAACCTCATTACTACATTGTGAAGTGAATGTTATTTTAACTTATATGGAATGTATGGAATTACCACCTATCATTAACATTATTTTATTCAAATATTACTTTATAATATTCTAGTAATATTTCAAAATAAAATTATTTCCAAAATATTTTATGAGATTTAGTTTTCCAAATTTTTTCAAATTGGAGAGGTTATTTTTCTCAAGAATGTTTTTTAATGTTTTTTAAAAGTATTAATTTTAATCAAAAAAATAAAGTTTAATTCTATAGAATGGTTATAAATTATGTGTATATTCCTCTTGAATATATTACTTTTTAACTCCTACTTACTTTTATGGGGTAATACATGCCTTATATTAATTTCTCAAATGAATTCATTATAAAATTTCATTTTATTATTATACGAGGAAAGATTATATAGTCAATTTTATTTACATGAATAATTTTTATGTTATTCCTTATGATTGATTTAATTTTTTTTTGTAATACATAATCCTGAACATGTTATTATGGGTGCACCCAAATAGAGCTCTAATCAATTGGATAATATTTTAGTCGCATGATACGTCATGTATGGGATTAGGGAGTAAACTTAATCCAATATGGGACATTGTCCACCGTATTATATTATCTATGAAGCTAGAATTGAATCATTTTTATTTAATGTTAAATGTTGATACCAAATTTACTAGAATTTTATGATCTTATGAAACCATGTTTCTAATGTTATACTCCCATTTATTTCTCATGTGTCTTCTATTTTATGATATCATGTTATATATTTGACTCACATGTTATGTTTCTTATCATGTTTATTACTTTACAAGTCTTTTAGATAACCAATTTCTTTTATGTATTTCCTAGGTTATCCTATGATGTTTAGGGATCTCAAATGGATTTAAGAGCTCATTATGGAAGATAAAATAAATATTTCATATTTTTTTCGTTTCTATGTATTATGAACCTATTTTTCTAAAGGCACTAATCCTTTTCGATCCTTTTTGGTATTAATGGATATTTATGTTAAAATTCATGTAATAATATGTGTAAAAGTATTGTGTTGATATAACAACAAATCACTCTATCTCCTTAAGATATTATTTAAATAAAAAAAAATTAATGTTCATAAATCATGTTAATTATTCCCTTAAAACCCCTATTTCAATACCATAATAACGAAACAAATGACATAAAACACCAATAATTCCCTATGCATTAATTGACTTCCCGAACCTCATTAGGCCAGAAAACCTAGATAATTAAGAAAACCTAAACAAAGTACAATCCCAACCCAAAGATAGTATATAAAACAAAGGAAATCATAAAAAATCACTCTTTAATTACTTTCATTAATCAATACAATAAATATTAACCTTTTAGAATAAGGAATTCATTTAAAAAATTATTTTTTTGAACTAAAACAACTTTATTAAAATTATACCATGATTATGACCTTTAAATTAAAAATCTCATTTCTAAAAAATATTCTAGAAAACAAAACACTTCATTTAAAAATAAACATCTCATTTTTAATCACTTAACATAGTCCCTTAAACCCATTTTCCTTCAAATAAATTCGTAAATACTGTAAACTCAAATTAAATTAAATTTATTTAAAAAACATTTTAACCATTTTAAAACAATTCCACCATCTTCCAAATCATAACAAAAATTTATAAATTTGAAACCAATCATACCCAAATAATAAATGACACTCTAAACATTAATATGGAATTATGATTCCCACATAATTAGGTCATTAATTTAGCCTCTATTATACATACATTCAGTTAATATTAAATTTAACCAAGTCCTAAACAATTTTATTTGATCAAATAAAATAATAAAAAAATCAATACCAGTCATTGATAATCAAATTAAATAACACTAATTTAAAAAAACTAACAATAAGTTACAAATAAAAAACTTATTCATTATAATCTATAAAAAAAATCAAGATACTTTTTCCACCTACCTTATAAAATATATATGCATTTATCTCAATATATATATATTGTCCCTTATAATCATCATATAGAATTGTCCCTTAGAATCATCATATAGAAAAACATACACTAAATTTTAAAAATTATATAACCCTAATATCGAAAATTTAACCCAAAATATATCAAAATGATCAAATATATATTGGTTTATATGATTATTCTCAATTTACCACCAATGGTTTGAATAATTACCTAAATAATTCCTTTATCTATCCCATCATAAAAACATATCATATTATTGGATTTTTTCCATTATTTAGTGAAACCCACACTTAAATATCTAGATACACCAATTGGAATCAAGATCAAGTAAAAATGCAGAATAATAGAGGATAAATGAGGGGTCTTACAATGTATTTAGATAAAAATTTAATTAATAATTTAACTCTCAATTCTTTTAGTTTAATGGATATATAAAATGGATGTGGAGTTCATGCTGGTTGAAAGGGAGAATAAATGAGGTGTGGATTGAAATATTTAGAATAAAAAGATTTATTTTATGGGTAAAATGGATTTTTTTGGTTTACAAACTATGAAATAAATTTTTCTCACATAATTCCCAATTTTAGGGACCATACACAATTCATGGACCCACTTTAATGGATTACAAATCATGTAAATAACCATTCATTTCTCAAAGCCCCTACTTTCACTTCTTATCACCTTATAAATTCAACAAACCCTCCCTATTTATATATAAATATTCATTAGGTTTATATTATACATTTATAATCTAAAAAACTCATGGAATTAGTCATTCATATTCCATTAAATTAAACATGAAAAATTATCACCCAAATTCTTTACTTAAATTTAATTTTATAAATTTATGCCATTATAAACTGAATTAAAAGGAAGGTGTATGAATTTAAAATCCATAACAGTCTATATAATACATGTTACAAAATTTATAACACAAATAATTTACTCATTCAACCCTTGTATCATCTAAAATGATCCTTTATAAATAAATATATATCAAATATTATTACATTTGAGTTTGATTCATCACATTGTTAATACTACATCCTTTAATATTTTCCCAAAATTTTAATATTTTAGTGGGATGTATAATGAGACAAATAATATCATGAATTTTTTTTGGTGATTCATAAAACTATTAGATACCTTTATAGGTGATAATTCATTTTTTTACTAATGGGTCTTTTTCAACCACTATAGAAGACGGTTCTCCATCAAACAAAGTTATGATATTCATTGTTTTATGTTGTGCTTTAAAAAATATCATGGTTTATCTAATGGGATTGAGTTTTTTAATGTTTATCATTGTTTCTTGTCCATGTATATTTCCATTAAAACGTATCATTATTATACATCTTTTAAGTAACTTTTATGGGGACACATTTATTCATATGTTCTTTTATATTTATAAATGTAACATTTTTATTGAAATCATAAAACATCCAATTTTTATAGTGATATAATTATTCAAAATATTTGAAACAAATTTATATTTATATATTCACACACATATATAATATTTCATATCATTACTGTGACACCATTCATGAGACATTCATGCCTAAAATTTTTTATAGTGTGAATGAATGTGATCAAATAAATATAAATTCCATTTTCATGAATATAAAAATTCAATAATGTATTTTTTTAAGAATTTATTTTAATTTTTTAGTTTAGATAAAAAAATTCATGCATTATATCATGAATATTTAAATTAACCATAATATTAAATGTTCACTACTATTGTATCTTCTATTTAATAATGTAATGGTTTGTTTTCCTTGATATGGATATTTGGGTGTCCCAAAATTTTTTTGAGTTCATTATGGTTTTAATTGTTCTATATTGGAAAATAAATCATAAATTATTATTCAATATGCATAATATTGGATATGAAAAAGTATTTCATATAGAAACACAAATACATGGGATTATATCTTAAATGAGTTTGAAATTGGTATACAATTCAATCAAGTTTACCATTTTTAGGATATGATTTATTATTATAATTATATAAATTTATTAAAACTAATTTTATTAAAGATTTTGATATTAATTTGTTTAGATCCAAATTATTTCAGTATTCAAAGGAACTTAGTGTACATTTAGTTATTTAGTTCATTTTATTACAAATATATTTTGTTTGTTTTAATACAATTAGGATTATCAAAAGAGTGAATAAAATATAATATTATATTTTGTTGTTAATGTTACTATAATTTTAACTCAAGTCCCAATATGTATTCAGTCAATGTAAAGCATATCATGGTCATGAAATATAATATAGTGAAACTCTTTAATTATAATATCATAGACTTGTATGATTTTACAAGATTTATATATTTTGGAAATATAAAAACATTAATTATTATAAAACATTCGAAAAATCATATAGTTATTTTTTAACAATTTTATTTTTTTATAATGTTTCTATCGAATTAGAAATTTTCACCAAATAAATGAAAATGATGTAAGGATTAACATGAAAATATTTTATATGAAAGTGATAATCTCTAATAAATTTTAGATTAATGGAAACCAATGTATATTTTCATTTTTTTATAATAATTTGATATATTTTGTGGATATTTATATATAATGGTATACAAATATATCAAGTATTACTTGTATTGGAGATAATATTAGACAGTTTATATGATGTTGGAATATTAAAATTACATCTCAAATTGTAAATGAAAAGAAATTTAGTAATTCAAAAATATTGAGAATTAAAGTCCCTGATTAGATGTATAATTGTGATACCTAGAAATGGGTGAACCACTGAGTGGAATAGTTGAAACTATAGTATGCTCTGTCCTAAAAACCACATTGGCCACCTGCACTTTAATGGTTACAAATTCGTTATGTTTTGGTCCCACTCTTTATTCTATTAAATCCAATTGTCCTTCTATGATATTATTTTATACCTTATGATAGGTAAAGACTACTTTTTGTTAGTAATAAATTTTTTGATCACAATATCTATACAACTAGTCTATACCAAAAAACACATGAAAGCTAGTCATTTCTATGATCATGAAATCACATAGATTTTTTTAGTCAGTAACTACTATGGGGAACTATGGATACCTTTGACTATAATCCACTTTATTTCTCAAGGGTGAATGGAAATATAATAATTTAGAGGATTACATTACAAGAAATTATATCCTAGCAGTAACTTGAGTAGAAATAAAATAATAGAAATCTCATGTATCAAAAAATGATGTAGAGAGATTAGAAATAATTAGAACCATAAATTAAATAGTCAATGGTCCCTCTCTACCAATATGTTGAACTCGTTCCACCATATAAAACATGCATGAGTCAAATCCACAACCTTTCCCTTGAGGCTGATGAATCACACGAGCCATAGGATTCTACAGTCTATATCTGGTACTTAGGTTCTTCAGTCACCCCATGGACAGATATCCTAGATCCCAACTATGATTCCTTCTCACAAAAAAACTGTAGATGAATCATATTTTCACATATATGGAAAATCTATGATTTTTTTTATATATCTTGATATGATTCTATATCCATAAATAATCATAACATCTCATATAACCCCCTTCTATGAAGTGAGTTAGAGATCATCTACACTTCTCTAGTTGCAAGCTTCAAACCCTAGTGCATGTTCTATGGCATACTCTTCCAACTACTAGAAAAGGAACCCACAATACCATTAGTGTTCCCTCTCACTAGTCCACTAATATCTAGAAAGAAATCTCTTTTTTATCCTCTTTCAATCCCTTCTCAATCACGAGAGTCCTACAAAACACATCGGAGTATGTTTTAATGTCAAAATTACTAACATGGTGCCTCTACTCTATTCAAAGGTAAATATATAATTTTTTAAACTTATGTGGTTAATTAACAACCAAAAAGAGATAAAAATAAATATACCATTAAAAACAAGTTTAACAAGAATTCATAGACATCATGCCTGTAGAAGCTTTGTAAACTCTTGTGTGTGGACTAGATTCAATGTACTAGGGAAAAATCCTCAAAAAAAGTTCTATGAAGTACTTCCAAGTAAAACCCTCATGAATCCTAGACTATTAAATAACATTATAACACCTTCAATACAACCCCTATAGTATATATACATCTAATTTCACATGTCATTCATCTAAAGACTCTACCAGATAGATGATTCTCTCGATGATGTCAGTCCAATCCTCAATATCTCGGGGGTATCCTATTCCCTAGAAGGATGGGGGATGTTAAAGCTACAAATCCCAAGAATAATTGACCATCGTTATTCTATCCCTATAAGTTCTTCTACCCAAAATAAGAACCAACTGAAACACTCCAAGTTGGAGTGGCTCTACTTCCTGAACCACTAGAGAGGTTTTGGGAGCATGCTCAACTACGTCCTCTTGAACATCCACTAAAACAATAAGAGAATACTCCTTTATAGGATAATTATGGACCACTTCCCTAGGTGTTCCTATAATAAATCATTAACATGTAAATATCTAAAATTATATAATGAATGCTTTGAAAAGCCTTTAATATTTGACTAAGATAGCTGCTCAATTCATTTACAAAAACACTTAAAGGTCACAATGGGAAAACTCATCCTAAGAGGTTACCCACATCTATAAGAGATAATATCCTTAGAATTATATAGGATCTAAGACAATTCTGCAACACCTTCACAATAGTATCATTCATATACATATTACAAAACAAAGTATTTTTAGGCAGAGGTAATTTAAAAGTAAGAATAGATCTATCATGGATGCATAAAACATAGATTACTAATAAAATTAAATTAGTTGAACAATTATATATGATAAGAAATTAGGAATATAACATGTTAGATTAAATTCCTACTCATGAATTATGAACACATCCAAAGCATATAAATTATGATTACATAATAATATTACTCATAATTAGTATGAATCTATAAGAGAAAAACTAATAATATCTATCACATTACTGATATCTTGGTGGTCTGTTACATATGAGATGTCTAAAAATATAAGTGACTCCCCTACCCAAGTTCCACACAGCCTATCTTCAATATATCATTCTTATACATAGTCAAAATAAATATATCTATCCCTAATAATAATTTGTAAAACATATACTATAATCATCGGGTACAAGTCAGAGTGCTATATTACTTCATGTGTGCCTTCCCATATGCAAGAGGCCTCCACCAAATAGTTTGGGACCGAATAGTGTCATGGGGACACTATGAACTTTGTAACAATATCCATACATCAAGAACATATAAAAAATAGTAAATAACAAAAATATTACACAACAGAAACTAAATATATAAGTTATGAAATAACAAATGGATTATAAGTCATTAGAAATAAAAAAAGGATCCCTAATGTTTTGGATTAATATAGTGTATAAATGCCTGAAAAATAAAAGTAACATAATTAAAATAATATATATTTATTCTAATAATTTCCTAAATCAACCAATATCCTCTTTGTTAACTACCTGATATAGGTATATTTACCGTCACTAGATCACTGACCATAAATTTTACACACGAACCATGATTCCAATGTAGGGTGTGATTATAAACCCAATATGACACCACCAATGCATACATAACATAATTTAAAAAATATATAAAATTTTATTCCATGAAAATAATGTAAAATCAAAAATAAATAATTAGGTTTTGAGACATCATGCTCTAACAAACCAGCCTTGAACCTCAGGTCTACCTACTTTGGCACAAAGCTGAATGAGAAGTTAAAAGTAGTCATACATGATTTATATCATGCCAAATCATCAACACATAATCATGATAAATTAATAAAAATATATAATATCTATATTCCACATTTAACAAATAATTTCACATCTTACTTTAATGTAAAACTATGTTATTAACATGTCGACCCAATTCATGGCTTCAGGGTAAGTCATACTACCGCATGTCGACCCAATATCCATCTTTGGGTCAAGACAAATTCACATATAAGAACTCAATATCAGGATTTGGGTAAATCCATATTCTACAAAGTCATATAAAATTATAAAATCACAACCTTTCAATAACAGTGGTTTCACTCCCCTTCTAAGGGGACAACTATTCATGCTAGAATAAACTAGCACTTTGAAATGAAATGCACAGAAACCATACATGAATCCAGGCTCCTGAAACAATAGATAAATTTTTAATCATTTAATATAAAGAAAGGGTCTCATGATACATTTACACCCCCACATGAAAATAATATAAATAAAGGTCTTCACAAGCAAACAAGCATTCCCATGCAAGTTAGGGTATGTAAGTTTATATAAAGGCCAACAAATGGTAATGACCTCTTACCTCATGATTATTTATTCCCAAGGATAAAAATTTCCAACATAATAACTCTCATGAACCAATGATCCCTAGATACATCCCCAATTAATTAAATGAGTAGTATATAATCATGATCCAATAATTAAAACTCAATAAGGGAAAGTATTTTGTTATACATACATAATGAGAACCACCATCACTAATGGGTTACGATTTGATCAATAGAGGGGGAATGATACTTAATAGATATGGGCTTTGATCCATTAATGGTCTACGAATTATCCATTATATCACATAGTAATTCATATATATATCCATAATAACCCAAATATATGGTTCATCCATACTGAAAGAGACGTTCTGTCCTAGATTAGCTTAGGCATACCATATGGAAGCCACTGGATTGATCGAATCGTGATATAGTATATGAGAAGGGAAAAGTGAGTCAAATTATCCATGTGATATCCCCTCAATTAATTTTAGTCTAATTAGGGTCAATCCAAACAAGTTAGATATCAAATATAAGTTACATAGGGAAACAGTGGGGTCTCCCTGACTTAAAATCTCATTTATGCTCTAGCGGTGAGATGGTTGGCCTCAACGGATTTTCGGTAGATGGCCTCTAGCTAGACAGTAGCACTCATAAGATCCTGTTGATATTAAAATTTATATAGTCTAGAATATGGGATCTTTATATGTGTATATCCTCTTAACATGCCACCAAGTTTCATGTGGTATTGAGTCAGCTAGCCGATAGCCCTCCAGTACCTTATATGTTGATGGTTCAACATTCTCCTCCTAGAATCTTGGTACACGGTCACAAACACCTATAATATGTCTCCAAAAAAGAAAAAAAATCCTTTCACTATATTAAAAAACTATAATAAACCATACCTTATAATTTGAGGATATTGAAAGCATGGTGTGGAAAATCTTATCCTACATGGTGCAGGTAAATCCAGAACTCCAAAATCACTGAAATTCACCTTCCCAGCATCATGACTTAATTACAATGTCACAAAATGTAACTAAAATATATATATTTATTAAAATAAGTAAATATAGATAAAACATTAAAGAAACATATTTAATATTTTCATTATACTTATTATTTATTGTGTTCTTCTATACTTGGTAAAATTTTTAGAACATTCATGTCATGTTGTGTCCATAAATTATATGTTGTGAGTAATTCTTATGAATCACCCTTATTTTATAGAATCTAGTTTCACCACCCATACATCCTCCTCAAGGAATATCACATTATATTTAAAAATATGTAAAAAACCTCATGTTTTCTTCAGGTTACCCTTACTTAATATTTTCTTCACTCTTACAATGGAGCAAGGGACTTTTCCATTTTTTGAGTTCTTCTTCATTCGCATTATGATGATTAAGCTTGTGGCATGATCTTTTTTTTTTTGATTTTTACATAATCTACTATATTCATCTCAAATTGTATTCAAATTAACTTTACATACTTCAAGATTCTTCACATGACATCTAAACAACTTATAATTGAAAAAAACCAACATTACAACTCAATGGCTACAAAAATAAATCATGTGGAAACCTTAAAAATATAAAGATTTATCGAATCAATCACTATGAGAAAAATCTAAAAAATAAGTGTTTACATTTATTATATAATATTAGAATCACTATTAAATATCAATCATTCTCAGTTATCTTTTTTATAGTGTTGAGAAAGGCTCCTTAGATTTAACCATAACACACCCCTTCATATTCCCATATTATTCCCCTTTCAGTTGTTCTAACACCCATTATATGAAATGGTAAAGTTACTTTATAGTAAATAAATTTTATTCTTCAAATCAGCATTAAAATTCATGCTATGTAATTCTTAATTCTTTAGTTATTCATGTGATGTATTTATTAATAAAAATTATGCAGTTTTTTCATTTTTTTCTTCATTATTCAATATTATACAATAGGATTGTAGCATCCTGACTTTTATAAAGGACACACTTTTTTCAATAGCATACATGATATGCCACATTTAGATTTAATAAACATCTTAATATTATTATTTAATATGATAATTATCACATAGCCATTAGAATGGTGGGAATGAAAAGGATTAACTAAATTATTAAAATATGGATTAAAAATGTTTATATAATGATTAATTTGTTACCAAATTAATTATGAAATTAAATAAAAACCAATTGAATATAAATTATGTGTTTTTATGAAAAACTATTTAAATGGAAATATGTGAGTTTATAGAATAATAAAATATCTGTTGATGGATTTTATTAATGAAATATATATTTAATATATTCAACGTAATATTGAAAATTCTTTTTATATGTTTTCTAGACATTATATAAGAAAAAATTCAATTTTTCTGATAGAAGAAGAATTTTTAAAAAAAAATTCAATTTTGCCCCCTTTTGATGGAGAAACCATTTTAAATATAGTTTTTGTGACTTTTATATGTTTTATTTAACAAAATAAACTTAATTTTTTTAAATTGGGGCATAAATTTTTTCTTTGGATAAATTTTTGTTATTTTTTTGATAATATTCATTTTTTAATGAATAGTGAAAAATATTGTATTTTAATTCAAAACTGCCTTTTCATCTAATTTATTTATATTGTTAGATTATCCTTTTACTTTGATTTAATGTATAATTAGATTAGTTATTTTATAATTTAATCCAATTTAGTTCACAAGAATCAATTACACATTGAAATTGGATATAAAAACATTGTGATCTATAGAACGTTTTTTACTTCAAAAACGTGCTTTCTTGATCCATCAATGAGATTAACATTAAATTAATTTAAACACTTATGTGAATTTAATTTTAAAATTGGAAATACATTTTTGTAATCAGTATAATAAATTTAGTCTAATAAGATCAAAATAATTTTTGTTGAATAGTAACTTTAGTATTTTATTTACCACAATTAAAGGTAAATAGGGTAATTGAAGGTAAAATTAATATTATTAAATTATAAAATTAAACTAACACTTTTATTAATATTTTTTTATTAGTTATTATATACCATGAAAACACTTGGGCTGAAATTTTGGCCTTTTGATGCAACTTGGGTTTGATTATGACATTAATAACATTTTATTTAAAGTAAAAACAAAGATGTCATAAACATGTCTCTTATTACTAAAACAATTTTAATTTGGGGTTATATAAGTGATATATTAAACTATTAATAGTCCTTAGAAATATAATAGTAATACCTAAATCATGATAGTTTATTTATAATTTTTAGACATTAAATAATTAAATTAAATTATGACACAATGATGATGCAGTAATAGATTTATTAAAGAAAGAATCAAGTAAATGATATTTATAATATTAAAATAAATATAAATTGAAATATTTGATTCCATGAACAACTTTTATGGATAAATATGACATTTTAGGATTTATTGGATGTCTTTTTTCGAAGGAATTATGTTGTTATGTTTTTTTTAAAAAGTCATGTAGTGAATAGTGTCAAAATTGACATAATTAAAATTTTAAAATATAAAATATTTAATTAAATGATATAAAATTCATAAAAATATAATATTAATAAAAAAATTAGATAGATCTAAAATTTCATTAATGACTCATTAAATGGTCGTTTGGTATGATTTGGTAATTATTTTAACTCTTAGAGTATAAATTACTAGATAAAACATTTAGAGTTAAAAAGGTTAAAACAAATAAATAAGGATTAAAAAATATTTAAAACATGTGTAATATTAAATTAATGATGGGTATTCGACCCAAAATCATCATATCTTGAATTTAAATTAGTTTATAACAATTTTTATATTAATATTAATTTATACTAATTTAAAATTTTAACTGTTTCCAAGGGTGCCCCTCCCCTCTCCTATAAAAAGACTTATTCCTCTCTATTACTCACACTTCCAAAACATCTTGGTTCAGAAAATATTTCCCCAAACACCTTCCCAGAATCCATCCCCACATTATTTAGGCATCAATTTATACATAACTCCCACCTTAGAGGTGTTAAAGAGTTCATTAAAGGTGATCAACTGAAGAAGATGTATCATTTTCTTTAAGCATTTCTATATTATTTATTCTTCCACTTCCATAAAATATTATTCTTCCTAGATGAAATAATAAATATAATACCCTAAATATACTGAGATTTTATTATGTTAATATCATCACCTAAATCCATCTCCACTTCCATCAAATGGGAAAGGAATTAATCGTTTGTGTGTATGTGTGAACAATCACCTTCACGAAACGATATAATTCATTTTCCATAACAGTCTCTCATGAATATTTATAATTATGGAATTAATGTTTATTATTGATATTAATGACATATTAATAATTATATTATAATAATATATCAATTATCTTCTTACATTCCATGCACATAAAAAAGATAACATCGTTCGTGTGTGCGTGTGAACTATCACCTTCATGAAGCGATTTGATTCGTTTTTATTCACTACCTCACTTTTATGATATATATAATTATATTTAAATGATTATTATGATGTTAATTATGTTATTATTATTCAATAAAGAAAAAATAATTATTATTTTATTTCTATAATGATCAATGAAAAATGAAAACATTACTCATTCGTACGTATGCCTATCGTCTCCATTATTATATTGTTGTTCATTTTCTATATTTCCATAATTAATGGTTTGATTAAAAATTATAATTAACATAATAAAGTGATCACTATATAATAAATATTATTATATAGATTATGTAATTATGACCACATGGACTATTGACATCATAGCATGTTCATTTTTTACTCAAGTACTCACTCACTCAAAATTAAATTCTTATTATCAAACAATTTTAGGGAAAAAGTAATAAACCAAAAGTTCAAGAACCAAAATAAAACAACAAGCCATTAAAGTTAAATTTAATCCTACCGGTTTTAGTCTTTCTAAAAACATTCCCTGAGATTGTGTTTACATGATTTTCTGGTTCATCCATCATAAGATTTTCAAACTCTAATGAATGTTTTCCCCAAGACAAGATGTACTCCTCTATGCTTATCTTCCCTTTTTTGAATCAGTTTTTTAAAATAAGGTCCTTCTTATCAATCTAGGTTCTTTTATTCTAATTAGGAGGAAACCTTATATTCATTTCCATCATTATTTCATCCTTTGCATCATGAACATTAATAGTCAGGACAATTTCAACCATTACCTCTTCTAAGCTCATAATCAATTCTAATGGATGTTTGAGCATAACACTAGATTCCTAATACTGACATGATGAATTGGATAGGTGGGGGTTTTATCTAAATAATTGGCCTTCAAATTCTATATAGATCTAATCTCCATTTGTATAGGTAAATATGAATAATCCTTAGTCTTATTACAGTTTCCCCTTGTGCTCTTACTTCTCCTCGGGCACGGATACCTACTACCATGTACCTAATCCTCTATACCACCAGTGAAATAGCTAGATAATTCATCAATACAACCATACCCTTAGTCCTTATTCTTGTCTATAAAGGTTCTTTTGGGATCCTTTTCACAATTCTGGACCAGATCATCATGGTACAGGAGATCTAAGTGGTTCCCTACACAAGAATACCCACCAGTCTAGGGCTCTTCCCGATCGAGGCCCCACCCACAACCACCTATTATAGAACATTACACTGAAATGTGGGAGTCTTAGGACCTACCTCATCCACTATTTTCTATTCCACCCCTGATTTTTTCTCACGGATACCATGGGAACCCTCAAGATGAGGGTCCAAAACACCAATATATATCTTCACCTTGGAACACGTTTGTATTGGTGAAGATATCACTGAAGGGTGAGTATTTTCCAGCTTCTTCCTCGAATCACCAGAGTGAGAAGCCTTCTTTGGGGCATTGGCAGTAGAACTAGTTCCCAAGTGCACTTCTTCGGTGTATGAAGCATATACAAGAGCCTTGTATCCTTCTTCATCCACCAGTTTTGAAACCACCGAGATGATACCACTACAAGGTTTCTCCTCTTCCATAGTATGGCCTTATAACCCCAATGAAATAGGCAGAGGAGCCGGAGTTTCACCCCGATCCCTTACCAAGTGATTGGAAACTTCGGACACCAGTGGATTCACATACCATGATCTACTCTTCACATCCAGTGCTGATTTAAGCACAGAATCCATGCCCTCCAACTCCTGTCCAGACAAGACTACCGCCACACAGTCCTAGGTTCCCTTACCACTATCTGAATCCATCTACTTATCTTATTCTATCTTCTTATTGATATTCTTAGACCCCCGATGATAGGTTGTAGTCAAATGGCCCAAACTCTTATAGATTGAACAAAAATCAGACAGTGATTCATATACCACAGGTTTTTTCCACCAGAACTCTTCAAAAACTATAATCCAAACAAAGCTAAATGTAACCATATACACATCCACTTCCACATAGAAATAGGGGTTAATAGGGTGGAAAATAGAGTCAATGAGACTATCCGAACATATGTATCTACCCACTAGTTTTCCAAGCAGTTTAATAACCAAGAGATTGTGAAATGGTAGGGGAAGGTTGGGGAAAATGACCCAAATCTCCATAGAAGTTGAATAACACTTCATATGGAAGTCATATGCCCATATAAATTGGTAAAAATTGGAAACATTGAGACTACGAGAATCACTTGACCATGCTCTAACTAAATCATCCTACGATGTGAATCGTATCATAATATGTTTGTTGTCGATAAAATCCATTTTCTTACCATCCTATAAATCCCATGATCCAAATACATGCCTATTAAATGAGTCAACTGAGATATTTATTTTCTTGAACCATTCTATCAAAGTATGATGCATAAGCATCGCAGTTTAGTTAAACTCTGTGATCGATAATAGGAGGTTAGGGAACCGATCGAATAAATCTGGGACTTTCGTAAACAATGAGGCTTGAGGGAAAGGGGGAAGAAGATCAGGGTTAGAAAAGGGTGAGAAATTTGGGTATACTACCTTGATGGATGTTGGGTTTCTCTCCCAATATGGAGATAGAGGGACTGGATCATAGGTCGTCGTCGTCTTAAAGGAGTATCAAGTATTGCAGCTCCCCTTAGGAAAAAGATTCTCCATTTTCGACTTAACTACCGTATATCGACAAAACATTCAATATGAACATAAATAATTACGTAAATATTATAACATGGAAATAAGTTATATAAAGGGAATAATAAAACTGAAAAATGTTCTCAAGATAGTATAAATTTACCTAATTTTATTAATCAAGAAGATAAAGAACATACGAGACATGTCATACTCAAAATAAGGGATTTCGTCTCAATCTTCTTTCACTGACACATTGTTTGATTATATGTGACTTTATTATTTTATATGGTGTATAGTCATCAAATTTTACTTATAATTTCATTCAAAGTTTTTTTGAAAAATATTTTTATATGAAGTGTTTTACTAAATGAAAAAATTAATTTTTTTAAGGTATATAGTGATAATGACTTTTCTGCTGCCCTAACCATTATATTTTATTTGGATTCCTCTACAAGTCATAATGATTTTAAAAGAAAACGAAATAATATATTCAATTTTCATGTATTTTGGTATTGAAAATAGTTTTCATAATGGATTGATTATATTAATGTCTTATGAATGAAATGTGGATATGTTATTTTTCCTTTATTCATGATTTATGTATTATGCTTATGTTTTGGTTCTTGGGAATTTATAATGTATACAGGTGGTTCTTTGATAAAATGAGGGAATATGAGCCCATGATATCTCTTTAAATAATTAGGTAATGAGATAGAGTTAAATGATAAGGTTCCTCTTAAGAGATTTAGGGAATATACAATTATGGGTATTCCAAATGTAACCATGAAGGTTACTCCCTATGTAGCAGGGAAATCAACAATGTAAGTATGATATGGATGCCACAAGTTGCCTTTATTATTTATGATTTCCAATAAGGTTTTTATGAATCTTATGATCTCATGAGGTATGTTAAAGATTTTATGTTTTATGGGTGAAAAGTATGATTTTGTGAAAGTAGTTTCACGAGTTTAAAGTATTCATGGACTAACGATTTCATTACTTATTTTATATTCCATAAAGATAATTTTATGCTTATTTTAAATTTTTGAAATGTTTTTCACATGATTTAAGATAGAATATAGTCAAGGATGAATTGAGGAAAAGTTATTATGATTAAACATGAAAAGAAACCATGGTTTATTTAAAAAAAATGTATAAAAGAAAGGGATACTATTGGAAGTGTCCCCTTTGTATTTCTTTGATTTTTTATGTATGACTTATGATTTAATTCTATAAAAATCTAAACATTAAAATATCCTCAAATGTGAATTCTAGTTCAAAAATACTAGAGTTAGTTATGTTTAAGGTTGGTTCCTTATAGTTGGTATCATAGGCTTGTTTAGGCAACTTTGGAGATTATGATATTTTCTAAAGAGTTTCTTGTATCATCATGAGTTTATAATTTTAAGGTTGATTATAAGTTTAATGTATTAAATACCCTTTTGAGGATATATGTTATGAAATTTTAAGGTGACTAACGGTATTTTTGGAGACATTCACCTTTGAGGTAATTAAAGATATTATATTTGGGGGTGAAAAATAAATGGTATGAGATAACCTTTGAGGTTAAAATATGTTATGATTATTTTTTAGGATGTTATATAATTTTTTGAATGTTATAAGATTTCTAATAATTATATATTTTTAGATAAAGGAAAACCCATAGGAAGGGTGAGAACCCATCGCATCAGACAAGGCTGAAAGAATATAACCCACAACCTATGGGCAATAAGGATTTGTTACCTACCACTAGCCTGCGTGAAGCCCCTAGTTAGTATGAATTTTTTTATTTTTTTAGTTAAGGGAGTTGAAAAAATAATAATAATTTTATTTCAAGAACTTATGTTTTATCAAATGTATATCCTTGGTATTGGAAAATGATTTGGGGATTAAGTGATAAATGTCATTTTGGAAGACTTTCTCTATTTTGGGAACATTATACGATAAATTTAAATAGAATATTATGGGATTTTAATAGAGGAGTAATGGTTGAATACTATTTTGGAAGAATCTATAATTTTAATTATGAACTTATGTGGAAATAGGTTATTTATAGAAATTATTAACCTATCATGAAGAATATGTGATTAGGTTAGTTACTTTTTAGTATGAGACATTAAGAGTGGTTTATGTTATTTGAAGATAACTGTAAAAATTTATCTTGGAAGACTATGTAATCAAATTTGTCTGAGTTTTGGATTTAAAACTTGGTTTGGATTATTTTGAGGTATTTTAAGGAAATTTATTTGTTTAATGGTCTATATTGAACTTTTGGTATTACAGTCGAATTTTGGAGATTAAAAGTAGTTTTTCTTTATCAATTGGTTTATTATTTTTGGATAATTGTTTTATCTTATCCTAATAATATTTTTTTGGTTAATTTTTCAAGATAGGATAAATATATAGTTAATAATGTTGTATTATGTGATTCTCTAGAAGTTGATTCTAGTGCCTCACGAGTAAAAAATCATCTTGAATATTATTCATTGGATAAAAAGATGAGTTTCTAGTAAACTTTGATTAATGGATGAGTCTCTAATTTTCAAGTAAGTATATTTACTTATGTTCATATTCTACATAGTAAATGAATTACACAACGTTATGAAAAGGATCTTAAAAAACATTTTCTGTTTAATTTTCCTACTACGAAGTTAAAGACTGTTTAACCCATTACAATTTTATAGATTTTTGATTGTTAAATTTCTATTAACAATGTTATTTGTTATTACTTTTCAAAACTTGATCATTAGTTTTCATTCCATATACATGTTTTCTTATATGGAACCCTAGTATGTTTTATCTTAGGTGACCATCCTATTTCTCTTTCTTTATTTTAATGTGGAAATTTTATTAATCCTTTTTTTCGATGTGGGATTGCAATAAAGGTATTTAGAAAATTCATACCTTAATTACCAACCCTGAATTCAAATTATGAGGATGTAATTTTCAAATGGGGGAGAATTTAACATCCCTAGTTTTTAAAAGGAAATACTATTTTCGATAGCATACATGATACACAACATTTAGCTTAAATGAACAACGTAATATTATTATTTAATATGATAGTTATCACATAGCCATTAGAATGGTGGGAATGAAAATAATTAACCTAATTATGAGAATATGGTTTAAACATGTTTATATAATGATTCATTGATTACCAAATTAATTATGAAATTAAATAAAAACCAATTTAATATAAAAGATGTGTTTTTTTAAAAAACTATTTAAATGAAAATAAGTGAGTTTATAAGACTATAAAATCACTCTTGATGGATTTTATTAATGAAATATATATTTAATATATTAAATTTATTGTTTAAAATTCATATTATATGTTATTTATACATTATATAATAAAAAATTCAATTATTTGTATAAAAGAATTAATTTTCAAAAAAAAATGTAGTTTTGTCACCTTTTGATGGAGAACAAATTTTAAATCTAGATTTTGACACTTTTATATTTTCTATTTGAAAAAATAAACTAATTATTTGGAAGTTGGGCATAGAATTTTACTTTGGATAAATTTTTGATATTTTTCTGACAATATTTTTTTAATGAATAGTGAAAAATAATGCTTTATAATTCAAAACCGCTTTTCATCAGATTTATTAATATGGTTAGATTATCATTTTTCTTGTAATTTAATGTATAATTAGATTAATTTTTAATCATTTAATATAATTTAGGTAATTATAATCTATTTCACATTGAAATTGGATATAAAAACATTGTGAACTTTTGAACATTTTTACTCCAAAAACCCATTTTCTCGATCCGTCGGCAGGATTAACATTATATTAATTTAACCACTTATATTAATTTAATTTTCCAAAATATACATACATGTTTGTAATTATTATAAAAAATATGGTCTAATAGGGTCAAAAATAATTTTTGGTGAATAGTAATTTTAGTATTTTATTTACCCCGGTTAAATGTAAATAGGGTAATTAAAGGTAAAATTAATATTATAATATAATAAAATTTCCTTAACACTTATACTAATATTATTGGATGATTTATTATTTACCATGAAAAAATTTGGTAAAAAATTTTGGCCTTTTGAATCCTCTTAGGTTTTATTATGACATTAATAACATTTTATTTAAAGTAAAAAACAAAGATGTCATAAACCTGTCTCTTATTACTAAAACAATTTTAATATGGGGTTATATAATTCATATATTAGACTATAAATAGTAATTATAAATATAAATATATTACCTATATCATGATAATTTATTTTTTATTTTTATACATTAAATAATTAAATTTAATTATGACACAATGATGATGCGGTAATAGATTTATTAAAGAAAGAATCATATAAATGATATTAATAATATTAAAATAAATGTTATTTGAAATATATTATCCCATCCATAAATTTTATGGATGAATATGATATTTAATGATTTATTTAATGTATTGTTTTCAAAGGAATCAAGTTGTTATGATTTTTTTAAAAAGTCATGTTACAAACATTGTAAAAATTTACATAATTCATATTTTAAAATTTAAAATATTTAATTAAATTATATAAATTTTAGAAAAACCTAATATTCATAAAAAAGTTGAGATAATTCTAAAAATTTCATTAATTACTCATTAATTGGTCATTTGTTATGATTTGGTGGTTATTTTAACTCTCAAAGAGAAAATTACTTGATAAAACAGTATGAGTTAAAATGGTTAAAAAAATAAGGATTAAAAAAATATTTAAAACATATATAATTTTAATTCTAAGATGGTTATTTGACCCAAAATCATCATATATTTTAAATAAATCAGTTTGGTACCATTTTTATTTTAATATTAATTTATACAAATTTCATACTTTAATGTTTTCCAAGGGTGTCCCTCCCCTCTCATATAAAAAGACACTCATTCCTCTCTTTTACTCATACTTCCAAAACATTTTTATTCATCCAAGATCTACCCAAAACCCTTATTAGAATTCCTAAACACATTCTTGATACCTTAGTTTAGTTATAACACCCTGTTTAGAGGTGTCAATGTGTTCTTCCAAGGTGATCAACCGAAGAAGAGGTATCGTTTTCTTTAAGTATTTCTATTTTATTTCTTATTCAACTTCCTTAGATTATTATTCTTCATAGATGAAATAATAACTATAGTATCCTAAATAAACAAATATTTTATTATGTTAATATCATCACCTAAATCTTTCTTCACTTCCATCAAATGGGAATGGAATTAATCATTCATGCGTACATGTGAACTATCACCTCCACGAACCGATATAATTTGTTTTCCATAACCATATCTAATGACTAGTTATAATGATGGAATTAATGTTAATTTGTGATATTTATGACATATTAATCATTATAAGACAATAATATATCAATTATGTTCTTACTTTCCACACACATAAAAACGATAACATCGTTCGTGTGTACGTTTAAACTATCACCTCCACAAAGTGATGTGATTTGTTTTTATTCACTACATCACTTGTATGATATATATAATAATATTTAAATGATTATTATTATGTTAATTATATATTTATCATTATGTAAATATAAAATAATAATTTTTGTATTTCCATAATGATTAATTAAAAATGAAAACCATACTCATTCGTACGTACGACCTACCATCTCCACGATTATAACGTTGTTCATTTTTCATAACCATAATTGATGGTTTGATACAAAATTATAATTAATGTAATAAATTGATCATTAAATAATGAATATTATTCTAGAGATGATGGACTTATGAGAACATGGACTATTGACATTATACCAAGTTCATTTTCGAACCAAGTACCAAATATCGACAAAACGTCCGATATGAACATAAATAATTGTGTAATTATTGTAACATGTAAATAAGTGATATAAAGGGAATAATAAAATTTAAAAAGTTTATAAATAAATTATAAATTAACATAAGTTTATTATTAATGAATATAAATAATGTACAAGACAAGTCGGATGCAAGGTAAGGGATTTCATCTCAATCTCTGTTCATTAAGACATTTCTTGATGATATGTGCCTTTCTTCATTTATATAGTGTATAATAAACCCAATTTACTTATAATTTCTTTCAATTATTTTCCAAAGGAATATTTTTATACTAAATAGTTTACTAAATGGAAAAATTATTGTTTTTTAAGGTATACGGTGACATCAAAAGTTGTGCCGCCATGACCATTATTTGGTATTACGCTTCCTCTATAAGCTGTAATGTTTTTAAGAGAAAAATAAATACCATATTACCTTTTCAGGTATTTCGGTAGTGAAAATGGTTTTGATTGTGGATTTACTATATTAATATCTTGAGATGATGTCTTCTAAATGAAATGTGAAAATGTTATTTTTCTGTTATGCATGATTTATGTGTTGTGATTATGTTTTGGTTCTTGGGAATTGCTTATGTATAAGGGTGCTTCTATGATAAATTGAGTGAATGTTAGCTCGTGATAGCTCTCCAATGTGTTGGGTAATGAAACAGAGTTAAATAATAAGGTTTATCCTAAGAGATTTAGGGAATATACTGTGATAGGTATTCCAAATGTATGCATGAAGGTTACTTCCTATATAGCTCTGAAAGCTACAATATAAGTATGATATGGATTCCAAAAGTTTCCTTTATTAGTTATGATTTCTAAGAATTTTTTCATGAATCTTATGATTTTATGAGGTATGTTATAGATTTTATGTTTTATGGGTGAAAACTATGATTTTGTGAAAATGTTTTCATGAGTTTAAAGTATTCATGGACTAACAGTTTCATTACTTATTTTATATTACTTGCTAAGATTTTTGTGATCATACCACGTTTTTGAAAAAAAATCACTGGATTTTAGGGAGAATGGGGTCAAGAATGGATCAAGGAAATGTTATGATGATTAAACATGAAAAGAAAACATGTTTTATTTTAAAAGTTTTTAATTTATGAAACAAATGGATACTTTTGGAAGTCTCTACTTTGTATTTATTTGGTTTTGTTATTTATGAGTTTTGGCGTAATTATCTAAATTTATAAAGATGAAACGATCCTCAAATGTGATTTCTCGTTCAAAAAGACAAGAGTAAGTTATGTTTAAGGTCGGGTCCTTATAGGTTTTCATTATTTTGGTCTCATATATGTATATATATATATATTCTAGATAGATACATACATATACACATTCATGTAACACACTGATATTTTTAAAAGAAGATAATTATGATTGATATGGTATTCAACACACAACACTGATCTTAAATGACCCACAAAATATATAATCATTATAACCTTGCCGTTATATTGGCATGTATGAATAGTATTAAATAATTTATGACACATATATATGTCTATATATATATATATATTTCCAACTAAATATAAATTATTGATAAATTCTTTTTAAATAATCAATCATTTTCTAGTAGATTAATTTTATTCATCAAAAATATTTTTCATCAAAATTGATTTTTATTAATTTTTATGAGAAAATATCATTATTAAGTTTTTTAACTATTAGAAAATGTATTTGAAAAAATTAAATTTATTTTTTAATTTATAATATTAAAATTTACTATGGGTATAATTTTGAGATTTTTCCGAAAATATGGGATTTTCATTGAATAGTGAAGAATACCAATTTTTTAAAATGTAATTTATTTTCAATAAATTGAGAAAATTTATAAGAATTATCAATTTTAAAATATTATTTAAAATTAAATAATTATTATTTATTTTAATTTAATCTAATTATTACATTTTATTTATCTTAATATTGGATTTTAGTGTAAGTAAATTTTTGGGTTTAAGAACATATTTTTTTGAAAACTAGTTTAAAATGCATAATGTTTATCCATTTTAGTTAATTAAAAAACCCTAAGGGTTAATTTATTAAATGAATTTTATAGATTATATATCAATAAATATTATTTTAGTTCCATAAAATGATTATTATTAGTCAAATAGTTAATATAAAATCATCTTTTTCCTGAAAAATATACATCTTGAAAACCCGCTTTTTCATCACGTCTGTAGTTTGAATTTTAAATTAAAATTGTAACATATGTGAATTGAATTTTTTAATATTTATTAAATATTAAGAATAATAATAATTTATATTTTATAATATGTTCAACTTTATTTTTGATCGAATTGAATAGTGAAAACAGTAAAAATTAATTATTGCGGTTAAGGTGAAAACGGGTTTACCGGGGTTAAACTTAAAAGATAATGACTAAAATGACCAATTTTTTTATAAAATATATTTAATGGTAATATTATGATATTATAATTCATAAATATCTATAATGGTCTATTTTATATCATTTTTTCATTTGAAAAACATGGGTACCCCTTTTCCTTTTCAAAAATTACAAGTGTGCCACCCAGCTCACTTGTAAAATATTTCCCCCTATCATCTCCAATTTAAAACTTAAAAACCCATTTTATCTATCAATACCTACCCACATTCTTTCCTAACTTCCCTCCACATGACCTATATCCATTTTTTATCATAAATCCATCCTATAAAGTCTTTTGGTGCTAACCTAAGGCGGTTTTTTTGAAGAACATATATTGTGCTTGAACGTGCATTTTTATTGTAATTATTATTCCACTTCCTTAAAGTATTATTAAATTATTATGATATAATAACACCAATATATATCATATACTGATAATTTATTATGTTAATTTAATAACCTAAATTCATCTCCTCTTCCATCAATTGGGATATGAAATCATCATTCGGGTGTACAATGACTACCGCATCGCGAACTGATGTAATTCATTTTCAATAATCACCTCCGATATATTGTTATAATTATATATTTAAAGTATATATATGATATTAAACATATTTATTCCTTTTTAGTTATTAGGTCACATATACCTTCTTACTTTTCATTCTATGGGGATATGATACGGTCGCTCGTGTGTACGATGGACAACCACCTCGTGAAGTGATGTGATTCGTTTTTCACTAACGCTTTATATTGTTGGTATTAAGAATGATTTTAATTAATATATGTGATATAAATGAAATATTTATTATTTTCATGAAAAATTAACATTTTTAAGAGATATTATATACTTTTCTTTCTTACATTAAAAAATGATAATGTCGTTCGTGCACATGTGTGGACAATTGCCTCCACAAAGCGATGTGATTATTTTTTTATCACCGTAATGCATGGATGCTATATATAAGTATATTTAATGAGATAATATGGTATTTATGATATTATTATAATTATGTAAATATAAAACAACACATTCCTTCTTTCTATAATGATCATTGAAAAATTGAAATGTTACTCATGTGTATGTACGATCTGTTCTCTTCATGATCGTAACGTAGTTCATATTTCATAACCATATTTCATTATTTGTTTTATGATTATAATATATGAATAAATATTATAATTATTTCATATTTATTATTCTATATAAGTTGAAATAATGATCTATTTGTCCATTCTCAACACACCAATTCCATTTTGAAATAATGAACTGAACCTCCTCAAAACACCCGATGTCGAATTAACTGATAATGTATTTAAATATATCATTAAAGATAAATATAATAAATTTTTTAATTATAAGGTATTAAACCAGGAAAATTTTATTATTAAATTAAATAATTTATTCAATTTTATTATATAGGATGTTCAAACACGTACAAAGAAAGTCAGACCAGAGGTAATGGTTTCTCATCTCGCTTTTACTTTTATAAGACATATGACATGTTCTCCACATAATTTTATTTTTTAGTATATATATTTCCCATGAATTTATATTGTGATTATTTTAATTAAAATTATTTGGATTTACAAATTCATATGAGGTTATTCCTTTCATGAGGTTTTGATATAGAGATTACCAATTTAGTAAAGGACATCATCTCAATTTTCTATCCTTGTGGCATATTTTAGTGTTATTCAGATAAAATATATTATATGATGTATATACTACCAATTTTAAAATTTATACCATGAATCCTTAATACATCGTGGTATGTTGAGTTTTAATTTGAATTATTTCATCAAATGGTATTTGAATTGAATGTTAACACATGGTAAAGAATTTCATAACTCGATTTCTATTCATTGGGTTATACTACTTCTCCACTGTATTTGATATTATACTATTTTTTTGTAATGAATTTTTATTATATTATGTTGTATTTACAGTTATTTTATGTGTGTTTTCATTTGATTCACATAATCAATTCATTGATTAATTCTAATTTCAACGTTATGATCATTATAAGGGTTTCTCATCTCAAAATGTCTTCTTTGGGACATATGTTATATTATACATGTATCTTCATTTATGTGGTTTATCTAATACCTCATTGATATGTTATATAATGAAACTTTATATTTTCATGATACATGATTTTTAATTGGAAGTTAATCTTTCATAAGGATTCTGATTGCGAATATTAATAAATGAAAAATGCTGTATGTTACAATCTTCATTATTTCGAGATTGTTTAAGTTTAAGGTTACATTAGAAGAAATTATATGATATTATTTTCTTGAACCACATTTCATTCTTCTCCACTAGTAATTAATTTGGTTAACATGTTTTATTTCCATTTCAACCTTAATTTATTAATCAATAATCATGAAATCCAATTATAAGTGATATTTATCATGTAATTTCTTTTAGAACGTTTATCTTTCTCTTATATATCCATATTTTCTAAAATGTTTCAAAAAATCTTCTTTCTAAAAATATATTATTTCTTAAAATCTATTTTAAATGGATTTTGATCTTATTTTAAACGTTTTTAAGAAGAAATTTCATGTCTTATTCCAAATGGGTCACTTTTGACTCCCTTTTACAAAATGTTTTAAAAAACATATTTATTTTTTATATTTAAAACATGAATAGATTTTCCTGCTGTCATAACCATTATTTTCTTTGAACCTTACCTTATAAATTTCATATTTTAATTTTAAATAAATTTATTTACAAAATATTTTCTTAATTTTAATTTTTTTAAAAGTGATTTTCAAAGTAAAAAAGGGCACTTCCCTAAAAAAATGATTTTAGTTATATTTTAATGGTATTTCCATTTATCAATGTCAACAACCTTTGATGTTACTTATGCTCCACTGGGGATATATTATTATGATATCATCCTCATTATTCCTCTAGATGGATTGTCATTCTTTCAAAGATATTATTATGGAACCCATTTCTTTTCCACGGGTTAATCATGTTTCAAAGCGATTGTTGTGGAAACTAATTATTTTCTACGGGTTAATCATGTTTTAAAGAGATTTTTTTTAACATGTTTCTTTTACATGAGATAATAATTTTTCAAATTGATTTTCTTGGAACCATTTTTTCCACGTGTTAATCAAGTTATGAAATGATTAATTTTAATTATTATTTTTACAATAAAATGAAAACTCTAAGTACTTTATTTATGGTTCCTGGAAATTTTTATCTAATGGGTGTGCCCAGATAGAGATGAGTGAGCTCAATATAGATTATACAATGGGTGTTCCCAAATATCACTTAAATTCATTTGGTATGGAATTTTATGATATGGTTATTCCATTTGTATGGGTTCTGTAACTGTTCTATGAAGTTGATGTTCTAAGATACCAACACATTTTTGTATTCCTACTATGAGTTATAAATATTTCCTTTTACTAATATTGATACCACATGGATTATGGTTACTGATTATTATGACTCTTTCCCTTCTTAAAGAATTATTCCATGTTTTCACATTTGATGATTTAGGTATTTATGAGTGTGATTTATCTTAGGTTATTCTCATTCAATTTTATTTTGTAATCATACCCTTATAGCCATCTTATTCTCCCCAATGGAATTCAATTTTCAATGCTTATGTTTATCCTTACTGGGAATTTGAGTACACCATTATTATGTCTACTTTTACCCAAGTTATCACGTAATATTTTGAGTGAATTATGCTTACAAGGGTTTTATATAGATGATGATGATGACTTAATGTGAAATCAAAAAAGTTGGGTTAAGTGGTAGAAATCATCATTTAAAGACATGGGTATTTTTATGTAAGAGTTTATCATAATTCTCTAAAACTATAAACCTAAAATTTCCTTGAGAATATAAGTGATCCAATATTTCCTTTTGATGTTGTAATGTTTGGATGGTGAAATTTTGGTCACCATCATCGGTTTCAAATTTGTAAATATAATGCATATGAATTTAGTACCGGATCTGGGAGAATGGGTTCGAGGCTATTATAATGCCTGAATGAAACAATTCATCCATATATACATACATATATTCATTCATACATACATACATATGTTTATGTATGTATATATTAATAAATATTTATATATATTCACATATATTTTTATTATAAATATAACAAAATGTATATATAAATTAAATATACATGTTTATATATATTTATGTGTCTTTGTGAATTTATATATGTTTTGTTTTTAGGATCTATGCATTTTTTTTATTTACTTCTTTATGTATTTTATACATACATATATATTTTATATTATATGTGTGTGTGTGTTGTTATATATATAGTATTGTGTTGTGTTTTTAATATATGTATATATATATTATCTTCATATTTATGTTTATACAAAATACATACATATATATATATATATGTATATTATTTTTTATATTTTTTGTGTGTGTTCTATCATTGTAAATATATTTACTTTCTTAGCGTTTATATATATATATATATATATAATTTTATATATGTTATATATATAAGCGTATATTGTGTTTATAATATATGTATATACACACACACATAATACATATATGTGTTTATTTATATATAAGTTATATAGTGCATATATAAATGTTTATAGTTTTTAAGTGTGCATATCATCTATATAAAAAAAATTATATATCATTTGTGTCAGCAGATATATTAAAAAAATGTTATATAGATTATATATAAACAAAAACACTTTAAAAATTTATATATATAACAATATTTATATATGACTGAAAATAGAACTATTTGTTATCGAATAAGAAAAGTGGATGAGGATAAGAACTATGGTGGCCTGAAGTGGTAGATACTAAGGTAATCCCTTTGGATTATATTAATAAAATCTTTTGGTAAAGACCCTAAAATCAAAACGGTGCTCGACCCCATTGATTGATCACCATTTGAGGCCAAAAGATCCATATCTTTATTCCCTTATCACTAGGTGTACAATTTTTAATCTTCCAAATAAAGAATATTTTGACATTTTCTTATGGTATATGAGAATCTCTAATGACGTGGGTTGGTTCCTAAGAGAGAAATGACAAGCAAGGTTGAGTCAGATATGACAGTGGAAAGAAAAATATTGTTTGACCTGTAAATTATAATACCAATAAAAATGGCATGATCTTCTACTTGGAGGGAGAACCCCTCTCTGAATAAGGTTGAGAAATATATGATGAAGGAGCCATGTCCGGCCAAAACTGGGCCTCCTCCTCACATTCTCTCTTGGATGCATGATCTGTTAGTGTTGATATTATGACAACCCATATATTTTATGCACTTTATTTCATGATATATTACCTTATGATACACATCATAAAATCTTCAATGTTTGAGAGGACTAGTGTCTATAGGTAATTATATTCATATCATAATAACATGAAACAAGGATACAACAAAAATATTTAATACTCCATAACATGCCCTTAAAATCCATTGATCTTATACTACTATACAGGGTAACCTAGGGATATACATAAGAAAAGGGTGAGGTATAAATCCCAAAAAATGAATAATCAAATAATAGCATGATGAAAGTAATACATGTGAGTAAACAGAAATATCGGGGTGATATAAAGGGTGATTGTTAGAAACATAAACATTAGAGAATGATATAAGATGACAGCATCATGGAAACATAGGAAAGTGTCAACAACATAAAAAATGACATCTTAAGAATAAGTCAAGGATAACCAAAAAGTTATCATAACATAGTGTGATTAGGGTAACCTCTTGTGCACCATACATGGTATCGCATAAGATAAAAACATTATCCATTTCATTAGAGGGAAATATAACTGTAATCTAACCCATAACATTCATATCAAGTATATGTATTTGTGTTCCATATAGATTATACAACATAAGAGTGTATTTCATCACATTTAATCCCACAATTAATGTTTGTGAGTTATATGCATTGTATTTCCCAATAAATGAAGTATAGGCACAATTACATGAATACCCATGAGTGGATATGGGGATGGTTATTCACAACACAAAAGTTTTCATGGAAAATCAGGGAATAATTTTAGTAGTATAATGAGTGTACATAAAGATTCATGGAAGGTGTTAATGAGAATTAAAGGTGTCTATAATTAATTTTTCATCATAAAGATAATAAATGTATTTGTATAACAATATGTCAACATGAACAATTTTAAATCAAAAGGATTAATAAAAATAAAGTACTTAAATAAATAATAAGGGGAAGTGAATCACCTACCTTGAGGGGTTGATTATAAAAGCTTAAGATAATATTATTAAGAGATTAAGAACACCTTATGACGGATTTAGATAGTGATATGGAGTGTAAATTCAAGATCAATGTGTTTTAAGTGAAGTGGAATGACATCCTGTAGGGAATTGTTAATTCCTACAGGGATACACAAATTTAATAATTTATAAAACTTAGATAACATAATTAAAAAAGTAATAAATGGAATGTTTAGGTGTCAAACACACAATGGAGTATTTTATATTCTAAATTAATTAAAGTAATCAAAAATGTAATTTTTTGATTGGTTGTGGAAAATAGAAATAATGCAACAGTAAAGGTTGGATTTGATATGAGGAGAGAGACTTGCTAGCTTCAGGGATTTTCAAGTTCATGTGATAGGGATTTAATTGATACGGGTTTATTCAGTTTAGGTATTGGAATTGGGTCTATAGGGATCCTTGGTCTGTGTATCCTACTCTAATCTTACGATTACACCATTGGAATATTCCTATACTAGGTTCAATTATAGAGATAAGAATCCCAAAACCTTGTTTAAACATAATTAACCAAGATTGCATAATTTTCGTATACAAAACATGCTAATTAATTTATGCAATGAAATAAACATCCTAAAATTACAAGAAATGTTCATGTAATTGAAAAAAGAATAAGATTGGAATTGATAAATAGTTTGAAGCAATCCAAAACATGAATAAAAATTAGAAAAAATCCCTAACAGCACTTAACCCAAAAATCACATCACCTGTCACAAAGAAAACTATGTGCTCATGCTAGGAATGTTGAAAACGAGCAACATGGATACCCAAATAAGAATGGCGGTGAATAATGGTGGTGAATCAAGGCTCCAGATCATCACTTCGTTGTCTGGAAACATTCTATCAACATCGTGTTCCATTCTCTGGTCCCATATTGTAATGACCCAATGTTTCATCAATGGAATTATCTTCTTATAATTATGCCTTATAGTATTAGGAAGAACAATGAAATATCATGAAACTAAATAATATGTGACCATTAAACATAATTTTTCCACTTCTATGTTATGAATTTTGAAAATCAGACATACACGGTTGCGATCAGTAAGTTATTTGGAGTCTGATAGGAAAAACTCAATTTTTGGTGAATAGTAACCTACCCTTATGAATAGTGACCTACCATTATGAATATTAATGTGACCCTTATTAATAGTAAATCATCCAAAATAATAATAACCTTACCCATGAATGATTAAATAATATTTAGGAATCTTATAATTGGTAATTTGACCGTAGTAAAAGTATTGGTATTTTTTTCAGTCATAAATAAATAATTATAATTAATTATTTTATAAGAAAATTTATATTCCTAAAATGTGTTCATAAATTAACAACTCTATTTCTTCTTGTTTGAATATATTTATCTTAGACCTTATGTACATTTTTTAAGCATTATAAAGTCACTTTTAATTTTAAAAACTGTATTTTTCAAGTAAATTATGATTTCAATTAAAAATTAAATTAATCATATTTAGAAAATTATTTTCGAAAAATGGACATAATTTTTAGATTCTACACATTGAAAAATGGTTAGGTTGAATTTTTATGATTTTTTTTAAATACTTTAATTTTCTGGTGAATAGTAAAAATACAGTTTTTCACATAACCAGTATATCCTAAATTGCATCATTCATGATGTAATGATGACATAAACTTTCTAGAATATTATATTCGGCCATGTTATATTTAATTTCATAAATGGTTCCTTAAAATAAAATAAACTCAATTTCCAAACCAAAAATGAACTATCCAAAACCGAAAGTCAAAAAGTGATTCCTTAAAAATCAATCTCCTTCTTTTCACTTTCCTTTTATTAAATTAATAAATTTGAATTATAAATATGATTTAAATTCTAAAATATTATATTATATTAATATATTATTTATGTTGTAAAAAACTATTACAAGTCTAACATTTTATATATTATTTTATTTAATATTTTATTCTAAAAACACCCCCTCCTCAAGTATAAATAACCCCTCTCCCTCCCCTTTGGCAACCACTCCTCTCATACTTTACTAATACTAATCTCTACCAAAATTTTCCCTCTAAATCCTGCTATAATACTTAGGGACTTTCTGAATCCCTCCAACTCCAATCACCATGAGAGATATAGTTTCGTGCAATATGAGCTACACCGAGGAGAGAGTAAAACACTATTAAATATTCTCTCTTTTATTCCTTTTTTTTCCTTTACCCTATACCTTTAAAATATTATGATACAAAATTTTTTATTCAGAACATTAACATTATATTAGTTATTTTAAATTAATTTATTTATCAAATTAATGAAAAATATAAATGTCATACTTCCCTTTCCCGCACTATCGACAATGTCCCATTAAAGGTTGATTAACCATCTACAGAGACATTTCCAACATAATTATTAAAAACACCTTTATGTATGGAAGATATAAATTATATAAAATATATTAATATCAAACTACATGTATTCTATTCTTCTGGAACTAATTATACTAATTTATTAATTACATTTATTAAAAAGTGAAATTGTCATACGATGGGAAATTTTTCAGTAAAATATGATATCAAAATGCTTCATTTTCATCAATGAAAATTAAGAATAAAAATCCAATGAATATAATTGATATTTTTTTTATAAAATTACTAAAATTAAATTTTAGATCATTTTTTTAATAAAAAAAATTATTATTCAGGAGGCGCATAAGAGATGAAATTAAGAGGAAATTAAGGTAATGGATCCTCCCCATTTCACTCTTAATCAAGATTGTCATCTATGATATACCATTTTATGTGTAATAAAAAATGATGGGTATAATTTTAAACATCGACCATACTTACCTCTTGATTTATAAGTGACTATAAACCCCTCTTCTCTCTCATCAAGCCCTTTTTGGTACACTGGATACCATGTCGATAATTCATAATGAATTCTACACAAACCTCCTTTATTCCTTTGGGTTGATCTATATTTCTTTTTACCGAAATGAATTGGTCTTTTATTTTCATATAAAACATATACATGATTTTAATATGCTCCAAACTCATGTTCCAAGATCCATCACTCATTCTCTTTCAGGGATATAGAAGATTTTAAGTGAATCCCTCCTCGATACATCCCAATAAGCATACTCGTTTTAAGGGAACTTCCAAAATTTTTACCCAACATCAAGTGCATTCTATCATATCTTTTAAGCCACCATTTTCTTTAAAAAATCAGTTTATTTCATCATGAAATAATTCTTGTTTCACTTCTAGTTTTATATAAAATATTGTTCCCTTGTCTATTTTAAAAGCTCTACGGTATTTTCCTTAAAACCGTAAAAAAAAATTTTAATGCTAGAATTTCTCAAATACATTTCTTACATGTTCTTACTTCTATTTTAAATCAATTAACATGATATATTCCTATTTTAACTTATTATAGTCCATGTATTTTATAATTCCTTTCTTTCTTGAACACTTTCTTGATACGCCCATTGGTTATGCTTTATGTCATGATTGTGGTACCCAATTAATTCCATGTGTAACCCTTATGTTTATGTAAGATTGATTATGTATGATTCTTTATGTGTAAAACATGTTCAAGAAAAGTAATATGGGTGTGCCTAGATAGTTATCCAATGCATTGGGTAAAGTTAAGTCTCATGAGATGTTATTTGCAACAGTCTTGGCGGTAAGCCTTGGCTTGTGCTGTTATGGAAAATGGGATTGGCAGTTAGCCTTGACCCATAATACTATGAAAAAAGATATTGGTGGTTAGCCTTGACTCATACTAAAGACATGTTTTATGTTTATTGCACATTTATATGATTCCATGTTTATATGATCCCATGTTTATATGTTATGATTTCATATGTTCCATCCTTTTGGTATCCTTATGTCATGCCTCATAACTCATGTGCTTAAGCTTCTTTCTTATATTCATTGCCTTACTGGGATTTTTAGCTCATCCATTTCTTCATGTTATCCCTAGGTTATCCTATGTATATGTAAGGGCTCAAATAAAGTTAGGAGATCTTTAGAAAGATTAAATAACTAGGTTTTTTTAATCCAGTGTTTATGTATTATGTACCTAGTCTTCACAGACCCGAGACATAACAATCCTTGGCTTGTACTCTGATGTATAATTTTGTTTAGAATCATGTAATGTTATATGTAAATTTCTAGGGTCACTATATTTGGGATCAGAGGATGGTCTAGTTATTTTTGGATATTAGGAATAGAGATCCTTAGTGAGAACCTTAAGGATGATACTAAGTATAAGAAAACATCCCTAAATTTTGGTGAATAATGAGTAAGTGGTTTATCAATAAAATATATCATTGTCTAGATACAAGTAGGTAGAGGTTGCTCTAGCATAGATGTATCTAGGGGTAACACGTAAAAACACCCTTTTGAGCTAGAATTGAACAGGAACTCATTCACAACAATAAGCCTTGATGCACTCTTGTTTACGACACTCCTGTGGGATTTGCTTTGGTGAATTCATGAGAATAGTACAAACCATTATTAAAGAAAAAAAATACCATAATAATATAAGTTAAAAAATATATCAAGGATAACCTAGATTTAAACATAGGGAATCATAAGTTAGGATATAATTCTCTTTTCCAAGTTTATCATCTTACGTTCAAATTTTTCTTTTTTATTCTCAATAGATAATTATTCAAGCCCTATGATTATACGTTCTTTTTCTTAGTTAATGGAATGAAATAGGAGAACACGTTCCAATAAACAACGTGATAGGAAATGTGATGATTTCCCTAATGATATGCCTGATATGATAAGAATGGGTGCTCAAAACTTCATGTCAGTGCCTGCTTAGCTGCCTCAAGTTATGAATAATAACTCGAACCATGTGGAACACCCTCCTCCTCCATGTAAAGAGTAATTTTCCATATAATATTCATTTGGGAAAGTCCTCCCATGTTTATAAGATCTTCTAATCCACTCCTTGATGAACAGTGGATTAACTCAATTGAAAAGATATTCTCCATCCTCCAGTGCTCGGAAGAAGGGAAAGTTGTACTGGCGGTCTATTGGTTTGATTGGGAAGCTGATCAGTGGTGGACACTAATCAAAAATATGAAGCACTATGAGGAAATTGATTCCATGGATTTGGATGAATTCATTAGATGTTTTCAATAAATATTTTCCTCAAACCCTCTGTCTCAAAATGGAAAGAGAGTTCCTCGGACTCAAGCAGAAGGAAGATGAGTCCATTGAGGCGTATGAAGAAAACATCACAAGGCTGGAAAGTTATGCCTCTGGACTTGTCATGAACACCGAAATCAAGGTGGATTGCTTCTTTAGTGGACTAAAGTCGAGTCTATAAAAAGAGTTGGTGATTAGATACTTTGACAGTTATGAGGAGATTTTATGTTGTGCCCTCAAGGTTGAAATAGAGATTGGAGACTCTCAGTGGTCTCGTGGGCCTAGTGACATGTAAAGGAAAATGTAGCACAATATGGGTGGATCAGAAAAAAAATCCCATGATGGAATGTTTCCTGAATATCCCACTTGTAAAATTTGTGGGATGAAGCATCCTGGGAACTATTTAAAGGGAACCAAGAATTACTTTAAATGTGGAAAGTTTAGTCATCTGGCCATGAACTGCTAAAGGGATGTGAAAAATCCCACTAATATTGAAGAATAAAGGAAGGTTCATATCAACGCTCAGCCAATGGTGCAGTGTTACAACTGGAAAGAGCATGGAAATTATGCCAACAACTTCCCTAATCCAAGGATTGGTGGAGGAAATCAACAAAACCTCCAAGGAAACAAGGAAGGTCTTATGCTATCACTACTACTGAGGTAGAGCCGGGAAATGATGTGGTGAAAGGTACGCTAGTTATTCATTCAAGAATCGAAAACATAATATTTTATTATAGTTCAATGCATTATTTCATATCTTTTATGTTTAGTAGAACTATTAAAACACACCTCAAAATTTGGTGGAAAAGTTACCTTTGAGAACAGTGAATGGAGAAATTATTTCATCTATGGTTTATAAATCCTCTCTAGTTAATGTTTGTGGACTAAACCTCCTAGAAAATATTTATTTACTTCCTTTAGTTGAGTTTGATGCTATCCTAGGCATGGATTGGCTATCTTTATACAAATCCAACATCAACTATCAGGAATGGGATATCACTCTTCACATCCTGAAGCATCCTCCGATTCTTTACAAATGTAAGGAGGAAGATGAATATCATTCGGAATCATTGTCTCAATTGTGGATATTAATACCTTATGATAAATCATTTATGGCTCAAATGATTGAAATGAAGGAGAGAATCGTTCTTGAAGACATGCCCATTGTGAGGGAATACAATTAGGTGTTTCTCGAAGAGTTACCTGGAATTCCCCTAGATGGTGAGGTAGAGTTCTCAATAGAACTCATACCCAAAGCTACTCCTATATCAAAGTGTCCCTATAGGATAGATCCTATTGAACTGGAGGAGTTAAAGAAGTAGCTCCAAGATTATTTGAAAAAAGGGCTCATACACCCTAGTGCATCACCTTGGGGTGCACCAGTGCTCTTTGTGAAGAAGAAGGATGGAACAATGTGGCTGTGTATCTATTATCGGGGACTTAACAATATCACCATAAAGAACAAGTATCATATTCCAAGGATTGATGAATTGTTCGATCAGTTAATAGGAGCTCAATACTTCTCAAAGGGGGATCTTTGTTCTGGATATCATTAGCTAAAGGTGAAGAAGGAAGATATTTAGAAGACTACCTTCCGTTCAAGTTATGGTCACTATGAGTTTCTTTTGATGCCCTTCAGACTTACTAATTCCATTGAAATCTTCAAGGATTTGATGAATATAGTCTTTAGACATTACATTGACAAATTTTTGGTAGTGTTTTTTATGATATTATCCTATACTCTAAGAGAAAGGAGGAACATAAAAAATATCTAAGACTTGTGATGGTAGCTTTGAGAAAGGAGAAGTTGTACGTAAATTTTATCAAGTGTGCCTTTTAGATGAAGAAAGTCATGTTCTTGGGACATGTGACAAAAGTGAGGAAATTTTTAGACCCTTCATAAACAAAGGCGATTGAGGAATTACTGAAGCCCTCCAGTTTCATATAAATCTGTAGTTTTCTTGGATTAGATTGGTACAACTGATGTTTTGTGAGAAATTTCTCACAATTGTCAAGCTTGATAACTACGTTAACAAGGGCAGGGGTAAAGTATGTCTAGATGGAAGAATGTGGGGGAAGCTTAAAAAAGATAAGGATAAGTTTGATCACTGCACCTATACTCACACTACTGAAAAGTGGAAATCTTTTTGTGATATACAGTTATGATTCAAAGAAAGGATTGGGTTGCGAACCCATGAAAAATGATAATGTGATAGCCAATGCCTCCCGACAGTTTAAAATACATGAGAAGAACTACCTGAATCATGATCTAGAGCTGGCAGTCATGATTTTTTCCTTGAAAATATGGTGAAACTACCTTTATGGTGAGAAGTGTGACAGATACACTGACCACAAGATTTTTAAGTATATATTCACACAAAAGGATCTCAACATGCATGAAAGGAGATGGTTAGAGCTAATCAAGTATTATGATTGCTCTATTCACTATCATCCTAGAAAGGTGAAAAAGGTAACTGATGCTATATGTAGAAAATAACCTGATACTCTATCCATGTTATGGATTGAGAAAGACCCTATATTATTGGATATGAAAAGGATGGATTTGGAAATCATAAAGGTAGGGGATATGTCCTACCTTTCCCAAATTATTGTGCACCCATCTATCAAAGATAAGATTAAGGAAGCACAAAGGGATGATCTAGAGTTACAAAATATGGTCAATGTAGTAAAGTAAGAGAAGCTTCATGAGTTACATATTGACAATGATGGTGTGATTTGGTTTTGAACTCAACTTTATGTGCCTTCATCACCCAGGATAAATAATGATCTATTGGATAATTCACATAGCTCAACATTCTCTATCTATCTTGGTAGTACCAAGATGTACCGTGATCTCTGAGAAGACTTCTGGTGGGATAACATGAAGAAGGAGATTGCGGAATATATATCAAGGTGCTTGGTATGTCAGCAAGTTAATGTAGAGTGACAAAAGTGCAAAGGGATTATGCATCCAATGCCTATACCCATGTGAAAATGGGAGAATGTCACTATGTACTTTGTCATGGGTCTCTCGAAGACATCCAGGGGAAAAAATACGATATGGGTTGTGGTTGACCGACTCACCAAGACATCCAATTTTATCTCTATTCTGGAAGATCTCTTGCTTGAACAAATTGCAAAGATATATGTGAAGGAAGTGGTGATACTGTATAGTGTTCTACTCTCGATTATCTCTAATCATGATCCAAGGTTCACATCTAAATTCGGGAGGAGTCTCAACATGCTTTGTGTACTGAATTAAATATCAGCATGGCCTATCACCCCCGAACTAATGGCCAATCTCAAAGGACTATTAAGATGCTTGAAGACATGCTTAGAGAATTCTCGTTAGAATTCAAAGGTGGATGGGATCAACATCATCCATTGGTTGAGTTCTCATAAAACAATAACTTCCACTCAAGTATTCAGATGGCTCCATATGATGCTTTGTATAGAAAACGATGTAGAACTCCAACCTGTTGCGACGAAGATGGAGAAATAAAGCTACTTGGATCTTATCTTGTGCAAGAGATGATAGAGAAGGTTCAAGTCATCCAGAAACATATCAAATCTTCTTAGAGTCAGCAAAAGTGATATGCTGACAACTGTCAAAGGGACTTGGAGTTCGATGTTGGAGATAAAGTCTTCCTTCGAATATCACTATGGAAAAGTGTAATGCGGTTTTGAAAGAAAGGGAAGATAAGCCCAAGGTACATTGGCCCCTTTGAGATCCTTGACTGCATAAGAGACGTGGCCTATAGGATTTCACTTCCACCAAATATGGATCAATTTCATGAAGTGTTTCACGTATGACTCCTGAGGAAGAACATACCGGATCCTTCACTTGTACTAAACTTGGAGGTGGTACAGTTGGAATATGATATCTCCCATGAGGAGTAGCCAGTAAAGATTCTGGACCGAAGATATAAGGTTCTACACAATAAGACAACCCACCTTGTCAAAGTGTTTTGGAGGAATCGTAAGATTGAAGAAGAAAATTGGAAACCAAAGGAGGAAATGAAGGAGAAGTACTCTCACCTGTTTTTGTAAAATGAAATTTCGTCGGTGAAATTTCATAAGGGGGAAGAATATAACGACCCAAAGAATTATCAATGGGATTACCTTCTTATAATTATGCCTCATATTATTATGAATCACAATGACATATCATGATACAAAATATTATGTGACCAATAAACAAAATTTTTCCACTTCTATGTTTTGAATTTTGAAAATCTTACGTACACTATTATGATCAACAGGTAATTTGGAGACTGATAGGAAAAACTTAATTTTTGGTGAATAGTAACCTACCCTTATGAATAGTAACTAAACTTTATGAATAGTAATATGACCCTTTGGAATATTAAATCATCTAAAATAATAATAACCTTATCCATGGATGATTAATTACAATTTAGGAACCTTATAAGGGGAATTTGACAATAGTAAAAGTATTGGTATTTTTTGTAAGTCATAAATAATTAATTATAATTTATTATTTTATATGAAAATGGATTTTCCGAAAAAAAATTCAAAAATAAACAGTTCTATGTATTCTGGTATGAAGATAATTTTATAAGACCTTATGTAATTTTTGAAAGCATTATAATGTTAGTTTTAATTTTAAAAACTTTATTTTTCAAGTAAATTTTGATTTTCATTTTAAATTAAATTAATCATATTTAGAAAATTATTTTTAAAAAATGGACTTCAATTTTTGATTCTACATATTGATAAATGGTTAGGGTGAAGTTTTGGGTTTTTTCTAAAATACTTTAATTTTCCGGTGAATATTAAAAATATGGTTTTTCACATAACCAATATATCCTAAATTGCATCATTCATGATGTAATGATGTCATAAACTTTCAAGAACATTATATTAGGCCATGTGATATTTAATTTCATAAATGGTTCCTTAAAATACAATAAACTCAATTTCCAAACCTAAAAAGAACTTTCCAAAACCTAAAGTCAAAAAGTGATTCCTTAAAAATCATTTTCTCATTCTTTTCACTTTCCCCTTAATAAATTAATAAATTCTAATTAAAAAAGTTGATTTAAAGTCTAAAAAAATTATATTATATTAATATATTATTTATTTTGTCAAAAAATTACTATTACAAGTCTAACATTTGATATATTGTTTTATTTAATATTTTACTCTAAAAACACTCCCTCCTCAAGTATAAATAACCCCTCTCCCTCCCCTTTTGCAACCGCTCCTCTCATCCTTTACTAAGCCTAATCTCTACCCAAATTATCCCTTTAAATCCTCTTGGAATACATAATGACTTTCTGGATCCCTCCAACTCCAATCACCATGGGAGTTATAGTTTCGTGCAAGAGGAGCTACACGAAGGAGAGAGTAAGACTCTATTAAGTCTTCTCTCTTTTATTCCTTTTTTTCTTTTACCCTAACTGTTTCAAAAAACCTGTTCTAAAAAATTGATTATTCAGTGAGTTAACAATATATTAATTATTTTATCCTAATTTAATTATCATATTAATGAAAAATATAAATGTCACACTTCTCTTTCTCGCACTATCGATAATGTCATGTTAAAGGTCGATTAACCATCTACAGAAATGTTTCCATTATAATTATAATAAACACCTTCATGTATGGAAAATATAAATTATATAAAATATATTAATATAAAATTACATGTATTCGATGTTTATGGAACTAATTATACTAATTTATAAGTTACATTTAATAAAAAGTCAAATCGTCGCAAGATCGGGAAATTTTAAGTAAAATCTGATTTCAAAACACTTCATTTTCAACAAAAAAAATTATGAAATAAAATCTAATTAACATAACTAAAAAATATTTTTATAAAATGACTATAATTCTATTGTTTATCATTGTTTTAATAAACCTAAATTTATTACTCAGGAGGCGCAGAAGAAATGACATTAAGCGGAAATTAAGGTATGGGTCCCTCCCCATTTCACTCTTAATCATGATTGTACTCTATGATATGCCTTTTTATGTGTACTCCCAAATGATGAGGTATAATTTCAAACCTACCCCATACATACCTCTTGATTTATAAGTGATGAGAAACCCCTTTTCTCCCTCATCAATCCCTTTTAGGTACACCCAATACCGTGCCGATAATCCGTAATGAATTCTACCTAAACCTTCTTTATTCCTTCGGGTTTCTCTATCTTTCTTTTTAACAAAATGAAATTGTCCTTTATTTTCATTTTAAACTTATATATTATTTTTATATCCACCAAACTCATTTTCCAAGATCCATCTCTCATTCTCTTTCAGGGATATACATGCATTTAAGTGAATCACTCCTCGATACTCTCAATAAGCAAACTCGTTTTAAGGGAACTTCCCAAATTTTTACGCAACTTCATGTGCACTCTATACTTTGTTTTAAGACACCATTTTCTTTATAAAATCAGTCTTTTCATCATGAAAACATTCTTGTTTCACTTCTATTTTTATATAAAATATTGTTCCCTTGTCTTTTTTAAAATCTCAATAGTAATTTCCTTAATACCGCACAAAAATGTTTTAATGATAAAATTTCTCAAATACATTTCTTACATATTATAACTTTTTTTGACATCACCTACCATGATATATGCCTATTATACCTTATTAAAGTCCATGTATTTTCTAATTCCTTTCTTTCATGGACACGTTCATGATATTCCCATTGGTTATTCTTTATGTCATGATTGTGGTACCCAATTCTTTCCATGGGTAACCGATATGTCTATGTAAGATTGATTATGTATGATTATTTATGTGGAAAACATTTTCCTGAAAAGTAATATTTATGCGCCTAGATATCACTCCAAATTCATTGGGTAAAGATAAGTCTCATGAGATGTCATTTGCAATGATCTTGGCAGTTAGCCTTGGCTTGTGCTACTATGGGAAACGGGATTGGCAGTTAGCCTTGACTCGTACTACTATGGGAAAAATGATTGGAGGTTAGACTTGACTCATAATAAATACATGTTTTATATTTCTACCACATGTATATGATTCCATGTTTATATGATCCCATGTTTATATGTTATTATTTTATATCTTCCATGCTTTTGGTATCTTTATGTCATGCCTCTTAACTTAGGTGCTTAAGCTTCTTTCTTATGTTCATTCCATTACTATGATTTTTATCTCAACCCTTTATTCCTATTATCCTTAGGTTATCCTATGCAAATTTAAGGGCTCAAAGGATGTTACGAGCTCTTTGTGAAGATTAAATAGAGATGTTTTTTGAATCCCATGTTTATGTATTATGTACCTAGTCTTCCAAGACACTAAACTTAATGATCCTTAGCTTGTACTCTAATGTATAATTAGGCATAAAATCATGTGATGTTAAATGTAAAAGTCTAGGGTCTCTATACATATCCTCTATGCTATGCAGATGAGGGAATCATTTATATGAAAATCCTCTCAAACCCTCGACCGTGTAGCATTTATTTTTCTACTTCCCACTATATTCATGACATGAAAATGTATTACACAATGTGTAATCTTTCAATTATCATGCATTGTGATTTTTAGCGTAACATTCCTAAAAATTTATCCCGAAAAAATTGCATTGTGTAATTGGTATACACGATTTGTAACGGTCTTTCACAGTGTGGGGTGGTGTCATCACATGTCCTACATGGGAACTTCTTTTGAAAACTCACATAATGTAATGGGGATATAGAACATGAAATTGTTCTTCTTTAGTTATCCTAATGTCCTTCATCCTCAAAAATCTAGTGTCGCGCTGCATTGCTTCTCTCGTGGCGTGAAGTGACTTTTAGATCCAAAGAATATCAACTTTTTTGTTCCTTTTACAAATATTCATTGTTTCCTTCCATATATCATAATACAAGCCAAACATTCCAAATATTGGAAATATTATTCAATTAAATACAAAATCAATACATTGAAACACTATAAAATTCATGCATGAAATGTACTTATCAAGGAACGGGAAGTTGGGTGATTATTTATAGAAAAACATTGGGGAATTCATTTTTAATTTCTAAACATAGATTTTTTACTCCAAGTGATGAAATAATCAAAACTGAAAACTTTTACATGGTTTTTCCCAGGGTTTCTACCAAAGAGGATTTTTTTTCAATATTTTATTAGTTGAGGTACTTAACTACTGAAAATAATACTATTTATGATTTGGAAGTGAGTCATATTCAAAAATAATATTTTTTAAAACTATAAAATATTTTATTGGTTTTTGAGGATTCATTAATGGTTTTTAAAATTAATTAAACTTCAAAAACACATTATTTTAAAGTGAGAATCTATTTTTGGTCATGGATTCACATTATAATATTTTTTACTTTACTTTTAATCTATTACGATGTCATAATACAAACCATATATTTATACCCTAAATAATTCTTACTTAAAAAAGTGATCATCTCAGAAAATTATGAAAAGTCACCATCGGCTAATTTATACATGCTAATTTCAAAAAAATATTTTTTACCAAAATAATTTTCTAAATATTTGAATTTATACTTTCTAAAAAATCATTTTTACTAGGAAATACTAGTTTTTACAACACTAACCTTTTTTGCCCTTAAAAAAATTACATCGGACTTCATTAAATTATATTATCATTTATATTTTTATAAATATTATTTAAAAATAATATTTAATGAAAAACATTATTTCAAAAATTATTGGATTTATCAAAAAGTGTGTTTTAATTGAATCTATATATTTCCAAAAAGAATAAAATTTTAGCTTATTCATATAATAATATAATTTTTGGAAAACTCATTATTTAATCATATATAAATATATAAAAAGTAATAACGAAAATTGGTTAAATATAATCATATTTTATTAAAAAGTATATATCAAAATCCATACTACTAGGGTCAAGACAAATAACCTCATATTATGCCAGAGTATTCTGTAAAGGTAAGGTGCACGATGGTGGTACTTTCTTAGGGTGGTTATGTGAACATGGTTTGGGAGGTGGTCTCGATAAGCTTGTAATTATCCTATAAATAGTATCACTCAAGTTTTAGTTGTGAAATCTTTCTTTGGGATTTTTTATGTTAAAATACCATTGATTTTATATCCCTCAAAAGCTTTGATAAATGAGCTTCATAGGCTATGATCCTACTAGTCGAGGCCATCACTTTTTTCATCAATGTCAATTAAACTTTATTGCAACCCTTAAAATATATTAATCTTAACAGTTACTATAGAATGATTGTATTAAAAATGGTTATGATATTTAATAGTCATTTAATCAAAATTGAAAAATAATGGCCATATTTCATAATGGTCCAAAATAACAAATTGAGAGTTGTGCATTTTTTTTCTATATATACATTTCTTAATAAGAAATTTATTCATTTATAACGTAATTTTATGTATAAATTTTGGGTCATTATACCCCCCCCCCCTTCCGAGATTTATCAATTTAACTTTTATTTAGTACACTAATATAGATGAGGTTACTTTGGATTCATTTTCTCTTCTAGTTCCTATCAAACATGCGGTTCTACCATAGTACTTTGTCCAGATAAATTTCCTTATTTCATACAACTTTTTCCCTATGATTTAATATCTTCATTATCAGATCCTTGTATGAAAGATCATTCTCTAAGGACGCCACCTCTAGATTTAGTACATATGAGGGGTTTGGTATATACTTCCATAAGAGAGATACATATAACACATAATATACATGAGATAGGTTACATGGGAGAGCTATTAGATAGTCCAGATATCTGATGTGATTAGGGATCTCAAAGGGGATGTAGTATCTAGGACTAAACATCACCTTCTTCCCAAAACTCATGAAATTAGTCCACAATGATAACTGAAGGAACACCTTAGCTTTGACCTGAATCACTAGGACCCATCGATGGTTATCTACATAGATTTTTTGTCAAATTTTTAAAAATTTCATATGATGATTAATGATTTAAACCTTCTATATAATCACTTAGATATGATCAGGTCCCATCATCTTCCACTCTACAATTTCATATCAGCATGTTGGAGTTTGGAACCTCTTCCCACACCAAGCCTCATAAGGTTCCATTTGAATTCTATAATGGAAATGGTTAGTATTTTTGAACTCCACTAGGAGAAGGTGTTTACCCCCATCATCCTTGGAAATACATTGAATAAGATCTCATCATATAATATAGAGTTTGGATGGTTCTCTTAGACTGACTATACATCTGAGGGAGAAAAGAAATACTGAAACTAATATCCAAATCCAATTATTATTCTAGTATTATCCAGAACCTCAAGGTAATCCTCATATCTTGATCAGATACAATAGAGTGTGGTACTCTATACAGTCTTACCACTTCTCTTATGTATATATTGGAGAGTTTTTCAATAGATAAATCTTTTTTGATAGTAATGAAATATGCTGAAATTTTAAGGTAGTCACCTACCATCTAAATGTCATTATTAGCTTTAGATTTCTTGGGAAGTCCTATAAATAAATACATGGTTTTGTTTTCCCATTTTGATTCTAGTATGGGGAATGGATACATAAAACCCTTAGACTCCTATCGTTCATCCTTGACTTGTTGTCATACCCAGCATCGATATACAAATTTTGAAATGTCTCTCTTCATGTTATCCCACGATAAGTTTTGATTCATATACCTATACATATTAGTACTACCATTATGAACAGAGATGGATGAGTTATACACATCATCCAAAAATTCAACTTTTTTTGTTCTGGTTTTCATAGGACACATATTTAGGTTCCAAACCTTATGAATACATCTTTAGTAAAGTTGAACTGTAGAATATTTGCTTCCTTTTATGTATCTCTTTATCATTATTTTCAGCCTCTTTGATCTTCTTATGAATGGATGGATGAGCAGTTATTTGAGAAAGTTAGGATAGCATTCCTTTTATGATTCACATGTCCATCCATTTAATGTCTAAGAAGATTATATCCCTTTCAATCCACATCATGCATAGGGTTGCAAGATCCTTTCTACTCGGAGAATCTTCCACTTTTTTTTCCATCCTTGGATGGTAATAGATTAAACATTCATAATCCTTGATCATATATAACCACCTTTATTGGTTCATTTTATATCCTTTTTTGTGAATATATACTTGATACTTTTATGAAATATATATATCACACTTCTCCCCGTAGAGATAATTTCACCAAATCTTTTATACAAAGATCACTTCAGCCAATTCCAGGTCATGGGTTTGGGTATTTCTACTCGTGGATCTTTAATTGTTTATAGGAATGGGCTATAAATTTTTTATCTTAATTGAGTACACAACCCAAGATCTTTTGGGAAAATCACTATAGATCATAAATCCTTCCCCACTAAATGGTAATTTGAGTAGATGTGTAGTGATTAGACTCTTACTTATATCATTAATCCTCTCCAAACATTCATCAATATAGACAAACTTCAGTACCTCCTGAGTATCCTGGTTAGTGGGCTTGATATTCATGAAAATTTCCTAAAAAATTGATTATAGTACTCAGCTAATCCAATGAAACTATAAATATTTACAACCGATGTTGGCCACCCTTCAATTACATTTGTCTTGGAAGGATCAAAATATATCCCTTTGATTGTGATAACATGCCTCATGAATGTTACATTCTCCACTAAAAATATTCATTTTATGTAATTTTCATAAAACATTTCCTTTCATAAGAGATTCTGTACAACATTCAAATTCTCTACATGTTCTTCCATAATCTTGGAGTATATAATAATATCCTCTATAAATACTATCACATATTTATTGAGATAATCCCTAATGAATCTATTTATTAATTCTATAAATATATATAGATAATTGGTTATTACAAATAAAATTTCTATGAATTTTTATTTCCTATATCATGTTCAAAAAGCAGTCTTGGGGATATCTCTCTTCTACACCTTTACTTGATAATATCTTGACCAATGATCTAACTTTGATAAGTACTGGTCTCCATGTAGTTGATCAAATAAGTCATCAATCTATGGAAGATAATATTTTGAATTTTTCAAGATCTTATAGAGATCGTGATAATAAATGTAGATGTGCATTGACTCATCCATCTTCTTGATGAAAAAGACTGATGCACCCCATGGTGAAGCACTTGGGTATATAAACCCTTTATCTAGATTCTCATATATTTTATTCTTCAACACTTCAATTTCAATAGTTTAAATTCTATATAAATTCTTGGATATTGTAAAAGTTTTGGTAATAATTTTGATTGAGAACTCAGCCTCAAAACTAAGAGGAACACCAGGAAATTCATCATGAAATACATCAGTGTATTCTATTACAATGGGCAGGTAATCAAGGATGATATTTTACTTAGTCCCAATAATTTGAGCTAGATACATATGCTAATAATGAAATAATATTCATGCTTGAGATGATAATTCAAAAGTAGATCCATCCTCATACTTACACTTTCATAGAATCGAATGTTGATTCACATTACGAAGGGTAATTTACTTCTCACGATGATTTATGTTGGATCTATACAAGGAAATCATGTAAATGCCAATAATTGTGTCGAATTCTACTAAAGAGGGTATCAGAAGGATTGTTGAGAAATTTATCCTAAAACTATTGATAGGGGAGAATTTATGTCACACCCCGACCTCAATAAATTTAATTATTTTTATAATTTTAATAATTTTAATTATTTATATCCTCACTTTTGTTTTTGGGCCGGTCTAGGTTGAATTTTAAAATCTTTAATCAATGTTGGGTCATGCGCATGATTTGTGCACAATTAAGAATAATCATGTGACAACCGTGCGTGAGGGTCTGTCGTCGTTTAGTACCATTTTTTCATGGTTGGAGAATGGTTTTCTCAACCATGTTCCTGCCTATAGGTAAATGTGTGAGGGTGCTTGGCCTAGGCAGTGGCCAACGCAAAGTCAGCGCACAGTCTGGTAAACCATGTGCAAACCGTGTGGGTTGCATATGTTCAAAATTAAATTAAATTAAATTAAATTAATGTTTAAAAATGTTTTTTAATAACAATAATAATGATTATTATTATTATTATTTTTGATATTATAGTTATTATTATTATTGATATTATTATTATTAAGTTAGGTTTTATTTTATTTTTCTTTTTCCTTTATTTTTTTTCTTTATTTCTTTCTTATTTTTTTCTTTCCCCTTATTTTCCCCTCTCCATGGGTGTTTAATGAGAGGTGTGCCTCCACTTCCATGGTCACGAGCCTCCCTCCCTCACATCTTCTCTTCCACATAACGAATTCATCCAGTTCCTCTATGAATCTCAGTCGGCTTCTCTAGGTAAGTTCGGTTACCCTAATATTGTCCTTTAATTTGGGTGTTTTTCCTCTCCCATCACCTGATTCCTTTCGTCTAATCCTTAGGTCATCGTTTAATTCGAGTTTTGTGGGTTTCATTTGTTGTTAGGTTCTACAGAAGGGCTCTCGGGTCGACCTTGTCCGTGTTCCGACAACCACCGCCGAAGACGAAGTGGATTGGAACATCTTAGCTTGCCGACACCGCTCGAGGTAAGGGTTTTCTTCCATTTAAATTTGAACCTTTATTTGGGGAACCTTTGGTGTTTTAGGGTACATGGGACTTGTTTTTAGGATGTTTTTTGGCTCCTTGGTGGTGTGAAAATGCATACATAGGTATGTCTCTATGTATATATATGTATCTTTCTCTAGATTATTCCCTCATGGAATGAGGAATACAGGCCTTGGACTAAATGATATATATATAAGAGCGTATGTGCATGCGAGTATAAGTCAATTTTGAGTGGTCGCCGCATAGTGTTTTGAGTTCCAAAGTATTCAATTTTATCCGCTTCTCTTTTTGAGGTTGGTCCCCCTATGCATTGACCTTTAAATTCAAGTAATTATTTCTTTATTTCTTTTCGCACATATTTTGCATATTAATTAGTGATGTATAATTTTTAGAATAATTGTTTGACTTGAAATAAAGTGATTTTCCTCTGGTATTATGTTGTATGAAATGGTTTATTTGTGTTTTTAATGCCAAGTTTATGATGAAATGCTAGGTTGGCTCTTATTAATGTGTTTTGAATTTAAATTGATGGCTTGGTTTTCTCAAATGGGTTTCCAAATAGGTTTTTGGTTTCTAAAGTGGCATGTGTATGGTTCTTTAAGAAATTATTTAACATGTGATGATTATGTGAGGTCCAGTTGGTACTTTTGAAATGGTTTTTTTTGGAAAACCATTCATGAAGGGAGTCACTTGCCTTTTTGTTTGATGATGAGATAGGGATGTCCTTGGTTTGGTACTTCCCTTGTGTGATAATTGTTTTTAGTTAAGGTACTACTCCTTAAGGAGGATGTGGTGGTGTCGGATTGTGTGATTATATGATGGAATGTATGTTGGATTTTCTGCTTGGTTTGTTTTTCATGCCCCTTTGTGAACATGACATCAGAACCTAGCATAGCTACGAGGATTTCTAAGAATGATTATTTCACTAGTTTAGTTTACGCACTAGCTAGTGGCCTATAGTAGGAGGATATTTTGTTATTATTTCTATTTGATTGGACCCCTCGGTCAGGCTAGGTAGGGAGACGATCGAGTGTTTGGGCATTATGATGTCATCAGGTAGGGCATGCCTTCGGGGTGAGTCACATGTATAGTATGTTCAGGTTATCCTCTGAGTTCCTATGTATTTTTAGGTTTTTCTCCAACACCAGTATCATTATCTGATTACCCTCATTGTGTGACCATGGTCTCTACTATTGGTTCATGGTGTTTTCTTGGTAAATATATAATGTACGGTTTTTCTTAAAAATGTTTCAGAAAGATGTTTTGAAAAAATTAATGTTTTCACATTTTCACCTTTAATGAAAAATGAACATTTCCCATTTGGTTTCCATTCACCTTTTCCCTAATAACTCAATTTTCCTTTATGAAATGTGGCTTGTTTTAAAATAATGAAGGAAATGGATTGTGTTTTTTTTACTTTAAAATTAAAATAGGAAAAACCTAGGTTTTATATATTGTAGTTCCAACCTGAAATTAATGATTCTTTTTTTAAATGGAATGAATTTTTGAATAGATTATTTCTACATGCATACAGTGTTTTAATACTCACACCAATAGATTTATCTTTGTTTTTAGCTTCGGGTGTTGCTTCTTGCTCATATTTAGTTGTTGTAGTGTGACATTGGTTTGAGGTCGGTGGTGACCCATAAGGTCATATGGTAGTACGTGTAGTTTTATTTTTCTTTCCAAAACTAGAATTCATTTTTATTTTTCAGTTTTTATTTATTATTTGTCTTAAGTTTATCGGAAAAATTGTTCCCATCTGTTTACTTTTTATGCCCAATGCTAGTTGTCATCCCATGGGGTCAGGAATGCCCTTTGGGCCTTGTCATGGATTGACTCAGGTGACCGGTTCAGGGTCAACCTAGGTTGATTTATGACAAGTTATATACTTTAGAAACAATAATTTCCCCATTTACCATTTTCACGGATATCTCAACATCCTTTTTTTGAGACGGTGTTTGAATAGTTCTCCTAAACTTGTGTGATATGAAATAATGAATATAACCAAAGTCAAATAGTAAGTTTATTATCCTTCAATGAATAACTAGCATGCTTGTCATTACTTCATTGTCATGATCCTCCATAGTTGATGTGATGTTGTATGATCAACTTTTCTCTCTAGATCTTAGAGGATGTTATCATCAGTTATCTTCACCAACGCCTAGCTTAGGGGATTGGTTTTTATAGTTTCCTTATTACTTTTGTGGAAAAATTGGACAATAGGTTGAGGGTTGAATAAATCATTCATTTTTTCCATCACATCGATAGGTTTATCTCATCAGAATTCACTTGCTAGGTTCCCCTCCATGCCACACCTAAATCATTTCCTTTTCCCCTTCAAAATATTTCTGGGATGCTTCTTCCCACACTTTTGAAAAGTGATATGTTCATCTTTCGTACCACCATGATATAACTCCCTCACTCTACTAGAATTAAATTCTATTCTCCAATTTTTATCTCCAGATCCTTGAGATTCATCAATATTTATTTTTATATTGAGGACACATATGAAAATTTCTTTTTAGCTTTCAAAGTCTCATATTTAAAAATATTTTCATAAATATGGTTGTATCCCATAGAAAAAGTCATCAAAATTACTTCTAGGGTCATTTATAAAGCCGAAGGAATATTGTGAAAGTATTTTGAAGTTTTCCTCATACACCCCAATGGATTCATCCTCCGTTTTAGGAGGCTAAGAAACGCCCTCTATATCTTATGTTTGAGAGTGTGAGGAAAATATTTATCAAAAAAAATTCTTGAATTATTTCTACTTCGTTACTTCAATTTCTTCCATGAGCTTCATATTCTTAATCAATGTCCAACATTGATCATCTTTTCCCTATACACGATAAACAACCATCACCTTCTATTACTCATAGCATTGAAGGGTGGAGAAGATATTTTAAATGGAGTTTATCAATTTTTCTATGATTAAGGGTTCAGAAGATCCACTGTAATTCATAGGACTTTGTCACATAAAGGTCTAAATTAAAACTTTCTCTCTCATAGGGGGATATGGGATTTCCCCAAAAATAAAATTTTTGTTTAAAAACTGAGATAATTGAGTAATTATTTCCATTAAATTCCCAACTACTACTCTCGTTGGTTTTGGAATATCATTTTGGTAGTTATCACAGTGCCCATCACATTGGTTGTTGAATTTATTCCTCCCATTTTCAATAATTAACTAAAATAAATGTAAAATTAAGGATGATAATTTTCAAAACTATTAAACATAAAAAAGTGAAACTATGAATATTCAAGGGATAACTCATAAATGATATATATTCTTTAACCTATGAATTTCAAGGTCTCAATCTAAGTTATCCATGGTTTATTTCTTATCATAAATTGTCATGCATATTTTTATTCCCCACATAATGGTTCTAAAAGAGATGGTAAATTTACCCATTCACATCCCTCAAGATTTTTAAAATAGGTTTAAAACAAGACCTATTTATCTTGAACTAGGTGATGATGAAGTTATTACCCAATGCACCCTTGTCGGGGTTATTACCCCAAGGTACAAGTGTGTTAGAGCCACATCCACTTGTAGTATCCAGACAATTTTTTTTTCTTGGAAACCACTCGATCTTTACCTTACCAAAATTTAGTGATGATTTTCTATGTTTAGTCATATTTATAAGGATTTCACTAAGGTTTTATAATCTTAATCCAACAAAATAACTAGACCATGCTCTGATATTAACTATGATAATCCATATATTTTTACACTTTATTTTCTGATTTATTATATTAAGATACACATAATACAATCCCAAAAGATCAAGAGTCCTAGTGTCTTTTGTTAATTTGATATATAACACAATAAATTCAATAATAATATACCAACATCATTTATAATTCTATAACATTCCTCACAATCCATTGATCTTCTAATACTGCACAGGGAAACCTAATGATGTACATAAGAAAGAGGTGAGTTATAAATCCCAATAAGGGAACAATCAAATCATAGAAGTATTAAATTAATACATGAGATTCAAGATTTATATCGAGGTGACATAAAGTTTGAGAATCATAAACATGAACATCAGATCACTATATAAGATGATAACATCCTGGAAATATATGAAAATGAAAACAACCTAAAAGATGACATCATAAGCATAAGCCAAGGCTAGCTGCTAAGAAATAATAGCATAGTGTTATTAGGATAACATCTCATGCACCTTAAATGGTATATCATGATATAACATTTCCTAATGAAATGTAGGGCTAAATAATTCTGGTCCCACCCTTCACCTTCATATCATGTAGATGTATTTTTGTGCAATATAGATTATACAACATAGTAATGTCATTCATCACATTTAATACCATGATTAAGGAGTGTGGGTTATATACATGGATGTTCCTGGTCAATGATGGATAGGTACGACTAGTTGAATAACATTGAGTGGAAATGAGGATGGATATTTACAACATAGATGTTTGGCATATAAAAGCATGGAATAATTTAGGCATCATAACATGTGTAAAAAGGTTCATAGAAGGGATTAATGGGAGGGAAAAGCGGTCTCTATACTTGTTCATCATAAGGATAATAGAAGTATATGTAAAAAAATATATCCACATGAATATTTTGAAATTAAAATCCTTAATACATACAAAGTAACTGAATTAAGAAAAAGAGGAAGAGAATCTATTACCTTGAGAGAGAGCATCTAAAAGATTAGGAGGAACTTCTTAATAGTACGGGAACAACATGAGAGGGATATATAGAGGTATAGGGAGTGTAAAATCATTATAAATGGGTTTTTAGGGAAGATTAGTAGGAGTATGGGTGGCTATTTATAGAAAAAGAGGGGAGAATTCTTTATTAATTTTCAAACATATGTTTTGGACTCTGTGATAAAATAATCAAAACCATAAACCATCGCATGGTTTTTCCCTATAGTTTCTACCAAAGGGGTGGTTTAATATATTTTTTCATTTAATAACAAAACACCTTAAAATAATTATAATGATAATGTGTAAGTGAGTCAAGTTCATAAAGAATTTCTTTTAAAGCATTAAAACATAATATAGGTTATGGATGATTAATTAAAGGTTTGTAAAATAAATAAAATAACTTCTATAAAACATTATTTTAAATTGGGAATCTAATTTTGGTCATGTATTCCCTTTATAGAATTTATTAGATCACTTTTGTGCTATTATGATTTCATAACATATACCATATATTTATACTATATTTAATTTTTACCCAAAAATTTGACTATCTCGAAAAATTATAAAAAATCAAAATTAGACAATTTAAAAGTTATGATTTAAAAAATAATATTTATTTTAACAAAATAATTTTATATAAATGAGAAGTTTGTCTTGAAAATAAAAAACATTTTTTACTGGAAAATGCTATTTTTAAGACAATAATCACTTTCTGGCCCCTATAAAAATTACATTTAACTTCATTAGATTATATTATCAGTTATATTTAAATAATTATTATTTGATAAGAATATTTCAAGAAAATGAATTTTATTTCAAAAATTCATAGGTTTATATAAATGAGATTTTAAATTGAGACTGTATATTTCCCAAAAAATACAATTTTAGTTTCGTCATATCAAAATCTAATTTTTATAAAAAACATATTTAATAATATATATGTATATGTATATGTATTTATATATATGAAGTAATAATGAAAAGGGGATAAATATAACCATTATTTTTCAAAAAAGAAAATATAAAAATCATAAGATTAGGGTATAGAAACATAACCCCTTATTACACAAGCATACACCATAAGGTTAAGATATGTGATGATGATACTTTCTTTAGATGGTCTAGAAAATATAGTTTGGGCAGTGATCTTGATAAGATTTAACTTCTCCCATAAATGATTTCACTCAAATTTCAGTAGTTGAATCCATGTTTGGGCATGGTCATGGAAACAAACCCAATGATTGCATCTCCCTAAGAAACTCTAATAAATGGGATCCATATGATACAATCTTACAAGTTGAGATAATCATTTCTTCGATTTGTTTCAATTAGACTTTACCATAACCATAATATATACTAATCATAATGGTCTATATAGAATGTATATATGATCAAAGGAAAATATATTTAATGGTATTTTAAGCCCAATATCTAAATTATGGCCATATTTTATAATTTTCTAATATAAAAAAATGGAAAGTGGTGAAAGTGTTTCTTATAACTACATTTCACATTAATGAATTTATACATTCAAAAGGGGATTCCATTTATAAATGTTTGGGTCGTTACAGATATTGAGTCTCTAGTTTGGAGGCTTATAGTGAACCCAAGCTCCATTGGTACTTGGTTCATCTGTGATGGTTACTTTTAACATTTTTAGGAATCTGGATTTGAACCACACATGATATACTAGAATCATTACTAAGATTGATGAGGGAGAAAACTAGATCAAGCATCCTAGTTTTGACGTTCACATTATTGGTATAAATTCTTTGGTGGAAAGCTGCATTTTATCGAACAACCAACCATAGAGGATAATCCTGCCTTGATCATTAATAATAGACCATTCAAAGTCAATGGAGAAAAACAAGAGGAAATAATTAAAAGTCAATGTTATCATACTACAGCTCGAGAGTGAGAAAAATGAAATGAGCCATATCACCTTCAATAAAACAAATGGAACATAGATTTGGATCTAGAGTAGCATATGCATTTCTAAGTGAGGTGAATGCATTTCCTTAGGAAATTATCATCTGTAGGGGAAAATAGAAATCTGAGGCCCCAAAGAAGAAAATTAAATTTAATGGATGTTTATTTTCACCAATGATTATATCCCATGGGGTCATGGATTTACGGAGCATGAATCAAATCTTTGAAAGATCCAAAGGTGAAGTCGCCCCAAGGTGACGGCTCGAGGATGCTGTAGTTAGGTCCATTATTTATAATAATGTTGTTGTATAGGTCTTTTTTATTATTGGTAAGGACTACTTCCATGAATCAAGGAAACATTAAGGTGTGACTGATGTTGAGGTCTGAAACAAGGCATCTGGGGAAGAGGAGAGTAAGACCAGTCCAGATGTTCGTCCAAAAAGAGATGTAACCTCTTCCAAAAATCAATCAAGAGTTTTCAAGCATCACTCTAGTCCTATTCTATATCCCTAACTAAAGATGGGATCTTTAATACCCCTTAAACCAAACAACCACAGAAGGTCCTTATTTTTACCTGATGAACTTATCCCAAAGAGAGTTCCTTGAGACTGCCTACCAAGCCAGATTTAACTATATACATGTGATGTTTCCATATACGTTATTAAGCGTAATACCTTAATCACTAACAGGCTTGGATAGACTAGACCATCTGGTCCATTGATGTCAACCGACTTGATGTGATTCCCAAAATAAAATGATTAAAACATGCTCAATATTGTTAATAATATTCTTAGGAGTCTTGTAAACTAATAGTATGTGCATCGGGATAAAAGACATCACACTATTGACTAGAGTGATACATCCCCAAATAAAAATAAATATGATATTCTAATTTAAGATCCTTCTGGTTATTTTTTTAGGATTCCATCAAAGTGGTGAATTTATATCCTTCCATTAGAAAGAAGGGTATTGAGTTAATCCATTGGGAATTGTCTTTTAGTAATGCCTAGATTCTCATCAATGAGCTTGGGATTCCTTCTAGTGTGAGATTTTGAGATCATGACCTTAATGTTTTTGGTGTTGATGATTTGACCACTCTTTCCATAGTATTCATTGATAATACATTTGATGTTGAGAATAGAGTTACTCCTTTCATTGATGAAGAAAATGATGTCATCCACAAAAAAAGAGATGTGAAGGTCCTTTGAACCCATGACATCCTCTATACATATGCACCAAGCTATTGGATATGGCTAAATTCATGTTCTACTGAGAACATATTGAGCAAGGATGAAGAGACTCGGTGAAATAGGGTCACCTTGATAGAGGCTTCTAACAGACTCAAACAAACCAAAGAGCCTTCTCATCTGAGAGAGAGTGAACCATAGAGAAGAAAAGCACTGGAAAAAAAATCATTGACCCACTCAGAGAAACCACAATGCATATGGCCTTTGATGATTAAGCTCCATTTCATCCTTCCAAATGCCTTCTCTATATAAATTTTGATGATGACATTGGAACTGAACACTTGCCTATCAAGATTGGAGATTATCTCAAGAGCCATTCCAATTAACCCTTAGATGTCCCATTCATTAATTAAACCATGTTGTTACTCTAAAATCGAGATCCCAAGTTCTTACAAAGCATTTTTTAGGGTGGAAGTGGGAATCTTATATGAGAAGTTACATATGATGATAAACCTCAATTGACCAAAACCATTCGGGGTGCACAACTTAGGAATAAGGACAATGACCATGGAAAATGAATTCAATGGGAAGCACCCCCTCCTTTAAAGAAACCATGAATATCACTAATGAAATCATATTTCACCATACCTCAATCTTCTAAGTAGAAGGATCCCAAAAAACCTTCTGATCTTGGGGTACTATCTGGACTGAGAGTCTTGATAGCCTCCAAAATATCCTTCACATCCAGTAGATTTTCCAAGATCCAGTTAACTAGGCTGGTGATATATCTCGAGATGTTTCAAAAAATAGATTTTTCTTTCTCTACTAGATTGGGATCCACTCTAAAACCATGTAGTATACCTATGATCAAGTCAAAAAAGTAAGTCATTTCAAGGGGGGAAATGAGGACAACCTATTTGGATTTAGAACTATCCTCCAGAGTTATATTGATTTTACAAAAAAAACTCGCTTATTCAAGCATGAAAATATTTCGTACTCTTGTCCACCACCCTCAACTATTTTTCTCTTAACCTTTTTCTTTCCATCACTTATCCCCCAACAATCCCTCTTCCACATTTCTGTGTTTTGGGGAATGCTAAACAAAAATGACATTATCCCATTGATTTGGGAAAAAGCAGTCCGTCTGGGAAATCTCCTCATGTGGTCCTTAGAAAGTAGAGTCCTGTGAAGGCTGTTGTTAGACCACCTTAATATGTCCCCTTTCAAACTATAGAGTTTATTTATGATAACCCAATGAGGCCCATGAGTGGTCAATGACCAGGAGGAAGGATCCATTTATTTAAATCCATTAAGATCCATCAATTGATTGGAATAAAAAAATATTTATCGCAGTTGGAATGACTTGGAGAAGTATAGGATAGTGGTCCTAGATGGGTCGGGACAAGTGATTAACATTAGAGACAGAGAAGGTCAATATATTATTGATGTTTCCCAAGAATATATCTAACCTACTCTAAATCCTGATATTTCTAGGTCTGTTGTTACACTAAGTGAATTTTAAACCAGTGAAGATAAGATCAAGTAGGTTATTTTTGGCTGAAAATTCCAAGAAATCCCCAATAGACTTATTAGAATAAAGGCCACCACCCTTGTTTTCTAATTGCAACATGGTACTATTTAAATACTCACTATAAACCAATCTGCAGGTCTTTCCCCAACGTCACATATGGTATAAAAAACTATTAAGGGGACAAACATAATGCCGACCATTAGGGGGATGTTCTATGAAGATCGATCAAGGAAATCCACTTTGATACGATCTTTCTTGAAGATACAAATGTGAGAATTGACCAGGTTATTAAGTAAACTATTTGCCAAATAAATTTTCATTGCATAGTATTTGATGTTATGGACTTTGTGTTTGTGTTACATAGTTTCTAGAAAGTTGATGTCCCCACTTCCAATTATTTTGAGTTTATATTCACTCTTTTCTAAGGATACAATACCTCAATAATTTAAAATAAGAGGAGATCATAAGAATTGGATGGGTTGGGCCACAAGTCCGGAATCTTATTTGGGGAGGGATAAAGATTTCGAGACATTATGATTGTATTTAGATCTTGAGATAATACTTCTAGGATAAGAGGGAAATTATTTTGTTCTTTTTCCCAAGTTCAAGGAGCGGGAGGGGGGGTCTTCACCAATGTCCTCTATAGTACTGAAGGAGTTGGAAGACACTATATGATTGACCTATTGACTGGTTGAAGGGATCCCTTAAAAATCTGGAAAATCAGGATTGACTTGCACACCGATATCTAGAGGATTCAAAATCCCTAAATTGGGTAAAAATCTAGACTCTGAAGAGAAGGAAGGAGGGGGAGATCTTCTTGAAGATAGGGATGCGCAACCTCTACAATTGATCCACTTGAGTTCATAAATTCACCATAATGACTAGAATTCAAGGAGACCAAGGTTCAAGCCTCTGAACCTTTAGAATTATTGTTGACCTACCTATCTAGAGAAGAACGGTTCAAAGCCGCACCTAGCTCGAGCTCAAGATGCTCCTCCTTTAGTTGAAAAATCATAATTGAGACCTTAGAGTCTGGGTCGCATCATCATTTCCATCAGTCCCACCCTCCTTGAATCTAGGTTATCCGCCCTCTTGAGATAGTGGGACATCAAAATACTATCCCTACACACCTAGACAGGGTCAGGAATTGGAAACCTCTAATGAGACTCTAAACATGAAACTAGGCCTGAAGCCGAGGAGGGGATTCTGCCATTCAGGATTATACAAAAGGACTCTGAATGGACTTACAACGAACAAAAAGAACAAAAACCAGGAGAACTCGAATAGATTTTGTTTATAGAAATAAAAAACATTCTCTACATGCATAATACTTCCATGGGGTAGGGAAGAGGCCAAATCCATCTCCATAAAAATAGGAGTTAGCATCATGTTCTCCACCAATAGGGTTACCTCATCTGTGCATAAGAAAAAGATGAGGGAATGCCCAACTGATTTAACGATGGTCTGGTTTTGGAAGGGAAGGGTGAGGTTAGGAATATGGAGCTAGAGTGCTACCTGGGTGAAGATTATCCTCTATAAACATCCAATGACCATTGAATGAGGAGAAATATTAGCTAGTCACAGGGTTTTCCCTCCCTTTCCCAATCCCATATGAAGTTGATCTCTACAAAGAGGTGGAAGCAAAAATACTTCCTACTCAGAATAGAAACTGTGGCCTTACCTGGTAAACCCCAAGAGTCAACAAAGTGAGAGAAAATAGACCAAGGTAGATGATCCACCCAAAATTTCACGATCATAGACTATTAATGGTAAATTAAAGCCACTGCAAGTTCTCCATCAGAAATTGAAAGAACCAGGCATCCTTCCACCGATTTTGGAGCCTTAGTATCCATGGGAAACGAAGGGACTAGAGAAACAGGTTTTGATGAGATATGAAACTCTCACCCAAGACTGTCGAATTGAAGGAATGAAGAGGAGGGTTAGGCGAATCTAGAGATACAAGATTTTAGGGGGCATCGGAGGTGGTTCCCTAACACCTTTAGATGCTTTAGAAACCTCCAAACAGGGATGAGATGAAGCCGAGAAGGCTAGAAGGAAGGCACCAAAATCAATCACCAGTAGACCTTCCACCGGGGGTTCTTATCATTCCTTGGGGGGGGATGAGGCTTACCGACTGAATTATCTAGTTGTTTGTGTTATTTAGTTGTTCCTCTAATGGCATGAAGGCCTTAATTTTTTATTTATTTTTGATAATCCACTTTTAAATGGGTGAGGTGGAACCCTTACAAGGCCCATAGGATTAAGTATTACATGGCCCATAGGCCTTAGAGGAAATCATTTGCCCGTAGGCTTCAAACAATACATACAACCTAGACTAACTTCTTGGAACTGCTCCCCCCATCATCGTCAACATGAAATCAGCTCTCCACCTTCGTATGGCTGTTTGGCTAGGCATTCTCGTGTATGCATAGGCTTGTCCCGATGGCAGGTGCCATACCCTCTCATTCTTGCAATCCGTTTAGATATTTATGTGGTGAAAGCTCCTTGCTCATCCTCCTTGTAAATCATATTCCTCATAGGTCGTATGGTTTTCATTTGCACTTAAGGTGCCCCGAAGTCCTTGAGGTGGCCCGAAGGTCTTACTGGCTCGAAGGCCTGGGTGGCCTGAAGGCCTTAAAGGACTCAGGGACCAAATCGGTGGCCCGAAGGCCCAAACCGGATCATATTACCGGCTGCTACAGTACCAAATAGTACCTACTACAGTACCCGTTACAGTAGCTACTATAGTAATGCACAGTTCCCCACTACAGTACCTGCTATAGTACTGCTACAGTACCTGGAAATAATGTCTTCACCTGGATTTGATCTTGGGTCTTCCGGATGCACTTGCAGAGTCCTTACCAACTAGGCTAAGGCTCATGTGCGCTGTTTAGTTGTTTGTAATCTCCTATACATATAATAATATATGTTATATATATACAAGTTTATATATATGGATATAATATTATATGTAATTATATATATAACTATATGTTAGTTTTATATGTTAGTTTTGTGATTTGATGAATAAAATTAGATGAATATGAATAAAAAATATATATAGATGTTAGTTGTATGACCAAAGAGTTTGAGGAAGGCATGAAAGTTATTTTCAAATTTTAAACGGACTACGAAAACGACCCTCTTCAAATCATGTGTCCTTGTCTACATTATTGTTATTCAAAATTAATTAGTTTAGGAGAACAAGAATAATTGGAAGAATAATTAATTTTTCATGGTACTGATCAAAGATATAATTGTTGGATAAAACAAAAAGTAAAAGTAAAATTATCTAGAAAGTGGAATAGAAAATATATTTTATGAATATTCTAATATTGGTTCAAGTTTTCCCCCCGCGTGCGGCTGGGTGGCGGGGGTGGGGGTGTGGGGCATCGGTCACGGGGTCAATTCCCCAGACCGTTTTCTTTATAGTGTAAGGATATAATGGACCAACCTTTTAAAATTGGTATAAATGTAAATGATGGTGTAGTTCATATTGAGGAAATGGAAACAGTGGTAGGACATGAACTAAGAGATTATTCAAAAATGTTTTAGAAATTAATGAAATGTATATATATATTTCATTATGTCATTATTGTAGTGTGTGTTTGTATATATATATATAACATTACTTTAAGTACAAAAAATATATAACCTAAAAGAGGAAAATAGATGGAGTGGTATTAGTTTCACGAATATGGGTTCTTTATCAAAGTATATTCTTTTGGATAATAATGAGATCCTTATCAAATATATGAAGCTAAATTAAAGTTATGATCCATAGGTATTGGAGATGAAACAATATATGTCTGTTGTAATGACATATATTATTTCAGAAATATTATGAGTCTCTACAAAAATATCTCACGTACAATTCATCTCAATCTATGAAAAATAAATGAATTCCATGAAAAATAATGTGGCACCTTCCAATCACTCATATATTTAGATTACTATATGAAATTTTAGAGACTACAAGCCATTTGACATTGCACATAAATATAATAATTAAATATATTAATTTTATATACCATTTAGATTCTCCTCAGTGGAATAAAATTAATAATGATTATCCTATATTTGGAAATGAGGCATGAAACATCTATCCTTAGTTATATATGGGTGGAATTAATCCCCATGGTGTACAATAAAACACTCATAAAAATTACATAGATATGTTGGTAAATTATAATTTACCACCACGATCATGCTTAAAGAGAAATAACATTATTTTATTGTTACTTATTTCATGACTGAAATGACCTAGTTATTATCATTTATTGGGATCTATTTATCAATGATTTGAAATTATTGTGGGATAAAATTGTTAATATTGCTCACAAGAAGGAAGAATTATTGTCAAGATCCATGTTGTTCAATATGATACAAGGATTTCCTAATTATTATTGTATGTAAGGTTATTAATTGTTCTTATAGGGTGGTGTGAATTCACCATCTTAATTTGTATTACACTACTTTATTGTGGTATGATCTCTGTTGAAATAGATAACCATTTATCGCAATTAATATTGAAGGGCTTGGTTATGCTGATGGTTGGAATAATTTGTGCTAAGAATAATTGTATTTATTTGGTATGAACTCAAATGATTATAGATGGCTGCTTGATCTAGGAATAAAGTTAGGACACCCTTTTACTTCTTTATAATCTCTTGGACTTTGTTTTCATTGAATGGATTGCCTACTTGTTATAGAGCTTTGGGGGACCTTCTCTATTAATGAATTTTTGCATATGGGTGATCTGGATGTTTTGATTTGTTGGTTCATTGGTATTGGTAAATATGAGTGTCTTTCATGGATATGAACATAAATTCTATAGTTGTTTATGGAGAGGTTTTGATATAGATGGGCCTCTTGCACTCCCCTTTGAGTGTGGCTTTCATTTTATTTCTTTTCTGGTCAAGGGGTAAAAAAATATGTTTTTTGGCTTGTGGTTATTGATGAACTAGAAACAAGACTATATTAACACTTATTGGGACCTCAAATGTATACTATATGATAGACATGACACATATGGATGATCTGATTTGTCTTTTACAGTAATTTTTTTTTGATAACATATGTGTTTATACATTATCTTCCAATTTCTAGATGGTATAATCTCAATACTCGTCATGTATTCACTATAACCACCATATTTTTATTAACTATTTAGGGTCATGGGTTGGTTTAGAAACTCATACCTCAAATATTTTCTAATTATTTTTCAAGGTACACCATTAATGGAGGGTTAGAGTGTCATATATGTGATGATGGTACATGCTTAGTTAGTTTTTTTGTATGAAAACTATGTTCCTTGGACATCGATGATTTTTACCTAAATAACATCAAAAATAACCATGTAAATAAACATTTGATTTTAAATTTATAAAAAGGTTTGTCACCTTCTCTATTAATAGGTGAGGTATTACTTCACTAGGTAAAGTGGTTTGTCGATGTATTTTCTAAAAATTTCTCTAAAAACATTTTGAAAATAGGTTGGTGTTGCAACCTAATCCCAAACACACATCTAAAAGGGTGGGTGAATTATGGTGTGAATTTCTTCTCTAATTTTTTGGATCCTTCTCTCATGTTTTCTAAAGAATCAGGAATCTATTTCTTCATTTTAGTACACACTCAACATATGTATGATGGAATATAAAACGAGAACAAAAATTTTTACTTGGTTTAACCAAAAGGGTTAATTGAATGACCATATGTCAATAGTGTGTTATTATACAATGATGTAACACTCTTCACTATATTCATTACAAAGGTTTAAGAAGTGTGAACTGTCAATTTCAGGATCACTTCCCCTTCTTAACTTATTATGAACTACTTTAATTCAATTAAAATACAAAACAATGCATCACATAGGTTTCTTATATTTTGGTCTAATAAATAAGAACATGGAACCTAACTGGGGTGTTATCACTCTGATCCTTCTTATTCTTTGAATGTTAGGTCGTCAGATGTGTTACATTTCTTCACCATTTCATAAATAACTTCTACTTTTTCACTCAAATGTTTTCAATAGCATCATAAATGACATACTATTCTACCTTTATCTTCTTATATTTTATATTACCCAGATATTTTTTTCATTGAAAATATTTTTATATTTTTTAATAGAGAATCCCCCATGAAAACCATAGAAAACATCACTTTACTCTATTTAATATTCACTTCATGATGTTTTATATATATTTTTTGTTGGATATTATATGAAGTCTGCATTAGAGAAAACCCTTTCATTTAATGTTCCATAATCATTGGGATATTTATCTTAAATCATAGTCTTTATTCTTAATTAAAATACACAATTTTCATTCATTTGGTTAACTAAATTATTAATCATGTATTATAATTAATATCTCATGCAAGATGACATGCAACACGAGGTATTGAGTTGCGGTGTTATTTTAGTTAACAACTAAAACTATATAATCACTACATTTTAAATCACTATTAATATCACAATATATTCCTCCTTTAAACATAGCATGATCTTCTCCATTTTCCCAATAACATTTTAATTATGGATTGTAATATTCTGAATTTATCACGATCTTCGATCTAGGTATTTTTTGAAAAATTGTAGAAGAAATGACCATTATGATTTAAAAAATGAACCTTATGGTATACCTAACATTACCATTGTGGTGTAGGAAAATGACTCTTATGGAATGAATATTATAAAGTAAAAAAGTGATCCTTGTGAGATTTATTTTTTCATGTAATGATCCTTATAAAGTAAATGACTCTGACCACAACTGAAAAATAGATTATTTGCGATGAGATCCCGTCACAAATGACTTCTCACTGAAAACGACGTCACAGAAGGTACCTTTTGTGATGAATAGATTTTGTGTCATAAATATTTTTTTTAAATGGGTTATAAATTGCACCGAGTTAAGTGACCCATCATAATATGTTATTTTCAATGGTTGAAAGACCAGTCACAAATAAGTTTAAAAAAATTTAAAAATTAATAAAATAAAAAAATATCAAAATAATTTTAAAAATTGTAATAAATAAAATATTAAACATCTGAAATAATAAAATATTACACACAATATTGTTAGAGTTGGTGTCTTGGGAACCAACTCTTTGTACTTTGATTACGTGAATATACCGTTATTATATATTGTTCGTTGTTCTGCATGACTATAATATAATAATGTCATGGAATATTTGTTGCATTAATAAGGTCATGGAAGATCCTTACTATGATGAGAACCTTGAATTTCTATAACAATATTCTTAAATATAGTTCTATGGTTGGATGATATACTATTATTGGACACATAGTATACAGACTGTCATGTGCGAGTACACGTAAGAAGACAAGACCCTCTCTCATGGAGTTCACACTTGGTAATCTTCAAAATAAGAGATTATGAGAACAGGTCCGCCAGTAGTAATTTTTCATGTATTAGTGTCATTGTACATTTCTATTTACAAGTTTCTGTAATGGTCCTTAGACTGGAAGATTATCATTAGCTCATGTCATGACTCGCGCACTTAGATTTGCTAACTAAAACCGTCACGAAGACATTTGGAGGGAAGTAGGGTATGTTGGGTGCATCACGAATGACATGTTGTTAATGGATAAGTCGAGGAAGGATTTTTCCCTTCCATATTTATGGAATTAGATATCTTGTTCCCTTTGATTGAAATAGAACTGTCTCCCAAATTCCTTGGCCATGGTGTCATGATGAGTTTATTTCTGGAACTCAAAGAATGACAGATCAAGCATATAGGTTTATGACACTACCATGAAACCTGCATGATGAGATATTGAGACAAAGGGATTAAATTACACAGTAATAATTTGTTTGAGGTGACACGTCAATGTGGCATTAACTTCTTTTTCTTGGGCGCCTTGACCCATTACTAGATAGTAATCTTGGACTTTAGGAAATCCCGTCTAATTCCAATGAGAAAGAGGCCTAAAGGGTCACATAGTATGTATATCCAAGTATCTCAAGTAGAATAAAGATTATTACCGTATGTGGTTTAATAATTATTCAAGTAATCCTACATCATTTTAATGTTAGAGAAAGAATAAAATGAAAACAAGTACACACCGTGTATTACTGATTACATGCCATGTGGTTTTCATTTTGGAAAGGAAATGAAAAACAAGTACATGTCGTGTATTAGTGATTAAACGCCGTGTAGTTTTATGAAAAACAAGTACAAACTATGTATTAATGATTACACACATTTCAGTTTTTCCAGCCCAGATTTTGAGAAGATAATATTGTTTTATTAAATAATATTTATTATAATTAGTGTGGGCGCATGTCAAGGAATTAATGATTCGACATGGGGGGTTTTCAATAAGAGTTAATGAAATAAATAAAACGCATAACACATTTCTTTATTGTCATAATTGTATAACCTCAAACTTGATAATAAATATCCTCACAACCTGAACAATTTTCCAAAAATCCTTGTGCACAACAATTCTGGAGAATTCATTCAAGGCCGAAAGAATTCCTTCCTCTATGAACACTCTCAAGACCGAGAGAGATCCTACTCCATCGGATCAATGTGATCTAAGGTGTTCAATGCAAGCAAAGGTTTCTCTATGCTAGCACCCGTAGACTCCTTTGGCGACGTCCAGAGATACGTGGTGCATGTGTGGATCACCGCTAAAGGAAGTCTACACTTGGCTTCTGCGAAGCAATGACGAATCACATCGGAACGTGATCAGAAATATCAACAAAAAAAGAATACCGTAAAAGTTACTTCATGTCAATTAATTAAATTAATTATAATCAATAAGTGATGATCCTAATTTATGGTTCCAGGGCTTTTCTTTGTCTTTTTCTATTTCTGTAATTTGATCTGTGGAGTCTAGAGTTTATTGTCGTATTGATCCCGAATTAATCATTGCTAATGACAAAAATCCAAGTGGGAACATCCACCCATGATCTTCAACTACACCCAGAACCTTAAAATTGTATCAAGGGGAGGTTACAACATTGATTATAGTTATTTAATTTTCGTTGATAATTTACAAATTTATATTTGATTCAATTTAAGATAAATCATTCTATAAAACTGAATGAATGAAATCTATTCTTCCTCCTTTGTTTCTAGATTCACATCACAGAAATGACATTTTAATTTTAATTTTGATTAAAAAAACGAGGAACTCATCCAGAGGAGATTCTCTTTCTGTCTATACAACACAAGAATACACGGTGTGCAGTGAAAACTAGACATCATGTACTTGGTTCAACGAACCGGTACTGGTCCACCAAACCACAACGTGTGAATTGAGTATACATATGTATTTATTACACCGTGTGGAACAGAAATGAATGGTGTGTGGAAATGAGAATACACGGCGTGTATGTTAAATCAACACGTCATGTAGTCCAATCCAGCCCAAGTGAAACCGTGTACAAGGAGAAGCCGCGTACTACGTACATGTGATTGACAAGCCGATAGCTATGTAACCAGGAAGTACATGCCATGTTATATTAATCTACATTTTGTGTACTCAAAAATTTCCAAAAGTACAGAAAACATGCCAATGCCCCCGGCGTGTACTTTGGATAAATGGTGAAAACAAATACACATCGTTTAATTTATCCTACGCACCGTGTACCTTCCAGAAACGGAATTTCACCAGGTTTCCTCCAAAAATATGGATACACCGTACAACGAATATGGATGAGAAGAATCTCAAGGAAATTCAGAAAGGAATTTAAGATAAAGAATTGATTAATTATAAGATCATAATTAATTGAATTCAAGCGCGACTTATCTTGAATAATAGAATGATTAAAAGAATTTAAATTCAAAATATTTGAAAATTTCATTGCATGTTATGGATGATAATGAGATAGAACAAAGACCCTTTGTGTGTGCATGGTTTCATTTAAATTTATTTAAATTCATTGGAATGTGAGCCTTATTCAATAAAATGTAGAGCCTATATTCCCATGGTTTCTTTAATGTAAACCCCATGTAATGGAGGATCTCCCAAGACAGAGGAGACGGTTCCAAACCTGAAGCTGAGGTGAAACCAACCCCAGAAGATACGAAGGTGGACAGGTGTGAGCTGTAAAACACAAACCATTGGTTCAAGTTGTTTTTCCCTATGTCAGGGTTAGCTTATCAAAACTGCTAGATAAGCTAACCAGTAGAATCTCATGATCATGATATTATCTTTTAATTCTTTCTTATTTCATGGTTTATCTATTATGTATGTGTTTTCATGATCACATAATTAATGAAATAAACAAACATGAAAAGATGGAATAAAATAAAAACAAGACAATGCGTAAACATTATCAGAACATGGTTAATCACTTAAGTAATCATCACTTAATATTAACAAACATGTGATAATGAAAAACTACACATAAAGAATAAAATCCCTCAAATACCATATTAAGTCAGAGCAAGCCTTCCGTTAATTGATTAAGGGAAAGACTCAATAAAACTATGTGTTTGACCATCCCTTGTTGGGACAATTAATTTTATAAAGGAAGATCTTATGAAAGTTTTGAGTTGACTTAAAAAATTTAAATCTAGAGGAGTATCCCTTGCTAGACTTGTTGTAAAATGGAGGCAAGTGTTGAGGAAATCCAAGTCAGGATTTCAGGATTGGGGAGTCCACACAATAGATCACGGAACTATAATCTCACAGTTGGCAAAGACCTGCCTTCTTAAATACCTTCTAATAGCTTGACCAACCCTTGTTGGGGTTATGCAAAGGGGAATATAGATCCTTGCCACTAGAATGTCAAAGCAACTGGACATTCTGAGTCCAATGGTGAGGGCCATTGGGACTTGATAAAATAGTGAGAGACTTAATAAAATTTATTATTTATCATAAAATGTAATCAAGAAAGTACTGATAACTCTGATCTTTTAATTTTTAGAATCAATATGACTAACTCGTCAACCACATTTTCTCTAAGATCAATTCAGGATAAAGACAATATCCTCACTGGCAGTAACTTTCAGGAATGGTTTAGGCACCTTCAGGTTATCCTATTCCATGAACGAAAGTTTTACGTGTTGGAGTCCTCACTTCCTGATTCGCCTGCCCAAGGGGCGAGTGATGAAGATTTCCGGGTCTATGATCAACATTTGAGTGATGCACCTGAAGTTCAATGTTTTATGTTGTCATCAATGTCTAGTGAGCTCATGAAGTCTCATGAAGACATGGATTCCTATAGCATGCTCGAGAACCTCCATGGTCTATACTCGTAGAGAGAAAGATAGGATATGTTTGAGATCTCCAAGGCTCTATTTCAGAGCAAGCTTGGAAAGGGTTCCCTAGCTGGGCCTCATGTATCCAGATCATTGGATATATTTATCACTTGGAGGTTCTAGGGTTTAAACAACCAAAAGAACTGGGTGCCGATCTCATTCTTGCATCACTCCCCAGAGCTTCTCTAACATTGTTGTAAATTTCAACATGAAAAACTTTGAGAAGTCTATATCTGATCTTCTTATCCTCATTCTCTAAGTGGACAATGATATGAAGTGTGAAAATCCTTATGTCCTTATGGTGAATAAAAGGAAAGGGAAGGTGAAGATATTTTTGCCCAAAGATTCTTCAAGGACTTTCAAGAAAACGAAGATCAAAGGGGAGGCAAGAGAACAAGAGGATGTTTGTTTCGCATGTGGCAAGAAGGGCCACTGGATGAAAAACTGCACCCAACAAAGGAAGAAAGGGGAAGCGTCAAGTGCCTTTGATATCAAATTCAACCTATATACTTCTACCAATTGGGTATTTGATACTACTTGTGGTGCTCACATCTGTATCCAAATACAGGAACCATGTAGATTCAGAAAGATTGATCGAGGTGAGGTGGATCTGCGAGCAGCCAACGGGGCTAGACTCACTGTTGTAGCTGTTGGAGACTACCACCTCACATTGCCCACTAGGATGGTCTTGGTATTGAATGGATGTTATTATGTACCCTCTGTAACTAAAAACATTATTTCAGTATTCATATTAGACACTAATGGATTCATCTTCATTTTTGGAAATGAATGTTGATACTTTTATAAAAATAGCAATTGTTTTGGTAGGTAACATTTATATAACGACCTTTATGTGTTAGACAACACAAACCATGTAATTGAAATCGATGAAAAAGTTAATTCACAAGACTCATACCACACCCAAATTTGGAATCACCGACTAGGTAATGTCAATGAAGAATGTTTGAAAAAATTACATCAAGATGGGTATTTATATTCTTTCGAACTAAACCCACTTGGTGTATTTCATGCATGTCTACAAGGCAAAGTGACAAAATCCCCATTTAGTGGGAAAGGTGAAAAGGATAAAGATCTTCTAGAATTAGTTCAAACAGATGTGTGTGGACCATTTCCAATTGATGTAAGGGGTGGTTTCTTATACTTCATAACTCTTACTGATGATTTTAGTAGATATAGATATATTTACTTAATGAGGTATAAGTCATATTCTTTTGATCGGTTCAAAGAATACAAGAATGAATTTGAGAACCAGCTTAGTAAGAAGATTAAGAAACTCCACTCAGACTTACGAGGATAATATCTTAATCTGGACTTCATTGATTTCTTATGGGAGTTTGGAATTCTATATAAAATAACTCCTCCTTACACTCCTTAGTGGAATGGTGTAAGTGAAAGGAGGAACCACACCCTGTTGGACATGGTGATATCAATGATAAGTCATGCGAGTCTTCCATTATACATTTGAGGATATTAATTATAAACAAAATCACACATACTAAACCGCGTACCAAATAAATCGTTAAATGGTATTCCATATGAATTATGGAGTGGAAACAAATCCATGTTATCAAATTTACATTTGTGGGGTAGAGAAACATTTGTTAAGACCTCTTTAGGTAACAAGCTTCCACCTCAAGGCACAAAGTGTACCTTTATAGGATATCCCATGGAAATAAGGGGATATTACCTATAAAACCCCTCATATGAAAAGGTTAAAGTGGAAAGACACGCCATATTCTATGAGAGGGAGCACATCTCCAAAATAGATAGTGGGATAAAGATAGACTTTGATGAAGTCGAGGCTCAAGAGACACAGGAATTGGTACAAGAACAGATTCCAAAAATCCCCATACAAGAACAATCTATTCCAGAGACACAAGAACTGCATAGGAGCATGAGAGAGGTGAGAGAACCAAAATGATATGGTTTTCTTGTTATCGAGGATGGTGGATCATTATTGGTTGAAAATGATGATCCTCTAACCTACAAGGAAGAAAATAAATCCATAGATGTTTCCAGTTGGCAAGAATCCATGAATTCTGAAATAGATTCCATGTCCAAAAACAAAGTTTCGATTTTGGTAGATCCTCCAGTTGATGTAAAGCCTATTGGTAATAAATTCATATTAAATAAGAAACTGGACATTGACAGACAAGTCAGTACCTATAAGGCACGACTGTTTGCAAAAGGTTTTAGATAGTGTCAACCAATTGACTATGACACAACTTTTTCACTGGTTGCAATGCTGAAATCCATCAAAATCCTATTGGCCATTTCCGCTTACCATGATTATGAAATTTAGAAAATGGATTCCAAAAACAATTCCTTAATGGGAACCTCCAAAAAGATGTCTACATGACACAACCTGAAGGTTTTGTGACTCCAAAGGATTCCAACAAGGTATGCAAGTTGCAAAAATCCATTTATGGATTAAAGCAAGAATCAAGGTCATGGAACATTTATTTTGATGAAGCCGTAACGAAATTTGTCTTTATTAAGAACGAATGTGAGCCTTGTGTCTACAAAAGGTTTAGTGGAAGAGTAGTTGTTTTCCTTATAGTATATGTTGATGACATATTACTAATTGGAAACAATGTACATGTCTTATATTCAGTTAAATAATGGTTGGATAAATGCTTCTCTATGAAAGACTTGGGCGATGCAGCATATATTATTAGGATCAAGATCCATTGTGATAGATCCAAGAGAATGCCAGGTCTGAGTTAAGGTACATACATTGACAAGATACTAAAGAGATTCAGTATGGAATAATCCAAGAGGCGATTGTTTCCAGTGTCACATGGCATTCATCTTTCAAATAAAATATGTCCTCAGACACATGTGGAAAGAAATAAAATGGAGAGGATCCCTTATGCATCTGTGATGGGTTAGTCATGTATGATATTTTATGTAAAAGGCTAGATGTTGCTTACACATTAAGTGTGGTACGCAGATATCAAGCTGATCCAGGAGACCTCCATTGGATGGTAGTCAAGAATATCCTAATGTATTTGAGTTGTAATAAGGATATGATCCTAGTTTGTATAGGAGATGAGGAACTAGTCATCATAGGACAAGTAGATGCTAGTTTCTAGACTAATCAAGATGACATGAAGTCGCAGACTGGATTCATCGTCAGTTTTAATGGAGGTGCAGTGAGCTGGAAGAGATCAAAGAAAGGTGTAGTCGCAAATTCTACAGCAAAGTCCGAGTATATCGCAGCTTCTGAGGCAGCTAAAGAAGCAATATGGATGCAAAACTTCGCCCAAGAGATGGATGTAGTACCTATCAGTAAAGATCCTATCACACTATATTATTATAATACTATAGCGGTGGCACTTGAAAAAGGGCCAAGGTCACATCAGCAAACAAAGCACATACTTCATAAATATCATACCTTGAGGGATTTTTCTCATAGAGGTGATGTTTCAGTTAGCAGTATTAACAGAGAAGAAATGTGGTGAAACCCTTGACTAAAGCCTTGACTCAGCAGAAACATGATCATCATGTGAGGTATAGCGGACTAAAATTCATAGCTAGTTGGATCTAGTCTAAGTGGGAGTTTGTTAGAGTTTGTGTCCTGATAAAATACTTTTTGTACTTTGATTACGTGAATATACCCTTATTACATATTTTTCATTGTTCTGCATGACTATAATATAGTAATGTCCTGGAATATTTGTTGCATTAATAAGGTCATGGTAGATTGCCTCTATGATGAGAACATTGAAATGCTATAACAATATTCTTAAATAAAGTTATACTGTTGGATGACATACTATGATAGGGAACATAGTATACAGACCGTCATGTGCAAGTACTCAAAAGAAGACGAGACTCTCTCTCATGGAGTTCACACTTGGTAATCTCCATGATGGGAGATTATGAGAAAAGACATTCCAGTAGTAATTCTGCATGTCTTGGTGTCATCAAACATTGCTATCTACCAGAATTTGTAATGGTCCTTATACAGGAAGATTATCATTAACTGATGTCATGACCCACTCACTTGGATTTGCTGACAAAAACCATCACGAAGACAGTTGGTGGGAAGTAGGGTATGTTGGGTGTGTCACAAATGACATACTATTAATGGATAAGTCGGGGAAGGATTTTTCTTTCCCATATGTATGGAAGTAGATATATCAGGCCCTTTGATTAAAATAGAATTGTCGCCCAAATTCCATGGCCATGGTGTCAAGATGAGTTTTTTTTCTGGAAGTCAAAGAATGACAAATCAAGCATATTGGTTTATGACATTTCCAGGAAACCTGGTTGATGAGATATTGATACAAAGGGATTAAATTACATAGTAAGCATCCGTATGAGGTGACACGTCAATGCGGAGTTAACTTATTTCTCTTGGGTGCCTTGACCCGTTGCTAGATAGTAATCTTGGACATTAGGCAAGCCTGCCTAATGCCAACAAGAAAGAGTCCTAGAGGGTCACACACTATGTGTATCCAAGTATCTCTAGTAGAATAATGATTATTTCCATATGTGGTTTAATAAGTATTCAAGGAAGCCTAAATGGTTTTAATGTTGGAGAAAGAATAAAATAAAAACAAGTACACACCGTGTATTAATGATTACACACCGTGTAGTTTTTATTTTGCAAAGGAAATGAAAAACAAGTACACGCCGTGTATTAATGATTACAAGCCGTGTAGTTTTAGGAAAAAACAAGTACACGCCGTGTATTAATAATTACACGTCGTGTAGTTTTTCGAGTTGGGATTTTGGGGAAAAATTATTGTTTTATTAAATAATATTTATTATAAACAGTGTGGGTGCATGTCAAGGAATTAATGATTCGACTTGGAGGGTTTTCAATAAGAGTTAATGAAATAAATAAAACGCGTAACACATTTGTTTATTGTCATAACTATATAACCTCTAATCCAATTATAAATATCCTCACAACCCCAACAATTTTCCAAAAATCATTGTGCACAACAATTCTGGAGAATTATATCAAGGCCGAAAGAATTCCTTCCTCCAAGAACACTCTCACGACCGAGAGAGATCCTCCTCCATCTGATCAACACGATCTAAGGTGGACAACGCAAGAAAAGAGTTCTCTATGCTAGCACCCGAAGACACTTTTTGCGATGTCCAGAGATACATAGTGCACGTGTGGATCACTACTAGAGGAAGTCTACACTAGTATTCTATGACATAATGACAAATCACATCAGAACGTTATCAGAAATATCAATGATGAAAGAATGTCGTAAAAGGTACTTCTTCCCAACTAAATAAATTATTTATAATCAACCTGTGATGATCCTCCTTTATGGTTCTGGGACTTTTCTTCTTCTTTGTCTATTTCTATGATTCAATCCGTGGAGTCTGGAATTTATCATCGTATTGATCCTAGATTGATCATTGCTAATAACAAAAAGCCAAGTGGGCATATCCACCCACGAGCTTCCGTTGTGCCCGAAACCATCAAACATTTCATTTAAAATTTAACATAATAAATATGTACATAATGTATCCATCACTGTGGAGGGGGTGGGGGAGGGGGGTTATCTGGAAGAGGAGGGGGAGACAACTCCAACCCTAAAACCTGAACCAATCATTGCATGTACTCATTCTTCTGCTCCTGTCATTATCGTAACTCCTCCTACTATTGCTGGTGCTATTGAAGAAGCTCGTCCTACTCCCTACGCATGGCCTCAATAACACCACTTTGAGCTCTCAGCTGCTCCTCATAATGTGAGACTAATGATGGTGACTATTCCATAAGCTCCCCTAGAGCTATACATTGACCATGAAGCAGTACCCTAAAAATTGTCACGCATCAGTTGAGAACCGATACCAACCACTCGACCTTCTCAAAATCATACTGCATCGCCTGCATTCATATTGCATCATCGAATCCTGCCACACCGGTGCCCTGACACTCATTCTTAGCCTGACTCTCATCCTATTTCTATGAATTCATGACCTCATATGAATCCTTCAATTGTAATTTAAAATTCAAATAGTAAAAATATTATTTTCAGTTAACAATTAAAACTCAAAAAAATTTATACTAACCACAATCTAACACTACCGACCACCTGTAATCTCTCTTGTGTCTGGATCATGACACATCCTCTTATAAATTTATAACTCCATAATATTGATATGATCAACTACCTATATGATTATAAAATAAATATTCTACATTTAAAGTATAAAAATTATTAAAAACATTATCTACCATATGTTGTTGATGCGTACTGAATGTATGACTACTAGCTTAGTGTGTCACCTCCTACCTCCCCTAGTTCTTCTGACCTAATATCACTCTCCACTAAAAACTAGCTCTCATCCAGTATGAAAAAAATCCATCCCAAACCTAAAATTACATGTAATCAGGTCAACGAGCACAACTAGCCTGGTCAAGATCTATGAATCCCACATTCTTCGTGATGGTCCTCTTCAAATTATGAAAAAACTGAAGATATTTCTCATGTATACACACCTCCCAAGCCTCCTTGATGGAACTCACACAACTGAAAATTGGTCCTTTAACAATGCTAGTAAAAGGTATTTATCATCTCTATAGAATTGTTGATCATGTAAGTGGTTTTAATGGGTTAGATTTAGCAATTATCGTAAAATTTCCCATAGAGGCCCTCATTAATAGTGCTAAAAAACACTGATAAAGGGGGTTTTTATTAGCGTTTTTTTAGCTATAATAAAGGGGGCCTTTATATGTGCTTTTTAGCACTGCTAAAGACCACCTGTATGATCACTTTCTTATCATTGTTAAAGGGGGCATTTAACAATGCTAAAAAAGAACGGATAATGGGGTTACTTTTTTCCACACCCCACCCTTTATCATCCCCCCCCCACTTATCAGCTATTTAGATAATCCCACCCTCCCACGACGCCCCTACCTCCAGTGAGTTTCGAACATGAGACCTCTAGCTTATACACTAGCTCCTTTCCCACTCCCCTATATTGTTTTGTTTTACATTTTATGGAATATCAATATATTTATATATATTTTGTTACATTTTTCTATCTATATATTTAAAAATATTTTTAAATACATATATAAAATATGTTTTTTGAGTGTGTATGTGTCTGTTTATAAATACATACAATACATACATATATCATTTATATATATATATACATGTATCTATAAATATAATTATACGTGTTTATATTTATTTTCATATATTATAAATTAATATTTATATATATATATATATATTAGAATATATAGACAAATATATATTTACTTATCAAAACTCGCACGCACTCACAAACACACACACACACACATATATATCAATTGTATAGGTATATAAATATTCATATATTTTTATTTTAAATAAAATGACTATCAGTTTTTATTTAGATATGGTATATATATTAATAAATATATTTTATATATAAATATGTTGAATTATTTATTGATAAATGTAATTTTTTATGGGTGAATATTTAAATATTATGTATATATTGTTATATATATGATTATAAATAATAGTACATTTTAAAAAATAATAAAATTTTAAATCCATAATATCAATATTAATGTAATCCCTATGAATAAATTTAGTCCCCACTAAAAAAGGAAAAAAAGACCCTCTTAAACAAGGATGAAAACCCATTGAATGTTAAAACATTTAGGTACCCCGACTAAAAACTAAATTTTACAGGCCTTCGGGAATTTTTTATAGGTCGAAAAAAATAAAAAGCTCCTAGATCTTAGTCTAATCCTCTACAACATATAGCTTGTCACAGGTTTTGATTTGATATGTGGTAAATCCCGAATAGATACACAAATAAAAAGTAATGGGAGTTTGAAGTTTGTGTTTCATTTTCAACTTATTTTAGATCATTTATTATTTTTTTGATTTTTTAATTTCAAATAGTTATTAAATGACTATAAGTCAATAATAATTAACAAATAATTTATTAAAAGAATTTTTTAATTATTTTATAAACTATTTTCACTAAATATCTTATATATTATGTGTAAATTCCTATTTATCCTTATCGAAAACATATTTAAAATATATATATTATATTTATATCTATATAAATATATTTATATATTAATATATTATTTTAATGATTTATTTTTAAAATATACTCTTTATCAGTGCTAGTAAAAACCACTGATAAAGGGGGGTATTTATTAGCGCTTCTAAAAAAGAGTTGATAAAGACCCCCCTTTATCAGTATTTTTTTATAAGCACTGATAATGAATCCCATTTATTAGTATTTTTTTAAAAGCATTGATAAATAACCGTTTTTATCATTAATTTTTTACTAGTGTTGATAAAGGGGGTCTTTATCATTACTTTTTTACAAGCGCTGATAAATGGGGGTCTTTATCAGCATTTTTTAGTGCTGTTAAAGATCCACTTTAATAGTGCAAAAAAGAATTGTTAAATACCCCTTTGGACATTGATTTTTCTAGCACTGACCAAGGGGGTATTTAACAACATTTTTATCTAGCGCTGTTAAAACCCTAGTTCTGAATAAACCTATTTTTTATTATTGTCATCATGCTATCATCAACGAGATATCATAAACCCCACACTTTTTTAATAATTAAATAAATTTCACAATAACTATTATTCATTTATGTACCATCCATTGATCGAACTTGAAGTGTAAAATATAAATGGAAACATAATCCCACATCACCCATGCCTTAGAAAATATTATTTCAAAATAGCTTTCCACTAACCAATAAGTATAGGCTAAAAACTGTGAAACAAAACTGCACAAATAATCAATCAATTAGTACATAAATAAATTAATGAAATGTAATGAAAACTAACTAAAATAAAAACTGACCATATGTTCACATGCATGTATTGAATCCAAGATGTGAAATTCACTTGGGAATAGGGTCGGGAATCATCAATCTTGAAAGTCACCATCCCCTATGAGTCGATGATAAACAACTAGGAACTTCAGGGTCAGATGATAAAGAATTAGGATCATAACCAGGTATTACAACCTCCTTGATGATATAAAATCTATCATCATAAGTCTCATCAGCCATCTGAAACACAAAAATAATGTTGGCACAAAAAAATTTAAAATGACTATTAAATATATATATATATATATATTCTATAATTAACAAGTAATTGTTTCTTTATTTATCTTCATCCTCATCTTCATATACGACGATGTCAATAACTTCATCTTCCTCCACAATATCATCAATTTTCATAGCATTTTTATATTTATCATAACTTGTTAATTCATGTTCATTTGTTACATCATCAACATCATCACCACCATCGATCCGTAACTATGTGGTTCCATCAGTGATATTTGTGTCTTTTCATTGAAAAGATGCATTTAGAGTTATCTATTGAAAAATTCCAACTACTTTCACTTAAATAGAACGAAATTCTCTTTGTATAAACTTATTTTCATGGGATTTCATTTTTATAATTTTCCACCAATAAATTAACACTCTTAATGTAGATCAGTAATTTGCCTAACATATTTGATGTGCATGGTGACCTAATAAAAATGGTTCATTTACTAAAATAAGGCTTTAATATCTAATATCAATGATTTCATGACACATATGTACATTCAAGAATCTATCATTATCAAACCAATGATATTTAAACATCATTACATTATTCTATCCCAGATAACATAATTCAATTATTTCATCTAGCATGCCATAAAAGTCAACTTCACTTTCACTATGATGAGATCCACCTAATTAAACACCACTAATCATTGTTTTTTTCTCCATATGCACGTGTATGAAATCAAAAACCATTTAACAGACATGAATTATGAGATTTAAGAATTTTTGGATGGTGGATTAATCAATACAAATAATCAATTATCAATTTTATTGGCATGTTGTGATACCTAAAAATTGAAATTAAATTAACAATATAAAAATAATAATTTTATTTCATATGGTAAACCATAAACAATTTATTGTACCAGTTGTTAAAACTAGTTCAAATAGTAAAATTGTTGATGTTCATCAAGAGAAGCTGCTATATTTTTTGGATTTTTTTTTTAAAAATGATCATCAAATAATCTACAAATAAAATAATATTAATTTATTTTTAAAAAAATTAGAATATGTGGTAGCATACCTCACTATAAAAATCATTTTATTCCTTCACAGTTGAGAAAAAAATATGTATGAGCCATGTGATGTGCATCATCTAAAATCAACAATTCATGAACTCCACCAAAGCTAAGTTTAGAATAATTAAAAACTAATATCTCGATGTTAAGTGCATCATTAATAGTTCCCTCATTAAGAACCATTAAATTATGTTTGGAAGGATATCCAGGTTAGAAATAACAATAGAAGAAAAAAGAAATTTTCTCTTGTAAATAATCTTATGCAATTGACCCTTCAACTAATTCTTTATTACATACCCTTTTCTTCAGCTTTTGCATACATCTCTCATGTGGATACATTTTTAAGAATTGTACTAACCCTCCATATGTTTCTGCATATGCAAAATTTAATAACAAATTCTCCATTGAATCAAAGAAATATAGAGAATTTATTTCCCATTTTATATAAAACTAAAACAACATCTTCTTGTAGTCTATTAAGTGCATCATAGTTTTTTTAATTGCATATATGTCTCAAAAAAATATGATATTTCAATTATTGCATCCGAAATAGAAGAATTAAACAAACCTATAAATCCAATTGGTATAATTCTTTCCAATATAACAAGACAATCATGACTTTTTAATCCAATAATATGACTATTTCTAATACATATAGACAAATTGATAGAATAACCATCTGGTAGTATCAAATTCTTAATCCATTGAAAAAATAAACGGTTTTCTTTGGAGAGTGTATAAGCTGATTTTGGATTCATTAACTTTTAGGATTTGTTATTTTCGAACGACTCTAGTTTTATCTGCCTGTAAATTTGGGCAAGATATAATCATACCTTTAAATTATATTTGATTTTATTAGGTGTGTCCAAAATTTTATAAAATATATTATCAAAATATTTCTTTACAATATGCGTGAAATCCAACATGTGATGAACCAAAAAACTAGACCAATATAGAAGTTCCCAAAAAATAATCTATTGAATCTAACTGGGATTTTTTCCAAAACCATCTATTTCTGTTGGTTTATAGTCATTATAAAGGTAATATAAGGTAATGAAGAAAAAATAGATTTTAAATCAATACTTAAGATCATTTCTGGGGGTCCATATTTTTTAATTTTACCTTTTTTGAAATGATTTTTATTCCTTCCAAAAGGAAGATCAATATGACGAAATCTGTGGTGATAGTCTAAAAAACAATTTTTTATCCCATTGATGAGTATAAACTGTTTTTTTGTCACTCATAAAGTATGGAATTTATTTTGGACCATGTGTACTCTAGCCAGATAACATGAAATATGTTGGGAAGTCACCAACTATCCACATTAATGAAGTTTTTATTAGGCAATTTTTATTTGCAACAACATCACACATACTGACACCATTACTCTAAAATAAATTTATCTCCTCAATTAATGACTTCAAATAAATAGTGATATTTTTTAAATGTCCTAGAATTAATAAGGTAAAAAAGATATAAAGATCATTCATCAACACCCAAGGATATATGTTTTACGAAGTTATAAATATGGGCCAACATTAATATTGACTACCTTAAGAAGAAAATGGAAAGAAACTGTCTGTAGAACGACCCAATCACACATTTCAATATTCTGAAGTAAAAGATATATTTACCTGGTTAAAATGATTTCATAAATCACCATCACAAATATGATTTAAATTTTTACCAGTTTAAATATTGGTTTCGTGAAATGACATCAATGACGTTGTGTTTTGATACAAAAATAAATGTTGAAATTTGGGTGTAAAAAGGAAATAATTCTGCTGTTTAATAGGAATCAATCCAAAATTCCCTAGTTGAGCCACTTTGTAACTCAATTTTTCACATATAGGACAACTAACTAATGAATCATTTTCACTATAGTATAAGATGTAATCATTTAAACATGCAAGAATCTTTTGATAACCAGGACCTAAATTACGAACAAGCCTCTTAATCTCATGTAAATTTATAGGCATCACATTTCCTTCAAGTAATAGTGCTTTAACCATATCAGATCAAAATAGTTATTTGACATTCCATTATCTGATTTAATAGTCAAATTTTTTTAACAGATTCAAATTTACTTGTCTTGCAACCACGATATAATGTATCGTTAACATACTTCAGCAACTCATACAATCAAGATGGTTTTAACTCAGGACTGAAATCGATATCACCCTATGTTTTAGTTTCTTGAAAAGATGGACCATCAACATAAGATTCCAAAGGTTGAAACTGTGATGGATCTCGAACCAAATTATTAATATTTTCTCTGAAACTACATTCACCATGTTGATACCAAAAAATATAATCTTTTCGATAACCAAAATGAAATATATAACCCCCAATGTTGTCAAATATTCCAAACCTCCTCAAATCAGATTTCTTACATGGACACTTAATTACCCATTTTGAAACAAATTCTTGTTCTGATGATGTAAATGATAAAAAAATTCAACACCCTCATTATATACAGGATTTATAGCAGAACAGTTTGGATTATTGTGATGATTTTTCAAATCATTATCATGTAATAAAGACTATTTTTGACTTCCTTATTCCATATTTCTCTCAAAAATAAAAAAAATTACGATTCAGTTGACATAAGAAAAATAAAATCCAAAAAAGAGTATCAAATTAAAAAATATCATTCACCTATAAATATTATCAATTTCATCTATTTACCACTGATTTTTTCTTATTATTGATAATTTTTACTTATTATTGATAATTACCGCTAATTAGATGTATTGTTTACTATTATTTTACTAATTTTTATTAATGTTTACTAATTTTTACTAATTTTTAATAATTTATACTAATATTAGGAGTTTTTCCTAATTATTAATGATTTTGGCTAATTATTACTAATTAATACTAATTATTACTAATTATTACTAATTCCCACTGATTATTACTAATTATTTATAATTACCACTAATTATTACAAATTATTACTAATTATTGATTATTACCAATAATTATTAATAATTATTACTTATTATCACTAATTATTACTAATTATCACTAGTTATTACTAATTACCACTAATTATTAATAATTATTACTAATTACAAATAATTATTTCTAATTAACACTAATTATTTCTAATTACCACTTATTATTTCTAATTGCCACTAATTATTTCTAATTTCCACTACTTATTACTACTGTTTACTCATTATGACTAATTTTTACTAATTTTTACTATTTTTTAATAATTATTACTAGTTTTTACTAATTATTACTAATTTTTACTAACTACCACTAATTTTTAATAATTACCACTAATTATATCTAATTATTACTAATTACCACAAATAATTACTAATTATGATTAATTATTACTAATTACGAATAATTATTTCTAATTACCACTAATTATTATTAATTTCCACTAATCTACTATATATACTAATTCTAGAATTCCCACTCCCACATGTCATGCTAATGTTCTTCCACATCCATTTTCTCTTACATGACATTTCTCCAATCATCCACATCACACAAAAGAAATCCATTCCTCCCTACAAAATCGTGATCCATCTTGCGCTTCTCCCCCCATCAACCTAGCGCCTGCAGCCTCTCCCTATCCATCAGCTAGGGTTCCTGAAACCCCCTCCCTCCAAACCCAAATCCCCCTCGCTATTTTTTTCCTTTTACTATGGTTCCCAGTACGATTTTTCCTGTTGTCATCCAGATCTTCCCGAAAACCATCACCGACATCCTCCTCTCCATTTCACTCCTCCTCTATATCAGGACATCCTATACAATTCACTCAAATCATCGTACGATTCCCGCATTAGGAGTCTGGAGTCCCATCTTCTAGGTTTCCTCGTATTATTCGTATCCTCTGAGCTCTACCACCGTCATCCAATAGTCTAATCTGCTTCCCACCGCCCTGAATCCCTCCAACCCCCTCCCCCCACTTGAGAAATCCCTCACCGTCTCTTAGGGTTACCAGTATTATCTATCTCCTCTGAGATCTACTGCGGTGAGGCATGCCCCTCACCCTCTTCACGATTCCATTCACCATCACAAAAACTGTCTTTTTTCTTAGAAAATATATCTCCCTATTCTGTTTCTTTGCAGAAATAGATATGGGGTCTAAATTTTCCCTAAGTGCAGATTCATCTAGCTCTCAATGCATCCAGAATATGGTATTTTCTCCTCTATATCTTCTCAGTAACAATTCTATATGCTTTGTCATTTCAAATTTTAGAATGTTCATACTAATTTTATGGGCTGTAATATAATACAATGCTAAACATATGGTGGGTTCTAATAATTTTTTGGAAAAGTTTTTAGTTCTCTCCAAGAAATAGTTTTTCAAACTACAGATGGATTATTCAACCATCAATATAATATATCTCTTGTTTTGATTCACCAATGATTTCCTGTACTTGTTTTTCTTTGTCAATATTTATGCATCTAAATTTTTTTCATGTTTGATATAGATTTACTCCATGTCATAAAAGTGTGCTCCATTTTAGGTATGTCTAATTTCTTTGATTCAATATATATTTTTTCTAGTTTCAATCATGTAGATTTACATTGGTGTTTTTATAAATGTATTCGATTATTATAAATGTATTTGATTAAATTCATAGTGGACTCACTGACATTGGGTACATTAAATCAACCGTTCATATTTTATCTAGTCAGGTATATAATTGTACTCTTGATTGACTATTATTTTTATGAAAATATTATAATTTAAAAATAGGAAATTTTTGTGGTCATCTCCATTTTTTCTATAATTAAAACTTACAATTCATTTATTCTTTTGAAATTTCAATCAATTGAAATTATTTTCAGATTTATTATATATAAGTTTTATAAGTTTTATTATATATAATTGTTTTCATATTACAGATTTCTTAAAAGGATTCAACACATTATTGTTTTTAGATTGCTTATATATAATTTTATTTCATATTTCAGATTGCATATTTCTTATAATTAATTGTTTGCATATTACTTACACAGAAGTTTTTTCTTATAAAAAATTGTTTTGAGAATGCTTATGCATAAGTACTTGCAGATTGCATATTGTTTGTAGATTATAGATTAGCAGATTTCATATTTAGTTAGTGATGTTACAACATTAAATGTTTAGTATGTATATATCATAATATTTTTTCATGTAGCCACAAAAATATTAATCTATATTTTGTTTCAATATACAATACGTAATGTGTTCTCTAAATTATGTTTTCTTCTTTTTTTATCATTGTGTATTTTACTTCAGCTGTATTTTTATCCAAAATATTTTGTTAGCTTTACCCCTCCCACCATTGTAGATTTGTATCTTAGTGTCGTTGTTTCATTATTTGATGCATTCCCTACCAAATTTTATGTTATTAACGATTTCTACAATGATTCTACATAACACAAAATTCAGAATAGTTCCCGATGAACATGCATGTATTCTTTGATTCAAGTATCTTTATCAGCATATCCATTTTTTTAAATGAAATGGTAACAATAATTCAAGGTAATTGTTTCTCACTATTATTTTATTTTCCATTATCATAATGATTCACTAACTGTTGTTGTTCATCATCAATATTTGTTTTTTATTTTTATTAATAATAAATATTATTTTTTATCATTAATTTGTTAATATTATTTCTCAATATCCTTTATTGCAATTTTCATTAGTATGTCTTCTTATTTGTATGTCTTCTTATCAACTATCACTAAATAGAATTTACTGTAAATATTTTTGTGTCAGATTTTTGGTGTCATAACTAAACTTTCTTTTCAGAAACAAATCTTTTTCTGTCAGATTTTTGATATGTTATATTTTTTAGCAACTATTGCTTTTCTGGATTCCTTATAGAACTGTTTCCCAATTTCTCAAACATAATGTTTTTACATGTTTCTTATGTATGACTATTTACAAATTACTTATGAAAACCTATTTTCAAATTTCTCATGGTATCCAATGTAGGTTGATATGGATAAATTCATATCCAGAATTATAATTTACTGAATGAATCCATGTATGATATCAAGTATGATTTGTTAATATGGTCAATATAATATTCACAAACCATCAATCTAAATATTTTTATAGATGATGTCTGATAATATTTTTATTATTATGTTGATGTGGTGCTAAATGTCTTTACGTGTTTCTAATTTATCATTATATTTAGGGTATAATTTCTATTTTAGTATCAGTTGAACTTGTGGGAATCATTGGGGATTTCACTGAAATTATACTAGGAATTTCGATTCATCTCCTATAAAATCATTGGTGGCGGAATGTGTTTTAGGGGTACCTTCTTTCCTGGATATTGCTACGTCCCCACTGACTTCTCTATATTGTTCTGCCTACCATATCGTTGTATTACTTGGATATATGAGTTAGGTTCACCTGCATTTAGATGGCCATGAAATTTACAAAATTTCTTACACATTGTGAAAAACAATGTGTTAAAAGATTTTTTATATGTAACTATTTCCATATTAGTTATACATAGATATTTATGGATTTACTATTGAACTATTTCCTTATTTCTCACACATAGTGTTTTTAAACATTTCATATGTATAATCATTTCCATGTTTCTTATGCGTAAGTGTTTCCATATTGCTTATGATCACCATTTTAGGTTGATATGGATAGCCAACGAGCCTGTACCCATGTGGTAAGGGGTTCTTTCTTGGAATCCAAGAGACCCAGGTTCAAAACTGGGTGAAGGCGAATTTCTGGGTACTGTATCAGGTACTGTAGCAGTACTGTAGCAGGAACTGTTCGGTACTGTAGTAGTTGGAACTATTCACCTGATTTGGGACTTCGAGCCACCGGTTTGTCCCTACGGGTCTCAAGGGCCTTCGGTCCATCAAAGACCTTCGGGCCACAAGGCCTTAGGGCCATTGAAGACCATGAAGTAGCCCAGTTCACATAGAGCAGGCCTCAGAAGAGGATTAAAGAAACAGTAGCAGTCACCAGAAGCAGAGCTAACCATATTGGAAGAATGAGAGGGTATGGAAACTGCCATCGGGACCAGGCACCGTGAAACTTTGTATGGCGAAATTCTCGATGATCGGCAATGCAGGTGGTGGGATAAAAGGTGATCAATGACGTAGAAGCTGGGGAGGGGCAGTTCTAGTGGCCTGGGCCTATGAGTCATGTATGGGCATGGTATGCCTCTGGGCCTTCGGGTCATGTATTACGAGTCATGTCAGGCCTTGTGCCTTGGGCCTACGGGTCATGTACGGGTTCCCCTTCAACCATTAAAATGCGGATTATATATAATAAAATAAAAAAAAGAAGGCCTTCAGGCCATTCAGAGTCATAGGTTGATATGGATAGATTGATATTCTGTATTAGTATGTATTGAATGAATCATTATAAGCTATAAGGTTTGAAAACATTTATATAGAAAAGGTAATCTTCAAAAACCATGAGTTTCAATATAGTTGGAGATGAGTCTTTATTATGCATTTCTTCTTAATAAGTGTTTCCATATTTCTTATGGAAAACTATTTACAAATTTCTTATGATCACCATAGGAGGTTGATATGGTGATTTTGATATGTGGTATTAATATGTACAGATTAAATCCTTATAGGATGTGAGGTTTGTCTACATAATATGGACAAGGTAATCTTAATCAGTATGTATTATTATTTTTAAACATTGTTATATCTGTAGGAAAACATGTTGGATGATTTATAGGTGCTCAAACTTCTGGATCATTATATATTATTCCACAACTATAACTCAGAAATAAAAATCCAGGTAAAACAACAGCTTTATTTTCATGAATTTTTTTAAGATTTGTCATGATGCATTTAACATCCAAATGAAACACATACTTAAACTATATTTAAAGTCATATGCAGTAATTCAGTGAACCATTCCACTATGGTGATTCAAGGTTTTGGTCCTGCATACTAGGTGAGATGATGGAAAAACACTATATTTTGGTGGAAGATTGGATTAGTGACATATTTTGGAGCTATTGATAAATATATTTCATTTTAGTTATTAGTTACATTTAGTTATACTAAATATGTCTTGACATGTATTAGACCAGTGGATCATTTGTTATAGTAGTGGATCTTGAATTTTCTTTGAACACTGGATTGGATCATGTATTTAATTTCAGTACTGGATAAAAAAATTTAAATTAGTGGAACATATTTTTTATATGAGCAGTGGAACATGCATTTTTTAGGTTGTAGATCATGAATTTTGCAGTGGATCATGTGTTTTATTTGAGTAGTGGAGGTTTTTTTTATAGTAGTGGGTCATGTATTTTAGAGCAACTGATCATGTATTATAGAGACTGGACATTCTTATCTCATCAGACACCCTGTGATCCCAACATCGGGGCATGCTGATCTCCAATTTCCCTTCAGGGGCGACCATTAATGATTTATAGGCGATGTTTCAGTTGTTTATTGTACATGAAAATCCCACCTCTAGGTATTGTCCATTCAAATTTCTATTTTTATGTATAAAATTATTAATTATATGCTTTAATGTTTTTCTTCTATGATTACTTATAGGTGCAAACCTATGGGTAACCCATTTTACTTGCCTAACATCAGTAGAAGGCATCAACTAGGCGAGGGTTTGGAAATTTGGTGTGGAATCCCAATTAAATTTCCTTTACTATAGGTATGTAAATTTATATTCAATGACATATTAAAATAATGTATTTCATGGTAACGTTTTCTACATTCCTAGTGGACATATCCGACTCTTTTTTCGTTCTTAGGTATGTTATGCAGCTGATAGATATACTTTGGAATTTTTTGGTATGATTTTGATTCTGCATGGATGTTCTAGAATAAAGATAGTGAGTTCTGTACATTGTTAGTGTTCCCCTTTAACTGAACAACAAAATTATCTACATCAGTTTCTTGATTTAGAATTGGCATTAGGTACTAAAAAAGTTACTACCTCATTAAAGTCTCATGTTTAGGGAATTTGTACTCATAGCCTCTAGATATGATCATTCATAATAAACTTTATAGTCTGTTATATGTTTTAAAATTGATTCATTTTTATTGTTTGTTGTGTAATAAAAACATGTATAATAATAAGAGAAATATGAGATGGAAAAATATTTTTTTACTATAAAAGTTCAGTAGTGCATAGTTTTCAATTGATTTATATTCTACCAATATGTAGTTTCATCTGAATTGTTTCTTAATTTCTATTTTTCTATGACAACACTTATATTGATATATATAGATTTCATTTTTATATCACTAATATTATCCTTATTTAATTTCATCATCCCTCTACTAATAAGTTCTACTCTAAAATATTATATTTTTAACTTTTATTTTAAAATAGTAGCTTCTTAATTGTGAAAATTATTATTATTGAATATCTTATCATATGATTGCAGAAATGGCACATAAACCTTCAAAAAATAAAGCAAGCTTCATGAAAAGTAGGCTGCAAGGAGTATTTTTCCTATTGAGAGGTATGTATATTATTTTTTTAAATTTTATTTCCTGTTCTTTTCTGCATGATGTATAATTTGTTTAATTGATCACACACATTATAGGTTTATCTTTTACCTCAACTACCTTGCCTTCTTATTCTCAAAAACAACTCCCACTTCAAATATGGGACAAGAATTCCCTATGCTTACAGAACTGATGAAATTTCATAACTCTATCATTTACCAAGGTTGTTTTATTATTATACATCTTTATTTTAATGATAAACAAAAAAAATTATTCTATATTATTATTTCAGTATCCATTGTAGACTCAAAAAGTGAACATTCTTTAACTTTTTCATAATTTATTTTGTAAATACATATATGTTTTTTATATGTTCATTATGTTTGTTCAAGATGGATGTTCCCTTTTTAAAACTTCACCTTAAGTAAGAGTGTTCAAGATGTATGTTCCCATATATCAGGTATGGTGTTTATGTAAAAATATGTAATCATTATTCTATTTCCCTTAGATTAATTCATGCTTTGTTGTTGAATACCAAAGAAATGTTTCTAGAATCTGTATGAACTTATGTGTTTTCATATTCTATATGTATATATTCTTTTTAGATCGTTGAATTTATATAGAATGGTGATATTGACTCTCATGATATATCAAGATTCAATATTTCTTCATCTATTTTTTGGATTCAATTTAATGTTGTTAGGTATTCTAAAGTAGATGAAGGCTCTTCTCACCCTTGATTGGTCTCTATTCGTGCGATCTTTAAAACCCAAAACCCACCACATAAGTAACTCCAAACATTGTTAATTCTATTTTTATTAGGCGTGAGTTTTGATTTTTGAAGTTAAATTAATTATAATAGAACATGATTTCTATTTTTGGTTTGTCTATTCAATTGAAAATATCTTTCTATTTTTTATAAACAGTTTCAATGTTACATTATTTTGTATTAATGAAGTTCATATTTATAGATAATAGAACTTGTGTTCTGTTTTAGTTTGTTTAGTTTATATAAAAAACATGTATTGTATTTTTATTTTTTTGTTTCAAAATTTAATTTCAATTATAACTATTGAATATTAGTTCCGGTCTAGAAAAATGTTAATTACATGGGAAATTGATGGTCACTTGTGCATGGATATGACAGAATCCAATATAAAAAATCCAGACAATCACTTTTCTGTTTCACTAAATTGGTGGAAATGAAATGATACTCATCTAAATTTTTTAACATTTGTCATCTGTTCATTACAATTCAACAAGTTTTAGACTGATTTTTGGACTGTGGTTTTAGGTTTTTAATAGAAAAAACTGGGAAAGGACCTATCTTTAGTAATCCTATAGATCCATTTCAAACCTCTGGGTGACTGTAATTACCTCTTTTTCAGGATTCTGTATTAGAGTTAGGATATCCCTTTTCTTTAAAATAGGGAATGTCTAATTCTTTTCCTAGAATTATCATCTCTTCTAGGGACATGTCTGTTCATAAGCATCATCCTTGGTGTGCTTTGGTTGTCTTCAACAAATGTTTTTTGGTAGTTTAAACTATTTTTCTCGTTCTTTGTCTATGGAATCAGTGAATGATTTCAGTAGTGGTAAGACATCCTAGATTTACTTTCCATCATCCAGTGATATTAATGATAATGGTCCAGAATCCCCACTTTCTTACACTATCATCACATAGAATGATTTTAAATTTATTGTGAAACCCTCAATTTAGTATGTGAATCAGGTCCCATTGCAAAAGGGAACTTCTCAACCTTTCTAATTAGGAAGACTGTGTTTTTAGTTATCTAACCAATAGTAGAAATTGTTCCTTGTACTATATAATTTAAATGAGAAATAGACTTAACATAGTCTACTATACTAGAAGAAGGATACCTCATGAGAGAAATGATCAGATCATCAATGGGTTTTCACCTGGTAGAGGCAATCTTGAGAAGAAATACAAACATTTATTGATCTTATCATGTCTCATTCTCACTCATTTCCCTATTATAAAGAGATCATTTTAGTTTGCAGACCATATGAGCTATATCTGGGTAATGTTTCAAAGCAATCACACCACCAAGTCTAGGTGGTGTATTCCAAACTCATGGTACCATATTATAGGACCATATGATGATGTACACCAAGAAATAAAATATTCATGTAATGGTGCATATTATTTTTGGTATGTTATCTGCATTTTCTTCATTTTTGATGACTTAGTAAACATGTAGCCTATAAAAATGGTTACTCTATAAACATTTATCATGGGGATGACATGAATAGTAACATATATATGGACATAAAAGTTTTAGTTAAAGATTTTTATACCTAACGATTTGTATATTAATAAATATATTTATTTTATTTAGTAGGGAAACTAGTGATGCTTGTATTTTGAATAGAGTAAATGCCACTGACCTATATTGAAACAAGTAAGTAATGTTGAAAACTACTACTTCCAGGTGGTGAATTACCATACATCATTGATGTAAAGGAAATTATCAACACAACATAATCCATTGTTTCTATCTTGAAATTGTACTTGATAAAAATATTTTTTTCTATAAGAAAATATGTAATTTACTTATGGTAGCTCTAACGACCCAGTAGTCTGGGCCAACAAAAGGAGAAGCTTATATGTGGATTTTCCTGTTCTTGTAGGTGCTATCTGGGAATCTAGTCTGAGGAATTTTATTCTAGTATGAATATTTGTGGAAAAGTTAATCTACATTTGTATCAAAACATAACATTTTATAGGTCTTAAGAAGTACCAATCACGATTTTCCTCTATTTTTGAGTCTATTTCTACAAGCATGTGGTAGTTGTCCTAAGCATAAATGATTTTGCATTTTCATGTACCAGTTGGCCAGTGATTTGGAAGGAATATTGATGATAATGACCAGAATTGATTTTTTATTTTGAGGTTTCAGTGGATCATTTTATTCGATTTTATTTTTGTTATCATATTATTTTTTAGAATTCAATCATGATTAATTTTATTATTTACTCATACCAACAATATGTCACAATTTTGAATACTATATGATTTATACTTTTTTCATGATGTATAATTATTTTATAGGAGTGGATCATTTTTTCCTTATCATATTTTTCTTATGTGGCTAGATTCAGTGACTTAATTCCACTACCATGGTCATGAATAAAGACTTTCTTCGTACCACAATAAGTTATGACATTCAAATCACCACAAAAGTTTCTATCACAAACAATATTACTAGAATATGAACATATTATATTTTATAGTATAATGTAAACATGATAAATGATTCATATTCACTTCTAACATTCCTGTTATTAATAAGTACAGAACATATGATCATTAAAATAAGTTCCCTTGCTTTGGTTCATTACTTTTTGCACATGAATTGAGGGAGATGGGGTGTACTCTGAAACTAATCCTGAACTATGTAAATAAATGTTGATTCATTCAAAATTTATTTAATATAGAAATTTATGGTTCTGGTGGAAGAAGAGAAGGCTACAAATGTTCCTAGGCACTCTGCAGTTTTGTAAACATGATAAAAAATCTAGTTATGGGATCTAGAACATCTTATTATAGTTGACAGTACTCATTATGTAAATTCTTAACTTATTTCCCCAGGAAGTCTGTCTTTATATAAGTTTTATTCCATCATTATGTATTTTTATCTGATCCCTACGTCCCTCATTCCATATTGTTCCAGATACATGATGAGTAGTTTCACTCTATTTTCCATTTACCTGACCAGCCCACTCAATCAATTTATTACTATTTCATTTATTTTGACATTTCTCTTTTTTTATTCCGACCACTCCCTTATCTTTGATTTAGCTTTCACTTTTTATTTCAGTGTCTCCATTATAGTTATTGTGATTTAAATTGAAAATAAATTCACATCATCTTACTCAACATTTAAAATTCATATACTTTTACTCAATGTTTTTTTCTTTGTCAACTATTTGAAAGGTTTCTTCATATTCTGTGCACTTCTATTCCATTATCACACACCATTACTTTCTAATTAAAATTTATTCAACATTGTTGTTTCTTCTCAACATTTATAAATATTAATCTCATATTAAAATAAAAAACATTAATCGAATAGACCAAGAAATAACACGAGTGGGTACTTGTTGTCACTAATTATTACTGATTATCACTAATTATTACTAATTATTACTAATTATCACTAATTATTACAAATTACCACTAACTATTACTAATTAACACTAACTATTACTAATTACCACTAATTATTACTAATTACCACTAATTATTACTAATTACCACTAATTATTACTAATTACCTCTAATTATTACTAATTATTACTCATTATTACCAATTTTCACTAATTATTACTATTTTTTACTAATTATTACTAGTTTTTACTAATTATTACTAACTATTACCAATTAATACTAATTATTACTAATTATTACAAATTACCACTAATTATATCTAATTATTAATAATTACCACTAATTATTACAAATCACCACTAATTATTACTAATTACCACCAATTATTACTAATTACCACTAATTATTACTAATTGCCACTAATTATTACTAATTACCACTACTTATAACTAATTAACACTAGCTATTACTAATGACCACTAATTATTACTAGTTATTTCAAATTAATACTAGTTATTACTAATTATTACTAATTATTTCTAATTACCACTAATTCTTACTAATTATTAATAATTACTGCTAATTATTTCTAATTAACACTAATTATATCTAATTATTTCTAATCACCACAAATTGTTACTAATTAACACTAATTATTTCTAATTACAACTATTTATTACTAATTGACACTAATTATTACTAATTACCATAAATTAAAAAAAAATTAATACTAATTATTACTAATTATTTCTAATTACCACTAATTGTTACTAATTTCCACTAATTATTACTAATTTCCACTAATTATTACTAATTACCGTTAATTATTTCTAATTAATACTAATTATTTATTATTACCACTAATTATTACTAATTAATACTAATTTTTAATAATTACTACTAATTACCACTAATAATTACTAATTATTACTAATTACCACTAATTATCACTAATTATTACTTATTATTACTAATTACCACTAATTATTAATAATTACCACTAATTATTACTAATTACCCCTAATTTTTATTAATTATTAATAGTTATTACTAATTATTACTAATTATCACTAATTATGACTAATTATTACTAATTACAACTAATTATATCAAATTACTACCAATTACAACTAATTACCACTAATTACCACTAATTATTAATAATGTTAAATCATTATTACTAATTTTTACTAATTATTGCTAATTTTTACTAATTAATACTAATTACAAATAAATATTACTGGTTTTTACTAATTTCCACTAATTATTAATAATTACCACTAATTATTACTAGTTACCACTAATTGCTACTAATTACCACTTATTATTACTAACTACAACTAATTACCACTAGTTACCACAAATTATTACTAATTATTACTAATTACCACTAATTATTACTAACTATTAGTAATTACCACTATTTTTTACTAATTACCTCCAACTATTACAAATTACCACTAATTATTACTAATTATCACTATTTTCTTTTGCAAATTTTTACTTATTATTTCTAATTTTTATTAAATATTACAAATTATTACTAACTACTACTATTTGAAACTAATTACTTCTGATAAAGAAAATTATTTATAATTAAAACTGTATACTTTAAATTAAAAATAATTACTATTCGTTAAAACTAATTATTTTCAAATAAAACTAAGTAATTCAAATTAAATATAATTACTCTAATTAATAATAATTATTACTAATATAAAATAAAATAAATTAATTAAAAATTTAATATATTTTATAAATATCATAAAATTGGATCTTCCAGCCGATGCAAAGCCTAAAATTTGGTTCCTTGTGAAATTTTAAACTTTTAAATGTTTCATTAGAAAAGTATGACAGAAGTGAAGGAAATAGGAGTTTAGAAGAGAGAAGAATGAAAAAAATTAGGTTCGGGGTTTATATAGGTTAGATAATTTTCAATGGGATAATTTGTGATGGGTTTTCGGTCATAAATAGTAGTATCATCAATGAGATCAATCACAAATAGTATCGATCATTATTAATTAGGAAATTGGTAAAAAAGCGTATTTACGAAGGGTCCCTTGGTAAATACTCATCTGTCGACAGTTTATTTGTGACGAGAGTTAATTCCAGTCACAAATGAAAAAAAATGATGGAATGTATTTGCGATGAGGCTATATTCTCATTGAAAATACCTTTCTCAGGGTTTGGCGTGCAATGCACGCCAAAGGTGTTCGCAATAGGAAGAGATTCTCATCGCAAAACAGTGTTTTTAACGAATATTTGCGACGAGAATCAATTCATGTTGGAAATAGTCTTTGCCAAAGGGTTATTTGCAACGGGTGATGGACCCATCACAAAATACTCACCACACAATCCAACTTTTCCTATAGTGTTCAAAGCCCCATATGATCCTTCTAGAATTCCGAAAAACTCTTGAGGAGTTTTGATGACCCTTACGATTTTCCTAGATTAATCATATAGAATATTCCTTTGTCGGATTTCTTTAAGTAAATGAATCTTATGGAGTATTTGATGACTCTTATAGGATTCCATACTATCCTTATAGAACTCTAAAATACTATTGTGGAATTATTCCTCTTCCAATTTTCAACCCCTAAATGAATGTCACATACAAAAAATGAGTCTAATGACTCTAATAGAATTAAATCTTATCCATTTATATTAAACACTATACACACTAGAGTCTTCCACAAATTTTTTAGAATGATTCCACTAATCCACTAATTGAAAAAAAATAAATCAAATTACTATTTTGTTCCAATATTATTTACCTTTTTTATTTTGTTGTTAATTCCTTCACATACCCATTCTTCCTACATCCATGCTTTTCCCCTACAAGTGTGCTCTCTCCCTTCTTCCATACCCCCTTTCATAGTAAAATTCAAGGGATGTGTTATGTTTCTAAAACTACTCACAACCAAGTGTTCAACCATGTTTCTAATAAAATATCAATTAACCATGTCTCTAAGCCTACACGAGTCATATCTCTTTGTAGGAAATAAAAATCTGTTGTTAATGCCTACAATGTTGTCCGTAAAACTCAGATCAAGCCTTAAATCATCATATATATTTTCCCATGGATTGTATCTCCCACTTTTTCTTTATCTAAACGAAATATAGTGTATATAATTATAAATATACAACAACCAAATAAATAATTAAATATTAGTGGGGGTAGGGTAATTGGTTAAACATCGCGAATTTGAAGGGGTGTTTGAATAGCTAGCTTTAAACTATATATCTCAATTGATAATGTACGTAAGTGTTTTGTCTTTATATCTATTACCTATTGGTCAATACCAACATAATCCATCTTAATAACTCCCTAGTAAACATTTTCATTAATGAAATTATACCAGATCTCTATTTCTTTAGTCCAACAGTGGTGAAGAGGATTCTTTGTGATTTTAATTGAACACATTTTTTTCACAAAAGATAATCGGTGGTGGTTTTACCTATTCTTATAGATCTTTTAAATTTGGATTCATACACTAATGTTGGGTGCATGATTTAGTGAGTACAATGTATTCTACCTCAGATATAATAAGATATATACTCTATTTCTTCTTACTCATCCAACCCATACACTTGGTTCCAAAATAAAATTTAACTTCAGTTCTGGATTTTTAGTCCACCACATCACTATCCCAATTAGAATCCGAAAATGATGATAGATTATGATTTTTTTCTACAAAAAAAGTAAACAATGAGAAATATTACCTCAAATATACTTCATTATTGTTTTTACAACTTTTAAATGTTTCTATTTTGGATATATTTGAAACCAAAAATCTAAAAAAGTTTCATCGGAAACGTATAACTGGGTTTCTATCATGTAAAATAAACTTCCAATAATTCTTCTATATGATGTAGGATCAACTAGATTTCCATCTTTATGATTACTAAGTGTGGTTTTAATTTCTTTGGGAGTTGACATGGGTTTAGATCCATGCATGTCTAGATTCCTAAAAATCTCATTATCATAAATTTCCTATGAGAGAAATGTATATATATACTTTTGAATTAATTACAATATAAAAAAGTAATTGAGCTCACCAATCATTTAAATTTTTTATTTTGAACCCATCATTTTACTTAATTCTTCCATAATTTTTTTCCTTCCTATAATAATTATACCATCCATATAAACTAGCACTATAGAAAATTATTCTTTGGATGTTGTAATATAGAGGTTGTGATCAACACCAACCCATTTTAACCTCTAGTTTCTTCATATAATAATCATGTCAATCATACCATGAACATGGTGCTTGTTTAAAACCGTACAATTCCTTCTTCAATGTACTTTTCCTTTATCACATCAAATCATGAAACCTATTGTATATCCATTATATACTTATTCTTTAAGAAAACCATTTAAGAAATTTTCCTCAACATCCATTTTAAAGATTTTATAGCCTATGTGGATTTAACTATCCAAGAAATGCATGATTGACTCATGTGAGGATATAGGTGAAAATGTTTCCTCAATATTGATCCCTTTAATTTTTGTATATCCTTTCCATACAAACTGAGATTTCTTTCAAATTACTATACAATTTTTATCGTATTTATTTTGGAAACCCACTTTGTTCAAATAATGTTGTGATTTTTGGGCCTCACCATAAATTCCCACACCTAATTTTTACCTATCTAGTCTTCCTCCTTATTCATGGATCTTACCCGAGATTCATTATCATAACTTATTCAAATGGTTCAAGTTCTACAATGGAAAATAGAGTAACATTATCTACTGAACTCATACTTCATATTTTAGTTAGTATTGTTTTGTCTCTAATAATATTTTATAGATCAATATCTATCCACTTTCTTCACTTCTATAGTGTATCGTTGATCATTCACTAGCTATTTCCTCCTTAGATTCAACTTTTGGGTATTTATATTTAAAGGAAATTTATATAATGTCCATGTTTATATCATCTACATCAAATTACTTACCTAATTCAACCATAAATGAGATTCTAGTTTTATTCCTTATAATTAATCAATAACATTAAAATCATAGATTTTGATAAATTTTCCAAGCCATTTATTGAATCAATTATAGGAATTTATTTTCATTGAATATCTTAGGAAAACTCCTTTATAAGTAGAATCACCAAAATTTCCTTAAATTCATTCTTTATTTCAGATATAACATTTCCTCCCAAAATAATAAAGTGTTTTAGTGATGTCACTCTTCCACAACAAATTTAATTGAGGTACATTCTTCTTTAAGTCTTAGAAAATACTAGTTTTTCATGTATATAGAAATTGTCACTCCCACCATCCAATATCAGTGAGTAACACCACTGTCAATTAGAAGTGTTTTATCCATATTATTCACTATTTTATTTTGACATTCAAAAACACCATTATTTTTGTCGTTTCCTAACCAATTTGACTTTTTGATTGATTTTTTGTTTTTGAAGATAATTTTCAGACTCAAGGGATACTTATTATTTTTCATTATCTGATCATAGATTCTTGATGGTGTGGAATGTTTCATTCTCTACTCTCTTCATTTATCTATTTATTGAAACCATATCACCTTTCTTTCATTGCATTAAAATCACACAGACCATTCAACTATAATAATAAACAAAGAGAATTAATAATTTTTACCCATGTGTGTCGAAATATTCATTTGCCAAAAAACATCAGTATGGACCAAAAGGAGTAAGTGTGATGCTCTATTATACTTTTATCGATAGGGATTACATAGAATTTTTCCTCACATGCATGTATTTCATATATTTTACTTGATACACTTCAAATTCTAAAATATCATTACTACTTTCATTTTGGATAGATTATATATTCTATGGTGGTGAATATATCCTCGCCTTTAGTGCCACAAACTATTTTCTTCTTCTATAATGAGAAAACACTTGTTTTATTTTCTATCAACTTGGTAAATATTACCATTATTACTCTAGCCTTGCATGAGGGATTTTTTTATATTTTAATTTGATCAAGTAACCTTTCTAATTAAAAGTAAAACTGATCCTAAAGTCATACTTTATGGGTCAATTCATTCACCAGAATTACTTATATGCTTTTGAGTTCATCCCCTTCTAGTTGTATATTCCCACTTCCCATTATTTTTAATTCCCAATCATTGAAAAACCTAATAGTACCATCAACTTTTACATTCATATTATTTTAGTGATTCACATTTACATTCATTTCGTATGAATACCCACTATCAAGAATCTAGGTAAAATTATTCTTTGTAGACTTGAGAGCAACCTCAAGTTATATTTATTTCTCCAACATCTTCTTTTATTTCCTTCAGATACCCAATCAAGTTAGACTAAAAAATGGAATCACCTTTATTTATTCAATATAGTTACCATTTCCAAGTTCACCTTCTTCTTTCAATATAGAATACCAATTTTTTAGAGAAACTAGGTTGGATTTATTTGTACATGTATACATTTGATTCTTGTGGTATTCATTCCCACTTATCATTTTCCTATAGTCAATAACTTTATATCCAAAGATAGAATAGTGAAAATAGTAGCCTTATAAATAGTTTATTCTATGTGATAAAGGATTTGTTCTGATCATTATTTACTAACTCCTAGGTGTATCACCCTTTAAGTATTTTTCGGCCTCTTGATAATTGGTGTTGGTATAATTGAGTAAGACATAAAATTGACACTTTATAAGGGGAAATATCTGTAATGACCCCGAGTTCATAATTGGTATTTCTTCCCTAAATAAATATGTGTAATATAATATAATATAACAGTATTCACATAAACAAAACAATAAAACTTTATTTCATTAAAGAAGATCATCACAGCAGTTAGTAAATAAACACTTGAAAATGAAAAACAATATAATGGGAAACGACACGTGATGATGGTAGGCTACAACATTAATGATGATTTTTGGTGGTTCCTTGCTGGTGTTATACGTAATGGAGACATGGTTGATAGGATGGTAGTGTGGTCAGTCTTAGTCTGGGTTCGGAGGGACATTCGTCTGGGGTTGGGGATGGTAGTGAAGACGTCAATTTCTGGAAAGAGTGGTTTGGGTCAGCGATGACTCTATTGATGTGATATGTTTCTTTATGTTGGCTGTGGAGTGGTGCAGATCGACTCTGATGAAAAGTGTTCTCTAGCGTAAGAGTGTGATGAAGGATGACAACAATGATAATGATGAAAGGTTGGTGTCAATGACAGTTGTGAATCATGGCATAATTCATATCTCTGGCTGATGTGGATCCTCATGGATCGAGACTACATTGGTTTATATGTTGTTGATGTGTTTTAAATTTTTTATTTTGAATCTGACATGTATTCTTTGTATCCCTCATGTGATGTTTTGGTTTCCACTCATCCTCAAATTAGTTTTTTTAAAAATAATAAAAAAAAAATATGATTTGGAGTGGTAAATAATATAAAATAAGAATATTAAAATGGTAAAATTTATATCCTTCAAATCTGCTAAAATTTTCACTCCAACAAACAACACTATAGAAAATAAATAGAATATTAGTAAACCAATCACCATCTAATAAAAGGAAAATATAGAACCTTGATAGGAATTTTAGTGAATTTTAAATGAAGGAATGAATTGAAATTTATTGGAGGTAATATGACCATTTGAATAATAATGAAACCATTGGAATAATAACTTCAACATTGAGAATATTAACCTTACCATTGGGAATAGTAACCTGGCCATTAGGAATAGTAACATTACTATTTTGAATAGTATCCCAATCATTGGAATAGTAATTTGACCCCAAAATAATAAATAGTAATATAAATAATATTTGTCATGATTAATTTGGGAAAATATAAATAATATAGTTCCATTAAATAAATATCAAGATTTAAAATTCAATGAAATTATAAGCACATTTTTAATAATCTATATTTTAATATATTTCATAAAAATCATAATTTTTAAATTAAAAATTAATATTTACTATGTTAAAAGTTTATTTTGATAAAAGGAATTTTATTTTTATAATTATACCATCAAAATTTTCTAAGGGTGAGTTTTTGGTAATTTAAAAAATTGCTTTAATTTTTAGGTGAATAGTAAAAATAAAATTGTTTTAGTAACCAGTGTATTTTAAATTACATCAGTAATGATGTAAGAATGAACTCATAAATTTTAGAAAAGTTAGATTGACCAAAATAATTTTTAATTTTAAAAATTAATTATTTAAATTCAATAAACCTGTTTTCCAAACCTAAAATTTAATTTCTAAAGTCTAAAGTCTAAAGTATTATATTAAAATAGTATTATATCATTTTCCACCTTTCATGTTAATTAAACTAATAAATTCGGTGTATAAAGTATTTAAAAGTCTTGAAATAATTTTATTTAATTAAAATATAATTCATAATGTCCAAAATATCACAATAAAAATGTTTACCTTGGATATTATATTTTATTCAATTTTTTATTCTAAAAATTCCTCTCTCCTCATCTATTAATAATCTCTCTCCATCCCATGGGAAAACTACTCCTCACTCAATTATCAAAGCTAAATATCTACCCAAATATTCTTTATTATGCCCCTTAAAATCCATAGGGATATTATAATATAAACTATATCCAAACATCAATGGATTTAAGGGTCTTACAAGAGAAGCAACACTTAGAAAAGAGTAAGTTTTTATAAACTCTTCTCTCATTTTCCTCTTCTCTTAATCTTTTTCCAAATTTCCTTTAAACCTAAATCATATAGTATAAATTAATCAATATTATAGAAATATATTAATGATTTTAACATACTTACATTATCGCATTTACAACATATTTCTATTTCGTAATTATCTTCCTCCTCTTTTGACAATGTCCTGTTGATGTTCAGTTAACTGCTAACAAGGGCATTTCCAATTCACATCTTATCACCACCCTTATAGATTATTAAAATAAATCATATATAATATATAAATATGTAATTAAATGTATTATAATCTCTAGTAACTAGTTTTACTTATTTATAAATTTCCTTTAAAAAATAGTGACATCGAATCAAAACGATATATTTTTAAGGGAAATATGATATCAAACCATTCCACCATTAATAAATAATATTATAAAAAATAATTCAATAAATATAATGAAAAAATAGTGATAAAAATTATCATAATTCACTTTTTATTACATTTTTTAATAAACCTATGTTTATTATGTAGGAGGTGAAAAATCGATGAAATAATGTGGTATTTAAGGTAAGTGGATTCTCAATCCCAAATTCACTTTTTCTTGTGTTATATCCTCTTTCAGATTTTTTATGTATATATGATCTTATAATGTCCTTAAAATGTATTTCTCATACCCTATCTATTTTACTTTTGCGGGTATACATGTTTCTACCCTTTAGAAATGGTTTCTAAGCAATTTATAAGGATTTTTCAAAAAGACATTAATTTCCAAAAACATCACATTAACTCTTATAGAGTTATTTCTTATCCACTCAATATTGATGATTCTTTTTAAAAAACATATGATTTAACATGTTCATTTAGGAACTATAAGTCTTATTCACAAAATTATGCTTTATGAAAACTTGTACAACACATTCTTTTCCATGGGTTTATTTCATGACTTTGATTATTGTATGTTCTATGTGGAATACATGATTATGAGCATTTTATAATGTGATAGATGTGACCAGAATTATATATCACTCAAATGTGTTGGATAATGTGATAAATCTCAGGATATTATGTACATTACATGTGAACATGATGATATCTTTGTTCCAAATTGTGATGTTTTGATTTATGCACATATGTTAATCATGAACAAGATGTTATATTTGTTCAACACTATGTGTGGTATTTGATCACTATGTCATGATGTTTCATTATTATGCATATTCCACATTCTATGAATTTATAAAATGTTCCATCAATATTATGATGTTAATTCAATTATTATAATATGATGATGTTGATTATTATCACCCATGTACTATTGATTAATGTCCCTTATTCCTCCCCATACTGGACTTTTAGCTCACCCATTTCTTTGATGTGTATCCTCAAGAGATTAATTATACTAAGGAGAACATGTAATATTTTTGTAAGATAAAGAAAAATAGTTTAAATAATGTTTATGTATTATTATGTACAAGTTATGTATAAGATTAATTTTTCTAATATACTAAAACTTTCAATCCTTGAATGTATTACTATATTGTTGTTTATCTTAAAAATAGTGTAATAGTCATTTGTGAAAAAGTTTGGTCACTACAATATCTTTCCACCATTACTTCTCTAATTTTTTCAAGATTTGAGAAACTTTTTGGTTATTGATTATTCCAAATATTTTGATAACTATCATATATCTTTTTCTTCCCTTGGCATTGAGATGTTTTTTTTCTAGTTTTTATATCTTATAATCAAAGATAACTCCACTCTTACTCTAGTTCCAGGGACATTGATATTTCAAAATTTTCTCAACACCTTTAGTGCCTTCTTTGGACCTTTCTAATAGTTTCTAATCACAAAATTTTCTAAACTAAATATAATTTCGTAGTTAATTAGACTATATTTCATATTCAATATTATTTCATAGAGTAACCACTTTTTTTACAAGATTCACCCCCTTTTATTTTTCCTCTAAATTAGCATTAAGGTCATAAATTACCTTATCCCACTCTTTAAATTTTAACTTGAGTTCCATTAAATCACCTATATATTCTTGAATAGATGGATGATTGTCTAAATCTATTTATAATTGATCAATTTCAGCCTCAAAATAATCCACATACTCTAAGGATTCATTTATTTACCCACTAATATTCCCCTTTTTATTTCTTTATATATCATTATCTTTGATATCTCATTCTACTTCTACTTTGAGGTCGAAAATAACCCAAATACTTCCGTCACCCTTTTTAATAGTATCCATCATGGAATCCTATTTATCATATTTTAATTTTGTTCATTTCACTTCTATGTAATCATTATCATCTTCCTCCCCCTTCCTCATAAGGATATTTATATGAAAATTCTTTGAATAGTTTCATATTGTAATTATCCTTTCAGGGGAAACTTTCCTATTAGTTTTGAAATAGTTTATATAAATTATTCATTATAATTAAATCTTTTGGGATATATTTGTTGTGATGTGAAAAACCATTCCACATTGAAAACAATCTAAGGATATCTTTCTTTCAAGTTCATCTTTACCACATTTGAATTTTCTTACCACTAGAGACAATGATTCCTCATCCACATCATCTTCTTCATCTCCATATTTATTGATGTTATGTTTCAAAATATACTTTCATGTAAATTTTATATTTTTATTATTTAGTGTTCCTTTTAGATTCATATTCATCTCATATGACACTAAAATAAATTTTATATTTTCTAGATACAATTCATCCAGATTTATTTCAATAGAAGTATATACCTTTGAATTATAAAGATGTGTCAACCTTTTCAATATCTTCTTCAATATATTCACGTCATATATTTCTTCACCATTTCCATAGATAGATAAAAACTATTCAAAAATGTGGTTGAAAAATCCATAAAAATCCTCATATAGATACATCAGTAGATCATCAAACTTATTATGTGGAGCATGAAGCCTTTCTTCTTTAACCTTGTTTCCACCTTTATGTATATTATCCCACTGATCCTATATAACCTTTGTATTAGAGAAAATCGTCACTTTTATAAAGATATAATTTGACATGGCCTTAAATAATTCATTATAGTATTAAGAAATAATCCCATGAAATTACACATTTCTTTTGATAATATATAATTTAGAAGAATCACTCACTTAAACTCCAGGAACCATAACTGATAATACAGTTTATCTAAGATATCATAAATGTGATATCATAATGTTCTTCCAAATTCTATAGTTACTTTCTTCAATAAAAGGGAATCTTTTTTCATTCATCATGTTTTCTATATTATCCATCTTTTGAAAGTAGATTCTTTTCCTTATAACCTACAATTTTGATACCTATTGTTGAAACCTAAGACCAAAGACACATTTAGAGAGGGTGATTTGTATTGTGAATTTATCCTATGATTTTTTGGATATTTCTCTCATGTTATCAAGAGAAGAATGGATTTTTTTAGTTCTTTTTCAGACACACCCAATATAATAATGATGTAAAGTAAAATGAGAACAAACACTTTTAATAGTGTTACCCAAACTGGATAGTACATGGTGAATAATTGACGGTGTGTCGATGTACCTACATGTAACATTCTTCACTATATTTTTTTTATAAAGGTTTGCGAAGTGAGAACAAGAAATTTAAGATACCTTCACCTTCTTGAATTCTTTCACACATATTTGAGTCAAAGAAAATACAAAATAGTTAAACAAACTGGTTTCTTAGAATTTAGTTCAAGAAATAAGTACATTGAACCCACTAAGGGTGTTTTTTATTTTCTCTTTATTATTCTTATTTAAATTCATAGTTTTCAAATGTGTTAATTTTCTTCTTATTTTAATGAATACGTTCTTTTTTCACCCAAATGTTTTTAGTAGAAATAGAAATGAAAAATTATTATCCCTTCTTCTTATTCTCCATTATATTCGCAAAAATATTTTCTCCCATGAATATATTTCCATTTTGTTTAATATAGAAACCCCCATGAAAACCACAATGATATTCTATTTATTCGGTTTCATATTCATCTCACAATAATTTTCATATTTTTATTATAGAAATTTTATGAATTTAACACCTATAAAAAACCTTCCATGTAATATTTTATAATCTTCATGATCTTATTCTTAAATCATAGCCTTTATTCTTTTATAAAATCTACAACTTCAATTCTTCCACTTCACCAAATTATCAATTATGTATTATGATTAATTTCCCATGAAATGTGACACATCACATGAGGATTTGAGTTGTGGGGTTATTTCAGTTAATAATAAAAACTGTATAATCTCTAAAATTTAATTCGATAATAATATAGGTATAACCCTCCTTTAAAATATAAACCATATTCTCAATTTTTACTAAGAAAATTTAGATTATGAATTGTAATAGGTTGAGGTTATTGATATCTTCTAGCACATAAATAATCAAAAATCAAAAATAAAATTACCCTTGCAGTGTAAAAAATGATCCTTATGGAATGATTGAAATTACCCTTATGAATATAACAAATTATCATTATGGAATGACTCTTACAGATTTAGTAAAATAATCCTTACAAAAATTGCATTTCTTTGGAATGATATTTATGATGTATGAATGTATTTTATGAAGCCTAAAATGACCCTTATAAAATTTAGAATGTCTTTTTTAGAGTCTTAATGACCCTTATATTATTACTGAATGTATCATATAAAATTATATTTTTTAAATTTCTCCATGTAAATTATTATTTTAGAGTTTTTATGACTCTTATAGAATTTATATCATCCTTACAGAACACCAAATGACCTATGGAAGGATTCATTTTCCATTTTTCATCACATGATAAAATAAACCTTATGTAAATGAGTCTAATAACTCTTATGAAGTAAAGACGTATTCAATTTCATTGAAAAATATACACACCAAAGTCTTATACAACTATTTTTAGAATGATTTAAACACTCCTCTAGATAAAAAAATGTAAATATAATATTTAGTTTTAATAGTTGTAATGAAGATAAATATTCAATAAAATTATACACTTTAAGAGTTTTTAAATTATAAATTTTATTAACATTATACATTTGATAAAAATGCATGAAACTGTGTAATCATTACATTACTAAATAAACAAGGTAAGAAAAAATATATAATCAAGGATATTTTAGAACTGATTAAAATTGTTATAAAATAATAATTATAACCATTTAATGAGGTAAAGTGAGCATTCCTTTCTTCATGAATCTAAAATCTTTCCAATAAAAAGTGATTTATGTTTTATAACATTTTAAGTGGTTTAATAGTCCCAAAGGGGTATTCATAAAATCTCAAGAATGATGAATTCATGCATAGCCTAGAGTTCAATGGATTTAAATCACATAACCATCATGTTATGATTCATGATTTTATACGTTTATAAATATGTTTCATATTTATAAAAAGATGATAAAAATTTACTATTTTATGTTTCCTTTTTGAATAAATATCTAGAAATGTTATTTACCCCCTAAAGTTTCTAATTATATAAAAAATAATTTTTTTCATTATGTGAATTGCATATATCTTCCCACCATCATTCATAGATATTATAGATCACTTTATGGTTCATTTGGTGAGATAGATATAAATTTATTGTCTAATCTATTTTAAATGAATATGTCCTATTAAATTATATATGATGATATTAAAAGGGTACCACAAAAATCAATACCTGTAAGGTGGTTTTCTTATAGTGTTGTATATTTTGGATGAAGTCATTAAAATTTTATCTGAATATCTATATGATGTGGATAGAATTGGTCTTCCAAAATCTCATTATGATAGGTGCTTTGAAGGTGAAGGACTTTTAGGAAGATATTTTATAATATCCCATATATCATTATTCTATAAATTACATGATTTGTGAAAAATATTTCATCACATTCATCCTAAATTTTTTTTGGTTTGAATATTTCGAGAATTAAGAAATTAGTTACATTAAAAAAATTATATTTCCACATAATATCCCTTTTTATCATTAAAAAACGTTATTTATAAAGAAATACATACTTAATTCAAGGTAACTCTCATAACTAGAACTCTAACATTATTATCATTTCTACTCTTCTTTAAGACTTGTTAAAAAACATTTTTAAATGCGGGATGAGAAAAAAAGATATTTTTATGGTACATAAAGGAAAAGGAACCTGTTATTCCATTTGCAAACTTCATGAATCCATAAGAATGTTTTACTTTTCATAATAAGAATTTGATCTCAAATATCTTTTTAGTTTTCCCTGAAAACAACTTAATTACTCAAATTATTTCATAAAACATTTCATGTGAAATCATAAATAAAAAAATCATAAACATAAAGGTTTCATGGAAAATTTAAAAACTCGTGAATAACATTCTTTGAAAAAACCTCCTTCCACCCATTTTTTATAAAAGGTTATAAAATTTCCTTGAGAAACATAAGTTAATTTTCTTATATTATGAAATTAAAAGATCTACTGTAAGAACCATTGAAATCATATCATGTATATACCTTGTGAAATTATCCTTACATTCACCCTTACTATAACCCTTATAATGGAATCACCTAACAGGATAATTCCCATATCTCTTAGGAGTACCCTATCACCGATAATAATCATCACATTACCAAATATATTGGAAAGCTATATCGAGATCACATGTCATTAGATCTATATCGGGAACACCCATCATTCATATATAATTTACAAGAATGATATAAAGAATAAAACCTGTATAGCTTTATATTTATCCATTAAACTCATTTTATTTGGCATTAAATCTCATAAGAAATAATTTTTTTAGATATCTCATATAAATGTTATGAAATTGTAATTTCCCTAGATTTTTTTAAAAAACAATTTCATGAATATTGTGAAAAATATTTTCATTGAAAATAACCATTTAAATATTTAAATCAATATTTAAAGTAAATAAAAATAATGATGATGATAAATATTTTTCATTCCATAATCATTAAGAAATATATTCTTTTCTCACTTTTTAAAAGAAATTTAAAAAGGACTCGTATGAAAATATTGGACAGATTCATTTTTAATCCTTATTAAATAAAGTAAAAAATATCTAAAATGAACTTTTGAAACCTTTTATGAATAAATAATAACATTCTTGAAAACATGTAAATTATAAAGAACCCATCACTAGTAGCCTAGAGTTGGTGGTTATTTATTACATTAGTACTAACTACAAGAGATCTCATCCCAAAGGACCAAATAATTTAGTAGATTTGGTCAAGTAGATACAAACATAAGTATTAAATTACAACATGAAATGGAATACAACATAGTAAATCCATTAGCAACAACCCTATTCTCCTGTATTATCCCTACATGTCAATCATAACATACATATTAGAATCCTAAAAAACTTCAATATAATAAAGGGGTGAAATAAAATGATTAGTAAGTGTAAGAATATAATGAAGGACATCATAAATAAACATAAACAATAAGTTAATGTGAATAACTAAAAAAATTTCCATTAAAGCATAATATTGATCATAATATTGAAGGGATAAAATCTAATAATATAATTCTATATAAATAATCACATGAAAATTAACCTTAACCATGGATATTCTACTAGTAGAATAATCAAATAAATTATTAGTAACTAATATTAAATTGCGGGGATGAATAACACTAGATATCACAAACATACCATCAAGGCTTTGACCAAGATACCATACATAATTGTATAAGACACAAGCTAATACCCAAACATGTCTGTCTCATGAGACCTATCGATGCATCGAGGGGATATAGCAGGCCCCACCCATTACATAATAAGTCCAATTTATCTATAATATAAAAGGGTTGAAAAATAAATAAATAAATAAATTCATATTGAAACTATCATATGAAATAAATTTCCTGAAAATAAACATAATCATAAAGCATCTAGTGTAATATGACTAATGATATCAAAATAGAACATCCATAATAAAACTAATCATAAATAATTCAATAAAATATGGTAAATGGTATCAAAAGTGATCAAACTCAATTAATCATAATTTCTAACAATGAGTGTTGACATAAATAAAAATACTCTAATAAAACAATTTATAAATTCTTGGGAGAAATATCACTTTACTTTGAAATCATTTATTTAAAAATCTATGCAATTATAAAAGAAAAACTTTTATTTTAAAATAACCTTATAAACATATAAATAATCCCTCAAGACATCATGGAACCCTGAAATTGGGAAAATCCACTCATGATGTATAAGTTTTTAAAGAAATATTTCCATTTAAATTCTGAAAAAGAAAAAATTTAAAAGAGTATTTTTAAAAGAATGTGCAAGCATTAATGAAACAAATTTATTATATGTATTAGTTTTAGTTCCAATGAAAAAATAGGAAATATAAAATATGATATTAAATTTTTTTGACACATAATCATTCCATGACATAATCAATGGAGTAAAAGTTTAACCCAAATAATGGAAATTGGGTTAATAATTCCCTTACCACTTTATAAACAATTAAACCGTATGCACCATAAAATTAATGACTATAAAATGAAACATTGAATTACATGAAGATAAATATATTCATTATATGATATATTAAAGTTTAATATGTACACCACACATAAGAAATATGGGTTTAATAAGGAATATATCTCACAGAAATAAAAATGAGACGAGAAACCCTTACCTTATGTCCAAAAGTGTTATCCAATTGTACTTAATGTATTAGATAATCAAATTATATTATTTAATTACTTAATTAATAACCTATTAAAAATATATTTGATTTATTATAATTTTATTAAGTTCATTTATGGCCATTTAGATGAGTTATAATGTTTATTTTTATTGTTCTAGGAGTGTTCATTTCATGATTTTGTGGTTGGTTCCCTTGAGTATAAATACAATATTTCTTTTAAAATGGGAATAAATTATATAGAATTTAAATTATTTAGTATTAATAAACTTCAATAAGTTTAAATATTCTCATATATCAATTGATTATATAGTATGAGGATGATTCATTAGATAAAATGTTGACAAAAATGTCTTAATTTATATTGGTAGTTTTTAAGATAATTATGAACTTGTGTCATTTTATTTAATATCATGTTTATATATATTTGTTCCAGAACAAGATATAACTTATAATATGTATATTGAAATATTATTTAACCCTAATAATGGTTTTATGACCATCCTTTAAATTGGTAATAGAAAATGAAAACTCATCATCCATGAAGGCGGTGAATCGACACATCACAGATGATGTTTTCATTTTAAAAATAAAAGAAGAGGAGAATAGATTTGATGATGTATAATACATCATCACAATAAAATTATATTATATACATGATACTGGAGTTACCATGCCACTTTGTATAGTGTATGTGAGGAGATGATAAGAAAATAAAACAAATTAAAAGAGAAAGAAGTATGATTTTACCTCTTGAATATCATCTCCTTGGTACCTCTTTAAGAAACTTGGATTCGATATTTTGGTAATAAAATCACGTCCTAGACATGGTAAAGTTTATTGGGAATGGAATTGTGTAGAATTTAGACAAGATTCAAGTTTTAGAAGGTGTGAGGAGAAGGGGTGGTATTTAAAGGGGAGGATATGGGTAATATTTTATTATTTTATTCATTTATTTATTATTTTGGATCAAGACTATCAATAGTGTTGATTCTTATGAATAAGTAAATTAAATAGCGCATGTGGGTCCTAAATAATGGATTAATACATTATAATGACTAAAAAATCCATATATTTAACTTGTAATGTTAAATACTGTAAATTACCATATTTCAATATTCATCAAAAATTTGATTATTTTATAAAAATACTAAATATTCACCCTAACCATTTTTCAATGTGAATATTTAAAAAAATGGACTCTATTTTATTAAACTATTTTTCTAAATATGATAAATTTATTTTTAACTAAAGTCATCATTTATTAAAAAAATACCGATTTTAATATTATAACTGATTTTATGACACATTGAAAAATTAATTACGGTATCATATAATTATCTTAAAATTATAATTCCACAAAATATTAATCTATGAGTCTATTTTAGAAAAATAAATTTTCTTTTAAATCATTATATTAATTATAAAATTATAAATATACATTTATATTTCACAAAATTACCAACAATTAATTTATCAATTTCAAAACGTTTAATTACTTATTCCATGATATAAATATATCATATTTCATTTATGAGACACCTAAATTTTAATTTTATTTTAATTTGTGAGGTTATTATGCTAATGGTTTGACTACTCTTCCTAATGGTCACATTACTATTCCAATAGTCATGTTAATATTTAATAGTATATTAGGGTTCATTGAAGCTTAGTGGTGCATGAAACATAAGTTATTGAATAAATTGAATTTATTTTAGAAGATCCATATCGTAAAATATTGGGGGGATGTTACATTCTCCCCCTTAAATAAATTGCATCCTTAAAATTTAATCTTATGTTTTGTAATCATTTAGTTTTCATTTTAAAAAACCCTTATGGAAAGCCCACATTTTCAATAGGGTTAATAACACTTACTCTTAAATGGAGGGAATGGACAATGTGATGGTCACCATAATACTTGGTTTCCCTATAGGATAACATTAGTGGGATGTGAAACATGGGAATGGAAAATAAATATAACTATAAAGTTATGATTGAGAGTGATAAAAAACATGGTCATTAGAAATTCATCCATCATAAATTCCTAAATTTCTCATTGGTTAAAAGACCATAGATTTATTAGTAAGAAAAGTAACCACACAATTTTTTGTCCCAAAATCCTTTTCCTATAGTTGAGTAATTCTTTTAATATAAAGATAGTCACATGAGAAAATAAAATTCCCTGATTTATTTCCAGTTCATAAGCATAATATCATCATTTGGTTTTTCATCTGTCTATTTCCACTTTATTTATTAAACAAAAATATGGATATTTAGAATGATTTTTTATACCTGAATCACTTTTATAAAATGATCCCTAAGTCATTACTTTAGCCTTTAAATATTTACCAAATGAAAAATGGTTAGAACTTGTTATACAATATGATAAATTATACTTTAACAAAAGTTAAACTTAATTCATTCCATAATTAGTTACCTTAAAACTCATTGAAAATACATTTTTTAAAATTAAATGTCCAAAAATTTATAAGGAAGGTCACTAAATTTAAAAAATAAAATTAACATAATATTTTCCAATATAATGTTTCTCTTACTGTCACATACCAAATATACGAATACCATAATCTCCTTTAAACCTTTATGAAATTTTCATGATTTGAAGAGTGAAATATTAGGTTGTTGAATATATTCCTTAAATACAAACATCTAATAATTCCAACATAACATAAACCATCAAATCAATAAGTAGCTTCAGGGTCACCAATACTATCCCATAAACATCTATTTATTATTATCTCAATATTAAGAAAATATGTAGGGTTATCGTTCCCAAGTGATGTCTTTTAAAAATATCAACTTACAATAGAATCACTTCTCTTGATTACTGGTGTTATTCATCACATGCTTATAATTCTTTAAATAATAACTACTGTAATAGAATCCATACATATCTCATGATTATTTTGACAAAAATATAATTTATAAAATACTTTTATAACATAATTATTGAACTAAAAACGCTAATACATTAATTATTCCACTTTCACTATAGTAACAGCATAAACTCCCTTTGTTCTTATGAGAAATATTCCCCTAATGCTTAGAACATTCATTTGCATAGTTCCCAATATCCTTATAGTTGATGAATTGGACAACTTCTTTCATTACTCTGCAATCACGAGCCTGATGTCCCTTCTTTACAAACTTGTAGAAAACTCCCATTCCCTTAAAACAAGTACTATGGTGGTTCCTTCCACAATTATCACATGTGGGAAAATCTATCACTCCATTATTATATTTATCTATAATTTTCTTTTTATCCTATTCTTCTCTTGCTTCCTTTCAAAGTCAAAAATCATGGATAATTGTTTCTCTATCTTTATATCATATGATATGACATCCTTATATGATAAAAATGTTTAGGAGACTAGTGCCCTTCATATAATTGGATTATGACCATCAACTAAATGGTCAATATTTCTCTTTGGATTACATATATAGTCCATGAAATTCCTTACTAACCATGTAAAGTTGGCTTCACACTTATCAAATTTTTCATCCGCTTTTTCCTCATACTCATGAATTGTATCTTCTTATCCACTCACTATTCGTAAGAGAAATATTTTTCCAATAAAATTCCATTAAAATATTTCCATTATATATTTTAAATTTGTCCTCCCTCTTTGGTGTTTTGAGTTAATGACCACCATTGATCTACATCTCCCAAAATACTATAAACTACCATGATAATCATCTCCCTTTCATTACTTCCCAAAATGAGAAATATATTCTCTAAAGAACTTATCCATTACTCAGCTACAAATGGGTTTATAGTCCCATAGAATGTAGGAGGTTGTTTTCACATGAAGAAGTCTAACATTGTTACACCACATTATGAATCGGGTTGCTCCATGTGAGTAAGGTTATTCCTCATAACCTAAGTCATTTATCCCAGTATATTTATAAGTTGTTCATCACCAGTTTCATATCTAACTAAAACATCATTATCTTTCAAAGGAGGGAAATACCTAAATAGAATACAATCATTGATATGGTTTCCATTCCTTCCAACATGCACCATTTCTAAATAATGACACACACTCGATTATATTATGAAATTTTATAACTAGTGAAACAATTAAAAAATTTGTGTATAACCAATCTCAAAATAATAATCTTGTTTACCTTGGGAATATTCTAAAAGTCAGTTATAGGGTTATATTTCCCTAATATATGTTTTTTGAAATATATTTTTAAAATTTTCTGCTAAACTTGTTTTGATACCAATAGTAAAGACTTTAACCCTAGTATCCTAGAGCATGTGCCTTACTTTATTACATTAGTACTATGTACAAGTGATCACATCCCAAAGGAACTAATATTTCAGTAGATTTGTTAAACTAGATACAAACATAAGTATTAAATTACAACTTCAAATGTAATAAAACATAGTAAATCTTTTGGAAAGACCCATATTCTCCAAGATTATACCTACATGTTAATCAGAATATAAATCCTAACATCCTCATAAAACATAAAACATAAGAAATGGGTGTTCTTAGATGCTTAATAAGGGTAAGCATACAACAAAAGCTATGATAATAAACATAAACAATAAGTTAAGGTTAATAACTAAAAACACATGCCATTAAAACATAATATAGTAGGAATAAAAGTTGATCAGATAATGCTATATAAATAATCAGATGAGAATGAAACTTAACCATAAATATTATACTAGTAAAATAATCACATAGATTATTAATAACTAATCATAAAACAAGGTAATGCATAATTTGGGGTATCATAGACATACCATTACGCCTTTTTACAAGACACCATACATAATCAGGAATGACATATGCCAATACCCAAACTACTTTGTCTCATGAGACCTAATGATGCATTGAGGGGCTATAGCAGGCCCCGCCTATCACTTACTAAATCCAATGAATTATCCATATGAAAGGGGTTAAATGTAATCAATATATAAATTCATGTCTAATCTATCATATGAAATAATTTTCCCTAAACAATAAACATAATCAAAAAACACTTAGTGTAATATGATAAATGGTATCAAAATATCACATCCACAATAAAAGTGATCATAAAAAATTCAATAAAATATGATAAATGGTACCATAAGAGATAAAAATCAATTAAAAATAAGACCCAGTAAATTTCGTTGACATAAATGAAGATACATTAATAAAATCATTGATAAATTCTTGAGATAAATACAACTTTACATTGAAATCATTTATTTAAAAATATTTATAATTATAAAAGAAAATATGTTATTTGAAATTAACATTGTAAAATTTTAATGGATTAATCAAAAAATTAATTCATCCTAAAATCGTGTAAATACACCCATGTTGTATAAGTTTTTTAAAAAACGTTCCTTTTAAATTTTGAAAAAGAAAACATTTAAAAGGGTATTTTTAAAATAAAGTTCGAGCTTTAACAAAATGAATAGATTATATATATCACATGTAAATCCACATAAAATAATTATAAATACAACATAAGATAATACTAATTCATTTCACACATAATCATAGCATTACATAATCAATGGAGTAGACGTTTATCCCAAATAATGGAAATTGAGTTAAAAATTCCATTACCACTTTATAAACAGTCGAACTGTATACCCCAAAAATTAATGATAATAAAATGTAAAATTAAATTCTATGAAGATAAAGAGATTAATGATATGACATATTAAATGATAGTATATGCACAACACACAATAAATAATGGTTTAATAATGAATATATCTTATATAAGTAAAAGTGAGACAAGAAACCCTTACCTTTTGTCCAAAAGAGTTTCGAACCTATACTTAATGTCTTAGAAAATCAAATTATATTAATTAACTACTTAATTAGTAACCTATTAAACATATATTTAATTTATTATAATTTTATTAAGTTCATTTATGTCAATTTCTATGAGTTATAATGTTTAATTTCGTTGTTTTGGGTGTGTTCATTTCATGGTTTTATGGCCAGTTCCCTTGATTATAAATTTGAGACTTCTTGTAAAATAGGAATAAATTATATAGAATGGGAAATTATTTAGTATTAATGAACTCAAATCAGTTTAAATAGTCTTATATATCATTTTTTAATATGTTTTAAGGATGATTCATTATATAAAATATTGATGAAAATGTCTCAATGTATTTTGGTGGTTTTTACGACCATCACGAACTTGTGTCATTTTGTTTAATATCATGTTTATATATATTGGTTCTAGGACATGATATAGAGTTATAATATATATATATTAATATCTTATTTAATGATAATAACAGTTTTCTATCTATCCTTGAAAGTGGTAATAGAAAATTAAAACTCATAGTCCACGAAGGTGGTGAAACGACACAACATGTACAATGTTTTCATTTTTAAAAGAAAATAAGAGGAGAAGTGATTTGATGATGGATAATACATAAAAAAAATAAAACTTAAGTATATATATGATAATATATTTTCCATTAAAATTTGGATAGGGGAAGTGAGGAGAGGATAATAAAATAAAAGAAATTAAAAGAGAAACAAGGAGGATTTTACCTCATGAAAATCATCTCCTTGGGAACCTCCTTAATACAATTGGATTTGCTCTTTTGGTAATACCATAATGTCCTAGACATGGGGAAGAGGCTTGGGAATAGATTTGGGAATAAGTTTTGTATGATTTATGATTTAAAAGTTTTGGGGAGAAGGGGTGGTGAACGGTGGTATTTATAGGGGTTGAAGGGGTGTTTTGGATTATTTTATTCATTTATTTATTATTTTGTCTCAAGACTATCAACAATGTTGATTCTCATGACTAAGTAATGTAAATAATGCATGTGATTTTTAACTAATGGTTACTTACATCATCAATGAATTAAAATTTTATGTATTTAACTTATAATGTAAAATACCGTAAATTACCGTATTTAACTATTCATAAAAAATTCAACTATTTTAGAAAAATCAAAAAAATTCACCCTAACCATTTCTGACGTATAGATTTCAAGAATGGACCCCATTTTATGAAATTATTTTTCTAAATATGATCAATTTATTTTTAAATAAAATCATCATTTATTCTTAAAATATCAATTTTAATATTATAACTGATTTTACGACACTTTGAAAAATTAAATATGGTCTCATAAAATTATCTAATAATTATAATTCAAAAAATTATTAATTTATTAATCTATTTTATGAAAATAAATTTGTTTTTAAATTATTAAATTAATTATAAACTTTTAAATAAACATTTACGTTTCACTAAAACACCAATACATAATTTATCATTTTCACAAAATTTAATGTAATATATTGAGTATTTAAAAGGAAATACTAAGTTCCATAGCATACATGATATTCCACATTGAGTTTAAATGAACAACTAAATATTATTTTTCAATATGGTAATTATTACATAGCTGTTAGAATGGCAAGAATAAACAAGATTTACAGGATTTTGAAAATATGGTTTATACATGTATATAGAATTAATTATTTTATGACTAATTAATTATAATTAAAAATAAAACCCTTTTTAAAATTAAAGGAAATATTTTTCTAAAAAACTATTTAAATGTGAAAAAGGGTGGTTTATACCAATAAATAAAAAAATAAATCTTTTTGAATAATATTAATGAAATATATATGTGATATTTTTAAAATAACATTTAAAATTCATATTATGTGTTTTCAAGACATGATATAAGAACAAATCTAGTTTTAAATATAAAAGATGTTTTTTTTCTAAAAAGTCAATTTTTCCACCATATGATGATGCATTTGTTTTAAATCTAGTTTTTGTCACTTTTATAAATTCTATTTGACAAAAGAAATTTTTCTTTGGAATATTGTTATCAAAATTAACTTTGGATTAATTTTTTGTATTTTTTGAGAGCTCTCATATTTTGATGTATAGTGAATAATGCAAAATAATAGTTCAAAGCTATTTTTTATCTATTTTTTTCTATAGTTAAATTATTTTTCTAATTAGTTTTAATTTATAATTAAATCAAGGCCTATGGGCCACCTTATGGCCTTCATGCCACCCCAAGGCCTTCGGGCCACATGAAATATGCAGATGTACCAGGCAGATTACAAGGGACAAGGCTCCAGATGAGGATTCAGATCAGACACATTCACAAGAAAAGGGTTAACCGAAATTGGAAGAATGAGAGGGTACGACATTACCATCGGTACGAGGCCTCTGAAACTCTGTACAGGACAGCTAGCTGACTAGCCTTGCGAAGGTGATGCATGGATTTCAAGACATTTACTGGGGAGGAGGAGTTCATGTTTTCTTATTTGGGTGATTCTCTTAATACCTAGGGGTTTTGTAATTATCTCTTAATCCTTAGTAACTTTTTAGGGTTCTACATCACCCTTGAGTGGTGGATTATCAAAAAAAGAAGGCATTCGGGCCATTCAGGTATACTTTAAAAACCTGTTTTCTCGATCTGTCAATAAAATTAATTTTAAATTAATTTTAACCACTTATATGTTTTGAATATTTAAAAAATATAAATACACGGTTTTAATCAGTATGATATTTATGATCTAATATGATCAACTTAATTTTTCAAAAATATGAATAGTAACATCAGTAAATATTTTTATCACCACGGTTAAGGGTATATCGGGTAATTAGGGGTAAAAATAATCTTATAAATTACCTCAAATATTATCCTAATTTTATTGGATGTGTGTGTTTCTACTTAGAATCATATTCTGTTTAAAATATAAATTTTTTAAGCCACTTGTATGACTTCAAGACATTTATATTATTTTATTTAAAGAAAATATAATTTTTTCACACTCTTGTTTTTAACAAGTAAAATATTTTTAATATTGGGTTATATAAGGGATATGATTGAATATAAATATTATTTGAAAATATAAAATTTTACCTAAATTAGGGTTATTAATTTATATTTTATAGGAAATAACTAATTAAATTAAATGATGACACAATGATGATGCAGTAATTTCTTTATTAATTGATGAATCAAATAAATGATATTAAAAATATTAAAATAAATATAATTAGATATAATTTATGTCATGAATGAATTTTATGTATGACTTTTACATGTTAGTGATGAGTTAATGTATTTTTTTAAAGATATTATGTTGTTATAATATCTTTAAAAAGTCAAATATTGAATAGTTTTAAAAGTGAAATTAACGATATTTTGAAATAAATAATATTTTATTAAATTATGTAAAATAAAAAAAATCTAAGATTCTTCCAAAAAATTGTGATAAGTCCTAAAATTTAACAAATTACTCGTTTATTAGCATATTTTTATGGTATAGTGATTATATTAACCCTCTAATTGGAAATTACATGATAACACGACAAGAGTTAAAATGGTAAAATAAGTGCTAAAATAAAACGATAAGGATTAAAAATATTTTCAAAACTTGTATAATTTTTATTTAAGGATTTTATTTATAACCATACTCATCCTATATACGAAATAAATAAGTTTTTATCCATTTTAAAAATATAATTAATTTATATTAATTTGATACTTTGAATAATTCCAAGAGTTTCCCTCTCCTCTCTTATAAAATGGAACTACTTATTATCATTTCTTCACAATTCATAACCTTTTTTGTTTAGAAAATATGTACCATAATAAATTCCTAGAATCTCTAACCACATTTAATTGGACTTATTTTAGTCATAAAACCCTCTTTATAAGTGTTAAAGTGTTAATCAAAAGTGATCATCCGAAGAAGAGAAATCATTTTTAAATAAGTGTTTCTATTTTATTTCTTATTGTACTCCCTCAAAATATTCTCTAACCATGAAGAGATAAAAATAAAATATCCTAAATATAATGATATGTTATTATTTTAATATCATCACCTAAATCCTTCTCGGATTCCATCAAATGGGAAATGAATTAATCATTTGTACGTACGTGTGAACTATCACCTCCACGAACAGATATAGTTTGTTTTCCATTACCATCTCTCAAGAATGGTTATAATGATGGAATTAATATTTTTATATGATATTCATGAAATATTTACCATTATAAGAGAATAATATATCAATTAAGTTCTTACTTTCCATGCACATGAAAATGATAACGTCGTTTGAGTGTACGTGTAAATTATCAACTCCATGAAGCGATGTGATTCATTTTTTCATCACCACATAAAATGGATGATATATATAAGTAAATTTAAATAATTAATATGATATTAATTATATTATTATCAATTTTGATAAATAAAATAATAATCATCTTCTTTCCATAATGATCGTTGAAAAATAAAAAAGTTACTCATGCGTACGTACGACTTATCGTCTCCATGATTGTAATGTAGTTCATTTTTTATATCAATATTTAATGAATGGATTTAAAAGTATTATTGATTTATAATATATATTATTATGTCATGAATATTATTCTATATATAATGGAATAATGACCTCTTTGACCATATTTGACTTACCAATTTCATTTTGGACTCAAATACATAATATCATGAAAACATCCGATATGAAGTTTCATATTAAGTAATTGGTATAACATGATAATAAGTGATATAAAAGGAATACTACACATGAAAAATTTTCTCAATAAATTAAATAATTAAAATGATTTTATTATTCAGGAAGATAAAAAATATACGTCATGAATCAGACTCAAGGTACGGGAATTCGTCTCAATCTCATTTTATTGATGAATTTGTTGATTTATACACCCCCCCTTCTTTTATGGGGTGTATAAACAACCCAATTTACTTTTAATTTCATTAAAAGGTTTTTAAAAATAAATATTTTTATGTTTTCTATATGGAGCATTTAACATGACTTACAAACGATAAAAGTAATTTTTTTAACGTATACAGTGAAAATGACTTTTGCGCTACCATGAAAATTATTTTCTATTTTGATTCCTCTAAAATCATTCACGTTTTTAAAAGGAAAATAAAATCATTTTTATATTTTTTTTATTTTGGTATTGAAAATGGTTTTAAAAATTGATTTATTATTTAAATATCTTGAAATGATTTCTCATGATTGCAAATGAAATTTTAAGAGTGAAATGCTGAAAATTGAAATCTTTTATGTGTTACAATTATATAATGGTGTTTGGAAATTTGATGGATGGTTACAGGATAATCCAAGGATGGGTGTTTATGTTATAAATTCCAATGCATTGGGTATGAAAGTAGGCCATATGGATATTCCAATTTTATGAGTGACATGTATAGACGTCGACTGAATAGTTATTCCATTTAAGTATAATTATATCCCAAGTTACCTTTATATATTTTCTATGATTGATATGGGTTTTATGATAATATTTTGTTTAAGAAAAGGTTTCAAATGATATTATTTTCAAGGTAAGGTATTTACTACTTATTAAGGTTGAAAATATTACTTTATGATAAATTTTTCATGGGTTCTTATGTTTATTAATTGACTAATGGTTTCCTTATTTTTATATCCATTACCGATCTTTTATAATCCTCCCTTTTTTTTAATATTCTTCACAGGACTTAAGGATGAGTGTGGGGTTGGAATAAATCATTTTTAATTTCATGAAGTGTATGAAGAAATAGATCATTATTTATTTTAAAATGTTTAGATTATAAAAAAATGGATACTATTCGGATGTGTCTGCTTTGTATTTTATGGATTTGTTATGCATGATTTATGACCTAATTCTCTAAAACTATAAACCTGAAAGGATCCTCAATGCGAAATAAAGAAAAATTCCCGACTTAACTCAATATTATATGATGTTTAAGGTTGAGTACTTAAATTAAATTTCTTATTCTATGTTATAAATTTATATAATATTTTCATCTATGAGATACCTATATTTTATTTATACTTATATAGGTGAGGTTATTATTATATTAGCCAGATAAGAATTACTAATAGTAATATTACTTTTCTAATAGTCATGTTAATATTTAATAGTATATCACATTTCGTTTAAGCTCGGTGTTACAGGAAACTTAAGCGATTAAATAAATTTATTTTATTAAATAAGATATATATTGTAAAATATTTCGATTTTATATAAATGAACCATGGAGTGGATGAAAAAGATTTGTAAGGAAAATAATAAAATAAGATTTTAAAAAATACCTTAACACAAGTCATGGATCACATTGTTCATATTTCTACCCTCATGAGTAATAAAATTATACTAGTTTTATACAATATTATAATATTTTTTGTGTTAATTACATCATAATTATTCCCTTTATTTTATTATTAACATGTTTTATTTAGTTACTAAAATGGTTATGTTCACATTGGATTCTTTGAGGATGTCTGATTTATAATTCCAAAATGACTTCGGTAGGTTGATTATGGTTAAAGGGGTCATGGTTAAATCAACTACAGAATCTAAATAATAATAAAAATAATATTTTTATACATTAAAAAAATTTTTTAACCATAAATGGAATGTAAAATTGAAAAATTAATTACATCACTTCATGGAGGTGGTTGTCCAGACATACGCATGAGCGACATTATCATTTTTTTGATGGATATAAGTGTAAGAAGGTAAGTAATATAGTATCATTATAAAATAATAATTATCTCAAATATATCATATATATTCATTTTTATCTAAAATTTTAACCATCCATTTGAGTTGGTGAAGGAAAACAAAACACATCACTTTGTGGATGTGGTAGTCCACACGTACACACAAACGATTCATTCATTTATCATAGGTTTGAAAAGGATATAAATAAGGGTTATTTCATCAAAATAATAACATTTAATTATATTTAATATAATTATTTTTTATATGAAAATTTATTTAGAATATTATTTGGTGGCATGAAAATAAATAAACTTAAAAATACCCAGTTAAGGGTTATACCTAATCTTTGATAAACATCCTTTGGCTAACAACTTAATACTTATTGAATGGTATTTTGGTGAGAAAAACTGATATAAATGGTTTGGTAAGGTTTGGAGGGTATTTATTTATATATATATTCAGATAAATTTATCTATATTTGTGAGCAAGGTAGTAGAAGAGGTTTACTTTTATAAGTGAGGAGGGTGGAATCTAATAAATACATGGATTATTAATATATAATATGTGTTTAACTCATGAAATATGGATACAAAAATCCATAGAATGACATATAAGTACTAAATTATAAAAATAAATTAAAATAATAAAATTTATACAATTTTAATAATTATTTTAAACCTTATCTTTTAGTATAACCCCCTCGTTAACCCTGTTTAACCTTAACTTTGGTAAAACTTTTTTCATTATTTAAGGGTAAGGAAAAAAATTATAAAAAAATAAAGGGGCACATAAATGTAAAATTAATGATATTGAATATTATTTTCCATAAATATGAATTAATATAGGATTTTTATGAGTTTATAATTATTTTAAAATAAATTTTAAACACTAAATACCATTTGAAGTCATTTTCAGGACTATTCAAAAAATTTCACTTTAATGGAATAAATAAAAAAATGAAATTTTAATATAAAGTATTAAATCCTAATTTATAAATTAATAATTTTCTAAAAAATTCATGTACCACCAAAATTAATCAAACAATATTACTTTTAATGTTTTTAAAGTAATTTACTAGCTCTTTCTACTACCTGCGCAAGCACTGCATCGACATTGTATAAGCGTTCATGATAATTATACTATCTCTAAAAATTAAAAATAAATTAGTATCATAAATAAAGTTTATTAATCATATTTTTTATCATCTATATTCATTAATATATCATTTTAATCTATATTCATATCATGAAAATGAAATAATTGAGAGAGAGTGACATTTTGTAATTACTCATAACATAAAATAATATAAAAGATGTAATTAAATAAAAGTGGAACCAAATTGAAATATTTTAATATAGTATTATAAATTTCAAAATAATATAATACAATAAAACATTAGATGATATTTTTTAACCTTTTCCCAAAGTTTTAACATTAATTAACCTCTTTTACCCTTTACCATAACAATAACTTTTTTACCATGGCTACTATTCATTGTGAAAAAAATGAGATTAATATCATTACTAAATTTGAAAATACAAATTCAAAACATGAAATCCATTTTTCATGATTCCATTCCCATAAGTTCCAGAAATTAATTTTAATAAAAGTTTTCAACATGTAATAAAAAATGTTTTTTTAGAAAAATACTTGTTTTAATAATTAAAATGATTTTATACCAAAATAAAGTATAATATTGATTCCCATAGAATTATTTGAATCAATTTTCATAAAATGAAAATTATTTTACTTTAAAAAATTCCCAAAACCAAATTAAATATTTAAATTACCTAGATTAAAAGATAATAAGTGACAATTTTTCACAAAATCGGTATTTTCACCTATTCACCCAAAAATCAATCTTTTCAAAAAAAATCCTAAATCATTGTCTTAAATTTATTTTTACATGATGATTTAAAAAATTATTTCCATTTTATGAAATATAATTTTAGAATTTTATAAATTTTATAAATTTATCCTTCAAATTAAAATACAAAATATAAGGAAAACTTACTTCTATAGAAAAAATGATCATTTTATACTTTTTAGAGTTTTATTAATTATTTTATTTAATTATTATCATTAAATACTGATTAATTATTTATGAGGAACTAATATATATATATTATAATAAAGAGAAATTTTCAATCTATATTTCACAATGTGTTTATTCTTATTCATTCAATCTAATCCAACGCCTAAATTATAAAATTCATATTTGATAATATTTTTATATTATATCTTCGTTTTCTTATGATTAGTTTCAAGAGTGTAATAAACTATTAAACATAGTAGTCTTTTTAATGGAATATAAACTAAAATCATGTAGTTACACATTCTACCCCTTAAAAAAATTATGTCCTCACACTTTTCTCATGTGTCCTTTGAAAAGGTTTTATAACCATTTTTAGAATCACTTACAAGGAGTGGAAATATATATATATATATATGGAAAGAAATAATTTTTAATTCACATTGATAACATTTAATTTTGAAAAGAACTTTAATGTCTATTTTATAACCAAAAAAATATTATTTCCTAAAATAATCTACCACTATAACACTCATATATTTATACGAGAATATAAAAGCATATATTGATAGTGGAGTGTAATGTTATACATTAGAATTGATAAATTTGAGAAATTATTTTACCATAAAGATAGAGATTTTAAGAAAATATACAAAATTGATTTATTTCCACTTCATAAGTGATTTCTTTTCTTCATTTGTGCCTTGATAAATTTCTAATTATATCACATAACGTACTCAAAGTGAATAATATTCAAGATGAATTTTTTGTACTTGAAGTACTAAATTTAACTTTAAATGCAATACAAGATCCACAAAAGGACTACCTGTTTCTATTCACTAACCCAAACCAAAATTGATTAACACAAGTTAAATTAATATCCAATACCACGAAATATTAATTTAATATCCAAATACTAAAAAAATAAGACCAAATATTGAACTCAAATCATTCCTAAAACTATTAAAAATTCATCAGAAAAAAATTAAAACCCAATTATTAGGATTATTTGATCACATATTATTCCAAGATAATCATAACATTTATCTCCAAATGGCACAAATAACTCATAAATCCACATTACAAAAATTTGTAGACTCTAATAATATAATCTAAAAAAATGTTAATCTTTAACATAAATAACATGAATTACCATAAAAACACAATAAAAAATAGGTTTCCAAATTATAACTCAATCTTTATTACTCAATTAATATCAACCACGTTGACATAAAATCTCACACTAGTAAAAAAATATCCCATTTACTATGATTCTTATAACAGGCCCAACAATATAGTGAACATAACATTAATCTTTTAGTCATAATATCACATTTCAATCTCATGGTTATCTATATGATAAATATTATGTTCCCAAAATATAATAACTCTTTTATCCAAAATAACCATAATTACCTCAAAATATAAAATCATATGAACCCTAAAGGTTATTAATATATTTGATCTTATTTCAAAAAAATATAAAACCGTTATTCCTATAATAACCACTTCACTATAACACAATTTAAACTAAAGGGTTACATATACCTCAAACATTTATTAAAACTCAATAAATTTCCCCCAAATTAATCCCACCGCATCACACCTCAGAAGGGGTATTTATTCCTTTAAAAATATTATAAAACATAGAATTATTAATAGATGATGGTATATAAAACTCTTAATTCATTCTTATATAATAACTTCCAAAAATATAAAATTATCTAATCCTTTTCTCTAATACCAACTATAATATCCAATACATCACCATCCAATGAATTACAAGATTTATGGCATAAATTTCATTAATAGAATCCCAAAGACCTTCAATAGTTTATATTTTTATAGAATTGTAAAAAATATTAAATTAAAAAGTGGGTAAATCAAAAAAATATCCATTTTTCCCACAAAACATGTTCTTTATAATGAAAAAGTTACTTTATTTAAGGTAACACCCATAATCAGAGATCTGATTTTATTAAAAGTCCTACTTATCCTTAATCCTTGAGAAGAACTTTTGTAAAATTTAGATGAGAAAAAAATATACCAGTAAGGATCATAAAATAAAATAAACCTATTATTCCAATAGTTAACTAGAAGAATCCATAGGAATGTTTTTTTTTCATAATAAACAGTTGAGCTCAAATATCTGTTTAATTTTTTATAAAAACAACAGAATTGATTAATAAATTTCATAAAACACTTCATTTGAGATCGTAAATGAAAAACCATAAACTTAATGGTTTCTTAGAAAATATGAAAAATCATGACGAACCTTTCCTTTAAAAAATTCCTATCACACTTTTTTTAAAGATCGTAATCTTTCCTTACAAACATTTTCTCATTTTTTTACCTTTTAGAATCAAAATATTTACATTAATATCCACTAAAACCATATCATGTGGATACCTTGATACATTATCCTTACATTCACCCTTATAAGAACCCTTAAGGTGGAATCCCCAAACTATATAATTCCCACATCTCTTAAAAGTAACTTATCACCATTAAACTCTATCACTTTACCATATACAATAAAGAGATATATCAAGTTCACCATCACTAGAGAAATAGGAGGATCACCCATCGTTAATATAACATTTCCAAGAACCATAAAATTAATAAAACACACCTTTTTTTCATTTTAACCATTAAATTAACTTTAGTTTTAATTCAATTCTATAAGAAATTACACTTTTAGATCACTCGTTTAAATGAAAAAAATTCTATTTCCATAGTAAAAATTTTAAAACTAAAAAATTCCATAATATTGAGAAAAACATTTTCTTTGAAAATAACCAAGAAAACATTTAATGGAATATTAATAGTAATAATTATAGTTATTTTGTAAAAATCCATTCATTTTATAATCATTAAAACAAATATTATTCTCACACATTGGTAAAGAAAGTAAAAAACAAATCATATAAAAAATATTGAAAAAAAATAATCCTTTGTAAAGAAAGAAAAAAATAGTAAAAGATGACCATTATAATAATTTGAAGAATAAAAAAGAAAATTCTTCAAAATATTTAAAAGATCCATAATGTGGAAGAAACATAGTTGGAAAGAAAACATTAAAGATAAATTTAAAAAAAATTCCCTTACCTCGAGTTCCGAATCGTTTCCATTATTTGTATACCCTCCCAAGTAATAAAATTATATTATTTTTATACATGATTAAGATAATATTACATCTCTGTTCCATCATCATTACTCCCTTTATTTTATTTTTACCACGTTTAATTTAGTTTTTGAAATGTTTATGTTCAAGTTTTATGTTTTGAGGATGTTCGATTTATAAGTCCAAAATGACTTTAGTAGTTTGAATATAGTCAAATGGATCATGGATTTATCATATCTATAATATTTATCATTAAAAAAATATTTTTTATATCTTCATATAAAATTTTTACCATCCACTGAAGGTTTAAATGAAAAATGATTCCGATCACTTCATGGAGGCGGTAATCAACACAAACACGGGAGCGATGTAATCATTTTTCAATAGATTGAACCTTTAAAAGTTAATTAATATATCATATTTATATAATCATAATTATTTCATAAATATATTATATATTCATTTTATCTATCATTTTAACTATCTATATGAACTGATGATGAAAAATGAAGCACATAATTTCTTGGAGGTGGTAGTCAACGTGTACACATGAGCGATGTTTTAATTTCCTATATAAAGAAAAAAGATATGAATAAGGTTTTTAAATAAAAATAATTAGATTTTATTATATATAATATACTGATTTCATTATATGATAATGTTTATATAATATTTTATGCTGGTGGTAAAAAATAAACATGAAAACACTCGGCTAAGAGTTATATATCATCTTTGAAATTCCTCCTTTGGAGTATGTATTAAGAATTCTAGGTTAGTATTTTGGTGAGATAAAAACCTCCAGGACATGAATAATAAGGTTGGTAATGGTTTTTTAATGATCTTAGTCATGATAAATGGATAAATATGTGTGTTAAAGAGAGGAGAAGAGGTTTCCTTTTATAAGCGAGGTGAGTTTAAATCTTGTAAATATATGAATTACTACTATATAATATGTATAAATGTCATGTAAAATTGATCTGAAGTGGAATATCATCAAATATAAGTTTTATAAGTTCAAAATAAATTAAAAAAATAACATTTATACAAGTTTTAGTGTCATTTTATACCAGATATTTTGGATTAAAACCCTCGTTAACCATGTTTAACCTTAATTTTTATAACACATTTCTCAATTCATAGAGAGAAAGAAAGTAATTTTAAAATTTTAATGTGGAAAATTCATGAAATATTTATGATATTATTGAATATTTTTAATAAATTTGTTTTAATATATTATTTTATGACTTTTTAATTATTTAAAAAAAATCAAACATTAAATACCATTTAAAATCATTCTCAAGACTATTAAAAAAACCAAATTTAAAGATATCAAGAAAAAAATGTAATTTGAATATAAACTAATTTAAAATAACTTATACATTAATATTCACTAAATAAACTCTTGTAACACAAGTATTAATCCAAAAATAATTACTCTTAAAGTTCTCAAAATAATGTACTTTATTTTTTTACTCCATATACAACCACTACTTCCGCATTGCGTAAGCATTCAATGTAATTATACCATCACAAAAAAATAAAAAATACCATCATAAATATAGTTTTTCTAATATATTTTATCATCTATATTTGTTTATATATAATTTTTATCTATATCCATATCATGATAACATATTAGGTGACATATAGTGACATTTTCAATTGATTTTTACTTAATATAATATAATGATTCTAATAAAATGAATGTGGATCTAAAATTATATATTATTTAATCTAGGATGATAATTTTTGAAATATTTTAATAAAATAATATTAGAGATGAGATTTTGTGACCTTATCATAGAGTTTTAAACTTAATTGACATGTTCTACCCTTTACCATAATGACAACTTTTTACCATAGTTATTATTCATTTTGAAAAAAAATGAAATTAACTTCATTAAAAAATTTAAGCCACTTATTTCAAAATATGAAATATATTTTTCATGATTAAATTTTCATAATTGGTTGAAATTAATATTATTATAAGTTTATAAATTTCAATGAAAACATATTTTTATAAAAACGCTAATTTTAAGCATAAAAATGATTTTATAGAAAAATCATGTAAAATATTTATTCTGATAACAGTAGTTGTAAGATCCCAAATGTTTTTAAGTTATGTTTTTGTTTAATTTTTGGTTTGGGCTCTTGTTTTGGCTAGATAAGTGTTTCCCAAGTTCATGTGGGGGATCAGGGGTGCCCTAGGGGCTTGGGGTACGAAGAGACGAGCAATCAGGCACGTAGTGCATGGCGCATGGTCTGTGCATGGTTAGGGGAAACTGTGCAGGTAAACCATGTGGAACAACCATCCTAGAACAATATACATCACACGGTCTGACCACAGTTAGGGAAAACTATGCTAGATATTAATTAACCGTGTGAAAGGGGTGTTTTTGGAAAGTAGCTTCTACACCATTTTCACATGGTTTAGAAAACTGTGCAGGTAAATCGTGCGGCCCAGAAAAGTTGGAAAATTTACAAAAATTCCATCTCGAGATTTATAACCCCAACTCAGGATTTTCTTCTATTTCATCCCCTACAACCCTAGTTATGAACCATTCCAACCCAATCTTCCAAGAGGTAGTTTTCTGTCGATTCTTGGCCATTTGGAGCACCGTTGGTTATGGATCAAAGATTCGGGTAAGTATAATCCTCCCCAACCCTCTCTTCTTCAAATTAGGGCTTTTGGTTTCACCCATCTTCATCCAAAGAACTAAACCCCTTTGAATTCTGGTGGAACCTAAGTTCGGGTTTCAAGGGGTTCTTGAATCCGGATCCAACGCCATGTTTGATAGTGCTTTCATCATTGAATTAAAGGTAGGTGGTCTACAACTTATATCCCTTCACTTTTATAGAGATTTGTGCATGAATTGTTTTTATTATTACCGTCTTGTGAATATTTCATCATTCCATTATGGTGATGTGATGTTTAGGGATTATAAACAACCTAATGGAACCCTCGTGATCCCAATGGGATGCATGTAGGACGATGTCACCTATGTTAGGGTCACCCATAGGGTTCGCCCATATTCCCAAACTTATATTTTAGCTATGTAAATGTAGGTCCATTTTTTGAGAACATAGAGCCCAGGGGAATATGATATTAATCTTAAAGGATGTGAATGGGAGGCCTAGTAAAAACATGGGTTGGGCAGAGACCTATGTGGGTGTTGGTGGGCATAAAACGGGGTTATGTGAAATAAAGGGAAAGGCCAAGGGGTTATCTTTATACATGATTGTTCTTAGTGAGATAAGTATGGGAGATGAGAATTGGGGCTGAATTGTGGAATGTGTTAATATATGAGAAATAGGTGGTGCACCTAAATGATTGAATGCAGTGAAGGGATTTTGTTATGTGATATGAGAATTGTGTTTGGAATGCATAAGTGGGTAAATGCTTGTGAAATGATAAATAGGCTAAATGGGTTAAAGAATTGTCAATGATGAATTTGGATAAGGTAATGGGGTGGTTGAATACACCTAATGGGTTAAGGTATGAAAATTGGAATTTGGTTAAATGGATATGAATTGTATTTGGAAATTGTGTGAATGTGTTGTTAAGTGGAAATTAATAGAGACCATGATGGAATGGATTATGATCCTGGTATTGGAGCCTAGTGAGTTAGGCCTAATGAATGATTCCTAGTGAGATAATCACAATGAATTAATGCCTAGTATGATAAGACTGATAAAAAGGGAATTAAGATAAATGGATAAAAGATATTAAATGTGGAAAATGTGTTAATTGGCTGCAGTATAATATTAATTCTCATGTCGTTTCTCATGAATTATGAATCTTGATTCCTAATGGAATGGGTTATGTTATTCTATGTTATGTATTGCGATATATAATGGCATTGAATATACATGGTTGTGTTATGGTATGGTTTTTCATGATTTGATAAATAAGCATGTGCACATGGCTTGGTAGTGTGGGGTATTGACTGAGGTTCTATGCCCACGGGTCAATTTAGACTGATGCTCTAAACTCCACCCGTAATGCACAGGTTAGGGATGAGGACCGATGCTCTATTCCTCTAATAGTTGTATTCCACCAGGTATGAGGATATGAGATGAGGTTATCGTATTGATTTCATTCCACCCAGAATGAGGCTTCAAGGGGAGGTTGTTGAATTGATGTCGTTTCACACAAACTGAGGCTTCAAGGTGAGGATAATGTGTTGATGTGATATTTGGATACCTAATGAGATAGGGACTTTCTTTTTCTCTCAATACATTGTGAATGATTTCCTTAGACCATTGTTCATATGATATTTATACCTAATCCCTAGAACATATGATCAATGTGGCTTATATAATGAAGATGTTATAAGTAATGGAATTGGGATAAATCCTAGTCATGAATTAAATGAACCTAGTTAACTAATGGAACTCAAACTATCCCCTGCTTTCTTAACATTTATTTTGTACTTGTATGCACTATCTATTAGATTGGATATTTTGTAGACACTGTTGGTGGTGGCCTACTGAGTTTTGTACTCACACCCTGCTTGGGCCACTGTTGGGTACCCGAGTAGATCTCTTAGTTTCAAGATGGGATAAGTGTAGATGCTCTACTCTAAGATGTTGAGTTGGGCTTGGGATGTACATGGAGAAGGACCCGAACATGGATTCTGGACCTGTTTGGAGTTTTGGACACTTTTTTTAATTTTGGATTCTTCCACTTTTCACTACTTGTAAGGAATGACAAAGTTGTATTTGATTTGTGGTTTATACCTTGCTTTGTAAATGCTTGGTTATGATCATTTAATTGGAAGTTCATATTGTTTTCATTATTTAAATTGGGTTCTGTTATGTATTACTCTAGTAAAGAGGGTATAGTCTCCCCACATGACTCATTAGACCCTCGCTGTTATTTGGAAACCTCTGGCGTACGGGGAGGCGCATTTGAGGTCATGTGATGACTCGGATCAGAGCACTAGTTTATCAGCTTCTAAGTTGGGGACATTACAAAGTGGTATCAGAGGAGGTATTTTTTATCCTTCTCTGAAATCTTGTTATTTGGCGCTGGTAGATAGGAGATTAAAACAGTGTCAATCCTTGGTAATGAGACCATTCATGGGAGTAGCTAACCCATGTATGAGGAAAAATCCAAGTCACCCTGGGTGTGAATTGTTGTTCTTGATGTACGTTGTTATAGTTGAATGATATTTCACCCTTGGGTGGTGCACATTTTGCATGATTTGATTGATTTGTGAAATTTATCAAATTTCTGGAATGGCATGGGTATGTTCATTCATGCATCATTTTAGGGACCAAAGTATATAGGTGGAATGCATCTTTATAGGCACACACATGGGATGTGTGTGTGAGGCATAGAGAGTGAAATTCATTTTTTTACTTCCTTGATAAATATGAAAAAAAAAATGATGCTTCATAATGGTAATAAAAGTGGGTAAATGAAAATAATGCAAATGAATATTTAAGGAATATTGTGTATAAATAATGTTGTGACTAGGTTAATGTTTGGGTTGTGATAATTGTATGGGTTTTTTTGGTGTCCAAAAGAAAAAATGGTTTCATAATGACAGTAAAATTGTTAAGGAATCTTGCCTAAGAGGAAAGGATCATGTTGTAAAATAAGAATTATTTTGAAGATGTTCTGATGAAAGACTTGTGATTGAGTAAGTTGGTTACCCCATGTTGATCGTGACTGCGGTTGGTAGGGTAGGGGTGGTTCTCTAAGTGTGATAATGACCGTTGGAATAAAGAATGAAGAATGGTCTGTTTAAGGTTGATTGTGTGGGATCTTTCCATTTTTGGTTAAATTATGTCAGTCGTTATTTGAAGTGTTGAGTGAAAGAAAGGTTTGGTAATTTGAATGTGGAAACTCTTGTGGTCCGTGATCATACGAAGTGCATGCCGGACCCTAAGGATGGTGCCTAGGTCTTTGTGAACTTGTGAGTAGAGACCTTGCAAGTTGTGACACGAATTCTGTGAGGATTATTTTATTTAGTGCTGATGAATGTGTACACCTTTGGTGTGGAACCTAGAGAAGATGGTTGTTTGGTACGCAAATTATAGTGTGCGTCGGAATGAGAGTGAGAGTTCCATTCACACACTTTTCTTCATTCATGTCATGATAAGTGTGGTCTTGAGAGAGGGTCAATGTCTTATCCTGGTTGTGACTTCAGTCAAGGGGTTTGGTTTTTATCAACCTTAAAGGTGACCTATGGGAGAGGTCAGACAAGATTTTAGTGCTTTTGGGTTTGTGTCACACCTGTGGATGTCTGGGACTTTGAAAGTGAAACATAGAGTGCTGCTTGGTGTTGTTTTGTGACGTAAGGATAAGTGAGAAGGTTGATGGTCTAGTTGTTCCTGGTTCTTTCATAAGGGCACCCAAGTGTTTATAATAATAGTTAAGGTTGATTTCAAATGTATTTATCACTTGAATTTCTGAATCACCTATTTGAGAGAAGATTAACGGAGGTTGGGAAGTTGTTTTGAATAGAAAAGATAAGGGTGGATAAAGTGAGGTTATATATATTCGCTCAATGGTGACACCCGAGGTAAGGGTGGCCATGTGGCTGAGCATGTTTGTATGAATGGTTTTTCTATGGAGTGATGGTTAAACCTGGTTGGAAATCACAATAGAGTGGTGATGGTTAAGTGTTTTTTGTTACACGTTTAGTAGGAAAGCCCGAGATTCCTAGAAGGTTATGGTGTCCCATAGCTTGACATCAGAAACAGTTAAGTTGTTAGTGTTGTTCTTAGATGACTTCTTAGTATACCTCATCTAGTGATGAGAATGAAAAACATCTTGACATTTTCTTAGGTATGTTGAGAAGATCTGAATCTCACTAGGAGACATAGAGGTTTTTGTATGGAGGAGGGACATCATGGAGTTTGCATGCAAGTAAGTAGTATGTGTAGAGTTTAATGGCAAGATGTACACACTCGATGGCATAAGGTGAGGACCTCAGGATGGGCCGAATGTCGACAAATGACTTAGGTTACATTCATGGAGGTTAATAATGGGAATTGGGTGATGTTTGTTCTCTTATTTTGGAAAAAGGATGGATGGCCATATCTATGTTTGGGGTATGGTTTGTGATCGGTTTTAAGATGCAGTGGTTGGAATCCATCATTGTGAGAAAAGGTAACAACAACCCTAAGGCGGGGAGTGATAAATCATCCTTGGATGTGGGAAAGAGAATATCAAGATGACGTAGTGGCACCAGGTTAGAAATGAAGAACTAGTGAGGTGCGTGTCAAGTTCCTTGGAGAGGCATGTGGGACTTGGATGTAGTGAAAAATTATCCAAGTGTTGACTTGAGCTCAGGGTGGTCTCAAGTGAATCTTGTGAGACCCATGCTCGGTTATAGGAGAATGTTGATGGGTATTAAAACAGGTCTTTTCAAGGGAATTTGGAGTCTTATAACTCCAACGTAGATTAGGGTTAGCCTCAGGTCAATTGTTTCCCTTTTGTGGTTTTGGAACTTCGTGAAGTTGAGTGAACCTTGGCCATGTGATGTGGTGTCATACCAAGGGTGAGGTCGATGATAGTCTGAAGAGTGATAATTCCATGATAATTAATTCTATTTGAATTTAGGAAATGACCTCAGTGAGTGTGTGGAATGATAATGGTAGACTTCAAGTCAGTAAGCACCTTGGGAAGGTGAGAAAGGGGTAGCATACCATCAGTGGAAGGTGGGTGTTCTGAGAAATCCAGTTGAAGGTTGTCTGACCTAATATGGTAAACTTGATGGGTGAGGTGAGAGTGACCCACCTCTCAATTCATGTTATAGGAGAAAGTGCCTTTTGAAATAAAGTGAACCTGAGTGAGGTCTGGATAATCTACATCCTTGATTAGATAGTGTAGGGATGTCTTCCCAATGGTTGTGATGGTGCGGCTATATGCCAAGGCAGTGTAATGCTCTTATGGATGCTTGAGCTGGTAAGTTGGAAGGTTTTAGGTAATTGGAATTTTGGGTTCATTTCTAGTGGTCCTTCATCAATGGAGGAGGTTCCAAGTAACCAGAAATGGTGGAGAGAACAATACCAGATAAATGGTTGGTTGATGACGTGATCAGAGTTTTGGACTGGAAGGACATGAGTGGTCACCATTCGGGTGAGTAGGCCCTGGTAGGAAGATTTGGCACGATTTAACTGGTTGATTAGCCAAGAGTTTTGGGTTTCATTTGTATGTATAGTTCTGGATTGAGATCTTGAGGAAATGTGGTTGTAAGGGTCATGTGTTTTCATACAGGTGATACCAGGTTGGGTCACCATTAGAGTTGGGTGAACAGAAAATGACGCCAAGTGATTTGGCTCATGTTTTGTGTAGAGGATCGAGCCGATGAGGTATCGATTGGTTCCTCCATGATGATGGGATTTTGTGTGTTAAGTTTCCATGTGTTATGAGTTAGGTGTTTTCACCCAAGTTTTCCCCATGAATTTATCGAGGTGAGAATGGTTGAAGATGATGAATCCTTGAGGATTTTTTAGCTTGTGTTGTGGTTGTGGTGAGGAAGGATTCTGGGGAAAGTTTATGCCCTTGATTTTTGTTCGGTATAAATTGTGATGTACAACCAGAAACATGGAATGTTGGAGGGGATAGGTAGACCTTGTGGCGTGATACCTTGAGGTGTAAGTCAGTGATGCTTGGAAGAGAGGCTCGAGGATGAACCGTTATAAGGTGGGGATGTGGTAAGATCCCATATCTTTCTAAGGTATGTTAATGTTTATGTTTTGGTTTGGTCTCTTATTTTATCTAGATAAGTGTTTCCCAAGTTCAGGTGGGGTCACGGCAGGCCCCCGGGGGCTCGGGGCCTAAAGAGAAGAGAAATCAGGCCTAGCAGTGCATACTGCACGGTCTGTGCACGGTTAGGGGAAACTGTGTAGCTAAATCATGCGGACCAGACATCCTCAGACAGTATCCATTGCACAGTCTAAGCATAGTTAGAGAAAATCATGTGAGATCCCAGGAAACCATCAAAAATGGGTGTTATTGGACAGTATCTTCCACACAGTTTGCGCACGGTTTGGAAAACCTTGCTGGTAAACTGTGCGGTCAAGAAAAGTTGGAAAAATTTCAAAATTTCTATCGTGGGATTGAAAACCCCAACTCAAAATTTTCCTCCATTTCATTACATGAAAACCTAGTGATGAACAATACTGACCCAAGCTTCCATTATGTGGTTTTCCTTCGATTCTTGGTCGTTTGGAGCATCATTGGTTAAGGATTGAAGCTCTGGGTAAGTCTAATCCTCCCCACCCCTCTCTTCTTTAGATTAGGGCTTGTGGTTTCTCCCATCTTCATCTGAAGATCTAAACCCCTTTGTTTTTTAGTGGAACCTAGGTTGGGGTTTCAAGGGGTGCTTGAATCCAGATCCAAGGCCATGATTAATAGTGTGTTCATCATCAGATTCATGGTAGGTGGTCTACAAGTAATATTCTATGAGTTATATAGAGATTTGTGCATGAAGTGTTTTGATTCTTACCCTCTTGTGAAGATTTTGTCATGCCATTATGGTGATTTGATGTTTAGAAAGTCTAAAAAACCTAATGAAATCCTCGTGATCCCTGTGGGATGCATGGAGGATGATGTGAACTATGTTAGGGCCACCCATGGGGTGTGACAACATTCCCAGACTTAGAGTTTAGCTATGTAAATATACGGTCATTATGTTAGAATATAGAGCCCAAGGTGAATATGATATTAATCTTGAAAGATGATAATGTGATTCCTAGTAACACACATGGGTTGGGCGGTAACCTATGTGGGTATTGGTGGGTTCAAAAAGGGGTTAAGTGAGATAATGGGAAAAGCTAAGGGGTTATCTTTATACATGATTATACTTAGTGAGATAAGCCTGGGGAATGATAATTGGGGATGAATTATAGAATGTTTTAATACATGATAGTTAGGCAGTGCACCAAAATGATTTTATGTCAGAAGGGATTGTGTTATGTGATATGAAAATTGTGTTTGGAATGCATAAGTGGGTAAATACTTGTGAAATGATAAATGGGATAAATGGGTCAAATAATGATCAATAGTTAATTTGGCTAAGGCAAAGGGGTGGTTGAATACACCCAATTGTTTAAGGCATGGAAATTCGAAATTGGATAAATAGATATGAATTGTATTGGAAGTTGTGTGAATGTGTTGTTATGTGTAAATGACTAGAGACCATGATGGAATGGATTATGATCCTGGTATTCGAGCCTAGTGAGTTAGGCCTAATGAACGATGCCTTGTGAGATAAACACAATTAATGAATGCTTAGTGAGATAAGCGTGACAAAAAGGGAATTGGGATAAATGGCTAAAATATGTGAAATTTTGAAAATGTGTTAATGGGTTGCAGAATAGTATTAATTCCCATATTGATTGTTCTGCATTGTGAATGTTGATTCCCAGTGACATTGGTTATGTTATGTTGTGTTATGTATTGTGATATACAATTGAATTGAAGATACTTGATTGTGTTATTGTATGATAGTGGCGATTTGATAAATAAGCATGTGCACATGGCTTGGTAGTGTGAGGTATTGACTGAGGTTTTTACGCCCATGGGTCGAGTTGGACTGATGGTCTAAACTCCATTCTTAATGCACAAGTTAGGGATGAAGATTTATGCTATATTCCCCTAATGGTTGCATTCCAACGGGACTGAGGCTAAGAGGTGAGGTTATTGTCTTGATGTCATTCCACCCGGACTGAGGCTTTGAGGTGAGGTTATTGTATTCATGTCATTCCACTTAGACTGAGGCCTCGAGGTGAGGAAAACGCATTGATGTGATTTTTGGATCCCTAGTAAGATAGGGGATTGCTTTTTTTTCTCTATGAATTGTGAATGATTGACTTAGAAACTTGTGCAGATGATATTTATACCTAATCGATGGAACATGTGATACATATGGCTTATATAGTGAAGATGGTATAAGTAATAAAATTCGGATAAATTCTAGTCATGAATTAAATGAACGATGTTAACTAATGGTACCTGAACTGTCCCTTTCTTTCTTAACATTTATTTTGTACTTGCATACACTATCTATTAGACTAGATATTTTGTAGACAATGTTCATGGTGGCATACTAAGTTGTGTACCCACACCCTACTCGGGCCGTCGTTGGGAACCCGAGAAGATCTTTTGGTTGCAGGTTGGGATAAGGGCAGAGGCCCTACTCTGAGATGTTGAGTTGGGCTTGGGATGTAAATAGAGAAGGACCTAGACTTGGAGTCGGGACCCATTTAGAGTTTTTTCCATTTTTTTATTTTGGGATTCTTCCACTTTTCCCTACTAGTAAGGCATGGCATGGTTGTATTTGATTTGTGGTTTGTACCCTATTTGGGAAACGCGTGGATATGCTCATTTAATAGGTAGTTCATATTGTTTCTATTATTTATATTGTGTTTTGTTGTGGATTACTCTAGTAAAGGGGGTATAGTCTCCCCACATGACACATTAGACCATCACTGCTAGTCAGTAACCTCTGGCGTACGGGGAGGTGTACGTGAGGTCATGTGACGACTGAGCTCGGAGAACTAGTTTAGTGGCTTTCGTATCGGGGACGTTATATTAGTTGATTAATTTTTAATAAAATTAAACTTATATGACTTTAATACAAATTAAAAACTATATGGGACATTGAAATTACTTGGATTATAAGATAATAAGTGACCATTGTTTTAAAAAATTGGTATTTTTCACTATTAACCCAAAAATAAACCATTTTAGTAAAATTGTAATGAATTATCAAGATCTTATTTTGAAATTTTGTTTTCATTAATGATATACATTTTATTAATTAAAACTTTCTAAATAATTTAAATTTATATTTTCAATGATAATAAAAAATATAGGGAAAATTTACTTTTAAAAAAACGACCCATTTATACCTTTAACGGTTTTAATCCCTATTTGATTTAATTATTATTATTCAAAATTAAGTAAATAATTCCTTGGATCTAATAAAAAATTGATTAAGAAAAAATTGGGAACCTATATTTCATAATGTAGTTACTCATATTCATACTAACCAACCCAGTGGTTGGGTTATTATAGTCATATTTAATGAGTTTTTTTAAAATTTGTGTTTTCTAAACATTTTTAAAAGGTGTAGGGTGAATTTTTTTAAAAAATGTATACTAAAGGTCGCAGGGCCGCTACCACCTTGCCACCTTTCTTCTAAAATAAAAAAAAAGAATTTTTTAACTATTTTTTTTATTTTAAGTTTTTTTTATTTTTATTTGGTTTTGTTTTGTTTATATTTATATATATATATAAATAAAACAAAAAAATTTAGTTGAATTTATCTTACATTTAATATCTAGTTGTACTACCATTAAAAAAATCTGGATTCTGAAATAATCTCTCACCTAGGACCCCCTTTTATAAGAGGGCTTTCCCTAGAAATCATTCTACATTTCCGATGTGGGCTTCTAGTTCTCTCTTTCACGCGCTGAAAATTCTGCATTTCTGATGTGGGATGCATAACTGTATAAAGTACACGGTTTAGAAAAACTATAAAATAAAAAAAATAAGACCAATATAAATGAAACTTAAAACATGGATTAAATATATAATACATAGTTAAAAATAAAAAAAATCGTAACAAATGTTGATGAAAAATAATTTATAAGCTTTCAAAGGCACCTACCTGAATCTTAAAAATGTTTCAAGTTTGCTACTTTGAAAGCCTATAAAATAAAAATTATAATACCAATATAAATTAAACTTAAAAAATTGAATACACATATAAGAAATAGTAGAAAATAAAAAGAATTTCGTAACAAATGGGATGAAAAATAATTTATAAGCTTTCAAAACCACCTATTTTAAACTTAAAAATGTTTCAAATATGTGTCTTTGAAAGACTATAAAATATAAACTATAAGACCAATATAAATGAAACTTAAAACATTGATTAAACATATAAGAAATAATTGAAAATAAAATGAATATTGTAACAAATGTGAATAAAAAATAATTTATAAGCTTTCAAAGACACCAACTTGAAACATAAAAATGTTTCGAGTGTGTGACTTCAAAAGCCTATAATATATAAACTATAAGACCAATATAAATGAAATTTAAAACATTGATTAAACATAAAATAAATAGCTGAAAATTAATTAGTTAATATGTATTATAATTATTAATTATATAATAGCCAATTAGTATATTAGTAATATAATTATTAATTATATAATAATTATTTATTTAGTAATATAATTATTAATTTTATAATAATTAATTAGTTAATTAGTAATAAAATTATTAATTATATAATAATTTGTTATTTAGTTATATAATTATTTATTAGTTCATTAGTAATATAATTATTTATCATAATTATTAAAATAATTATTAAAATAATTTTTAATTATAATTTTTACTTGTAATTAATAATTAATACTTATTAATTATTAATTATATAATAATTAATTAGTTAATTAGTAATATAATTATTAATTAGTTAATAATTAATTAGTTAATTTTTCATATAATTATTAATTATAAAATAGATAATTAGTTAATTAGTGATATAATTATTAATTATTATTATTCATTATAATTATTCATTAGTATTTATTAATAATTACATATATAATAATAAATTATTTAATTTGTAATGTAATTATTAATCATATAATAATTAGTTAGTTGATTATTAATATATTTTTTATTTATAATAATTAATTAGTTAATCAATAATATAATTATTAATTATATAACCATTTATTAGTTAATTAGTAATATAATTATTAATAATTAATAATTAATTAGTTAATTAGTAATATAATTAATAATTAATAATTAATTAGTTAATTAGTAATATAATTATTAATTATATAATTATTAATTAGTTATTTAGTAATATAATTATTAATTATATAATAATTAGTTATATAGTAATATAATTATTTAATCGATAAAGGGGGGAAAACATTAACCATTGAAAAGGAAAGTGATGTTATTAAATATTTGTTTCCTATCACTATAATTTTATTTATATAAATTATTTTATCTATATATATTATTCATGATTGATACAAAACTTCTGTGTTATAATTTATTTGTCTAACTTGTATTGTATTAAATTTATTCTCCACCCAATAATGTTACTAACCATGATGAGGAATATTTTAGTAGTGAAAACCCCAAATGGTATGTTGATCACATCTTAAGTTTATGATTCCTCTCTAGTTGATGTTTTTGGGAATGTTCTACCTAAAAATATTACCATTCTTACTCTGGTTAAATTTGATTTCATCTTAGGAATGGATTTACTTTCTCTACATAAATCCCACATCAATTGTTGTGGAAGGGATGTTACGTTTGTTATTTCAATCCAAAATATGATCATCTATCAATGTGACGATAAGTATGAACATACTATGGAGATTACATCTAGTGTATTGGTCTTAATTCCCATCTAGATAGTGTGTTTATCTCAAATGGTTGGGGAGAAACTATAAATTGATGATATTCATATTGTTAGAGTATTTTTTGATGCATTTATAGAAGAATTTACTAGTCTTCCACCAAAACATGATGTTGAGTTCTCAATAGAACTCATACATGGTTCCACACCCATTTTAAAGACTCCCTATAAAAAAGACCCAATTGATTTGCTAGAATTATAGAATAAACTCCAAGAAAAACTTGATAAGGGATTAATTATATCAAGTGTGTCACCTTAGGTTGAACCTGTATTTTTGTTAAAAGAAATATGGATTGATTTCACTCTACATTGATTATCAAGAGTTGAACAAGATCCTGATCAAGAACAAGTTTCCTCTTCCCTGTATTGATGACTTTTTTGATCAACTATGCACAGGTCAATACTTTTCTAATATTGACCTTCTTTTTGGATATCATCAATTGAGGGTTAATAATGTGGGTATACCCAAGACGATATTCCATACAAGGTATGGAAACTATGAATTTTAATGATGGATGTTGGTATTAATAATTCCAAAAATATCTTCATAGATTTGATAAATAGAGTATTTAGGGATTACCTTGATCAGTTTTTGGTATTCTTTATAGAATATATTCTTTATATACTCAAATAGAAAGGAAAAGAGTGAATACAACTTGAGAATTGTACTGAAGACCCTAAGGAACGAGGAATTGAATGAAAAATTTACCAAGTATTAATTTTGGCTACAAAAGGTTTCATTTTTGGGTCACATAATCTCAAGGGAGAGTATATTAGTAAATCCATCAAATATAGAGGCTATTGATGTTGGCCTAGGCCAACCATAGGGAATGAGATCCATAGTTTTCTTGGTCTAGCAAGATATTATCAATAGTTTGTGGAGAATTTATCAAAAATATATAATCTTATGATCATGTTCACTCAGAAGGGAGCCAAGTTCCTCTTGATAGAAAAAATGTAAGGAAGATTTAAAGGAACTAAATTGAAGTTTCGTAAATGCACCTATGAATACAATACCCTATATTAGAGAAGGTATTTTCATTCATAGTGATATATACAAGATAGATTGGGATATGTTACTATGAAGAATAACATGGTTATAAATTATTCCTCATGACAATTGAATATTCATGAGAAAAAAGACTTAATGATGATTTGGGGTCAGTTGCGGTAATTTTTACATTAAATATATGGAGGAATTATCTCTATAGATAAAAGTGTTATATATACTAATCATAATAGTTTTAAGTATATAGTCACACAGAAGGATTTGAACATGCACCAGAGAAGATGGTTAGAGCTGATAAAGGGTTATGAATCCTCAATAAATTACCACATTGGGAAAGAGAATAAGGCAAATGATGCTTTGATTCGGAAGGATCATGCTAGCTTATCCATGATAAGGTTCAAAAAAAATCCAACATTTCTATATTTTTAACAGATGGATCTAGAAATCTTGAAGGAATGTGGAAATATTATCTTTCTCAATTGAATGTTGAACCATATATCAAAGTGAAGATTAAAGAGTCATAGAAGTAAGATGTAGAGCTAAAAAACAAGGTTATAAATGATCATGAGTTTGACCTTGATCAAGAAAGAATAATGAGGTTCAAGAACCATATATATGTTTTATCCATAATAGATTTGAAGAAGGAGGTGTTAGAGGAATCTCATAATTCTTCACTCTCTATTCATCTTGGAAGTATGAAGATGTATAGATAATTGAAAGAATACTATTGGTTTCATTGCCTCAAGAGGGATATCACATATTTGGTATATCGGTTCTTGGTATGTTAGAAAGTTAAAGATGAAATACAAAAGTCTATGGGTATGTTACATGCATTACCCATACCAAAATAGAAATAGGAGAATATCACTATGTAATTTGTCATTACACTCCCCAAAACCTATAAAGGGCATAATTCTATATGGGTGGTAGTATATTTCCTTACCAAGTTAGCCCAATTCATTGCTATCAGAGAAAAATTATTTCTAGATTAGTTTTCCAGGAAATACATTAATGAATTGCTAAGGTTTCATGGAGTACTACATTCCATTGTATCTTATTGGGATCTATGGTTTACCTCAAAGTTATGGTGAATTATTAAACAATACCTTGATATAAAATTGAGCTTTATCACTTCTTACCATCCTCAAAAAGATGGTTATTCTAAAAGAAAAATTCAAACCATAGAGGATATGTTGAGATCTTGTTATCTGAATTTCAATGGTGGTTGGAATCAACACCTTCCTCTAGTTGAGTTTTCTTATAAAAATATCTTTTACTAAAGCATTCAAATGTATCCTTATCAGGATCTCTAAGGAAAGAAATTAATATCTCCATTGTGATGGAATTAAGTTAGATAAAGAACGCTATTGGGACCTAAGACAGCTGAAGAAATGGCCAAAAAGGTCAGAACCATTAATTATCATTTCAAGGCAGCTTAAATTCAGAAAACAAGTTATCTTCATAAATTTTTATCTAGAATTTTACATTGGTGATAAAATATTTTTAAGAATTTCTCTATGGAATATGGTTATGATATTTGGGGAAAAAGGGAAACTAATCCCTAGGTATATCAGTAACTTTGAATTTATTGATCATATAGTGAAGGTATCCCATCACTTGGACCTTCCACCAAACCTCTCTCAAGTCCATGATGTGTTCTATTTATCTCTCCTAAGGAAGTATATACCTGACCCTTCACATGTACTGAACTTAAAGGTCATGTCGCTAGAGTAGTATCTTTCTTATGACGAAGAACTTGTTGAAATTGTGAATCATAAAAAGAATGTTCTACGAAACAAGACCACTCACCTAATCAATGTTTTTTTTGGAGAAACCACTAGTTATAAGAAGCTATATGGGAAATTTAGGATATTATAAGGCATAATTATTATCATTTGTTTATATCATAGTGATGAATTTCAGTGGTGAAATGCATTTTAAGGGTGGTAGAATGTAACACCCTGAGTTTTTATGATCCTTTTTTAATAAATTCATTCTTTTGATGTATTTAATTTAAATCTACAGAAATTTATGCTTTAATTATATACTACAATAATTTAATATTGTGCTACACACAACACCAACTTAGATTTCTTTACACACGACACTGATTTTTAACAAAACAATGATATATTATAGTTATATAAACATGACTGTTGTAACCTAGAAATTGAAATTATTAGTATGAATAATAATAACTAAATTTTAAATATAATTGTTTTATATAAATAAAACATATTCATAATAAAATACATAATTTTCAGTAAAGTCATTATATGTTTTGAAAATATTATTTTCTCAAAAAAGTTGTTTTTATATGTATTTTTTGTGAAGAATAAAAATATTAATTTTTTAAACTTTTAAAAATTTGATTTTATAAAATAAAATTAATTTTCTGTTCATAATTTCAAAATTATCTGAGGTTGAATTTTGGGGATTAATCTGAAATATTTCAATTTTGGATGAATTTTGAAAAATACAGAACTTTAATTGAAAACCACATTTTCATATAATTTATTTATATTATTAAATTATATTTTAATTTTATTAATTATAATTAGTTAAATTTTAAACCAATTAATACAATTCATGTCATTGGAACCAATTTCATATTGAAATTAAATGTAAAAACATTTAAAACATTTGAACTTTTTCTCTTTAAAACCTACCTTCTCGACACATCTTTGAGATTTATTTTAAAATAATTTCCTCTAATTATGTTATTATAATTTTAAAAATGGATTAAATATTTTGAATAAGAATAATTTATAATTTATAATAAGTTCAACTTAATTTTTGACCAAATGTATTAGTGAAATAAATTTAAATCAATTACAGTGATTACGGTAAAAACCGGATTACTTAGTGGTTAAACATAAAACATAAAGTGTAAAATGAACCTGAAATTGTCAAAAAATTAATTTTATGGCCATATTTATATCATAAAACATCTTTTATATATATATTTTTATTATTTTTGGCACATGATGTATGGGAGACCTCCCAATAGTGTTTATCTTTTTGGTATTTACAAGTTTTTCCACTCACCTCCCTTATAAAAGACTACCACCTATCTCCATATCTTCAAACCTCTAAAGCCATTTAGATCATCCAAAACCTGAAAAAATAAAATAAAAAATTCTCTCCATTGATCCTAGAATACTCAATTTGGGAATAAATTCAACTAAGGATGTTATTTGGTGCAAACCAAAAGGAGATAACCAAAGAAGTGACAATGTTCATCAACAAATGTTTTTGTTTTAGTTCTTCCTAAAACCTCTTAGTTTATTTTTATATAATTATTATATAATAACCCCAATATATTAAATATACTATTATGTTATTATGTTAATTTTATGACATAAAACATCACACAATTCCATCAAACGAGTTATACAATCATCATTCATATGTACGGTGGACTACTCCCTCGCAAAATCACGTCATTCGTTCTTCCATTACCACCTTTAAAAATTGGGAATAATGATGGATTTATAGTTTACATAATATATTTTTTATTTTTATTATGTTATTATGATTATGTACTTTTTATATCACACACCTTCATGTTTTTCATTTTGTGGGAATATGGTAACGTTGTTCCTGTGTACGGCCGACTACCGCCTCACGAAGCAATGTGATTCACTCACACATTACATAGAATGTTTAAGGATGGGTTTAATAAAACAATTATATATATATGAAATAATAATTATTCTGGAGTGATAATATATCATATAATTTTCATTCTTTTAATCTGATAATAAAATGGAAACGACTTTCATGTGTATGTATGACCCACTGTCTCCATGAATGGTGTTTTTCATTTCCTATTTCTATATTTTATAGATTATTATAAATAAATATATTCTAAGTATATATGATATTTATATCATGTTTATAATTCTGTATATTATGAAATTATTATTATATTAAGAGGATCGATAATGTAACAAATCAAAATATATATGAAAAAAAGTGGTTATTACCCGAAACGTAACATTAACATGGAATTGTTAATAAACTAGTAATATATGGCTATAAGAAAATAATATATGGTATTATATATATTCATATGGTTATATAATAGATTTATAATAAAATTATATTTATTGTATATGAGGTTTTAATGAGTATGATAAGAGTCGAGACTTAAGGTAGTGTATTTTTGTCTCACTTTTATTTTCTGTGAGACAAAAGCCACGTTCACCACCTATTTCTTATATATGGTGTATATAATTCCCATGAATGTACTTTATTATTATCCTACATAATTGTTTTGGTATTTACATATACATTTTAAGATCACTCTTTCATGGGGTTTAGAGTTACAACATTACCAAAGTGGTAAAGGGATTTTTGTCTCAATTTTCCTTCTTTGAGACGTATTTTATATTATACACCTATATTCATTCACGAGGTGTAAATACAGACACTTAGAAATTTAATATCATGATATTTTTCATCCTCATGATATTTTAATCTTCATTTAATTTTATTCTCTCATGTAAATTATGATTTAAAGTTACCAAAGTGGTAAGAGTTTATTGCTATAATTTCATCATTTATTAGGATTGTTCATGATTATGCTTCCATTGATGAAATATTATCATCCATATCTCATGAACCCTCATTAATTTTATTATCCTTTAGTTATTCATGGTATATTCATGTAATGGTACCATTTTCCCACTCCTTGGTACTTAATTCAATTAATAAAATGTTTTTAAGAAAGTATGACTTTATTTTTCTCTTCATTCAGAAATCTATTTTCTACCAAAACCATATTTTATAATTTTTTTTCTAAAATTTTCTACCATATTTTTGAAAAATATTTATAAACATCTTTTAACTTTTTACATTTTTATAAAATTAATATTCTTGTAATTTTCTAATGTAGTCTCTTTTTTATTATACCAACAATATGAAATGAATCTTTTTTTAATGTGTATAACATGGATGAAATTCTATGTCATCATGACCAGTAATTTATTCGAAGATTAATTTATAAATTTTCAAGGATATTTTTATAAAAAATATTTTCAAAACGATTTGAAGATCCTATTATACATTTTCAAATTTATTTTTAAATAAAAATATTTTCAAAATGTTTTAGGTTGTAAAAAGTGTTTTTTAAATAGTAAAGGATATTTTCATTATGAAATGTTTTAAATGAACTTTATAAATTATTTTTCCATATAAAATTACATCTTTTGGTGTTACCTATTCCTTATTGGAGATATTATACAAGGTTACCGATCATATGTTTTCCTTTAATGGATTTTGCTTTTACGATATGATGTTGATGACACCTGTTTATCTTCCAAGAGTCATATACTTATGAAACCACCTCTTTCCCCAGGTTAAGATATAATGAAATGATCATGAAACCTATCTATTTTTCAAAGGTTAAGATATAATGAAATTTTTATTATACCCATTTCATTTCATGGGTTATGATATGATATTTCTGATGTTTATGATACCCATATCTCATTATGGGTCATGATATGATGAATGTTTTATTATCTTATGGAACATGTATGTAAGGTTTCATTATATGATGAGTGAGATCTATATATCCCTCTAATTAATTGGTTAAATTTTTATATCTCATGAGATAGTCATGGATAGAATGGGGAGTGAACCTGGTTCAGTAATGGATTTTGTCTTCTAATATAGTCTTAGGAGTGAACCATGACTACTAATATGGTTTGGGGAGTGACCACATTCTACTAATATAGTATTGACAGTGAGCCTTGACTACTATGAAAATCATTTTATATGCTTATGTTTCTACCACAATTTCTTGTATTATTCTTATGTTATGACTCAAGGGCTTATTCTCTTTCTTCCCATATGATATAGGTATTATTCCTTTGTTATGATTTCATGGATTATTCTCTTGATTCCCTTATGATCCATTTCTTATTCCTATGTTATTATTTCATGGATTATACTATTTATTCACCTGTTATTCATATCTTATGAAATTCTAATCTTAATTTCGTAACTCTTGATTATGATACTTGATATTAAAGGAATGATCTTCTAATTTTATGATCATATTATCATGCCCTTATGCTTATGATTATACTTATGTATATTCCTGTTTTCCCCTTACTGAGCATATGATCTCACCATTTCTTATGTTTTCTTTTTCCAGGTTATGATGAAATGTATTATTTATGATGTTTCTAGGAAGGGTTCTAGTCATATATAACCCAGTGGGTGATAATGTAGCTCACTTATAAACTAGTGTTTATGTTTCCGTGTTTCCAAAGTCAATAAACTAATATGGTCTTTGGGAATGTGTTTTCATAATTTATTAAATATTCAACAAAAAAAATTTAATGTATATTTATGAGAATATAGGGTATATATATTATCCATAATTTTATCTTATGTTAAATGAATCAGTTAATCTAAAATGGTAATAAAACCGATTTTTGATAAAGATAAATGTTTAGGGTAGAGAGAGCTCATTTTCATGTGAAGGATGAATTTCTTATTCATATAGACTAGATGACCTTTTGAATTTGTTTATTTTTTTCTAACTTTTTTTTTACTCTGGATGTAAGTCTTTCTATGTGATGTGATGTTAACCTCGGATGTCTGATAGTTGATGGGATATAGGTGGGGAGGCCTATATTTGTGGCTATAGTTAATGGTTAGGATGGTGAGATGCATGGTGATATGAATAATAGTGTCGTGGATGGAACTGGAATTGATGGAACACGTCGAAGCTAGGATTGGATGTTTTTATGCAAATAGAAAGATGTTGGCTTGATAAAGTTTTACTTTAAAGGTTGGATATACAATTTTTTTGTTTACCTATATTCTTTTCACCACTTCCAGTGGTAACTGTTTGTTCATTGTTTATGCATCACTTTTATGGTATCTTGGGATGTATCCTATATTACATGTAAATAGGGAATGCTAATGAATAATATGTTTTTTGACCCATGGGGTTTGTTTCTAGATGGAATGTAAGTATTGATAATCTTATAGAACCATGGAATAAGTTGTATTATACCCTGAAGGGCATGGATTTCACAAGGTTGTTAATGAAATATGACTATAATACTGTTAATTAATGGATAATTATTTAATTAACATAATTTGATAGTTAAAAGTAAATAACTAATTTAAAAAATATCCTTGAATTATTTTTTACTTATAAGATATCTCGTTCTTAGTGGTGGCTGTCAGGTGGCAGAGAGATGACAACAACAATTGAACCAAATACTATGTTAATTTCCATAGTTTGGTTGTGAGATATATTATTTCTTATATGTTATGTCAATTCTTATGACACCCCATCCATTTTGGTTAGGTGACTGACACCTAGTAATCTCAAGGAGGTTGTTTTCTTCAACATCCATGTTGGTGAGGAACAGATGGTTGTCTACCCCCGATAACCCTGCTATCTTCTACTAGTAGTATTATTTATGGGTATGAATGGTAGTTATCTTTCCCCATATATTTTTTATAGGTATATAATGTATTTTGGTTATTTAAAACACATGTATATCTAGATATAGTATCCTATGGATTATCATAGGTATGACATGTATGGGATGCGATGGATTGAGGAATAATAGACAATATATGGGTTGTTGTGGATCCTAGAATCTACTCAATTACTATTTAGATATGTGGAATGTTATGATGAGATGATTTGATTCATGAGGTGCATGGTATATTTTGATATGATGTAATTAATGGGGTGCATGTTATGACATTTTAGCAAAGGTTTCTTCAAGATGGATTATTTCAGACATAGATGGATATGAACATATGACACTGAGGAAGAGTGGAAAATCAATAGGGAAGTGGTAGCGGGGTACCTTATTTTGATATTATATTATATGTCCCCTTGTATGCGATAATATGTGAGAGATATACATGGAGATGATGGGATCCCAGAACACCTATTTAGGTGATGAGTAAGATTCACTAATTATTCACTGGTCTTTAGTATTATCTTTTCACCTTTTTCACAAGAGGCTTCAAAGAGGATCCTATTGAGTATACATGATATTCTCAAAATATGTATATATAAAATGTTTTATAGGTCCATAAGATTATTTTGGTGATTGAGTTGGACATTACTAGCTTATGGGTTTCTCAATATCTATTTAGGCTTTCATGGTCACTGCTGAGGATTATCTTTTGGTTCTTGTAGTTCCCTTTTTATTATTGCTTCAGTTGTATGATATTACATGCATGTATTTGGAATATTTTAATTTTATATTGAGTAAGAGTTCTTGGGTGATTATATATTATCTCTTATTTATCATATTATAAAGGATAATTCCACCCATCTAGGTATTTGATATATCCTCAGTGCTTTTTTCCAACCCATGGCCTATTGTAGTTGGGATTCAGGCATCATTATCTTCCTTCTCTCATTTCTGATCGGGAGGGGTACCATTGGGGGGCGGGGGTCGGGAAACAATTGATACTATAAAATCTATATTTAGTAGTTATATTGGGTTAAATGATATATTGAATATGTTAATCAAAATAGATATTTAGCATAATGTTAGGATTGTAATAAATTCCAATGTTTGAGATGATATTGGAAAAATTTTGTTTCGCCAAATATTATTTCCCCTTTAGATCAAGTCATAAAATTTTTATTTTTTAAGAGAGTATTTATACGAGATAATATTACCATTTATATCATTTTTAAAGTTAGTGTAAAGATATATATAGTTGTTTGAATAATACCATTTACTGGGTATTGGAGTGATAATAATTGGAACATCAATCGTTATCCACCAACGGTATATACCAGATTCATCTCTAAAGAAACATTGAATTATTCCATTAACTAAATTAAATAAGACAGTATTATTGTAAACTTTAAGGTATTTTAATTTACTTGAAATGACATGTATGAAGTAGTCATTTCATATATGTTACTCTATAAAAATATGAGTTCCATGTGAACAAAAGAATCCATTCTCATATCATAAAAACTCTCAATTATATGGGATAAATGTTTAATTATGAATGATGTGAAATTTATTATTATATTATATTTTCAAACATAATAACTTATAATATGTTTTTATTTATGAGGTTTAGTTACAAGATGTTTCACTAATCATAGGTGAAAAATATTTACTTTATATAGTTTTGAATCATCCAGACCGGTATGGATATATTAAAGGTGTGGGTTTTGGAGTCCTATTAAGAGAATACTTTAATAAAGGAAAAGAACACAAGCATACTGAATAGGAATACTAGTAGTTGAACCATGCGTTTTAAGGATTTTGATGAATCCTATAAGAAAAAAAAATTACATACTATTTGAATGAAATTAATTACTCACAAAATAGAATAATATATCAATGCATAAATAAAAATTGGTGAACCAAAAACCATAGCCGGAGCTATAATCATTAAGTTTATAGTGTAGTACCCTCTATTAAAATACCAATATACAAAAGGTACTAATTTTTATCACAAAATTTTTCAATATATGTTCAGAAAATTAGGATTTATTATTTAATTAATTTGAAACATTTCAATGTGATTTTTTTGAATTATGTTTATCGCCACCCACTTATTGAATTATTGGAAGAGGTTTGGTATAAAATATTCAAGGAAACACCATTCATAATACACCACTACTGATATATCATATAAAATTTGGTATTTAAGAAGATCGTGATCTAATATTTGGGAAACTTATTCCCATTGACAATATTGTTGTTTAAACTACTCAACATCGTGATGCCTTATACTATCGCAAGTAACAAATATCAGAGGAATTTTTTGTTCCTAGAATAGTTTCAAGGGAAAATAGTAATTTATCATATCAAGATAACTAAAATATTATTTATAACCACTCCATTAGTCCCTGGATAGGGTGTTTACCCTAGAACAAAAGATTGGTGGAATTCTGAGCTGTTCAAATTTTGGTGGAATATTTAATATATAATTAATTAATGATTATTTATTCACACATGTTCATTTGGTGATATATTCTGTTAGAGGTGTTGTGTTTGAATTTTTAATTTTATAATGTTTCCTCAGTGGGGGGATCGAGGAAAGTTATAGCCTTATTTTGGGCATTGGGGTTGGGTTGGTCCCCTTTTCTTTATGTTCTTCTTTTTCCTTTACTTTTAATTCTATTTTTTTCTTTTTCTTATTTTATTTTATCCTTTACCCTTCGTGAGTTTCATATACCCATGGGGAATAACAATTTGGCATATTCAATTAAGATATGAGATGTAGAAGGAGAGGGAGATAAGAGATAGAGGGATAAGGAGGTGTCACAGCAGAACATGGGAGGAGCTGAATAGTCTAGCGATAGCTGTTGACTGTGAATCAGAGAAAAGATTCATTGGTTTTCACATGGTGTCATACTCTCTTTAATGTTTTTTACATAAATCCTTATAGGTTGTTTTTTTAGTTTATTTTTTTTTTGTTTTTTTGGGACCCCTAGAAGTTCGATCGGGCGACTTTTGGGCGAAAATTAGGGGTTTCAGGAGGTTCATAGGGGTTTATGTTTAGGAAATCTAGACTAAACTACGTGTGATTTTATGGACACACACACACACACACAAAAACATATTATTACTATTTAGGGAAGATAAAATTTATTCAATTACACTATGTGTACATTTAATACACTCCATGTAGTAGTGCTTGTCCATGTAGCCAACTACATGGGTAGGTGAGCATTTTGAGGCAACACGCCGTGTATTTAGGATACATTCCATGTAGCAGTACAAGTACATGCAGATGAGTAATTAGGTTTAAACCCCATATAAGGGGTACATGGTCATTTAATAGTACACAGGTAGACCCCAGGTTTGACGTAACTATGTATAAGTATATTTATAAGTGCACATTTGAGAATACACATCATATACTCAAAAAGTACATGCTGTGAAATTTTTTCAATAAGGGGTTTTAAGTGTCTTCATTCCCCAGAGTTAGAATTAGACTTGTGAGCTATCCATTATAAATTATTTTCTTCATATATCATGATGGTGGGATCCTTTTGGAATTTAAAGTCCATATGGATGGTGTTTTGGACTAAGAGGTATTTGTGGAAGGATTTAATTAAGGTTGTGGTTCTATAATCCTCTTGGGGGTTTGTTTTTGAGTTGAGAGGCCCGTGTGAGGGTTGAGAACTTATTGATCACCTTCACTTGAGGATTCTAGGTGAGTTTTCTTGCGGATCTTTGGATGGATCTTGAGAGGTGGGATCCACTATTTTCTTAGTAAGATTCATTAGTTCGGTTCCTGAAGGTTTAGACCCAGTCACTTTGATCCTGGATCAGTATGAGACTTTGAGTTGGGTTGACATCATGGGGTATAGGGTATGACTTGATGCTTTTGAGAAGCGTCTGAGATAGGTCTAAGGGACCTATTATGAGAAATGACCCCGAGGGATGGGTGTTACTTGAGGTTTTCCTTTAAAACATGGTATTGGATGAGGTTGTCCTTATGAATGAGGTTCTAGTTGAGGTTTCCATTTTGGGTGAATTATATTTGGGTAGTGATCTATGAAACAAGTTGTGGTTTCTTTTAGAAGGCTTGGACTGAGGATTGGTTTTACTAGAGGAACCCCTTGTAGGGTGTTTAGATTGAGTTTAGTTTTTGGGGACCGTAGAGAGTTTCTCATGATTTTTGTCTTGTGGTATATTTTGTGCTAGTCTCAGTAGTTCCAATTTATGGGTTTATGTGTAACCGAAACAACTTATTGATCTTGTGTTCTTGGCAATTTGAGGTTTTTCTTGTGTAGGACTAGATAACAGAGGACACCATTGTTATATTTCTAGACCATGAATTGTCCTCGATATTGACTCTGATACTCTCCATTGTTGGTTGGTTATTATAAGGTAGGGTTATGGAGCTAAGTGGTTATCTGGATGAGTAAAACCCCCCTCTAGTTGTGTGTGATCCCTAGTTTGACTGGATTTGGTCTTTTGAGGTGATGAGGAAATTATAGAGTGGTTTTGTGTATCATGGATTTCGATTGATCGTATGGCCATGAATGTAGTTTGATCCCAGGTTTATTTATAGATCCCACCTATTATTGGGTCCATAGGTAGTGCCTAATTCATTTTGTAGGATCTTTGAAACTGACACATTCTCTAGTTATATTGACTTAGATGTTCTTATTTCTAGTTTAGATCATTTCATTATAGTTCTAGATCCTAGTAGATGTGTTTCATTGTTTTATACACCTAGGATGAGGTCCCGGGGTCTATCCTTTATTCATGTCCTTGCATTGTACTTTAGAGCTCCTTCTTGATTAGGAAGATGTTCTTGATGTTATGGTTACATGAGCCACATTTCATAATTCCGCTGGATGTGGCTAAAGTGAGGGTTGATTTACCTTGGGTTTCAGGTTATAAATATTTGTTTACTGTTTTTATTTCGTTTATCATTTATATTTTTTCTTTATTTGTTTATTTTTAGGTTGGTAGTCATGTTCATATAGGATGGTCATGAAATGGGTTTCATGCACATGTTATGAAAACTGATGTTAAGACCACTATTGGGGGTGGCCTATAGAGATATTTTTCTCAATACCTATACATGTACCTAAATTTACATGCATACCTTATTCATACTTTCATATTGATAATGGGATGGTGGATCAGGTGAAGGAACAATGTTTATTAATTGAGAGGAGCTGCTTCTGTGTAGTCTTGGTTCATAATGGAGATATTTGGCAGTTGTGGATATGGAGTATGTGGCTCATATAATAGTATTAGTAGAGCGTTGTGTAAATATTTTATTTTACATTTTTCTATGTATGTGGTTGGACTAGTGGAAAACCAATATCATTATTTTTTTCCTTTATTATATATATAGCATTCCATTCATTATTAGTTTATTTATTTTCACTTCAATGTTCATGGATGTGTATGTGTTTAGTTTAAATCCGCTATTATTTCAGTTTTATATGAGGTAATAGTATCCCCATTGAATCCTTTTAGTCCCTCACTACTAGTCAGAATCCTCTAGAGTACATAGACGTTCACTTGAGGCCTTTTTTTATCCAGATTAAGTGAGAAGTTGAGTTGAACCTATATAGTTTGTGATAAAATGAAATTCAAACATCTTTTTATTTGTCTTACTATTTGGGGAGTTTATAAATAGAATATCTAGGAATTTTTTAGTAATTTTCATGTATATCTGGATTGTGTGACATGAACACCTGTTATGGTAGGAATTCCATGTTTCTAGATTTATGGGATCAATGTTCTTGATTTTTGATATTATAGTTCTATCATTTTCACCTCGACTGATTCACTTATGTTTGAGGTTTTTTTATTTACATGTTTTCGGATATTTTATATAAGAAAATAGGCCTAATTTCATGCATATTAATAGGCATGTAGGATCCTCATGAAATATTTTTGACTGTATATATTTTTACTAATGGTAGAGGTTTAATTATTTAAAGTGTCATTAATTTCCCATAAAAAGTTTCCTCATATATGTACATAGTATCATTCTACTCAACTGGATGATAGATATTTTATTTTTGATGTAAGGTCATGTAGATATCATGGAGATGTGTTATCTAGTGATAGATATGCATTCCCTTCATCGAGCTATGGGTGTAAACCATTGTGGGTTCTTATGGGATTTAGGATACTAGGATGCTGGTGTCATTGTCTTGATGAAGGAATGATTTATAGAGAGTTTTTTTGATAGGGATTGAGTTTCTCTGAGGTTGTAGTAGCCCTAATAATTTTTTTAGTGAGCATAAGGATGCCTTAGGATTGTGAAGTGGAGTGTTGAGAGTGCTCATGGTTTCTTGGTTTTGTGGATGGTTTTTGAGGGTAGGTTTGGATGGATGCCTGACCCTATTTCCTTCTAGTTTCACTTTTCATAGTCTGATGATATCATAATAAGGTGATTGTGGTTTTTGATCGATTACCAAGTGGAGAGTGGTCTTGTGGTGGATCTTCACTTGATAAATATACCTTATTTTTCTTTAAATTTTCATCAAACGTGCTTCAGTTTTTTGTAAATAACTTGTATAAGGGCATGATTAGTTTATTTAGGCACATTATCCTAGTATTGTTAGGTAATGGAACATTTGATCATGATAGTTTTTGAGATTTTTTTTGAAGAATCATCCTTCCTTGAGGAAGAGGGCGGTGGCTAGGTTGGTTTTTTTGGATAAATACTTGTTGAGTGAAGGTATGTATAGGCTAGTTTGGTTTAGTTATTGTTGGTTCATGAGGTCGATGATTAAGGATTGCTTTAAGAAAATCATTGTGGAGGGGAGTTGACCATAGGTTGTGGGAGGTCATCAACGTTATTTTAAAATATTTTTTGAGCACAAAGGTTGAATTTTTCTTATTGTCTCTCAGGTGTGAGTGACTTTGGGCAGATTTATCTATTGTGTTTAGTGAAGGATGTAGTGTGGACTGTGTGGTTTTATTTTCAACAGTATGGTGACAAAAAGGATACTCTTATGGCGGGGAGAATCAGATCGGTCATTGTAGAACATCTTTCATATTTTGAGAGAGTTGTGGATGTCATAAGACTGGTCATTAGACAGTCCAAATAACATTTGTTTGTCCAGTTCTTGGGGGAGATCATGGTTTTTGGTTATCCACTGATGTTTCTTGAGGGTGATAAGTGTTTGTGGTGGGGAGTTTATGACATCTCATTTCATCACAAATTGTGAAAATAAGGTAAAATTGGAACCTTTATTTTCCTAGAAGTGTTTTAGGTAAAAAAGAAATTTATCCTATTAGGATATCTCGAAGAAAAATTATTGACCACCCCAGTGGTCCTGAAATAGGGTGTTTACCCTAGGACAAGAGTTTGGTGCAATTTTGAGCTATTCAAATTGTTCTAGATTATTTATTAATTAATTGATTAATTATTATTTATTCCCAAAAATTCATTCAATGAAATATTATATCTACATTATCTGATTGAAATTTCAATTTCATGGTTAATTTTAAATTAGGGGATTTCCATTAGGTTAGGAATAACCTAGGGATGAGCGTTGGGTTAGGTCGGGCCCCCCTTTTTCTTTTTTTACTTTTCTATTTATTTTTATTTTATTTTTTTCCTTTTTTCCTCTATTATTTTCTCCTTTTCTACTTTGTCTATTGTGTATTCCCAAGGATCCTCCCCCTTTGTGGTATTTGTTCATGACAGGAGATGTATAGGTAGAGGGAGAGGAAAGGGATATAGAGAATGTGGTGTCTCCGTAGAGCTTGGGAGGATCCAGATCATCATGTGGAAATTGAATTTCACAAATTAGATCAAAGTTTCAGAGGTTTTCACCCAAAGGTATGCTGTTTTTAATGTTTTTACCATAAATACTCAAAGAATATTTGTTTTTCATGTTGATTTTTTGGGTTGTTGGTGACCCCTATATGTTTGATCTAGTGAGTTTTGGGGGAAATCAAGGGTTTTTTGAGGTTCATAGGGGTTTCTGTTTGGGAAATCCAGATTACACGATGTGTAATTTTATAAACACACACCATGCATTCTTCCTATTTTGGGAAGGTGAAATTTTTAGAAGTACATTTCTTGTAACTTAAGTACACTTTCTGTAGTAGTGATATGTCTTGTGGCCATGTACTTAGGCATGTGGAGTTTTTGGGACTACACATTATGTACCCGTAGTTAATTACTTATATTTTTACTTCTATATGCTTCCAAGTACATGGGTAGATGAATGTTTTGAGACTACACACTATGTATTAGGGGTATATGTCATGTAGGGGTACATGGCCATATGGCTGGATAATTGGGCATACACCCTCTATGAAGGGGACATGGTGGTGTAATAATACACAGGAAGACCCTAGGTGTTCCTAGGATGTGTAGGAGTACACGACAGTGTGTAAAAATGAGAGTACACACTATGTAATCATAACTACACAATGGGAACTTTTTTCAGCAATGTGTTTTGGGTTTCTTCTTAACCTAGAGTCAAAATTAGACTTGTGAGTAGTTCATTCTGAGTATTTTTCTTCATAGAGCTTGATGGTGGAATCATTTTGGCATTTAGTGGATTTCTGGTTTGTGTTTTAGACTAAGTGGTATTTATAGGATGATTCCATTGAGGTAGTGGTTTTGAATACTCATGGGGGTTGGGTTGTGAGTTGTGAGGCCCGTGTGATGGTTTTACACTTATGGATCACCTTATCTTGCAGATTTCATGTTAGTTTGATTAATGTTATTTGGATGCTTCCTAAGAGATGGGATTGAGTGGTTTTTGGGTGATCTTTATTAGTTTGGTTGCTGGTGTTTTCAATTTGATTAGTTGGAGTCTAGAATAGTAGGATCCTTTAGGTTGGGATGACACCATCAAGTGTTGGGTAAAACTAGGTGCTATTGAGTAGTGTTTGAGAAAGGTTTAAGGAACTTTTTATAAGGAATTTTATTATGGGTTGAGTATTTCTTGAGTTTTTCCTTCTGATAATGGTGCTAGTTAATGTTTTCCTTTTGGATGAGGTGCTGGTTGAGGTTTCAATTTTTGGTGAGTGATCTTTGGTCTCTGGGATATGAAACCAGTTTTGGTTTCATTTGGTAGGAATGACCAGAGTTTTGGTTTTACTAGAGGATCCCCTTGTATGGTCTCCCACTTGAGATAAGGTTTTGGGGACCATGGAGGGTTCCCCCTTCTTATTGACTTACAAGATGGTTGGGGCTGGTCTCATCAGTGTCAGCCAGTTGGTTTGAGCACAGTCATTCCAGGTGTTTAATATTGTGAGATTAAAGGTTTTATGATGTTCTTGTTAAGGGTTCTATGAGAGAGTATACCATTAGGATATTACTGGACCAGGTGTTGGCTTTGATATTGAAATTTTTTTCTTCCCTGTTGGTTAAGTGCAACCTTCCTTATTGGCCTTGATATTGAATCTTTTTCTCTCCTTTATTGACTATGTTTTTATTCTCTGACATCCATGAGATTGAAAATATGGATGATTGAAACCCCCCTCTCGTTGAGTTTTCACCTTGTCTAGAGTGGCTTTGGGCTTTGGAGGTGTTAAGAAACTAACCAAGTGGGTTTTGTGTACAATGGATACATAGTGCCCCCTGGGCCATGAATGTTTGTGATCCAAGATTTATGTATGGAACCTACCTATTTTTGGGTAGATATCTTGTTCGTGATTCATTCTATAGGACCTTTGAGATTGATAGGTTCTCTAGATTTGTCAACCTAGATGTTCTTGTCACTGGTTTAGATCATTCCATTAGAGTCCTAGAGCTCGGTAGATGAACTTCATTATTTTAGACACCTAAGATGAGATCCTAGGGCCCAACCTTCATGCATGTCCTTACATTGGACTTTGAAGATCCTTTTTGACCAGTCAAACATGCTTGATGTTATTTATATGCAATCCAGGTTTCATAATTTCACTACGAGGGGCCAAAGTGAGGGTAGATTTACCTCATGTGTCAAGATCTAACCCATGGTTTGTGATTTTCCTTAGGCTTATCCCTTATTGTTGTTTTTTATCTTTTATTTTTATTTTTATTCTAGTAGTGACATTTGGCTAGGCTGGACATGAAAATTGTTGGATGCATATGTTATGATAGAAAATGTTAGGACCGCCGATGGGGGTGGCCTACTGAGATTTGTTTCTCACCCCCTGTATGTGAACCTCGTTGTATGTGAAAAACATATGTATGATTTTAGGTTGAGAATGATAATGGATCATATGGAGGCCCAGTGTTGCTTGATTGAGCAGAGCTACTCGTATGGAGTCTTGGTTCATGCTAGAGCGGTTTAGTGGTCATAGAGACTAGGTATGTGGTTCGAATAAGAGTTTCAGTAAGGTCTGGTGTATTTATTTTATTTTATTTTATTCTATATATATGTGGTTTTATTAATGGGAGACCATTATCTGTATGTTTTTCCTTGAGTTTGTATGATTCATTTCATTCATTATTATTTAATTTTAGTTATTTATTTATTTTTATGCACTTATATATTCATGGATGTGTATGCGTTTAGTTTACTTATGTTGTTATTCCAGTATGATCTAAGGGAATAGTGTACCAACTGTATCCTTATAGTTTATTAGCACTAGTTAGTAGCCTTTGGCATATACTTATTCATGCTTTAGGCCTTGTTTTGAGCTAGATTGGTTTTCTAGTCCAGTTGAACCAGGAAAGTTCATGAAAAAATGGCATCAGAGCATCCTTTTATTTGAATTAATATTTCGGGGGTTGGTAGATAGGATATCTTGTAATGTGTTAGAGATTATGATGGATATTTTGATAGTGCATCCCGAACACCTATTCTTATTGTAATTCTAGGCTACTAATTTTATGGTACTGTTGTTATTTATTTTTTATATTATAGTTGTATGATTTTAACATTGAGTGATGAACTTGTGTTTTTGGATTTCATGATATATGACTTTTTGGATCTTGTCCAGACATGAAGAGGCCTATCTTTATGAATAATGATATGAAGTTATGTTCCCCATGAAATTTTCTTGATTATATTTTTCTTTACTGATGGTAGAGGTTTAGTTGTTTAAAGTACCAAAAACTACTCATACGGTGTTTCCTCATATAAGTACTTGGAGGAATTCTACTCAACTAGACCTCAAGTATTTTACTTTTGATGATATGTTACATGGATCCCATGAAGAGGTGATATCTGGTGATAGATATGCATTCTATTAATCTAGGGATATATGAAAACCCTTGTGGGCTAGTTTGGTATTTGGGATGCCCTATTGCTGGTGTGGTTGTCTCAATGAAGGCAAGGATTGTTGAGAGATGTTTGGATTAGGTCCAAGTTTCCCTAAGGTTTTAGTATCCACAAGAAGTTATATAGAGAAGTTGATGATGCCTTAAGATTATGAATTGTATTAAGTATATTACATTTGGTTTCTTGGTTTCGTGGATTGTTTATGAGGGAAGGTTTTATGGGATGTCGGGCCCTATTTACTTTTGGCTGAGAGAATGGTCATGAACTCGAAGTTTTAGATTGATACATAATTGGATAGTGGTCATCTGGTGGACCTTGGTAAGAGGGAGATGCCTGGTTTTCAAAAAGGAGTGATGCGGGTGATTTAGTTTATTGAAATTGGACTATGTGTGGAGAATGGTTATTTAATTTCAAAACATTATCCTAGGATCATTATATCAGGGATCATTTTCGTGTGGTAGTCTATGAGAGGGTTTTTGAAGAATCTTCATGCCTATGGAGGATGCTGGTTGTTGGAGAATATTTTTAGGAGATAGATTTGTTGAGTGAAGGCATGTGTGTACTGTTTAGGCATAGTGTTCGTTTTTCATGAGGAAGGAGATTGGGGAGTAGTGTATCAAATATTTTATGGTGGTTAGTGAGCCATAGGATATTATAGTCCATAAACACCATTTTAAGTGATTTGTTTAGTACAGAGGTTGTGGTTTTCGTGTTGGTACTCAGGTGTGAGTCGTTTGGACATATTTATCCATTGTGTTTGGTGATGGATGTAGCATTGGTTGTATGGTTTATAATTAGGAATAGGGGTGACAATAAAGATACTCTTAAGGAATGTATCATTTGTTCAGTCATGGTAAAATGTTTATCATGTAGGGAGATAGTTTTTGATGTTGTAATATTAGTTGTTGGACAATCTAGATAATGTCGACTATGCCAGTTCATATGGGAAATAAAGGATACTTGTTGTCCACCGATGATTTTTGGGGTTGAGAAGCATTTTTGGTGGGGATTTTGTGATTCCTCGTGTCATTAAAAGCTGTGAAATTAGGGGAAATTTGAAATGTTTTGTTCCCAAAAATGTTTTAGGGGGAAATATTAATTTATCCTAATAAGTGATCTTAAATAATTTTTATAACCACTATATTGGTCCAAAAATATGGTATTTACCCTAGGACAAGAGTTTTTTGGAATTATAATCCATTTGAATTTTTGAAGAATATTTAATATTCAATTATTTAAATATTATTTATTAACACATTTTCATTCAGTGATATCTTCTTCATGGATCATTGGATTGAAATTCGAACATCATGGTTGATTCTAGAGTTGGGGGGGGGGGTTCCCTAGGCGAGGCTTTACCTTGTGTTGGGTGTTAGGCCATGTCGATCCCCCCTTTTTTCTTTTTTCCTTTTAGTTTTTTTCTTTATTTTTTATCTATCCACATTTATTTTCTACTTTTTCCATTTGTGTGTTGTATGTAACCAAGGGGCTCCCCATTTTGGGTATTCAGATGATATCAGATAGGGAGAGGGAGATAGAGAGAAGAAAGAGATAGATAGGGATAAGGGGGATCCACTATGGAGATCGAGAGGAGTCTGATTATTATGTAATAGATATATATCCTAAATCAGATTAAAGCTTCTATAGTTTCTACCTTTTGGTAAGATATTTTTAATTTTTTCATCGTAAATTTTTATAGGTTTTTTATGTTGAAATATTATTTTGGGTTGTTGGGGACAACTAAGGGTCAATCTGGTCTGTTTTAAGAAAAATCAGGGGTATCAGGGGGTTTGTTGGAGTTTTTATTTTGGAAATCCCTACTACAAAACAGAAAATTTTATAATCACATTCCATGTGTTATTACTATCACGGGAATACAAACTTTTTATAAGTACATGTATTGTACCTTTAGTATATTTCATTTAGTAGTTCCTGGTTCTGTGGCCATGTACCCGGGAATGTGAATCTTTGGGGACTACACGCCATGTACCAAGAGTAAAAACCATGTAGTTGAGTTCAATATTCATCAAAATATATAAGAAAGAATTTTTTTGTGACAACATCATGTATTGAGTGTACACAATGTGTAACGATATATGCTCATGTGGATGGGTACTTGTGAATACATCTTATTTGAGGGGGATATGGTTGTGTTATTGTACATATAAAGACACAAGGTGTACCCAAATTGAGTAAACAAACATGTATAGGTTCACATTTGAGAGCACACATAGTGTAATTGGATGTAAACACTGTGTACGTTTTCTAACAATGGGTTTTGGGTGTCTTTGTGCCCGAGATTTAGAATTAGAATTGTGAGTTATTCATTCTATGTTTTTTTCTTTATAGTTTATGATGGTGGAATTCTTTAAATATTTATAGTCCATATGGATGTTATTTTGGAATTAGAGGTATTTATAAGAGGATCCCTTTGAGGTTGTGGTTATATAATCCTTTCGAGGGTTTATCTGTGAGTTTTTAGGCTCAGGTGAGGGTTTTGGAAATATTGATCACCTTGGATCGAGGGTTCCATGTGAGTTTTCTTGAGGTTATTTGGATGGATCTCGAGAGGTGGGATAAAGTGTTTTCTTGGTGAGATTTATTAGTTTGGTTGCTGGAGGTTTAGATCTATTCACTTATAGTCTAGACTGTTAGGATCCCTTAGGTTGGAACAACATCATGAGGTGTTGGGTATGACTGGGTATCATTGAGTTTGAGATATGCATGTGGGACCTGTTTTGAGGAATACCCTGTGGGGATGGGTGTTTATCAATTTTTCCCTTTAGGGAATGGTTTCGGTTGTGGTTTTCCTTCTATATGAGGTGAAGGTTGGGGTTTCTATTTTGGGTGAGTGATATTTGGGATGAGAGCTATGAAACTAGTTGTGGTTTCCTTTGGTAAGCCTTGAATACAGTTTGGTTTTTCTAGAGTCACCCATTGTAGGGTGTCCTTATTAAGATGAGGATTTGGGGACCATAGTGGGTGACACATGATTTTTATCTTGTGAGATGGTCGATGCTGGTCACATTAGTTCTAGTTAGTGGGTCATGGTGAATCCGACCTAGGTACTTGAGATTGTTGGATTAGAGGTTTGAGTTTATTCTTGCTCATGACCGAATGAGATAGGTGACCTTTAAAAAATTGTTGGACTAGGTGTTAACCCTAATATTGACTCTATTTATCTTTTATGTTGGTTGGTAGTTGTGAGGTAGGGATATGGAGCTGATGGATTCTCTTGATGAGTGCGACCCAACTATAGTTCAATGTGCGTGCTGGCTAGAGTGGCTTTGGGATTGTGAGATTCTGAGGAACTCATGGAGTGAGATTTGGGTACCGTGGGTTCCCAATACTCCCGAGGTCATGGATTTTGTACACTCCTGGATATATTTATGGATACCACCTATTATTGGGTACATATCTAGTGTCAAATTAGTTTTTTAGGCCCTTCCGGACTGATATATTCTTTAGCTGTGTCAGACTATATGTTCTTGTATCTAGTTAAGATCGTTCTATTGGAGTCCTAAATCCCATTAAATTCAATTTATTGTCTTAGACACCTCGGATGGGAACCTAGAGTCTAGCATTTATTTCTATTCTTTCATTGGACTTTGAATCACCTTTTTGACTAATTAGATGATATTGATATTATGGCTTGGTGAGACATGTTTTGTAATTCTTCTAGTTGGTACCAAATAAAGGGTAGATTTACCTCAAGTGTCAAGATTGAACCTGTGGTTTTATCTTTTCATTTGTCTTATCCCTTATTGTTTTTTTGTATTTGTTTATTTTTATACTTGTAGTCATGTTCGGATGGGAAGGAAAAGACATGTATTTTGTGCACATGTTATGATATCAAATGCTAGGACCACTATTGGTTATGGCCTAATGGAATTTGATTCTAACCCCCTATATGTGCACCTTAGTGTAAGTGAATACCTTATGTGCACTTTCAGGTTGATAATGAGATGATGGATCAGGTAGAGTCCTATTGTTTCATGATTAAGAGGATCTGCTCATGCTGAGTCTTGGATTTTTCTAGATCTATTCAGTAGTCACAATGATTAGGTATTTGGTTCGACTAGGAGTAGTAACAGAACCTTGTATATATATTTTTTTATTTTAATCTATACATGTGGTCAAACCAATGGGAGAAAAGTATTTGTATTCTTTTACTTGAGTCTGTATGCATCAATCTATTCATTATTAGTTTATTTCATTTATTTATAAATTTATGTTCACTCTAACATTCGTAGATGTGTATGTATTTAGTTTACTTCAACTTTTATTGTACTCTAATATGTGGTCATAGTCTCCCAAATGTATCCTTTTAGGATATTTCCACTAGTTGGAAACTTTTTTTGTATGGGTAGGTTCACTTAAGGATTTTTTGTGAGCCTAATCGGGTGACGGGTCAAGTTGACCCTGGATGTTTCATGATAAAAAGGAGTCAGAGAATTTTTTTTTCTTTATCTTAAAATTTGGGGAGTTGGAAGAGTAGAATTGTAGGAATGTGTTAGAGATTTTGATAGATATCAGGCTGGTGTGTCATGAAAACCTATTTTGGTTGGAATTCTAGGTTACATTGGTTATGGTATTGTTGTTTGTGGTTTTTGATATTATAATTATGCAATTTTAAACTTGAGTGATACACTTATGTTTGTAGGTTTAATGATTTATGAGTTTTTATCTCTTGAATAGATGGAAAGAGGCCTCTATTATTTCATCATAATAGACACCTAGCATCCTCATGAAATATTACTAGATTTATGTTTTTTTACTGATGGTATAGGTTCAGTTGTTTATATTTTCAGTAATTAATCATATGGGGTTTCCTCGTATAAGTACTTGGTGGATTTTTTCCCAAAGAGACTATAGGTATTTTTCTTTTGATGATAGGTCATGTATATCTCATGGAGAGGTGATCTCTGGTGATAGAGATTCATTCTCTTCATTGAGGGATGTATAGAAACCCTTGTGTATTGGTGTATTATTTGGGATACCCTATTGCTGGTGTGGTTGGATTAATAAAGGGAATTATTCCAAGGAGATGTTTGGATTAGGCTCAAAAAACCTATTTATGTAGTAGCCCTGAGAAGCTATGTGGTGAGGCTGAGGATGACTTGGTATTCTGATGTAGATCATTAAGAGTGACCATGGTTTCTTGGTTTTATGGGGGGTTTGTGAGGGTAGGTTTGGTTGGATTTCTGGCCCTATCTTCTTCTAGTTATTATTTAGGTAGCATAATGAGATTAAGGTTTGGTACATTCAGTTTTGGATCAATTCTTGGGAGGTTGCTGGTCTTGTGGTATATCTTTTCATGAGGGAGATGCCATGTTTTTAAAAATAAGTGTTGAGGGTGATCCAATTTGTTACAACTAACCTAAGTGAGGAGCATGGTCATTGGCTTTAGGCTCATTATCCTTGGATCATTAGGTTATGTCTTGTTTGAGCATGCAAGTCTATGGGAGGGTCTTTTAAGAATCATCCTACCTTGAGGTGGAGGTTTGTGGTTGGTGTGTCATTTCAAGAGAAAGCCTTATTATGTGAATTCATTTTCATTATGGTTAGGTGTAGTGACATTTAGTTTATGAAGTTGATGATTAGGGATTGTTTTATGGAAATCCTTGTGGTGGGGAGTCACCGCAGGCTGTTGGAGGTCACAATCCTTGTTTTAAGTGGTTTGTTGAGAACTGGGGATGCATTTTTCATGATGATGGTTCGGTGTGAGTGGTTTGGAAAAGTTTATCCATTGACTTCAGTGATGGATGTAGCATATTTCAGATGGTTTTTCATTGGGTAGTGGTATGATGATAAGGATACTCTTTTGGTGGTGAGCATAAGAACAGTCTTTGTAGAATATCTCTCTTATTGGGAGAGGATTATAGACATTGTATGACCAGTTGTTAGATAATTAAGATAGAATTATTTATTCATGTTCTTGAGATGTGCATGGTTCATTATTAATTATTGAGGACTATCAGGGGAAAGATGAATTTGTTTTAGGGATTTGTTAATTCCTTATATCGTAAAAGGTTGTGGAAATCAAGGGAAATTGAAACCTTTTTGTTCCCAAAAGTGTTTCTAGGAAAAATGGTAATTTCGCATATCAGTAGGTCTCATATAATTTTTGTAACCACTCCTCTATTCCTAGAATACGGTTTTTTACCCTAGGAAATGAGTTTTGTGGAATTACTAGACCTTTAAATTTTGGTGAAATATTTGATATTTAATAATTTAAATATTACTCATTCACGAATGTTCAATCAGTGATATCTTCTATCCAAAGAATCAAATTTGAATTTCAACATCATAGTTGAATCTTTATTGGGGGGTTTTTACTTGGAAATTAATACCCTTGTACTGGGTGTTAGGGATATCCTATGACCACTTTTATTATTTTTCTTCCTTTTCCTTTTCCTTTTATTTTCTTTCTTTTTATTTTTCCTGTTTTAGTTTCTCCTTTTACCACTTTATCTATTGCGTATAAAAAGTATCCACCCTATTTGGGGTCTTAAAATAAGAGAGAAGAGGGAGATTGAGAGGATAGAATAGAGAGGGAGAGAGAGAGATAAAGATCTTTCACCATGTATTTTAGGAGGAGTCGAATCATTATCTGACAACTTAAGATTGTGAATCAGATTAGTGATTTACTAGTTTCTATATAAAGGTAGGAAGATTTTAATGTCATTTACATAAATACTTGTAATTTTAGTTGTTTTTATGTTTCAAAAATTCTTTTGAGTTTTTGGGAAGCCCTAGAGGTTTGATCTATTGATTTTTGGGGGGGAATATGGGGTTTCAGAAGCATCATATGGGTTTCTGTTTTAGAAATCATGATTACATGATATTTGGTTTTATGAGAACATTCCATGTGTTATTTATATTTGGGAAAGCTTAGTTTTTTAAAATTACATTCCATATACCTTAAGTACACACCAAGTAGTAGTTATTGGTTGTGTGGTCAATTACATAGGCAATTAAATATTGGGGGACTACACGATGTGTACCGAAGGTACACACCATGTGGTGGTAATTGGATATGTTTCCAAGTACATGGGAAGGTGAAAATTTTAAGACTACATACTCTGTACCATGGGTACACGTAGTGTAATGGTAGTTGGACATGTTGCCAAATAATTTTCCAGACACCCCGTGTGAGGGGGCATGGTTGTGTAATAGTAAATATGTATACCCTGAGTTTTCCTTAGCCATGTAGAAGTATATGGCTAGGTTCAAATTTGAGAGTACACATAATGTACTCAGAAGTACACACCATGTGCTTTTTCCAGAAAGGGGTTTTGAGTGTATTCACACCCCAATGTCAGAATTGGACTTTTGAGAAGTCCATTCCGAGTGTTTTTCTTCATAGATCATGATGGAGGAATCTGTTTTACATTTATAGATAATATGGATGGTTTTTGGAGCGATATGGATTTTCATGGGTATTTCTTCAAGGTTGTGGTTCAAGAATCCACTAATGGGTTGGGTTGTGATTTATGAGTCCTAGGTGAGGGATGAAAACTTATAGATCATATTTTCTTTAGGATTTCATTTGATTTTTCTTGAGGTTCTTTATATGGATCCTGAGAGGTGGAGTCAAGTGTTTTCTTGGTGTGCTTAATTTGATCAGTCAATAGAGGTTTAGATACTTTCACTTAGACTCTGGAATGGTATGAGCCTTTCGTTTGGGATGATATAATGTGGTGTTGGGTATGGTTGGATGTTATTGAGAATAGTTTGGGACATGTGTGAGGGATCCATTCTAAGGAATTCCCATTGGGGATGGGTGTTTCTTGAGGTTTCCCTTCTAGGCATGGTGCTAGTTGAGGTTATCCTTATGGAAGAGTTGTTTGTTTATGTTTCCATTTTTTGTGAGTGATATTTGGGATATTATATATGAAACTATCCATAATTTCTTTTGAAATTATTGTCATGAAATCTGTTTTTTCAAGGGGATCCCCTTGTATGGTGTCTGGCTTGAGCTACGGTTTCAGGGACTGTGGAGGGTGCCCCATGCCTATTGGATTGTGAGATGGTTAGTGGGGGTCATAATAGTTCTATTCGGTTGGTTAATGTGTATCCAACCTAGTTTCTTGATGTAACACTATTATATTTTAAAATATCACTATGTTCAATAGCATATACAATATGCAACACTCATCACAAACAAACCTGAAATTTTATTATTTTATTACCGTTATTATAACCTCGACATTAAATTGAAGAGAATGAATAGTATTAAATGCATTTTTAAATAAATATATAGGAACTACTTAATAAAAAAATCATTTATTAGTTCTTAGGAAATAATAACTCACTTTTCGGTACAGTTATTTCTTATTTTAGAAATACGTTTTCTTCAAAAAAAAATATTTTTTCTTTTTATAAGAAAATATTATAATACATTTTTGGAATTTATATAAATTTTATTTTAAAATATTAATATAATATTTTAAATAATCATATTAAAAATATTTTAGGGTTAAAGTTTTATATTTTATTTGAAAATATTAATTTTCCAACAAAAGTGTGGAATACCGATTTTTATAGAAAACTATTTTTTCAAGCATTAACAAAGTTAAATTTTATTTTCAAATTATTTAAGAGAAAAAATAGATATATTATATTATTAATAATAAAATTAAGTTCATTGGAATCATTTTTATGATTGAATATGGAATAAAATCATTTTTATACTAAAATGCATTTTTATAAAAAACTGTTATTCGTTGCATTTTTATGATTTAATTTTAAATTAAATTATTAAAATTTTGTGTTTCTAATTTTGAAAAATGGATTATAAATTTTGATTATGGAGTTATAAATTTATTAAATATTTCTATTTTATTTTTGGTTGATGTGAACAGTAACCATAATAATATTTTTACCATGGTAAATAGTAAATAAGAAAATTAAAGTTAAAAATAAAATGATTAGGGCTAGAAAATAACACAAAAAATTACCTTAATCTTATTTAATGAGTATATTTCTTCAACAATAATACATGATTAATTTTATGTCATTTACCATATATTTAGATAATATTATGACCATTATAGTATTTGATTTCACGAAAATTCAAACACATCACACACTTGTTTTTAATATGGGGTTATACAGAGGATATGTTCAACTGTAAATAATATTTTGAAATATAAAATATTTATCTTAATAATTATAATTTATTTTTAAAATTTAGTGAATACATAATTACCATAATTACTTACACAACACTGACCCAATAATAATTCAATTAATGAAAAAATCCAAATAAATGATAATTAAAATATTAAAAGTAATATAATTCGGGATAAATAATCTGATCCAATTTTTTATATGACCATGATATGTTAGGTGTTTAATAAAAAAATATATTATTTAAAATTTCAAGTTCTATATAGATATTATTAAAGTCAAATTAAATAATACTTCTAAAAATTGACATTATTGATATTTTATAATAAATAATATTTTATTAAATGATTTAAAATTACTAAAAATATTAAATTTAGAAAAAATAATTATATATAGTCAATAAAATATATCATGTTCCATTTATGTGTCTTTTTTATTTTGTAGTAACATTATTGACCCTTATAGAGTACAAAATTTCAGTAGTACGGTAATTGTCAAAAGGGTTAAAGATGGTTAAAAATAAAATATAAGGGTGATAAAATATCCAAAACTTATTAAATTTTATTTTATTGAATTATGAAAACTTATATTAATGATATCTACAAATTATAACATATTTTCACCATTTTTAATTGGAAAATAATTTATATTAATTTAATATTTTATGAAATTCCAAGAATGTCTCTAAACTCTATTATAAAAGGGTGTTCCTCCCTTACTTATTTACACCATGTTTAGAAATATATATAAAAAAACCCAAACCATTTTTATTATCAAAATTTTTATCCATGTTCCTGAGTTTATGGACCTTTAGAAATAAGAACCCTAGGCCCCTTAAGAATATATCTAAAGGGTCTTACCTAAGAAGAGGTAATCGTCTTTTGCGACACTTTCAAGTTTATTTCTTATTCTACTTCCTATTAATGTGTTTTACCCATCCTAAAATAATAAAACCAATATCATAAATATACTTATATTTTGTTTTGATTTTGGGATAATAATATTCCATTTCTTTTCCAACCTATTAAAAGTGAAAGCATCGCTCGTGTCTCCATACGACTTTCTGTCTCCACATAGCGGTGTAATTCATTTTTCATCACCAGTTTAATGGATGGTTATAAAGATGAAACTAATAATTATATATGATATTTATGGAAAAAATATTAATTTTTAACTATAATATAATAAATAACTTTTTACCTTCAAATCCTATGGAAAATGATAATGTCACTCAAACATACATTTGGACTACTGCCTTCACAAAGCGATGTGATTTTTTTTATTTATATTTTACTTGGATGATAATGATGATGAATTTAGTTAATATATCTGATTTAAATAATATAAAAATTATTCTATAATGATGAATGATTATCTTCTTTTATTTCTCTATATCTTTCTAAAAGTTAATACAATGTTCATGTGTACGTAGGACTTACCATCTACATAAACCATGTAATTAATTTTTCTATCTCTAAATTTTATCTATTAATATAAATATGTAAATAATTAATATATATGAAATTTATATAATTATTAAAAAAGTTAGATTATGGAACCATGATCAAAGTATATGGACCAAAACTTCCAGACCAAATCATAAATGATTTGTAAACTAGTTACCACCCGAAACAATGACTTTAACAATGAATTGTTAAGAAATTGGAGATAAAATATTGTAAATAAATCATATATGACACTATTATTATGTAATAGATTTATAAAAAATTTATATAAATTATATAGGCGGTTCAAACATAAAAAATGTAAATCAAACTAGAGGTAAGGGTTTTTCATCTCACTTTTACTTTCATGGGACATATTCCATATCCACCACTTATTTGTTTAAATAGTGTATATACTACCCGTATAATAATTTATACTATGAATATATTTATCAACATGGTATTTAATATTTTATTTGAATTTATTTATTTCACGGGTCTTAGGATTCAAAAGTTACCAAAGTGCTAATAGTTTATTTCACAATCTCATCATTATTTGAGATTTTTTATTTTCTAGTCTGAACTGAGAAATATTTTTATTCCATGTAATTGTATTCTAACAAAACTTCAAAAGATGTTATTACTATTCTTCATTATTATTTAATTTAAATTTTACTCTTTTTTGACTTTTTACAAAAAAAAATTAAAACTAATTTTCCTATCTTTTTCTAAATGTGGTACTTTTTGACTTTTCTAAAAAAGTATGAACGAAATGTTTTTTTAACTTATACTACATGGAAATAATTTTCCACCATCATGAAACCTCAAGGTTTTGAAGATTAATTTAAAAATTTAAAGGGTTATTTTCAATGAATTTCATTATCATGTATGTAGTTTTTAGATTTTAAAATGTGATTTTTCAAATTTAAAAGGTTATTTTGCCCAAGAATATTTTAAATGATATGATTATATAGATTTTATTCCTAAAAAACCTTTTTTACTTATAATAATCTAAGAATATGTTTACCATCCTTTCTATTTTTTCTGAATGGTTTATAATCAGTTTAACTAGGGATGTACTATTTTTATACAATTCTCCATATGACTCTAGATGGTTTACGATTATATTATTGATTGGAAAAATTATTAACATTTTATATGATAATTTCAAAATGAATATTTATGTTGAATATATTTCCCCCCTTTCATATAAGGGATTATTTTTACATAGTATGTGATGGGTGTGGAATGTTATAGCCTCTCCATTCATCGGTAGGTCTCACAAGACAAACTAGCTTGGGTTTTATCCATGACATTACCCATTTATGAAGATGTAATGGGAAAATACATGAAATTATTTTATTACGTATTGGACGATCCCTCTATGGTATATTTTAGATGATCACCATTATGCATTCCATCAGTATGATCTTAGTTATTGATTTCCATGTGATTTTTTGATAAGCTAGAATATCCAATGATAAGTTTCAATATAATGTGATTATTCATATGAATCTATTTGATTATATTTATTTCTACCATATTATGCTAAATTTATTTTTTAAATGGAATGTGTTATGGTTATTTACTTTTCCAAATTGATCATTCTTAATTATTCATGATATCTTTTGTTATATGATGACCCTTACTAAGCATCTATGCCCGCCCCTTTATTTTGTTTTATTTTACCCAGGATACCAGGAAGTTTTTTGTGATTGATATATATGGATATGATAAAGGTAATAATTTCATTCTCAATAAAAAATCTATTTTGTATTTTATGTTTTGAAGGTAATAAAAATTTCAAGTATATATCAAGTTTACCAAGAATACTAAACTATTCAGTCCTTTGGGATGTGATTTATTGTATCTAGAGCTAATGTAACAAAGTAACCATCATCATTGGGATACTAGGGTCATGGTCTTTATAGTTGGTATCAGAAAATATTGATTAGAAACCATGGGAACTAGTTTTAGGAAAAAATATATTATAGAATGATATCCTATTAATGAATTTGGAAATCTTCCTATAAAAACAAAGCTTATGAATCAGATATTAATTATACATAAATTTTCAATTTACATTATGTTTTTTAACTAGTTTTGAGATGATGAAATATGTTTCATAATGTTATGATCTAATATAGTGTATTCTATATTTTAGAAATGGTGCATAGTGGAAGGAATGGTAACTATATAAATTCACATAATCCGGATAGGGATTTCCCTCATGGGAAATGTAATAAAGTTAGAGTAGAAGCTATAACTAGATTTGAACAAATTATAACTATATTAGGAAAGATGAATTAGGTTATTAGAAATAAAATTTCCCATATGAAGTATCCAAATGATCCATAATGATGTGTAACAATGTTATACCACTTCACACATCAACAACCTCCACCATTCAATGGAAATATGAATCCATTTATAGTTGAGCAATGGATAATCTCCTTAGAGAATATATTTCTTGATTTGGGAAGTAATTAAAGGGGGAAGGTTTTCATGGTGGTTTATCGCCTCTAAAGGGATACAGGTCAATGGTAGTTATTGAATAAAAAATAGTAAAGATGTGGAACAAATTGAAATCATGTAATAGAAGGATTTTAAGGAACTTTTCTTGGAAAAATATTTTTCTAGAGAACAATGATCAAATATGGAGAGAAAATTATTGAGACTGATAAAAAAGGAAGATTAAAATGTTTCTATGTATGAATTTAACTTTAAATGTTTATCCAGACATGTTTCTGTTGGGCAAAAATCCCTCAAGGTAACATTGAAGTATTTTTGGGTTGATTGTGTTTGTTGACAAAGCAGGTTCTCATGGATATTTGTCGAGTTCCCGAGAAGTTGTTGACAATCCATGTTGACAAAGAACGATGACAAAGGAAAAGGCGATCTGGAGGCGGTACAAAAGAGCAGTACAAGGTGGCGCCGTTTTCCAGTGTTTGCCAAATTTTTGGGGTCCAAAATTTGGAGTTTGGTGAGCATCGCGAAAAGAGGATTTCAATGAAGAGCACAATTTAATATGGCAAAGGCATGAATTTCGCGAAGATAGGATGCATGGTTTGGAAATCGCGAAGACCAGAAGAATGGAGGCGGTGATGCTTCGCGATTACGTCAAGCTTCGCGAACGGAAGAGGCTGAAGCGCATCGCGGCGGAGAAGGGCTTTGCGAGAGAACATCGCGGCGAAGGCGCGAAGGAATGTTGGGCTTCGCGAGGGAGCTTCGCGGCGAAGGCGCGAGCCGCGAAGGTAAGTTGACGGTGATTCATCGCGACTACGTCAAGCTCCGCGAACGGAAGATTGCCGTAGAGCTTCGCGATTTGGACAGAATTCTGACAGAAACTTTGGAGCTTCGCGATTTGAGATGACGTGGCGTTGACTTCGCGCGGAAGGGACGAGGGTCGGTGGAATCGCCTATAAATAGAGGCCGACCCCTTCAGGCGAAGAAGAGAGAATTTTCAGAGAAAATACTTTGCTCTCGATTTGCGAAGGTGGTTCGCGGAGCCAGTGTGCTTCGCGAAAGAGGTGCTTCGCGGCGGCTATTGTAGCTCCGCGAAACCTGCGAGCTCCGCGTTGGCTTACTTAGCTTCGCGAGGGTCGTTGCTTTGCGACGGCTTGAGCATCGCGAGAGTGCTTCGCGAAGGAGCTTCGCGAGTGAGCTTCGCGAAAAGGCAGGAGCTTCGCGAAGGCTTGTTTGAGCTTCGCGAAATTGGGAGCCTCGCATTGTAGGGTGCTTTGCGAAGGTCTTTCCAAAGGTTGTTTGCCCAGTGGATAGTGGCAAAGGGGTATTCATCTACGGGTGAAAGTTGAACTTCAACAGAGCATCTACATACAGAGAAAGATGCATTCATTCATGCAAATGAAGAGACCTACAGGTCTATAAACTGTGAGTGAATACCTTCCAAGAGCAGTGAGCTTAGGAAGAGGAAGAAGGTGATCCTCTCCACCGGCAGTGAGCCAGAGAGAGAGAAACAGGGAGTGACCCTTGGGAAAGCAGTGAGCTGACCCTAAACATTGTATAGGCAGTGAGCCTGGGCATAGAAGTGATCTAGCCCGAACATTGTAAACCACAGCTAGTGAAGTTAGTGGATCTTGGTACGAACCGGCAACTTGTCGGCGTATGCTCCTTGGACGTAGCCCTTAGTGGTGAACCAAGTAAAAATCGTTGTGTCTGCCTGGTCACTTCTCTGCATTGCACTCAAAGCATTATCATCAGATAAACTTGAAAAGAACTGAGCATAGTATACACACAAGAGCAAACAAAGTGACCCTTGTAACAAAGAGGTCAAGATCCAGTGGGGCAGGAAGTATTTTGAAAAGAATATCCATACCCTGATTCACCCCCCCTCTCAGGGTACATAGGCCCCTATTGGCCCTAACAATTGGTATCAGAGGGATAGGTTGCTTTTATCAGATTTGTTTGCTTGGACTTGGTGTAGTCTTCCTGTGTAGTTGAAGATATTGTTTTCACTTATCTCGGTCTACCATGGGGAAAAGAAAATCTTCAAAGAAGAATCAGAAGTCAGGTGGTATCCCTCAGTGTGGAAGTGTCTTTGGAAAAAGTGTGATTCAACTAAAAGAATCAAATAGCTTACTGAAGGAATCATGTAGTGAACAGAAAAATGATTTGGATAAATCATACAACAAAAATACTTACTCATTCAAAGATGTTGACGGAATGAGTGAAGAACCTGACTTTCCAAGTGACGTTGGAACCACTGACGATGAAGAAGAAGAAATTGAAGGAAGAATTGATATGCGAGCTGAGTTGGAGGCTGCTCTTGAAGAGATAGATGTTTGGAGGGCCAAAACCAAGAAATCCAACAAAGTTGTTCATGATGCCAAACTCTATATGCAGCAGCAGGAAGAAGAGAAGTCTGAGTTGATGGAAGAAATTGAGAAACTCAAGTTATCCACACGAGAGAACTCAGAATCAGTTAGTGAGTATAAGATTAAGATTGAAGAACAGAAAAGGGAGATCGATGACTTGAATAGAAAGGTGAAAGATCAATTCAAAAGCATCGAAGAACCGAATGTTCCAAGTAACGTTGGAAACACTGAAGAAGCCAAATCTAAAGATATCCGGATCAAGGGATTGGAGATTGAGGTCAACAAGGTAAAATACTTAAATCAAAGGCTTATTGATATAGTTACTGACCTAACAGAGAAGAATGATTCACGTGCTGAAGAGCTGCAGAAGATAAGAATGAAAGGAAAACAAAAGGCTGGTGATTATGAAGAGAGTCAAATGTCAGATGAAGCACAGAATCTTAAAGCCAGAAATAATGATCTAGCAGCACAGTTGTCTGCAGAAGTTCAGAAAAATCAAATGCTACAGCAAGAGAATGCATGTTGCTCTGACTCTGTTGCTCAAGAAAAATTGAAGGTAAAGGAGAAAAATGACATGGTTGATAAGCTGAAGCATGAACTGGAAGATGAGGTAAGTAGAGGGAAGCTTCTCAAGGAAAAACATGATGTCCAACTTGAATCAAGGGATATGAAGATTCAAAATTTGGTAGAAGAGCTCAAATCAGTCGAGCAGGAAATAGAGAAGTCTAAATCCAAAGATAAGCCCAAGTTGAAGGATGCACTGCACTTGCTATTTGATCATCCTTCGACAAGTGATGATAAAATGAAGAACAGATATGCTGTTTCTGAAGAGAAACAACATAATATTTTCTCAGCTCAAAGACCAACAAGTTTTGGAAATGCTGGTATTGGATATGATAATCCCACTCCTATGGATGATAAGAAAAATGCAGTGAAAATTTACAAAGGTAAGAAAAATCATGTAGGTGCTGGAGATAAGCCTATGAGGATAGTTTCAAGGAGTGATGATGTGTGCTATTTTTGTGGGATTCATGGCCACACATCAAGCTTCTGTTCAGAGGCTCTGGAATACATCTCAGGGTGTGAAAATAGAGACATTACTAAATCTGAGAATAAGAAGAAGCATCATGAGAAATCAGAGAGAGGAGTCTCTCAGAGGAAAGCATATGTTAGATGCTATTACTGTGGAAGAATGGGACACACAATGAGTATGTGTCAGGAAGCTCAGGAGCCCAATATCAAAAGAAGAAATCAAGGGGCATCAACATCTCAGCAGAGAGATGATGAAATGAGGTATGTCTTTGAGGGAAAATGTTTTATATGTTCTCACTATGGGCACATGGCGAGACATTGCAGTAAGAAGAAAGCAGGAAAGGGAAAGGAACAAGAAAAGAGATCTCCACCACAAGAAGTGTACAAGAAAGAAGCCTGTACTGGGAGACAAAGTGGTAAGGAGAAGAATAGGATTGGAGCCTCAGGGAAATCACATGGATCTGAACGAAAGGTGTATCAGTCACCTCCTCTATCGTACTCACAACAGCTCTCAAGGAGAGAATGTGAACAAACCTGGAAGATTAAGGGGAGATCTACTCCAGTTGTGATAAAGAAGAATGAAAGTTCAGTGGAGGACCCACCACCAATGCAAAATAGGGTGGCGACTCATAAATCTGATAAAAGGCAGATAAGCAAAGAATGCATTGAAAAATTCGCCCAGCAACGAGAAGTGGAAGAAAAAGGAAGACCCTTGCAATGGTGGAAGAAACAAGGGATGATGGAAAGAAAAGAGATTCCTGCTCAGAGAAATAATCAAGGAAAATGGAATTTTGGTAGAACATCAAAGAAAGAAATGTGCACTAGTGGGTTTAAACCCCAAATGGTGAGAAAGGCCAGGCCTACCAAATCTACATATCAGAAAAAGGATCAGAATGTAGGCAATGAATGCCTAGTCATATGGCCCGAACAGTTGAAGTTGGCTAGGCAGTTGGAGGAAGTAAGAAAGGAGTGTAATGACCTCCAAGAAAGAATCAAAGGGTTGACCCATCAGGATCAACCGAAATCCTCCTCTTGAGGAGTCCGGAAGACTCCCCTCTCCCTATATATTTAAATGCCATTAACTGATGATTCATGTGTTTCAGGTTTTAGGGAGATACGATCCATGGGGTAGTGGCATCTAAGGATGCGAAGTGGAGAAGTGATTTTCTCTGGAATTTCAATTGATTCAAATCAGGTACTAGAGTTGATGAAGAAAGGGAGCAACAGAGCACAATAGGAAGTGATTGTGTTATTAACTTTATCTCTTGTTTCCTACACCGAGTTTCAACTCCGTAGGCTTAGAGATTTTGTTAATGGCTCAAATTTGAGTGGAAGATGAGAACAAATGATGCAGGAGGAAAAGACGTGTTATGGGTCTAAACTGTTGGGCCTAACAACTGGAAGAGTTTCATAACACAGGGGGAGCATTCTATATACAAATCAGATTCAAGAGCCATCAATGCAATAATTGGATGACTCGGCTCAGGTGTTTCCTATTGAGGGAAGAAAGACACACAGGGAGAAGCAACAATAACAATGCATTTCATGCTTATCTATTTGCTCTAACAATATGGTATCAGCTGACTGTTTTCAGGATACCAAGAAGCTGCAAGAGAAAATCAAAGGCGTCTCAACAAAAATTTGAGAAACCTAGCTGAAAGAAATGAAGCCACTGAAAAATGAGTCAGTGAACAACTTCCTGATGGAAGTATTGAGGAAGAAAGCAACATAGGGAGATCAGAAGTGGCTTATGCTGATTCAGAAGAAGACACCAATGATGAACATGAAAGTGTCTAGTTTATGAGTACAAGGAAGTAAAAATCCTCATCTGTACAACAGTCAAAGAGTTGAGTTGAAATTGACATGCAGAATATCATTGGTGATTAGTTAGCTCTAGCTTAGACAAGGAGAATGAAATCACTGCAGAAAACATCTTTTATATCTTAGGTTGAGCCGAAATGCTTTGCTGATGCAACTGAAGATGAAAACTGGGATCATAACATGGATGAAGAGATAGATCAGACTTGAGAAGAATCAAACGTGGGAGATTGTTTCGAGGGTAGATGATAAAAATGTCATCAAGAAAAAATGGGTCTATCAAGACAAGATGAATGAATATGGCATGATGATTCGGAACAAAGCACGACTGATGTGCAAAGGAGACTCCCAGATAACAAGTAATCAAAGGATGATGAGGATGGCAAGGCAGTTAATATCACAGAATACAGGCAAATCATTGGAAGTCTGTTGTACTTAACCACAACAAGGCCTGATATTGTTTTCTCCACATGCCAAGCAGCAAGGTATCAGAGTAATCCCAAGGAAAGTCACATGCTTGCAGTGAAAAGAATACTTCGGTATATCAAGGGCACGGTGGACTTCGGCTTAACATACAACGACAAATCTCAGACAGAGTTATTGGGATATACTGATGCAGACTGGGCCGGTTCAACAGATGATATAAAATCAACGTCAGGTGGTGCATTCTATCTTGGTGGATTGTGTATTTCTTGGCTAAGCAAGAAACAAGATTGCATTTCATTGAGCACCGCAGAAGCTGAGTATATTGCGGCCACTCAAGCATGCACACAATTATTGTGGATGAAGCAGCAGCTTGATGATATGGGAGTTGAAGTGAAGTCTCCGATCGGAATCCAGTGTGACAACTCAAGTGCTATAAATCTTATCAAAAATCCCGTTCATCATTCAAGGACAAAGCACATTGAGATTAAGTATCATTTTATCAAGGAGAAGGTTGAGCAGGGAATCGTGAAGTTGGAGTATGTGCCTACAGAGCTACAGGTTGCAGACATTCTGAAAAAGGCCTTACCCAAGGATGTTTTTGAGAGGCATCGACTGGCTCTGGGAGTTCAGTCGATTCCCCGCACTTGAAATAGTGTGGATGTGGGTCCCCCACACACCCCCCCCCCCCTCTCCCCGAGGTATGGTGTGTTTTTCCCTAATGTGCTGATATGTGTTCTCTACTATGTTACAGACTACAAAGGCGTGACCTTTGGGTTCGTTGACAAAGGGGGAGAAAAGTGCTTGACAAAGGGGGAGAAAAGTGTTTGTTCAAGAGAGAAAATAGTGCGGAGATTTGATAAATCATAATTGATATGGGGAGAAGCTGACAGGTGGAGCAGCCAGAAAGGGGGAGCAATGAGAAAGGGGGATAGATTTTTAAATCTGACGCTGCTAGACGTGATTGATCAAATCATAGAAATCACGACAGCTAATGATCGTGATAAAAGCAGAACAATGGTGTTGGAATGGTGTGAGACGGTGTCCAGCTATCAACAATTGGTATCAACTTAAGAATTCACCAATTGGTATCAGTGTGGTTCAACAACTTTTATTTTAGGAATTGGTATCAAGGTGGAATCGACAATTGGGGTCTGACATGAAGTGATTCATTGATGAACTTTACATACTACTCTTGTTTCTCACGCCGAGCATTGCTCATGTGGGATTAGAGTACGTGTTAAGTGAATCCTTGAACACTATCACAATCGCAAGAGGCGAATGGTGGTAGCAGCTGGAAGAAGACTCAGTGAGGTATCACAGTGCAGAAAATCATCCTGAGCAAAATTGTGAAAAGTTGTCAACAAACCCAAAGGGGGAGATTGTTGGGCAAAAATCCCTCAAGGTAACATTGAAGTATTTTTGGGTTGATTGTGTTTGTTGACAAATCAGGTTCTCATGGATATTTGTCGAGTTCCCGAGAAGTTGTTGACAATCCATGTTGACAAAGAACGATGACAAAGGAAAAGGCGATCTGGAGGCGGTACAAAAGGGCAGTACAAGGTGGCGCCGTTTTCCAGTGTTTGCCAAATTTTTGGGGTCCAAAATTTGGAGTTTGGTGAGCATCGCGAAAAGAGGATTTCAATGAAGAGCACAATTTAATATGGCAAAGGCATGAATTTCGCGAAGATAGGATGCATGGTTTGGAAATCGCGAAGACCAGAAGAATGGAGGCGGTGATGCTTCGCGATTACGTCAAGCTTCGCGAACGGCAGAGGCTGAAGCGCATCGCGGCGGAGAAGGGCTTTGCGAGAGAACATCGCGGCGAAGGCGCGAAGGAATGTTGGGCTTCGCGAGGGAGCTTCGCGGCGAAGGCGCGAGCCGCGAAGGTAAGTTGACGGTGATTCATCGCGACTACGTCAAGCTCCGCGAACGGAAGATTGCCGTAGAGCTTCGCGATTTGGACAGAATTCTGACAGAAACTTTGGAGCTTCGCGATTTGAGATGACGTGGCGTTGACTTCGCGCGGAAGGGACGAGGGTCGGTGGAATCGCCTATAAATAGAGGCCGACCCCTTCAGGCGAAGAAGAGAGAATTTTCAGAGAAAATACTTTGCTCTCGATTTGCGAAGGTGGTTCGCGGAGCCAGTGTGCTTCGCGAAAGAGGTGCTTCGCGGCGGCTATTGTAGCTCCGCGAAACCTGCGAGCTCCGCGTTGGCTTACTTAGCTTCGCGAGGGTCGTTGCTTTGCGACGGCTTGAGCATCGCGAGAGTGCTTCGCGAAGGAGCTTCGCGAGTGAGCTTCGCGAAAAGGCAGGAGCTTCGCGAAGGCTTGTTTGAGCTTCGCGAAATTGGGAGCCTCGCATTGTAGGGTGCTTTGCGAAGGTCTTTCCAAAGGTTGTTTGCCCAGTGGATAGTGGCAAAGGGGTATTCATCTACGGGTGAAAGTTGAACTTCAACAGAGCATCTACATACAGAGAAAGATGCATTCATTCATGCAAATGAAGAGACCTACAGGTCTATAAACTGTGAGTGAATACCTTCCAAGAGCAGTGAGCTTAGGAAGAGGAAGAAGGTGATCCTCTCCACCGGCAGTGAGCCAGAGAGAGAGAAACAGGGAGTGACCCTTGGGAAAGCAGTGAGCTGACCCTAAACATTGTATAGGCAGTGAGCCTGGGCATAGAAGTGATCTAGCCCGAACATTGTAAACCACAGCTAGTGAAGTTAGTGGATCTTGGTACGAACCGGCAACTTGTCGGCGTATGCTCCTTGGACGTAGCCCTTAGTGGTGAACCAAGTAAAAATCGTTGTGTCTGCCTGGTCACTTCTCTGCATTGCACTCAAAGCATTATCATCAGATAAACTTGAAAAGAACTGAGCATAGTATACACACAAGAGCAAACAAAGTGACCCTTGTAACAAAGAGGTCAAGATCCAGTGGGGCAGGAAGTATTTTGAAAAGAATATCCATACCCTGATTCACCCCCCCTCTCAGGGTACATAGGCCCCTATTGGCCCTAACAGTTTCAAACTACATAAGTAATCCAAAGAGTAAGATTGATTATTTTATTAATGGTTTTAAATTTATTCATTGAAAAGATGTAGTCTACAAAAATTCTGATCATATGAGTATATATGATATTATACTATCAATATAGAGAAATAATATTCCAAGTCTTATGGTTTTGATGAAAATACAAATCAAAATAGAATAGAAGAGAAAAAATGGATAAAGGGTAGAAAAGAAATAAGGATTTCCCCACATGTGATAATTTTTGAAAGAAACACCCCGGTACTTTCTTGAAGGGAATGAGAGTTTGCTAAAAGTTTGGAGAGAAAGGACATCGGGATCATGATTGGAAGGGAAAGAAAGATGATTATGAGGTGGAATACTTCAACTATATGGATATGGGTTGCTACAAAAATGAATTCCCAATACGTCAAGGGAATATAGCTAAGAAGAAGTAAGGGGATCCAGGTCAAGACTATGATACTACTACACTAGAAGTGTAATGATTAAAGTATATGGATTCAAGAATTATATTTTAGAAGTATTTCATCTAATATATTCTAGTTATAATAATCATGAATCATGTAAATATTGTGTTGTAGTAGTTTTCTTAAGGATTTGAAAGAATATGTTGAATGATACCAATAACCAAGACAAGTTATTAGTGGTAAGGAAATATTTTTACAGAATACATAAAAAATGGGAAATATAACCTTAATATGTTCCTAATGTTGATATTGAAGTAAATGAGATAGTATTGGTGAATTTTAAAATGGTTAGTGATTTGATTAATAATGGAGTTTACTGCATTTTTTGTATTTATGGAATATATTTGATAATCATAGATTTTATTTTTGGAAGAAAGAATTTTTTAATTAAGTTTTTATGCTGATTCATGTTATTAACATATATTATAAAAAATGTGTGAACGGTTTATTTACATGTAAAATTATGAGATGAATTATTAGGGATTAATGAAAAGTTAATATTTGAAATTTATCAACCTTATTTCTAAATTTATTTATTTTTTAATTTAGTTAGATATATTTTGAAGGAGACTTAATATTTACTAATTATGAAATGGATTAAGTTGAAATTTGGATACTAATGTTTCTAGTTAAAGTATGACTTATCATATTGGATAATATTTTCTCACCATTTTGGGTTTGGTAAATATTTAGCGGTCTAATTAATTACTTCTGAATCATTTTATTCATTAAAAGTGTTTTTGACCTAAATAACTCATCTCAAATATCCATTTTTATTATAAGATATGAATTAAAAAAAGATTTAATAACAATCGAATGATGAGATTATGATTAATAAATGGATAAAAGTAAGTAAATTTATATTATTGAGTGATTTATCTAGATTTTAAAATAATACATTATCATTAAGAAAGGGACCTTTCAATAAAAAATGTTATCTATTTAATTTTCACACTAGGAAATCATTTTCCTTTTAAACCATCATAAATTTATAGTTTATTGATGGTTACCTTTCTCAGGACCATGTTATCTATCTTAAAATATTAATCCTTGGGTGTCAGTTTTCTCTTCCATGTCCATAATTTCACTTACCACCAATTTTTTCCTACATGGAAACCTAGTTTTTTATGAATTTCTTATTTCCTTTTCACTCTTTTTAAGAGGGTGTTTTATTAACCCTTTTTATGATGTGGGTTTTCTATAAAGGCATTTTCATATGTAAAATCCTTGATTATCAATCAAATTTTTAAATTGAGAGATTGGAATTTATTAAATGGGTATAATGTAACACTCTATGATTTTAAAAGAACACTATGTTCGCAACACCGACCTTAACCGAACCCAAAATATTATTATTTAATTATGGTCTTTATAAACTAGCCATTAAATTGGAATGTAGTAATAGTATTAACATAATTATAAAATATATACAGGACCTACTCAATTAAAAACCATTTATTAATTCTTATGAAATAATTACTCAATATTCAGTACAATTATTTTATGCTTTAAAAATATGTTTTCTTCAAAAAATTTGATTATTATTAGTTTTTGTGAGTAAATTTTATAATAAATATCTGTAATTTATATAATTTTTTTTATATGAATAATTCCATTTTTTAAATATTCATATCAAAATTTTCGTACGGTGAAATTTTCATATTTGTCTTAAAATATTAATTTTCCAATGAATAGTGGAAAATACTGATTTTTATTGAAAACTATATTTTTTTACTAATTTAAAAAGTATAACTTTATTCTCATATGATTTAAAATAATAAAATTAGTTCTATTATATTATTAATATTCTAATTATGTTCATTGTAATCAATTTTATGGTTTAATTTCGTATAAAAACATTTTTGTACTTAAAAATACTTATTTCTGGAATACAATTTTTCGTTGTGTTTTGTTGGTTTAATTTTAAATTAAATTCTGAAACCTATATATTTTTAATTTTAAAAAATTAATTCCATAATTTTATTCAATTAGTTTAAATTTATTAAATAGATTGATTTTATTTTTGGTCAATATGAATAACAACCGTGTTAATTTTTGTTACCATAGTACCGGGTAAATGAAGTAGTTAAAGTAAAAAATAAAATGATAAGAAACATGAAATGAAACTAACACTTGTATTAATACTATTGGATGATTCAATTTCATCTATATCCATAAAATATTTTGTTATATGTAATTTTATGATAATTTTGTTGAGATTATGACCTTTATATTATTTTATTTCAAGAAAAGTCAAACATGTCACAATATTGTTTTTAATAACTATAATATTTTTAATAGGGGTTTATCTAGAGGTTATTTTCAACTGTAGATATTATTATTATAGATAAAATCATTATATTGAACATGATAATTTATTTTAAATTTTTAGTGAAAAATAATTATCTTAAATTCTTACACAACACTGACGCAATATTTATTCAACTAATAGAAAAAAAAAATAAATGATAATAAAAATATTAAAAGTAATATAATTTTAGATAAATAATATGATCCATGAATTTTATATATTACAATAACATTTTAGGTATATAATTTATATTTTTTCTAATTATAAGTGTTTTATTTATATTATTAATATCAATGTACTGAATTGTTCTAAAAATTGACAATATTGATATTTTATAATAAATAATATTTTATTAAATGATATAAAATTAATAAAAATTTTATATTCATATAAATTATTGGTATATGGTTAAATAAATCTAAAATGGTCCATTTATAAGTATTTTTTCATTTTATTGTAACATTATTAACCCATTAGAGTGTAGATGCTTTTAGTAGTACAATAATAGTCAAAAGGGTTAATGGGGGGGTTAAAACTAAAAGAAAAGGATGAAAAAATATCGGAAACCTGACCAAATTTAGTTAGATGAAATTATTTTGACTCATATTAACCATATATTAATATTATATAAATTTTTATCCATTTTTACATGATAAATAATTTATATTAATTTAATATTTTATCAAATTCCAAGAAATTATTGGGGGCTTACCCAAGTGCTAAAAGGATCCCTGTAATCCTGCATCAAACTTGGGTTCAAATATGAGTGTGAGAGAATCAATGAAGGATGGTGGTGATTCATGTATGTTTCATGAAATAAGTTGGTGGTGATGCTGACATGATGCTATCCTGGTGACGCATGCAGTATGATGCAGGCATGATGCTACACTGGTGCTTTGAGCTATATAATGGGCTTCATACCCACTAGGCATTTGGCCCATGTATTAAATAAAATCAGGCTTGATGTGAGGTCGATCCCTTAGGGGGATATGGCATAACTTTTAGGTTTTTGTGTGTGGTGTGTGTGTGCATTTATTGTAAATTTTCCCTCAAGAACCTAATATATATCAAATTCTATGAATGACCCTTTTCTCAATTATGAAAGTTCACTCCCAAATTACTTCTTTACACTACTCTAAGACATATCACTTAACCAAATATTACCAATTCCTCTTATAAACATTTTTATACAAGTTCTTGAGGTTCTACAACATCCAAAATAACGACCCTAGGTCCCTTAGGAATATATTTAAAGACAGTTCACTGAAGAAGTGGTAACCATCTTTACCGACTCTTTCAAGTTTATTTTTTATTTTAATTCTTATTAATGTGTTACACCCATAATAAAATAACAACTCCAGTATCATAAATATTATAATATGTTATTATTATTATGGGAAAACCATATTCTATATCTTTTTCATCTTATTGAAAGTGAAAACATTGTTCGTGCATACATACAACTTACCTTCTCCATGTAGCAGTGTACTTCATTTTTCATCACCACTTTACTTGGATGGTTATAAAGATGAATAAAATTATTATATATGATATCTATGAAACAAAATATTATCACCTCCATGAAGCTGTGTGATTTGATTTTCATTTCTGTTTTACTTGGATGGTAATGATGATGGATTTTATGAATATATATGATTATAATTATATAATAATTTTTCTATAAAGATGAATAATTTTCTATCTTTCTTTCATTCCATCCTTCTAAAAGTGAATACAACTTTCATGCGTACGTACGACCTATCGTCTCCATGAATGTTGTAATTAATTTTTCTATCTATAAATTTTATGGATTATGCTTAATATTTATATGATTAATATATATGATATTTATATCGTAATTAATATTCTGGATATTATTGATGAAAGTATAAGGAACGAAACTACAAAACCAAATCATACATGAAAAGTGAAAAAGTTACCACCTGAAACAGTGATTTTAACAATGATTTGATAATAAATGGATGAATAAATAGTATAAGTAAATCATATATTTTATTATGGCAATATAATATATTTGTAATTAATATATATATCTATTATACATGCATTCTGAACATGTACAAATAAAATTTAACCTGGGTTAAAGGTTTCTCATCTCACCTTTACTTCCACGGGACATATTCCATATTCACCACTTATTTATCATTCATAGTTTATATACATACCATTTAATATTTTATACAATGAATCTATTTATATTCATGATATTTAAATTTTAATTTGAATTTATTAATTTCTTGTGGATTACATTTTAAATGTTAACAAAGTGGTAAGAGTTTATTTCACAAACTCATCATTATCCAGGATTGATTATTTTTAAGTCTCATCTAAGGAATATTTCTCTTCCATGTCCATATTTTCTGATAATATTTTGAATTTTTATGAAATGATTTAAAAGTAATCTTATGATCATATTTTAAATGAGGTACATTTTTAAATTTCTTACAAAATTTTGAAATAATTGTTTTTTTAACTTATATGAAATGGATAGAATTTCTGACTATCAATAAACCTCAATGATTTAAAGATTAATTTACAAGTTTTGAGAGTTATTTTCAATGAAAATGATTTATTTATTATGTGTGTAGTTTTAAGATTTTAAAAGGTGATTTTTCAATGTGAAAATGATATTTTTCTCATGAATTGTTATAATGATTTACTTATGGAAATTATATTCATCAATTTCAAAACCCCTTATTATACTTATAATACCATGATAATATATTGTAATGATATCATATTTATTATTTATATGGATTATTTATGATCACTTTTATTGGGGATTTACTACTTTGATAACATTATCTATATTACAAGGAATTTTTTATGATTATGTCTATTGATTGGGTAAATTATTAACATTTTACATGCTAATTTCAATATGAATGTTTAATATGATTATGTTTCACCACATTCACATGAAGAATTAATTAGACTTAGTAAGTTATGGGCAAGGACTGTTATATACCAACAATGCATTGGTTGGTCTCATGAGAAAAAATAGCGTGGGTTTTTGCTGAGGCCTTACCTATTCATATTAATGTCATGGAGAAAAGCCTTGGTATTAATTTTAGATATCATGGGTGAGGCCTCAACCATAATTCCCAAATTTAAAACATCATTTATTCCATTCTTATGATATTTTTTATTGATTTCCATGTGATTATTTTATTATTTGGAATATCCATGGATAAGTTCCAAGATCATGTGATTATTAGTATGGACTTATTGGATCATCCTTTATTCCTGCTATATTATGATCAAGTTATTTTTAAATGGAACATGTTTTAGTTACTTAGATTTCTATATTGAGTATTCTTAATTATTCATGATAAATTTCACTGTACACTTACCCTTTCTAAGCATCTGATCTCACCAATTTCTTGTGTTTTATTTCCCTAGGATACTAAGAAATATTTTATGATTGATATGAAAGGATATGAAAAGTGGAATAATTTACTTCTATATGATAATAATATGTTGTATTTTATGTTTTTAAATGTAATGAAAATTTCATGTATGTATCTATTTTACTAAGACTACTAAACTATTTAGTCCTTAGGGATGAAATTGTTTGTATTTAATGACAAAGTAAAAAAGGTAACCACTGGATCTAGGCTACTAGGTTAAAGTTATTTTTATTTTGTATCTAAGAAAGATTATAAGAAACATTGGAAACTAGAATTGTGAAAACATATATTATAGATTGAAATCCTTTGAATAAATTTTGAAATATTCCCAAATAAACAAGGCTAATGATTGAGAGATTATTTAAACCTAAATTTTTAATTTATATTAAGTGTTTCACTAGTTTTGATATTATATATTATGTTTCATAATATTATAAAATAATATAGCGTATTACATTTTTTTATAAATGAAGCATAGGGGAAAGAATGGAAATCATATCAATGCATTTAATCCATGTATGGATTACCCTCCTGAGAAAGATAATGAAGCTGGAGCAGGAGATACGATTAGAGATGAAGTTATAGCTAGAGATGAAAAAATTATAACTATATTGGGATAGATGAATCAGGTTATGAGTAATATCATTTCCTATATGGAGTAGCCTACTTCTCTATAATGAAATATAACAATGTTAGACCACTTCACGCATCAGCATCCTCAATCATTCAATATAACTATGAATCGGTTTGTAAATGAGATATGGATAAGTTCCTTAGTGATGATATCTCCTTCTTTGGTAAGTAATAAAAGGGAGAAGGTTATCATGAAAGTTCATCATCTATTAGGGAATAAATATCAATGGTGTTCAGTAAATCAATATTAAAAGGATTTAGAAAAAATTTAAAGCATGGGATTGAAGGATTTTAAGGATCGTTTATTTGAAAAATATTTTCATCGAGAACAATGAGAGGATATTGAGAGAGAAGTATTGAGTCTAAGACAAAAGTAAAAGGAAAATGTTTGTAAGTGTGAAAATAACATTACAAGGTTATCTAGTTATGCTATATAATAAATACATAATCTAAAGAGTACTATTGACCATTTCATTGATGGTATTAAACCAATACATCAAAGGGAACTGGTCTACCAAAAATTATTATTAAATAACGATATATTTAATTATTATTTAAAGATAGAGAAATAATTCCCCAATTTTTTTTGTTTTAAGGAAAGAAATACAAAAAGTTAATTGAATAGAAAAAAATATATAAAGGGATGAAAATAAACAATAATTTTCCCACATGATATAATTATGGGAAGAAACACTTTCGTACTTGGTTGAATGGAACAGAACTTTTATAAAAGTTTGTAGAGAAAGTCCACCAGCTCATGATTTTAAGAAAAATAAAGATTATTCTAATGTAAAATTCCTCAACTATAATAATACAGGTCACTATGAAAAAAATTCCAAAATCATAAGGGGAATATAACTCAGAAAATTCCTAGGGATCATGGTTAATCATATGTTATTACTACAGTCAAAGTAGAATGATTAAATAATTTGGATTCAATAATTATGTTTTTGATATATTTTATTAAATATATTCTAGTTATAAGAACCATGATACATTTAAATATGTTACTATAATAATTTTCTTAAGGATTTAAATTCATATGTTTAATGATACCAATAATCAAGAAAAGTGATTAGTGGTAATGTAATATTTTTGGAGAATACATGAAAAAGAAAAAATAACCCTAATATGTTTCTCATATTTATATGGAAGTAAATTAGATAGTATTAGCGACTTTTAAAATTGTCAGTTATTTAATTCATAATGTATTTTACTACATTTTTTTAGATTTATAGAATATATTGGATAATCTATGTTTTTATTTTTTTAAGAATGCATGTTTCCGGTATGGTATTATTATAATTCAAGTTATTACCATATTTTTAGAAAATATGTGATAAATATATTTACATGTAAAATTAAGTGATAATTATGTGGGATTAATGATAAATTAATATTGAAGATTTATTGAATTTTTTTTTAATTTTTGGGATTTTTTTGAATTTGTTAAAACATGTTTTTGAGATCCATAACATTGACTACTTATGGAATGTATTAAGGTGAACTTTAGATATTATTTTTTATATTTAAAGTACAATTTTTCATATTGTATAACCTATTCTAATAATTTTATGTTTAGTAAATATTAAAATGCAGAATAAATGAATTATGGATTATTTTATTCATTAAAATTGTTTTTGGCATAAAATAGTCATCTCAAATATCCATTTCCTGGCATAAGAGATGAAGTGGAAGTAGATAAAACCCAAAAAAATTATGAGATTATGCTTACGTCATAGAAAGAATTAAGTATGTTTATTTTATTAATTTATTTAACTATATTGTAAAATAATCCATGGAATTTAGTAAAAGTAACTCAAAATATATAATGTTATATATTTACTTTTCATACTAATAAATCAATGGCCTTTTAACCCATCAAAGATTTAATGTTTTGTGATTGTTACCATTCTTATAACCATGTTATCAATCACTCTATATTAATCCTTGGGTATTAGTTTTCTATTCCATGTTGATATTTTCACTTCCTTCTAGTGTTCTCTTATACATAAACCTATTTTTTCTATGAATTTCATATTTACTTTTCCCTATTTTTAAAAGGAAGCTTAACTAACCCTTTTTACAATTTGTATTTTCCAAAAAGGTATTTTCAAATGCTAAACCCTAGATTATTGATCAGAAGTTCAAATTGAGAGGATGAAATTTATTAAAGGGTGGATAATGTAACACCCTAAGCTTTTAAAAGAACACTATGTTCGATTGTGTATACAACATAGAACATGAAGCTTAAACGAATCACAAAATATTATTATTTAAATATGGTCATTATAACTAAGCCATTAAATTGTAAGGTAGAAATAATATTAAAAAATCATGAAATATATATACAGGGAAAGCTCAATGAAAAATCAATTATTAATTATTAAACAATAAGTACTCAATTTTCAGTACATTTATTTTATTCTTTAAAAATAAGTCTTCTTAAAAAATGATAATTATTTCTTTTTTGTGATTAAATATTATATTGAATTTTATCAAATTATATAAATTGTATTTGATAAAAATAATATCATTTTTAAATCATCATATAAAAATTATATTAGGGTGAAATTTTCATATTTTTCTGAAAATATTAATTTTCCAATGAATAACGTAAACTGTCGATTTTTATTGAAAATATTATTTTTGTTTTAATCATTTAAAAAGTTTCATTTTATTTTAAAATTATTTTAAATAAAAAAATAATTACTCTTATATTATTAATAATCCAATTATATTAATTAGAGTTACCTTTTGGGTGAATTTGGTATAAAAACATTTTTATACATAAAAACAAGTTTTTTTAAAAAAAAAATCTTTTTGCATTTCTCTAATTTAGTTTTAAATTAAATTCAATCATCTTTTTCGTTTTGAATTTGAAAAAATTGATTCAATATATGGATTTAAGAGGTCCAAATTTAGTAAATATGTAATGACACTCACCACAGTAGCTTAGAGCGAGTGCCTTGATTTAATACATTGGCATATATACAAGATTCAAATCCAAAAGAACCAAAACATTTTATAGTTTTGGAAACTAGATTCATAAATGATACCAATTTCACATTGCGGATATAAATTGAAACATAATACATACCTATTTAAAATGATCATCATACTTAAAAACTCATTTCAATAATTCATCTTCATATCCTGGGGAAAGGAAACAAAATAAGTGGGAGCACAAATTCTTAGTAAGGGTTAAGTACAATGCAATATATCATTCATTAATAACGAATACTTAATATGGAAAGGTAAATAACTAAACACACATTCTATTTATTCAATATACTGAAAATTAAATACATCTATATATTTTGTAATTGTGAAAATACTATGGATAATAAAGACTAAATAATGAATGAAGGAAATTATTAAATCTTGTATGCCTTGTTTTCTAGGTACATGGAACCTTTACCATATAGATATAGTCTCAAGGTAGTTTAAACTACTTTGATTTGGCCAACTGATTCATCTCGTGAGACAAATGATGAATTGAGAGGCTTTCCTTAACTGGTGCCCAACCTGTTTCATGCATTTAAAAATAATTCCTCATACAAGGAATAATCAATTTAATTTATAAAGAATTTTCCTTATCAAATATCTATATTGAGTAAAAGATATAGATTTATCATCATTTCCCCAATAAATCAAATAACATTCAACTAAACACCATATGTAAAAATGGTATATAGTTTAAGAAATAATCATATACATTACACAAGAATAAGGATAATTTAGAAAATTTTAATGAATAATAAAAAATGATCATAATGAAGTTATTCTTTAAAGCTAAGGTTAAAAATCATAAAAGAAAGTGAGATTGAAATGATATCTTTTACCACTTATTAATTTTCAAGTGAAAACCCCTTGGATGGGATAATTCAAAGTAAAACATAACATACCATGAAGTATGAGTGAATCATGATATTTAATGAAATATAGGTAGTATATACACCACATCAATTTAATTGCTTCATAATAACAAATTGGCCTTAATGGAATGTAAATTGAGATAGAATACATTTCCTTACACTCTATTTTGGTTGAACTCTATTTAACCTCATGTATAATAGTTTTAATCATGTTAATATATTATAATAGAACTATATTAATATTTATTATTTTATATATATTCCTTTTATTACATATTATAATCCATTCATTAATAATATTTCATCACTTTCAACATTTCAAGTGTTAATTGCCTTGTTTTTTTGAGTATGTTTAGCTTGTAATTTTTTGTTCCTATTACTTATATCATGATTTAATAATCTCTAGAATATAAACCATTATGTAAATATTATATATATTCAGTATAAATTTATTTATAGTAATCCATAATGTTTGGATATAGGAAATCAAATACACCGTTCATAGAAATGGTAGGTCTTACGTATGCATGAAAACCATTTTCATTTTGTTTTTGTATTAAAATAATTAAAGGTAAATGATATATATGTGTAAATTATAATACCAGTACTGTATTTATTTCATATGCCACACCCGTTTTTTTCATTTCATTTCATTGTTTTGATCTTATTTATTGAAAATCCTGATACTTTTATTGGGTGTTGGGTGAGATTAATTTTGCGTTTTTAACTACCATATATCTATAATCAACCTAATTTGGGTTCTCCATTTCTTTTTTAGGATTTTTTGGAGAAAGGGTGGTTATTTCGGGATTTGGACCTACCGTGAGCCCGTTTCCAGATTTAAAAACATATTTTGTTATTTTATAACTCATTCATTTTTTTTTTACCATTTTTGACTCATTCCACTTACCACCTGTACTTAAATGTCATATTAAAACTACCATATCCTTTTTGACCCCTTATAAATTCATAGGCATGGTGAATTAGGGTTACTTATTTAGGTATTGGGCCAGCCCATGGGCCCATTTCCGGTTTTTAAAACATAAATTGTTTCTTTTATATATAAAATATTTTTTAATATTTTTTGGTGATTCCACCTCCCACTCGAATCCAATACCCCTACCCTCACCCTGATTATCAATTTTACCTTTTTTGAGCTCATATGAATCACGGATTAGGGAAAACTTAATAATGTATCTAAAATCATCTAGAATCGAAAAGGTAAATTATTTCATCCATAAATCATTACATTCGAACTCTTTTTCCCAAAAATAAACTTTCCCTAGTTCTTCCGTACCTTAGGAGACTCTCCAAGAAGTTTCAAGCCATTCCATTTTCTCTAAGGGTGCAGATCTAAGGGAAGACAAAGATTTTTCTAGTTGAAAAGGTGAGATTCATTCTCCTTTCTCCTCCCTCTTCTTCCCCCTTTCATTATTTCTTGGTTTATAATCTCCAATAGTCATGATCTACATAGTTTTATTCTATAATAATATTTTTTTGGGTTTTTTGTTCATTTGGGTCTGGTCATCATATGTTTAGAGTTTGTAAACCCTCAGATGGTGATTTTTGGTATGTGTTTCCATTACGCCAAGCATTTTAGGTAGGATATCACTTGCACATGCCTTTATATTTTCAGATTAATCATTTTATTATTTATTTCATATGATATATAAGTTTATTATTATTTTTCAGTATTTTAATAATTTTGATCGTGTGCAAAATGGTTGTTTAATCCTTGTTTTGTGAAAGGTACTGTTGTATTATCATAAAAGTGCCCACCAAGTGTTTGTTTAAATGTTCAACTATCTTTAAAAACTATTTAGGGAGTTTTAGAACATTTTTTATGGTATTTTGAATATTTTATAGTATATTTTATAAAATATGGCATGTAATTTGTGTTTTATTTTTTTTATAGTGCTTAAAATAAATTGTTTTGTTTAAAGGGGCATGCCACATGTTCGGTAAATTGCCCAGTTGGATTTTATGTGTTATGTTTGATTTAAATTTTTTTTTCTGGATTTATAAATTAATTGTAAGAATTATAAATTTTATTTTTTGTCCTCATATGTATTTCCAATTTGTCTTTCTTTTTAAAAACAAATGGGTTTTGGTTTACAACATATTTTGGCCCGAGTTGTTGGAAAATGGCATGTTTCACATCCTTATAAAAATGGTTATGTTTTGAATATTTGACCTGAAAGTTTTAAGGGATTTATAAATGTGTTTTGATTTTGTAAATGTTTTGTATACACCTCCTTAATAAAATTTAAATGCATACCTTGGTCAAATGATAGTTTTGAGAAAGGCTTAAAGCCCCATTTGGCATTTCTTTTTTTTTTGTAAAAAATGTTTTCCATGTGTATTTCATGTTCTATATTTTAGGGTAATTTTATGGCCAATTAAAATGATTTATTAATTGCTTTTTGGGCTTCCAAATCTGTATTGTTATGTTATTTATTGTTTTTAGGCCTTAAACGATCATTTTTAATGGATTTTATGTGCAAGGCCCCATTATACTCATTGAAATTGTTTTACGAATCTTTTTAGTGGTTTATTGATTCATAAAAGAAATGTGAAGCATGTTTGCAGGTTGTTTGTGTGTTTATGGGTTGGAAATGGAATTTTTATGTGGAAAGTTTATTTGATAATATGTGTAACTTGATTGAGCACTAAATGGAATCTCGGGTATCTAGGTGGAAAGACGTGTACTGGTATGCTAGTGATTCCATGGGGTTTGGACCCTTTTCACATAGAAAGTTTGAAGATGACAACACAAACTAAACATTGATGATGATGTGGTTAGGGTAACACTAGGTTGTGATTATTCTCTCTAATAGTGGCTCATGTGCATGACAACAGATATTTAGTATGGTTACTGTCACCTAGATACGAGGTACATGGGGCTCACAACTAACTAGTGCCTAGGGGTGTTACCATAACTTGTGCTCATTGGATATTTTGTAATCACAGTCGGCATACAATATGTTTTGTTGGTAAAATCAATAGTTTGTTTGATTTATTTAAAAATTTTGATTCATTAATGAATTCATCTTTAAAACTATTTTCATTTTGAAGTTTCACCTCTTTGAAAATTGTTACTAGCATTCTTGTTTATAAAACATGCATGTTTTTGTCTGGTAATTTTTTTATATAAAATGGGTCCTCATTTTGAAAACATACCTTTATATATTGTATATAAAACATAAAATTTATGTTTTATTTATTTTAAAGTATGTGTATTGGGAATATAATATCGGGTTAACCTACTGAGTTTTAATACTCACACCTATAGTCTACTTCTATTTTTATCCCTTGTACAAGTTTTATCTTGAGTTTGATCACCTTGGGCGACGTGTGATAATTATGTTGGGGAGTGACCATAAGGGTCACATGGATTTATTTGGTTATCAGGTTTGGTCCGTTGAGTTGTTGGTTTAGTTGTAGTTTCAGTTTCTTGTACAAATAATGTTCAGTTCAGTTTTTATATAAATGTATTTTGGGCTGCCCATTTCTTTTCATTGATTGTTTGATTGTTTATATATGGGTGAAATCATTCCCTTGTGTACTCTATTTCTGCCCTTGGTGCTTTTCACCATCTCGGGAGGATTGTGAAAGCCTCTCGGGACTTGTTGTCTGTTGTCCCTTGTGACCGGTTTAGGGTCGACTCGGGCTGGTTCTTGACAAAATGGTATCAAAGGAGGTCATGTCTTAGCATAACTTTCTTTTTAGAGCACCCTTGTTATTTGGGGGTATTTCAACATAGATTGAGTTGGATTGTTTGTACTTTAGGGGTAAGTGAGGGAAGAGCATCGTGAACTCTTGCTTTCTCTAATCCTCATGTTTCTAACGGATGTCCAGTTTTATTAGTTTCCATTGTTCTTGTTGATTGTTTGGTGTTGGGATATGAAAAGGGGAGTCTGACTAATGGCCTCTGTGAGCTCACCGGGCCTAGAAAGCCATGTGGAACCAGTGCATGGTCCTAATATGCCTCTCTGTGTTGGTTTTGTGTTTGACATATGGCCGCCAACCATATGGTCAAGTCACCCACCGACAGTTGTTTTTTTGGGGGTCTCTTGGACCTTTCTTGAATTCTGAATTTTTATTAAAATCCTTGAATAAGAATTGTAAAAATGGGTTTTAAAGGATGGATTATATTTTTAAAAGTGGAAAAGGGTGTCTTCAAAAATTAAATATAAGAATGGTTTTGTAAGGTTGTGTTTTTTGGGAGAAAAAGACGATGTGGAAATAATTTAACTGGATTGGATTATCCATAATCTAACCTTGTGGTTTTTTGGAATAAAATATTTGGAAAGTGTGAATTGTTTTGAGGTGATTCTGAATCATTGTTTTATATATGTTTATTTGGGATATTGAAAAGTGTTTGAATCTGATGAATTGGTTTTGGAAATTGGTTTTGAGTGGTTGGTGTTTTCCTAGAAAGTGTACCTTGTTGAATTTTAGAAAATGGGAAGGGGTTGTTTGGAGTATCTTGGTTATTATAAAATTTGTTAAAAATTAAAAGGGGTCTGTTCTTGATGAAGTGTGTTTTGTTTTGTGAAATATTAAAAGGGTTTTTTGACATGGTGGTTGGTGTTACTTTTGAAGGTAAATGATTTTTGGAGTGATGTTGTTTTGTTTTAACCATTGGTGTTTTCATGGGTGTTCACATGCATGATTTTATTGATATCATGAAGGCTGGCCTATATGGAATGGTGTTTGGGTGCCTAGGGTGGCATTAAAATGTGCATGTGGGTGAGCCATGACGAAACACCATTGGTGAATGTGGAAACCTACCAAGTTTGTTTGTTTTTAAAAAGTGTTTTGAGCTGAAAAATTATGGCCTTTATTTATAAACCAATAGTTATGTGGCTATTTTTTTCTATGTCATAGAAGATTTGTTTATTCAGTAAGCTTCCTTTTGATCTAGAATCCATACTCTTGTTGTATCTAGAGATGAGATGTTGTTTGTGGCTCGGTTTTGGAGTAATGTTTATTGGGTTTCTAAAGACATGTTTGATGTTTTGATGTTTCCATGAATAGTTCTCCATTGGAAATATTTCATATTGATCAACCTAATGATTCATTTAAAATGTTAAATAATCCTCTTATGATGATACCTTAGCCCATTGTTGAAATATAGATCTGTTCGGGATCGATTTAAAGTGTCTTCCCTTTATGTTGATTCTCTCAGTTGTAGTAGTTGTGCTCGGTGATGTTTAGTTGGTGTTTTTGTGTTCCTTAATCATTCTACTCCTTGTTCGGATTGAGAGAATATAGTGTTGTGTACCTCAATGTTCTTTTTTTATAAAAATGTGTTGTTGAGATGGTGCCTCTTGATCTATTGTTTCTTCTTAGGAGTGTTATATGGTACTGTGTGGAACTAAGGGATGGAGTACAAGTTGGGGATTATCAAATCCCGACTGCGAGTCAAGAGATGCTTCATCCATAAGAGCTCCAACCATAGGTTTTAGAGTGAACCTAGAACGTAGTCAGGAGTCCTATGATTATGGGTAGTATTTATTTGATCATACGTCAACCATTTCATTGATGCAGTTACTTTGTTTCTTTTTGGGTTTCAATGGCCCAATGATTGGATCCACTTCCCTCCCCTCCATAATTGGTGGGGGTTTGGATCTATGCATAGAGTGTTGGCCCAGTCTTGCCGCCTCCATTAGAGAGTGGGTGGCTTAAATGTACATGATGTGTTCCTATCAACATGGGTTGATAGGTTGTTTAAGGAGAGGTTTTGTGGTCTTGTGTGAGTGAGGCCCGATTCTAGCTTATGTGGAATTTTTGTTTGTTTATTGCAAGTTGGGTTCTAATGGTGGGGCGACCCACCACAAGCCTCGTTGATTTTTCTCCTAAGAACTTATCTAGTGCTATTTGTTTCTTAATGGTGGGTATTCCATCCCATAATCCACTAGAATATTTGGTTTTCACAATTTCTATTTGGTTTGGGTGATTGTTGGGTTAATTGGTAGAAGGCCTAACAATCGGGTTCTTGGTTTGGTTGTGGAGGTAGTGACTCAATCTTTAAGTTTATTCTCAAGTAGTGGGTGAGAGTTGGTGTTTTGGTTGAGGTAATAAGATTAAGTTCCACTAACGGTTGATAGTGTTTCATAGGATTAGTATGATAGACCATATAGATAATGAATCCTTAAGTGTTGATCAATCAGCTGTAATATGCTATGTCTTTCTGGGGGTAGAAAGATTTAATGGTGGGGAGAATTGACACACCTGGTTTTTTTCATTTCATGTCATGGTTTTGATCCTGTTCTTTGAAAATCCCGATCCTTTTATTGGGAGTTTGGTGAGATTAATTTTGAGTTGTAACCTACCATATATGTCTAATCAGCCGAATTCTGGTTCTCCATTGCTTGTTTAGATGTTTTTTAGAGAAAGGGTGGTTACTTCATGATTTGGGCCAACCGTGAGCCCATTTCCAGATTTAAAAACATATTTTGTTTATTTTATTACTCATTCATTTTTTATTTTTTTCACTCATTCGACTTACCTACCTGAAATGTCTTATTAAAACTACAATATCATTTTTGACTCCTTAGAAATTCATAAGCATGGTGAATTGGGGATACTTGTTTAGGTATTGAGCCAGCCCATGGCCCTATTTCCAGTTTTTTAAAAATAATTTTTTTCTTTAATATATAATTAATTATTTTATATTTTTTGGTTATTCCACCTCCCACTCGAATACAATACCTATATACTTACCCCCATTATCTATTTTACCTTTTTGGGAGCTCATATGAGTCTCGGATTATAGAAAACTTCTCAATGTCTCTCAAATCGTCCAGAATCAAAAAGGTAAATTCTTTCATCCATATATCATTTCATTGATACTATTTTTCCCAAAAATATTCTTTCCCTAGTTTTTCCAGACCTTATGAGACTCTCCATGAAGTTTCAAGCCATTCCATGTTCTTTAAGGGTGCAGATCTAATGGAAGACGAAGAGTTTTCTAGTGAAGAAGTTGAGATTCCTTCTCCTTTCTCCTCTCTCTTCTTCCTCCTTTCATTATTTCTTGGTTTTATAATCATAAATAGCCATGATAGAAATAGTTTTATTCTATCCTATTATTTTTATGGGGTTTTGGTTCGTTTCGGTCTGGTCTTCATAGGTTTAGGGTTTGTAAACCCTCAGATGGTGATATTGGGTGTGCATTTCCACTACACCAAGGATTTGAGGTAGGATATCCCTTGCACATGCCTTCATCTTTAAAGATTAATCATTTTTTTATTTTTTTCATCTGATATATATTATTATTATTTTTCAGCATTTAGATAATTTTCTTGGTATGAAAAATGGTTTCTTAAACCTTCTTTTGTGAAAGGTAGTGTTGTTTTGTCATAAAAGTGCTCACCAAGTGTTTTTTTAAATGTTCAACTATCTTTAAAAACTATTTTGTGAGGTTTAGAACCTAGTTTAAGGTATTTTGAATATGATACAATATCTTGTATAAAATATTTCATGCAATTGGTGTTTTATTCTTTTTCATGTGCTTAAAATAAGTTTTTTTTGTTTAAAAGGGCATGTCACGTGTTCAGTAAATTTCCCTGTTGGATTTTATGTGTTATGTTTGATTTAAAAATTACTTTTTTGGATTTATAAATGAATTGGAAGAATTAAAAATGGTATTTTAGGTCCTTGTATTACTTTCCAATTTGTATTTGGTTTTACAAACAAATGGGTTTTGGTTTACAACATGTTTTGGCCCGAGTTGTTGGAAAATGGCATGTTTCACATCCTTATGAAAATGGTTGTGTTTTGAATATGTAACCTGAATGTTTTAAGGGATTTATGAGTGGATTTTTCTGTTTTAAATGGTGTTTATACACCTCCTTAATAAAATTTAAATGAAAACCTTGGTAAATGGATAGTTTTGAGAAAGTCTTAAAGGCTCGTTTGGCATTTGTTATTTTTTGTAAAAACGGTTTCCATTCGTATTTCATGTTCTATCTTTTGGGGAAATTTTATGGTCCATGAAAATGATTTATTAATTGGTTTTGGGGATTCCAAATCTGGGTTTTTATGTTATTTATGGGTTTTTGGCCTTAAAAGAGCATTTTTGAATAGATTTTATGTGCAAGGCCTCGTTATACTCATTGAAATTGTTTTACGAATCTTTTTAGTGGTTTATTGATTTGTGAAAGAAATGTGAAGCATGTTTGTAGCATATTTGTGTGTTTATGGTTTTGTAATGGAATTTTGATGTGGAATGTGTATTTGATAATATGTATAACTTGATTGAGCACTAAAGGGAGTCCTGGGTATCTAGGTGGGTGGACGTGTACTAATATGCAAGTGATTCTGTAGGGTTTGGCCCATGTTTCATGTAGAAAGTTTGACGATGACAACACTAACTATACTATGATGATGATATTGTTGGGGGACCGCATGGTTATCGGAATTCTCCCTACTAGTGGCTCGTGTGTACGAGAATTGATATTTATTATGGTTACTTTCACTAAGATACGAGGTACCTGGGGCTCACAACTAACTAGTCCCTAGGGGTGTTCCTGTGACTTGTGATCATTGTCTGTTTTGTATTCACCGTTAGAATATGGTGTGTTTGGTTGGTAAATTCAGTTGTGTGTGTGATTTATTTAAAAGTGTAAATTCTTTAAAGTACCCATCTTTAAAACTATTTTCATTTTGAAGTTTCACCTCTTTGAAAATTGTCACTAGCATTCTTGTTTATAAAACATGCATGTTTTTGTCTGGTAAATTTTTTTATATAGCATGGGACCTTATTTATAAAACATACCATTATATCTTTTATTTAATACTTGAAATTGATGTTTATTTTATTTTAAAGGATGTGTATTAGGAATAGAATATCGGGCTAACCTACTATGTTTTAATAATAACGCCTATAGTCTTCTTCAATTTTTAGCCCTTGTGCGGGTTTCAACTTGAGTTTGATCGCCTTGGGTGACATGTGATAATTATATTGTAGAGTGACCAGAAGGGTCACATGGAGTTAGTTGGTTATCAGGTTTTGTCAGCTCAGCTATTTGTTTAGTTGTACTTTTAGTTTCTTGTACAAATAATGTTCTGTTCAGTATTATATAAATGTATTTTGGGCAATCCATTTGTTTCGGCTATTTGTTTGATTGTTTATATATGGTTGAAATCGTTCCCTTGTGTACTCTATTAATTCCCTTGGTGCTTTTCGCCATCCCGGGAGGATCAGGAATGCCTCTAGGGACTTGTCGCAAGCTGACCCTTGTGACCGGTTCAGGGTCCACTCAGGCTGGTTCATGACATCATATATGTTACATGTTTTTTAAACCCATTCATAATTCATTCCATATAAAGTGTGAACAAATCACATCACTTTGAGGAGGAAATAATCCACATGTCTAAAAATGATGTTATCATATTCTCATAAAATGGAAGGCATAAATGTATATGTTATAATATAATTATAGAAACATAAATATATTATAAATATCATATATACCAAATATAAGTTATAAATACATAATTATTTCCAACCATTAAATGTGTTAACGGAAGAACGAACGACATCAGTTCGAGAGACGGTAGTCCTCCGTACACACGAACGATGATTGCATGTCCCATTTTATGGATATGTGTGAAGGTCTAGGTATTAAACTTAAGATAAGAACATATAATGATATTTATGATACAAATTTTATTATATATTAATTATAAAATAATAATTTATGGGTTGGATGAAGAAATAAAACAAAAGTGCCCATCGAATAATGTTACCTCTTTTTTCGGGTAACTCCTTTCAGTTTATACCAAAATACTTCTTTGGTTAGATTTCTAACTAAAGTGAGGCTTCTTAGATAAGGGTTTGAATTTTCGAAGATTATTTGGTTAGGGTTTTATGATCCAAATTTCATGATATGTGTGATGAATTGAGGGGGGTGAGTGCCTTTTTATGGTGGTGGAGGAGTGACATTCTTGTAAATATAAAAAAAACAATATTGTGAGGTCTCAATTGCATCATGTGCCTAAAAAATGAAAAAATAATAGAGTTTAGAGAAATAATGGTTGAGAAAAACCACCACCACACAAAAATATGTTCATTTTTATAATTTTTTTCCATAATTTCTACGTTTCCCCACTTTTACCATTTTGGTTATTAATAAGGTAACTAGTTTTATAACCTAATTATTTTATCCATTAAGACTAAAATAAAATGATATGTGATATATAAATTTTACCTAATGATTATAAATAATATATATAATTTATAAAATAAAAAACCTAGTTTTCTTGGAAATTAAATTTAACACAAGCGGAGGTAACGTGTAAAAACACTTCTTAAACTGTAATCACATTAACAATGTTTCTTTTACTATTTAACTATCGATATAGTAATTATAATGAAATAATTGGACCATGAATGTACCATATTTTATACTTAAAAAAATTTAAATATCAATTTATAGAATATTGTATTTTTAGGATTTTAAAATAAATTTATAAAAAATCATTTATTATAAAATTACATTATAATTAATCTTGACATTATTAAATTAATTTGAATTTAAAAATATAAATAAAATGTTGTAATTCAAATAAATTAAGTTCAGATATATTTAATATAATATATTAATCAAAAAAATTATATAATAACAATAATTCAATCAATTTTATTCACTTTTAATATTTTTTAGTATCATTTATCTTTGTTAATTATTAACTTAATAGTTACTACGTTGGAATTTCTAAATAATTTAAAATAATTATTTCATCTCTAAAAATTAAAGATAAATAATTATGATAAATATTAACTCATTTATCTTCCAAAAGTATATTTATAACCTATAATATGATATTGTTTCCATATCTCAAGGATATAAAAATGTTAAAGGTAAGGAAGCTTCCTTTTTTATCTTTTTCCTTACTTAACTTATCATATTGGTCACTTTCATGGAATAATATCCCGCTAACTCATTAAACTTAGAGATATGATGATATATGGTCTAAATATTTCCATCCAATGGGTTTTGAGAAAACAATCTAGGTCATTTGGCCCCTTACAATAAAAGTTTACCCCTTAAGTAAACTTATTTTTACCTTATTCACTATTATTAATTTTAATTTATTTCACTAATATTTTTGGTAAAAAAATAATTTTACCATATTTTATCTTATAAATTATTATTGTTATTAAAAATATCAAATAAAATTTCCCAAATTACAATAAAAATGTTTCATAAATTAATTTAAAATTATTCCCACAGACAGGATGAGACAACGAGTTTTTAAAGTGAAAAATGTTCAAATGTTTACTAAGTTTTTATATCTAAGTTAAACATAAAAATGATTATTTTTAACTAAATTTTATTAATATATGTTAAATTTATCTAATTATACTTTTAAAATAATTTAGAATTTAATTTAACACTATAAAGAATTTATACAAAAAGTCAATTTTCAATTGAAATTCAGTATAATTCACTATTCATCAAAAAATAAAATTTCTCATAAAAATAGAAAAATTTCACCCTAAGATAAATTTAACATCACAATTTAAAAAATTAAGTTTAATTTATCAAATAAAATTTATAAAAGTTTAAAAATTATTATTTAAAAAAAGTGTGTCATTAAAAGGTGAAAAAACTTCCTTTAAAAAATAGCTTTTTATGGGTGAAATTATATTTTTTCTGATCTTATTCATATAAAATATATTGAATGAATGTCAAAATATTTTATTAAACATATAATATATATATATTTCATTAATATCATTCACTAATAGTTATTAGTTTAATTTATTAAGATAAAATGCATTTTTCACATAAAAATAATTTTTATAAACATATCTCTTCTATATTATATTGGTTTTTATATTCACTTATAATTAATTGGTCACCGAAAAATTATATAAATATTTGTAAACTATATTTTTCATACTTAATTTTCATAAATTTCATTACAATGGATTGTTTATAACCATCATATTAAATAATAATATTAATAGTACATTATAGTTTAGTAAAATGTGGTATTGCTTGTAAGACAGGATATCAAAGAAACTAGGTATTGTATGTAACACAAGCCAAATTTGTGTTGTGTTTACCATAAGATAGTATCATTATTGTGTGTAGATTAATATTAACTTTTAATTTCATATAAATAAGGTTAGAATCAAAATTAAATTTATTTTAAACGGAAAATATTTTAAAGTCTTGGGGTGTTACTTTTTCTCACCTTAAATAAATTGTATCATAGAAATTAAAAATTCATCTCAATAATAGAGGTATTGATATTTAAAAATAAAATATTTTTGAAAAACCCAAATCTTAAACAGGTTTAATTACACATCTTCTTAATAAGAGGGAAATAAAAGTACGATGGTCAACACAAAAATATGCTTTTGAATATGAGAAAATTAGTGAATATATGGACATTAGAGAGAAATATAACTATAAAGTTCTAATGGAGAGTGATAGAGAACATGTCCATGAGAATGTTTTTGACCACAAAACCATAAACTAGTGGTGTGAAATATGTCATTAATATCATACAAAATAATGATAATAGGATAATAATTTTTTTCTATACCCTTTTCCTAGAGTTGAAGAATTATTTCATTATCTAAGAATATATGTTAATATATGATAATATAAACACAATATTCTCCTTCAGTTTCACCTTGAACTATTTATACTTAATTTCTTATCATAGGTTGCATCATATGGTGAAGTAAAACATTAACCTCTAAAACCTCATCCAATTTTAAACTTAAACCACTTTATAAATGGTTAACCTTATGACGAATCCAAAATATTATGATCCATAACTTTAGAACCAGTTCATAAATAATTATTAGTATCCAATTTAATTCATCCATATCATTCATATCTTTATCCTATCATCATTATATCAACATCAAGACCATATTAAGGGTTATCTTTCCCTTAATTGTGTGCTTTCAACAAAGTTTAACTTTCTGCTGAATCACTTTTCTTAGTTCCATTTAATACATGATTTCAAATCCATTAAGAAATATTAGTATAGCACAATCCTTATACATTTAATAATTCTAATTACTATTAAATCATTGATAAAATACTCAATTAACATAATTCATGAATCCAAATACAAGCATAGTAATCATTTCTCTTTGTCTTTGCAAATAGAATAATCTTGATCATGATCCATTAGATTATTCTGAGGTATATTCTTTTGTATCATTGGGAATTTATTTTCCTAGTGACCTATTTCAAAATAATTGAAACACTGAATATTAGTTTTTTCTTTCTTCCATTTGCACTATTTTTTCTAGTGTCCACTTTTTTCATATTTATAACAAACTCTCATTCCCTCCAGGCAAGTACTAGGGAATTTCTTTAAAAATTATAACATATAAGAAAATAATTATCTCTCTTATTTAATTTATCCATATTTTTCCTAGTATTACTATTGTCCTCATGGTTCCCTCCAAATCCATAATACATAGAGATATTATTCTCTTTCTTGTTAGTACATCATACCATTTCCATATATGAAGAGAATGTTTGGGAGACTAATTCCCTTATAAAGATTGGATTAAAACCATAAAATATGTGGCCATTCTTACTCTATGGATCACATGCATTGATGAGATTCACACTCCTTTTTCTTGGAACCATTTTTAAATGATGATATACACTAGATTAGATCATATCATTATAAAACATAATTCATTATCACAAAACTAATGAAATAATTAACATAAATTAATAAATTTACATGTATCTAATCTTGTAATCATAAAAATGATTTCTTTGGGATCTTATTCTATACCTATACTCAATTTGACCTTAGGGTTAGGTTATCTAATCTATGTTATCCAAAATATATATTCCAAGGTCTCGACTAAACCTATTATTATACCAACTATAATGAACCTGAACACAATAGCCCAGATCCAGTGGTTTAATTTATTAAATTGGCATAGATAAATTATCCAAATCACAGAGGAACAAAAAATTTATTAGTTTTGGATTCTAGATACATACATGATACCGATTTTAAAGTGGGAGTAGAAAAGGAAACATAACACATAATAAGGTAAAATGATCAACATCCTTGAAAACTCGTTTCAAGAATTCATCTTCTTATCCTGGGGAAAGAAAGAAAAATAAGGGTGAGATAAAATTCTCATTAATATTTACGTACAGTGGAAGCTATCATAAATCAATAATGAATAATGAATATGGAAAGGTAAATAAATGAACACACAGTCCATTTAATCAACAGAATTACAATAAAATGATTACATAGTTTTTTTCGTAGTGAAAATCCAATGGATAATAGTAATTGAATAATGAATGAAGAAAATGCTTAAATATTGGATACCATGTTGCCTAGGTACATGAAATCTTTACTGTCAATATTTGTCCTCAAGACAATTTAGACTACTCTGATTTGGCCAACTAATTCGTCTCCTAAGACAACCTACGCATCAAGTGGATTGACATAAATCTTCCCCAAACTATGTTATGCATGTCAAAAGAATTCCTCATATATAAAACAATCGATTTACTTTATAAAAAATTTGCATCATCAAATATCCACATTTAGTAAAAGATATGGATTTATCAACATTTATCCAATAAATCATATAACATTAATGTAAACACCGTATGTAAAAATGGTATGCTATTTAGGAAATAATCTTATCCATTACAAAATAATATGAATATTTAATATAAATATAATATAAAATAAAAATTATCATAATTAAGTGATTGTTTCAAGAGAAATTTAACAATCATAAAAGAAAGTGTGATTGAAAAGATAACTTTAAACACATGAGAATTTTCAAGTAAAAACCCCTTAGGTGGGATTATTCAAAGAGAAATTTAAAATAACATGAATTATGAGATAATAATGATATTAAAGGAATAATTATAAGTATATACACCACATCAATGTGAATTGGTGTATAATAACAAATATGTCTCAATGGAATGTAAATTGAGAAGAAATCCATTACCTTACATTCTATTTTGGTTTAACGCTCTTTAAAAACTTGTATACTGGTTTTATGAATGTTATTAACTTATAAAATAACCATATTAATATTTATGATATCATATACCATCCTTTTATAATATATTATAACCTTTTTATTAATAATATTTGATCATTTTCATCGTTTTATCTGTTAATTGCCATGTTTTTCAAGTATGTTTTGACTTACTATTTTCTGTTCCTATTACATAGATCATGAACTCATCATATATATAATATAAAAATAATTTAAATATTATATATATTCATTATATGTTTATTTATAGTAATCCATATAGTTTGGAAATAGGAAATGAAATACACTGTTCACGGAGATGGTAGGTTGTACGTACGCATGAACACTATTTCCATTTTATTGTTGTATTAAATAAATGGAAGGTAAATGATATGTATGTGTATATTATAATTCTAGTATAATATTTATTTTATGTAATTCATATATTTTTATTAAACCCATATTTAATACATTGCATGTAAATCATGAATGAATCACATCTCTTTGAGGAGGTGGTAATCCACTCGTCCACAAATGATGTTATCACATTATCAAAAAATACTAGCATGAAGTTATATATTATAAAATAATTATAAAAGAATAAATACCATATAAATATAATAAATAACATATATAAACTATAAATCCATCATTATTTCCAACCTTGATAGGTGGTTGTGGAAGAACAAACAACATTATTTTAGGAGTTAATAGTCCACCGTAGACACGAACGAAGATTGTATATCCCATTTTATGGATATGTGGGAAGGTGTAGGTAATAAAATTAAGATAAAAAAATCTCATAATATTTTGGACATTGATATTATTATATAAGAAATATATAATAATAATTGAAGGGGATGATAAATAAATCAAATATAAGTGCTCATTGAAGAACATTACCACTTTTTCATGTAACCCCTTTTGATTTATACAAAAAGACTTTGTTGGTTGTATTTATACCCAAATTAAGGCTTCTTAGATAAGGGTAATGTTTTTAGGAGATTTTTTGGGCATGTTTTGGAGGATCCAAAGGTTTTAGGGGTGTGAACAAGTGAGGCGGGGGGTGCCTTTTTATAATAGAGGAGCAGTGATATTATTGTAAATATAAAAAAGGGAAACAATATGAGGAGGTCTTACTTACATAATGTACCTCAAAAATTTACAAATAATGGATTTTAGATAAATATAGGTCTATCCAAACCTCCACTATAAAAAATAACTTCATTTTTATAATGTTATTCCTTAAATTCTCTGTTTCCCCACTTTTACCATTTTGGTTTTTATTAAGGTAGTTTTATAACCTATGCATTTTATCCATTAAGACTAAAATAAAATGATTCTTTATATATAATTTTGAACTAATGATTCTAAATATGATATATAATTTATAAAATAAAAAAATTTGGTGTTTTGAGAAATAATTTTAACACAAGTGCAAGTAACGTACATAAGCACTCTTTAAACCATAACCAAACTAAAATTATTTATTTTACTATTTAACGATATATATTTTTATTATAATGGAATATTTTTATAATTAATGGACCTTATTTTATATTTAATAAAATTTTAAAATCACTTCATAGAAGATAGTTTTTTTTGGGAATTTTAAATCAACTAATAAAATATCATTTATTATAAAATACCATTAAATTCAATTTCAACCTTATTAATTTAATTTGAATTAAAAAATATCAATACAATGAATAAATTCAAATATATTAATTTAATATCTATTTAACATGATATATTCTTCTATAAAATTAGGTAAGAATAATAATTTAGACAATTTTATTCACTTTTAATATTTTTGAGTATCATTTAGCATAGTTGATTATTAACTAAATAGTTATAGTGTTGGAATTTAAAAATCATTAAAAACATTATATCATATCTAATAAATAAATAAAAATTATTATTATAATAGATAACTCATTTATTTTTAAAAATGGTATTTATAACCTAAAATATGATATTTTTCCCATATCTCAAGGCTTTATAATTGTTAAAGGTAAAGAATGTTCCATTTTTTTTAATTTTTACTTCCTTAACCTATTATATAGTTCAATTTCATGTAATATTATCCCACTAACTCATAAAAGTTTATCGAAGAGGGGATATGGTCAAAATATGGTCAGGACATTGGTTTTGGGCAAGTGTAATGGTCATTTGGCCCCTTAATATTAAAGTTTAACAACTAAGTAAACTCTACGACCAATTATTTATTTTTATTAATTGAATAAAAACAAATCATGAAATGAAACACACCATCGCAATCATAGAGGTATAAATTAATGGGGACCTAGACCATCAGCTCTAACCATGTTGACCCCCTCTGATGAAAAGGACCCCATACTGGAAAAATATACAATTTGATCTCTATATGTTACCTTAGTAGCTAAGAAGTCTGAAGCTACATTACCTTAATTCCATATTTGAAAAAAAAATGTGATAATTCACAAGACCTTTTCACTTTAGGATGGTATACTCTATATACCAAGGAGTGGTCCCTATTTTCTTGAGCACATTGTGAATTATTAAAGAGTCTGTTTACACCACTTAAAGAAGAATATTTCATTAGTTTCATTCCTATAATCTGGTCAACATAGCTTTAAATTTGGATTAAAGTGAATCTCCTCTTCCCAAGGTCACCAAAGATTCTAGGATAACCGACCATTAATGATCACATATCACCCCTACTCCCCCACATGTTACCCATGAGAAACGAACTGTCTGTGTTCAGTTTTAACTCCTAATATAAAGGTTGCCACTGAACCCACCGCCCTTATTATTGGTTGATATTCATTGTTTGGTGAATAATTAGAGACCAAAAGTGGTCTTAATGAGGTTTTTTTTTCACACTTCCTTCATATCCTTAATAAATATATTGTTAAATTCTCGGTTTTAAAAACAATGCCTATTTGGGTACCTATTATCCCATTGTGTATTGCTTTATTCCATAAGTTCTAGATGTTCCAAAAGCCCATGAATAGGCTGATTTCTATGGATATCTCCTCTATGCCACTATTACCCAATCCTTGAAACCATCATTGGAAAAAGGATCCAATTTTTTCCCTCATTGAATCACCCACGTGAATGACCTAAAAATATTCTAAATTGAAATTGACCAATCACTATCAAAGAACTGGTGACCCGTGGTTTCTATTTTTTGGATCTCTACAACATTGGAATCTGGAGGCAAGACTAACTCCCAGATTTTGGATATTATCTTCCATTGGGATTTCATAATTTCCTAACCTCCAAAAAAAGAAATAGAATTTTTATGGAATTTCCATGCACCACACCATGTCCCCCCATTCATCTTGCACATTATTTTTCCTTTGCAGTCTTTGAAAATCCTTTATTTAGAATTACCATAAAAGGCAGCTTGTGAAAACACACTTATTCAGTTTTGAGTTGAGAATAATATTTTCAAAGAAGATCCATTTATTCTCATTGAGGATGGAATTGATGAAGCTTGTGAAGTCACAAACTTCTTTAAATGTGATGTAAATAGTTGCATAGCTTGGGAATCCTAGTTTGATGCCCAACCAATTGTGATACCAAAACATAATTTCACCTCTTACAACAATCCATTGGGTATGATGTTATAGGAAAGATATGTAAGAATAGATAATTTTTAAACTAATTTAATGCCAAGATCTTTGGATATGCCCCTCATTCCCATATTTCTTCTCCATTCACCTTCCCCAATGGGTCTTCCACTCAATTTTATCCCAACAGAGCTTGGTGGGGATTCCTATCATGGACCTAGATATACACATTATATTTATTCCCCCTTCAGATATAGACCTTTACATCTTACTCCATAAATCCTAGTGACATTTCCCTTCCAGCTACCCATCCAATACAAATAAAACCATTAATCATTCCATATTGAGAATTACCTTCCTTGGTACTTTGAGGGTGGACAGAACATGCTTTTGTATTTATGTGAGGAAACAATTGATGGGAGTAATTATTCCTATGAACGATAGAAACCTATTTTTAAAATTCCAAATACACCCCATGATCCTATCCACCGCCTTATTAAAGTGTTTAATATTTAGTATTTTCAATGAAACTGGGGAACTTAGGTGCTCTGTCAGGAACTGACCTCTGCGAATATTCAACCTACACCCTATATTACTGATCCTCATATTTGAATTATTACCCACCATGTAGAAATTTTTTTTATCCCAATTCACCAGTTGTATGATCAATTTCCTATACTCTTCTAAGACTTCATCAATTCCTTTTATCGATCTACTGCTATTGTTTACATATATTATTGTATTATATACGAACATCAAATGGGAAATACCTCCATCCAGGTGTCTGTTGTGATATGGGACAATCCTACTTGATTCCATTCATAGGTTTATTAATCAAATCAACACATCCTAAGCTAGAATAAAAAAGGATGGGGAAAGTGAGTCTCCCTATCATATACCACGTACTACCTTGAATAATCCATATTACTTCCCCATGATTTTTTTGGTATCCAAGTAGAGTTGAAACATTAAAACAAATGGTCAATAGCGCCGTGATAGAATCCAATACCTATGAGGACTCTGAGTATGAAGTCCCATTCAACCCTATAGTAATCCTTGTTAATATCCAACTTAATAACCATATTGGACCAAAAGGTCTTCTGATTAATCTCACCAATCACATCAAGATACTTGCTGATAGCTCTTTGGATCTTCCAACCTTTAATGAAACCATGTTCATTTTTGGAAGTATAACTAGGCAGAAAATTCACAATCCATTTGTTAAGGGTGAAAACCAGTACCTTATATGACACATTTCACATGAAAATATGATGATATTGAGTGAGAGTGATTAGATATCTAAAAATCAAGATCATTAAAATCTTCATTTCACATGAAACACGAGGGATATGTACCCCCTAAAATAGTCATGCACAAACTGCATCATATTTTCCTTCACCACATCCTACCCCCTATAGATGGAGCCTGAAAAAATATCGAGACCAAGAACACTATCTAGATTAAGTGTCCAAACTACATCACAAATCTCATTATCCTCTAGTACAACCTTCAAGATATTATTATCTCTCTATGTTAGTCTGTGGGGAATAACATTAAAAATTTATATATCTCCCCATGTCTAGCTCGAAGAGATTTGACATGATCATTCATCATCGCCCCCACCACATCATGATCTTTCGAGTACGAAATATCCTATATTAGAATGTTACATCTCTTGAAACATCAGTTTCCCCTAATGCATGTGTGAAAATAACCGGTGTTGTGATTTCCTTCCCGAAGCCATATTACCCTTTTCCTTTCATGATCATAGAATTCCTGGTTCAACAACATGTTCCCAAACATGTCTTTGTTATTCTGAAGCTCTCTAAATAATAGATCATTAAATTCTTCCTCCAAGTTTAACTCTATCTTCTCAATGTCCATACTGCCTATTTCTAGATCCTTTATGCAGTAAGGTTATTTTTTTCTCAATGTTTGAATATCTCCCTTTAAACACCTTATTTTATTATGAAGAACAATCCATGGTTTCCCCTGTGAATCCTCGTTCCATTACTCCCTCAACACCTCATTGATTCAAATAAACAAAATTTTATTAATATATTTAGAATTTATATAATAATACTTTATAAAAATGAAAAAAATATTATTTAAAACTATAAATGTTTTAGATGAAAATTCAGTTTTCAATTAAAATTCAGTATTTTCACTATTGATTAGAAAATATAAAACTTCTAATAAAACAAATTACCCCTAAAATAATTTTTGGCATTCCTATTTAAAAAACTGAATTTTATTTTATCAAATAATATTTATAAAAGTATCAAAATTAATATTTAAAACAAGAATTACATTAAAAGGTGTCCAAACCACCTTTAAAACAATACAGAATTTTATGGGTAAAATTGGATTTTTTTTCTTATCTTATGCCTATCGAATCTATTGGATAAATGTAAAAAAAATTATTGAATATTTATTGTATCGATTATATTAATACCATAGTAATTAATTTAATTTATGAAGATAAAATTCCTTTTGTGCATAAAAATAGTTTTTATAAAATTATTTCTTATATATGATATTGGTTTTATATTCACTTATAATTAATTGGTCACTAAAGAATTATATAAATATGTGGTAAAAATATTTTTCAAATTTATTTAATCATTTTAATACATTTAATTACAACGACTAGTTTTCAAATATCATATTAAATAATAATATTAATAATATATTTTAGTTTGGTAAAACTCAACCATGATTATAATGCAAGCTATCAATGGAACTCGGTATTATGTGTAACACAATCCAACTTAGTGGTGAATGCACCACAAGATAATCCCATTGTTGTCTGTAGAGTAAACATAACTTGGAATTGTGTATAAATAAATCTATAAAAAAAATTAATTTTATTAAAAGAAGAAAAATTTTTAAAGTCTTGGGGTGTTACAAAATAGGTCCCTTTTATTTTTAGCCAATATAAATAGTAACCTTAGTATTTTTTTTACTATGATAAATTTTAAATAAGGTAATTAAAGTTAAAAATAAAATGATAAGGAATATAAAATGACCATAACACTTTTTTTAATCTTATTGGATAAGTTTATTTTATCCATACTCTTCCATGCTTTGGTTATATGGAATTCTTTGACAATATAGATGATATTATGACCATTATATTATTTTATTTCCAGAAAATTCTAACATGTCACACTCTTATTTTTAATAACAATAATATTTTTAATATTGTTTCATCTATATGATATATTCAACTATAAATATTTATTTTAAATATAAATGATATATCTTCATTGAGGTATTTTATTTTAATTTTTAGTGAAGTTATAATTACTTTAACTGATTACATAATGATTACGTAGTGATTTTTCAATTTATTAAAAAATAAAATAACTGATATTTAAAATATTAAAAGTAATATAATTTGAAATAAATATAATTATACACAAATTTTATATATTACCATGATATTTTAGGGATATAATAAAATATTTGGTTTTAATTATATGTGTCATCTTGATATTATTAAAGTTAAGGTAATGAATAGTTATAAAAATCGACATTATTATCATTTTATAATAAATAATATTTTATTAAATGATATAAAATTTATAAAAATATTATATTAAGAAACATTAATAGGATATGGTTAATTACATCTACCATGGTTCATTTATGAGTCTTTTTCCATTTTATTGTAACATCATTGAACCTTATAGGATATAAACTTTTAATAGTATGGTAATTGTAAAAAGGGTTTGTTTTTGGGGGGGGGGGTTAAAAATAAAATAAAAGGGTGAGAATATTTCAAAAACAAGTACAAATTTTATTATATGAAATAAATTTAACTTATTATCACCTTAACTTCAATGTATATCAATTTAGAGCCATTTTTAATTAAAAACTATTTTATATTAATTAAGTATTTTAAGCAATTCCAAGAATTCCCCTCCCCACAATTATAAATTACAAATCCTACCTTATTTATTTACACCAATTTTATCCATCTATATATACCAAACCCTACCCGTTACTCTTATAAGAATCCTTATCAAATTTCATTAGGTCTTTTACCTTCCAAAATAGCAACCCTATCTCCCTTAAGAGGAGATCTGAAGGAAGTTCACCAAAGAAGAAGTAATCATCTTTACTAAATCTATCAAGTTTATTTCTTATTATACTTCATCCTAATGAATTTTAACTATATTAAAATAATAAATACATTATAAAAATAATATTTTATTTTTTTTATGATTATGGGAAAACTATATTTCATCTCTTTTTCATCCTATAAAAGGTGAAAACATCTCTTGTGTGTATGTATGGTTTACCGTATCGACGTAGCGGTGTAATTTTTTTTTCATAACCACATTACTTGGATAGTTATAAAGATAAAACTAATTAGTATGTATGATATATACAAAAAAAATGTTATTTTTCATCTATAATATCATATATACCTTTTTACCATCCAATCCTTTGAAAAATGATAACGTCACTCATACGTACATGTGGACTACCACCTCCATGAAGCGATGTGATTCATTTTTCATTTATAATTTACATGAATGGTAGTGATGATGGATTTGAATAATATATATGTTTTAAATGATATAATAATTATTCTACAAATTTGAATAATTATATACCGTTCTCTCATTCCATCCCTCTAAAAGTGAAAAAATTCTTCCTACATACGTAATGCCTTCCATATCCATGAACGATGTAATTCATTTTTTATTTTATAACTTTTATGGATTATAATAAATATGTATATAATCAATATATATTAAATTTATATCATAATTAGATTTATATATATTATTTAACATTGACCAATATATAAGGACTAAAACTATAAAACCAAATAATACCTAAAGAGTGAAACAATTAGCACCCAAAATAGTGATATTAATAATGAATTATTAATAAACAAGTGATAAAATATTATAAGTAAATCATATATAATAGTATGGTTTTATAATTTATTTATGATAAATATATATCAATTATACATGAGTTTATAACATGTAAAAAAGAAATTGGACCTAAAGTAAGGATTTCTCATATCACTTTTAGTTTCGTGGGACATATGCCATAGTCAACACTTATTTATTTTTTTTGGTGTATATAATCTCACTTTAATATTTTATACCATCAATATATTTATATTTATTGTATTTAAAGTTTAATTTGAATTTAATTATTTCATGTGGATTATGATTAAAAAATACTAAAGAGGTAATAGTTTATTTCACAATATCATTATTATTCAGGATTGTTAATTTTTAAGTGATAGTTGAGGAATATTTCAATTTCATGTCCATTTTTTCTAAAAATGGTTTTAATTTTTTTATTCGTTATTTATAATTAAAATTAAATTTTAACCTTTTTAAAAAAATGTCTTAAAAGGAATGTTCCTATTGTTTTGTAAACAAGGTACTTTTTTAATTATCTTACAATAGTATGAAAGGAATGTTTATTTAATTATATAAAATGAATATAACTTCCCTACATCATAAAATTTAAACTATTTAAATATTAATTTACAAGTTTAATGGGTTATTTTCAATGAAAATGAACTAATTATTATGTGAATAGTTTTTAGATTTTAAAAAGTGATTTATCAATATGAAAATATTATTTTTATCCAGAATGTTTTTAAAGATCTCCTTATAAAACTTATATTAATCAAAATCAAAAAACTTTATTCCACTTATAATTATCTTATAATTTGTTGTAATGATACCATCGTTATTATCTCTATAGATAGTTTATAATCACTTTGCCTAGGGATATACTATTTTGATACCATTCGCCATGTTTTTCTGGTTCGTTTATCATTAGGTTTATTTATATGTGAAATTATTAAGATTTCATATACAAGTTTTAATATGGATGTTTAGGTTCATTATCTTTCACCTCTTTCATATGAGTACTGTATTTAACTTAGTAAGTGAAAAGCAGGGCTTTCTATAGCCCCTCGATGCATTGGTAGGTCTCATGAGACTATGTAGCTTGGGTTTTGTCCAATGACCTATCCATTTATATAGATTTCATGGAAAAAATCCTTGATAGTATTTTCAAATGTCTTGGATGAGGAATCAATGGTAGGTTTCAAATGTTTGGAATTATTCATTACATCATTATGAGATTATTCATTAATCTACATGTGATTATTTGATTAGATAGAATATACATGGATAAGTTTCAAGATCATGTGATTATTTATATGATTTTATTTGAAAATCCTTTATTCATACCATATTATGATCAATTTATTATTTAAATTTCATGTGTTTTAGTTATTTACCCTTCCATATTTATTATTCTTAATTATTCATAATATCTTCCACTGTATGATTACCCTTACCAAGCATCTAATCTAACCCCTTTATTATGTTTTATTTTTCATAGGATACCAGGAATTATTTTTTGATTAATATGTAAGTATATGCTTAGGAGAATAATTTAATTCTTGAATAAATTGTTGTGTTTTATTTTATATTTTGAAATGTAATGATAATTTCAAGTATTTATCTAGTTTACCAAGACTTATACACCATTACATCTTTTGAAATGTGATTTCTTGTATCTAGTGCCAATGTAATGAAGTAACCACCAACTCTAGGCAACTAGGGTTGAGTTCTTTACGCTTTAGCTTGTGGGTTTGGAGGTTTGAGGTTGTTCTTATTAAGGTTCAGATAAGAATGGATACCTTTAATAAAATTGTTGGACCAAACATTGGCCCTGGTATTGACTACGTTTCTCTCATATATTGTCTAGTTGTTGTGATGTGAAGATAGGGAACTAATTGTTGATCTAGATTAGTACAACCCTATCTAGTTGAGCATGCACCATGACAAAAGTGGATCCAGTATCATGTGGTTCTAAGAAACTCATGGAGTGAGTTTTTTGTACCATGGATGTTGAGTTCTCTCAAGGACATGGATGTTGTGTTCTCCTAGGCTTATGTATAAAGTCACAATTTTTGGGTCCATAGCTAGTGCCTGATTTTTTATACATGCCATTTTGGACTGATAGGTTCTCTAGTTGTATTGACCTAGAAGTTTCTATTGCCAATTTAGATCATGTGAGTCATGTTCATTATTTTATAAACATAGTATCGAATCCTAGGGTTCTATATTCATGAATTCCCTTGAATTGGTCTTTATAGATTCTTATTGATCAGGTTGAAATGATAGATATTGTGGTTGTGTGATCCATATTTCGTATTTCCTTCGTCTGGGTCCAGAGTTAGGATACATTTACATTGAGTGTCATTCAAAATCCAATGGTTTTATATTTTCATTTGTTTTACCTATTATTTTTATTTTATATCTTTGTTTAATTGTATGCTAGAATTTATGTTTGGCTCGGCTAGATATGATTCATGTTGCATCAAAATGTTATGATAGCTAATGTCAGTACTACCATTTGGGGTGGCCTATTATGATTTGTTTATCACCCCTATACATGCACCTTTGTGTACCTACATACCTTATTTATGATTTCAGGTTAATCATGGGATGATGGATTAGGAAGAGGCCTAGTGTTTATTGATTGAGTAAAGCTGATCATGTGGGGTCTCATTTCATACTGGATTTGTTTAGTAGTCGTGGAGATCAGTTATATGGTTTAGTTCAGAGTTTCATCGGAGCCTTGTGTATTTGTTTTATTTTATTTTATTCTATATATATGGTTGGACCATTGGGAAACCAGTGTATGTATACTTTTCCTTGAGTCTGTATGTAGCATTTCATTCATTATAACTTTATTTTGGTTATTTATTTATTTATGTTCACTCTGATGTTCATGGATGTGTATGTTTTTAGATTACCTCTAATGTTATTATATTCTTATTTAAGGGAAAATCCTTCCACTATTTATGTTTAGGCCATTTCCTCTAGTTGGTATCCTAAAGTATATATGGAAGTGCGCTTTAGGCCTTATTGTGAGCTGGATTTGTGACAGGTTCAGTTGACTTGGTCTATTTCATGAAAAACAAGCTATTGGAACATTCATTACATGAATGATCAATCATATAAAGTCATATGATAAGAAAGGGTCATTTCATTCCCAACTTATATTTTATTCAACATATTTTATAATGAATAATAAAAGTTTAATCTACTATATATTATGAAAAAAATTAAAAAAAACTTTGTAAAGGTTTCAAAAGTAATCTATTATTATATCATGAAAGAAGACTACATGCCCTAATTTTGGTCCACCCCAAACCCTGAAAATATTAAAAAATTTAAAGGTTATGGAAAATTCATATTTTAAAGTGGAGAATACATTTTAATTTGTGTTTGGATAAGACATATATGATGAATAGATATTTGAGTTTATCACTCTTCCCAATGTAAATGAAATTGTATAATATTATTACTTAGGATCCTACGTCATGAATGTATATATGAGGCACATTGTAAAAAAACATTAATTATTGATTTACTATATTTATTATATTTATAATGGTGTGATTTTTATTATATATATTTATATTAAAATTAACAGTAGGTGGATAAGTGTATTGCATTTTTGGATTTATATGTCATCATATTGATTCTAGAAAAATAAATAACATTTAATGAAGATTAAATTATAAGAAAAGTTAGAAAATTTAATGAGGGTTTTAATAATAGGAAATATATGATAATATATTTTTAATACCAAACATTTAAGGGTAAAACTTTTTACTTCGATCACTATTATGATAATTTACATTCCTTGATATATAGTACTCATTAATGTTTAAATTTTTCTAGGTTACATTTTGTACTAATTATGATAAGTCCATTTAATCCAATAAAATATTTTATGGATCCAATGTAAGTATATCTGATATTTTATCCACAATTGATGTCCCTTTTTTAAATAGAAAACATTATATATTCAATATTTTATAAACTTTAAAGTATATGTTATACAATATATATCAATTTTAATGTCTTTTTTGGTTATGTGATGCTAATATAATGATCAATAAAGGGTTTAAGGAAAATGAACATAGATAATAAACTGATGGATTACTATATATGGAAATATGTTCAGGTATAAAAATAAACAATTCGGTATTAGAATATATTTCATAAAAAAATTATTATAATTATCTATTTTCTTATAGATTTTAAAACAACCAAATGTATATTATTATTATTATTATATTTATAACTTTATGAAGGATGTTATGTGAGGTGACCCAATCATTACATATATAAATATTACATCATTTTAGATGAATATTGATTATATATCATAATAATACATATCCTAGAATCGAAACAGTTTAGTGTATTTGGAGACTAGATATATAACTAACATATTTCATGAAATATCATTAAAATATCCAAAACATTCTTCTCAAATATTACAAAACTTACACATACCCTTTTTAAAACCTTGGGAAATTAAATATATAAGAAAGGCTGAGCTTAGATTCTTAGTTAGGGAAAGCATAGGATATATTAATCAATTAAAATAAGTGGTCATAAGATAAGAATAAGGGTATGAAATCATGATAATAACTTATTAAATTCATACCAAATGATTTAAAGATCATTAATAATGAGTCAGGACATAAGGTTTTATTATAAAAAAATACAAAATTCATTGAAGTGTGTAATCATCAATAATGAATCACGAGTCATGAAAACATATCATAAGTAGAATACATAAGTTTTTGGCATAAAAATAAGTATATAAAATCATTTCCTTAGTAAAGGATCACTAACAAGATTATAATAGTGGAAAAATTATCATAGTATATTGGTTTTAAACCTCATTCAATCATTTCCTTATTCAAGGCTCACAAGTAAGATTATCATAGTAGAAATTGTTTCATATTGAACTGAGATCACTCTATATTACAGTTCACATTATCTCATGAGATTTAAATATCTATCCAATGCATTGAAAGGCTATAAAATTTTAGGCCCGCTAATAACATTATGGAAATGATACATATGTGTGACAAAATATTATAAAAACAATCCTTATATCATAACCCATGGGAAATAAGTGGGTTTTATAGAGATTTCATCATAACATAATTAACCCATTGAAATATAAAAGGTTTCACATAATCATTATTAAACAAATATCATTATAAGAAATTCATGGATTACTAGTGGATGGTATCATAAGATCATTTCCCTATTTAATCATAAAAATCATTAAAGATCATTGAGATAGATGAAAAATATTTTTTATAAAAGCATTTAGAATGCACTTTCAAAATCAATATAAAACATCCATTTTACATTGGTAAATTTTAAAGTATAAATTTATATAGAACCGAAAGTAATACTTTCCTTATAAAACCTTCTAATCATATAAATTATTCTCTATTAATAAGTAAGGACATGATATATATAAATCCATTCACGTTGTGTACATTAAAAAATAACATTCTTTTTACATTTTCGTAAGAAAATTGCAAAATGAGTCATATGGAAAACCATAAAAAATATTAATTTTAATAAATTTTAAGATAATGAAAAGGTGAAAAATAATATTTTAAAAGTATTTATGTATAGATAAAAAATTTCATAAAATATAATGAAAAACATGGTCATAGAGGAGAAGGATTCCTGATAGAAAAAAGTGAAATAAGATCGACTTGTCTTAAATATATTTTCTCGATAAATTTTACTACTAAATAGAGAATAATGGTACAAATAGTAGAGAATCCTAGAAATAACCAGAGTAGAAGAAAATATACAGGGTTTAAAATATAAATATCATATAATTTCGCTCAATATAAATTTTAAATTGAGATTCTCAAAATGAAATGAGATTGTAATAAAAAACCTTTACCAAAAGTCCACTCTTGAATTGTTTATGTTCAAACCTCCAATATAATAAATTCATATTTACTATAAATATATTAAAAAATAATATTCATACACACACACAAACACACACACACATATATATATATATATATATTATTTTATATCATTTTATTATATTTTATAGTTACCCTTACATTAATAATTCTTCATAAAAACCATTATTCGTCTGAAAACTAGTCCATTTTCCATGCATGTTTCTATTTGACAGTTCTAGTAATTTCACCTTGGTCATGGTTTCATCATATTTAGAATCTAAATAATTTAATAAATATATTATTTATTCATTAAATACTCTTTTATAACTAACCAAAAGTGGTTGTGATGAAAAATCAATTACATCAATTTAAGGAGATCAAAGTCCATACACATGCACGAGCTATATTTCCACTTTTTTATGGATGAAAAGAAATAAAAATAAATAACAATTATAATATTTAGAATCATAATTATATAATAAATATCATATATATTCATTAAATCTGTCCTTATTAAAATCCATATAGAATTTAAATGAAAAATGAATCACATTGATTTGTGAAGATGACTGCATACACGTATGCATAAACAAAGTTATCATTTCCTTATAAACGTAAGGGTAAGAAGATAGAAACTATATTATAATTAACGAATCATATTTATGTTATAAATATCATATATATTCATTAAATTTATCTATATAACCATCCAATAGATACATTGGTGAAAATTAAAGTACATCGATTCATGGGGACGGTAGTCCGTATGTACTCTTGAGTGATATTTTCATTTCACATTATTTTTAATAGTGATGTAAAATGGATATACCATTAAAATAAAAAAAAAATTAAAATAAATATATTTATTTCGTCATGTTAATATGGATATGGAATATTTTTACTAGCTTTAAGGATAAATAAACATGAAAAGGTTGGTAAGAATATATACCACTTCTTTGGGCATCCTCCTTTGAAAATCACCTTAAGGCTTATTGGATGTATATTTTGGAAAGAAAATAACGTCAAGGTCATGGATAAGTATTTTTATTGGGTATTTTTTTATATCTTGTTCATGTTAAATGGATTATTTTTTATGGATAATTTAGAAGAGATGCTCTTATTTTATAAGTGGAGCGAGTGACAAACTTGTAAATTTTAAGAATATTAAAATATAATATAGTTGAAATCATTGGAAAGTGTCTCCAAATGGAAAAATATTAGAATATAATGATTCTGAATGAGAAAAAAATCATCTAATTAAATCAAATCAAGTGTTTCATGATATTTTAAACACTATATCATAGGTTTACCCCTCTTTTATCCCATTTAACCGTTACCGTGGTAACAAGATTTTTTCCATAGTAACATTTTATTATAGATAAAAAATATGTTTAAATTATTACCTAATATTAATTAAATTTATTGAAATTTTTTAATAAATTTTAAAATATTAAATTAATATTATTATAATATATAAATTCTAAAATCTATGCACAAATCCTGTAAAAACCATTTTTAGAGAAAATGCAATTTTAAGTATAAAAATGATTTTATTCTAATTAATTTCCTTGTAACAACCATGAGATTAATATTAGTATATTATATAAAAGAAAATATCTATAAATTAAATTAAAATCATTCATTAATAGTTATTAATTTAATTCACTAACTTAAAAACATATTCCTCATATTAAAATAGTTTTCTAAAAAATATTTATTTTTACCTTTAAATAAATTTATCCTCACATATAACTAATTAGTAATAAATGTATGAATGATTATTAATTTTTTTACATTAAATTCCAACATATATCATCATAATAATAGTAAATTAGTTATCAAGGAACCTAATATATAGAAAAAACACTTATAAAAATCAATCATTTAGTATAAAATGATTTTATTTTCACATTTAAAATTGTGTACATATTTCCTAGGAATTAGTGACTAAATTAAGGAAATATTTTGTTTATATTTTTATATAATTGATTTATTTCTATTCATTACCTATAATTAAACATATATAATATAAAAATAAAATTTTATAATTATATTTCAATAGTAAATAATGGTTCGTTTATGATAAGGGTTGTGTTTATAGGAAGCTATCAAACACTTTGAATTTATTAAAATTGGAAATATATTATAAAATATAAAATTTTACATTCTAACCTTTATAATAATACATTAATTAAAATTATTTTACTCAAATATAGACATATGAGGATACTCTTACCTCATCAAATCCTTGGATTCCCACATATATTCATCAAATTTGTGGTTTCACCAAAAAAACATTGACCAAGTGAGTGATATTATTTTGTATCATTTTCTTTATTCAATCTAGAAGCTATTAAAGTTATTAATTATTAGAAATATCATTTTATAGGCATACAACCTTTGAGTTTATTACATGTGAATTATCATGTATATACTCCCTTAAAAGAGATACATGAAACATGTATTCAACTTGAGGGAGATTTGGTCGAAGCATCAAGAAATAAAAAATGTTACTAATAAGATCATGAATTTTTAAGGGGTAAATAATTTGGGGATCAACATTATCTTATTTACAAATCTAATAATCTTCTTAAAAGGAGGTATTCATTTGACTACCTTGTCACCAAATTTTAAATATAGGTCTCACTAATGATTGTAAAGACAACCTTTTTATTGACCCCGAGCTACCGTGATATGTTACTGAATAGATCTACCATTATATTCCATTTCCTTGATTATATAAGGCCCCAATAGATTTTATTCTCTAACTACATCCTAGTACATTTTAGTTCTTTATTTCCTACTATAGAATTATTTATAAGGAGTCATATGAATTCTCAAGTGGAATCTATTATTGTAAGAAATCTAAAATTGAGAAAGGTGTTGATCCCAACTACCATTGAAATACATAGAAAACGATATAAATATATATTATAGGGTTTTAATGGTCCTCCCAGACTGACTGAATATTTAAGGATGATATGATGTTATACTATTCAACTTTGTATTCAAATTTTGTTAAATAATTCTCTAAAACATTGAGGTAAACCTTTAATCACAATCATATATAATGGAATGAGGTACTCTATGTAACCTTGCCGCTTCTATAATATATATCTTGGAAAAAAGATCAAGAGAAAAATAATCCATGATAGAAATGAAATGTGCTAACTACATAAGTTGGTAGATTACAACCCAAATAACATTATGGATTTTATATTTTTTGGGGAGTCCAATAACAAAATCAATGGTGATTTTTTCCAATTACCATTATGGTATAAGTAATAGTTGTAACACCCTATTATAATTATATATATTATCTTTAACTTTCTAACATAACATGAATCAAGATATATATTCTACAATATCCCTTTTCTTTTAGTCCCACCAGAAATAATTTTTAATATACTAAGACATCTATATAATTCTTGGATGGGTTGAGAATGATGAATTATGATCTCTATACAATCACTCATTTATTAAGATTGGTATTTATAGGACACATACTCAGTTCATAAATCTAATTATTTCATCATAATAAATTTTGGAACTTAGGAACATTCCTCACCTTTCTTTATAGTTCCACATCCTGATGTTGTGCCTCTAATCCTCACATAGATTGATGGTTAAATATTCTTTTGAGAAAGATAAAGTCTATCCAATTTCATGATAATTTCAAGATCCTTATTATAGAAACACATTGTATTGGATATATTTTAATCCTCACCATAAACAAACTAGAATGGTCCTTATGATATAGAGCATCACTACCCTGTTCACCTTCATAGGGTGGTGGTGTGTTGAGCAGTCATAAAATTTAATTAACTCCAACCTACTACTTTGGCACATATACAACTATTTCTAGGTTAAAATATAATTAAATATTTTATAATATATATATATATATATAAAATTTCACCATATTGATAACACCTCCATATATTTAATGAAACAATTATAATTTCTAGTTCCAAATCACGAGTAGGGTAATTTTCTCCTGAAACTTAAATCATCACGAGGTATATGATACTACCTTGTAATTATATATATAAAAATACCCCAATATATTCATTTATAAATTCATAAATATTACAATCCCTTATCTACTAAAGAGTACTGTAAGTATAGGTGCACTAATCATTTTATTTTAATCACCACGAAATTTTCCTCACATTCATTAATCCAAGGTAACATGGCTCCATTCATATTATCATGTTTATTATATTAAATATCCATTATAAATTTCTCATAAAGCATAGGTAGTATAAAACCAAACGTAAGAGAGTATAGATCATATTCATCATGTTTTGTTTAGGCCCTTGCTCCATAACTTTCATCTTTTAAGGATCCCCTAATATACACTCACTTTAGATTATATGACGCAATATTTAAACTTTCTATGGACAAAATTCACAATTTTTAAATTTTGAATATAGCTTATTCTTACTCAGGGTCTTCAAAAAAATCTTCAAATGATCCTTATACTATTTCTTTATCATTTAATTTATAAAAATATCATATATAAATAATACTTCAAATTGATCATGGTAATCTCTAAAGACTTTATTCATTAGATACATGAAGATAATGGGGGAATTGGTAAGTTTTAATGGAATAACTATAAATTCATAATTACCATACCATTTATGGAAGGCTGTTTATGATATATTTTCATTTAATAACATCAAATTATGATATCCATAATAAATTTCAATCTTGTAAAATTATTGACCTCTATTTAGTTGATCAAACAAGTCATCAATACAAAGTAGATGATACTTGTTTTTAATAGTTATATTTTTAAGTTTCCAATAATCAATTTAAAGATAATTTAAAATATATTTATTCTTACCCAAAAAAATGTGCATACAATAGTGATGCAATCAGGAATATGGATCCATTTTCAAGATTCACTTAGTGTATCTTCTTTAACTCCTATAACTCAATTTGGGCTATTCTATAAGGAGTCATTGAAATAAGGGTAACACCGGGTATGAGTTCTATTGAAATATAAAATTCACTATTTAGGGAAATTCTGGGAAATTATTTAGTAAATAAATCAACATAAACCTAAAAAATAAGAAAATATTTAATGTTTCTACCCAACCATTTGAGATAAATATCCCTCATAAATAGGTAGAAAGACCCATATTATAGAATTCACTTCCAATAGAATTTCTTATTCATCCTTAGATGGATAGACGGTCATAGGTTGATTCATAATATAACATTTCCCTTCCCTTACTTATAAATTTACAAGTTATCTATATAATGAAAGAAAATCCATTCCTAAAATAACATCAAATTCATCTAGAGGGAGAATAATAAGATTTAAAGGAATCACATTTCCATAAACTTCAATCTAAAAAGATCTATAGACTTGAGATATGATTATAATACCATTATGATATGTTACTACTAAATCAAAATATAATTGTTGAGGTGGTTATGTGGTATCCTTCAAAATTTCTTCAAATATAAAATAGTGGGTAGATCTATAATCAAAAAATACATTTGTAGTTCTATAGTGGATAGTAAGTGTAACTTTCACCACTTCATTCTAATGACCCACAAAATAAGTTGTGATCATTTGATATTTCACTTTACCTCTCATATAAATTGGTTTATTATGTTTATTTTCATTATTAACCCTTTGATTCATACACTTATTGGTATAATTTTCAAACTCCTTCAAATTATTACATTGATGTGTGGGTGGAACATTCATTTGATATTTCTCAACATATATTTCAATAGCTCACTTCTTCACTTCACATCAGTATTTTTATTGATGGAATTAGTTTCTGTACTTGAAAAATATACCGTAAATCATTAATAAATTTTCCTATTCTTTCTACCACACTTTTGACATGAAATAATATTAATTTTCATTCCTCTATGGATTTTATTATTATAATTTACTTAACAATCCATATTTTTCTTATTGTTATCAAAACCATAAAAAAAATGAGAGTCACAAAAATATATTTTTATCTTTAGATCACATCAAATGATTTATTCATAGTGAACTATGTATCATATAGACAATCCCTTTTTGAGAATTGTTTTTAGGCCACTAAATAATTGGTCAACCTTGATTTTAGGGTCCATGATAAAACCAGAAGTGTTCCTTACAAGTCATGTAAAATTTTCCTCACAGGTACAAATAGATTAATCATACCTATAATTTTGTTCCCCAAATTACCACTCCATTTTATTGTGAGTAGTTTAAGGAAAACACTTATTAAAAAATGCCTTCTTAAACTCTTCGATGAAATGTAGTGAATTTTCTCCTCTTTTTTCATATTCTTGTTAAGAGTATACCATTAATCAGTTTCACCATCAAAATGATACATAGAAAAAAATACCATTATCATGTTATATGCACCGAATAATATAGAATATATTTTCTATAACATTTCTACATTTCTTATAATTAAGTGGATCAGAAGAATGACTTGATAATGGTGGATGTTTCTGTATAAGATACTCAACATTGATTCATTGTATGCTTTGGATATTTGGAAGTTCAACAAGACTCATGTTACCATTAACATATTGATTTATTTGGTGTAAAAATATAGTTAATGATAGTGTAAATAATTTTTTATATTTATTAATATGACTTATATAGTTATAATAATTATAAAAATATTAAGTAATTTTTAATCAAAAAGGAAATTGTTTTAATAAAACACTTTTCTTATAAAGTTTTGTTTAAAATATAAATTTTTAAATTTTAGAATTTTTATATGATAAAATAGATATAATTTTTTAAATATTTATATTGAAATATAATTTGGCTGATATTTTTGGATCTTTTATAAAATACTATTTTTTTAGTGAATATAGAAAAATATTTATTTTTATAAAAAAGTATTTTATTTTTAATAAATTAATTATTTAAAGAGTATAAAAATATTTTTAATATATTTTAAATTAAAATAAGTATTTTTTATGTTATATTTAATATACTTAATTACTTTTAAATCAACTTTATCTTGGTTTTTAGTGTAAGTTTTGTGTGTGTTTGAAAATGGGTTTTTTCGAAAATCTGTTTTAAATTGTATAATGTTTATAATTTTTAATTAATTAAAATAAATCCTAATGGGGAATATTTTAAATGAAATATATAGAATATATGTCATTAAATATTAATTTATTTTCATAAAATGGTTATTATTAGTAATAGAGTTAATATAGAATCACTTATTTCTCAAAAAACTCTTCTTAAATACCCGATGTCTCGCCATGATTGTGGGATTAATATGAAATTAAAATTTTCCACCTATGTGAATTGAATTTAAAAAAATGTATTAAATATTTGGAATAAGAATAATTTATAATTTTAAATAATGTTAACTTAATTTTTTACTAAAGTTATTAGTAAAAAAATTAAAATTATCCACATCGATTAAGGTTAAAATGGGTTTACCAAGTGACTAAACATTAAAGTTAACGATCCAAATTAACTTGAAATTCATCAAACAATATTTTATGGAAATATTTATACCTTATAACATATAATATTTTGTTTTTTTATGTTTTTATCTACATTAAATGGAAAAAACAAGGTTGTATTTCTACCTTTAAAAAATTTACAAGTTTGCCACTCACCCAAATTTTGAAAGCCCACCCTCCATCATACCCTCTTCACACCTCTCAAGAAATTTTTATTGGAAAATAACAAACCAAATATATTTTAAATTTTAGTACTCTCATCACATAATCCTTAATTTGGGCATAAACCCATCCAAGGAAGGCCTTTAGTGCAAACCAAAAGGAGTTACCAAAGGAAGAGATAACATTCATTAACCTGAATTTTTGTTTTATTTATTTTATATCCCCTTAAATTATTATGCTGCCATGATTATATAATAACTTAATTATATTAAATATACTGATATTTTTTACATTAATGGTATGACCTACACCCACACACTCTTCCATCAAATGGGTTACAAAATTATCATTCGTGTGTATGACATACTACCGCCTTGCGAAATGATGTCATTCGTTTTTCCAGTACCACCTATCATAGTTGTTAATAATGATGTATATAAATTGTTTATATTATATTTATTAAATTATTATAACTATGGAGTCATTATATCATATTTACCATTTTTATATTTCATTTAGTAAGGGATACGATAACACTGCTCTAGTGTGTGGAGGAATAACGACTCACAAAGCGACATGAAGTGTTTTTCAATATCATGTTACATGGAAGGTAATAAGGGTAATGATAATTAATGTATATTAAAAATATGAAATAATTATTATATTAATGAAATAATAATAATTCTATAAATATTATATATCATTTTATTTTTTACCTTCTCATAAACTGAAAAAGTGATAACGTCGTTTGTGAACATGTGGATTACCGCCTCCTCAAATCGATGTGATTATTTTTTCCATCCTTACATCATTAGAATGATACATATAAATATATAAATATAATGTTATTTATGATAAAATTATAATTATTTAATGAAATAATATTACACACATTCTTTCAATAATAATCATTGAAAAAGGGAAATGTTACTCATGTGTACGTACGTCCTACCGTTGCCAAGACCATATTCTTGGTTCATTTATCATAACCATATTTAATGATTGGTTTTAAAAGTATAATTTATCTATAAATATGATATTTATTTCAATATTATTATTCTAGATATGTTTAATTAAAAACCTCATTGACCACAGTTGACTTACAAAAGTTGTTTTTAACACATAAACAGAATATGGTCAAAACATCCGACTTAAAAATAATTGATCAAGTAACAATATATAACTTGTTATAACTTAAATAAAATTAATAATAAACATGAAAAATGTTATCAGGAAAGTAAATAGTTAATATAAGTATATTAATCATGAATATAAAGACACACGTGTCAAGTCAGACTCAGGGTAAGGGGCTCCATCTCAATTTCCTTTCATTGAGTCATTTATTGATGCTATGAACCTTTATTATTTTAGATTGTGTATATATAGAACCTTTGACATGTTATACCATGAATTTATTTATACTAATTATATTTAATGTTTTTTAATTTTATTCTTTCATGGTTATTATGATTTAAATTTTTCCAAAGTGACAATGAACTTTTATTCTAAATAATTCCACTTTTAAATTTTCCATTAAAATTATCTTTCTATTCCATGTCAATATTTTAAAAAAAATTGAAAATTTTTATATGGACCTAAAATATTTATAAATATAATTTTTTTACTTTATTTAAATGATTTTCAAAGGGAATATTTTTAAATTTTTTAAATGAATTGTTTTGTAAAACCACAAATAAAATGTACCATTTTAAATCATGACAATAATAAACCTTAATATCCTCTTGAATTTTATTTGATTTGTAGATTCCTTTACAATATTACATGTTTTATTAAATTAAAATCCATATTTTGCAATTTTTGGGTATTTGTGGTATTTAAATTGGTTTTTCAAAATAAAAGTATATTGAAAATGTGATTTTGAAAGAAAATGTGATTTTGATATCTAAAATTGATTTAAATTTGAGTTTAAAAGAGTTTTTTAAATGATGAAATGTTTTAGTCATGTTTTAGTTATAGAAAATTATATATTATGGGTGTGCCCAGATAACAGAGGGTGATACAGTTATAGCTAAAATTATTGGTGGACCTAGATATCGCTCCAATGCATTGTGTAATTATTACTTTATCTGGAAAATTATATTAGAAGTTGTCTTTATGGGTATTTTAATTTGTAATGGTTTTTAAGGGTTTTGTGAGATGATTTCTTAAGGCACCTACATGAATTTTCTATTATTTCTAATGAGTTTTCATTGAAATCATTTTTTTAAAGGTAAAATAAATGATCTTTTTATAGGAATGATATTTACCTTTATGGGTAACATGTTATGTTTTCAAGAAAGTGTTTTTTCATGGTTTTTAATGTTCTTCACTAGACTCAAAATTTCATTCTTTTTGTATAATTTACTAATATTTTTGTGCTCATACCACATTTTAAAATGTTTTTCACAGGGTTTAAGGATGGGTAAGTTATTGGAAAAGGTCATGTTGAAAGTCATGAATAGTTTTCATGAAAAAATATTTTTTATTTTAAAAGTTTTAAACGGTGTGAAAAAATTGGCACTGATCGGTAGTTTCTAATTCTTATTATATAGTATTTTATGTATGATTTATGAATTAATTCTCTAAAACTCAAATCCAAAAAAGATACCCAAAGTGAAGTAAAGTAAAATTATTGACCAAAAATAAAGATTATGTAATGTTTAAGTATGATTCATTGTATTTAGTATCAAATGAATGAATTAGATAAATTTTTAGATTAGGATAATGATAATAGAATGCTATTGAAATATTTTACCTTATGGTAAAGTTAAAATATTATGGAATTTTAATATTACTATGTTTTTCCATCTAAACCATGTTTGTTCAGAATGGTTTTCTATGGAGGAAACATGGAAGCTGTAGTGGGAAGGAACTGAGAGGAAGATATCCTTTCAAATCAATATCCCAAGATGGTTGGCATTAAAATGGAATGGTCTGTTGTAGTGATGGATCAGTTGACGTAGGCTATAAAAGGTAGTGGTATCAATGCCAGAGAGAAACCTGGCCTACCACCACGGAACATGTCTATAATGGAGTATTTCAAGATGGAACATCGCCATCTTTCAGTGGATCATCTGACACCATGATATCCAAACTATGGATCAATTATCTAGGAAAGATATATGATGTCATGGGATGTTTGGAAAATAAAAATTTAACTCTTACCATTTATCATTTTGAAGATCAAATCAATATATGGTGATATTTGGTTAAGAATACCAGAGATAAATATGATCTTGATGCCATTGGAATTTTAAATATTTAAGGTTCTTTTTCTTGATAAAACTTTCTCTATGGTTGTTCATCTCTGAATGTAAAAACAATTCCTTGATTTTATTCAACAAGATAGATATTTAATATCTTCATATGAAGAAAACATCATAATAATAGCCATGTATGTGCCAAATTTTATTCAATACACCGATAGTAAAATTAATAGGTTTTACTAAGGATTGAAACCAAGTATACAAAGAGTGTTGGCCACATGAGAATTTAAATTCTCTGAGGAAGTTTTTCATTGTGTTGAAATGGATTAGATGAAGTTTTATGACACTTATATGCCTCATGGTGATGATATTAAGAAATGATTGGTATGAAAAATGATGGGTAAACATACAAAAAATATATATGGAGGTAATAAATTGATGTTCTCATGTTACGGTAAGTGTGGTAAAAATATCCCTGGAGAATGTCTTATGAAGTCCGATAAGTGTTATCTATGTGGAATGTTTATCCACATGGAATGTGGATGGAAGTAAAAAAATCCTAAAGAATCAAGGAATGGTGTAACTGATAACCATACAATGGTAATATGTTTTAGTTGCAATTAGTTGGGTCATTATGCTAATTCGTGTCCAAATTTAGTTGCATATGATGAAAAATATTCAAGATCATGAATAGAAGGGTGTATTGAGGTCATTCAATACTTCTATAGTTGATGTTGTTTGGTAAAATGATGTGGTTACAGGTATGTTACTTGTGTATTTAAATTAAACCAATACCCTAATTCACTATAGATTTTCATATTCTTTAATTTCTTATACATTTTCATGAATATTAAGAATATAATATCATGAAATTAAGATAGAAATTTTGGTGAAAACATTAGGTGGAATTATTTAAGAAATAAAGATTTATAATTTTCTTCCTATTGCTAAAAGTGGGATGGTATTTCCTGAAAATCTTATTATACTAGCCATAGTAGAGTTTGAGATCATTCTTGGTAGGGATTACATTTCAGTTTATCATGCTAATATAGATTAAAGTTCTAATAATGTTGTGTAAAATGATTTAATACCTTTTATAACTTACCAATAAGCTAAAAAATTAATTACAGATGGAAGTGAAAGTTACCAAGCTCACATTGATGAAAATAATGAAAGTGGTCAAATTAATGATGTTCTAATAGTAAATGAATACATGGATTTTTTATGGATGATTTTCTTGGTGTTATTTCTGATTGAGATATTGAGTTAACTATTGACTGAGTACCTAATTCAAAGAATATTTCTAGACCCCTTATCAAATATATGAGGTGGAAATTTTATAATTGAAAAATTAATTTTAGGAGTTATTAGATAAAATGTTCCTTCAAATAATAACTTCACCATGATGTATTTTGTTTTTTTAAATAAAGATGGTTCAATGTGAATTTTTATTTATTATAAAGAATTAAATAAAATCACTATTAAGTATAAGTATAATTTTCCACTTATCAATGATTAATTTGATTAGCTCTGGGGAGCAGAATATGTTTCAAAGGCTGACCTGATGATGGGCTACCATCAGTTGAAACTGAAGGAAGAAGGCATTCAGAAGACTATGTTTTAGACTATATATGTGTACTATGTGTTTTTAGTTATGTCATTTGGGTAATCTAATTCACTTATTGTATTTATGGACCTTATGAATATAATTTTTCATGAGTTTTTTTATAAGTTTTTGGTTGTGTAAATTTATTAAATTTTGGAATATTCTAAAAGTAAAGAGAATCATGAAAGACACCTAAGGGTTGTTTTTCAAACCTTAAAAGAAAAGAAATTATATGGAAAATTTACCAAGTGTGAATTTTTCTTGCAAAAAAATCATTTCTTAGTCATATTGTTTATAAAATTGGAATAACTATTGACCCTGATAAAAAAATTGTTGAAAAATGGTAAAGATCCAAAAATGTAATAGAGATTCATAGTTTTCCTGGATTAGAGGGTTAATACTAGAAATTGTTTTGATAACATTTCTCAGTTTTATAGCCTAATGACCAAGTTAACTTCAAAAGGAGTTAAGTTCATCTAGAAAAAATATTCTGATGATTTATTTCAGGAACTAAAATGAAGATAGGTGAATGCTCCAGTTTTTTACCTTTTATAAATTTTTAATTTTTCATCTAAAATGACGCTTAAGTAAAAGTACATGGTTGTTTCCTAATGAAGAATTATCAGGTAATTAATTATTTTTCAGGACATTTTAAATCTCATCAGTAAAATTACCCTACACATGATTTGGAATTAGCTGCTGTGGTTTTTTCTTTAAAAATTTGGAGGCATAATTTGTATGTGGTAAAGTATGAAATATATATTGATCAATTTTTTTAAGTATATACTAACTCGTAAAGAATTCAACATGTGGCAGAAAAGATGGATGGAAATGATAAATGATTATGATTTCAAGGCTCATTATCATCCTATAAAATAAAAAAAGTAGATGATTTTTTGCGTTGAAAATTTAATGCTAAATTAACTATGTTACATTTAGAGTATGCCCTTTCAGTAAATGATTTTATGAATTTTTTATTATAATTTTTGGATGTAGTGAAATATATTCTTTTGTTTTAGGTTTCTATATAGTAGAGTTTTTTAGAAGTAATTAAGCAAGTTCAGATTGAGGATCAATATTTGTAGGAAGAAATAGAATTTGTTAAGAAGGGTAAGTTTCTATATTTTTGTATTGATGAAGAAAGTGTTTTATAATTTAAAAAAAGATTATTTTTTCCTTGTGATTCCTAATTAATGAAAGATTTGTTTAATGAATATCATATTTATCTTTTTTTTAATTATTCAGGCAGCACAAGGCTATATAGAGACTTTCAGGGGTATTAATGGTGGGATGAAATGAAAAGAGATATTGCTGAATTTACCTGGAAGTGTGTGAATTGTTAGAAGGTTAAATTACAATGATACTTAGAAAAAGGAATGATTCAACCTTTTCTATCACAATAGTGTAAATAATATAATATATCAATGGATTTCATAATGGGATTTCCAAATACCTCTCAAGGTAACAATGCGGTTTGAGTTATTGTTGATCGCTTAACTAAATATTCACATTTACTTCCCATTTAAGATATAATATATTTTGATCATATTTATTGAATTTATATAAAAACTATTGTCAAGTTACATGGAGTTCCTCTCTCTATTATTTCAAATAATGATCCCAGGTTCAAATCCAATTTTTTGAAAGGAATTCAGAAGTTTTGGGGTATTAAATTAAATTGTTTTAAGAGTTTTCATCCTCAATATAAAGGGTATTTTTAGTGGAATATTCAATCCATGAAAAATTTTATTCATTATAATTCAATTTATTACCAGTAAAATTGATAATAATATAATTCTTTGGTTTACTTTCCTTATAACAATAGTTTTCATTCCAATATACATATGGAACCATTTAAGGGATTTTATGGAAAACAGTGCTGGAAACCTAAATTTTGGGATGATTTAGGAAAAAAAATGTTGATGGGACTATATTTGGTAAATTATATGATAAAAAATGTTCGTTTGATTCAACAACACAAGTGGATATCTCAAATAAAGGATAAAAGTTATTTGGATAACTAGAGGAAATATCATTCCTTTGAGGTAGGTGATTATGTATTTCTTAATGTTTCTCCATAGAAAAGTGTGTTACATTTTGGTAATATGTTGAAGATGAGTCTATGGTTAATTGGGAAATATTAAATCATACGGAAAGATAGATCAATTTCTTACCATGTGTCCTTAACTCCAAGTTTATCTCTGGTTCACAACATATTTCATGTTTTAATGTTAAGAAAATAAGTTACAGATATTTCCTATTTTGAGCTCTGAAGTAGTTTAATTCGAAGAGAAAGTTTATTTTGAGGGAAATACATTTCATTTTTTTGACTTCATAGAGAAATTTTAGTTGAATAAGGTTATTCACCAGCTTATGGTCTTATGAAAAAACAATATGATCAAAGTGGAAATAAAAGAATAAAAAAATTCAATAAGGGAAAGGTATCCCAACTAGTTTAACAAGTGAATAAAATTATGAGGACATAATTTATAAAACATAAAAAATGTAACAACCTTGGTAAAGAAAGATTAAATATTTTTTCATATTTATTAATATTAATTAGATAGTTATATTAGTTATAAAAAAATATAGTAATTTTTAATCAAAAAGTATTTTTTATTTAATAAAAAAAATTTTATAAAGTTTTATTTTAATTCCTAACTTCAAATTTTTATAATTTTAATTTTCTAAAATGGATATAATTTTTTAAATCATCATATCAAATTTTACTTTTGGTGAAATTTTGGTATTTTTCAGAAAATATTTATTTTTTAGGGAATAGATAAAAATTTCAATTTTTATAAACAGTATTTTTTTAATAAATTAAGTAATTTAAGAGTCCCAATATATTTTGCTGTTGTTTTGAAGTAACCTATGTATTATTTATTTACATTCAAACCAATTAATAAATTTTTAATCAACTTTATTTTGGTTTTTAGTATAAGTTTTTTTGGGTTTAAAAACAGGTTTTTCTAAAAACTGTATTAAAATAAAAAATGTTTCTCTTTTTTAATTAATTAAAATAATACATAATGGGGAATGTTTTAAATTAAATATATAGACTATATATAAGTAAATATTAATTTATTTTCATAAAATTATTATTATTAGTAATATATTTAATATAGAATAAAATTTTTCTAAAAAACCTTTTAAAAACATGTTGTTTGATCGCGATTGTGGGATTAATATTAAATTAAAAAATTTCACTTATGTTAATTAAATTTGAAAAATGGATTCCATATTTTTTAATAAGAATAATTTGTAATTTATTTAAATTAAAAATTTATTTTTGAGTAAAGTGATTTTTGAAAACAATTAAAATTAATCATAATGAATAAGGTAAAAATGAGTTTATCAAGTGAAAAAACATTAACCTTAAGGGGACAAATGACTTGTAAAATTGTCAAGAACCCATTTTATATAAATATTTTGACGTTATCCCTTCTTCGATCTATTTTGGTGAATTTTTTTATCCAATTCACATGGAAATATTATGGGTGTATTTCTCTCTTTCAAAGATTTAAAAGATTTCCACTCACCCAACTTATAAAAGGCCATCCCACTCCTCCTCTATTTAACCCTATCAAGCCATTTGTATCATAAAATACTTGAAAAAATAACTTATAAACTTCCCTATTATCATACAATAAGCCTTATTTTTTTAAGAAAATCATCCAAGGAATTCCTTTGGTAAAAACCAAAAGGAGTCACATGAGTAAGATATAACATTCATCAACAGACATTTTTTTTTCTTTCTTTATCCACCCCCTTAAAATATTGTTATACCATGATTATTTAATAACCATAGAATAATAAATATAATAATACATTTTTATTTTAATGTTATCACCTAAACCAACACACACTTCCATCAAATGGTTTACAAAATCATCATTCATGCGTACGATGGACTACCGCCTCACGAAATGATTTCATTCATTTTTCTATTACCACATATCACGATTGGAATTAATGATGGATATAAATTTTATATATTATATTTATAATATTATTATACCTATTAATTAATTATATCATACATATCCTTTATTATATTCCATTATGTAAGGGATACAATAACATTTCTCATGTGTATAATAAACTACTACCTCATGAAGCGATGAAAAACGTTTTTCACTAACGCATTACGTGGAAAGTAATAAGTGAAATTATAAAGAATATATATGATATAAATTAAATAATTAGGATATTAATGTCATAATTAAATTTTTTAAATATTATATATCATTTCCTTTCTTACCTTTTCACTCACCGAAAAAGTGATAACATCGTACGTGAACATGTGGACTACCACCTCCTCGAAGCGATGAGATTCTTTTTTTTCATCACCACATAATAATAATGATACATATATGTGTAAATAATTAAATATAAAGGTATATATTATATAATTATCATTATTTAAAGACAAAATATTACATAATATCTATCTATAAGGATCATTGAAAAATGGAAACGTCACTCATGCGTACGTATAACCTACCATCTCTATGATCGCATCGTTGGTTCATTTTTCAAAACCATATTCCATGATTTGTTTTAAAATTATAATTGATATATTATTATTATATTTATTTTATTATTATTATTATATATATGTTTATGTAATGATCTCTTTGACCATAGTTGACATACCAAAGTCATTTTTGTTAGATAAACCGAATATGGGAAAACAATATGAGTTAAGATTAATTCATTAAGAAATCATATATAACTTATTAATAAGTGAAATGAAAGAAATTATAAACATTAAAAGGGTTCTAAATAAATTAAATAATTTACATAACTTTATTATTCATGAATATAAATACACGCGCGACAAGTCATTAACAAGGTAAGGGACTTTGTCTCAATTTCCTTTCATTGAGGATTTTCTTAATGATGTGCTCCTTTATTTTTTTAATAAGGTGAATATAGAGACCCTTTGAAATGTCATATCCTAAAATTATCTATTATTATGACATTTAGTATTTTGTTTAATGTTATTCTTTCATGGGGATTATGATTTAAATATTTCTAAAGTGATAAGTGAATTTTCTTCTAAATAAATCAATTTTAATGTTTTTTAAAACTCTCTCTCTCATATTTACAGGTTTTAAAATGATTTTTGAAACGTTTTAGATGGACATAAAATATTTATAATGTTATTTTATTATCTCTTTTATTTTATTAAAAATTTCTTGAAAATAAAACGTTTTATATGTTTTAAATGTAGCGCTTTGGAAAATGACAAATGAAATGTCCTATTTTTAAAGTACAATGAAAACAAACTTTCATGTCATTGAGGATTTTATTTTATTTTTGGATTCCATTGAAATATTACATGTTTTATAAAATACAAAACCATATTTCCTTGTTTTTGGGAATTATGGTATTGAAGATTTTTTTTTCAAAAAGTGTATTAAATATTGGATCATAATAGAAAATTATATTTTGATATATGAAAGTTATTTACATATGAGTTTAAAAGATTTTTTAAAATGATAAAATGTTTTATTCATATTGTGGTTCTTGAAAATTATAAATGATGGGTGTGCCTAGATAAAACTAGGTGATCCTTTTATAGCTTAAACGATGGATGCACCTAGATACCACTCTAATGCATTGGACAATTATTAAGTTTAGTGGAGAATTGTATTGGAATATAGTTGTATAGTTATTCCAATTTTAAGGGTTATATAATTGTTCTATGAGATTATGACCCAAGGTACCTACTTGAATTTTCTATTCATTATAATGAGTTTTCATTGAAATTATTTTTTTTAAAAAGGTAAAATAAATTTTCTTTTTAAAGAAATGGTATTTTCCTTTATGGATAAAATGTTATGTTTTCAAGAAATTATTTTTCATGGGTTTTAATATTTTCCACTAGACTAATGGATAAATTATTCTTTTATCAATAAATGAGATTTTTGTGCTCATACAATGTTTTTAAATGTTTTTCACATGTTTTAAGGATGGTTAATGGATTGGGAGATTCCAAGTTGAAAGACATGAAGTGTTTTCTTAAAAAGAAATCATGTTTTGTTTTAAAAGTTTTATATTGTGGGAAAATGGATACTGATTAGTAGTGTCCAATTTGTATTATATGATTTTGTTATATATTATTTATGATCTAATTATCTAAAACTCCACACCTGAAAAGATACTCAAAGTGAAAGAAAGTAAAATTCTTGACTAAAACATAAGATTATGTAATGTTTAATTCCAGGTCATTATAGTTGGGTGATCATAGCCACAATATTTCCCATAGTAGATTATATATCATTTGGTTTATATTAATTATTATCATTGAATTGGTTGTCATATTCACTTTTTATGTGATTCCTTGTTATTCCAACCATCAACTAAAACGAAAAATATTAGTGTAACTATAAGACATAAATAAATAGAGCGTATAATCACAGAATTATGAAAATCATTCTAATGTTTTCTTGAATTATGACATTTTATTTCAACCCATGACACTTAAAGACTATCATAGTGTAAACAATATGATTAAGTATTCATTTTACTCCCCATTCCATTATTTCTGTAATCAAGGCTCACTCTCAAGACTATCATAGTGGTAAGATTCCCTTAAATAATTGGGTTCGCTCCCCAATCCAGTTCATATTCTCCACTGAAATATCAATCATTACCTAGTGAATTAGAGAGATATATAAACAAGCCCACCCATTACATAATTAAAAATGTACATAATTTTTCCAAAAGATCATAAAAACATTTATCATGGAAAAAATCCTAGTAAATAAACATGCTTCATTATGATCTTATCATAACTTTATTAACCCATTGAAAAGTAAAAGTTTTCATTGAATCATTCTTAAAACATCATCATCACAGGATATAAGGGGAAAGAATGTGGATTGTATTATATATTAATATCCCTAGTGAATAAAAAACCCTTAAATAATGTTTATATAGATTAAAAATATCTTTTATAAAATCATTTAAAATATGATTTGAAAATCAAGAAGAAAATAACTTTTATTTTGGTAATTTTTAAAATAAAATTCCTAGATAATTGGGGATAGAGTTTTATTAGGAAAATTTTTAGAAATGTTAAAGGAAATATAATTAATAAATATTCACCTAATAAGGGGAAATTTTGTTTATGTCGTATTTGTTAAAAGAGAACATTCTTTTCATAGTTTTGTAAAAAAAGAAAAATTAACTCATACAAAAATCCATCCAAATGATTAATTTTAATAATGTTTAAATAAATTAAATTATGGTAAAAAAATTAAAAACATATTTAGTATTGATAAAACTTACATAATTTTTTTTGAATAACATATTCATGGAGGATAAAGATTATCAATCCAAAAAGAATAAATAATGTTGGTTTTTATTAAAAAAATTATCAATAATTTTGAGTACCAAAGATAGGAGAATGTTAAAAATACTTCCAAACCCCATAAATGACCATATTATAATAAAATTTATGGTTTTTAAATGAAAATAATCAAATAATTTCCATCAATATAAATTTAATATATATAATCTTGAAAAGAAATGATATTATAACGTAAACTCTTACCTCAAGTCTCATCTTGCATCGTATGCATTGAAACATCAAAAATCATACATATAGATTTATTATAAATATATAAAAGAACCATATTCATATATATATATTAACATTTATAATTCCATTAAAATATACAAATAAATTTTTATTAACAATAATTCATCAAAATCATTATTTGGGTGATAATTAGTTTGTTTTCCATGCATGTTTCGGTTCAATGGTTTTAGTACCTACACCTTGGACATGATTTCATTATTAATAAAATCTAAATTATTTCATTAATATCACATTTATTCATTTTATACACTTTTACAACCATCCATATAGTTAGGTTATGAAAAATGAATTATGTCACATTGTAGAGATCGTAGTCTATACGTACACCTGAGTGATGTTTCCACTTTTTGATGTTCGGAATGAAATAAAGGTAAATATTAATTCAATTTTAACGAATCTTAAATATATCATAAATATAATATATATTCATTAAATAAATATTTATTACCATCTAAGTATATCATAAATATAAAACGAGTCAAATTGTTTCATAGAGTTGGTAGTCCACACATACGCACGAACGACTTTACAATTTTCAAACATATCAAACGGTAAAAAGTTAAATAATATAGCATAATTATATAATAATAATTATGTTAAAAATCATATATATTAATTAAATGTATCTATATAACCATCCAAAAGATACGGTGATGAAAAAAAAATACATCACTTCAAGAAGATTATAGTCCGTAAGTACGTCTACGCATTTTTTTCATTTACCATTTTTTAGAAATTATATAGAAAATTCAAATAAAATTTAAATTAAAATATTTAAATTTTTTAAATAAACTTATTTAATCATGTTAATATGTTTATGTAATATATTTAGTTGGTTTAAGGAGAAAAAAAATATTAAAAAATATGGTATGAATATATACCCCTTCTTTGGTTATCCTTATTTGAAAAGATCCTTAAAGATTCTTGGATAGGAATTTTGGGGTGAAAATCAACTAAAATTAATTGATAACGATTTTTTAGTGTATTTGGGAAGATATAGTTTTATCTAAATTTCTCAATTAGCGTGGATAAATGAGAATAGGAGGTTCCCTTTTATAAGTGAGGTGGGTTGAAAACATGTAAATACAATGAATAAAAAAATATACTAATGTCAATATCATGGTAAAGTGGCTAAAAATGGAAATATAATCTATTATAAGAATTTTAAGGTCAAAATTAGATCAACCAATCAAATTAAAAAATGTGTTTTGTGATATTTTAAACCTTTTCACTTTATATTAACTCCTATTTTTACCCTTTGAACCCTTACTATGGTAACAATATTTTACCATGGTAACTATTAATTATGGCTAAAATTTAAGTTGAAATTATTATCTAATATTAATTATGGTTACTAAAAATATGTTATCCATTTTATAATATTAAATTCCTATAAGTTTCAAAAATTAATACTAATATTCGTGCATAAAACACATAACAACCAGTATTAGTGAATATGTTTTCTAAGAATAAAAAAGATTTTATTATCATTAATTCCCTAGTAAAACCATTATATTAATGTTAATATATTTTAATTAATATATGGAATAAAAATTATATTAAAATTATTCAGCAAATGTGATTAATTTAATTTAAAAAGATAAAAGTACATTATTCTTATAAAAAAAATTCTGAAAAAATAACTCTTTTTTACATTCAAATGATTTTATCATAATTTATAACTAATATATTATAAATTTATGAATGATTATTAATCTTTTAATATTATATACAAATATATTTCATCAAAATCATAGTCTATTAGTGATAAAGGTACATAATATATAAAATAATACAATGCTTAGAAAATTAGTCTTTTAACATAAATGATTTTGTTTTTCACATTTAAAATTGAGTAATTAATTTCTAGAAATTAATTAATTAATTTAGAATATATTTTAGACATTTTTACATAATTCAGTTATTCCAATTCATAACTACCAATCTAGGGGATAGGTGATAACAAACACATTTAACAATAATATTTCAATAGTGTATCGTGGTTCGTTTAAGCTCAAGGTTGTGAATAAAGAAAGATATAAAAAATTGAATTTATTTAAATGGGAAATATATTCTAAAATCTCATGGTGTTACATTATATCACATATAAAAACTTAAATTATATTAAATTTATATATTAAACGTGTCTTTTTAAATATAAACGCCTTCACAAAAAATATTTCTTAAATGTTTCTTTAATTTTATGTTTTTAATAAAATTAAAATAATGATTATAATTCATTTTTAAGGATGAAATAGATTCATTTAGGGATGAATGGGATGGTTATATTATGTTAAAATATTCACAAAATTGCATAAGATGTATGTATATATGACTAAATTATTTAATATTTTTAACAAATTTGTGACCAACTTGAGTGAACCACATGAACAATTTCACGCAAAGTATATTTTATATTTGTGATATTGTTGTGGTTAGACTAAAAAAATGATTCTTTTTATTTTAAAATAAATATTTAATTTTAAAAAGAGCATAAAATTCTCAAAACTAAGCAGACTTTATCAGTTTTTAATAAAACGATAGGATTTTTATTTATTTATTTTCAATGTGTTGGAATAAACCAAACACCATTTTAAAATTTGATTGAAATAGAGGCCTTTCATTGTATATAGACTAGAATAATGTGGCACATTTTTTAGTGAAATTTTGAATGTCACATCTTCCATTTTTAACAATTCGATGTTATTATGTAATTGAAAAGTAAATTCCACTAAATATGAGTGCAAAATTTTAGTAAAGAACCAAGATATTGTTTCAATGCAATGAAAAAATGTGTTTTACTATCTATTTATTATGTCCTTTATATTGGATATTCATTATAATATTCTTCTTAATTCCCAAAAATTAGGGATAAGTTTATTTATAATTTCATAAATCTAAAGTCATGGTTATTTACTCATATTTAGATCTCATATTTAGTAATTTTTATCTTAGTTTCATGTGATAAAGGAATTTTAAATTAAAAATGAATTTTTAGTACAAAAATCATGTCACATGAACTAAACTTAGAATACAATCTTGGATTAATATTAAAGTTTAATAAAATTATAATTTACCCATTTGTGACTTATAGGGATTTACATAACATCATTTTGATATATAGTGTCATTGAAATATATTGAAATATTTTTTCCTTATGAACTATTAAAGAATTCCAAAATTCATATCAAATTGTAAAAACTAAGAAAAAATATAATATTTTCATGAAACTTTTGGTAAATCAGGTTGGATTCATTTATGAAATGTAATAATGAATCAAACATCATTTCCAAAGTTTTATGTGGTTACTTTAACTAAAATTTCATTTCTATAAATTAAAAGTGGTATTTTACTTCAAAACATGTGTCACTGTAACACCTCTAATATTTTTTACCACTATCATGATTGAATTGGGTTATAAAAACCTCAATAATGCCTCCCCATGCACTAGATGCTACCTGAAATTGAAAGGTGTTGATATTAAACAAGTGGGGAGATTATACCCTCATCAACATATAACCATAAAAGACAATGGAAGAAATATCAGACAATCTTCACAAGAAAATGTATTATGGGATTAGATATCATAGATATGGGAAAGAAAATAATAAATATAAACTAACATGTTGTAAAAAAAACTATTGTACATGTAATATAATTTATACGAATGAAATAAAGATATCCCATGGATAGATCATATACAACATGATACAAAAGTAAACAAAAGTAAAGAGAGGTATACATAACACTTGTCCCGAGTCCTGTCCGGGTCCCATCTGTCAACTCCAAACTAGAATCCCATGTAAACCATCTAATAAAGTACTATTTCCCGTACACACATAATAAACCATGAAGTCTTATCTAGTTCCAGATCACCCAAGTAGGGTGTGAGTTTGGCACAGGAGGACACTACTATTAGTGTCCCTAAACAAGCTTAGTAAATATGAATGATTGATTGATATGGAATGATATCAGGTTAATAATAAATAAATAACCCTTCACCTTATTGAGTGACCAGCAACTAGACAACGTGTTACCATACCTACTTTAGTTAGTGTCAAAATTAGATGATATACCCATGGTTAGAACACACCTTTTGTATTAATGACGTATCACTCCTTATGTCATAATTAAGGTAAATGAGATATCACCATAAAGTACCACTTAGGGGATGAATCATCTCCATCATAACCCATACAGGAGAATTTTTTATCACTAATCCAATATTCAGAGAAAATGAGGCATCTATAGGTGAATAAAGCTTCAAAAACAATAGGTGGATGATATTCCACCACCACCCATTATTAAGTGGATGATATACTACCGATGCACATATCATGTAAAAGATACACCATAAACATGAAACTAAATAGGTGGATGAGTCACAACCAATATCAACTACTTGGGAGGATGATATACCTCATATAATCATTCCTTATTAGATTATGCACCACTAATATCAATCTCAAAGTGGATAGTGTAACACAAATTACAACCTCTAGGGAGATGAGGCAGCACTATTAATAATCTCAAAGTGAATGATATACCAATGAGGAAAATATATAGATGGATGATGAACCATGGAAATAACATCATAGGATGTATGAGGCACGACCAATATACTAAGGGTGGATGAGATACCACCAATTAGACTCACAAGGTAGGTGATATACCACCAACTCACCAAGGGTGGATATTGTACTACCCTAAAATTATTATAGTAAGAAATTTATCCACCATAAGAATTCACAGAACAATTATAATAATTTAATGCGAAAAATTTCATGCTCCGAATCCACTAAGTTACTTAAAGTCTCACACCCAGGATATCCCACCCCTATCCTTAAGTGATATAAAGTAATTTCACACTAAATAAAAGGCCTAGGACACCAAATGTGGCCTTTTAGGTCATGTATCATGCATTCTTCACCCTCTTAGGTCTAAATTTGTGGTTCAATAACACACAAAAAAAGATTTCAAGGATCATCAATGACCATGGAATCAATACTCTTCACACAAGGGACATCATTATATCTAACATATTCAATTTACACTATAAGTATCCAGTAATTAAATTTAAATAAATTTCTAGGTCATGCACACAGTGTGACACTTTAAATATTTCATATTATAGATATAATGAATGTAAATAACAACAAGAAAAAAGGGATCATGTGCCAAAAATTCAGTGGGTCCTAATCATTAGAGAGTACTATCTAATTTATAATCAATCTATCAAAATAAAAAACATGAAAAAAACCCCTCATTAGGTATTAATAAACAATGTATGGGGAAAAAGTGTGGGGAAACCAAAATAACAAAAATTGGGGCGTTGGACTCACCCATGGAACTCCACTGTTAAATATATACTATAATATGATCCTAAAAGATGAAGATCAACTACCTGGAAGATAATAATGAGTGGGAATGGATATTATGGGTGTTGAAACTACTCCTGAGTAAAAAAATGAAAAATGTGTATCATTTTATAAATTTAAAACTAATTAAATTAAGTAATTAAATTTAAAGGAAAATATACCACAAATCCACTAGAAAATTAGTGTCCTTCAATGTAACTCTGGGGGTCTATAGGGGTTTGAAACTACCCTAGAATACTGCCACTATTATTGGTAGTTTCCATTAACTCTCCCATAATAACTCTAGTGGACTCCCACTGGACTTTAGATAGGAAATATGTTACTTTGATGATTTCCACTACCAGCCTTTTTCCTCAAACGGAAAGCTCAAGCCTCCTTCAATCACTTTAAAACCAAAAATGGATCAAAATAAATGAGGTTTGGATGAATTTAGATTAAATTCATACTATATACATATTTGGGTAATTTCAATATCCCCACCATATAGAAGCTCATCCTTGAGACATGTCATTAGGCCCCAACAACAAAAATCTAGCCACTAAACCCATATGTCAGACTCACACTCCCATAGATCCTTTTGTATATTCCTATATTAACACAACATACATACTAGAGGGACCATATTTACCATGAAATGTATTCTCACTCTGATCCATGATATTAACAGGTCTTTCCCTGAACAATGCAATATGATCCGTCTCAAACTCTTTATCATTGATCGCATTAGAAAGGGAAGAAAATAAACTCTGCTATAGAGATATATGGAATACATCATGTAATGAAATTTATCTTAGAGGAAGTGCTAACTAAAAAACCATGGTATTTATCTTCTCAGAAACGTTTTATATCCCTATAAACCAAAGTTTCATGCCTCCCTACCTTTGAATCCACTTGTGGCCCAAATTAGGTGAAATTCGTAAGAAAACCCAATCTCACACCTCAAACTGCAAAGGATTGAATCACCAATCAATATAAGATATTAAACTATTCTGAGTGATCTACAACCATTTATAAAAAAATTTATATGTTATAATATCTCATGAATGAGACTCTTCTTGATAATTGATGAATTCCCTGTAACTAAAAAGTACAAAGGTGATTAAAAAATAATACCACATAATTCCTTAACAGGATCCATCTAAAATGATTCTTGGTAACTATTATTATAGGATAAACCTTCAATTAAAAAATGGTTCTTACATAAAATAATAAAATCAAGGATTTATTATTATGTAATATTATTTAAAACATAAATGATATTCTCAAGAGTGAATATTAGTCTATGTTTGGTAGGTAATTCTCAAATTCACCTATGTATCAAGTGACTTCTAAATCCCACACTATAATCACAATGTAAATTATGTTTTCTAGTAATAAATTATTCTCCTATGCACCTTATGGAGATGTACTATCTCACATACATAAAACATACCAAAATCATCACCCAAATATTTCACTTAGATCGATGGGAAACATGAAACCTTCATTTCAGGTCAAAAATAATCCATACAATATAACTATCAAAATATGAATCTAGAAAACCTATCAAAAATTCCATTATCACATCATCCCTGTTACTATTAGGATATGGTAACTACTGAAGGTGACCAGTGGTCCATTGATTCTCATACACGACCTACTAAAAAGAGAAAGAAAATAAAAAAACCCTATATGTATTTCTTTATCTCAGGCCACTTGTAATACCTCTAGGTGTAATGATATATCATAGTAAGCCCCAGGGGGAGAACCCATATTGAGTCATATGGATCCTCCATCAGCTCCTCACACAAAATCATAGGGACTACCATAAAACACCATATAAAATAGATATCATTAGAATACAGGGTCTAATATGGGGGCGGATCCCCACCCTATATATTTTACCTTCTCACCAAAAAAAATTGATTTATATAACTACCTCTATTTTACTCTATAAATGATCTAGGGAATAATAATTCGAGAGGTAATGCTCACTCTATAATGACTTTTTTGAATATCAGGGCACACCACAATAAAGCGGCATATCCCCTAACAATTTCTAATATCCACTATCACCACTTGTGCACGTGTCTTCCTACTTATTTCATCATCCATGAAAATTATTTTCTAAGTAGTACATGCCATATCAAAATCAAAGGAATTTAGATACTCAATCCACCTACTCTATCAAAGGCTCAATTCATACAGATATAATATATAATTTAGTCCCTTATGGTTACTATACACTATATAATTCTGTCACAATAAGTAGTGACTCCAAAATCTCAATGAAAAAACTACCACGTTTAGATCAAGATCATGTGTTAGGTAATTCATCTCATGAGACCTCAGTTTCCTAGAACTATAAGCAACTGATCACCCATAAAACCATAAAAATACTACAATACTAACTCCTAATGCATAAAAATACAATGTATAACCATTCTTGATATCATATCTATTCAGAATAAATATAGACATCACCCTATCTTTTAGCTCTAAAAAATTGCTATTGTAAGCATCTAAACACAACAACTTCAACCCCTTATTGGTGAGGGTTTTCATATATGCTTCTATAAAGAAGAAGTATGGAATGATCCCATGGATGTATCCCAAAAAACCCAACAAACTATAAATCTAAAGAAAACCATGGGTTACTTCCAAGTAATGAAATCCTTATCCTCTTCCATGTATACTAATATTCCAACCTCACATATCACATTTCCTAAGAAGGACACTTCACTAATTTAGTATTTACACTATGAGATCTCATCATATTATTGTTTAACCTTCAATGTGACTAGTATGATCTTTAGATGTTGAGAATGATCCTCCCTATACTAATATTACACAATAATTTCTTCAAATTAGATAACCATAAATGAATCTAAATACCAATGGAAGACTTGATTCATCATGTCTATAAGATTTTTCAGTTTTTTTTCATATTTAAAGGAATCAAAGAGTACTTATATAAGTTATAGAGACTCCTAAATGTAGTAAAATGAATATATGTAGACCTAACTCAGAATTAGTGATAACCTGACCATAAGTTGATCTTAGAGAACCACTTGGACCACATCAACTGATCAAGCATGTTATCGATATGAGGAAGAGGATATCAGTTCACAACCATCATTGGTTTATCTAATATTAATACACACACAACTATAATAAACTATAAACCTTATTGTAGAATAATTTAGGAGCACCCTAAATGGATATTCTTAAATGAATAAACCTCATCACATTAATATCTTCAAGCTAAGCCTTCATTTATGACCCATTTATAAGAGAAAATGTATAAGGTAGAATGGATATGGGACCAATTCCTGAAATAAAATTAATCATAAAATTTATCTCCCTATTAGGTGGAAACCCCATGAAATACTTAGTAAAAACATACTTTCATAGATCAACATCCAAAGCGAATATTTAATTTCATGTCTCTTCCTCTCTTGGAACAATGATAACAAACTAGACCCTCATATTTCTAAGTTGTGGACAGATAAGATCCAAATGGCCTACCTACAAATTATATTCTCTGATTTAGGTAAAACAATCTCCTTATATGTATGTGAATGAAAATAATAGGTGATAAAAATTTGTTTACACTTAATATAGAGTTAACCAATCTATTCTAAGGATTACATCAAATCTATGAATCTTCAACATAATAAAATCTTGTTGAAAACTATACTCCTAATCATGATAGTTTATTCTATACATCTCTAGATACCCTCAAATCGCACCCATAAGGGAATCTCAATAGATATCACCCTATATAGGTGTTGAAAAACTAACCCCGTATCACTAAACAACTTCTCATGTATGAATGAGTGTGATTAAACCATATCAAATAAGAAATATAATAGGACTGATTCCATAAGAACCATAACTAGAATTATAGATGGCTTCCTACAATATATGGTTGGATTTTACTAAATGGTGTGAACCTAGTCTAAACCCTACCCATGATCACTTAACACCCGACACCCCTAAAAGGAATCTACCAATTATCATTTCCCATATCTCTTTGAATCATTACCACCTTTATAATCATAATGGTAAGAGGAAATCAAACATAAAAAATACTTATATTTTTTATCACTGTTAATAAACTCCAAGTATGACTAGATCTAAACCCACTAGTAAAACCTATAAATATTTCATAAGACCTCTGCCAATTCCTTGACACCCCATAAAACCATCCCTCATTCAGATACTTGTCATAATTAGGCCAAATGTGGCCTAATGATACACCAATAAAACTCGACATTAGTTTTGCCTTCCAATAGAAATAATGAAACCTACCCTAAATTCCCTTATTACCATATCTAGGGAGAGAATCTTAAAACCTATGATTTTGGATGCCTATTAACCAACTCTCTATAAAAATAAATAACTTTAAAAACCCATAAATATGATTTTAATATAAAATATTTCACTTTCTTACATTCCCATGATATTTTTTGTTTATAATTTTAGTGAATTAGAAAACAAATTATATAACAAAGTAGAAGCTTCTACATAGTGTAAATTTTTTCCACAAAAAACAAGGCAATACATTTACACACATATTTCATTAAAGACACTTTTTGACACATTTTAGATGGGTCAAATATAAAAAAATTTAAATTTATTTAGTTCCTAATCATACTTAGATCCTCTAATTTTTTTTGAAAATATAGGATGAGATAAGCAATACTCGACATGGGATATAAAAAATGAAACCTATTTCTCTAGTGAAAAACATGAAAAACCAAAAAAATAATTAAAGTTTAAATAATTAAAATTTTATTAGATAAATATAACATCTATATATATTAAAATCAACCTTTTCTCAATGAAAACCCGGGAAACCCATTATCAGTCATAGGAAAACCATAGAGTCATCATGAGGAACATGAGAACTCATGAAATAATTCCTTAACAAACAACACTTCCATCTTTAAAATTTCGTGAACTTTACATACCTTTTGAAATAAAAATATTTACATAAAACCATTATGAATCATGAAATAGGTATCTTAGGGAAAACATGAGAATATGTGAACATGATATTCCTTAAAAACAAACATTTCATTTTTAAAATCTGATGCAACGTCATTTTAAAATTAATATACTTCCATTAAAACTCATCATAATTATTAAAAAACCATATAGTCACATTATAACATCACATTAAAATCGATTATCTCTCATATTTAATAAATATAGGAATAATTAATTCCCAATTAATTCCATCGGAGTAAACTACTTAGTTATCTTCCTCATTTTAAACTTTGATGAGTAAATTATTACCCAATATGTTGAGAGGTGTATCGGAATCACCTATAATTATGAGCTATATCGGTCTCACTTGTCACTATATATTATTCCAAATTACTATATGATATAGAAAAAACTTATAATCATGCACTTTTTCATTACAAAACTCTTGAAAAACTCATTTGAAACCATATGGAAAATCACTTTCAATTTTATCAATAAAACAAAGCAAAATATATTTTTCTTTTGAAAAACATTATAAGTTAAATAATATCATAATAATTAAAATATAATATTATTTTAAGAACCATAAATGTTTTTAGAGGAATATTAATAATGAATAATTTCTATGAATGTGGTAAATGGAGTTCATGAGGTAAATGTTAAGAAATAATTTTTTTGTACTTCGTACCAAAAGTAAAAATTGTGTCATATAATAATTATTGAAAATATTCCTTCAAATAATTTTTAAATAAATTCAAAGTTAGATTAACATTACATTTATAAATCATTTAAATTTATATAAGAAATTTTATTTAATAATTTTAAGAATATGGATATGGAGGAAAAATATTTTAAAACGTTTTAAATAAAATTACCTTATGACTTTCATGACTTTTGAATCAAAAGATCATTGAAAAATAGAACATGAAATTGATTTCTAAATCACTTTAATTTAGATAAATTAATGATAAAATATATCCATATGGGATTATATACACCACAAAAAATAAAAAATATGGTGAAAATTGAATAACTCTCAAAGAAAGGAAATCAAGATGTGAAATACATCTAGCTACATAAATTAAATAACTCTTAAATAGTAAAATTATATTATTAATTTAACTTATGAATATCCCTTTTCAAGTTCATTCCATTTATGTTATTCCATTTATTTTATATATTACCATGTTTTATTTAGAAATTCATTTAAGTTTATATTGGACATTTAAATGTATTTTTATCTTTAATTTATAAAACAACCTTTATAAGTTGATAATTTTAGAGGGTTCATGGTTTTAGAATATTATTAATATCATAATTATTATATTTATATATTAAATATACTTTTAAACCAACCATGTAAGGAATTAATAAAAATTATAACACTTCGTTTCATGGACGAGGTAGTCCGTGCGTACACACGAGTGATGTTTCAATTTTTCCACCTCGTGGAAAAGATATAAATTAGACAATATTTTAATTTTATAGAATCATAAATATCTTATACATGTCACATTTTTTCAATATTTTTATACTTATCACCATCCATGTGAGGTGGTAATGATAAATGATTCACATTTCTTCATGGAGGTAGAAGTCCACACAAACACATAAGTTACAATATCATTTTTCAATGTATGAGAGCATTAGAAGAAAAGTTTTTAAAATATTTATAGAATAATAATTATTTCATAAATATAAAATATATCAATTTTATCCGTCATTTTAACCATCCATATGTGATTTTGATGAAAAATTAAACACATCACTTCATGGAGGTGGTAGTCCACACATACACACGAGTGAAATTTTCATTTCTCATAGTTTGTAAAGGAGTCATAAAATATTTTCTCCATTAACATAATAAAATTTTAGTATAGATAAGATAATTATCCCATTATTTTAGAATGTTTATAATACATTCATAAGGAGCTATTATAAGAAAAACAACTTGAAATAATCCAATAAGTACTTATACCTCCTCCTTTCATAACCTTTTTGGATTGCACCATAAACCTTCTCGAATAAGTCTTTAAAGGATGAAAGAATATATAAGATATGGCTAGGATATTTTTGAGGGATATGGGTATATCTTGGTGGAGATATAGTGCTCAATATTTGTAGATAATTGAGGATATGCGGTATTCTTTTAGAAGCATCAGGACTTGCATGCTTGTAAATACTTAAAAATTTAAAAAATAAAATATGTATTTACATTAAAAATGGAAATTTATTAATTTTATAAGATAATGTGATGTAGGTAGAAATAAAATAAAAAATATATATTTAATAATGGTTTTTATTATATTGAAATCATATACCATTATTTTTGACACCTAACCCATTTTGTCCTTAGCTAAGGTAACAAACTTTTACCTTTGTAATTAATTTATATGAAAATATAAATGTAAAATTATTAAAAAATTTGTAAATAATTTTTATAAATATTAAATCAATTTTATAAAATTTTATTTCCAAATTTTTCTTTAATTAATTTTAAAATAGGTATGAAAAACACTGGGAAATCAATTTTTAGAAAAACACCCATTTTAAGTATAAAAATGATTTTAAACTAAATTATGCATATAATAAATTAGCATGACTTTAATTGGATTTTAATTAAACATAAGGGTTTTATATTACATTTAGACCATTTAAAACCTTAATTTAATCTTCTAACGACAATATTAAATGCATAGATTCAAAAATAGTTCTTAATTAAAATAAAATATAACTTATGTTCCAAAAACACTAACATAGGTTCCCAAATTCAATTTTTTAATGATTTATTTTACTCCATAAATGAATTTTTTCTAATATAATGGTTTTATGATTTTTTAATTCAATATTATATCATATAGAGTCATAAAAGTTATTTTATTGGTAATAAATTTTTTTCACTATTCACTCAAAAATCAACCATTTTAGAAAAATTCCAAAAAAAATAACAATAAGATAATTTTGATATAATGATATTCAAAATTAATTCCATTTCATAAAATTAGAATTATAAAAAAAAAAATACATTTCAATAAGACCATATAATTCATAAAGAACAATGTATTTATAATAAAACTATTTTTTTATTGAAAAATTATATATCAATGACCATTCTAATTTTATAAAAAGTACATTATGCAATATTTGTACCCATTTTGTGATAATAAGACACTATAAATAATGTGAATAAAATTATCAATTGGAAGAAAAATTATTTCTTAATGTTAATTTATTATAAAACATGTTTCTTAATGTTATTAAAATGATATTTTTTATTAATAAAAATATGTATATAAAATGTTATAAAACCATTTAGAAATTAAATGACCTATAATGTAATTAAAAATTAATGATAAATTATTATTTCAGTCTAAAAGTTATATTTAACTATTTATCATATGTTTCATATAAAATTTTCTATGATATTATTTAAATAAGATTCAACATTGTGACTTTGAAAAAATATATCATACTATGATAATAATTAGATTATAATGAATTAATTTATATGATTATATAAAAATAAAACTAAAAACTAATTTAGTTATCAAATAAAACTATATATGTAAAAAGGACAGAAGATGGAAGAAGGAAATCACATGGGATAATGTCAGGTGTTTCACCCTTATCACCCTTTGGTCATGGGTTCGATCCCTACAGCCTTTATAAACACAATGGGTTGTTTCCCGACTTTTGGATTATCATTTGTATTTAAAATAAACAATTTAATAAATAAAATCTCATTATAATTCATAAATATATTTCCAAGAAAATATTTCAAAGAAAACTACTTAGGTAATAAATATTTGTATAAATTCTTAGTTTATAAAGAAATAAATTCATTTATAATTTACATTTATATTTTAAAAGTTCAATTTATGAAAATATCCATTGTAAATCTTGGGATTTTACACTCTCATCACCAAAAGAGTAATTTTGATTCCTAGATGATCTACCCGCTCTCCAGATCTAATCTATAATAAGGGTCTTATTCATGACTTTAAAAATGGATGTTAATCAAAATATACTCACCAAGGATTGAATATAACACCTCAATCCATCTGAAAAGTTCCATTTATTATATAAAATTGCTTACCTAATTATCACTCAAAGTCTTAGGGAATAAATTAAAAAAAACATTAGTATATAAATCCTTCCAAGTCATTCATACATTCTATCTACCTAGAAAAAAAATTCCTAGAAACTCTTCACTCACCCTTGAAACATGTTGGTAGTAAGTTTACTATATACTCTGAGGCTTCATCAAGATGATCAATGATGGACTTTATAAACTCTATCCATAAATTAATAGCATGTATTTGACCATCACCCACAAAGATTAGTGGATGCTATAACTGGAACTCATGAGTCATATCTAATATGGTTTCTGCAACATTTGGACCCCCATTTCCCATAAAATATAATGGAATAATACTTTTACACTTACCATTACATGACTATTAACATAAATATCCATTTATTCAAAACAAAGATCGAAAAGGCCCAATATCTTTCGAATAATTTATTCACAGGAAATGAAAAATAATATAAAACATGACATCGTAATTTTATATTCTATAATGAGATCCTAAATCCATTTGAGGTCCCTAAACATTGTAGCATAACCTGGGGAATATATAAAATAAAGGGGTGTGCTAAAAATCCATGGAAGGGAATAAACATGATAATGAAACATAACATGTGAGTCAAAGGTATAGAACAACGCCATAAAAGAGAAGACACGTGAGTAAACAATTGGGAGCATAAAATAAGGAACATGTTATCATAAGATCATAACATCATAGGAAATGTAGAAGAAACATAAAATATTATATAAAATTGATTCAATGATAACTACTTAGATAATATCACATGGTGGACAAAGTACCATAATGGATTAGGTTTACTTCATAATCCCTTACATGACATATCATGAGACTAAAACATTACCCAATGCATTAGATAGATATTTGGGATAACCCATCATAACATTTTCATGATTATTTGTACCACAAAAAGGGAATCAATATTAATACATAACATAAGAACTACCCATGTAAATAAAATGGGTTTCATAATCTAGCCTCATATCATAATCAAAGGATATTTAATAAAAAAAATAATTTTGAAAATAAATACAAGGAATGTATTACACCATCAAAGTAAGGGAGAGTTATAAAGGTATATATATAAGAGGCATATATATATATAATTTAGAATAATTCTATAACATTACAGGATGTTGTCATTGATAAATATAAATACTTTTAAAAATGACTAAAACCATTCTTGGGAAAAATAACCTATCCAATTTGAAAAACAATTTTAAAAAACAAAAATTCACAAAATATCGTTGAAATAATTATATTTGAAAATAAACATGTAAAATTATAAATTATTATTCAAAGAAAATAATTTTCATGATGGAGGTTAATTTCATACGTGTTTTATAAGTAAAAAAAATTATTTTCACACTACACTAAAAAGTTTAAAAAGTACCTCATTTGGAAAAACACAAGAAGATTCATTCTAATCCATATTTAATATATTCAAAAAGGGTAAAATTGAATTTAAAAAACATATAATAATATTACAAAAAATTTAAAACACATTTAATAAAACATATATAGGTTAAATATATAGTTTTTTTCCAAAGAGAGAAATCAAGTCGATTTTACTTAATAACATTTTCTCACTAATTTTTAGTGAAAAAGAGAGGAAAATGGTATTATTATTTTAAAATTTCATCAATAACCAAAGGATAAAAAATGAAATGTTTTTATTAAAAAATATTCAAACAATTTTATAAAATGGAAATTCAAGCATAAACACTATTGATTAAAATGGGATTGAAACATAAACTTGTACCACTTTGGTAACATTTGAATCATAACTATTATTAATGAAGTAAATGAATTATAACTTAAAATACCAAAATTTATGAATTATTAATTATATAATATGTAAATTTTCAGTATATACACTATTTAAAATAAATTATGTGCATAAAATAACATGTGTCCCAAAGAAGGATCTTTATAGACAAAGCCCTTACCTCGAGTCTAGAATTTTTAAGGTAAGTATTTTATCTACTTAAAAATAAAAACATATAAATTGTTTTCTTCATAATAAAATTTTCTAGTTTGAACCAATTATACTTATTCAATTTAATTTATTTTTTTAGTGACATATTTAATTACTTATTTAGTTATGTCCATGTTAGGTGTATTGAGGACACTTAGTTCATAATTTCAAAATGGCATCGGAGTGTTGAACATAGTCAAAGGGGTAATTTTTTATTCATATACAAAATAATAATAATTAAATAAATATCATTTTTATCAATAAATTATAATTTTAAAAATAACCATGAATTTTGGTTATGAAAAATGAACTCTATTACAATCATGAAAATGGTAGGCTGAATATATGCATGTGTAATGTTTCCATTTTTCAATGATCATGTTGGAAAGAAATAAAGTGTTATATTAAATTTATTTAATTATAATAATATAAAAAATTCATATAATTTCTTTAAATAAAATTACATTTTCCATCCATGTTATGCAATAATAACAAACGAATCACATCGCTTCACGAGGTGGTATTTCACTATACACATGAACGACGTTATCATTTATTCTATGGATAGTAAGGTAAGAAAGTATATGATATGTTAAATTTACAAAATGATTTAGATTTACTGAATATAATATATAAGAAATCAATAATTCCTCATTAATATTAATTAGATGTGATGATGGAAAAAAATTGCATCGGTTCTTGGGAAGGTAGTTCACCGTACACACGAACGATAGTTTCATATCCCATTTGATGGATGTAGAGATGGATTTAGGTTATGAAAGTAATATAATAATATATTAGTATAAGTTAGAAAATTATTTCATTATATCATAATGATTTATAATTTTTTTTAATGTGGTGTAATAAGAAATATGATAGAGAAGCTCAGTTAAGAACGATCTGTCTTCTTCCGGCCACCTCTTTAGGATTTTGCCTATAGCCTCCCTATATTTGAATTATGATCAAAAAAAGGAATATATGATGCGGTAAGTAAATTGAGGAAGTTATTTGTGTATCCATTGTATAAAAAATAGATTTTTATGTGTGTATAAGAGAGTATAGGGGTTCCATTTTATAAGAGAGGAGTGCCATTATTGTAAATACCTAAAACTATTGAATAATGGAAAGTCACTCTCAAGAAAAGTGCCTCAAAAATTAAAAAAATAAAGTATTGAAGGATATATAAGGCTTAGAAACACCTATAAAATTCAAAATATACATGTTTTATGTAATTTATTTTATTTATCTATTTAGTTTATCCCCTCCTCAGTATACCGATTTTAACATTAACCATAGTAATAAATTTTTACTGTTTCTATTATTTATTATAGAAAAAAATAAATTGAACACATAATATAATATTAATTATTTTTAATCCAAATATGGAATCAATTTTATCAAATTTGATTCATAGAATTTATGAAATTTTATTTAAAATTAAACTCGCAGATATGTTTAAAAAATAGATTTTCAAGTAATTCATTTTTTAAGCATAAGATGATATTATAAAAACTATATGATAGGTAATAATAACTAAATTTATCAAAATTAATATTTATAAATATATAATAAATAAATTTAATTTAAATAATTCTTCATCAGGGGTTATTTTTAATTAGTTAAAATGGAGAAACATTATACACTTTAATCGAGTTTTAAGAAAAATGTCTTTTAAATATTAAAAATAAACTGATATTAAAATAAAATATAAATATGATAAAAATTTAATTAATTTAATGATATATAAATGAATAATTATTATTTTTATTTTAAATCAACTTAAAATAATAATGGGACGTTTAAAATACCTAATTTATTAAAAATAAATCAATGTTTTTCAAAAAATCAGTATTTTCACTATTCATTGAAAAATAAATATTTACAACAAAATAACAAAATTTAAACCAATGTTAATATCATTTTACTCATTTGAAAAATTATTTTCATTTTATAAAATCAAATTTCTAAAATTTTCAAAATTAAATATAATATTTTCTCACAAAAAGAAATTAATTTCATTTTTGAAGTAAACATATTTTTTTGGTAAAATAAAACATATTTTTTAAAGTTGAGTGTTTGTTAATTAATAATTTAAAATTAAAATTACATTTATTATCACATTTATATATATTTCATAAATTATTTAATATTATTCATACCCACCAATATAATGGCTAGGTTATATCATCCATGTTTAAATAATAATGTTTAAATATTATATCACGGTCCATTTAAACTCAGTATTGCATATTGAATACAAAAAATAACATAGTATTACTTTTCAATATTAGGGTGTTAAATTATACCACCATAAATAAATTTTTTCCTTATAATTTGAACTTATTATTAGTACTCAAGGGTTTCATGTTCAAAAATTCATTTGGGGAAAACCCATATCACAAAATGGGTTACTAAGACCTCTAGTTAAAAATAGGGAATGGTAAAAATGAATTTCAGGAAAAAAAAATAGGTTTCCACATATAATAACATTGGTGGGAAGTAAAAAAATGGATTTAAAAAGAAGATCCATTTAAGAGATAATGTTATATCCTTTTTTAAGTGAGAAGAGATCATCAATTTATCAAAAAATAAACAACATTTTTATTTCAATATCATTTCCCTAAATTTGAGGTATTTTTTATCATCTTGAATAAGTTCACAAGGAAATATACATAATTTAAAATTATAATTTCATCCTCTAATAAATTTTCACCATAATATCATATGCTACTCCAAACTATGAGTATTCAATATGAACTTTTTATGCATGAATCGCTAAAATTAACTTCTAATAGATCATGTGAATCTATAAAATGATATTAAGATATTACTCTTATCTTTAAACATTTACCAAAACTATAAATGGTTAAAAAATGTAAGATAATTCTCAAAATTAATACACCTTAATATTAATCTCCAAATACAAAGTTCAAATTAAATAATTCTATAACTAAATAACCCTAAATCACAAATAAACTCAATATTAAATGATTTTAATATGTTCTTATAAAATAATATTTTGGGTCAAATCACATTCTAGACCTATGGGTTACATATACCTCCAAAAATGAAAAATTTCAAAAAATTCCATTAATCAACATAATATCCTATAAATTAAAAAACATTCAATCCTAAAATATATTTCCCAAAATTAAATTAATATTTATATATAAAATGATTTACGTAAAAACAATTTCATACTAGATAGTATATCATGTAGGCAAGTGGTAGATACTGCACCCTTATCACCCTTTAGTTTTGGGTTTAAGCCCTATGACTTCTCCATATGCGAAAAGTTTCACCTGATATTAAAGTTGTCCTTTTTCAAAAACCATATTTATATAATTCTCAAAATGTTACCAAAATATGATGAACATCCTCAAAATAAAATTTATCATAAACTCATTTTTAACCATTAAAGTATTCTATACAAATTTTCCCCACAAAATAATAATAATAATTGACTATAATTATATCAATATAATGTACCCATAAAAGATTATATTTACCATAATCATGTGTTCTTTTCGTAAAATACCTCCTTAACATTAAATCACTTTCTTATTTCATTAATACCATTCAACATATTCATGAAAATCCTTAAATAAAAACTAATACAAAATGATGTTTATAAATTTTATTATACCATAAATAAAAACACTTCAACAATATGATTTTTAAACTCTAAAACCAAAACAATTCCATTATTCCACTTCAGTAACTATTATATCATTAGATGGTAGGAATTAATACTATTATTACACCATTGACTCAGATAATGAAAAATTTACCCACATATAACACATTGAACTGTTAATGGTTCATTAGGTTAAAAATTATTTCCCTACGTCTCATTAACAAGACTCTTCAGTTTCCTTCAATAATTAAATACTTTTTTACCTACTTTTCAACACATAAATCATATTATATTTCCTTTCATTCATTTACATGGTTCCTCTTCTCATGTTTTTATATGTAGAAAATTGAATCTTATTTTCTTTATCATCTTTAATAACTAAACTTCCATGATATTCCATCCTTCTATTCTTTTATGTGTTTGTAAATACAATTATGTTCTAGTGGTTAATAATAATTTGAGATGGGTATATTAGCATGGTAATAATATGGATAACTATAATTCCCACTTGGTTAGGCATCTCATGAGGAAAATCATTACATTTCCAATAACAGTGGTTGTTGGAATGATTTTTCATATTTCTATCCATAATCTAAAAATAATAAAAGAAACAAATTGATAATTCATAGACATATAAAAGGGAAGCATTTAAATCTAAAAGGATAATTATATATTGACTTATAACCATAAAGTTTCGAATCTAGGTTATCTATGGTAACATATCTTATTAGGTTTTCTAGCCTAACTGTTTGTTTTAGTCTGTAATAGTGGTTCATAAATAGTTTGTGAATTTTTAAAACATATCCCATGGGAGTGTTAAACTAGGCATGTAGTATGACCTATTGTCATGTACTAATTTATTATCGAGCTAAATCCAAATGCACCCTTTTTCAGAGTAATTACTCCTAGGTACAACCGTTCTAGAACAACATCCACTTATAGTATATAGAGAAGGATTTAATTACTTAGAAACCACTCACTATATCCTTTAATAAAATTTTAGGATATTTTATTATAGATTAACATAACCTTATACTTATTACTAGGATTATCACTATTGTTTTATCATCCTAGTGCCCAATGGTTAACAAAAATCTTTCTCTGATACCAACTATAGTGACCCAATCCTTTTACACATATTATTACCTGAGTTTTGATAAAAATATCAATTAATAAAAATTTAGGATCGAAAAGGCCTAATGTGTTTGGAAGAATAGGTTCATAATACATAAAAAGGAAACTAAAACATGAGATCCTTATTTATTTTACATAATGATATCTTAAACCCATTTTTCCCTAAATAGAATAGAATAAGGTAGGGAATAACTAAAATAAATGGGTTTCCTAAAATTCCAATTAGGGCAATAAACTTGATAAAGAAACATAACATGTGAGATAATGGAATAACATTATATCATAAAATAGAATGCACACAAATAATAAATTGGGAGAATAATATAAGAAAAATGGTATCATAGGATCATAAAATCATAAGAAATGTGGAAGAAACATAAAACATGACATAAATATGAGTCAAGGATAACTTTATGGAAAATATTACAAAGTGGAAAAATTCACATAATTGATTTGGTTTACTTCCTAATCTAACACATGTTATCTCATGAGACTACAAAATTAAAAAATGAAATTGAGTGCAATATTGGTGAACTAATCATAACATGTTCAAGATTATGTGTTCCATAAATAAAAAATCAATTATAAGGCATAATATAAGAATTACCCATAGAAAGAAATTGGTTTGCACAATATTTCCTCACATCATAATCAAAGGAAATTTCATAATGAATGCATTTTATAAATGAACATAAGGCATGTATTTCCCTATAAAATTAAGGTAGAGTGATAAAGGTATATATATAAGAGTCATATATATTGAATTCATAATCATTATATAAAATTAAAGGTTTTTTATTGATAAATATAAATACTTTTCAAAAACATTAAAAAACATTATCGAAGAAAAATTACCATTCCAATTTAAAAATAACTTTTGAAAAACTAAAATTCACAAAATCATATTGAAATACATTTCTTTTAAAATAAACTTTAAAACTTATAAATGAATATTCAAATAAAATAATGGTTAAAAAGTACAAATTTTGAAAAATTACAATATGATTACTTATAAACCATTTTTAAAAATTCCAAAAGTGTAAAAATGAATTTAAAAATAATATAATAATATTAAAAAAATTGAAAACACATTAAAAAAATATGTGCATGGAAGAGAATGTTTTTTTATCGAAGAGATAAATAAAGTATATTCCCCATAAAAACATTTTCTAAGTCATTCTAAATACCAAATAAAGAAAAATAGTACTATTAATTGAATGGTTCATGAATAAATATATTAGAAAAAAACTAAATATTTTTATTTGGAAATAATCAAATAATTCCCTTCAATGGAAATTCAAGCATAAAAACTCTCTAATAAATGGAGACTGAAATATAAAACCTTACCGCTTTGATAAATTTTGAATCATAAATACCATTAATGAGATCAATTAATTTTACTTAAAATATAATAAAGTATGAGTGATTCATGATATAATATGTAAATGATAATTATATAGACTATTTAAATTAAATTAGGAACATAAAAGGACTTTTGTCCCAAATAATAATGTTTTGAGATGAAACCCTTACCTTGAGTCCAGACTTTGTCGTGTATTTATTTTATCTTATGAATAGAAAAATTATATCAATAGTTTTTTCTTCAGAAATTTTTCCTTTTTTACACCCTTACCCTTAAATAATTTATTTCATTTATTTTAATTACATATTTAACTAACTGTTCAGTTATGTCGTTATCGAGTGTTTTGAGGATGTTCATTTCATAATTTCTAAATGATGTCAGTCTGTTGAATGTTGCCAAAGGGTTCATTGTTCTATCATATCAAGAAAAATAATAATGAAATAATTATAATTTTAAAATATAAATTCTACTTTTAAAAATAACCATGAACTATGGTTATGAAAAATGAAATCTTTTATAATCATGGAGACGGTAGGTCATACATACTCATGTATAACATTTCCATTTTTCTATGATCATGATAAAAAGATGTTTAGTGATATTTTATGTTTAAAAATGATCTTAATATCATAAATAGTTTATTATTTATTTTAAATACACTTAAATATACCATCAATATGTTTTGGTAATAAAAACTAGACCACATCAATTTGTGAGGCGGTAGTGCGCCAAACACACGAACAACATTATCATTTATTTTTTCCATGGATGGTAAGGTAAGAAATTATATGATATGTAAATTTTTTAGAATTATTAATATTTCATGAATATAATATAAAAATATTAAATCCATAATCCTGAGAAACCATGATAAATGGTTATGGAAAACAATTTACATTAGTTTGTGAGGCATTAGTCTTTCATACCCATTAATGATGGTTCATTTCTTATTTGATGATAGTAGAAAAGGATTTAGGTTATGAAATTAATATAATAATTTATTATTATATGGTATATACTGATTTTATTATTTATTCATGATTTATAAATATTTTATATAGGCGGAATAAGAAATAAGAAAATTATACACAGTTAAGAACGATACATATTCTTCGAACCACCTCTTTAGGATTATACCTAAAGCCTATATCGATTGAATTTTTGATAAAAATGGACTCTAGGTTGTGTGAATGGAAGTAAGGAATGGATTTAGGCATGGATTTGCCAAACTAATGTTAATTTTAAGGAGTGTATAAGAGAGGATAGGGGTGTCCTTTTATAAAGTAGGAGGAGTGACATTCTTATAAATACTAAAAACTATTCAATAATAGGAAGTCACTCTTAATAAAATAGCTAGAAAAATAAAAAATAAAGTATTGGAGGAGATATAAGTCTAATCCAAACCTATAACATTCAAAATAAAAAAATTAAAATATTTTATTCAATTTACCTCTTTAGTTTAAGCCCTAGATCAACCAGTTTTAGAATTAACTTTGTTTACATATTTTTACTATTTTTACTATTCATCATGCCAAAAATAAGTTTGAACATATTATATAATTTTAATTAATATGATTCAAAATATGGAATCAATTTTATAAAATTAAATTATTAGAAGTGGAAAATTTAAATTAAATTTTTTTCCAGATATGGGTTGAAAAAATGGTTTTGAATGAAATGTATTTTTCAAGCATAAGATGATCATATAATAACTATATGAAATGTAATCATAACATATATATAATGTGAATTTAATTTTCATAATTCCTCATTAGAGGTTATTTTAATCTCTTAAAATGGAGAAATATTATAAACTTTAAAACAGCTTTCAGAAAAATCTGTTTTAAAGACTAAAATAAACTTATATTAAAATACAGTATAAATAGGATTTAAATAAAATTAATTGGATGAAATGTAAATAAATAATACTTATTTTAATTTAAAATAAAATTAAAATAATAATGGGACTTTTAAAGTACATGAATTATTAAAAATAAATGAATGTTTTACAAAAAAATCTGTTTTGTTCACCATGCACTGAAAAATCAATGTTTTCTTAAAAATCACAAATTTTTACTCTATATTAATATCAATATGTCTATTTAAAAATGATGTCATTTTTTATAAAATAATTTTTCTAAATGTTATAAAAATTAATTATAATAATTTTTCACAATAATAAATAAAAATATTTTTTCAACGGAATATATTTTTTTAAAATAATATATCATTATTAAAGTAGAGTGTTTATTTATCAAGAATTTAAAAAATATTTACTGAGTTAGAACTTTATATAAATTTAATAAAGAATTTTTTATTATTCATACCCTTTGATTTGACATCTACTTTATATCAGTTGTGTTTATATAATAATATTTTTATATTATATTGTGGTTCATTTAAACAAAGTGTTGCACATTGAATACACAATAAAACATATTGTTCCATTTAAAATATCATGGTGTTACATTCCACACCCCTTAAATAACTTTTTTCCTTTAAATTTGAACTTTGTATCCGAAATCAAGAGTTTGATATTCATAAATTGTTTTCTGGAAAACCCACACCATAAAAAGGATTAATAAAACTTCCACTTAAAATTGGGAAAGGGAAAATAAAGGTCATCATATAACGAGATTTACAAATAGGAAAAAAATAGTGGGAAGTAAAAAAATAGAATTTAAAAGAAGTTCCATTTAGGATATGACATTATATCACATTTTTAAAGAGATAAGAGAACGTCAAATTATCAAAAATTAATGGAATTTTATTTCAGGATACTTTACCAAAAGTTAAGGGATAATTTTATCATCTAGATTAAGGACATAAAGAAATATACTTACTTGAAAATTATATTTTCATACTCTAATAGTTTTTCTCTACAAAATCATATATTTCCCTAAATCATGATTATTAAAGATGAATTTTTTATACCCAAATAAATAAAATTAAATTCTAAAGGATCATATGATTCTAAAAAATGATTTTAAGATATTATTCATGCCTTTATAAATTAACTAAAACAAAAAATGGTTTGAAAAATCTAATATAATTCCAATAATGAATACACCTTCATATTAATATCTAACTCCAAATTTAAACTTAAATTATTTCATAACTAAATAACCCAAAATCCCAAATAACATCAACATTCAAGGATTTGACTGTGTTCTTCTAAAATAATACTTCATGGTAAATCTCATGCTAGACTAAAGGGTAACATTTACTTCAACCTAATGAAACATTTCACAAAATATCCTAAATCACAAAGAAAATATTATAAATTCAAAAATATTTAATACAAAAATATATTTCCAAAAATTAACATAAAATCTATCCATAAATTCATTTAATTAAAATAATGTCATACTAACTAGTATATAATGTAGGCTAGTGGTAGAAACTACACCCTTATCTCCATTAAGTTGTGGGTTCAAGGTCTGTGGCCTCACCAGATATGATGAGTTTACACCTGTCCTAAAAATTTTCATTTCTCTAAAACCATTTTTTATAATTTATATAAATATTAAAAAATATTACGAAAATACTAAAAATAAAATTAATTATAATTCTGTTTTAAAACACTAAACTCTTTTATACAACTTATTTTTTCTAGAAATTAAAATAATCTTAATTGACTTTAATTATCTTAATATAGCATAGATATCAAAGATTATATTTTTTTTTCAACAATTGTTTTTATATAAAATAACTCCATACCATTAAATAACCTTTCTAGTTAATTTGTAACATTCAACATATTCATGTGAATACTTAATAAAAAAAATACTAAAAAATTATCCTTCTATGTTTCATGATTCCATTAATAAAAAAACCTCAACAATATGATTCTCAAATTCTAAAACCAAAACACTTCAATCATTCCAATTTTGTTATTATCATATAATCTGTCATTAGAAATTAATACTTGTATAAAGGAATTGACTTAGATAATGACCAATCTCCCCATATCTATAACATCGAAATTTTAGAGGCACCTTAGGTTGAAATTTATTTCCCAATATATTGTTAACTGGACTAATCATTTTTCTTCATAAATTAGCTACTGTGTTCCCTCCTTTACAACACATAAAAAATACTCAAATTCCATTACGGAATTTTTAATGGTACCTCTTCCCAAATGTTTTAAATTTAGGAAATTTAATCTTATTTTCTTTGTCATATTTAACACATAAAATTCCTTGATATTCCATCATTATATTATTTGATGTCTTTGGCAATTTAACTATGATATAGTTATTAATCATATTTTGAGATAGAAAATTTCTAATGATAAAATTATATTTAACTTACATTCTCATTAGTTTAGGAATCTTAATTTTCAAATCATTATATTTCCCATTACATTGGTTTTTGGTGTGATTTCTTGTATTTACTTCCATTTTCTAAAAAGAATAAAAAAACTGTATGAGAATTAATTAATATACAAAATAAAAACTTCTAAAACTATAAGTATAAGTATATCATGACTTATGAGTCTCTAGATTTTAATCTTGGTAATTCACTGTTACATTTCATATTAGGTATTCTAACATGATTACTTTTTCATGTCCTTCATAATGGTTTGTAAAGATTTTGTGAATCTCCAAAACATACCTCTTAGGAGTGTCAAACTAGGTGTGTAGCAAGATCCATTGTCATGCACCAGGTGATGATCGAGTCAAATCCCAACTCATATTTTTAGAGTTATTAACCATAGTTAAAATTTTATCAGAGACATATCCACTTATATAATCTATAAAGGGATTTAATTTCTTAAAAACTACTCACTCTATCATTTACTAAAATTCCAAAATATTTTCCTATACATTGATTTATCCTTAAACGTATCCCTAGTATTCTCAATAAATTTTTATCATCCTAGTTCTTAAATATTAACTAAACCTTTCATATGATACCAAAATTAGTGACCCAATCCTTTTTCACTTATTATTTAATTACTTTTAATATAAATATCTTTTAATAAAAAATAAATATTTAAAAGTCCATGTACCTATGGAAGAATAGATTCATGATACACAGAAAAAACCAAAATATGACATACTTATTTTATTTTCCATAAAGAGATCCTAAATCCATTAGATCTCCCTAAAAATTATAGGATAACCTAGGTAATACATAAAATAAACAGGTGAGATAAAAATCCCAGTAAGGCAACAAACATGATAAGATAATATAACATGTGAGTCAAAGGTATAACATGATATCATAAAAGAGAATTCACATGAGTAGTAAATTGGGAGAATAACATAAAGAACATGGTATCATAATATCATAACATCATATTAAATGTGTTGGTAACATAAAAAATGATATAAACATGACTCAAGTATAAATTCATAGACAATATCTCATGGTTTAAAAAGTCCCATAATGGATTAGGATTACTACATAATCCCATATATGGAACCTCATGAGACTAAAACATTACCAAATGAATTAGAGGGATATCTAGAAACAACCATCATAAAATTTTCATGATTATGTGTTCTGAAAAAAAGAGATAAATCCTAAGGAAAAACATATGAATTTCCAATGGAAACAAAATCGGTTGCATAATCTTTCCTCCTATCATAATCAAAGGACATTTCATAATGAATGCATTTAAGAAATGATCAGAAGGCATATATTACCCCTTCAAATAAAAAGATAGTGAGTATGGTATATATTAAAGAGACATATATAAAAAATTTATAATAATTAAATAACAGTAAAGTTTTTTTATGTTTATTAATAGAAATTATTCTAAAAAATAATTAAAAACATTCTGGAAAAAAATAAATTTTTCACTGTAAAAATGAATTTTTAAAAACTAAAATTCACAAAATATTATGAAAATAATTTTTCTTGAAAATAACCTTGAAAAATTATAATTTAATATTAAAATAAAATAATGTCCATGATGGTAGTTAATATCTAAAATTTTATATATGTAAAGAAAAAATATTCATTTCAAACTATGGTAAAAAGGATAAAAACTAAATCCTTTGGGAAATAAAAAGAATATCACATTTAAACCATTTTATAAAACAATATAAAAGGGGAAATTAATTTAATAAATCATATAATAATATTAAAAACATTATTTAAAACACATTAAAGAAAACATGATCTTATAAGAGAATGGGTTTTTGACTGAAGAGAAAAATAAAGTTAATTTTCCTTAAAAAAATTTCTCAATCATTTTAACTACAAAATAGAGGAAACTCGAAATATTACTTGAGAATTTAATTAATAAATAAAGGATAATAAAATGAATCTTTTTATTATACAATTATCAAAGAATTTATTATAATGAAAATTCAAGCATAGACACTTGTGATTAGAAAGAGATTGAAACATAAACACTTACCACATTGGTGACATATGAACTATAACTCAGATTCATGATGTAAATGAATTGAAACATAAAATATCCTTTATTATAAATTATTAATGATATAAATTGTTAAGATTAAGTATATACTCAATTTAAATGAAATTTGGTTCATAAAATAACATGAATCCCAAAGAAGGATGTTTTAAGACAAAACCCTCACCTCGAGTACAAACTTTTTTATGTATATATTTTATCTCCATTATAATAAACTTATTTAAATTATTTTTTTCATTAAATTTTTTATAGCTTTATAAAATTATACTTAAACCATCTATTTCATTTATTTCAATGACATATTTAATTAATTATTCTGTTATGTCCACATCAGGAGTTTTGAGGATGCTCAGTTCATAATTTCAAAAGGAAATTGGTGCATTTTCCATGGTAAAAGGGTTAACTGTAAAATAATATACAGAATAATAATCCCTAAATAATTATAATTTTATACATAAATTACAATTTTAAAATAACCATGAATTATGGCTATGAAAAATTAATTATGTTACAATCATGGAGATGGTGGGTCATACGTATGTATGTGTAACATTCCCATTTTTCAATGATCATGATGAAAAGAAGGTGAGTGTTATTTTAACTTTTCATAGTGATAAAATATCTTAGATATAGTATTAGTTTTTGAAATATAGCTAAATATACCATCCATGCGATGTAGTAAGAAAAATTTAATCACATCAATTCGTGTGGTGGTAGTCTACCGTACACACGAACAACGTTATCATTGTTTCCATGGATGGTAAAGTAAGAAACTATATGAAAAGTTACATTTAAATAATGATTAATATTTATGAATTTAATATATAAAAATAAAATCCATCATAATTAATATCCATGAGAGGTGATTATGGAAAGTAAATTACATCAGTTTGCGAGACGGTAGTCTATCGTACACATGAACAATGATTTCATTTTGCATTTGATACAAATGGAGATGAATTTTGGTTATGAAATAAATATAATAACTTATTAGTATATGATAGATACTTATTTTATTATATCGTAATGATTTAGAATTATTTTAATGTGGTAAAATAATAAATAATACAAAGATCCTCGTTTAAGAAAGATACCTCTTCCTCAGACCACCTCTTTAGGATTATACCTATAGCATACTTAAATTGTATTTTTGATCAAAATATGGTATCTAAGTTGTATATATAAATTTAAGGGTTGTATTTGGGTAGATATTGTCTAAAAAATGTATTTGTAAGTGTGAAGAGGATAAGAGAGGATAGGGGGCCTTTTAAAAGGGAGTTGGAGTGACATTCTTATAAATACCCAAAACTATTCAATAATGGGAGGTCACTATCAAGAAAATTTCTCCAAAATTAAACATTAATGAGTTAAAGGAGATATAAAGACCATAAAAATATATAAATTCAAAATAAACATATTTTAAACTTGTTATTACATTTACATGTTTTGTGTAACCCCCTGGTAAACCAATTTTAACATTAACTGTGATAATAGATTTTTACTATTTTTACTATTCGTTATAACAAAAAATTAAGATGAAATTATAATACAATATTAAGTATTATGATTCAAAATATGGAATCCATTTTATCAAATTTAATTAAAAAAAATTATATCATTTAATTTAATATTAATCCTACAGACATTTTGAAAGAATGGTTTTCAATAAATGCATTTTTCAAGCATTAGATGATCATATAATAACTATATACAAAGTAATCATAAATTAATTAATTGAAAGTAATATTATATATATATTATCAATAAATTTTATTAAAATAATTTTTCATTAGGGTTTATTTTAATTAGTTAAAATGGAGAAACATTACGCACCTTCAAAAAATTATAAAAAAACGTGTTTTATAGTCTAAAAACAATCTTATAAAAAAATAAAATATAAATATTATTTAAATGTAATTCATTGGATTAAATATGAATAATTAATACTTATGTTATTTTGAATTCAAATTAATTTAATAATGGTAATTTTAAATTACTTAATTTATTAAAAAATTTATAGTTTTACTAAAAATCAATATTTGTCACTATTCATTGAAAAATGAGTATTTTATGAAAAATACTAAAGTTTCGACATAAGTTGTTATATAAAATATGATTTAAAAAATTATTTTAATTTTATAAAATAACAGACCTAAATGTTCTAGAAATTAATAATAATATTTTCTCAAAAAATTAATAAAATCATTTCTAAAGAAAACATAATTTTTAATAGAATAAAATATATTTATTAAAGTTGAGTGATTATGTATTAAGAATTTTTATATAAAATTATATTTAGTAGGAAATTAATATACATTTCATAATGATGTTAATACAATTCGGACCTTCCAATTTAATGTCTAGGTTATATCATTCGCATTTAAATAATAATATTTTAATATTGTATCACGGTTTGTTTAAAATCAGTGTTTTGTGTTGAATAAAATATCAAACATAATGTTAAATAAAAATAATGTGTTGTTAAATAGAGTATAACATCTAAAAAATACTCTCTCTGAGTTTGTAATCAATAAAAGGAGTACACACAACAAGCAGATCCAACTTTATTATTGGTGGGTATACTCATCATCACCCTCCTATGGCTTACTAGGGGGTGACCATGGTGGCATGAAGAAAAAATGTAAATAATACAACTTAGATCACAATTTTATCATAGTTCTAGATATTATTTATGATGAAAATTTATAATAGGAACACACCACTCACCTTAAATTCACATCCTATGATACATGGCTCTCATATACATCGACTAGATTTTAGCCAGTCCCACCCATTATCAGGTCATGTAAAACACACCTAGGATCATATAAAAATCATATTATATCAACATTAATAGCTAAAAACTATAGGTTGTTTATGTATGTTTTCACAAAGAATTTCTATAAGAAAGTACTATATAAAATATTTTAACACTTTAAATAAATGAACTTTGTATTATAACCAAAATATCAATCATAGGCAAGCATATAAATGTCATGTGAGTTCTTTGTTCCTAGAATGATACATAAACACATTCAATTTGTACACCTTGGTCCAAGAGTAGAAAAAATAAACTATAAATCACATATCGCTTATTAAAAAACCAAAAACCATTACAATTGAAAAAAAATAATTGAAAACCCCTGCCTAGTAATATAAACATACCTTATACGTGGTTTATCCACATCTAGACATAAGATCCACACTGATATTTGAAGAAAAATCCTATCTCTGGTCTATCATATCTCAAATAGTACTACAAAATTAAAAAATATTTGAATAACACTTTATAACATCGCTATATATTTCACCTACAATATGACCAAATAGGGTGCCACACAACTCAAGTGAATGTCCTTATATGTCATAGACTTTTGACTAGAAGTTATAGTCAATATACAAGAAGTGGATAGACTATATCATCTAGTATAGATAACTATAAAATACATAGGAATAATTATAAAATAATTATCATAATAAAACAAGATCATATGATTAGATATCATAACTATGTATGAGGAAAAAAAATTAGCAACCACTATCTTATAAAAAATGATCTATTCTATATTTTATACATGTTATACAAGTATAATTCAGATCTATCATGGGAATATCATATATATATGGATATAAATCTAAATAAAGTAAAGGGAGGTCTCCATAACACTCGTCGTGAGTCTTATCCTAGTCCTTATAAGGTCCTGGGTGTTCGAGAGTGGTAGTTCAGGTCAAAAATTGGATCAATCATTTATAAATGGGACCTAGTTGATATTTAAATGGATTCAATATAGGGTAAAAATAGATTATTTAGTGTTTTACTAGGTTCAAGTATGAAATTATAGAGTAGGTAGAATACTATACCATGATATAGGGGATCATAGTGTGGTGAGCATGTTGTATGAGTTTAAAGTGGTCTAAATTTCATTCCATATGCAAGGTGAATTATGGTGTGAAGTGTGTTTGGAAATGTTGAAAAACATGATAAGTCCTCATATATAAGGGTTCCAAAGTTTTCAAATAAAATTACAAATAAATATAGTCATTTTATGATCAACAGGTGTAACACCGTGACTATACACACAAGTCATGTGAATAGGTGATGTGTAAGGGATAGTCATGACATGAACAATGGGGTCACATTGTAATGTACTTATGGGTTAATAATTAGTAAAAATTGAGTGAGAGAATAATCCATGTTGTGATGACTATAGTTTGTGTCATGATGGGGGTGTATGGGGTGGGATCCATATCATGGAGACCTGAGTACATTGGATGTCGCACCATGATGGGAAAGGTTACACCATGAAAAACCCTAAAAATGAAGTTGGGGTTATTTCAAGGCATTGAGAGTGGTGTTTCCTTCCAAGTTAAGGGGGAAATTTCATGAGGGTTGTCTAGGAAATGGAATTATTCAATAAACCATATAGTTGAATCTATGACTTTACTTTTGTCAAGTTTTTTTTAAATTAATAAATTCATTTTTAAATTAAATAATAAAGGTGGTTAGGTAATTTCATCCATTATTAATGTGATTACACCATAATTTATTCTATATTTTATTATCTAATTTCTTTTTAGATATATTCATTGATTATTTCCATATTTTTATTCCATTAGATGTGAAGAGTATATGTACATAGGGGTTGTTCATATGTGAATGTATTTCAAAAATCATGTTATTTTTTCATCTCTTTCTAGGAATCAATATTTCTAAATATTTTTCATATTTTAGTGAATCTTCTATTAAGAGGTGAATTAGACAATTGTATTCTATGAGTTAAGTCATGTATATTCTAGGTGTATAGTGAATATATATTTCCTATGTTATAAATGTGTTTATTAATTGTGTGGTAAAGGGGTGCATGAAGATTCTGTTATTTTTAAGAGACACCTTAGGGTTGTTCTTGTGGTAAATGAAGTGTTTGTCTTGGTATAGAATGTATTAATTTGGGGAGGGTTTTATGGTTGATGGGAATAATGATTTATATTATAAGGATGTATTTTATGAGATGTGATGGTTGATGTGGTTCATTGAGGAACATGGTGGTGTAACACATGTGACTCTGGGTGATATTTATCACTAAAAATGTGTCAAAAGAGGTTATTCAATGTGATAAGAAAGTGTTAACCATTGCCATGGATGGTGATGGTGGTTCTTTGGTGTGAGGTGGATAGTGTTGATGATTACCATGAGAGGAAATGGTGGTTCACCAATTGTGGTCAATGTTTGTTGGTGATTACTTATCAATATGTGTCTATGGTTTTTAGTTTCATGTGCACATAGTAAAGGGACCATGAGGTGGTTTGGTCCACTAATTGTGGGTGTAACCTATATATTGTGAGTGGAACATGAATGATGGTGGTTACCATTGATATAACAGATGCGATACACCATAGATATCCAATGTTGGTGATGTTTGAGACCACCGTTTGGGAGTGGTATTATCACCATATATATGAGATATAGTGGGTAAGATGAGATGAAATTAGCTAAGGAAATAGTTATATTTACTTGAGTTTATTTCCGGATGTTTTGTTGGTGGTTAGTAGAGTTTGGATGGTCATGGGTCTTGTAAAATGGTGTGGATATGTTGTTGGGGCATTAAAGATGATATGAAATGGTGATGGCATGTGAAAATGATTTTTTGGAAGTGTTAGGGAACTTTTAATATGTTATAATGTTGATGGATCATTCCACTTCGGCACTGACTGAAGCATATAAAGTATCACTCAGTGATGGTTGATCATGAGTGGATCTTGTTTGCAGATATGTTTTGGATGACATTTATTATGCATTATATACAATGGAATATATATGGATATTAAATAGGGGAACCATTGTTGGTGTTATAATGAATCAAACTCAAACCCATCACGATACCTCTGAGAAGTATAAAAACATTATGGTTTTTTAGAGGTTAATGTAAAGAATCAAATTTAGGATCCTAGTAGAGATATTTGTGTATATAGAGAACATGTTGAGTGTTTTGGTTTCAGATAGAATACATGGTTCCTTGATGTTTGGATATAAATATTGTTGGTTAGTTCAAGTATGAATATCTTTGATTAGCCAAAGGAAGTTCATGTTTAACATTATATTTATACTCGAACCTTATAAATATTATTGTGACATGTAGTTATAATATATGTTCTGTTACGATTTTACTAGTATTTATAGTTTGTATTGAAAATTATATATTATTTTGAGGGTATAGTGTCTACACTATCACCCCATAGTTCTTCACAATTATTTGGTAACCTTTGGAACATGTGGATAAATACATAATTTCCCATAACCCCTCAATCCGGCTACTGTGTCGTGGGATGGTTTGGTGATGCTACAAAGTGGTGTCAGAGAAACATGTTTACAAGGTGGTATTAAATATTTATTATTAAAATCTAAATTTGGTTTCTTACTTGGGTTATGGTATACTAGAGGTCTGGGAAAGTAATGGAACTTAGGATATATGTCATATTGTGTGCCTGTCCAACACATCTATAGGTGTAAGACCAAGTTACCAAGGGAACTCGAATTACAATTTTGTTATTATTGGTTATAGTTGAGTTATTTGAATTTTATAAAACGTTATTTTATTCAATATTTTTTAACCTTTTCCCCTAAGATACAAGAGGTGGTACTCATGCGTCATTTTATACATGTGGGGTCACATGACAAGTGTGTGATGCTGGTGATTATCATTTTGGTATTAGAATGGAAATAGTTTTTTGTTTAAATTGTTAAAAATAGGATAAATAATAATTTATTACATATTATCTTGGTGGAATTATATTTAGCTAAACTAGAATGGGAAGCGGTTTTGAAAATGAAAAGGGGTTTGTCTATTTAAAGTGTTAATGAAAATCGATGTGTTGTTTCCTCATACGAATTCTTGGTGGAATTATACACAGTTAGACAAGGTATGTGATATATGGTGTGAATATGTATGTTATACTGTGTGTGTGTTTCCAATATCTGATATTGGTATTTAGTTACATGAGGATGGATTGTATAGGAATTGGGTGGGATAGGTAAGTGTAAGGGCCACTGGGTCACACTACATATTATAATTTTTCCTATTTGTGATATATAGGTTCTTATATCTTTATTGGTCATGGTGTTTGGTATTTAGAGTGATTCTACATTGAAAGACTCCATTGAAACATTTATAGGGTGAAGATATTGTAACACCCTGGGTATCTATGAATTGTTTTTGAATAAATTTATTTATTTTTGATATCTTGCATTACACAAAACACCATGTTTTAACAAACTACAATAAATTATTATTATTATAATAATTATTATTATTGAACATTATAAAATAGCAATTAAATTTGGTGATATGAATAAGAATAAGAATATTTCGAAAATTAATTATAATGGTTTTTTATAAATAAAATATATTTATAAATAAATACATAATTTTTAGTAAAGTATTTATATGCTTCAGAAATAACATTTTCTCAAAAAATTATTTGTATATATTTTTGTGAATATATAATAAAATAATTTTTTTAAGATTTTATAAAATTTATTTGGAAAAAGTATCTTTATTTTTGAAATAATCATGTCAAAATTAGCTCTGGGTAATTTTTTTAGAATTTTTTGAAATGTTTACTTTCTTATTGAATAGTGAAAAATTCTGCATTCTATTAAACACTACCTCTTCGTTTAAAGAATTTCAAAATTTACATACTGTATAAAAATGTTTTAAAATAAAAATTAGTTTAAATATGTGGTTATTAACCAAATTTATTCAATTTGAATCAAATTCAATTTGACTTTTTATATGAAATTTTTTTTATACTTATGAAGATTCTCTCTCTAGAGAACCACTTTTTCATCACGTCTACGGGTTTAATTTAAATTTAAATTTTCAAATTATGTGAATTGAATTTTTAAAAATGTATCAAATATTTGGAATCATAATTATTAATATTTTAAAATAATATAAACATTATTTCTAGTCATAATGAATAGTAAAATCAGTAAAAACTAATTATAAGAGTTATGGATAAAATGAGGTTTTACGTGTTACATGTGCATGTGTTAAAATTAATTTTCCACACACATAGTATTTTTATTTGATAAATTGGAAATTATATTTATAATAATTTGTTATATATTATCTAATAATTCTCATTTTTTGGGCTTAAGGGATAAATCACCTAGTTTAATAAAAAAACTAATTACCATGGTGAAAACTAAAATGGTAATAGAAATTAAACTTAAAGGCTAAGGAATAATATGTTTAAAACATCTGTTTTTTTTTGTTGGAGGTTTTTATATACCATATGATCCCTTAAATCCTTTAATAATCAATTTTTGAGTCACTTAGGGTGAGGGTGACTTCCCATTAATGAATAGTTTGGGAGTTTACCAAAAATTTCACACCTCATCAATTATAGAAGGGAACTTCCTCGTCTAAATTATTCACACATCCTAATCCATTTAGATTGAAACCACCATGTAAAAATATCTATATAAAATCCTTACACACATTCTAGATATTCTTATATTACCAAAAGACCAATCCTAAAATTTTTAATAAGAGTTCCAATTAAGGTTTCTCTAAGAGAAGGTAACTGTCTTCACTAAGCTCTTTCATTTTTACTACTTCACTTACCTCATTCATTATTGTATTAACAATTTCAATATAAAAACAATAGTATATAAAATATATTTATATTTTATTATGATTATGGAATAACCTGTATGCATATCCTCATCCATCAAATGGGAAATGAAATTGTCAACCATGTGTATGACAGACTATCACCTCTCGAACAAATGTAATTCGTTTTCCATCACCACCTATCACAGCTATACATAATGATGAGTTTAGTATATTTATATGATACTTATGAAATAATTATACTTATTTAATTATAATATCACATATACCATCTTATTTTACATTCAATGGAAATATGATAATATCGCTCGTGTGTACGACATACTACCACCCCGCGAAGCAATGTGATTCATTTTTCACTTATGATATACATGGAAGGTAATAAGGATAAATTTAATGAATAAATATGATATATACGACATCATGATTAATATTTAAAGATTATATATTATTTAAATTCATTTCATTCTATCCATCCATAAAATGGAAACAATGTTCATCTGTACGTAGGACCCACCATCTCCATGAAGGATGTAATTCATTTTATATCCTTAACTTATATGGATCATTATAAATACATATATAATGAAAATATGTGATATTTATATAATTTATAACATTATATTTATGATTTAACCATAACCAATGTAAAAGGATAGAAAATAAAAAACCTAAACATATACGACAAATAAAGTAGTTATTACCCAAAATATGATTTTAATAAGGAATTGTTAATAAATGGGTAATAAAAGGTCATGATTAAATAATTTATGGAATTTCATAGATTATAATGATTCTATAATATATTTATAATAGTAATATATTTGTTATAAATTAGTTTTGAATGATTATGAAGGAATTAAACACTTGAGGTATGGGATTTTCATCTCACTTTTATCAATATGAGGCATGAGACATATTCACCATTTTTTATTTTTGTATGATGTATATAATACCCATGAATTAAATTTATGATGCATCTTATGAATATTATGAGGATTTAAATATCCATCTAATATTATTTATTTTATAGGGATTAAGATTCACAGTTTACCAAAGTGGTAAAGGTTTTAATGTTGCAATCCCATTGTTTATTTGGATTCTTTATTCTTATTCTTATGGTTATGAAATATTATGATATAACAATCAATAAACTCATATATTTTATTATCCTATGTTTATTTTGGATAATAAAATATTCTCTTTCATTTTACTCTCATTAATAACTAAAGAGTCCAAAAAAACATTTTTCAATAAAAAATCAAATATATTGTTCTTTTTGGTAGAACCCCTTTTTAATCCATGTACATGTATTATAAAAACATTTTGAATAATATTTTTACTATTATACAATGGTTATTTAAATAAATTTTTAGCCTTGTTTTATTTTTTATTAAATGGCTTAAAATGAATCTTCTTGTCATTTTCTAAACAACGCTTTTTTTACATTTTACAAAAAATGTGAAAGAAATGTTCATTTTATAATTTATGGAATAAAAAAAATAACCATCATGAAAAATAAATTATTTGAAGAATCCTTTAAAAAAAATTCAACGAATTTTTTTCCTTGAAATATGTGAAATTTTTATATTTTACATAAGTTATTTCAAATGAAAATGGTATTTTCAACAAGAATGTTTTAATAATATTTTATGAAATTTATATTAATCAACAACAAAAACATTTAGTGTTTATTATTTTTTATGGGTATATATTCTAATTTTAATATCATTATTATTTATTTAGATGGTTTATGTTTATTATTATGATGAAAATATGTTTATGAAACCCATTCCTTCTCTATGTGATATGATTTGTTAAATTGATAAAATGTCTATGAAGCCTACTTCTTTTCCCTAAGTTATGATATGATAAACGTTTTATGAAACAAATTTAATTTTTCAAGGGTTATGATATGATTAATGTTTTATGATCTTGTAGAACATAAATGTATGGAGTATGTGATGTATGGGACCTATATCCCCCTCTAATTAATTATGTAAATAGTTTTATCTCATGTGATAAAAATGGGAAATAAGGTGATGAGCTTAATATGCAATGGAAAAAAAGACAACATTATGGATCCACTATTGGAAATAGGTGATGATTACTAATCCATTATGAAATGGGAAATAGTTTATGATGCCTGAACCATTTTGATTTTATGGTCTCAGTTATTAACCTAAAAAAATGAAATCATTTCAATATTTTTGATGGTACCACACATATATGACATGAACATATGGCTCAAAATTGATTTATGATAAAGTCTCACTCTTATGTTTTATCTCTTTTGAAATGACGATTTTTTATTTCATGAATCATGTTTACAATCCATGATATATTGGGAATGAACTTTGTAAGTTATATTAATAATATCAAACTGTTAGGCTTATCATATGATTTGATATGATCATCAGTTGATATATTCCATATTTACCCTTACAGAGGATCTCAAATCACCATTTCTTATGTTTCCTATCACTAGGTTATGAATAATGGTTTAATTATGGTATGACTATGAAGTGTAATAAATGGGAAAATATTTATGTGAGATGTTTAATATATTTTATGAAATAATATGATTATGTATCTAATATCTAAAGAATCTAAACCTTTATATGATCCTCGGGTATGTAATTGTGAAACGTATTAAATATTTATCAATAAATATGTAATATATATGTAAACATATTGTATAACTATAGTTGGTGTTAAGGGAAATGTTTAGTTAACCTTTGGAATATAGGATGAGAAAAATTTAGTGATATCCCTAAAGATATGTCTAAGGATAAGTCAATGTATAGCAAAATGTCATAGAATTTTGGGGAAGGATAGAGAAAGTGGTTTCTTTGAAATTATATCCCTGTCTAGATACTACAAGTGGATGTGGCTCTAGAAAAATTGTACCAAGGGGTGATAACTCTGAAAAGGGTGAATTGAGCAGGACTTGATCTCCACCTGGTGCATGATAATGGGCCTTATTGCACACATGGTTTGAAACTACCTAGGGATATGATTTGAAAATTCACAAAATATTTACAAACCATTATCAAGGATTAGATTAATGATAATGAATGACCAGGGTTGAGAATAAGGATTCATAGATTGAAAATAATGTTTCACGATTTAGATATAATATTAGTATTTTTTCATGGTTATTTGGTTTCCCTCTATGAATATTATTTCTCACATTATTCATTTTTATTTTAGATCTTGGAGGGAACCAAAAAGAACTGGGTTAACATTGAATGTTATAGATGATGTGTAAATGAGAAACCAAATGGGGTAATGAGTGGTGTGATTATTCATAATCAGTTATCATGATATTGGATTAAAACTTTGTGCCTTAACTAACTATTTTACTCACCAAATAAGATAAGGATAGAGTTCATAGAGTTCTTGGATGGTATAGACCATAGAGGAAAGAAGATTTTGTTTTATATATGTCGATAATGTGGGAAGAATAACTCAAGCGAATGTATCAAAGGAATGTGAATATGTCTTATGTGTTGATAATAAGGGTATAGAGTAAGTAATTGATGAGAAAAAATGGAATGTTCAGTTAATGAAATAGATGAAAATAATTGTTTCCGTAAATAATCATTAACAGCTGAATTTTTTAAAATGTGGAAAGTTTGGGCATTATGAAAATTGATGTCCTTGGGGAAAATATCAAGAATAAGATAAATAGGGTTTAATGATTAAAGGTTTTTCTATGGATGATAAAGAGACTAAAAATGACATATGAAAGGAGGGAGGTATCAAGGGATAAGATGATGAATCCTAGATAATTGTTTATTAATGAAGTGTAATGAAGTGTGTGTGTGTGTTTGTGTGTATTAGAATTCAATAATCATATTGTAGAATTATTTTTACCAATGGTATTTTGGTTATAAGATTCAAGAACAATATAATGATTGTTTTAATTTTTGGTCCATACATGTCTTCATTTAAAATTTACTTAAGAGCTATGGATACCATCATGGGTTTATTAGTTAAGGGTTGATCATAAATTCAAAATCTCAAAAATAACTTTTCAAGGTTTTAAGTGATGGAATTTGACTACAATTAATGAAATTTTGGGATATGTTTTTTATGATAAGGTATATATTACCCTTAGGTTCAACATGAAGTATTATTTTAGAGAAATATATTTTCCTAAGTTTAAAGGTATTGATAACCATCAAGGTTTATATTATATTCGATAATTAAGGTTATTTTTAAGGTTTTAAAACATATTTATGGGGATGATATGAAATTATATTAAGATAGTTTTATTAAAAAGGAAAAAACTGTTAAATTTGGTATGGTTTTAGGGATTGAACCCGCAACTGAAGAATGATAAGGGTGTAATGCCTACCACAGGACCATGCGGTGTCTTGGTTATTATGACATTTATTTTTTAAAATTATGGGATTGATAAATATTATGTTTATTTTGGTAACATATATTTTATCGTAGAGATAACCATGGGATTTATAAATTATATGGTGATAGATTATGTCTCACAACAATTGAAGTTTCATGAGAAAAATTACAAAACTCATTATTTGGATTCAGGTGTGTTAATTATTTCATTAACGGTATGGTGGAATTATATTTATGGAGACAAATGTGATATATATACTGATAATGAAATTGAAAGTATATATTCATATAAGAGTAGTTTAACATGCACTAGACAGGATGGTATAAGATGATTACAGATTATGACTAATCAATACATTTACAACCCAGGGAAGAGAACTAGGTGGCAGATAATTTGACTCACAATTATCATGTTATTTTATCCATAACATAGATAAAAAAGATCTGATACTTTTATATATGGAAAAAATGATCTTTAAATATTTATGTAAGGGGATAAATCTTATCTTTCTCAAATAACTGTTCAACCATCTATCCATGTGAAGATAAAAGAGATACAGAAAGATGATATGGAGTTACAAAAGAAGGTGATACATGTTCTTGAGTTAAACCTTGATTATGAGAGAACGATAATGTTCAGGAACCATGTGTTTTTTCCTTCCATACCATATTTAAAGGACATGTTACAAGTGGTTCATATTTTTTAATTCTCTATTGATCATCGAAGTATGAATATGTATATAGATTTAAAGAAGTATTTATAGTGGGATGACATATAGAGAGTTATCATAGAGTTTTTATCTTAGTTCTTGGTATGTAAACAAGATAAGGTTGAGAGAAACAATTATAAGGGGATGTTACAACCATTACCTATACTATAATGGGAATGGGAAAAATCACCATGGATTTTACTGTTTGACTCCAATAAACATATAAAGAGAATAATGTTGGATGGGCTGTATTTTATCTCCTTAAAAATTCATCAAACCTCATAATTATCAGGGATGATTTATATTTGGATAAAAATTATTAAATATAGATTATGGAATTGATAAGGTTTCATGGAGTACCACATTATATTTTATCTGACCAAGATCTAAGGTTTACCTTGATGTTCTGGAGAAGTCTTCGATAGCCTTTGGATATAAAGTTAAGTTCTAACATATCTTATCATCCTCAAAAAAATGGGTTTCCTAATAGAACAAATACAACCTTATATTATATGATAATATATTATTCTATGGATTCCAAATTTGGTAAGGATCAACACTATACTCTAGCTGAGCTTTCCTATTGCAATAACTTTCACTCAATCGTTCAGATTACTCCTTATGAATCCTTATATGGAAAAAAGTATAGAACTAAAACATAATGGGATTAAGATAGAAAAAGATATCTATTGGGAGCTAATATGATTGAGTAAATGGAAAATGAAGTTAGATACATTCAATAACACATTAAGGTATCTAAGAGTCAATAGAAAAGTTATGCTAAAAGTCATTGACATAATTTGGAGTTTGAAGTTGGTGAGAAGGTATTTCTAAATTTTTTTCCAAGGAATAAGGTTATTATATTTGAGAAGAAATGAAATATGATCCCTAGGTATATTTTCCCTTTTGATATTCTTGAACTAGTATGGATAGTTTTTTATCATTTGGTGCTTCAACCGAACCTCTATCAATTCCACGATGTGTTCCATATATCTCTTATGAGGATGTATATACCTGATCATTCACACATAATGAAATCAAAATTCATATCACTAGATAATGATCTCTCTTATGAGGAAAAACCAGTGGTGATTTTAGACCATAGATATAAATGTTTATGAAATGTGACCACTCACCTAGTTAGGATTTTGTGAAAAAACAACCAATTTGATGAAACTATATCGAAACCCAATGATATGATGAGGTAAATGTATCGTCAATTTTTTGTATCAGAGTAATGAATTTCAAGGGATAAATTAAATTTTATGTGGGGAAAATGTAACACCTTTAGTTTATATGAAAAATATCTTTTGAATAATTTTAATATCATCTATAGCTTACGTTACATGCAACACCGAGTTTTAAAATATCATAATATACTATTATTATTATTGATTGTTATAACCTATAAATTAAATTTTACTGTATAAATATAAATAAACACATTTTTAAATTAATTGTACATGGTTTTATATAAATAAAATATATTTATAAATAATTACTTAATTTTTAGTAAACTTTATATATGCTTCGAAAAAAATAATTCTCAAAAGACAATTTGTATTGATTTTTAGTGAAAAAAATTTAAAAAATTTTATAAAATTTTATAAAAATATATTTCTAAAAATTAACTTCATTTTTTGAATAAAAAATTAAAAGTTTTGTTAGGTTGAAAATTTTATAATCTTATAAAAATATTAATGTTTCTGTAAAGAGTGAAAAATACTATTCCTATTAAAAACTATCATTTCGTTAAATCATTTACAAAGTTCTAACTTGTTTATATTTTTTTAAAAGTAAAATTAGTTTTAATATGATATTATTAAACCAATCTAGGTACCTATAATTAAATTCATTTTGAATTTTGATATTAAAACCTTTTATACTTATGAAAAGTTTCTCTTTGGAAAACTTCCCTTTTAATACAAATGCAGGTTTTATTTTAAATTAAAATTAAAAAAAATTGAATGAAATTTGTAAAAATATATTCCATATTTTTAATAACCATAATAAATATTATACAACATGTTCAACTTAATTTCTGTCTGGGATGAATAGTAAAAATAGCAAAAAATAATTAAGGCAGTTATGGTTTAAATGAAGTTTTGCGTGTTAAATGTGCATATATTAAAAAAATTCCCTCACACATATGATTTTTATTTGAAAAATTGGAATTAATATTGGGAATAAGTGATTCCATATTATCTAATAATTATCATTTTTTTACTTAAGGGATAAATCACCAAGGTAAATAAGAAAACTAACTACCGTGGTGAAAACTAAAATGGTAAAAGAAAGTAAATTTAAATGATAAGGAATATAATTTTTAAAAAATATTTACATTGGAGGTGAATATAGACCATATATTCCCTGAAAAATTTAATTTTCAATTTTGGAGGCACATGGGGTGAGAGTGACTTCCCATTATTGAATAATTTTCATTATTACCAAAAAATGTCACCCCCCTCAATTATAAAAGTAAACTTCAACCAATAACTTAGTAACACCTCATAAGACTTTTGGGTAAAAAAACTAAAAACCTATCTCCCAAAAATCCTTATCCATGTTCTAGATCTTCTTATCTTCCCAAAATACCAATCCTAGGGTCCTTAATAAGAGACCCGAAGGAGGTTTCTCCATGCACAAGTAATTGTCTTCACTAAAATATGTATTTTCTTAATTAATATATTACCACATTAATTCATGAAAAAATAATTAAAATATAATAAAAAATTTATACAAAATATAGTTATATTTTATTATATTTATGGATCAATATATATCCATCTCTGCTTCCATCAAACAGGAATAGAAACCGTTGACCATGGGTAAGGTGGATGACCGCCTTGTGAACATATGTAATTTGTTTTCAATAACCAACCATAATAGATGGATATAATGATGAAATTAACATATTTATATAATATTTATGACATAATTCTACTAATGTAATTATATTATTTCATATAATATTTTACTTTACATTCTGGGAATATGATAACGTCGCTCGTGTATACAGAAGACTACCATCTCGCATAGTGAACTGATTCATTTTTAACTTATAATTTAAGTAGAAGGTAATAAGTATAAATTTAATGGTTATATGTGATATATATGACTTAATAATTAATCTATAAATTTTATATATTATTTAACTTCCTTTCATTCTCTCCATCAAAAAAATGGAAACACCATTCATGCGTACGTACGACCAACCGTTCCCATTTATGGTTTAATTCATTTTATATCATTAAATTTTATGGATCAATATAAATACATATATAAAGAAAATATATTATATTTATATCATGTTTAATAATCTAGATAATATGGAATAATGATAAATAAATCACCAAAAAATACCAAAACAAAACATACATGAAAACCAAAGCAGTTATTACCCAGAACCTGATTTTAATAAGGAATTGCATTGAAATGGTTAATAAAAGGTCATGATAAAATATCATATTGTATGATATATATGAATATTTTTATATAAAAGATTTATAATAATCCTATATTTATTATACATAAGGTTTTAATGACTGTGAAGGAATTCAAGACATAAGGTAAGCCATTTTTGTCTCACTTTTATCTCTTTGAGGCACAAGTCATGTTCACCACTTGTTTCTTTTATGGGGAGTATATAATACCCATGAAAATAATTTATTAATAATATTATTAATTTCATAGGGATTCACATATCCGTATAATTTTATTTCATTCATCGGTAAAATTATTAAAAATTAACAAATGTGGTAACGTTTTTTATGATTCAATCCCATTATTTATCGAGATTGTTCTGATGGTAAAATATTATGATCTACTTATTAAAAAACTCATGATTTTTATTTTTTTAGATTTATTTATGGATAATACATGTTTTAATTTCATTATCCTCTATTTTATAACTAAAGTGACAAATAGAAAATTTTTAAGAAAAATCAACTTTATTTTTCTCTTCGGTCGAAAACCCTTTTTCTTCCTTTTCCATGTTTTTTGATTGTTTTTTAAATAATTTTTTTAATATTATCTAGGGATTATTTAATGAAAATTTTACCCATGTTTTAGTTTTTACCAAATATTTTAAAATGAATCTACTTATCATTTCTTGATTAAGTTACTTTTGACCTTTTACCAAAAATGTGAAAGGAATCATTGTTTTATCATGTAAGAAATGAAAATAATTTTATGTCATCATGACCAATCATTTATTTAAAGTTTTCATTATAATATTTAATGTTTGTTTTAAATGAAATTTTTTCCCTAAATATTTGTAAAATTTAAATATTTTAAATAAGTTATTTCAAATAAATATTATATACGCCCCAATAATGTTTTAATGATATTTTCTTGATTGTATATTCATTAACGAAAACAAAATTTAGTGTTTCTTATGTTTTACTAGTGATATGATCCAATTGTACCATCTTTATTGTTTATTTATATGGTTTATTCTTATAATTATTTTTAAAATATATTTATGAAACCCATTCCTTTTTCAAAGATTATAATATGACAAATTTATGATATTTTTATGAAACCATTTTTGTTTCTTAAGGTTATTATATAATGACATGTTTACGAATCCAATTTCATTTTTCATGGGTTATGATATGAAAAATGTTTTATGATATTATTCCACAAAAATATATGGATTATGTGATGGATTGGACCTATATCTGCCTCCATTTTTTTGGGAATATATTTATATATCATGAGATAATAATGGGAAATAGGTTGATGTGTTTGATCTTTTATGGGAAACATGTTGATGTGCTTGATTTACTATAGAGAATTGGTGATGATGCTTAATCCATTTTGAAAAGGGAAATAGTTTATGATGTATGATCTGTTATGATTCGATGATGTCAGGTTTTAACATTGACATATGAAATGATTTACATACTTATGATAGCGCCACAATTATATGACATAAACTTATGGTTCATTGTCGATTTATGATGATTTTTCACTCTTATTTTTTATGTATTTTGAAATGATGATGTTTTATAACATGGATCATGTTTAGGATCCGTGAAATATTGAGTATGTATTTTGTAATTTATATTCACAATATCATACCCTTATGAATTTATTATGATTTTATATAACCATTGATTGATATCTTCCATGTTTACCCTTACTAAGATTCTAATATCGCCCTTTCTTATCTTTACTTTAAATAAGTTATGAATAATGGTTTTTTCTGGGTATATCTATGAAGTGTACTAAATATAAATATATTTATGGGAGATATTGAAGATCATTCATAAAATTAAAAGATTGTATATATAGTTTATAGAAAAAATAAACTTTTACAGTCCATAGGCATGTAATTGTGAAATGTATTGAATTTTAATATATCTAGATTTCATATTTATGTATGAAAATACTAGGTCACTATAGATATGATTCCACCAAGGCATGCACTATATGAGGCACCTAACGGTGGAGGTTATCATGATCCCCCGATAGAGGCTCTAGAGCTAACTAGATACCCACAACAACTCTAGGATATATGTGAGTCTATGGATGATAATCTCAAGGAGAAATTAATACTAGTTATCTGATGAATTGACTATAGAGCTTAATAAACTAATCCATCCATGGAATACATGATATGGGAGTTCTATTCAAATATGTTGGACCCAAGTTGTGTTTTGGTTGTTTTTTTTGTCAATAGTTGATGTATGTTTTTTGTTGAGAATATTAGAAGTTTTGGTTTCCAGACACACCTCATTGTAATGAGAAATCAGACTCAGACCATCAAAATGAGTCTTTAAATATGATCCATTAGATTGGAATTTTGATAGCAATTTATAATTTGCTGTAAATTGTATTCATTCTGGAATGAATGTGGTGATCGTAATGAGGAAGAGTACCATAGTCTAAATGGATCTGAGGTTGAATGTTAAGATTCATTTCTATTTTTTAATCCAAAAAATTCATAAGTTTTCTAGAGAAATTTTGATACAATCTTATGAAATAAACTGGGAAAGATGGTTCCACTAATCGTATTATGGATTTTTTGGAGAAAATAAAGTTGTAGAGTAATGGGTAGTGATAATACTTTTCATTACAAGTCAGATAATGATGAATCTAATATCAAACATATTCAAGTCATGAGGAAGTCATGATTAGAATATGATTTTTAATAATAAATCTGTTTAGAAGAGAGGAGAATACAATGTAATGTATTTTTGCTGCTGCTCATCAGTGTGAGGGACACCAGACGTAAAATAATGAAGATCATTAGTATGAGAATCATCAGTGTGACATGTTCATAAGGTTGGAAGATTTATATTTTTGTAGTAAAGAAGTCACTGGTGACATCATTCTATCAGACATAGTATTACACTAATCCATCATAATGGATTCTGACATCAATTTATTTTATGAATTTTTGGTATCTTTAAGACATCTGATATAGAGTTTTATTAAAGATATAATAGTTTAAGAATGATGAGTTGTATTTCAATTGATCCAAGAAAATAAAATTTCATAATTTTTCTCTTACAAATGGGTCAAGAGAAAAGGAATAGAATCATTGTTTTTTTTCTCAACAAGAGGTGAATAATCATAAGACTGGTGCTGATAATGCTCATCAAAGTGAATTAGATACCGATCCATCAGACTAACACAAATATGATTATCGAATGCAAGATCATCGGTTTGAGGAATTTAAGAAAAGGAGAAATACTTTGAATATATTTCAGATGTAAATTTTTGATACGAAACATCAGTATAAGAATAAATTAAGTGTTTACAATAATTCATCATAATAAAGAATAATGATTAATAATTAGAATAAAGAATTAGACTAAAGAATCAGTATGACGAATTTTTTGTAAACTTGAAGAAGTATGATGTTTTGAGAAGCTCCCAGAAGTACTATAAAGCATTGAAGAAGTCACATATTTATTCAATATTTAAGGAGAATTAAATATTCATAAAATTTAGTTGATTGGGAAGTATTTTTCTAATCCCACCTAAACCATATGTGGGTTATATATAAATGGAGAGGACATTTCATTTGTATAATAGTGAAAAAACATAGAGATGTTCGCGTACGCTAGAGCTCCAAAAGTTGTGGAATAGTTTTTGAATTTAAAAATAATTTTTTTCAAGTTGATATTGAGAAAGTTCCATCGGAATGATTCCATCGGAGTGAGGTTCTATAAAATCAATGGAGTAAGTTCTAATAGCCAATGCTTTAATAGATATAGTCTATCAAAGTGATCCCATCAGAGCGGCATCCATCAGGAAGAGGTTCATAGGACTAAGTTCCATCTGACATAGGAATTGAGGGATACCAATTGAGTTTTTACTCAGTTTAAGAAAGAAGGGAATAATAAGTATCAGACCGAGGCCAATCAAATGGAATCCATCGTACTGAGGGTACTATACTCAGGAAGATTAGATTGAAACTGCTGAGGAAGATTTCCAGATTGTTTTTCTGGAAGAATTTTTATCACCAAGAAGTTCCTTAGAGATTTTTTGAAGTTCTTGAATATTGTACATTGGTAAAGTATATTTCAGATGACTTTTGGAAGAAGTGAATACATTCTGAAATGGATTTAAAATGAAGAAGGAAAGTGAATCTTGTGACTATGGATACTTACCAGCTGCTAAGAAGTATTATTTGCAGAAAGTGGATACTAAAAATGATATTCTGGGGTATAACCAACTATAATAGGAATGTTTCTACTAGGATTATATAATTTTTCATTGCTTGTGACATTGTATTTTGGGAAGAATTTAGTAAAAGAATCCATGTTGGTGGGACTATCCAATAAGGCACATAGAGGTTCTATGTACCGAACCTTGTAAATATCATGTGCTTTCTTCTCTTTATATATATTTTCATCATATGAAAGGTGAGGTTATGAGTTATATTTGATTGGATCATAATGAACATAAGTTGTAGAGGTTAAGAACAATTTTTTATAGATTTCAGAAAATTTCTTATAAAATAAAAAGGAACCACTGATTCACCCCCCCTCTTAGTGGTCTCGATCCTATTTGGGAACAAGAACAACATACGCCTTTATTATAGGGAGAGGGTGGTGAAAGAGATATATACCCTAAATCCATTTTTATAATATTTTAATGAGTGAATAATATTTAATAATAGATGGGATCATAAGGCTATATAGATCTTAGGATGTATGTGATTCATGGTTGTATAATAACATATGATTAAGGGATTTCATAAGGGGACATGGAAATGTGATTTTCATATCACTGGCTTAATAATAATATAGTGAAATTAGGGTAATCGTAAGTAAAAAACCAAATTATATTTTGTTCCACTACCTTATATATCCTAATAAACTGTATGGTGTGATTGGAATAACTTATAAGGTGACTTTACGTGAAATTTTCATTCCACCAGCTTCGACTGTTTTGGCTATATGGGATCTTCCACATTGAATGTAATTTAAGGATATTTTGAAATATTTGTAATATGATGGTAATGATTTAGTGTATCCATATGATTCATGGTCAAGTCAATAACTCATGTGTCATAACAAATTAGTTAATTCGTGCATCATGAAGAAGACTCTTCAAGGATTTATAAACACCACTATCATGTGATGGATAGTACATGTGTATGTGGATACTTAAACAAGGCTATACCTTCTTGAATCTATCTTCTTTTTCTTCCCCCTTTACACTAAGAGAAGCTAGAACATTGTATAAGAAAATGGGATAACATTTCTAATGTTGAAATGATTTGGTCTGACCTATGGATATACTTGTGGAAAGAGGACGTTGTTTGTATAGCATTGGTGATCTACATTAATTATTGTGATGGTTTAAAATTATTATAGAATCTAATTAGTGAAAGGTGTGATTTTATATTAGTTATTCATTTATAGTTTAACATATTTCATATTTCTATACATGGGTGATCATGGTATGGGATTATGATCTCTTCTATATGTTCTATAAAGTGGTTATAAGGCCCTAAGAATTCGTTATGTGGTATCATAACATCCCATGTTCTTAGATTTTTGAAATCATGTGTGAAATGTAGATTACTAAAATCATATTACGTATCGATTAACATTCATAAACATGATTTTTAGATTCATTATGGGGGTTTTATATCGCATAGTATGATATGTTATATCATAAGCTATTGTATATTGGAAAATCACGAATTTCTTCAATTTGTATCCTATAATACCCCTGATATCATATGATATGGATGCCACCTTGAGTATTCCAAAAATAGAGTTTTCAATCACCACAGTAATATCAACACAATTTATAAAAAATGAAATTCACACAAAAGGGTTATCATATTTTATGAATCATCTATTAGTCTTATGGTATGAAAAATTACACCAGTCGCTCACCACTATCAATCCCCATCAATATTTTATGTTTAATCAAATAACAGAATTGCAATGGAAATTATATTTTAATTTTATATCAAATTTTTAATTGAATATATTATTTATAAATTTTTAATAAATAATAGAAATGTTATTTTGGAGATATTTATTAATTTATAAGGTATTTATTAGTTATTTAATTAATAAATGTTTATGAAATATCTATTAAAGAATATTCCGTAGATATTAAATGTTAATATTATAAATACCATTTATAAAATTTTATGGAATTTATTGTGAATTAAATAACATATGTATTTAATAATAGGTTTAATTTATAATGAGTTTACAAATTACAAAAAATGCTAAAATATTAAGAGTTTACATTTATTTATGAATTGTTCATAACTAATTTGAATTGTTCCAATGAAAAAGTGGATTTATTTATTTTAATATCAAAACCACATCAAAATTGTGTTTATGTTTTATTTAAACAAAGGTTTAAATAATGTTAAGTATGTGATATATAGATTATATAAGTAGTTTACATAAAAAAATTAGATTATAAAATGTTTATAATTCATTAGACATCACATGAAGTTAAAGTAAAGTGAAATATAATGAATAATATAATGAAGTTCATATAATGTAATGAATGTAAAAATTTTATATTCAATATTAAGGAATATCAATAAGGATTAGCTAAAAATTTATAAAGAATTTAAAATTATCTAGATTTTATGAATAGTTTATAATTGGTTATCTCCTTTTCAATATTTGAAATGTTTATTTTTTTTTAATTCCAATTCCTTGTTTATTATTAATATTTATTAATGGTTTATATATTATTAATAAGTGTATATTTTAGTAAAATTTGTTAAATTACTTTTTATAAAATTTTAATACTTTCATTACATTCTAGGATAAATTACATAAAATTTAGTTTCCTATCAACCATGACCTCAATTTTTAGTTTTACATAATAGCATGAATTTAGTTATTGTTCATAGTTTATAAATATTAGGTGTTATAGTTTTGATGAATTATATTATCTCTTGAGTAAAGTATCCCAATGTAAAGAGAATTTGGGTCAAATTTCCTATCATCCAAGAGGCATGTGCCTTATTCTAAAAAGTTGGGTGTTGTCTATTTGTAGTGTTGGGATTAATCTTGTAAATATTTTCAATTTAGAATATCTCTAATTAATTACATGGAGAGTTCATGTACCTTATAAATTAGATACATATAGATATGTTATATTTGGGTGATCAACACAAATTATGGGTTGTGTAAATAGTTACATATCAATATGTACTAAACATATTAATTTTGTGGATAGAATAGGTTTTCAAAACTAAAAATTTAAAAGTGTGAATACATAAAAAAACAACATGATAAAAGATGGAGAAATTAAATCCCCTTAAAATACTAAGTGTTATATTGCTTCTAAATAGGCACCTTTCAAGACCTAGATCATCTAACTAGGTTGTTGATGCTAAATCTTGGTGTCTCTAGATTATATTGTGTAAGGAAATAACGTAATGGTTGACCTGGATTATCCAATGGGTAGGTCATGCTAAAGATGGATGCTAAGAGAGTATGATTTATTATCTAATTAATTGAATTTTATCTGGGCTATACTTAATTCTGAAACACTAATGGTTAATATAATAAAGGAATATAGTTGGGTTTATCCACTTGATGGATTGGAAAAATAGTTATTTCACTAAACTATAAAATAGTCACATATGATATGATTGATGAGTGTTGTACAATAGATATAATAATGGCTTATTTACATTCTTAAATAGGTGAAATTCATGATAAAATATGAATATGTGCCTATTAATGTATATTATGTATTCCAAACTAGAGTCATCATTTTAGTGGTAGCGCCTTAAATAGAAGTCGTTATTAATAGTAATAAAAAATTGTACTCATATTATTAAATAATATGTTTTAGATAATTACATAATCATCCTCAAACTAATTTTTTTTTATTAGTACATTTTAAAGATAGTCTTAATATAAGAAAATCATTATACTAGAAACTTAAGAAATTTTTTTTAATTATATAAAATAATTATATATGTTAGTGAAATTACTTTATGGGTTTCCATGTGTTTAAGTTGTTTAATATGTGAATCAATATTATTAGGAGAAGCATAAAGTTATTAAATTATGTTTTTAATGGAATTAGATGTTAAATAAACTAAGGAATTTTAATCTCCACTCACATATTCAATATGATTGAGTATGATAATGACTTATTGAGACTAATGGAAACATTAAGGATTATTATGGTTAAGGAATTAATCATATTTTCATTTATGGAAATGTAATTATAATTTTAGTGGATTCAATAAAATTTTATCCGATATTTTCAATCGGTGAAAATAGATGAATAGGGAATATATTGTTTATGCTTTAAGTGTTGTATGGATAGTACATGATGGTAAAAATAAAACCATAAGGCTAATTTTTTTAGAGAGTATTTTTTTTATTCAATTATTTAGAGGATATCATTGAAACATAAACATGAAATATAAAATGAGAAATGCAAATATCATAACATGGAATTGTTAAGAATATCTAAAGGTATTTTTGAAACTCACTAAAATGTACATGTTATGTATCAATGTTATAGAAATGTATTCACTGGGTTTAAAGGGTATGTGATACCAAATTTAAAGTTTATATATGTTTTAAATGTATTCAATGTAAAATATCAACATGGAGGCTGAGGATTCTGGAATGCCACTGTAGGGGAAGTCTTTTTTGCAAGTTGGTAGAGATTCACTTAGTGGACAAGGGAGGCAGTATGGAGTTAGTGACTTGGGGTCCTCGAACCCAAACACTCCCATTCCTAACTCATCATCCCTTCGAGCTATGAGAGAGTGGAAAAAGTATGGCTTGGTGGTCAAAGTATGCAAGGTAGATTTTGGGTGCAGGCCGAGGCCCCTCAAAGAAGACTTGGGGTGGAGTTGAAAAATTGTTTTGAAGGTCTGTCGAATGAAGAACAAACATTGATGTAGGAGAAATATGATTATGGTGATGATGGTTATAGAAAATTCTCAGCAGACATTTTGTACTATTACCAAGGGAAAGGCCCTCACAACCCAAGAAAGAAGAAGGGGCAAAAAGGAAAGCGTGACTTAGGGAAATGCATTTTAGTCCAGGGGAAAACCCCCAAGGAACGCAAAGACTACTCTCACTTGCCAAAACTGATGGAAACCAGGTCGGGAAATAATGGTGGAAACAAGGAAAGGAAAGGCCTAAATGAAAAGTAAAGTGGAGACCCATGCAAATAACCAAGAGTGATAGAAAAAGAGGTAGGGGTGTCTAAAGCTCATCCTCCACTCCAAGGAAGAAATGATTGAAAAAGTACTTCGGCCCAATACATCAAATGAGGACATTTCAAGAAATTATGAAAGCATGTTGAATGTTTATTCCACCGAGGATAAAGAAGTGTGGATAAACAAGAAAGACCAAATCATAGCCCGTGGATTCAACCAATGCAAAATAACCTTGGTAGAATTCATTCAAACAATGGACAGAATAGTTACTCACCGTGGAGAACTTGTAAGATTGGATCCAAACAACTAGGTTTGTACTCTACACCGGGAATTATTTAGAGTGTCTGACCTAAATAATCTTAGTCTTGTGTTTAATCATTTTGTGAGCTCTTTCAGTACGTAGTGTCTTTTTTTTGTGAACCATGGTTTTCAACTTGTCCTTAAAATGGCTTTATAATAAAAATTTATGTTTGGGGGGGATGTAATAAGTTAACATTAAATTAGAAGTTTGATATGACAATCTATCATATACGACATGATATATAGGTTATTATATTGGGTTCTGTTAAATATTCATAAAATATTTTTTAGAATATAAAAAATATCATATAATATGAGATATCTGTTTTATTATTCATTTACATTAAATATATTAATGTATCTATAAATAAAAATTTCATGGAATGTAATGATAATTGGCCTCTCAAATTATGATTTTGAGTTCTAATTTAATTGATATTCTCTATATAGTATTATATGTTATGATAAAATCTTTTGGTTATCATGACAAGGATTATTTTATGAAATATATAATGTGAACATGATCCAGAAAAAGTGTTTCTATGTGATGGGTGACCCACTAGGTATAGTACATGGAGTTTCATATACAGTTTCTTTGGAATACTAGGGGAGTATTGATCATATAGAAGACCTCATTACCTAAGGATGGTGATATACATAAAATGAGAACCTTTATAATTTGATACCTTTCTTACGCAAGACATTGAAGATGAGATAATCAGGGCGTGCTTGGGTATTTTGTTGATTAAATTATTAGTTAAAGCTTAATTAAGATGGGGTTCACCCACTTGAATGATGAGTATGAAATTTTGGACCTCGATTAAGATAGACCAAAAATTGTGTTCCCAAACATAGATAGTATATATGACATAATTATCTATTTGGAAGAGGTGGATGTGATGTACTAATCCATAAAAATAAATGAGATGTAATGTATTTATCAACCAGGTTAGTTTATACTTGGGGGGATTGAGAACATATGAGTTAGATATATGGGATATACATTCAACATGTCCCATAGTCACTTGATGTCTTTAAAAAGGGAATGTATGTGAATGTATGCTAGTATGAGATTTTTTTGGTGGATATAGGTATAGCGATACATGTATTTGATAGGGATCACACCAGATCCCTTTATAAATCGAATATCATTGATGCTTTTTTATAGGCCACTCTTTGCTTAATTTTTTAGGTCCATTGATTCATATTATTTTGTCAATACTATAAAGTCATATGGGGTTAGACATTTTTTTAAATGAATATACATTTAATTTGAATAAAATAACTGGTCTAAAATTTTGTAGAGTTAATCTAAAATATTTTTGGATGTGTATTAATAAGGTATTATCTATGATGTTATACAAATTGAGATTGGTGACATATTTACATTAGTATTTTGGAAGATATACAAAAGTGTTTTGGATATTATTTGACATCTTATTGTATATGATGTAATATAAGGTGAAATGGAAAAAATTATTTTTGGAATTAGTTAATGTCAGAGATTGAAGGAGACATATTCCCTAAATCCATTTTGTATATGATACAAATTGGTGAATCATATTTAATCATTATAGGAATTTTAAGTACATATATATCTTAGCCTTCATATGATACATGGAAATATTGTATCCAACAATTGAGGGATACTATGGGGGAATAAAAATTTATTTTCAATCGACTAACTAAGAAATAATAAACTAACATTGAGGTATTCATAAAGAAGTCATGAAATGAGATTTCGTGCCACTTACTTCTTCAACCTAAGGAATGATAAGGTATAATTAGGCCAAGACATAATGATTATTTACATAGAATTTCTAGTCCACTAGAATTGATAGTTTTTTTCTGTTGGGGTAATTCACATAAACTATCATTTAAGGATCTATTAAAATGGTTTTAATGCGAGGGATATGAATTAGTGCATACATATGATGCATAGTCATGGAATTAACTCATGTATTATAATGCATGATTTTATGTATGTATCACCAAGGAGAATCTAGAGGGTTTTTATAAATTCCACTACCATATGATAGATGATGTGGGAATACTTGGACGCTAGGAAAAGGCTCTCCCTTTGCAAAGTTCTATTATTATTATTCCTATTTTGCACCACTAGATTCTAACATGTTGTAGAGGAAGATGGGATCCTGTTTGAAGTTTCTAAATGATTTATCTTGGAAAATTGACATACCAATGTAGAGGTGATATCTTTTGGTTTTACATGGTAATCTATATCATAAAATATGGTGGTATGATGATATTTTATAGTCTGTTTAGTGAAATTAATGATTTTATAGTTGTTATTTATATACAGTTTTGAATATATCACATTTATGTGCAGGAAATTATATTGGGGTGGGATTATGATTACATACTCAAATTATATATTGTATTTATAGACCCCTAATAATCCCTTCTAGTGGACCCTAGGTAGAAGAGTACTGAATATAGTCAATATAGATTCTATTTAATCAGATCAAAACACCATCAGAGTAGAGAGTGAATAATCATTGGACAAGTTAAACAATAGTGTAATGTATAGGTATAGGAAGGTAGGTCAGAGGAGATGACATGTGAGGACATTCATTATATGGTTTTAATACATTTTTATCTAATACATTGAGGGTATAGAGGTCCCAGGAGCTCATACACTTGGTGTATGGTGAGACACCAGTCTTGATTTATTCTATGAGGTTCAATGATCTTTTTTTACATTATAAAAATGTTTCAAGGATATAAGATATATATATTTTGATATTTTGAGGATGGTTTATGGAATAATCATTGGTTACATGAAAACTTATTTATGTTGAATACATATTTTAAGGCATTGAACCAGGTACATATAAGAATTAAAATCTTGACTAATGTAAGTATAATGAGCATGAAAATGGTGATAGAAGAGGATGGTAGTGGAGCACTGAGTAACCGGATGTGGGGATATAAGGAGGCCTAGTACGGTAGTCAAAGATGGTGCAAAATGATTCCACCATAGAGTGGGTCTTCAATGGAATGATTCTAATGGGGAAGATATGGTATGTTTATGGCCAGTGAAATTGACCTCAAAATGAGAGTCAATAATGAGACTAAAACGTATATAAAGGTATGTTTTACTGAAAGATCTTGTATTAATATTGTAGTAATGGATCGAGTCAGACTCAATAATATAAGGTAGGATTAAGATTGGTATTAGTATTCGGTATTTAAGATCCATTCCCTTGTGTGGGTAATGGTAGTGGACAAGATACCTAATAGTGGGGGTAGTGGTTGAAAGTGTCTATGACTCCCTAAAGAATATGAACATCAGGGAGACATTCTTGGGGTTAGATTTATGTAATTTAGTTAGTGTATATAGACCAAAATAGAGATTCATATATATTTAGAGGTACATTGTGATCATGTTGGATTCTTCTTTTCATGTTAGGTACTCGTGCACGATGTGCATGTGTGATAAATGGATCATTCAGATACAAGTTGAGGTATGAGCATCATGTATGATGTATAATAAATTTGGGATTAACTAGAATGAAGTATAATGTGTTAATCAAGATAATGAAAGACAAAAGTGGGAATCATGGATGATTTAGGGTAAATTTGACATCTATATAACATGGGATGGTAATAGTTTATGGTTGTTGTCTATGTGTGAATAGCCAATGCATACACAGTTTGATGTAATGGGTGATTATGAAACTATAATCAAAATAGGTTGTTCTTGTGAGATTAAACTAGATAAGAGATTCTAATGGTTGAGAGTTACCATAATATGCATCAATTAGTTATAATTGGGAATCTATGGTGGCTGGGAATGAGGTGGATTCATTTAGTATTATCTTGATGCTTTAGGAATGTGGGGAGTGATACACTTAGGTTTCAAAAAGGTTTTGTTAGTATATGTCTTGAGATAGCTCCGAGATGAGAAATCATATATAGTGCGGAGTTCATCAGGGAAGATGAGTTTATTAGTGATAATTTGGGTTAGATCTTTGATTAACCATGTATAAATGGGACCCAATCGAGGTATTGGGGGTATCGATGTAGTATAATAAATGAGTCTTAGGAGTTACCCTAGGCATGGGATGGAATTCTGTACTAGTTAAAATACCATGTCATAGAATAAGGGATCAAGGTGTGGTGAGTTGGTTTATTCAGTTTAGTTTAGGATTAAGGTCATAATGTGAACAAGGTGTATCATAATGTCAAGGGTGTCTAGAAATGTTGTAAAGTCGGAGAGGTCCTCATGAAAAAGGGATCCATATTATGCTAAATTTCGTGTAGTGAATAATATTTATGTTTTATCCTAGGGGTTTCATCTCATTAATATATATAAAGATTAGGAATAAAGTTGATGCATAAGGTAATGTCACACTGTGACTAGGGGATTAATGTTGTAATGAGACATAAGTGTTTGGAATATATGAAAATCCAGTAAGGGAAGAACTCACACTATAATCAGTGTAGTTTGAACCATGATGGGGGTGTCATGTGTGAGAGATGCTTCTTGGAGACATAGATTCATATGTTGTCTCATGGTAAAGGTAATGGTAACAATATGATGTGAACCTAGTTTGTAAATCCATAGTTCTCTTGGGAATTTGAGGGAGGTTTGTCATGTTGTGGTAAAGAGGATCATGATGTGAGGGTTATCTTGGCATGGGAACCACAACTTGAACCAAATGGGTCACACTATGAAATTTTTTATGTGTAGTAATAAAATAAATAATTAATAAATTACTTTTTAAAATAAATATTAAAGTGGGTTATGTTATTTTGGATAACAGTAATGAGAGTACACCCTAATTTCTTTTCTCTTTCATTCTAAAATTTTAGTTGAAGGATATTCGTCAATTCTTATAAGATATTCATGTAGTTGGTTAAAAAGAGTATCCATGTTTAAGGATAGAAGTTCATATGAGTTTTTTTTCTATATTTTTTCCTATTTCTTCGTATCTTCATAAAAATCCCAAATTCTATGGAATTTCTCACATTTTTGTGAATCTAGCATTTGGATTCAAATCAAATCATAGTCATCACTAAGTATAGTCCACCATAATCCAAGTAGTTTGTTCCTAGACATTTCATATGTTATATATGTTTTTATACGTCATTCCATAATTAGGAACAAGATATGGTTATGTGAGTGATCATGTATGTAAGAACTTATTTTTTACGTTTTTCATAAGATACTCTTTGGTATTGTCTCATATAAGAAATGAAAGTTTTTTCCTAGTATATCTTTTATATATTTTTTGTGTGGATTGAGAGTTTTATGAGAAAATTATAATATGTTGGAAATATACTTTTTATGAGATTTGATGGTTGATACGGTTCATTAGAAAATATGATATGGGTAACATGTGTAAGAGTGGACAGTGTGATTAAACAGTAATGTAGTTATAGATGTTCATCAATGTGGTGTGTATGGTGTTAACCATTATCATAGATGTCAATGGAGGTTCATCAAGTGTGCTCATAGGTTGTTGGGTATTTTTGGTCACTATATGGTTTATTTTGTTAGTGTTGTTTGTTCACAAGATAGGGTAAATGAGTTATTTTAGTAAAATAATTTTCGGTGTAACCTATATATTTTGAGTGGAATAGGGATAATGGTGTCGACCATTGGTATGTAGTAGGGGATACACTATAGATGACCAAATTTGGTGGTGTGTGAGACCACCAAGTGGGAGTAGAATGCTCACCGTATGTGTGAGATATGTGGGGAACAATGAGAAATACTTGGATAATAATGGGTGTGGTCATTTCTTAAACTTCATTAGGGTGTTGAAATAGTTGTTGAAAGACTTCAGAATACAATGGTTCTCATGTAATGGTGTGGAATTTTCATTGGGGTGTCAAAGATAATTTTAAATGGTGATGTGTCAGGATAAAAAAATTGGTTATAAGTCCAACAAAACCTCTAGTATGATATATTGGGGATTGATTGTTCCAAAACTACACTAGATAAACTAGGTAAATGCTCACGTAGGGCTTGTTGAGAATGAGTCAAGCAAGTTGGGAATGGTATTTTGGTTCTCATTTTTTATGTTTTCACAAACTGAAATATGTATGGATATTAGCTAGGGATACCATTACTGGTGGCCTAATAGGATTATGCTCACACCCTACATGGGTTATCTAGTGAATATGTCGAGTTTTTAGATCATGGAATAGATTAAGGGAAATTCTCTAATTTAGGAGTGTAGTGGAGATGGTGGTGTAGATGGATCAGAGAATGAGTGTTCAAGTTACATATTGGTCAGGTGGTTTCTCTTTGATGGGATGGAGACATTTTTGGTTACTTAATGTATGTATATATGTGATCATCTTGAGGGTGATCGAGTTTATTTGTGTATCAATAGTCTAACCTTGTAGAAATTATTGCGACATGTAGTGTTTTATGATATATGTTCTGTTATTCTCTCATAAATATTTATAATTGATTTGTTGATAATGTTATTTTTTTATGAGGGTTTAGTGTCCTCTCCATCACACCAAAATGATTCTTTACTAGATGGTATCATTTACTATATACGGAGGTAAACCTAATTTTCTAGTTTGGTTACTTTAGAGTGATCCATGTCAGGTAAACTAGAATCTGATCTCCCAACTCTATCCCAATATAATAGCTCAACTATCAAACATAATCCCATTTCCCTTACCTGCATCATTAATATTAAAGTATTCTTAGATACTAGGATGTCCAAGAAGGATGCATGTACAACTCAGTATTCCACTATAAACATAATCCCTAGACATGTCTAGTAAATACACATATATGCTTGATATAGAATACTACTAGGTATAAAATAAATAAATCACCCATCACCTCATGAAAAAATCAATAGCCATATCACGTGTAACCATAAACAATATAGCCAATCCAAGAATGAGATGTTATATCTATGGTTTGAATACACCTCTGGGATGAATGATATTTCACTCATCGTCTCATAATTAGGGTGAACAAGAAATCACCATCATATACCACTCGGTGAATAAAGTATCACCATCATAAAATTATTAGATGAATAATTTATCACCAATCCAATATAAAGCGTGAATGAGGCATCACTTCATTGATGTGTCTTCTCCAACTCTAATAGGATCATATACCACCACTAACCATACGTAGGTGGATGATATACTAATGTTGCACATTTTTGGCTGGAGATACACCACTAACATGACACTCCACCAGTTGATCAGACCCTACTAATATCAATTACTCGAGTGAATGATACTCCACCTATAATCACTCATAAGTGGATGATGCACCAACAATATATTTATTGAATTTGATGTTATACAACCCATTATAACATCTATGGGTATAATGTAATAACAATTACAACATGAAAGTGGATGATATACAACAAAGTAAACTATTAAAGTGGATGATGCACCATCATAATCACATCATAGAGTGGATTAGGCACCACCAACTTACCAAGGTTCCAAGATATACAAAAAATACAAATTACAAGGAAAAAAAAATGCCACGAACACACCAAATGTGTATGATGTTCCACCATGAAATCATAATAGTATGAAATTAGACCCTAATAATAATCCACAAATCATTTAAAAGATTTTAATGCATAAAAGATCATTTTTCCAATCTAATAACACACCTAAAGTCTTGAACCTTGGATAACCCACCCCTAAACCTAATAATTACCAAGTTACATTTTACCAATGAAAGGCCTAGTATAGAGACCCTAGCCTTTTACACATAACATTATAAGATTTTAAGAATAATTATACATCATAGTAAAAGACAAGGATCATTATGTCTAGTGTCCTAGAAGACTAGGTACATAAAACATAAAACATGGGGATAAAAACACTTCTTTATTTAATCTGTATAAAATGATCCTAATGTCCTTTGAGCCGTTACATATGCAAAGGATACCCTGTCGAACACATGAATAAAGGGATGATCTAAAAATCCCAGTAAGGTAAAGAACATAAGAACAAATCTTAAACACACGAGTTAGGAGGCATGAAATAATGATATCAAAAGCATGGAACATATGGAATCATAACATATAAACATGGGATCATATAAACATGGAATCTTATAAATGTGACAGAAACATAAAACATGTCTTTATTAAGAGTCAAGGCTAACTTCCAATACCATTTCTCATAGTAGTATGGTTTAAGGATAACCGCCAATCACGTTTCCCATAGTATCACAAGGAAATGCTAACCGCCAAGACCGTTGCACATAACATCTCCTGAGACATAACATTACCCAAAGAATTGGAGCACTATAAGGGTACACCCATCTTAACATTTTTATTAATATTCTTTCAACATAAATAATCATACATAATCAACTATACATAAAAATAAGGGAAACCATAGAATGAAATGGGTAATACATATCATGTCATAAAGCGTAACAAATGGGTGTATCATAAAAGTGTCCATGAGAGAAAATAATTTGAATTTACATAGACATTCATAAGGTAAAATAGTCACATATCATGGTAAGTTATTAAAAATATAAGTGACTAAATGAAAGAGAAGTATTTACGAAACATTATAATTAAAACATTTTAGTTGTAACACCCCAAGATTTCATAGTGTGTTATTTCTTCAAAATAATTCAATATCTTGCACTACACGCAACACCGAGTTCAAGCTCACCATGACTTACCAAACAAGCCGTTAAAAAAAGGTTATGAATAGTATTAACTAAATTTTAAACTTTATATAATCCTTACAATTTTAGAATCCATATTATGAGTATCTTAGACATAATGTAAGAACAAATTCATCTTCAGTATTGTAGTTTTACCAACTTTTAATAGTGAACCCTTTTTAAATAAAATATTTTAAACTTTTTGACTAAATGGGGACATCAAAAAAATTTAAAATAAAACATCCCAAGCTTCCACGGTATGCTTTCCTTTGAATAAAATAGTAGCGTGTGTTGTACGCAACTTCGAGTTTTAACACACACCACAACCGATCAAACTAGCCGTTATGAATAGTAATACTAAATTTTTTGAAATTATATATATTTTATATTTCAAAATGGACTTCATTTTTGGATTCGGAATATCAAATTTATCCTAAGGTGAAATTTTGTTACTTTTCGGATAACTTTCATATTTTGATGAATAGTAAAAATTACTAAATTTTAATTAAAAAAACTTTTTTAATCAAAATAATTAATAGTGATAAATTATGAATTTGAGTGGTTTTAAAGTATATTTAGAATATATTTTTACCATTTAATATAATTTTGGTCATTGGACATAATTTTACAATTAAACCGAACATAAACAAATGTCAATCTTTTGATAGTTATTATCTCTTAAAAACACGCTTTTTGTTTTGACAGCGGGAATTAATTTTAAATTAATTTCTGCCACTTCTGTGTTTTGAATTTAGAAAAATGGATTCCATATTTGGAATCAGGATGTTCAAATTGTGTAAATAGGTAACTTTTATTTTTAGACATTTTGAATAATTACTGCGGTAAATATTTTATTTACCATGGTTAAGGGTAAATCCGGTAAATAAGGGTTAAAAAATAATATTATAATAATACTAAATTACCCTAAAACGTGTCGTAACCCAATTGGTTGATACATGGTCGACCATGGTCATCTTTGGGTAAATTTTGGGACCCCATTGATCCACTTGTAAGTGATAATGACACTTTATTTTAATTAAGTTAAAATGAATACAAAAATGGCATAAGCTTACATCTTTTAAATGAACAATTTTTACATAGGGTTATACATGTTGGATTGTCGATTATAAATATTCATTAGAAAGCTAAACAGATTTCCTACATAATTATATTTTATTTATAATTTTTAGACATCAAATAATTTAAATTATTAATGACACAATAATGATGCAATGTTTACCTCATTAATAAATCATTTAAATAAATAAGATTATAATGATTAAAATATTATCTAAAACCTGTCCAATTCTTATTGGTTGATGTTATTTAGAATATTAGTCATCTTATCTTCGACCTCAATGATTTGTGGACCATTATAAACCGAATATAATTATATTATAAAGTAATACTTTCACTCTTTCCTAAAGAGCCCCTCCTCTCCCTTATAAAAGGAGACCACTTCTACTCATTCCTCACACCTCTCAAGCCACTTGGATCGTCCAAACTCTGCCCAACTAAGCTCCCCACATCCCTCTCCTCCTCCTTGAAGCTTCCCCTTAGGCAGAAAGCATTTCAAGAAGTCCTTTGGTTCCAACCAAAGTGAGTTACCTAAATTAAAGGTAACATTTTCTCTTAAATTATTTTCAATTATTTTGCTTCTCCAACCCCCAAACTCTTTTTATTTCCTTTCTTTTGTAACAACACCAGTATCCACAATATACTAGGCTGTTGTTATAAGAAGGATTCAAACTACACATTCACAAAACTCCATCTAATGGATGATGAACATAATGTTTCTGTGGATGGAAAACTAACGCCTCACGAAATGATGATTGTTCAAATACATCTTACCGCCTCTCATGGTGGCCATTAGGATGGAACTGTAGTTAAATATGATATTAATGATATATATTTTATATATAAGCTTCTGTAATTCCATTTTATTTCATACAATTATTTGTTTCATGTTGTATATACATACGATAATTTCATTTGAGGAAGTGCGGACTACCGCCCCCTTAAAATGATATGACTCGTTCATACCACACATGGAACGTATAAAGGATGGTGTTAATGAACTTAAGTAACATATATAAAATATTATATTTTACTGGAATAGTAATATACCTATGTATCATTTGGATTCGATTCTTTTAAAATAAAAATTAAATGGAAGTAGCATTCGTGCGTACGTACGGACTACCGTCTCCACGAACGTGATGAGATTCATTCTCCATCGTATCCATTCAAGTATAATTATCATTTGATGATTTAAAAATGATGTTTAAATAATTGATACCATTATGGATATGAATAATATACATCCCATTAATAACGAATATGGCTCACATAACAAAGAATATAAAGTAAAATGAACCCGTTAACACCTGAAATGACGATAATTCTAAGATATTATTAACAAATCAATGTTAAAAGATCATATATGATATCATATTAAAGTAACTGATTCTTGTATTATTCGATAACAATTATTTCACCATTATACAGGAGGTAAACCTACCATCGACCAAGGAAAAAGTACAAAGTAAGGGATTCTCTTATCTCACTTTCAATTCCGTGAGATTTCCATTGTTCGCTACTAAATTATTGAAAGTGGTGTATTGTGTACTTCCATTTGATATATATTATCATGATTAACTTTATATTCATGTTATTCTGTAAATCATTTGGTGGTTATTAACTTTTGGCCATGCGACTCAGTTGATTAACGTGGTAAGGGGTTTCTTGTCTCACTTTTAATTCCGTGAGAATTCCATTGATCACCACTTAATTATTGCATGTGGTGTATGTGTACTACCCATGATTGTATTCATTGTGTAATATAATTTATTTTATGGGTATTTACATCATCATGGTATGATCTTTATTTCATGGGTGTTTGTTTCTTAAGTTACCTAATCAATAAGGGAATTTGAGATTTCAATTTCCACTCATTTGGCTTTACGCATATTTCATTGATTATATTACCCCAAGATTATGTGTGGAATCACTATTCATTTGATTATGTCATAATTTCCACTCCCCTTCCTGTGGATATACTTTTGATACACATAATCACTCCATTGAAAATTCTCAAGTCATTGATATGAATTTGATAAGAGTAATTTTAACTCTTTCACCATTTGTTGAGTTAAACATCCAATTCGTTGGTGTTGTTTTTACAGGAATATGTGTGAATATACTTTGATTGTTTTACACTGAATATCCAATCATATTTAGTGTATTTATATTTTTCACACATAATTATGTTGTTGATTTATCCTTAACCTAAGGATATGGCCTTTATGAGAGATTTCATCTCAACTTACATTCCATTGAGACTTCTTTGTTGATATACACCAAATCACTTTTATGTGGTGTATATAATGTACTTTGACATAGTATATCATGAATTCCCTTTATTCTCATGATATTACAAAGTTTTGATTACCTCAATTATTTTCATTCAAGTGTCTCTCTTTTGGTTAGAATCTCTAACTAAAATACCATTTTTAAATTTTTTAAAGACTTATTCATCTAAATCTTTCTCATTAATGTCCATGTTTTAAAAATGGTTTTAAGGATTTATTTATATGGACATTAAAGTTTAGAAATTAAAAATCCTTTTAAAAGGTTTCAAAGTGGTATGGGACACTTTGATTCAAAAATCTATTTTTAAATGGCTTCTTGACAAATAGTGTGACTTTTAAATGTTTTCAAGAAAAGGGGGATATTTGTCTCAAATAGTTTTGATGATTATTTTCATCTATGTCAACATCCTTCATTATTCATGATTGAGGTTAATGTGATACAATACAATCTTCCATATTGTATCAAATGAGTTATATTTGACTGTGGATGTTCTATTTTTATACCATTCATGGTTTGTGGTTAAAGTATTGACATTTCGTATGCTAGTTTTAATACGAAAGTTTATTTTATGCTTAAACCTATTCATATGAGGAATGAATTGGACTTAATAAGTGACGGGTGGAGCCCGCTATAGCTCCTCGATGCATCGGTAGGTCTCATGAGACAAACTAGTGTCTTGGCACAAGGCCTTGGCAAAATCTTATTTGTAGTCTTGGCACGAGGCCTTGGCTATGTGGTTATGATAGTCTGGAATTATGCATTCCATCTTTATGAAAGTGGTTATTGATATTGCATGTGATCATTCGACTAGTAGAATATCCATGTGAGTAAGTAAATGGAAATATTTCATTTTATTTATGTCATACCATGTTGAAAGTTCAAGTTTCAAAGGCTTTTGTGTTAGTTATAAATTTCCTTAAGTGTTTATGCTTATTTATGAAAGCTTCTGCTATAATGTTATCCTTACTGAGCATCCGAGCTCACCCCTTTCAATGTTTTATTTTTTTTCCAGGATTATGAAGAAGTAATTTATGAATGACCTGCAGGGATAGTATGAGGGGATATGAAGACAAGATGTTTTTTTTATGATGTAATGTAAAACTTATGAATATATCTAGTGTTTCCAAGGCTACTAAACCAATCGGTCTTTCAAGATTTGATCTTTCTTGTGATCATGCCAATGTTATGTAATAATGCACCGACTCTAGGCAACTAGGGTCGGGGCGTTACAGTTGGTATCAAAGGAAGTTTAGTACAAACCATGGAAGCTAGATTTAGATAAACTCTGATTAGAGCACGTAGACCTAAGATGAACTTTGAGGATTAGTATAGAAGAACTTCCTAGAATTTTGGTATTGTAGAGATTTTGTGAGTTTTCCGAGCAATACATCCCTGTCTGGATACGAGCAGGTAGAGGCGGCTCTGGCACAGATGTACCTAGGGGTAAAACCCGAAAACACCGCTTTGATCTAGACTCGAACGGGAACTGGTGCACGACAACGGGCCTTGCTGCACTCTTGGTTACGACACTCCCGGGGGATATGCTTAGTATAATTTACATTTTCTTTACAAACCGATTTAAGTAATATATGCATAAGATGAGAGTGAATGACCTTGGTTAATCCTAATATGTTTCAAATTGAGAATATGGTGACATTTTAATCTCTAAATGATTTTACGACTACTATTACTCACACAATGCTTTCTGGTTTTAGTCAATGGCTGGATTCCAAGGAATTCATAGTGACTTTGAGAATGATGTACAAGGTGGGAACGGTGGTGGAAATGAGCAACAAAATGGAATGTTGATAGGCATAAAAGATATCGTCTTTATGCCAAATCAGTTTTCCAAAAATATAATCAACAACATATATATTAACCAACTCCCAGACTCAACAAGGAAGAGAAAGGTGATAAATGATAAGATCTCCAGCAATGGAGACCATGGAGAAAAGAAACCTCAATTTTCATCATGCATGAATTGTGGAAAGAGACACCCAAGAAAGTGTCTCAATGGGACAACGAAATGTTTTACGTGCAGGAAGGAAGGACATAAAGTGAAGAATTGCCGAAGAAAAATGAAGAGTACTATGGAAGAAGATAAAAATGGTCCCAAGAGTCCATTTACAGTCATTTGCCGTAAATGTAGGGGACCTGGCCATTACCCGAGTGAATGTCCTATTTTATAGGATATTTTCTTGCTCAAAGAAGAAGCTATGTGGAAATAAATGGTTGGAGAAAAATTTAAAAAGTATTAGCACTCCTTGTTGATGGGTTTACTTTGGAATAATTTTCTCTTGTATTTGTAACCCCTCAGTTTTCCATGTGAGAATGATGTTTGAGGAATAATTGTCTCTTCTCTTGTGGATATAGGTATAAATAACCATTTGGTTTTATATGATCATTGGGGTTTGAGAAAATGATAAGTTATTATAATTTGGGATGAAAATGCAAAGTATGATATAACATTTGTGGTTAAATTATGTTATTTTGAAAAATTTATCTCATTTTGGTAATATTATAGAATATAGTTTTTGAAAAAGGACAACACGTAGACTGTGTGACAACCCGTCGCGTCGGACAAAGCTGTGGGAATCGAACCCACAACCAAAGTGTGATTGGGATTTATCGCCTACCACTGGACTACGTGAAGTCCCTGGTTAATATGACTATTTTTTTTGAATGATTTTATTGATCAATAATAAGATGATTTGGGTTCTTATGTCTTATCAAATGAATACCCTTGGTATTGGAAAATGATTTGGTGATTAAGTGATAAATGTTATTTTGGAAGATGTTTGTTTTGTTAGGAACACTATATGCCCAAGGAAAATAGAATACAATGAGGTTTCATTTGTAGTGTAATGGTGGATTTTTATCTACATTTTTATTGTTGATTTATAGTGATTTGGGTTATTTATGGAAATGATTAACCTATAACAGAGAATATGTGATGATGTTAATTACTTTTAAGTATGTGACTTTAAGAGTATTTGATGTCATTTGGAGATACAATGTAACATGGGAGACTACATAATCAAATTCTTCTATGTTTTGGGTTTCAATATTAGTTTGGATTATATTAAAGGATTTTAAGGACAATTGGTTATTGAATGGTATCTATTTAACTTTGGGGTATTGTTGGTTTAATTTTATAAAATTAAGATTAGTGCATATTTATCTCAATGAGTATCCTTTTGGGGGATCATTAGATCATTCACTAACCATTTTGGTTTTGATTAATCTTCAAAGACAATGTAAATATATGGTTTATCCTGCATGGATCATGTGATTCTATAGAAGTTTATTCTAGCTCTTCCAGTGTGACCAAGTCTTCTTGAATACTCATCATTTAAAAAAAATTGAGTTAGTGGTGGAAATTTATTAAAGAATGAAAATCTACTTAAAATTTAAGTATATCTCATAATGTTCTTAGTCAATATCATAAATGAATTCCTCTTCCTTATGTAATGTAACTTTAAAAAAAATGTTGTCCTAGATGGTACCTTAAATCATCACTAATTTATGGCTTTTGGATTGTTGGCCTTTTCATAGCCATGTTCTCTACCACTCTCCATCAGATAATTGATGGTTAGATTTCTCATCCATATCCATATTTTCCTACATGGAACCCTATTATGTGTTATTTTTGGTAATCTTCATACTTTCCACTCTTTATTTTAAATAGAGGCCTCATTAATTCATTTTTCGATGTGGGATTTCAACTAAGATATTTTGAAATGTCAAAAATGTGTGATCCCAATACCCTATATTTTGTTGAACCGATGGTACTTCAAATCACCATAGATTGATGAGTTTAAGGACCTCAATTTTATACTTGTTTGTGATTGATGACCTCAACCACTACCTATAAATATTTACGTTTTTCCTCCAATTATATGTCTCTAATTGCCACCAATGTTCTCCTAATCGAGATCATAATTTGGTGGTGACCCTTTCATTTCTCTTTTCCTTATATTAAGACTAAATTTTAGTAAACCAATTTCCGATGTCGGTTTTCCCACAAATATATTTTCTATTTTCAACCTTTTATTTTCGAAGAACAATTTCAAATTGCGAGGACTCAATTTATTGAAGGAGGGGAGAATGTAACACCCCAAGATTTCATAGTGTGTTATTTCTTAAAAATAATTCAATATCTTGCACTACACGCAACACCGAGTTCAAGCGCACCATGACTTACCAAACAAGCCGTTAAAAAAAGGTTATGAATAGTATTAACTAAATTTTAAACTTTATATAATCCTTACAATTTTAGAATCCATATTATGAGTATCTTAAACATAATGTAAGAACAAATTCATCTTCAGTATTGTAGTTTTACCAACTTTTAATAGTGAACCCTTTTTAAATAAAATATTTTAAACTTTTTGACTAAATGGGGACATCAAAAAAATTTAAAATAAAACATCCCAAGCTTCCACGGTACGCTTTCCTTTGAATAAAATAGTAGCGTGTGTTGTACGCAACTTCGAGTTTTAACACACACCACAACTGATCAAACTAGCCGTTATGAATAGTAATACTTAATTTTTTGAAATTATATATATTTTATATTTCAAAATGGACTTCATTTTTGGATTCGGAATATCAAATTTAGCCTAAGGTGAAATTTTGTTACTTTTCGGATAACTTTCATATTTTGATGAATAGTAAAAATTACTAAATTTTAATTAAAAAAACTTTTTTAATCAAAATAATTAATAGTGATAAATTATGAATTTGAGTGGTTTTAAAGTATATTTAGAATATATTTTTACCATTTAATATAATTTTGGTCATTGGACATAATTTTACAATTAAACTGAACATAAACAAATGTCAATCTTTTGATAGTTATTATCTCTTAAAAACACGCTTTTTGTTTTGACAGCGGGAATTAATTTTAAATTAATTTCTGCCACTTCTGTGTTTTGAATTTAGAAAAATGGATTCCATATTTGGAATCAGGATGTTCAAATTGTGTAAATAGGTAACTTTTATTTTTAGACATTTTGAATAATTACTGCGGTAAATATTTTATTTACCATGGTTAAGGGTAAATCCGGTAAATAAGGGTTAAAAAATAATATTATAATAATACTAAATTACCCTAAAACGTGTCTTAACCCTATTGGTTGATACATGGTCGACCATGGGCATCTTTGGGTCAATTTTGGGACCCCATTGATCCACTTGTAAGTGATAATGACACTTTATTTTAATTAAGTTAAAATGAATACAAAAATGGCATAAGCTTACATCTTTTAAAAGAACAATTTTTACATAGGGTTATACATGTTGGATTGTCGATTATAAATATTCATTATAAATCTAAACAGATTTCCTACATAATGATATTTTATTTATAATTTTTAGACATCAAATAATTTAAATTATTAATGACACAATAATGATGCAATGTTTACCTCATTAATAAATCATTTAAATAAATAAGATTATAATGATTAAAATATTATCTAAAACCTGTCCAATTCTTATTGGTTGATGTTATATAGAATATGAGTCATCTTATCTTCGACCTCAATGATTTTTGGACCATTATAAACCGAATATAATTATATTATAAAGTAATACTTTCACTCTTTCCTAAAGAGCCCCTCCTCTCCCTTATAAAAGGAGACCACTTCTACTCATTCCTCACACCTCTCAAGCCACTTGGCTCGTCCAAACTCTGCCCAACTAAGCTCCCCACATCCCTCTACTCCTCCTTGAAGCTTCCCCTTAGGCAGAAAGCATTTCAAGAAGTCCTTTGGTTCCAACCAAAGTGAGTTACCTAAATTAAAGGTAACATTTTCTCTTAAATTATTTTCAATTATTTTGCTTCTCCAACCCCCAAACTCTTTTTATTTCCTTTCTTTTGTAACAACACCGGTATCCACAATATACTAGGATGTTGTTATAATAAGGATTCAAACTACACATTCACACAACTCCATCTAATGGATGATGAACATAATGTTTCTGTGGATGGCAAACTAACGCCTCACGAAACGATGATTGTTCAAATACATCTTACCGCCTCTCATGGTGGCCATTAGGATGGCACTGTAATTAAATATGATATTAATGATATATATTTTATATATAAGCTTCTGTAATTCCATTTTATTTCATACAATTATTCGTTTCATGTTGTATATACATACGATAATTTCATTTGAGGAAGTGCGGACTACCGCCCCCTTAAAATGATATGACTCGTTCATACCACACATGGAACGTATAAAGGATGGTGTTAATGAACTTAAGTAACATATATAAAATATTATATTTTACTGGAATAGTAATATACCTATGTATCATTTGGATTCGATTCTTTTAAAATAAAAATTAAATGGAAGTAGCATTCGTGCGTACGTACGGACTACCGTCTCCACGAACGCGATGAGATTCATTCTCCATCGTATCCATTCAAGTATAATTATCATTTGATGATTTAAAAATGATGTTTAAGGACTTGATACCATTCTGGATATGAATAATATACATCCCATTAATAACGAATATGGCTCACATAACAAAGAATATAAAGTAAAATGAACCCGTTAACACCTGAAATGACGATAATTCTAAGATATTATTAACAAATCAATGTTAAAAGATCATATATGATATCATATTAAAGTAAATGATTCTTGTATTATTCAATGACAATTATTTAACCATTATACAGGAGGTAAACCTACCATCTACCGAGGAAAAAGTACAAAGTAAGGGATTCTCTTGTCTCACTTTCAATTCCGTGAGATTTCCATTGTTCGCTACTAAATTATTGAAAGTGGTGTATTGTGTACTTCCATTTGATATATATTATCATGATTCACTTTATATTCATGTTATTCTGTAAATCATTTGGTGGTTATTAATTTTTGGCCATGCGACTCAGTTGATTAACGTGGTAAGGGGTTTCTTGTCTCACTTTTAATTCCGTGAGAATTCCATTGATCACCACTTAATTATTGCATGTGGTGTATGTGTACTACCCATGATTGTATTCATTGTGTAATATACTTTATTTTATGGGTATTTACATCATCATGGTATGATCTTTCTTTCATGGGTGTTTGTTTCTTAAGTTACCTAATCAATAAGGGAATTTGAGATTTCAATTTCCACTCATTTGGCTTTACGCATATTTCATTGATTATATTACCCCAAGATTATGTGTGGAATCACTATTCATTTGATTATGTCATAATGTCCACTCCCCTTCCTGTGGATATACTTTTGATACACATAATCACTCCATTGTAAATTCTCAAGTCATTGATATGAATTTGATAAGAGTAATTTTAACTCTTTCACCATTTGTTGAGTTAAACATCCAATTCGTTGGTGTTGTTTTTACAGGAATATGTGTGAATATACTTTGATTGTTTTACACTGAATATCCAATCATATTTAGTGTATTTATATTTTTCACACATAATTATGTTGTTGATTTATCCTTAACCTAAGGATATGGCATTTTTGAGAGATTTCATCTCAACTTACATTCCATTGAGACTTCTTTGTTGATATACACCAAATCACTTTTATGTGGTGTATATAATGTACTTTGACATAGTATATCATGAATTCCCTTTATTCTCATGATATTACAAAGTTTTGATTACCTCAATTATTTTCATTCAAGTGTCTCTCTTTTGGTTAGAATCTCTAACTAAAATACCATTTTTAAATGTTTTAAAGACTTATTCATCTAAATCTTTCTCATTAATGTCCATGTTTTAAAAATGGTTTTAAGGATTTATTTATATGGACATTAAAGTTTAGAAATTAAAAATCCTTTTAAAAGGTTTCAAAGTGGTATGGGACACTTTGATTCAAAAATCTATTTTTAAATGGCTTCTTGACTAATAGTGTGACTTTTAAATGTTTTCAAGAAAAGGGGGATATTTCTCTCAAATAGTTTTGATGATTATTTTCATCTATGTCAACATCCTTCATTATTCATGATTGAGGTTAATGTGATACAATACAATCTTCCATATTGTATCAAATGGGTTATATTTGACTGTGGATGTTCTATTTTTATACCATTCATGGTTTGTGGTTAAAGTATTGACATTTCGTATGCTAGTTTTAATACGAAAGTTTATTTTATGCTTAAACCTATTCATATGAGGAATGCATTGGACTTAATAAGTGACGGGTGGAGCCCGCTATAGCTCCTCGATGCATCGGTAGGTCTCATGAGACAAACTAGTGTCTTGGCACAAGGCCTTGGCAAAATCTTATTTGTAGTCTTGGCACGAGGCCTTGGCTATGTGGTTATGATAGTCTGGAATTATGCATTCCATCTTTATGAAAGTGGTTATTGATATTGCATGTGATCATTCGACTAGTAGAATATCCATGTGAGTAAGTAAATGGCATTATTTCATTTTATTTATGCCATACCATGTTGAAAGTTCAAGTTTCAAAGGATTTTGTTTTAGTTATAAATTGCCTTAAGTGTTTATGCTTATTTATGAAAGCTTCTGCTATAATGTTATCCTTACTGAGCATCCGAGCTCACCCCTTTCAATGTTTTATTTTTTTTCCAGGATTATGAAGAAGTAATTTATGAATGACCTGCAGGGATAGTATGAGGGGATATGAAGACAAGATGTATTTTTTTATGATGTAATGTAAAACTTATGAATATATCTAGTGTGTCCAAGGCTACTAAACCAATCGGTCTTTCGAGATTTGATCTTTCTTGTGATCATGCCAATGTTATGTAATAATGCACCGACTCTAGGCAACTAGGGTCGGGGCGTTACATTAGTGCAGTTTTAAGGAAAACACTATAGAGATTTTAAAATAGAAAAAGGGGGAATATTTTATAAAAAAATAGAAGTGAAAAAAATAAGGCTTTCATAATTAAAATACTGATTTTATAAAGAAATTTTTTTCTTAAAATATAATATAGAGTTCACTTGAAATCATGTATGAATTCGAGATAGTTCCCTTAAAACAGGTTTTCCTATTGGAAAGTACTAAGGAGGAAATCTTTTAGAAACATATATATCAGTAATAGAGAGCGATGAAAGAGTAATGATAAATTAATTTTTTAAAAATAAACAGAATTTATAATATTCACATAAAAAGATAACATAAATCCATTTTGATAGAAATAAAAATAAGTCAACCTGATATAACAAAGGAGGTTTGGGTAGAATTCGTTATGGATTATCAGCATGGTGTCGGGTGTACCTAAGAGGGATTGATGAAAGAGAAAATGGATTTATCATAACTTATAAATAATGAGGTAATTATGGGTTAGGTGATAAATCATACCCCATCATTAGAGATTACACATAAAATTTCATATCATAGAGGACATCATGAATAAGTGTGAAATGTAGAGGATCCCTTACCTTAAGTCTGATTATGATCTTTTATTGAACTTAATGACCTGAAAAATTAAATTATTTTTATTAATTAAAAACCATAGAACCTCCTATACATGTAGAATGTTTATTATAATAATTTTTATTCATTTATAACCATTTTCATTATTTGTGAAGTTCATTTTCATTGTTTGGGTATCTTTTCTTACATGGTTTTAATGGTCGGTTTACTTATATTCATGTTTGGATAAACATGTAAGACGAAAGTGGTTGTCTAGAATTTAAGTTTTATGTTATTAGTGAAAATACTGGAGATTAAATGGTTATAAAAATTCATTTTTTTATTGGGCGTGAAGATGAAATATTTTATAAAACCCTAGTGATAATCAGTTTGGTTAATCAGTGTGTTTGATTACAATGAACATGTTTTTCTTTATAACTTAATACCATTTATAAAAACAGATTAAAGAAACTTAACTATGATTTATATTACATATATAATAATCTGGTTAAACCATAACCCAAATGGTTTCATGACCACAATTATATATTATAATAGGAACTTATAAAACATTGTCATTTAATATGCTAAATTAACAAATCTCAAATGGTGTTTTCATTTCATTCAAATAAAAGGTGGGGAAAGGATAGAAGATAATGAATTATACCATTATCATAATATAATTATAGTAAATATATATTACTAGAGTTATCATAACATTTGGATGAAGGGAGGTGAGGAATGAAACAAGAAAAAAAAGAACTTAAAATAAATAAAAGAATTCGAAAGAGGAATTTACCTCTTGAGTTTAACTCCTTTGAGAGCCTCTTAAGAGGAGTTGATTTTATATTTTTAAGAGACTAGGGTATATTTTAAATGGGGGAGGAGCTTGGGAAGTGATTTTGGTATAATATTGGAAAGGCACAAGGCTAAAGAGGAGTGAAGAGAAGAGGGAGTGAGGGGTATAGTGGAAGAGAGGAGGGTTTTCATAATTTTTTAATCATTAGTTTATTAATTTCCCTAAACACCAGAAATAGTGATGATATCAGGACCATAAATATTAAATGGGTCATGTGAATTCTATCCAAGTGTGGTGACATCATCCATGATGCTAGGAGTAGTCTATTTAGCTTATAATTTATATATACGGTAAATTACCGTATTTTTCTATTCATAAAAAATTCCAGTATTTCAGAAAAATATAAAAAATTAACCCTAACCATTTTGCTATGTGTAGAATCAAAAAATGAAGTCAATTTCTCAAAAATAATTTTCTAAATATGATTAATTTAATATTTAATGAAAATCAGAATTTATTATTAAAAAATCATTTTTAAAACAATCATTTACTTATTCTAAAATATAGGTATATCATACTTTTACTTTAATATTATTTTTATACTATCATTGGTAAGGTTAATATTCCTTAGGGTATATCACCATTTATAAGGGTATGTTACAATTCTTAAGGGTATGTTACTATTCACAAAATGAATTAAGTTTTCTTTATCGGACTCCAAATAACTTACTGATTGTAACCGTGTTTGTTTGATTTTTAAAATTCAAAATACAGAAGTGAAAAAATTATGTTTAGAGGTCACATAAAACTTAGTAGTTCATTATTTTGTGATTTCATGTAATTATATTAAATATTTATAAGAAATTAATTTCCATTTATAAAACATTGGGTTGTTACATTCTCCCCCCTTAGAAAATTTCACCTTTAAAATTTTGTGTTACATTCTAAGCTGTAAATAGGTGCAGGTATTTTTCCTTCATTTCCTCCTCCAGTTCCCATGTTACCTCTTTATAGATATGGTTCTGTCACATTACTTTCACCAGGTGAGTAGTCTTGTTATGTAGAACTTTATCTCTACAATCCAAGATCTTCACTGGATGCTCCTCATAAGAAAGATCATCCTCCAGCTATACCACCTCTAAAGAGAGTACATATGAAATGGTATGTTATGTACTTACTTAGAGGGATACTTGAAAGAAGCCATGTACAATGGCCATGGTAGTTGGAAGTTCTAGTTGATATGCCACATCCCCGACTTGATCAAGGATCTATAAGGGTTCGATATACCTGGGGCTTAGATTCCCATTCCTCTGAAATTTCATGACGTTATTCCATAGATATATACATAGAAATATCATGTCTCTAACTTTGAACTCAAGGAATCATAAACAATTTTTTTCATAACTCCTATATTGAATTTGGGCTGCCTTAATATGCTACAAATTTTATTTCACTATCTCCATCATTTCTTTAACCATTTCAGGTCATAGTAGCTTATGCTCACTGACTACATCCAAACACGTTGGTATTCTTCACCTTTTCACATAAAGGGCATTGTGTGGTGCCATTCAAATGCATGAGTGGAAACTATTGTTGTAGGATAATTCAACAAGTGGATGATTTTGGTATCATCCTCCTATGAAATCCATATAACATACTCTCAGCATATCTTCTAGTGTCTGAATAGGTCGATTAGATTGGCCATCAGTTTGAGGATGATATGATGTACTGAAGTTCAGTTCAATTTATAGAGAATGTTGGAGACTTTTCTAGAACTTTGAGGTAAATCTTGGATCACGATAAGATATAATAGATAGTGGTAATCCATTCATCCTTACCACTTATTTGATATATATATATATATATATATATATATATATATATATTTATATGCATGTTGATCCAACGATAAGTCCTATAAAATCGTGATAAAGTGAGCTGTCTCTGTAAGACGGTCCACAATGACCCATAGAGCATTGTTTCATCTAGATGTCCTTAGAAGTCCTATGTAAAATTCCATGGTGATGTTCTCACATTTCCATGTTGGTATGGGTAGTGGTTACATCATCCCCTTATACTTTTTCCTCTCAGCCTTCACTTTCTGACATACCAATAACTTTGATGTATATTTAGTAATTTCCCTTTTCATATTATCCCACCAAAAGTTTTCTTTGATATCTAGATATAACTTTGTAATCCTTGGGTGAATATATATTGTCGAGCTATGTGTGTCATTCAAAATCTCCTTTTTATCTCTAGATAAGATGGTACAAATAATCGTGACCCAAATATTACAAATCCTTCTTCATCTAACATGAACTCCGAGGATTTCCCATCCTAAATAGCTTATACCCATTTCAGAATTTCCACATACTTTCATTGATCATCCTTTATTTTCTCAATGAGGTTTGGTTGAGGAATCATTTGAGAAATGATTGATGATGTTCCTCCGTTAATTATTCCCATTTCTATCCTTGATGAGCTCTATCCATCTTCGTTGGGGTATATTAAAATATTTCTGTGTGAATATATATTTAAGACTATTGTGATCAGTATATATCTCAAAATTCTCCCCATATAGATAGTGTCGCCAAATTTTATATGAAAAGATCACAGCTTCCAACTCCAGATCATGTGTGGATAGATTTTCTCAAGGATTTTTAGATTCCTTGAGGAATAGTCTATCACCTGGTCATTTTTACTCATATTTCACCAAATGAAGAATTATAATATTTTCAAGAACTATATTCCCATAAACATCAATATTCGACACAATACTCATAGAAGTTTTCCCTCTTGATATAATATCATTTCAGTAAGGGACTCAATGTTCTTATAAAACATGAAAGATATACTAATATAACATTAATTGAAATAAATTATGACATAAACTACCTTTAAGTAGTGGTTACATGTAGTTTATTCATCATCATTCACCTTAACATAGGACCTTCAGTGCTCCCTTGATCATGGAGATTGTTGATGATCATCATAATTCTTAGCCCTTGCAATATAGCATTGTGTTAGATATTGTCCAACTTCTCTATATTTATGACATAAAACTATATATGATTCCTTAGATGGAACTTTGTTTCCATTCACCACATTATCCATTTTTTCATGGAAATTGGCTACTTTGTGCCCAATATTTCCACACTTAAAACATCTCCCAGTCCCTTTGTGACATTTCCCATAGGGCCTCTTTCCACAGTTGTTGCATAATGGAAATTGGGTCTTCTTTACCTTATCCCCATTACCAGATATACCTTCATGAGATTTCATCTTCCTATTCCTTAACTCCCTTGGGAATTCAACCAATTACCAATTGTTAATCGTGATTTTTTATATTTGGTTTGGCATAATCATGATATGTCATTCTTGAGTTCCCATCTGACCAGGGATCTTTTTTTAGTAGTCATCACATTCTCCTTTACATCAGTTCATAACCAGATTCATCCTATTACTAGACATTATCTATAATAAAAAGAAAATTTGGGTATAGGTATGACAGAAGGGGGAAACCAATGGAATTAAAGGTTTAACTTAAAAATTACACTTATCTCCTTAACTTATATGTTTCTTGGTCTCAATAAATGTTATTCATGATATATATCAAAACATATATTCTTATGGGATCCTTTTTGTTCCCTTAAAAATTGTTCGTACTAATCTTATGAATTTACCAAATCATATCCCCTGAGAGTGTCAAACCAAGAGTGCAGCAAGACTCGTTGTCATGTACCATGATACCCCATGTCAAGCCCGAAACTCCTTTTCAGAGTTTTAACTCCTAGTTAAATCTATCCCAGAGCCACCTCTACCTATTTTTGTTTATATAGGGATGTATTTTCTTGATAAACCACTTACTCTATACTTACCAAAATTTAGGGATGTTTTCATATACTTTGTCTCATCCTTAAGGTTCTTACTAAAGTGATCTATTCCTAATCTCCAAAAATAACTAGACCATCCTATAATACCAACAATAGAGACCCTAGCCTTTTACTCATAATATTACATGATTTTAAGCATAATTATACAATAGAGTAAAATCCAAGGATTGTTAAGTCTAGTGTCTTGGAAGACTAGGTACATAAAACCTAAAACATGGGGATAAAAAACATTCTTTATTTAATCTCCATAAAAATATCCTAATGTCCTTTGATCCCTTACATCTGCATAGGATACCCTAGAGGACCACATGTATGAGCTAAAAAATCCATTAAGGTAAGTAACATAATAATAAAGCTTAAGCACATGAGTTAAGAGGGATGACATAATGAGATCAAAATCATGGAACATATGGAATAATAACATATAAACACAAGATCATATAAAAATTGAATCATATAAATTTGGTAGAAACATAAACCATGTCTTTAGTATGAGTAAAGGTTAACCTCCAATCCCATTTTCCATATTAGTATGAGTCAAGGCTAACTACAAATCCTGTTTCCCATAAAAGCACAAGCCAAGGCTTACCGCCAAGACCGTTGCACATAACATCTCATGAGACTTAACATTACCCAATGCATTGGAGTTCTCTCTGGGCATAACCATCTCAAAATTTTCATGAATATTATTTCCACATAAATAATCATACATAATCCACTATCTATAAACATAAGGGAACCCATGGAAAGAAATGGGTAACAGAATCGTGTCATAAATCCCAATAAATGGGTGTATCATAATAGTGTCCATGATAGAAAGGAATTAGAACTTATATGGAATTTAATAATGTATAATAGGAATATATCATGGTATGTGATGTCAAACTAAACTAGAAACATGTAATAAAAGTATTTAATAAACTTTATAATTAAAACATTTTAGTGTTGTTTTAAGGAAAACACTATAAAGACTTTAAAATAGAAAAAGGGGAAAATATTTTATATAAAACCATAAGTGAACCAAGAATGTTTTTATAATAAAAATAATTATTTTATAAATACAATTGTGTCTTAAAATAGAATATAGAGTGCACATGAAATTGGGTAAGAATTCGAGAAGTTCCCTTAAATCAGGTTTGCTTATCTGAAAGTACTAAGGAAGAAATATTTTAAAAACATGTATATCCCCAAAAGAGAATGATGAAAGGGTATTGATAAATGAATTTAGTAAAAATAAACGGAATGTATAATATTCACATAAATAAATAATATAACTCCACTTTTATATAAATAAAGATAAGGCAACCCAAAAGAACAAAGGATGTTCAGGTAGAATTCGTTACGGATTATCGGTATGGTGTCGAGTGTACATAAGAGGGATTGGGGAGAGAAAAAAGGGGTTTCTCATCACTTATATATCACAAGGGAAGTATTGTGTGGTGAGAAATAATACACAATAATTTGGTATTACACATAAAATGGAATATAATAGAGGGAATCATTATTAAGAGTGAAATGGAGAGGATCCCTTACCTTAAGCCCGATGGTGATCTTTGATTGAACTTAATGACCTGAATAATAAAATTAGGTTTATTAATTAGAAACTCCATAACGTATTATACAGGTATAATATTTAGTATACCAATTTTATGTTCATTTATAACCATTTTTATTGGTTAGGAGGTTTAATTTCATTGTTTGGGCCAGTTTGTTTACATTGTTTTAATGATAAGATTACTTATATTCATGTTCAGATAAACAAGTAAGATGAAAGTGGTTGTCCAAAATTTAAGTTTTATGTTATTATTTAACATATAGTAGAATAAATGGTTATTAAATTTCATTTGGTTATTGGGAGTGAAGATGAATTATTATATAAAACCTTAGTGAAAACCATTTTGGTTAATCGATGGGTTTGATTACAATGAACATGTTTTCCTTTATAACATAATATCATTTGTACAAAAGAATTATAGAACCTTAACTAGAATATATATTAAATATATAATAACCTGGTTCAACCATAACACAAATGGTCTAATGACTAAAATTAAAGATGATAATAGGAACTTATAAACTATTGTCCTTGAATGTGCTAAATTCACACGTCTCAAAAAGTGTTTTCATTTATTTCAAATAATATGTGGGAAAAGGTTATAAGATAATGAATTATCCAATTAGAATAATAGAATTATAGTAAATATATGTTACTGGATTTATCAAAAAATTTGGTTTAAGGGAGGTGAGGAAAGAAACAAGAAAAGAAATGAACTTAAAATAAATAAAAGAATTTGAAAGAGGAATTTACATCCTCAGTTTAACTCTTTTGAGAGCCTCTTAAGAGGAGAGGATTTGATATTTTGAAGAGACTATGGGATTTTGGACATGGGTTAGGAGCTTGAGGAGATAGTTTTTCAGAATATTGTCAAAGAAAAGGGCTTGAGATGAGTGAAGGGAAGAGGGAGTGAGGGGGGATTTTATAGTGGAGGAGAGGAGGGTTTTCATAATTTTGTAATCATTAGTTTATTAATTTCCCTCAAGACCAGCAATATTGATGATTCCTTGACCAAAAATAGTAAATGGGTCATGTGAATTCCAACCAAGGGTAGTAAAATAATCCATTATTCTAGGAATAGTCTATTTTTCTTATAATGTATAGATATGGTAAATTACTGTATTTTACTATTCATAAAAAAATTCAAATATTTCAGAAAAATATCAAAAATTCACCCTTATATTTTTTTGATGTGTATAATTTAAAAATAAATTATATTTTTCAAAAATTATTTTCTAATTATGATTAATTTAATATTTAATTAAATTCATAATTTATTATTAAAAATCATTTTTAAAACATTTATTTACTTATTCTAAAATATAGGTACATCATACTTTCACATGAATATTATTTTTATATTATCATAGGTAATGTTACTATTCATTAGGGTATATAACTTTTCATAAAGATATTATACTATTCATAATGGTAGGTTACTATTGACCAAAAAAATTAATTTTTTCTTATCAGACTCCAAATAACTTACTAATCGCAACCGTGTATGTTAGATTTTCAAAATTAAAAATACGGAAGTGAAAGACTTATGTTTAGAGGTCATATATAACTTAATAGTTAATTATGTTGTGATTTCATGAGATTATATGAAATTTTTATAAGAAATTAATATTTATAAGAAAGGAATTTCCGTTTATAAAACATCGGGTTGTAACACCTAGGACACCACATGAGGCTCATCTGATCATGTCACAAGTACATTTCATCCCTCTCTGGTCTAAATTCATAGTTTAATAAAAGGAAAATGAAGCCAAGGGTCATCATATACAATGGTATAAATACCCATCACTCAAGAAACATCATTAATTTCTAAAAGATTTAATTTACACAATAGAAAGTGATGATTACAATTTAAATCAACTTCTAGGGAATGAAAACCAAGTTTCACTTCCCATACCATATACGGCACATACCACACATGTAAATACTAATGGGAATGAAAGGGACAACTTAAATGGATCTACCATGGTCTTAATCATTAAAACCCACCAACTAATGCATCTTTAATTGGTCAAAATTGATTAAAACTGATAACCACCCCTATATTCTAAATTAGTCAACAATCAACTTTGAAATAGTGATGGAAAACTAGATTAGAGATGAGAGGGGTATTAGACTCATCCTTATCACTCCCTTGAAATTACATACAATTCTATATAGACCCAAAAAATGAAGATCCACTACCTAGATGAGAAGAATTATAGGAAAGAGAGAGGAAGGGGGTGTGCACTACTCCAGGGTGAATAAATGATAAATGAGTTTAAATATATAACATAACCAATTAAATTAATTAATTATGTTTTTAAAAAAAATTGACATAGGTTAGAAAATCAGTGGCCCTCTTTGGAACACTAATATCCTATCGAGGTTATTGATCACCCCCAATAGACTTTTTATGGTAGTGGATTTAACCAATTAATCCTCAATTTAAACTATGGTGGACTCACATCAAACTTATAGTGGACTCTCATATGACTTTTAGTGGGTAATATACTACTTGGTGTCCACCACCATCCTATTAAAGGATATATTCCATAAATCCCATTTTCATATGATGCACTTTTCATATTCATTATTTAAAACTTATGGGAAAAAATTGTGCCTTAAAATACATATAATGCATGGTTATATCATAACCTCCATTTGGATTGAAGTAAAGGTAGTAGTTTTCATGAGACGTTGCTTCACTAATTTCATGTGATGTTCCCACATTAGATATCATTTGAGGAGGGATATAAATGATATAATTTGTATGGATAATGATGTATATTATGCATTTATTGAAAAAAAAAATAACTCATACATTGTAACATATGATGTAACATGAGAAAATGCATGAGAAGAATCCTTGAGGGTCTTGTAAATGGTCCATTTCCATGAAATGGTGGGTGGATGGGTATAACAACTTTGTCAAATCTCTCTTAAAACCAAAACGTCTCTTCTCATACCTCTTTTATTCATGTGTCACTAACATATACTAGAGGATATAATCATCCCTCTTGTAAAATGATTTATTCCAGAACAACTAGTGGATACCTTAGTAGGTGGTAGGATTTTGTATACTACTTTAGTGATCATTATTAACCACATTGAAAGAATATCAAGACATATCATCTTTCACATTGGTACAAGGTACCCACATTTACAATGTTCATCATTTATATTATTATGCATGATTAAAATATATCATATAGTAAAGATATTTTAAATATGGTTACTAAATTGGTTCCATTACCATGAATAAGTGTGTTTTATCACCTTAGAACCCCTGATTGGTATCAGTGCAACCATACGTTTTGATTTTTTGAAAATAAAAAAAATACTTAAAACACATCCATGTGTTTCATATATCACCATTCCAAATCAAGGACATCACCATGTTATAGAGGGGTCTCTCATAAGGAAAAAATATACAAGGTTTAAACAAGGGTATGGATACATCTGTTTCAAACAATGACATTAAGTGTTAATGTTTGAAAAATGGACATGTTAACTCTACCACACTATAGAGGGAGTCCTGGTCTGTTGGAAATTTATAAGGTTTGTATCACGGTGGATGATCAGTGGTTGTGGTATATTTGTTTTTTTATTTAAGCATTGGGATCTCCATACCATATGACCTCAATTATCTCCATGTCATTACACAAGACATTTTGTGTTGAAAAAAAAGAAAAAAAGTTTCTCAATATTTTTCAATTATGAATTGAAGATTTTTAATTATAAATTGTTTATAGATATTTGAAAAAATATTTTGAAATATTTATAAATTTATAAAAAAAATGATTAATTAATTAATTATAAATTTTTTGTGATTTATTGATTAAACATTTTAAAACATTTAATATAAATATTGCATTAACATTAAATATTTAATATTAAAAATATAATTTCAAATAATATATTCCAGGCCTTTTGATATATAATTAAAATGTTTATTTAGAAATCATAAGGGGTAATTTAGAAAGGGATTAATTTTTTTGAAATATGGATGAAATATAAAATTTAAATAATTTAAATTATGAATTATTCATAATATTTGATTTTAAGCGTTCAAATTAAATAAATATAATTTGGTTATTATTTAGACCAAATAAAAACTATTTTGGTGATTAGTTTGATCATTTTTTAAGTAATTATAATTATATGATATTTAGAGTATGTAAAATGTTTACATAAAAGAAATCAATTTATAAAATGTTTATAATTCAAAAAAATTAATATATTTAATGTAAAATTCCATATAATGTAGAATATTAAAAGCATATGTTATTAAATGAATATAAAATGTTTACATTCAAAATTATAGAGTGTCCATAATTATTAACAAATTTATAATAAAATTTCTATTTAGAATTTATTAATGAATTCTTAATTAATGGTTATCTAATGTTTAAATATTCGAATTATTCATTTATTTAAAGGTTATTCAATATTTATTTGTAGTTATAATTTTTATATATTATTAATGGTGTATTATTTCGTTTAAATTCTAAAATGCTACTAGAGAAATTTCATACATGCATCTAAGTAGTTACATGCTAGGTATAATAAATGGATTTAATTTTTAACTACCATGACATCAATTTATAATTGATGTTATGAAAATTTAATTTAGTTGTTAAATATAGTTTATATATATTAGGAAGTATAATTATGATGAATTATATTCTCTCTTGATTAATGTATCCCAATGTAGAGAGACATTGGGTTGGACATCCCCCTAACCTAGAGGCTCATTCCTTGTTCTAGAAAGGTTGGGTTTGGATATTTGTGGCTTCAGGATTACCCTTGTAGATATTTTCAAATACATTTAATTCCTAAACCATACAATAATATATCATTTATCTTATGTATCAGATTTATTTCGATATGTGTAAATATATTTGACCAATACTTTTTGGGTGAGTAACACAAGCTATGAATTATGTGAAGAGTTAAACATCAATATGGTTTGAACTTATTGATTTATTTTTTAGAATAGGATTAAAAACTAAAATAATTATAAGTATGTATGAAAAAAGTGAATAACATGATATAATATGGTGAAATTAAAATCCATTCAAATAATAAGTGTTAGATTCTTTCAAAAGTATCACCTGTCAAGATATCGATCAACCAACAGGGTATGTTATGTTATAGCTGGGATCTCATGGATTATATTGTATAAGGAAAGAAAGTGATGGGTGAAATTGAAACAACCTTGGAAAATTCATTCCATTGTTTTTCCCCAAGATTTTCTTCTTTATAATTTCCTAGAATTTTCTTTTGGTTACACTAGTTAGGATACCCTAATAGGATTAGGTTGTCAGTGGAATATATTTTTGTTTATCCATATTATTTCTTGGGTAAAGAGTAAATCAATCAACTATCCTAGAGTCATATATGATATGATTGGGATTATTACCTACTTAAATAAATAAATTGTGAGAGAAACACTACTAAAGGCTCACTGAATAGTAAAATATGGATATTGGCCCAACAATGGGTATGATGAATTTAAAACGGTTCATCACTTTATTGGGATACCATATAGTATAATTACTTGTTTAATGGTTAATAAAACATTGTAATCATATGATAAATTTTTTTTTTGTACGTAAAAGTATCATCATCATCAAACATATTGATTAATCCATGGGAAAGAGAAGGTTAATATAACAAACTGTTATGTCTAGTAATATAAGAAGAGTTATTAAGTATGAGAAAACATTTATGTGTTATATAATTACCTTCTGGAGTAAAAAAAATTGAAATAGTTCAATGGGGGAATCTAGATGTGTATGAGAAGCATAGAATGATTCACATAAGGTTTCAAAGGTATAATATGCAAAATGACCTAAGAAATTTTAGTTATTACTCATATATTCAATATGATAAGATATGCCAATGACCTAAGGAATTTTAGTCTCATATACTCAATATAATTGAGTATGTTAATGATATTAAATATTAGTTTATATTATAATAAATTAAAGAGACATAAGCTATTGCATAAGGATTCTTATAGTTAAGGAATCCATCTTATTTTCATATAAGGAACTTTTTTGGCAAGATAAATTAGTTCTAGAAATGTTTACTTGATATTCTCATGTGTTGATTATATATAAACTAGCCGTATGATGTGTTATTTCTAATGTTTTATATATAGTGAATGTGGGAAAAACTTTAAACCATAAGAGGAAAATTTAGTTTGAAACTACAAAAATGTTTATTCTAGTAACCCATCATGGTCATTGAATCTAAAAGGTAAAATCAAGAAGGAGTAGCGATAATTTTATAAGATGGTTTTTTTAATATCTGATAGAGTTTTTTTGACAATTTATGAAATATCAATGTTAGGTATCAGTGTTATAGAATATGATTCTTATATTTTTAAGTGTATGTAATTCAAACATTAAAATTTTCATGTGTTTTAAATATACTATTGTTGAAAATAATGGTAAGAATTTGTAAAGTCATAATTTTTCTTTTGGTGATGAAACAAATAGTTTTTACATCATGGATTTGAAAGTAAAGGAATAAATGAATCTCATATAGATCTTAAAAGTATGTGTATCTTTATTTCATTCTCATAGGTGATAAGAGGATTTGTTCTTTAGAAAATATTTTTTTTGAAAAAAATTTATAATTAATTGTATACACATGGTTTCTGATTCGTTGAACTCTATAATATATTTTAGAAAAGAGACAATATAATGACCATAACCCCATTATCCTATAATTGGTGCCTTAATTTATTAAATTATCATACATATAAGATTTAAATCTCAAATAACTAAAAAATTTATAAGGTTTAAAACCAGATATATACATGATACCCATTATACATAAGGAATTGAATATGAAACATAATTCCTAACAAGGTAAAATGCTCAGAATCCTTGAAAACACATTACAATAATTCATCTTCATGTCATATGGAAAGATCAAAATAATGATGAGATCAAATTCCCAATAAGGGTTAAGTATATAGGAAGCTATCATGAATCAATAATAAATAATCAATATGTAAAGATAAATAACTGAAAATAGATTCTATTTAATCAATAGATCAAAAATGAAATGATTCAATAGATTTTGTCATAGTAAAAATCATATGGATAATAATAAATTAGTAATTAATGAATTCAATTCTTAAATATTTGATTCCATGTTTCCCATGTGCATGGAGCATTTAACGCCAAGATCTATTCTCAAGATAGTTTAAAATACTATAATTTGACCAACTGATTCATCTCATGAGACTACCAATACATCGAGGGGATCACCATAACCAATACCAAACTCATGAAATGTATGTACAAATAATTTTTAATATATCTATTAATATATTTAATTCGTAAACAACGTTCCTTATCAAAGATCCATATTGAGTAAAAGATGCAAATTGATCAATATTTCCCCGGTTTATCAAATAACATTCAAAGTAAACACCATATGTAAAAAATATATACAATTTAGAAAATTATCCTATCCATTACATAATAATATGTATTTTTAATATAAATTTCATGTACAATAATAATGATCATAAGTTTGTGATTGTTCAAAGATAATGTTAACAATCACAAAAGAAATTGAGATTGCAAAGATGACTTTTACCACTTGGTAATTTTCAATTCAAAACAAATTGGATGGGAAATGTAAAATTGAAACATAAAATACCATTATTTATGATTTAATAATAAAATTAAATGAAAAATTGTTAGTGTATACACCACATCAAAGTGAATTTCTGAATAATAACAAATAAGTCTTAATTTAAAGTAAATTGTGAAAAAATCCTTACAATAGTGGTAACATCTGAATTAGATTCCAGAAAAGTAATAATAAAAAAATGAAACATTTAAATACCATTTCTATAAATAATTCATGACACAATATATAAAAAGTTAAATTATATACACCACACAAAATAATTAAGTGGTGAATATGAAATTTATCTCAAAAATATAAAAAGTGAAATGAAAATCTCTTACTACCTGAGTAAATTTTGAATCATGAGATCCATAAAAGAATAACATCAATTAAAAAATTTAATAACATTAAATAAATAAAATTCAAGATATAAAATTTCATAGTGTAGTATATAAACGACACAAACGAAATGAGTTATGAATACGGAATAAGTCTCACATAAATAAAAGTGAGACTAGAAATCCCATTACCTTGAGTTTGAATTGTCACATGTATCTCCATCTTCCTGACTAAGAATCATATGTTAATTATTCACTTGATTTAGAAACTTTTTCAAATTTATTACTAATTTTATTTTAACTATTAACAATTTATATAAAATTACTTAATCGATTAAGTTTCAGTTGGATGTTTCGACCATATTCAGAATATGTGTCGAAATAATGACTCTGGTAGGTAGACTATGGTCATAAGGGTCATTATTGAAAAATTAAAATAATAATAATAATAATAAATTAATTATAATATTTATACATCAATGGTAAGTTTTAAACCAATAATGGAATATGGTTATGAAAAATAATATAATGTTATGATCATGGAGACGGTATGGCGTACGTACGCATGAGAAACATTTAAATTTTTTAATGATCATTATAAAAAATAGGAAAGTAATATTTACCTTTAATTAATTATAATTATATATTAAATAAAATACCATTTAATCATATATACTTTTATATATAATTCTTATGAAAAAAAGGAATCAAATTTCTTTGAGGAGGCGTAGTCCACACGTCCACGAACGACGTGATCCCTATTTCAGTGTATGAAAGGGTAATAAAGAAGATTATATATTATATTACCTAAACGTTAATTATGTAATTAATATCATAATTATTTAATTTATATGATATATATTTATTAAATATTTATTTACATTAATCCTTAATATTTGGTGATAAGAAATGTAATACACTGTTCATGTAGATGGTAGACTGTACGTACGCATGAACGCTACTTTCATTTTCTAATCGTACTGAAATAAAGAAAAGTAAATGATATCTATTTTTATGTAAATAATAATTAGATTAAAATATTTATTTCATATATATTACAGGTTGTTATTAAAAAAATCCTCAATACATTCTATATAAAGAAAGAACGAATCACATCACATTGAGGATGCGGTAGTCTACACATCCAGAAATGATGTCATCGTATTCTCACAAAATGGAAATCATGAAGGTATGTGTTATATAATAATTTCAGAAGAAATAAACAAATTATAATATCATATATTACATATATAAACTATAAATCCAACATTATTTCCAAATTTGAAAGGTGATAATGGAAAAATGAATGACATTAGTTCGCGAGGTGGTGGTCCGATATACACATTAATGATGATTCTGTATCCCATTTAATAGACATGTGTGAATGTGGAGGTAATAACCTTAATATAATAACATATCTTTATTTTTAGGATAATTATTTTATTATATAATCAATATATAAGAATAATTTAAGGGGTGGATAAATAAATAAAATAAAATTTCTCACTAAAGAATATTACCTCTTTTTCAGGTAATTCCTTTTGGTTTATACCAAAATAATTCATTTGTTAGATTATTTCTCCAAGTGATTCTTAAAGAATTAGGTAAGGGATTTTGTGACATAACTAGTTCTGGTTTTTTATGAGCTAAAAGTCTTTATAGGTTTGAATTAGTGAGGGGGGACCTTTTATAGAGGAGGAGGAGTGACATTCTTGTAAATATAAAAAGGAAAATACTATTGGGAGGTCTTCCTTATATAATGTTCTACAAATAATGTACTTTATTAGATAAAATTTGGGTTATATTTGAAATATGGACATTAAATAATATTTTTAAAAGTTTCTATATCATCAGGCTCTATAATATTAATGTTTAACCACTAAGTAAACTCATTTTTTACTTTAATCGTTGTAATTAATTTTAATTGTTCTCACTAATATTTTTAGTCAAAAACTAATTTTACCTTACTATAAATTATAAATAATTCTAATTAAAAATATTTAATTCATTTTTATATATAAAAGTTACAAAATTGGAAAAAATTAATTTAATAATAATCCCACATACATGACAGAACAACAAGTTTCTAAAGTAAAAATATTCAAAAGTTTGAAATGTTTATATATATAAATTCAATATAACAATGATTAAAATGATATAAATTTTATTAATAGATGAATTGTTTTTCTAGAAATACTTTAAATCCAATTAATAATATAATTTTACACTATAAAATATTTAGGTTAAAAGTTAATTTTCTATTAAAATTTTGTATTTTTCACTATTCATAAAAAATTTAAACTTCACAGAAAAGCACCAAAAGTTCACCCTAATATAATTTTAAAATTATTATTTCAAAAATTATGTTTATTTTTTCAAATATAATTTATAAAAGTTTTAATTTTTAAAAAAAATTGGTATTCCATTAAATGGTGGCAAAACAGCCTTTAAGAAAATATAGCGTTTTATGCATAAAGTTGGATTTGTTCTTATCTAATTCCTATAAACCGTTTTGGACGAATGTGAAAAATAATTGATTGAATATATTATATATATTTAATTAATATAATTCACTAATATGATTTAATTTAGTTTTCTTAGACAAAACACCTTTGGGTGCATAAAATATTTTTCTTATAAAAAAATTTCCTTTATATTCAATTGGATTATATATCCATTTCTAACAACAAAGAATTATAAAATAAAATATAAACAATATTTTAAAATTTTATTTAATACTTTTCATAAATTTCCTTACAATGGATAATTGATAACTATCATAATATTTTAATAATAATATTAATAATATTCAGTTAAACTTAGTCTTGTGTACAACACACAACATCAAAGAAATTCATTTTTGTGTATAATGAAAGATGAATCCATATTACATGAATTATAATTCGTATCATAGATTTAATTTATTTAAAATAGTAAATATATTGTAAGGTCTTAATATATTATATTCCCTTCTATACTTGGTGTTGCAAGTCATGCAAGATGTTGAATAAAAGGTTATTCTTTTTTTATTGGGGTGTTATATTCTCCCCACATTAATTAAATTACAACCTCACAATTTAAACTTGATCTCAAAAATATTGTGTTTGATGTGTGAAAATTAATTTATTTAAAAAACCACATCATAAAATGGTTAATAAAATATTCTCTTAATAATTGAGAAGGGAAGTACAAAATTCATTTGAAATAATCACATAACTAGGGTTCCAGATATGAGAATATAGCTCGGTAAGAAAAACCTAGACACGGAAGTGAAAAATAACTATCTAATTCTGATGGAGAGTGATAGAGAATGTTGATCACAAGAATATGGGTTATCTAGAAAAGATTAACAACCACAAGTCCATAGGGCACATAGGTGTAAAAATGCCATTAATATAGGAAAATATTTTTTGTTTCAAAGACCCTTTTTACTAGAGTTGAGGAATTATTTCATTCTATAAGAATATAAGAAAATATATGTTTCTATAAATTCAATTGTATCCTTTTATTTTCCTTGAACTAATTCTACTTAATTTATTAGCACAAGTTTCATCATACGGTGAAGTAAAAAATTAACCTCTATAACCTCATCCAATTATAAACTTAAACCATTACACAAATGGTTAACATTATGATCCTTCTAAAATATTTTGATTAAAAACTTTAGAATTAGTTCAAAGGTATTTTTTATTATCCAATATACTTTATTTATATCAATTTTCTATTTATCCTATCATTATTATCTCAACATCTGAAACATATTAACGTTTTTATTTCCCTCAATCATGTGATTTCCAAGAAGATTAGCTTGACACTAAACCACTTTTCATGGAAACAATCAATACATTATTTCAAATAATTTAATAAATACTTCTATAGCACAATCCTTGTACATTTTATAATTCTCATAACCAGTGAATCATTGATAAAATAATCAAATAACATAATTATTGAATCCAAATACAGGAACATTAATAATTACTCTTTATATGTGCTGATAGCGTAAGCTTGAACATTATCCATTATCTTCTTCTAAGGTATATTTTATTTATTCATGGGGAATTTATTTTTTTAGTGACCTAGTTCACTACATTTGTAACAATGAATATTTGTTTTTTCTTTCTTCCCTTGGAATCATTTTTTCCTAGTGTCCCCTTTTTCTATATTTATAAATAAATCCAATTCCCTTTAATCAAGTACTAGTGTGTTTCTTTTTACTGTTATCACATGTGGGAAAATACTTCGTTCTATTCTTTCCTTTACCAATCCTTTTCCCATATATATTCGTATTCCTATAATTCCATAAAAATCTATAATACATAGAGAAATTATTCGTTATCTTGTTATCACTTGATAATATATACCCACATGATGAGAATGTTTGGGGAACAAGTTCCCTTAAAAATATTTTCTTAAGACCATAAAATATATGATCCTTTTTAATCTTTGGATCACGTGAATTGGTAAGGTTCACATTCCTTCTACTAAGTTCCATTTATAAATGATGAAATACACTATATTAGATGACATAATTATGAAACATAATGTATAATCACAAAACTAGTGAAATTATTAACATCAATTGAAAAAAAATTGTATCTAATCTCATAATCATAAACATGGTTTATTTGGGATGTTATTCTATTATCATGCTCAAATTCCACCTTAGGGTTATGTTGCATGATATATGTTATCGTAAATATAGTTTCCAAGGTTGGTACTAAACTTTCTATGATATTAACTGTAATAAACCCAAATTTATTAGCCTAGATTTAGTGTCTTAATTTAGTACATTAACATTGATATAAGATTCATATTCTAAAGGATAAGAAATATTAATAGTATTGTAAACTGGATAGATACCAGATACCCATTTTACATTTGGAATAGAAAATGAAGCATAATACATAACAATGAAAAATGTTTAGAATCCTTGAAAACTCATTCCAAGAATTCATCTTCATATACTAGGGAAAGGGAAAAAATCATGGCGAGCTCAAATTATTGGTAAGGTTTAAGTACAATAGAAGATATCATGAATTAATAATAGATAATCAATATGGCAAGGTCAATAGCTGAACACACATGCCATTTAATAAATAGACTTAAAATGAAACGCATCCATAGATTTTCTTCATAGTTAAAATACTCTAGATAATAATTGCTGAATAATGTATGAAGGAAATTATTAAATATTGGACACTATATTTCCCCGGTACGTGGACCCTTTATCATCGAGATCTATTCTCAAGATAGTTTAAATAACTCTGATTTAGCCAACTTATTCGTCTCATAAGACTACTGATGTATATAGGGGCTTATGTTAACCGGTCCCCAACCCATATCATGAATTTCCAAATCATTCATCATATATTATATAATTTATTTAATTTAGAAATAATATTTCTTATCAAATATTTGTATTGAGTAAACAATACAAATTTATAAACATTTCCACAGTTAATCAAATAACATTCAAAGTAAACACCCTATATAAAAATAGTATATTGTTTAGAAATTTATCATATCCATTATAAAATAATATATATTTAAGATAAATGTAATGTAAAATAAAAAAATGATCATAAGGAAATGATTGTTTCAAGAGAAAGTTAATAATCACAAAAGAAAGTGATATGGGAAAGATAAATTTTACAACTTGGCGATTCTCAAGTCAAAACCCCGTGAATGGGACAATTTGAAGAAAAACATAAAATACCATGAATTATGAGTGAATCACAATATTTAATTAAAATGGGATATATATATATATATATACACTACATCAATGTGAATTGGTACATAGTAACAAATAAGTCTCAATGGAATGTAAATTGAAACAAAATCCCTTACAATAGTGGTAACATTTGAATCAGAAGACCCAAAAGTAATAATCATCAAATGAAACATTTAAATACCATGAAAATATATAATTAATGATGCAATAAATCAAAAGGGGGAGTAGATACACCAAAAATAATAATTAATTGGTGAATATGAAATTTATCTCAAAGATGTAAAAAGTGAGATAAAAATCACTTACTACTTGAGTAAATTTTGAATCATTGGATCCATGAAATAATAATACCAATTGAAAATTTTAATATAATTAAATAAATTAAATTCATGATATAACATTTAATAAGAAATTATATACACACACAAATGAAATGAGTGGTTAATATGGTATAAGACTCAGAGAAATATATGTGAGAATATAAATCCCCTTACTCTATGTCTAACTTGTCATGTGTTTCTTTATATTCATAAATAAAAAAATATAATAATTATTAACTTGTTTTATAACATTATTAAAGATTATTACTAATTTAATTTACCTATTAATAATTTATATACAATTACCTAATCTAGTAGGTTTAAGTCCAATGTTTTGACCACATTCAGTGAATGTGTAAATAATGAATTTGGTATGTAGACTACAGTCAATGGGGTCATTTTATAAAATTCTATAGCATAATAATCATGAAATATTTATTATATTTATAAATAAATTAAAATTTTAAAACTAATAAAGTAATATGGTTATGAAAAATGAACTAACGTTGCGATCATAGAGACGGTAGGTCGTACACATGCATTAAAAACGTTTCTATTTTTTAATGATCATTATGGAAATTAGGAACATAACATTTATGTTTCCAGAATGATAATTATATCTTAAATAACATGTCAATTAATCATATATAATTTTATATGGAATTATTTTGATTCAAAATGAATCACATCACTTTGAAGAGGTGGTAGTCCACACATCCAAGAACGACATTATCAATTTTTATGTGTATGTAAGGGTAATACAGAAAATGACATATTTTATTACCATAAATTTAATTATATCATGAATATAACAATTATTTAATTTATATAATATATATTCAGTACATATTTATTTATTTTAATCCAAAATATTTGGTGTTATGAAATGGAATACACTGATTATAGAGACAGTAGGTCCTACGTAAGGATGAACGCTACTTCCATTTTCATGTCATATTGAAAGAAATTAAAGTAAATGATATATTTTTATATGAATATTATCATTGAAGTACTATATTAATTCCATATATATCACATGTATCTATTAAAAGAACCTTTAATAAATTTTATGCAAATTGTGAACAAATCATATCGCTTTGAGGAGGCAGTTGTCCACACACCCACAAACAATGTTATCCTATTTTCAAAAAATATAAAGAATGAAGGTATATGTTATATAATAATTACAGAAAAAAAATAAATTTTAAATATCATATATATAATATATAAACTATAAATAGATCATTATTTTAAACTATGAAAGGTGGTAATGGAAGAATGAACAATATCGGTTCGCAAGGTGATAGTCTTCCGTACTCACGAACGATGATTGTGTATCCCATTTAATGGAAGTTTGTGATGGTAAAGGTTTTAACCTTAAGATAAAAACCTATCATTATATTTAGTATAATTATTTTCTTATATAATCAGGATATAAGAAAAATTTAAACCATTGATAAATTAATAAAAAAAAGTGACCATTGTAGAATGTTACCTCTTTTCAGGCAACTGCTTTTTATTTATACAAAAAAATTCCTTGGTAGAATTTTTGACAAAATTGAGGTTTCTAGGATGAGGTTAGGTATGTTGGGAGATTATTTTATTAGGTTTAAGAATTTCAAACATTCTTTATTAGTGTGAATAGGTTAGGGGTGAGTGCCTTTTTATAATAAAGAAGTAACATTCTTGTAAATATAAAAAGAAAAACACTATTGGGAGGTGTTCCTTAAATATTGGGCATAAAATAATTATATATATCCTATAATGTAAGTTTATGTTAAAAATATTTTCATAAAATAGGTTTTTCATAAGTTTATAGGTCATTTTTCCCTTAATATGAATGTTTAACCGCTAAGTAAACTCATATTTACCTTAATCATTGTAATTAGTTTGAATTGTTTTCACTTATCTTTTTGCTCAAAAAATATGTTTAACATAATATAAATTAAAAATTACTATTATTATAAATATTTAATACATTTTTTAAAATTCCAATCACATAGTTTCAAGAAATTAATTTAATAATACACTCACAATCGGGATGAAAAAACAGGGTTTTAAAGTAAAAATGTTTAAAAGTTTGAACTATTTTTATATCCAAATTCAATATAAAAATGATTCTAGTGATCTAAATTATATTAATATATTTAAAATTTATCCATTAATACTGTAAAACTAATTTAAAATATAATTTAACAATATAAATTATTTTGGAGAAAAGTCATTTTTGAAATAAAATTCATTATTTTTCACTATTCATCAAAAAATTACACTTCGTAGAAAAATACAAAATATTAATCCTAAGATAATTTTGGAATTAAAATTTAAAAAATGAATGTTCTTATGTAAAATATAATTTTTAAAATTAAAAAATTTTAATATCTAAAATTAGTGTTCCATTAAAAGGTGACAAAACTGTATTTATAAGAATATAGCTTTCATGTATAAAATTGGATTTTTTTTTATCTTATGCCTATAAAACCAATTGGATGAATGTAATAAATAATAAATTGAATAAATAATATATATATTTAATTAATATACTTCACTAATATCAATTATTTTAATTTATTAATTTAAAATTACTTTGGGTGTATAAAATAGTTTCTTATAAAAACATCCCCTTTATATTTAATTGGATTTTATATTAATTTCTAACACCAAATAATTATATAAAAATATGTAAAAAATATCTTCCAAATTTAGTTATTCCTTTTATTAAATTTCATTAAATCAAATATTTTATAACTATCATAATATTTTAATAATAATATTAATATTTTTCAGTAAAACATAGTCTTACGCGCAACGCAGGTCATCAGAGAGAGTAATTTTTTCGTTTAACACAACATATCTCAGTGTTTCAAGAATTATAACATATATCATAAGATTTAATTTATTTAAAATTTTAAATATATTTTAAATTATTGGGATATTATATTCCCTTCTATGTTTGGTTTTGTGTTTCATACATGCCATTGAATAAAAGGTTATTCTTTTAGAATTTTCGAGGTGTTACAAACATGTATAAAAATGTTTTTTTCGAGGATGAAGTGTGTATAAAAATATTTATTAAAATATGAGGGAATATATACCCACCACCCATTTGTGATATATTTTAATAAAGTATTATTTTCTTAATTTAATAATCTGAAAATATAGAATACAGTATATTATTTGGAAGCAATAGTTTATGTTAGTCAAAGTTAATACTCAAGAGGGGGGGAATTGAGTTCCAATTTAAAATTTCTGTAAAAAACTTTATGGTAAAGAAAACCCCCAATTTAAAAAACAGCCCAGTTAATTAAGGCAGTAGAAATGTAAATGTTAAATTGATCAACAGGTTTTTCAAAGGGTTATTAATCCTCAGATGAATCAGTATAGAACACCAATTCAATCTTTTGAAGCAAGTCTATTGAATTAAACAAATGCACACACAAACCAAAACTAACTATCAAAGTGTAACCAAAAATAGTTTTATGTTTTATAAAATATAAACAGCGGATAAAATCAAAATAGAGTATATGAAGATTTAAACAAAAATATAAACAAGAGGTTCAGTCTCAAGCTGAGACCTAATCCTCTCCACTTGGTGATCACCTACCACCAAGCAGTTTATATTAAAACATGATACACAGCCTGTATCAGTATTTACAATAGTTTTCACAAATTTTCCAAGGAATACACCCTCTTACATTGTTCTTCATGGAAAAAATAAACTATACATTCCACACACGGTCTCTTCCACAGATATACGTCGGAAATATAGATAAGGTGAAGTTTTATGTGAGGATATTCAATATCCTCCAGTTCGAGCACAAGAGACAGTGTGTGATATAAATAGTGATACACACTTATCAAATATGTAAATAAAAGAAACACAATAGAGTAGTTATGATGAGAAAGATTTTAGAAGGATCTATGTGTTTTCAGATCAGCTCTTGACTCCTTGGAATGAGAAACATTAAAGTTTGAGTTAGTCTCTGGATGTTGTTTCCAAAACAGAGTCTCACAACTCCAGGTTCTAGATTTCAGTGTTGTTTTTCTGATTTTGATCAAGAGTTGATGAAGCACAGAAGGTAGGAATGACATTATCCTAGAATGATCTTCGTGAAGCTTGTGGGTTCATGATCTTAGTGCTGGATGATTCAGCTTTTTCATCTAGCGAGTAAACTTTATCAAACATCTCATGAAACCCTTCATGCCCTTGTATATGTTCCTCTATTTGTTTGTATCCTTCCATCTATCTTCTTATTTCGTGGTCTTCCATTTTTATATTTGAGGTCTGACAATGGGAATGAGTAGATCACGTGCCTGATTTCGCATACCTCGTACTATCCACAATATTTTCTCCTAAAGCATTTACAATCAGCATTAATTAATGTCAGGGAATTTATTTTATCAAAAAATAACATTAGAATAATATTGAGAAATTGAGAATGTATGAAAGAATAAGAATAGGTAGACTGGTAACGGTAGCCTTCATATCTGTATGCTTCAATAGTAGGTGCACATCAGCAATCTCTAACTGTAACCTTTAATAGTATGCTTACACCAGTAACCATGTAACGATGACCTTGTAACGGTAAACATGTAACAGTGACCTTGTAGTGGTGACCATATAGTGGTGACCTTGTAGCGGGGACCATAAAGCGGTGACCTTTTAGTGGTGATCATATAGCGGTGACCTTGTAGCAGTGACCATATAGCGGTGACCTTGTAGCGATGATCATATAGAAATGACCTTGTTACAGTAACTTTGTAACAGTAAGCTTGTAACTGTAACCATATAACGGTAACCTCTATAACAGTAACCTCTATAACGGTGACCTCTGTAACAGTGACCTCTGTACTTAGATAAATTCTGCACTGTAAGCTTAACCAATCAAGTAGTGAGATTGAATGTATGTGAATATTAATCTATAGGAACATAAAATTTTAATGAAACATGATTTGCATAGAATGAAGACATGGCTCTCACTTAAATGAAAACAAGATTTGGGATTATCAAAATATGATTTGGGATTATAAAAAAATATGATTTGTGATTATAAAAAATATGATTTTGGATTATCAAAAATATGATTTGGGATTATAAAAAATATGATTTGGGATTATAAATAATATGATTTGGGGTTATCAAAACAGGTGAGTCCAACAGTTTATTTGTTAAATATTCCAACTAAAAGAAAATAAGCATTATTTATTAAAAAAAAGTTTGTGTTATTCTATAGCTTGATATTCTAAGATAATATAGTGTGTAATAGGTTTTTGGGAGTATTTTTTAGCTTATATAATTTTAATGTCATCAAATGAAATATCACACGAATTTAAATTTAAAATGGTTTTCACATAATATCCAAAAGAATTTAGGTATGTGATGTTAAGGAAAAATTTAAAGAGTTAAATTTAGTCATCATTAGAAAGTGAATATCACTAATTATTGATATTGTTATACAAAATTATTTACAAATTGAATCTCCTAAAATATTTTTAATTTAAATAGGTAAAGGAGAAATATAAAAAATTACATTTAGTTTCAAAATTAATGAAAATATAACTTTATCCTAAAATTGATTAGGATGTGATGATTAGTATCAATAAAAATAGTAACATTTTTTATGCAAATTTTTTGTGATGTTTTTTCCAATGATGATGATTATGAACATAGATAGTGTTATAAGTAGATAATACATGTTCATATCATAATATTTATGTTGTAATGTAAAGGAGTTTGAATATGTTCAAAAAGAAAAACATTAGAAATATGATTCCTAAATCTCACCATTATTCAAACTTGGATTCCTTAAATATGTTTCTCACAAAAGTGTTTAGTGGAAAGTATTTTTCAAATGTTCAAATAAGGATCTAGTGGGAATTACATAGATATTTAATGATTTAACAAAACCCATGAAAGTACATCATATATAAGGACAATCTTGTAATCTATCATATTTTATATGATTGAAAAGTTATTATATTGGGCTTGTTTAATATTATTCAAAGGGTTTAAATATATATAATGTATCATGTTAAGGGAAATATTTAATTTATCATTTTTTTATATTGACTGCATAAATACATATATAGATATACATTTCATGAAGTGTAATGATAATTGACCTCTCAAAGTTAGATTTTTAGTTATCCCTAATTGATGTTCATCATGGATTATAATTGGTTATGGATAAATGTTAAGGCTGTCATGATTTTAATTCTTATATAGAGGTCATAATATTCCCATGAGGCACAAAAAAGGATAATTTTTTTTTTGGATGATCCATGAAGTATACCATATAGAGTTCCATACACTGTGTATTTTTTATACTAGGGGTTCATAGATGATATTCGGTTTCTACTACCTGAGGTTGGATAAATATAGATCATGAGAAGCTTCATACATTTATATCTTCCATACACAAATAAAAAAGAAACATATCTAATCAATGAGTGTTCAGGTATGTTATTGATCATGTCATTGGTTGGAGATCAACCAAATAAAATTTATCCACATGTAGGATGATTAGGACATTTTATACCTTTTTTGAGATAAACTAGGGAGCGTATAGTCACACCTAGATTGTATATGTTATGTGAATAACTATTTAGGTGAGAGATATATGATGCTCTCATCTATAAAGATGAATGACATATGATACATTCATCGACCATCTAATTATATAATTTTAGAATCAATAATGTATAAGTTGGAAATATGATATTAATATACCCCACATCCCATTGTCAATCGATGTCTTAGAAAAAAGGAACATATAAGAGCATACACTTACATGTGATGAAAAATGGTGGACATAATTACAATTATACATGTGTTTGATGGATATCACACCAAATCCATTTGTAGCTTCAATAGTATTGATTCTTTACTAGAGGCCTCTCATTTATTACATTTGCGGGTCTGGTGGTTCATATCATTTTTAACAATATAAAGTCCTATAGAGTCACACTTTTTGATAATCTAAATAAGTATTGAGTATGAATCAGAGAGATACTCTAAAACTATTTTGGATTTAATCCATAAAAAGGTTTTATATGTGAATTCACAAGGTATTACATATGAATTAATACACAGTGAAGTTAATGATATCTTCCCAAAAGTATTGTGGAAAAATTTCAAAATTATTTTTTAATATTTTATCACATGTTATTATATATTATTAAATATAATTTTAAATGGAACAAAGTCTAAAAGTCTTTAGTATAAGTGGGAGATTAAAGGAAATATGTTGTAATCCTGTTTTTTTTATTATGTAATTTTTTTATCCATTTCTATAACAAGGGTAATGAATGTTGAGCATTAGTCTATGTATAATTCATGGGTATATCACATACTCTATTTAGATCATCGTAAAGGTGTCAATTTTCAAGAGATATTGCTTCTCCCATATCATGAGATGTTTCCACATTGGATGTCATTTATGAAATTTTATATGTGATATAATGTATAAGGTAAATGATGAATATGATTTAGTCATTGACCAAAATATTATATTATAGAATTTAATTTATGAGTTAATAAGAAAAACACCAAAGGATAATCCACAAGGGACATATAAAAGGGACATTTCCATGAAATTGTGGGAGGATGAGTTGTATAGCTTGGTTGAAACTCCCTAAAAATAAGGATCTCTCTTCTCCTATATCCTGCATGCCTGAGGCACTAGTATGTTATGGAAGATATATGATCCATATCATAAAAAGATATATGTACGAAAAACTAGTGGATACCTCTATAGGTGGGATGATTTTTTCCACCACTTTAACAATCTTTATCAACCACATCAGATGAATTTCAAGATGTAGTGGCATCCTCGGTTCAAGGTATAAATGTTTTTTATGTTCCTCATTTATAATATTATACAAGATTTAAAATTATTGTATTATAGAGATCTTGGGAATATGGCTTATAAATTTAATTTATGAACATTAATAAATGTTGTTCATCCCCGTAAAAACATTAGATCGTTTTATTCAAAATGTGATCCTAGTCTTCCTCTCGCCCTCCAACACTAAAAATAGAACTAAATACCTGAGTTTTGGGAAATTTTAAATCAAATTAACAACTTATACATATGTTTATTGGTATAATAACAATAAACAAAGATGATTAATTAGTCCCTAATAATTTTGAAAGTATATAAAAATTATTTTTAATACATTTTTTACTTATAAACATAAACAACACATCCTTCTAATCTGTAGTGTGGTCAGAAGAATCTAAAGTGGATTTTTCTATTACAAGTGTTAAAATTTTATAAAAGGTATCTAACCTGATAAAAACAAAGAAAATGAATTTTAATTATCATAAAAAATTAATAAAATTATTAAACATTCATTTTTGATATATAATAATGGACCACACATCATTCTGAAATATGGTGTGGTTGGTATGATATAAGGATATTTGATATAGTTGTAACGATAGGTATGAGTTCTATTGAAATATTAAATTCATGGTTTTGGGTAAGACTAGGAAATTATTTAGGAAATAAATCAACATAAACTTGAATAAGTAGAATATATTTAATATTGAGTTTTTCTCCAACCATTTGAGATGAATATCCCTCACAAATAGGTAGTAAGACTCATATAATGGAATAAATTTACATTAGAAGTTCATATATACCCTCAAAATGATATATGATCATAGGTTGATTCATGATATAAAATGTTATTTACCTTCCTCATAAATTGATGTGATATATATATATATAATTAAAGTAAATTCATGCCAAAAATAACATAAATTTAAACTCAAGGGAGAATAACAATATTTACAGGAAGCTCATTCACAAACATCTATAGAAGAGAAGATACAGACATGAGATAGAGTCATCATACCATTATTATATGCTACTACTAACTCAACATATAATTTTTTAGGTGGTGATGTGATAACCTTATAAAATTATTAAAATATAAAATAGTGCATAGATCTGGAGTCAAATAATAAATTTTCAGTTATAGAGTGAATGGTATGTGTGCTTTTCACCACTTCGTTATCATGACTCGCTTTAGTAGTTGTGATCATATTAGATTTATCTTTATCTCTTTTATTAAGTGTTCTCTTATGTAGATAATAATCATTAACCCATTAATTCATTCACTTATTAGAATAGTTTCAATACTCCTTATAATAATATAATTAGAGTGTGGGTGGAAATTCAATTGATATTTCTCTATATATATTTCATTAGAAAAATTCTTCTCATAAATTTAGTATTATTTTTCTTGATGGGATTATTTTACATAGTTAAAAAATTTATAAACCCTCTTAAGGAAATTTCCTCATACTTAATTTCACACTTTTTATATAAAGTAATATTAGTTTTTTTCCTCCATGGGTCAAATTATTATAACTTCCTAAAAAATACACATTTATCTTCTTGTGCCCAAAACCTTGAGAATAATAAGAGACTATAATCTCTATTTATATCTAGAGATAACATTAAAATAATTCTTCATCAGGATCAAAGTATCTTAAATACAATTAATTTCTGATACTTGGTCATAGGACACAAAATAATCGGGCAACTTTTCTTTCAAGGTCAATGAAAACCCATAAGTGGGCCATGAAAGTATTGAAAATATTTCTTAATAGGTACTAATTGATTCATCATCACTGTGATTTAGCTCTAGAAAATCACACTCCTTTTTGCTATAAAGAGTTATAAAAAAACTTATTGACAAATACCCAATTAAGATCTTCCCATTACATGGTTTCAATTTTCTCCTCTTTCATTATATTCTTGATTAGTGTCTTTTATTGATCAGTTTCACATTCCAAATGATACATAGCTAAAATACACTTCTCATGTTATGTGAAATTAGTAATAGAAATTATTTTTTCTTTAACATTTATCCAAGTCATTGTAATAAGTGGATCAAAAGAACGATTGGATAACTGTGGACATTTCTGTATAAAAGACTCAATGGTGAGTTTTTCTATCCTTGGGTTATTTGGATGTTCAATATTATTATTGTTACCATTCATAGCTTGAAATAGTTGGGTGTTCCTAACCACAAGATTTAACATCCCATATCCTATTTCATTTTGTTTCTCATGAGTATGGTCATTTCATTGGCCATCATATTCATTTTTCACGTGATTCCTCCTGGTTCCATCCATTGACTAAAACCAAAAAGCTTACTATGACTATCAAACACTAATAAATAAAATTAAGTAATCACAAGATTATAAAAATAATTATTATGATGTAAAAAAATTATGACATTATCTTTAAAAGAATGACACTTAAGGTTCAACATATATCACATTGGTTTATCATAGGTCATCATATATTTTATCCATTATGCTAGAGCATGGACCTAGTTGTTTTTATCTAGACAGGGAAAACAATACTAGGAAAAAACACAATCTCTATATTAATAAAAATTTATTATTTTATTATATAATTAGACTTATCCCATAGGTTTTATCCAAATATTTTAAAATCCTTATCTCTAAAAAACTAAACCGAATATGATACCAATGAAGGATATCCGATCATTACATACATAAATATTACAAAGTTTTAGGTGAATATTCAATACATTTAATAATAATACATGCCCTATAACCCTAATGTTTTAGTGTATTTAGAGACTATATTAAAAATAAAAATATTTAATACATGATGTTTAATACATCCCATAATGTTATTTTAAAATTATACCCTTCTTAGACATACACTATTTAAAAATTGTTTTCATAACCTATGGAAATGGAAATATAATTAATGATGATCTCAATTACTCAGTAAGGGTAAAAATAAGAGATATGAATTAATGATAACATGTTCAAATAAGATAAGATTAATAGTACAATGACATGATCATAAATTTTTAAATTCATAATGAATTAGTGAAAGGTAATTAATCTTGAGTCAATGCAGAATGATTTTTCGTAACAAAATACATAAGTCATAATAATGTGAAATCATTAATAATCAATCCTGATATATAAGAAAATATCATAAGCATAATAAATAAGTGTTTGGAATACATATAAGAATAGAAAATCATTTCCTTATTCAGTGATCACTACCAATACTATGATATTGGAAAAATTCCCTTTGAGGATTTGGTTCACTCCCCATTACATTATTTACATAGTTGATTCCTACTATCAAGACTATCATAGTAAGAAGAGACTCTTATTGAATCGAGTTCACTCCTTATTCTATTTCATATTATCTAATGAGATATCAATATTTACCCAATTCATTATAGATAAATATAATTCTAGAACCACTAGAAACATAATTAAAACTACATATAAGTGTTATAGAAGATCATAAAAAAATTATCATTGAATAACTTATAGAAAAGAAATATGTTTCATAAAGATTTCATCATAACATTATAAACCCAAAGAAAAATAAAAGGTTTCATGGAATCATCGTTAAAAAATCATCATCATAGGACATCTTGGAAAATAATTTGTACGGTATTATTATATCATATCCCTAGGGAAGCATAAAAATTCATAAATAGTGTGAACATAGATTAAAAATATCTTTTATAAAATCATTTAAAATACACTTTAAAAATCAAGAGAAAATATAAATTTTATTTTGGAAACTTTTAAAACTAAAATTCCAAGATAATTGAGAATATTAGTTTCTTTATAAAAATTTCAAAACATATAGATTAAAATTTATGAAGAAATAATCACATGATGGTGGTAAATTCCATTCATTTCATACATGTTAAAAGATATCACTCTTTTCACACTTTTAAAAATAGTAAAAAGTGATTTATATGAAAAACCATTCAAAAAAGTCATTTTATGCATTCATAAAGGAATTAAATTGTGATAAAAATAACCCGTTTAAATAATTAAATTATACATAAAACATAATTATTTTTTTTGTAGGAACAAGGTCATGGAGTAGAAATATTTTCAAGCTAAAAAGAACAAATAAGGTCAGCTTTTCAGGAAAAAAAATTCTCAATAATTTTTTTTAAAAAAGAGAATAGACTTGTAAAAATACTTGAAAACACTAGAAATAACAATTTTATAATAAAATATATGGCTTTTAAAGTATAATAAAAAAATAAGTTCCATCAATTGAAATTTAAAATTGATAAACCCAAAAAATAAATAATGTTGTAACATAAACTCTTACCCCAACTAGTCTTACATTATATGTGTTAAAAACTACTATATAACAAATATATATTAATTAAAAATATATTAAAGAATAACTTTAATACATATTATAAAAAATATCATTCCATTATAATTTCTAATTACATTTTTTTTAAAATAATTATTCATAAAAATCATTATTTGGGTTAAAACTAGTTTTTGTTCCATGCATATTTGGATTCAACAGTTTTGGTAATTACTCCTTGGTTATAATTTCATCATCGCAAGAATACAAATTATTTAATAAATATAATATTTTTTAATTATATACACTTTTATAAAAATCTATTTAGGGAAGCGATGAAATGTGAATTACATCACTTCATATATATAATAATTTGTACGTATGCACGAGTGATTTTTACACTTTTTTATAGATGTAATAAAAATGGTAAATAATAATTCATTACTAGGTAATAATAATTATGTCATAAATATAGTATAAATATATTAAATCTCTCCTTATTAAAATCCATGTAAATGATAAATTAAAAACGAATCACATCACTTCGTGGAGGTGGTTCTCCACACGTACGCATGAGTGACATTTTCATTTTCCAATGGATGGAAGGGTAAGAAGGTATATAATATATTATATTTATGGAATAATAATTATATAATAAAAATAATATATACAAATTAAATTTATATATATAACCATTCAATAGATACGTTGATGAAAAATAAAATACATCGCTTCATGAAGATAATAGTCAGTACGTATGCACGAGCATTGTTTTCATTTCTCAATTGATGTAAAGTATATAATAAATGGATATACCATCAAAATAGAAAGATTTAAGTATATTAATTATACTTATTTAATCATTTAAATATGTTCATATAAGACTTGGAAGAGGTTTAAGGAGAAAAAAACATTAAAAAGTTTAGTATGAACATGAATAACTTCCTCATGTATTCTCCTTTGAAAATCATCGTAAGGATTATTGGATAGGAATTTTTCAAAAAAAACAAACCTAGAGGTAATGGATAAGGATTTTGGGAGGGTATTTGGGAAGATATTGGTTGAAATAAATGTATTAAGTGGTGTGTATAAGTGATAAGAGGAGGTTCCCTTTTATAACTGAGATGGGTAGATTACGTGTAAAAAAGAATAATATTAAAATATAATAAATTAAATCTCATTGAAGAGTGGATAAAAATTATTTAATAATCTAATATAATAAGGTTAAGGTCAAAATTCAATCAAAAAATATAATTAAATAATGTTTTTTGTGATATTTTAAACATTTTCTCTTATGTTAACCCCTCTTTTAACCCTTTTAACCCTTACCCTGGTAACATGATTTCTATCATGGTAACTATTCATTATGGATAAAAATTAAGTTGAAATTATTAAATAATATTAATTATTTTTATTGAAAATATGGTATCCATTTTTCAAGATTAAATTCCACACAAAACACTTAAACCCCATTTTTAATGAAAATGTATTTTTAAGAATAAAAATGAATTTATTATCCTTCAATTAATTTAAACAAAAATTAGGTTAAAATTAATATATTTTACTTAATATATTATATACATATTACGTTAATACCATTAATCAATAGTGATTAATTTAATTTACTAAGATAATAATTCATTGTGCATATAAAAGAAATTTTATGAAAAATAACTATTCCACAATGAAATGGTTATATCTTCAATTATAACCAATTGAATATTAATTTATGAATGATTATTCATTTTTTAAAATTAAATACCAAGATATCTCATCAAAATAATATTTTATTACTTATCAAGGTACATAATATATAAAGAACAATAATTATAAAAATTGATATTTAACATAAAATGATTTTATTTTTCACATTTAAACCTAAGTACTTATTTCCTTGGAATTAATTAATGAAATAATTATATATTTTATACATATTTTTAAAAATTCAGTTATCCCTATTAATAAATTCTAATCCAACAACAAGGTTATAACATTCACATTTTATAATAATATTTCAATAGTGTATCCTGGTTCAATTGAGCTATAGGTTTTAAATAAATAAATTTATAATATAGTGAAATTATTTAAATGTAATTTTATTCTAAAATATCATGGAGTTAAATTGTATCCCATATACCAACTCAATTCCCCTTTATGGTTTCTTTTATATGTTTTTTTGAATATATATGCTTTTATTCGAAATATTTATTAGTCATTTCTTTAATTTTATGTTTTTAATATGATTTTGATAATTATTATTATTCAATTATTGAGGATTAAATAGATTCATTTTTTTGATGAATTTTTAGGATATGTTATATTAAAATATTCACAAATTTCATGATTAGGTATGTATATGTAACTAATTTATTAAATCTTTTAAACTAATATTTGATCACCTTAAATGAACCTAATTAGTAATTTCATGAAATGTGGCTTGTATATTTGTGATATTGGTGTGGTAAGAGAGATAAAAAATACTTCTTTTGAATTTTAAATAGATATTTAAATTTTAAAAGTGCATAAAATTTTCAAAACTGAGAAAAATTATTAGATTTTAATGAAATTCTAGTAAAAAAGTTATATGAATTTATGATGTATTGGAATTAACCAAACACCATTTTGACATGTGATTGAAATTAAGACCATTCATTGGTTGTGATCTAGAATAAAGTATCACATTTTCTAGTGTAATTTTTAGTGTAACATCTAACATTATTTAAAAATAAATGTAATTATGTTACTGTAAAATAAATTCCATTAAATATGAGAGTCAAATTTGAGAGAAAAACCTATATTTTATTTTAATGTGATGACATCATGTGTTTTCCTATCCATTTATTTTGTCATTTATTTGGTATATTTATTATAATATTCTTATTAAATACCAAAACTATGGGACAATGGTACATATAATTTCTTTAGTATAAATTGATGGTTATTTAATAATATTTATATCTCATGTTTAGTTTTTTTGATTTTAGTTCTAGGTTATTAGAGTGTGTGTTTTCAAATAAAAAGTGATATTTTATTTTAAAAAGTGCATCACATGAAATAAACCTTTAAAACAAGCATGGGATAATGTCAATGTATAAGAAAATGATAATTGATTCTATTTTTGAAATATATTAATTAAAAACACATCATTTTGATGCATGATTTAGTTTAACTAAAAAAAGTGTATTTTTTCATATGAACCTTTAAAGAAGTTTAAAATGCCCATCAAATGGTAAAAACTAAAATAAATCGTTCTAATATTGTCTTGAAATTGTAGGGAAATGAAGTTAGATTAATTTATGAGTTGTATTAATGAACCATATGTCATTTCTAAAGTGTGGTGTGGTTAGTTTCACTAAAAGTTCATGTCTATATATTACAAGTTTTATTTTACTTCAAAGCATGTGTCACTATAACATCCCAAATGGTTCACCTACAGAATGATTGAATTGGGTTCCACACACATCACTCAAACCTCCTCATGAACTAGAGTCTTATAAAATATTTTATAAGTTAGTATATAATAAATGGGGAGTTTATAACCTCAAGAAAAATATATCCATGAACCATAATGGAAGGAAAGTTAAACAATATTTACAATAAAACAACAATATAACAGTAGATATAATAGATATGGTCCAAAAAATATATAACAAAATGTTGTTAAAAAATAAAATATTTTATATGTAATATAATTTATACATGTTCAAGAAGGATCTCCCTTCGCTAGATCATATACAAAATGATCAACAATTAAGTGAATGTAAAGAGAGGGATCCCCAACACTAGGCCCAATTCCTAGACTAGTCCCATCTCCAAACTCCAAACTAGAATACTGGATTAAATATCCAATAGAGTACCATTTCCCTTAACTATATCAAGAACCATTAAGTCTTATCAAGTACATGGGCACATAAGCAGGGTGTGAGTACAAAACAGGAATCCACTACCACTGATGTCCCTAAAAAGTATAGTAAATGTGAATGCAAGCTTGAATACGAATTCTATTAGTTAAAAAATAAATAAATAACCAATCACCATATGGAATGCTCAATATATGGACTACATGTGACCATACCTACTTTTTTCAGTGTCAGAATGAGATGATATACCCATGGTCTGAACACACACTGAGGATTAATGATATATCACCCCTTATCTCATAATTAGGATAAATTATCTATCACCATCAAGTGCCACTTAGTGAATTCACCATCACTGTAACACCCCAAGATTCCACGGTACATTTACCTTTAAATAATGCAATAGCTTGCGTTGTGGGCAACTTTGAGATTATAACGCACCACAACCAATAAAACTAGCCGTTATGAATAGTAATACCCACTTTTTGAAATTTTATATTTGTTTTTCAAAATTGAATTAATTTTTGGATTCAAAATATCAAAATTATCTTAGGGTGAATTTTTGGTACTCTTTTGAAAACTTCCAATTTTTGATGAATAGTGAAAATACTAAATTTTAATTAAAAACAAAATTTTTAATCGAAATAATTTATAGTGATAAATTATACATTTTATTGGTTTAAAGTATAATTAGATTATATTTTAATCATTTAATATAATTTAGGTCATTTGATGTAATTTCACATTTAAATTGGAGATAAACAGGTGTCAATCTTTTGATATTTATTATTTCTTAAAAACACGCTTTTTGTTTTGACAACATGAATTAATTTTAAATTAATTTCTTCCACTTCTGAGTTTTGAATTTGGAAAAATGGATTCCATATTTGAAATCAGGAGGGCCAAATTGTGTAAATAGGTAACCTTTATTTTTAGAAATTATGAATATTTACTTCAGTAAATATTTTATTTACAATGGTTAAAGGGTAAATATGGTAAATAAGGGTAAAAAAATATTATTATTATCATAATAAATTACCCCAACATGTGTCCTATTCATATTTGTTGATACATTTTCGACCATCTAAATCCTTGGGTCGATTTTGGGACCCCATGGAGTCACTTGAGAGTGATAATGACACTTCTTACTAATTAATTTAAAGTAAAGAAAAATATCAAACATAAATCTTTTAGTAAAATAATTTTTAAAAGGTGTTTTATAAGTTATAACTTCAACTATAAATATTCATTTGAAAGATAAAATAAATTCATATATCATGGTATTATTTTTATAATTTTTAGACATCAAATAAATAAAATTATTTATGACACAATAATGATGCACTGTTAACCTCGTTAAAGAATGATTTAAATAAATGACATTATAAAAATTAAAACGTATTAAAAAACATTCAAATTATTATTGGATGATTTTATTTCGAACATGATTCATCTTATAATTGACTTTAATGTGTTTTTGGACCTTCAGAAACCGAACATCATTATATAATAAAATAATATTTTCAAACATTCATGAAGAGACCCTCCCCCTTATAAAAGGTTGTCACCTCTAACCCATTTCTCACATCTCTCAAGCCCCTTGGATCATCCAAAATATTCCCAATTAAACACCCTACATCCCTTTATTCCTTTTATAAGCCTTACCATAGGCACAAGACACTTCAAGGAATCCTTCTGGTTCAAACCAAAGGGAGTTACCCGATTTAAAGGCAACATATACTCTTAAGTTCGTTTATTTTACTTTACTTCCCTAACCCCCTAAACTCACTTTATTCTTTTATTTTATAACAACACAAGTATCCTAAATATACTAGGTTGTTATTATGAGAATTATTTGAACAAAAATTACACACACCTCCATCTAATGGGTATAGAACATAATGTTTTTCTGGACGGCAAACTACTGCCTCACAAAATGATGATTGTTCAATATTCTACTACTGCCTCTTTTAGTGGCCATTATGATGGAACTATAATTATATGTGATATTTATGATATTTATATTATCTATAATCTTCTTAAATTATTTTTTATATAATACCTTTATTCTTTTCATGTTGTATATATACGATAATTTCATTTGATGAAGTGCGGACTACCGCCCCCTCAAAGTGATATGACTCATTCATACCCTACATGGAAAGTATAAAGGATGATGTTAAAAAACGTATGTAACATATATAAAATAGCATATTACACTGGAATAATATTATACCTATGTATCATTTGGTCTTATTTCCTTTAAAATAAAAAAATGAAATGGAAGTAGTGTTCGTGCGTACGTACGGATTACAGTCTCCACCAATGCGATGAGATTCATTACCCATCGTAACCATTGAAGAATAATTTTCAATTGATTATTAAAAATAATATTTAAGAATATTATATCATTCAGGATATGAATAAAATACATCCTATCCTTAACAAACATGACTTACTTAACAAAACATATAAAGTAAAAAGAATCTGTTAACACCCGAACCAATGATGCTTTTAAAATATTATTAACAAAGAAATATTATAAGATAATATATTATATCATATTTATTTATTTGGTTCTTGTATAATTTAATAATAATTATTTAACTATTATGCAGGAGTTTAATTTGCCCTCGACCGAGGAAAAGTACAAGTTAAGTGTTAATTTTACAATCTCTTTATTATCCGAGGTTATTTTTACGTAATTGTCTACCAGGACCTCTTTATCATCCACATCTGTGTATCTTAAAAATTTATTTCAAAACATTTTTACTATTTACTAGCCTATGTGTTAAATTAATTTATACCCTTTTTTGACTTTTTATAAAATGGTTTGAAAGAAATATTTCCTTTATTTTTCAAACAAGGTAATTTATTACCTTTTCGACAAATTAAGGTAAGAATGTTTTTTCAACTTATACGATGGGTGCGGTTATTGTCTCCCATTATAACAACATTGAATCTTCCCTTAAAATATTATAAAAATATTTTCAAAATAAATGTTTTCTTTTATAATTACATAACTTTTATATGATTTTAAAATAGAAAGAGATATATCTCTCAAATAGTTTTGATTTCATTTATGTCAACATCCTTTAATAGATTTTAAACTTCTTTGAAGTTGATTTATTATGATACCAATCTTCGATATTGTATTGATGGTTTTGTGATATATTTGACCATGGATGTGTCATTTTTGTACCATTCATGGTTTATGGTTAACGTATTAACATTTCGTATTCTATTTTTAATACAAATATTCATGTTATGTTTCATCCTTTTTATATGAGGAATGCATTGGACTTAGTAAGTGACGGGTGGAGCCCGCTATAGCTCCTCGATGAATCAATAGGTCTAATGAGACAAACTAGTGTCTCGTCACAAGGAAATGACAAAATCTTATTTTTATTCTTCGCACAAGGCCTTGACTATGTGGTTATGATGTCCGACATTATGTATTCCATCATTATGAAATTAACTATTGATATTACAAGTGATTTTTCGACTAGTAGAATATCCATGTGAATAAGTAAATGGAATTATTTGATTTACCTATTCTATATTATGATGAAGTTTATGTTTAAAAGGATTTTGTTTCAATTTTATACATTGCTATAAATTTTTGGGCTTATTTATGAAGTTTCTGCTATATTGTTATCCTTACTGAACATCTGAGCTCACCCCTTTCTATGTTTTATTTTTCCCAGGATTTGAAGAATTATTTTATGGTTGAACTACAGGGATAGGATAAGGGATATAAGTGTGTTCAAAGGGGACAAAATTTTGTTGTTGTTTTTATCACATGATATAAAGTAAAACTTATGTTTGTATTTAGTACTTCCAAGGCTACTAAACTAATTGGTCTTTTAGGACACAATTCCTTTCACTAGTGTATACCTTTGAACATCATGACACGATTCCTTAAAGAAAACATTTTATTATACTTTTGTATTTTCCAAGAAATATATCCCTGTCTAGATATGAGTGGGTAGAGGTGGCTCTGGCACAGATGTACCTTGGAGTAAAAACTCTGACAAGGAGTTTCAGGCTTGACCCGGGGTATCCTGGTACACAACAACGGGTCTTGTTGCACTTTTAGTTACGACACTCTTGGGGGATATGCTTAGGATAATTCACATTTTCTTTACAAACCATCACGAAGGATTTATTAGAATATACCTCCTTAAAGAAAACATTTTTATGGTTATGGATTATATCCATAAGCTTTTCAATTTATGTTAAGTGTTTTACAAGTTTGGAATTATGTATTGCGATTCGTAAACTAATATAGTGTATGCCATTGTTTAGAAATGGTGCCTAGTGGAAGGAATGGAAATTATATCAACACACGTAATATGTGTAGGTATTTACCTTCTACTCAAGATAATTATAGTAGAGATGGTTATGCAACTAGTGTTGATCAGCTTATCACCATACTAGGACAACTCACTCAGGTTATGAATAATAACCTTGCCCATATGGATCACCCTGATCTATAATGTGAAGGTTCAATGTTAGACCGATTAATGTGGAAACACCCATAAACATTCAACAAGACTACAAATCCATTTGTAGATGAGCAATGGATAAGTTACTTAGAGAATATTTTTCATGCTTTGGGGAGCAGGGAAAGGGAAAACGTTGTCATGGCAGTTTATCGCCTCATGGGAGATGCAGATCAATGGTGATCATTAATTAAAAACACAAAAGAATATGATGTAGTATACAATATGGAATGGATGGAGTTTAAAGAGATTTTCTTAGAAAAATAATTTCCTTGTGGCCATAGAGCTTATATGGAATGGAAATTTCTGATTCTGAGGAAAAAGGAGGATGAGAATGTCGTAAAGTATGAGGCGAACTTTACAAGGTTAAAAAGGCATGTTGTAGATTATATATGTAACCCAAGGAGTAGTATTTGATCAATTATTCAATGGGTTAAAACCATTTCTCTATCGATCATTAGTCTCACAATCCTTCTCATCATACGAATATATTGTCTCATTTTCTATCAAAAAAGAAATGGAATTCTCTAAGTCTTACAACTTTAAAGCACTGTAAGAGAAGAAGGGATCTCTTAAAAACACTATAAATGGAAATAAGGGGAAGGAGGAAAAAGTTGAATATCCATCCTGTAGTAAATGTGGGAAGACACACCCCTAAACTTGCATGAAGGGAATGAGAGTCTATTACAAGTGTGGTAAAAAAGGCCACCAAGCTCATTATTATAAGGGAAAGAAAGAGGTTGTCAATGTTGAATGCTACAATTGTAAAGAAATGGGGCATTATGCAAATGAATGTCTTAAGTGCCAAGGAAACATACATTAGAAAAGGAAAAGGGAGAATGTACAAGCTTATCTGATCACTAATTCTGAGGTTGAAGCCCCAAAAGACGTGGTGGAAGGTAATTTAATTATTTCCTCAAGTTTAACCGATGATTTATTTGATTTAGGATCATCACATTGTTTCATATCTTCCCAGTTTGCTAAAAAATTAGATATTTCCAATTTAATTTAACAAGGGAGTTATTAGTCAAAACTCTTAAGGGAAGTATCATTGCAACAAAGTTTTGTGAATTAGTCCCCATCAGAGAATATAAATGCTCTTTATCCACTAATCTCATCATCATACACATGATTTAATTTGATATAATCCTCGGTATGGATTGGATTTTTGACCATGATGCAAAAATTTATTGTAAGAAGAAGGAGGTTACAATTTTTGATGATGATAAGGAATATCTTATCTTTAGAGAAGAAACTTTACCATTTGATTCTTATCTAGATCCACACATTGTATCTCTACTAAATTCAATTATTGGGGAGGAAGAGAGTGAAATAACTATAGGTGAGGAAATGAATGTTCAAATAGTAGATGTACCTATTGTACAAGAATATGTTGATGTATTTCTAGAGGATTTACCTGGACATCCTCTTGAATTAGAAATCGAGTTTTCCATTGATTTAATTCCTGGTTCAAGGCCCATATCGAAGACCCCTTATAGAATGACCACTATGGAATTAGTGGAGCTAAAGAAACAACTAGAGGAGTTGAGTAATAAAGGATTTATTCTCCCTAGTTTTTCTCCATGGGGAGTCCCTGTTCTTTTTATTAAGAAAAAAGATAGGTCTATGAGGTTTTCATTGACTATAGGGAGATCAATTCTATAACAATAGAGAACAAGTATCCCCTTCCTCACATTGATGATTTATTTGGTCAACTTCATAGAGATCAATATTTTCCAAAGATTGAGCATCGATCTGAATATCATCAGTTGTGTGTGAAGAAGGAAGACATTCCATAGGCAGCATTCCAAACTAGGTACTGGCATTATGAGTTTACCGTAATGCCTTTTGGACTGACTAATGAACCCTATGTATTCATGGATCTAATGAACAGAGTTTTATAGAAATATCTTCATGAATTTTTAGTGGTATTTATTGATGATATCTCTGTATACTCCAAAAGCTATGAAGATCATGAAAATCACTTGTGCACTATTCTATAGACTCCTAGAAGAAATGAATTATATGGGAAGTTCAGCAAGTGTGAATTCTGGCTTCAGCAAATTTATTTTCTTGGCCATATTGTCTCTAAGGATGGAATCTCTATTGATTCTTCTGAGATAAGAGGAATACGAGAATGGCCCACACCGGAAAGTATAACTAAGGTATGTAGTTTTATTGGTTTAGCAGGTTATTATCAGCATTTCATCTAAACCTTTGCATGATTGACTAACCCATTAACCAATATCATATGTAAAGGGGTTAAATTTTTTTGGATAAAAGAGTGTAAAGAATGTTTCGAAGAATTGAAGAGAATGTTATTCAATCCTTCTATATTAAATCTACCATCGGGGAATGATGGGTTTGTTATTTATAGTGATGCATTAAAGAAAGGACTTGGTTGTGTCCTTACACATAATGATAGGTTCATTACCTATGCATCACTGTAGCTAAACATTCATGAAAAAAACTATCTCACTCATGATCTTGATTTAGCAGTTGTAATCTTTACTCTGATGATATGGAGACACTATATCTATGGTGAAAAATTTGTGATTTATAATGATAGGAGTTTGAAATATATTTTCTCACAAAAATAACTCAACATGAGTCAAAGGATATAGCTCAAACTACTCAAGGATTATGATTTCACTATACACTACCACTTAGGGAAGGAAAATAAGGTGGCAGATGCTTTGAGCAGAAAGGATCGTGGAGTTATGAACAAGATGAGAGTTGAAAGGGATCCTATGTTCATGGATCTAGTAAATATGGATATGATAATAATCATGGAAGGTGAAACATAAATAATTTTTCAAATGGTTGCTAAACCATAATAACTAGAAAGGATAAAAAGTTCTCAAACCGGTGATGAGGAGTTTCAAAAGAAAATTAAATCTTTGAACAATGAGAGATTAATCGACTTCATATATGAAGATGGGATTTTTCAATTTGGGAAGAGAATTTCTGTTCTTGACATACCTGATCTAAAAAGGGAATTGTTAGATGATGCTCATAGCTCCAATTTCTCTATACACCCTGGTAGCACTTAGATGTATATAGATTTTAAGGAACGTTTTTGGTGGGAAAACATGAAGAGATATATTTCTAATTATATGTCAAGATGTATAGTTTGTCAACAAGTGAAAGATAGAAGACAACATCCTAGAGGATTCATGAAATATCTTCCCATACCTGAGTGGAAATGGGATTATATTATGATGGACATTGTCATGGGGCTACCAAATTCTCCTAGAAGGAATGATGCAATATGAGTTATTGTTGATCTTCTTACCAATTCAGCTCATTTTATTGTTATAAGAGAAGATTTAGAACTTAAAATTCTAGAAATAATATATATTAATGAAGTTTTATGACTTCATGGAGTACCCCTATAGATTTTTTATGACCGTGATCCCCGTTTCACATCATGATTTTAGAAAAGTCATCAAAAGGACTTGGATACTGAACTTCTTTTGAGCACTGCCTACCACCCTCAAACTGATGGACAATTAGAGTAGACTATTCAAAAATTGGAAGACATGTTTAGATCTTCTCACTTTACTTTCAAGGTATGTGGGATCAATATTTACCTCTGGTAGAATTTTCCTATAACAATAGCTTTCATTCAAGTATTCAGATGGTACCATATGAAGTGTTATATGGAAAGTGGTATCACACACCAACTTGTTGGGATGATGTTGGTGAAAGAAAACCCATAGGCCCAAAACATTTTGATGAAATAATAGAAAAGGGGAAGGTTATCCAAACCCACATCAAAGCAGTTCAAAGTAGAAAAAATTTCTATGTTGATAACTGAAGGATGGATTTGTAATTTCAAGTAGGAGATCACGTTCTCGTGAAAGTATCTCCATGTAAGGGTGTTATACAATTCAGTATGAAAGGAAAATTAAGTCCCATGTAAATCAGACCTTTTGAAATTCAAGAACTAATTGGAGTTGTAGCTGATCATTTGGAAATACCTCTAAGTCTCTCCAAAGTTCATGATGTGTTTCACGTATCACTGTTGAGAAAATACATGTCTGGCCCAATGCATGTACTCAACTATTAAGAAATAGAATTGGAACCCAATATATCTTATTAATAAGAGCTTATTAGTATTTTTGATACCAGAGAACAATTGTTGAGAAACTGGATGACTCGTCTGGTGAAAGTTCTATGGAGAAATCATTAGATGAAAGAGGAAACGTGGGAACCAGAGGAACTTGTGATGAAGAACCACCCAAATCTTTTTATGTAGTAGAATTATATAAATTTTAAGGAAAAAATTATTTGATGGGGATAATAATGTAACACCCAAGCTTTCACGTTACATTTCCCTTTGAATAATGCAATACATTGCGTTGTATGCAATATCATGATTCTAACACACCATGAAAAATCAAACTAGCCATTATGAATAGTAATACCCTATTTTTTAATTTCTATAAATTTGGTTTTTCAAAATGGACATCACATTTGGATTTGAAATATCAAAATTATCTTAGGGTGAATATTTGGTAATCTTATGAAAACATTCTATTTTTGATGAATAGTGAAAAATACTAAATTTTAATTAAAATCAACTTTTTAGTTGAAATAATTTTTAGTGTTAAATTATACATTAGAGTGGTTTTAAAGTATCATTAGATTATATTTTTAACATTTAATATAATTTAGGTCATAGGATGTAATTTCACATTTAAACTGGACATAAACAAGTGTCAATATTTTGATAGTAATTGTTTATTAAAAACACGCTTTTTGTTTTGACAATGGGAATTAATTTTAAATTAATTTATTCCACATAAGGGTTATGAATTTGATAAAATGGTTTCCATATTTGGAATTATTAGGTTCAATTTTTTTAAATATGTAACTCTTATTTTCATACATTATTAATATTTACTTCAGTAAATATTTTATTTACCATGGTTTAAGGGTAAATCCGGTAAATAATGGCAAAAAAATATTATTATAATAATATTAAATTACTCTAACATGTCTCCTATTCCTATTTTTTGATACATGTTTGACCATGGTCATACTTGGGTCTATTTGGGGACCTCATGGAGCCACTTGAGAGTGATAATGACACTTTATATTGATTAATTTAAAGTAAAGACAAAATGACATAAACATATATCTTTTAGTAAAATAATTTTTACAAGGGGTTATATAAGTTATCTTTTAGACTATAAATATTATTTTAAAATAAAAAAAATCCTACATCATGGTATTTTTTTTATAATTTTTAGACATCAAATAAATAAAATTATTTATGACACAATAATGATACAGTGTTTACCTCATTAAAGGATGATTTAAATAAATGAGATTATAAAAATTAAAACAATATCCAAAACCTATCCAATTCTTATTGGATGATTTTATTTCAAACATGATTCATCTTATCTTCTACATTAATGAGTTTTTGACCTTTAGAAACCGAAAATCATTATATATTAAAATAATATGTTCAAACATTTCAAAAGAGCCCCTCCACCCCCTTATAAAAAACCCTTAACTCTAACCCATTTCTCACACCTCTCAAGCCACTTGGATCATCCAAAATATGACCAATTAATCTCCCTGCATACCGATCTTCCTCTTAGAAGCCTTACCTTAGGCATAAGGCACTTCAAGGAAGCCTTTTGGTTCAAACCAAAGGGAGTTACCTGATTTAAAGGTAACATCTCCTCTTATGTTTGTTTCTTTTATTTTAATTCTCCAACCTAATAAACTCTCTTTAGTCCTTTATTTTATAACAATAGTATCCATAATATACTATATTTTTGTTATGATTAGTATTTTAACTACACATACACACACCTCAATTTAATGGGTATAGAACATAATGTTTCTGTGGACGGAGAACTACTGCCTCAAGAAACTATGATTGTTCAATCTTCTACTACAACCTCTTATGGTGGCCATTATGATAGAACTATAATTATATATGAAATTAATGATATTTATTTTATCTATAATCTTTTTAATTCTCTTTTATATCATACATTTATTCTTTTCATGTTGTATATAAATGATAATTTCTTTTGAGGAAGTGCGGACTACCGCCCCCTCAAAGTGATATGACTCATTCATACGATACATGTAACTTATAAAGGATGGTCATAATGAAATTAAGTAACATATATAAAATAGTATATTATAATGTAATAATAATATACCTATGTATCATTTGTTCTTATTTCCTTTTAAAATAATAAAAATTTAATGGAAGTAGCATTCGTGCGTACGTATGGATTCCTGTCTCCATGAACGTGGTGAGATTCATTACCCATCATAACCCTTCAAGAATAATTTTTATTTGATTATTATAAATAATATTTAAGAACATTATATCATTATTAATGTGAATCAAATATATCCTATCCATAACAAGCATGACTTATGAAACAAAACATAAAAAATAAAACGAATCATTTAACATCAGAAGCAATGATACTACTAAAATAATATTGACAATGAAATATTATAAGATCATATATGATATCATATTTATGTATATGATTCTTGTATAATTTAATAACAATTATTTAACTATTATATGGAAGTTTAACAACACTCAACCCAAAAAAAGTACAAGGTAAGAGTTAGTTGCACAATCTCTTTATTATCTGAGGTTGTTTTTACATAAGTGTCTACTCGGACCTCTTTATCCTCCACATCCGTATTTCTTAAAAATGTATTTCAAAACATTTTTAATATTTACTAGACTATAGGTTAAAGTCATTTTTACCCTTGTTTGACTTTTTATAAAATGGTTTTAAAGGAATCTTTTCATTGTTTTCCAAACAAGGTACTTTATGACCTTTTTGACAAATTAAGGAAAGAATGTTTTTCAACTTATATGACAGGTGTGGTTATTCTCAACCATTATAACAACTTTGAAGCTTCCCTTACAAGATTATAAGAATATTTTCAAAATAAATGTTTTATTTTATAATTAAAATGACCTTTAAATGATTTTAAAATAGGAGGAGATATTTCTATCTAATCTTTTTGATTTCATCTATGTCAACATACTTTAATGGATTTTATATTTTTTTGAAGTTGATTTATTATGATACAAATCTTCCATATTTTATTGAAGGTTTTATGATATGTTTGACTGTGGATGTGTTATTTTTAAACCATTCCTGGTTTATGGTTATTTTATTAACATTTCGTAAGCTAATTTTAGTACGAATGTTTATGTTATGTTTCAACCTTTTCATATAAGGAATGCATTGGAGTTAGTAAGTGACGGGTGGAGCCTTCTATAGATCCTCGATGCATCAGTAGGTCTCATTAGACAAACTAGTGTCTTGAAAAAATTCCTTGACAAAATATTATTTGTAGTCTTGGCACGAGGCCATGACTATGTGGTTATAATGTCCAGCATTATGCATTCCATCATTATGAAATTAGCTATTGATATTACATGTGATTATTCGGCTAGTAAAATATCAATGTAAATATTTAAATGATATTATTTTATTTATCATTTCCATATTATGATGATGTGTATGTTTAAAAGGATTTTGTTTTAGTTTTATACATTTCCTTAAATGTTTTTTCTTATTTATAAAGTTTATGATATATTGTTATCCTTACTAATCATCTGATATCACCCCTTTCTATTTTTTATTTTACCTAGGATGTGAAGTAGTATTTTATGGTTGGCCTATAGGGATATTCTAAGGGATATAAGTATGTTTAAAGGGGACACAATGTTGTTGTTGTTTTTATCTCATGATGTAAGGTAAAACATATGTATGTATCTAGTACTTCCAAGGATACTAAAGTAATCAGTATTTAGGGACATGATTCCTTGTATCATGCCAATGTGATGTAATAATGCACTGAATTTGGGAAACTAGGGTTAGGGAATTACAATCACCATCATAAACCATCTAGTTGAATGATTTATCACTAATACAATATCATGGGAGAATGTGTTTTCTCTTGGTGAATGAGGATTACCTAACTATAGGTTAATTATATACCACCACCATCCATACATTTGTGGATGATATACGATTGATAAACATATAAAGTAGAAGATACACTAGAAACATGACACTCAATAGGTGGATGAGTCACAAATAACATAAATTACTCGGGTGGCTGATATACCACCAATAATAATTATGAATTGGATGATTCACCACGAATATCAATATCAATGTGGATAGTGTAACATGCCTTAAAAACTCTAGACATATGATGCTACACCATTAACAATCTCAAATTGAATGATGTAACAATGAGGTATACATCTAGATGGATGATGAACCACTGAAATCATATCATAGGGTGGGTGAGGCACAACCAACATACCAAGGTTGTATGAGATACCACCAATACAACTCAAAAGGTGGATGAGATACCACTAGCACACCAAGGGTGGATTATCTGCATAAAAAAATCATTATAGTAAGCAATTCATCCCATATAAGAATTCACATAGCATTTAAAATTAGTTAATGCATAAAGGGCCATGCTCCCAAGACACTGAGATACACAATGTATGACACCTAGGATATCCCACCCTAATCATTAATTAATCTAAAGTTATTCCACACTAAAAAGGAATAGGACACTAAAAGGAACTTCTATTGTCATATAACAAGCTTTATTCATCCTTATCAGGTCTAATGTTATAATTCAATAATAAAACCCAAGAATCTAAGGATCATCGATGAATATGGAATCAATACCCATCATTCAAGGGCCTCATTCGTGTCTAATATATTCAAGTTACATCATAGGTAGTGAATAATTGAATTTAAATAAATTTCTAGGTTATGTTCACAATGTGATACTTCCCATATTTCATATGACACAAGTCACACATATAAATAACAACAGGAAAAGGGACCACATACCAGAGTCTAGAAGGATACTTCTCATTAGAAAGTAATTTTTTATTTATACTCAATCAATCAAAATGGAAAACCTAACAAGAATCCCACATTAGGTCTTAGTTAATAATGTAAGGAGAAATATAAAGGTAAAACTAAAATTGAGAAAATTGGGTTGTTAGGCTCACCCATGGAACTCCCTTGTGATAAATGGTACTCTAATCTGAGTCTAAACAATAAATATACACTAATAAGAAGATAATAATGAGAGTGAATTTATAAGAAGTATGTTCACACTACTACTAGGTAAAATAAGGATAAATGTGTATAATTTTATAACTTATAAACCAAATAAATCAATTAATTGTATGTAAATAAAAAGCTACCAGACTGATGCTGGAATATCATTATCCATCACTGTAACTTTGGTGGTCATCCTGGGTTTCAAAGAACATTTAATAGAATCTAAATGGTAGTGGTATTTTCCATTACCTCTCCCATCATAACTCCAGTGGGCTCCCACTATATTTTTGGTTTGAAATCTGATACTTGGAAGATTTCCACCACCAGAATATTCCCTCAAAACGTAAGATCGATCCTTCTTCAATCCCACTAATCCAAAAAATGGATAAAAATAAATTATTTTTGGAACAATTTAGATCAAATTAAAACCTCATACATATGTGGTCATTGTAACATCACCACCACATAGTAGCCCATCCTCGAGATGTATCGCCATGCCTCAAAAAAAAATCTCTAGCCACTACATCAACATATCAGACTCCCACTCCAATAAATAATTATGGATATTATTTTATTAATTCTACCTATATACTAGAGGGAGTACATTCTTATGAAATGTATACTCACTCTAATATATGATATTAATAGGTCATTTCCCAAACAATGCTTCAGGATCCATCTCAAATGATTTATCATTAATCACATGAGAAGGATCGGGAAAGAATATATGAAGTAGAGATACATTGAATACATTATGCAAAACATTATATATTAGATTCAATTTGAACTGATATACCATGATACTAATCCTATTTTCAACCTCGAATAACCCTATGAACCTGAGTGCCATGTTTTACTACCTCTAAATCCACATGTTCCCCAACTGAGGGAACATTCATAATGAAATCCAATCACCAACCTCAAACTATAAAGGATTATATCACCAATATATATTATATATTCTCATGATCTGAGTGATTTTCAACTATTTCCTAATCAAAATGATATGCTATGAAATCTCCTACATGATACTCTTCTTTATAACCGATGAATCCTATACCTCTAACTAGTACAAAGACGATCAAAAATTCATAAAAAATAATTCCTTTAAACAAATCAACTAATTCAATTATTCATAACCATTATTATAAGAAATATCTTTGAGTGCAATAAGGTTATTCCAGGAATCAAAAAAAAATACACATGCAAGTAACATATTCTTTAAATATAAAATGGTATGCTCAAACTACCTATTAGTCTATGGATGGCAGGATGTTCTTAAATTAACTTATGTATAAAGCTCCTTTTACATCTATCACAATAAGAATTATTTAAAATAGGATTTCTAATTAAAAAAACTTCACATATGCACCCCATGGAAATTTAAAATCTCATAGACTTATACGAGACCCAAATCATCAATTGATTATTCATGTTGTAATGATGAAAAATTTGAAACCTTCACTAATCAATCCAAAATAATCCATATTATATCACTACCACAAGATTACCTTGTAAAACATATTAAAAATTCCATCATCATATCATCCAAATTACACTTAGGATTCTGTAACTATTAATTGAGATTCATGTTCCATTGATGCTCAGCCTTCACCTTCTAACAATTGAAGCATCATGAAACAAACCCCTATATATACTTGTTTATCTCGGGCCACCTGTTCTACCTCTAGATGTCATGATTCATCATGGTAATCCTCAAGAGGACAATCCATATTAATTCATGTGAATGTTATATCATCTCCTCATATATACTCATAGGGACTACCAAAAAACACTATATATAAAGGATATCATTAGTATCTAGTACCAATATCGTGGTGTATCCCCACTATAAATATTGTACAACATCACCAAATAATTTGATTCATATAACTAGCTCTCTTTCACTCTCTCAAAAATCAAGGACATAAGAGTCTGAGAGGTAATGGTCACTCTACAATGATACTCTTGAATATCATGAAACATCAAAATAAATAGTCATATCACCTGACACTCACTGATATCCACATTCACCACATGTTAACGAGTTTTCTTACTCTGCGCATCATCCATGACATTTCATTTCAGAGGGGTATATTTAATATAAAAATAAAAATACTATAGATACTCAACCCACCTTCTATGATAAAGGTTCAGTTCATGCTAAGATAATATATTCTTTAGTACCTTATGGTTACTATACACCAAGAAACTATCACCCAATAAGTAGTTATACCAACGTCTCGATGAAAAAACAACCACTTTTAGCTCTAGATCATGTGTTGGGTAATTCTAGTCATGTAACCTCAGCTTCCTGGACATATATGAAACTAATCAACAATCCTACTATAGAACAACCCAATCCCAACTCCTGATATGTCACAATATAATATACAATCATGATTGAGATTATGCAAGGTCAATATTAGCATAGACATCAACCTCACTTATAGCTCAAGAAAATATTTACCGTAATCATTTGACCACAAAAACCCGACCCCCTTCTTGGTTAGGGCCTTTATCAGTGCTTATAGATAGAAGAAGTCTAAAATGATATTTTTGTAGTATCCAGCCAAGAACAAGAAACTAAGAGTCATAAGAAATTTATTGGGTCCCTCCCAAGAAATTAAATCCTCATCATTTTTTGGTATACTAATATTATAACCTTAGATATCACATTCCCTAAGAAGCATAGTGCACAAATTCAAGATTGATACTATGAGATATTAACATATTAGTGGTCCCCCTCAATGTTCCTAGTATGATCTCTATATAGAGGGGATGGGCCTCCCAATACTTGGAGTACAAAAGAATTTCATCAAATGATATTACTACAAATAAATCCAAGTACAAATGGAAGGCCTGATTCATGATGTCTATATTAATGTTTTGATAATTATTCCTCTTGAATGTCATAAAAGTGTACTCATACTAATTATAAATACTCTTAAGATTTTTATAAGGAATATCAAAAGTCCTCACTCAAAATTGGTGATAACTTGAAATCAAGTTGATCTTAGAGAACAACTTGGACCACATCAACATATCATGCATGTTATCAATACAATGAAGAGGATACCAATTCATAACTATAATTTGGTTTATCCCCTAGTAATATACATATAAATAAAAAGAACTATATACCTTATTAGAGAATAATACAAGATCCCCCCAAGGGGATATTCTTTGATGAATAAACATCCTCACCTTCATATCATCAAGTTAAGCCTTCATCTCTCTCCACTTTACATGAATAATTTTATAATGAAGAATGGATATTGGATTCATACATAAGAAAAAATTATTCCTAAACATTATATATCTATTATATGGAAACCCTTTGAAATACCTAGGAAAAATAACCTTTAATAGATCAAAAACCAAAGGAAAGACTGAATGACATGTCTCATCCTCTCCTGGAACAATGTTAGAAAAATCTCCCATGGGACTACTAAGTTGATGAGGACCAAGATCCATAAATCCTACCTATAGATTCCATTCTCTGATTTAGGTATATGAATCTCTCATTAAGTATGAGAATGATACTTATTGGTGATAACGGTTTAAGTGAACTTAATACTAATTTAACCAATACATTCTAAATTTCACATCAAAACTATGAATCTAAAACAAAATGAAATCTCAGGGAAGCATATACCTTTTAATCATGATAGTGTATCTTATACATCTCTGGATACCCTTAGATCACACATATAAGGTTATATTAATAGATGTCACCCCATATAGGTATCAAAACACTAACCCCATATCACCAACTAACATATAGTATATGAATGAGTGTGATAAACCCATATGGAATAAAAAAGATTCTGGGGTTGGTTCCCTAAGAATTATACCTCTAATTAGAGATGGCTTCCTACCCTACGTAGTTAGATTTTTCCTAATGATGTGAACCTAGATTGACCCCTAACCCTGAGATCATAATTTCCGACTCCAATGAGGGTAATGTACATGTTTGAATGGTTTCCCATGTCTCTAAGCACCATGACCTCATTTAAAATGGGAATGGTCAGAGGAACCCAAAAATCCAGAATGCTTATATTCTTCTAACCCTGTTCCTAAACCCCAATTATGACTATATCCTAACCATTTAGTAAAACATTAAAATATATCGCAAAATATATGTCAGTGTACTAACACCCCAAAAAAGCTCATTTTTTTCTTGTAAAAATTAGGAAAAAAGTTGGCCTAATGACCATACTGATAAAACTCAACTTAGGTTTCACCTTCCCAAGGTAGCAATGACCATCCTCCACAACTGCTCTTCCAATCATCTCCTGGGTGAGACTCTTAAAACCTTTAATTTTGGATGCCCAATAACTAGTAACTTTAAAAACACATAAATATGTGTTTTAGTAAAAATTATTTTACTTTATTATAATCCCATGATATTTTCTGTTTATATTTTTAGTGAATTTTCAAAAAAAATACTTCAAAAAGTGGTAACTTCTTCACAATGTGCATTTTTTAAAAAAACAAGGCTTCTAGTTTATTTCACTTTTTCATTCATGAAGAGTTTATTCTTTTAAGATGATTATAAAGTGGAAAGTTGTACTTTTAATTACTTTCTACTCATCCAAATATCCTTAAAAACATTTGGTAATATAGGATGATAAAAAACAGTCATCAGTAAGGGATATAAAAGTAAATAAAACACATTATTCTAATGAAAAACATAAAAAATAAATAAAATGTTTAGCTTTTCAAAAATAAAAATTTGGGCACATAAATAAAACATTTACACATATAAAAATAAACCTTTTATGAAATAAAACCTATGAAACCCATTATAAAGCATAGTTAAACCATGAATCTATCTTGAGGAACATGAGAACTCATGAAGACATTCCTTCACAAACAAACCTTTCACCTTTAAAATGTCATAAACATTACATACCTTGTGAAATAAAAATGTTTCCATTAAAACCCTTATTAATCATGAAATATGTATCTCAAAGAAAACATGAGAATCAATGAAAATGATATTCCTTGAAAACTAACATTTCAATTTTAAAAGATCTTATACAGTCATTTATAAATTAATATATTTCCAGTAAAAATCATTATAATAATTGAAAATATATATATAAACCTTTTTAAATCACATTAAAACCTATTCTGACTTGTTTTAAACCCATGTAGGAATAATTTAACCATTTTTAATAATATTGGAGAAAACTAACTAGTTATCTCCGCATTGTTTACCTTTATATACTAAATAATTACCCAATGAATTGGAGAGATATACTAGGCTCACCCATAATCATGATCTATATCAGTCACACCCATCATCAACTCTAATGAAAAAGTACCAAATCAGGAAAAAAATATTATAATATATTTTTTTCATCATTAAACTCTTGACAACTCATTTGAAACCATATTTAAAATCACTTTTTATTTTCAGATTAAAATAATAACAAAAATCATTTTATTATGACAAATAATAAATAAGAAAAAATCAAAGAGTAATGGAAATAGAATATTATTGTAATAAATACAAAAAAGTTTTAGGTAATATTAAAAATAAATAGTGTTTATGATGGCGGGAAATGGTGGGAATGATTTAAATGTCAAAAAAAAAATTTACACTTGGTAAAGAATGTAAAAATTGCGTCGTATGGAAAATATTAGAAAATATTCCTTCAAATAAATTGTAAATAAAGTAAAAGGTATTAAAAAATTACCTTTTTAAATACATTTAAATTGTATAATAACATAAATGAAACATTTTTAAGAATATGGTTGTGGTATAAAAAGGTTTTAAACCTTTTAAAGAAAAAACCCTTATGAGTTTAGTATTTTTGAATCAAAAGAACGTTAAAAAATATAAAATTAAATGGATTTTGAAACATATTTAATTTTATGAGATGGATGAAAATATATATCCATATATTAGTCAATACACCACACAAAATAAAATATATGTTGAAAATGGAATAAGTCTCAAAGAAAGTAAATTGAGATGTAAAATCTCTTACCTTATGTATTATATAGCTCCAAAAATTCTCTAAATCTTGTATAATAAAATTATATTATTTATTTATGTTATTAAGATATTTTTTCGTTTTTATTATGTTATCATTATTCCTTTTATTTCATTTAATACCATTTTTAACATAATAAATCAATTAAGTTGATACCTGACATTTTGAGGTTGTTCAATCTTAAAATTTTAAAACAGCCTTTATATTTTGAATATGGTCAAGGGATCATGATTTTAAAATCATATTCATATTATAATTATTATATTTATATATTAAATTAACTTTAAAATCCAACAATTTAAGTATATTATGAAAAATGAAACACATCGTTTCATGGAGGTGGTAGTTCGTGCATATACACAGGAGACATTTCCAATTTTCTACTCAAGTGAAATAAAATATATTATATAATATTTTTATTTCATATAATCATAAATACGTTATGATTGTAATATTTATTAATTATTTATATACTTATGACCATCCATGTGATGTGGTAATGGAAAACTAATCGTATTTCTTAGTGGAGGTGGTAGTCCACACAAACGCATGAGCGACATTGTCATTTTCCAATGAATGAGAGAGTATGATGGTGTGTAACATATAATATTTATATAATAATAAATATATCATCTATATAATATATATTCATTTCATCAATCATTTTTACTATCCATATCTAGTGATTATGAGAAACAAAACACATCTTTTCATGGAGGTGGTAGTCCACGCATACGCTCAAGTGAAATTTTCATTTCCCATTAGATGGAAGTAGGTATAAAATAGTAGTTCCATAAGAATAGTAACATTTTATTATAGTTATGATACTAGTTAAATTATATTATAATGGTCATAACATATTTTTTATGGAGTTTTAAGAAGAAATAAATGTGAAATAATTCAGTTAGTGTTTGTACCTACTTCTTGGATAACACATTTGGCATGCACCTTAAGCCTTATAGAGTGTATCTTTAGAGGATAAAAAAACCTCTAATACATTGGTTGGAGAGTTGGGTATGGATAAAAGTAGATATTGGTGGATATATAGTGATCAATGTGTGTGGATAATTGGGGAGAGTAGGTTCCCTTTTAGAAGTGTTGGGAGTGACACTCTTGTAAATACCTAAAAATATAAGTATAATATATGTTTTATCATTTAAAATGGAAATAAAACTATAAATTATAATAGATATGGATATTTAGGTAGAAATAAACTCATCTAATGTGATTTAATAATGTTTTTTGTGTTATATTGAATTCTTGTACCTTTATTTTAACTCTTTTAGTCCATTTTGGCCTTAATTCAGGTAACAACATTTTACCTAGGTAATTAATTTATATGAGAAAAAATAAAAGACACCTTATTAATTTTTTTTGAACTTATGATTAAAAATATTTAATTTAAAAATAATTCATAAATTACTTTTAATATAAGTATGAAAAACACAAAAAAATCCATTTTTTGAAAAACGTCAATTTTTATAATAAAAACAATTTTAAAAAAAACTTATTCATGTAATTGATTCACATGAAATTAATAGTATTATAATTAAAAAAGGAATTTTATTTGAAATTTTTTCCATTACAAACCTAAATTTCAACTTCCAACTACACTATTAAATGTAAATATTTAAATAATAGTTTTTAATTAGAATAAAATATAACTTAAGTTCCAAAAAGTTAATCAGGGGATCCCAAATACAAAAAAAATATTTTTAAATTATTTTATTTAATCCTTAAACACATATTTTTTGGATATTAAGGTTCAATTAATTTTTTATTCTATATTATATCCTCATGGTGTAATGAAAGTTACAATATTGGTAAAAATGTCATTTTCAATATTCACTAAAAATCAAATAATTTAAAAAATCCCAAAAAAAACTAATATAATTTTGATATGTTGATATTAAAAATGAATTATATTTCATCAAATATAAATTCTAAATTTAATAAATTTAACATTTAATTAAAACTATATAATTCATGAAAAAAAAATATTCAGAATAAAACTATTTATTTTTTGATTGGAAAATTATGTATCAATGACCATTTTATTTTTTGAAAAACTACATTATCAAATATTTGTAACCATTTTTTAATAATAAGACACAATACATAATAGTAATAACATTATTAATTAATAATAACAATTTTTTCTTAACTATGTTCTTTTATAAAACATGTTATTTAACGTTTTGAGAGGATATTAATTATTAATAAAAATATGTACATAAAATATGATAACACAAATTTAAAAATTATATGAATTGTAATTTAATTAAAAATTACTGAAAAAGAATTATTTTAGGGTGAAAATGATATTTATCCTTTTATCATATGTTTTGTAAAAAAATTATACAACATTAATTAAATATGTGACATCCTTTTAACTCTGAAAACATGTATCATACTATGTTAATAATTATATTATAATGTATTAATTAATATGATTCAATAAAAATAATTCCAAAAAATAATTTTTTATGAAATAAAACATTATTTGTAAAAAATAGATAATTTGAAATTAGGAAAGTACATGGGATAGCGATAAGAGTTTCTCCCTTGTCACCCTTTGCTCATGGGTCCTAGCCCTACAACCTTTTTGAACGTGACGGGTTGGCACCTGATCTACTGATTGGTAATTTATATAAAAGAAACATTTTAATAAATAAAATCTCACTATACTTCAAAAATATATTTTTGAAAAATACTATTTAAAATAAAATTATTAGGTGAATAATTTGTGTATAAATGTTTAATTTATTAAGAAATACATTGATTTAGAATTTATATTTATATTCTAAAAATGAAAATAAATAAAAATATTCATTTTAAATTTTGTGGAGTTACACTCTCCTAACAATCATAAGAAGTATAATGCCTAGATTATCTACCTTATATCTAGTTCCAATCAATAATAAGGGTCTAATTCATGACCTCGAAAAAAGATATAAATCAAAAGATATTCGCCAGGGACTCTATAGAATACCTCAAAAACTACTCAAAATGCATGACCCTAGAAGCCTTATCACTCACTAACATCAATTAAAACCATAGTAAATTTGTAAAGTGGGCAATATAATACATCACTAATATTCCCCCCAGAACATGATTTATAAAATCTCTTACACATTTATCCCTAATAATATATGGGAGGAAATGCCAAAAAAAATTAGGTCTGTAAATCCTTTTAATTCATCCCTACAATCTGGTCTACCTAAAACAAAATGTCCCACTAACACCTCATTGGCCCCTAAAGCATGTATATAGTAATCTTTAACTTTCACTCTTAAGGTTTCTCAAGATCATTGAAGATGTCTTGCATAGACACTATCCAAATATTAATAGTATATAGTACACCATCACCCATAAAGAGTATTGGATTATATAGTTGGAACTCATGAGTCAGGTCTGATATGGTTTCCCCAACCTTCGGAGACCTATTCCCTATAGGCTCCAATGCCTAAAATAGACTCCCTCTGGGTTGTTGATCAATATATGGAATAATCACAATAGGCATCTTCATATTCATTATCAGTTCAAATGGATATCATCACCCCCTAGAACTTAATCCCGGGTCTCCTATATGGCACATCATTAAAATAGAAACGCATGACTCGAATCACAATTTTATCGCAGGTCTAGATATCATTGTTTAAGGTAAGTAATAATAGGCACACACCATTGAAACTGAATTCACATCCTATGATACATGGTTCTCACATAACTTGACTCAATTCTATCCAAACTTTCCCACTCTCAGGACAATTGTAGCACACATAGGATCACAAAACAATCATATTATATCAACAACAATATCCAATGACCATACTTAATTCATGTGAAATAACACAAAGAATTTGTATGGTAAATCACTATGTATGTTTTTTTTGGACACATTAAATAATTGAACCGTCCATCATGAAAAATATCAATCATAGGAAAGAATATGAATCTAAAATGAGTTCTATATTCCAGAAAAGATGCATAAACACATACAATTTTGTTACTGTAATCAAAGAGTATAAACAATAAAATATTAATCACATTTCATTATTTGAAAATAACAAAACCATAAAATTTCCAAAGAAATAATTTTATACCCCTCCCTAGTAACTCAAACCTACCTCATACATGTGTTATTTACTCCTAGGAATAATATAAATACCCAGAATCTGTACTTCTAAATCCAGTGAAAAAATCATATAATTTACATTTATGGATTTGATACCGATAATTAGGACCGAATTTTTTCCCATCCAAACCGGAAAACATCAAAAGAAAAAACTAGATCACTTACATTCTAAAGGAACTTTTATGTTTAGAGTTTTATAAAATTAAGAAAAAATCCTACATAAACAATACCCATGTCGTTAAATGATTATTTCTCCCACTTAACCCATATTTTATTATTTCACATTAATTCATCATCATTAAATATTTTAAATCCCTTCTTGTCATAATTCATTCAACCTCATTCTTTATAACATCGAGAAAATTAAACATAATATCATTGAGATCAAATGATCAATAAGGGTAAATATAACTATTAACAATTTAATTTCATCAATGAGCATAATACATTCATAAGGTTATCATGAAATGATCTGAGTGAATGAGAAAATACTAAAATAACTCATATGCATAAATACCTAAATCATCAATCATGAAACAAATAATATTTATTTAAAAAGGGAAAGATTCATAAGATTCAATAATAATGAGCCATGTGATATCAATATTGATAAAAAGAAGCATTATAAACTCATGGAAATCATAGATAAAATGTGTTGGTATCTTGGAACATCATAATAATATAACACTTACAAAAACTTTACAGAACCCTTACAATTTGAATATCCATATGGCTAACATCCAATATAAATATTTAGAGAACATAATCATTACCCAATGAATTGGATCTCTATCAAGGTTCACCCATAATATAAGATATAATGGTCCCAGTTGATGTTATCTTACCACACCCATCGTATATAATGTCCAGGAACCATAATAGAAATAATCATATTTCTTTTAGAACCTGATTAAACTATCGAAATAAAACAGGTACCATTTCAATCCCTTTGACATGTGACTAAATTTTGGAAATGAAATGGGTTCCATAGTAATCTATTTGAAATATTACTAAACTATGAAAAAGAAATGGCTTCCATAATAATATATTTTAAGCATGATTAACCCATAGAAAAGAATGGGTTCTATAAAAATATCTTTGAAACATGATTAACCAATGGAAAAAATTTGTTTCATAAAAATTTCTTTTAAACCTAATTAAATGTTGGAAAAGAAAATGGTTTCATAACAGTCTCTTTGAAACATGATTAACATGTGAAAAAAACATGTTCCATTAATATCTATTGAAAACATGATTAACCTGTGAAAAAAATGGAATTCATAAACATGTATTCATGATAATCCATTCAAAGAAATAATAATAATGGTATCCTTAGGTCATATACAAAAAAAATAATAAGTTACATAAAAGGATATCATCTTATATGGAGAGAAATTATGAAAGATCACTTGGAAAAAATCATAAGAAGAATATCCTTTCTTTGAAAATATATTTTTAAAATATATAACTTTTTTTTAAAATATTTTTCTTTAAAAAATAAAATTGAAAACATATAAATGAAGCATAAAAATATTTTTAATAATTATAAAAAAATTGAAAACATTTTTAGAAAACATGGTTTTAGAAGAAAAAAGGTTTTCGAACAAAGTGAGAAATAAAGTTGATTTTCATTAAAAAAACTATCATTTATTTTAAGTAACAAAGAGTTGAAAAATGAAAAATCACATTAAAATATAATTAATAACTATAGTTTAATAATATTTATGTGTTTCTTGAGAGATGAATTATAATATCTCATCATTAGAAGCATAATTATGAACAATCCCGATAAATGATGAGATTGTAACATTAGACTCTTACCACTTTGGTAATTTTGAATCATAATTGCCATGAAATAAGATAATTAAATGAAACTTAAAAAAATCAGGAAAATAAGTTTATTCATAAAATAACATGTAAAATTGTAATTATATACACCCCATAAAATAATATAAGTGTATAATATAACATATGTCTCAAAGAAGGAAAATTGAGACAAATTCTGTTACCGCTTTGGTAACATTGAAAATGTAAACCCCATGAAAGTGAGATGCTCAAATGGATATGTTAATATTAAAAACATTATATATAATAATCATAACATATATTCATGGGTAATATATATACCACACAACAAAATAATTGGTGGATATGAAATATATCTCATATAAATAAAAATGAGATGAGAAAACCCTTACCTCACACTTCATTTTGGTTGAATGTTCTTTAACATCATGTATAGTGATTTTACGAATTTTATTAACTTATTACAGAACCATATTAATATTAATAATATCATATATAATCATTTTATAATATCTTATCACCTGTTCATTAATATTCTTTTATTATTTTCATTGTTTCAGGTGTTAATTGCCATGTTTTCTCATTCGTGTGTTGTTATGAATGTTCCAATTTGTATGCATATAATAGAGATATATATTCAATATTATAACAGTAATAACATAATTATAATATTTATAAATCAGTTATACCTTTAAAACCAATCTTAATTATGGACAAAAAAATGAACTAACATTACAATCATGGAGATGGTAGATTGTATATTTGCATGAGTAGTGTTTCCATTTTTCAATGATCATTATGGAAGGAAGGTACGTAATATTTTATCTTTAAATAAATAATATTATATAATAAATACCATATTATTTAATTATATATACCAATATATAACATTCATTCTGTGTGGTGAAAAAAGGAGAGATGCATTGCTTCATGAAGGCGGTAGTCCACACAAACATGAATGACATTATGACTTTTTTAGTTAGTAAAGATATAAGAGAAAAATGATATATTATATTTATATAATGATAAATATGAATCTAAAATAATAATTATGTAATAAATATTACATATATTTATTTTATTTACCCTTGTTACATTCCATGTAATGTGTTAGTGAAGAATGAATCACATCACTTCATGAGGTGATTTTCCGTCGTAAACACGAACGATGTTGTCCAAGTAATGAAAATTTAAAAATTAATATATGATATAATAAATAAAAATTAAAACTATTTTATAAATATAATTTATATAATTTATATCCATTATCATATCTGATTGTGGGAGGTGGTAATGGAAAAATGAACTACATCGGTTCGCGAGGTGGTAGTCTGCCACACACATAAATAACGATTTCATAACCCATTTGACGGAAATAGAGAAGGTTGTTTTAAATTAACATATTATAATAAAATAAAATTACATTTAAGATATTTATTTTATTATATTATCATGGTTTAATAATAATTTAACGAGGTGGACAATGAAATAAAATAAATATGCATGTTGAAGAACTTTATCTCTTCTTCGAGTATCCTCTTTAGGATGGCACTAAATCCATCCTAGGTTGGATTTATATAAAAAATAAAACTTATAGGATTATGGTAGTAAAATTTTGAATTTATTTTGGTAGGTAATTTCTAATATAAAAAGATTTAGATGTGCAAATATGTGAGGGTAGTGAGTGTTATTTTATAGTTAAGGAGGAGTGGAATTTTTGTAAATACCCAACAGTATTAACTAATTGGAACTCAATCTTACCTATTGTGACTCCAAAATTGATAAATAAATGTTTTTGTATGTGGGGGGTATTATATGGTTGATACACACCTCAACCAAGCAATAAAAAACGTTTTTTAAACATTTTGTTCCTTTACTACTTAGTTTCGTTATTTGTACCATTGTGGGTTTTCATAATGGTAACTAGTTTTCTAACATTGGTAATTTATATTTTTTTATAAAATAAAATTATAATTATTATATAATTTGAAACCAATTATTATTAATATTAAATCCATTTTTGTAATTAAAAAAATCGAATATTTTTTGATAACCAATTTTAACACAAGTGCATTTAACGCGCAAAAAACAACATTCTCACCTTAACAATGCTAACAATGTTTTAAATATTTAGGGGAAATATAATCAAGATAAAAGAAAATTTTCTATTTTAAGGGAAAAGTGTTGATATTTTTGAACATTTAAAATCACTTGGTATAATATGGGGTTTTAGGAATTTTCAATCATTTAAAAAATATCATTTATTAGAAAATAACATTAATGTCAATATTGACATTATTCCTTTTTTTGTCTTTTTTTTACTTGAATTTTTATATGGGTCATATTCAAATGAAAGTGGAAAAAAATTTCCATATTTTAGAGAATTTAATGGAAATGTTTGAAATATAATAAGAAAAATAAATTAATACCATATTTTATATCATTTATACTCTTATAATTTTATTTTAACCAATGATAAATCCATTTTGACCTTAATAGCGGCAAATAGTTCTTTTTAATATTTTCACTATTAATTTTCATTAAAAATCAAGTTAGTCTTATTATAAATTATAAATTATAAATTATTCTGATTCAAAATATTAAATCTATTTTTCCAAATTCAATTCATATAAGTGGAAAATTTTAATTTAAAATTAATCATGTAGGTGTGACGAGAAAACTGGTTTTTAAAGTGAAAATACGTTTATAATGGTTTTTATATCAAAATTCATAATGAGAATGATTAAAATTGAATTAATTATATTATTTTATATAAAGTTTTTATTATATTACATTAAAATCAATCCAAAATATAAATTAACATTATATATTATTCAAAAAAGTCAATTTTCAAATAAAATTCAGTAATTTTTCGCAAATAATTAAATAATGAAACTTTTTATAAAAATAAGAAAAAATTAACACTAATATAATATTTTTATTCCAATTTCAAAAAATATTTTTATTTTTAAAATAAATTCTCTAAAATTTTAAAAATTAAATTTTAAACTATGTTCACAAAGCATGATTAAGCCGTCTTTTAGAAAAATACTATTTATCATAAAATATTTCTTTTTTTATTTTAAATGATTCTTATTTTATTTATAATAAATATATATTCATTATATTTATGTTTAAACCATATAATTTTCATAATTTAGTTATTACTATTTATTCCTGCCAATTTAACCTTTAGGTTATAATGAATATATATATTGTGGTTTGTTTAAGCTCGGTGTGGTGTGTCTTTTACACTATTAAATATAATTTTATTCTTTTAAAAAGCTCAGATTGTTAAAATCCTCCACCCATTTTATAAATTTAATCCTCACAATTTTAGCTTTATCTCGGTAATCAAAGGATTAATATTTGAAAATACTTTTATTATAATATTACATCATAAAATTTTTATTAAAACATCCTCTTAAGAAGAGATAAAGGGAGGTAAAAAAAGGCCATATATAATAAAACATAGTAGATTTCCAAATAGGAGAACATAGGTGGTAATTAAATAAGAGTAAATAATTATAGATAGTGATTGAGGTCATTGAGCACAAGTATTTGAATGATCAATAGAGTGTTGAGGGATTTAAAACCATAAATCTGTGATCATTACAAAGAAAATTGGTTCAACAAAATTGAAGGTAATAAGATAGAATTTTTTTTTCAATATCCTCTTCCTAGAGTTTTGGAATTATATTACAATCTAGACTAAGTGAATCTGAAAATATACTTATTTTATTAGTATAATTTCATCCTTAAATCAATTTCCACCACAATCTCATCTTTTGATCAAAACGGTGTGTATTCAGGATGAAATTTTAATGCTTGAAGCACTAAAATAAACTTTTAAAGGATAATATAATCCCCAAAATCATAAAAATATATTTATCATATCATTAGACGTTAACTAAAACCAAAATAGATAGAACATAGTTAGATAATTTCAAAAACAAATATTCATACATAAATATCCAAATATCAATAATAATTCCCAAAGTTCAAACCAAATCATTCCACAAATAAACATCCTTTAAATTCTTCAAATATTTCTTGGCTAAGATCAAATCCATATATTAAAATAATTTGATCATATATTATTCCAAGATAAATAGACCGTTATTCCTTAAATAACATCCCATGTGTTTTGAAAATAAACTTAATATTTACATGTAAAAACATCATAATAATTAGGACAACATGTAGGTTAGTGGTATGTGCTACACCTTTATTACCTTTCATTTGTGGGTTGACGCCCACTGACCTTTATGTATGCCATGGGTTATCATTTAGCCATCGGGTTGTCCTATTTTTATTTAAAAATGAAAAAATAATTTATCCCAAAGTAAAACTTCATGGTGATCCTATGTGTTACAAGTACCCCAACCTAATAATTTTTTTCCTAAAATTTCATTAATAACCTCAAAAAAATTACTACTGAAATAACTTAAATGGGTTTTTTAGAGACATTGAAATTATGATCAACCATAATCGTATATACCCATGATGGTTGGAATAAATCTTAATATAACCTCACATAAAAACATCCTTATATCAGAAGTTATCTAACCCATTATTTTGATACAAACTATGACAACCTAGAACCCACACTCTTGGATCTGGTGCTATGTTTATAAACTTTACATTTCATTCTTTGATACAGATTATTCTGATTAAATTATTTTCCATACAAAAATTACAAAATAAAAAGGAAAAACTGGATCACTTACATTATCAAGGACCTTTTAAGTTTATAGTTTTATATAATTATTTAAAAATATATATAAAAATACCCATGTTGTTAAATGAGTATTTATAACACTTAACCCAGCTCTTAATATTTCACATTATGTCATCATCGCCATTCATATAAAATGCATTCTATGTATAGTTAATTCAGAGTCATTCTTTATAACATGGGGTAAAAGAAACATAAGAAGGGTGAGCTCAAATGCTCAGTAAGGGTAAACATAAGCATTAACAATTTCTTATAATAAATGATCATTATAAGTGAATAAGGGTATGCTGTCACGATTTAGGTGAATGAGTGCCTGAATGGCCTGAAGGCCATCGTTTTTATTGATTTTTGATAACCCCCCTTTCAAGGGATGAGGGGGAACCCTTACAAGGCACGTAGGCTTAGAGATTACATGGCCCGTAGGCTTAGGATATTACATGAACAAAGGTCTTAGGGAATTCAACCAGACTATCTACAAGTGACTACCCCTCTCTAGAATCTCCATATTGATAATAGCCCTCCACCTTTGCATGACCGTCTGGCTAGGCTTCCCATGCAAGCACAGGCTGGTACCGATGGCATATCCATACCCTCTCATTCAGATAATCCATTTGGCTCTGCTCTAGTGAGTGCACCTGCTCTGTGTCCTCTTCTAGGGCTGCTCTTTTTTTGTAGTGTGTTTGGGGCCTACAATCATGTGGCCTGAAGGCCTTTGGGGTTGCCCTAAGGCCTTAAGGTGGCCCGAAGGCCTTGAGAATCAACTGGCCTAAAGGCCTTGGGTCGCCTGAAAGTCTTGCAGGACCCGAGGACCAAACCGGTGGTCCGGAGGCCCAGATGGATGAATAGTTATGACTACTACTGTACCGAACAGTGCCTGCTGCAGTACTTCTATAGTAACCTGGAAATAAGCCTCCACCCAGATTTGATCTCAGGTCTCTTGGATGCACCTAGCGAGTCCTCACCAACTGGAATAAGTGATGCATAAAATAACTCATACAAATCAAGACCTGAATCATCAATCATGAAACATGGAATAAGGGTTTAGCAAAGGAAAGAGTCATAATAATCAATAATCATGAGATATATGATATAAATATTGATCAAAGTAAATATTATAAACTCATGGTAATTATATATAAAACATGTTTTTATCTTGGAACTTCATCATCATAGAACACTTACAAAACTCATACAAAACTCTTATAATTTGAATAGCCATATGACCGACACCCAATATAACTACCTAGAGAAAACAATAATTACCCAATGCATTGGAGTGATATCTTGTTTCACCCATAGTATTTGGTATAATAGGATCACTCCACACTTTTTGGGAACACCCATAATATATAACACTCAAGAACGAAAACATGAATAAATTACTTAGATATTTCATCATAAAATTCATAGAAGAAATCATTATTATTTTATAATTTCATTAACCCATAAAAATTAAATGGGTACCATGTTAATCCACTTGAAACATGATTAACCCATGTAAAAGAAATGGGTTCCATAAAAGTCTCTTTGAAACATGACTAACCCATGGAAAAGAAATGGGTTCCATACCAATCTCTTTGAAACCTGATTAACCCATAGAAAATAAATGGGTTCCATAACAATATCTTTGAAATTTGATTAACCCATAGAAAATAAATTTCTTCCATAACTATATCTTTGAAACTTTTTTAACCCATGTAAAATAAATGGGATCTATAAATATCACTTTGATACATGATTAAACCATGGAAAATAAATGGGTACCATAATAATGTCTTTGAAACATGATTAACCTATTGAAAAAATGGTTTCCAAAAACATATTGTCATTATGAACTATTCAAATAAATAAAAATAATGTTATCATTAGTTTATATCCCTAAAATATTATAAGTTACATCAAAGTATTTCATTTTATATGGAGAAGTATTTTGATAGATTACTTGGAACATATGGTAATGAAAATAACCTTACCTTGAAAATATATTTTTAAAACATAAAACATTTTCAAAATCCTTTTATTTTAAAATCAAATTTAAAAAATATAATGTAATATTTAAAAATAATTTAAATAATTATAAAATTTATTTTAAAAACATTTTTATAAAACATGGTTTTGGAAGTAAAAGTGTTTTTGACCGAAGAGAGAAATAAAGACCATTTTCCTTAAAAACCATTTCTCATTTATTTTACGTACAAAAAATTAAAAAAAATAGAACTATTATTTTAAAATATAATTAATAAATATAGGAGAATAAAATTCATGAGTTTATTGAAATATGTATTATAAAATATCATTATTAGAATAATAATTATGAACAATCCCAATAAACGATGAGATTGTATCATAAGACTCTTACCACTTTGGTAAATTTGAATCATAAATCCCATGAAATAAAATCATAAATAAAAAAAATATTTAAAATAAGGATATTAAATATATAACATGTCAAATTGGAATTATATACACCTCATAAAATAAGACAAGTGTAAAATATTACATATGTCTCGAAAAAGGATGATTGAGAAAAAATCACTTAACACTTTGGTAATTTTGAAAATGTAAACCCAATGAAACAGTGATCCTAAAATGGGTATGTAAATACCTATAAATTTATTTATAATAATAATAAGATAAATTCATGGCCATCATATGCACCACACAAAAAATGGTGAATATGGAATATATCTCACATAAATAACAGTGAGACGAGAAAACCATTACCTAACTTTTCCTTCTTGGTTGAACATGATTTAACCACTTGTATAGTAGTTTCAAACATTTTACTAACTTATTATACAACCATATTAATATTTATAATATCATATATTATCCTTGTATAATATCTTATCATCCATTCATTAATAATGATTTATTATTTTCATTGTTTCGAGTGTTAATTGCCTTATTTTCTCATTCATGTTTTGTTATGAAAGGTCATGTTCTTTGGAATATAATATATTTTATCATCTCTAGAATAATAATCATGAAATAATTATCGTATTTATAAAACAATTATATCATTAAAATAAATTATTACATATTTTTATGAAAAATGAACTAATGTTGTGATTATGGAGACGGTCGGTCGTACGTACACAAGAGTAATGTTTCCATTTTTCAATGATAATTATGGAAAGAAGAGATGTAATATATTATCTTTTCCAAATTATAATTGTATCATAAATACCATATTATTTAATTTTATATATATATATATCATTCTTATGGTGTAGTGAATAAAATATATTTGCATCACTTTATGAAGGCGACAATCCACAGATACACGAGCAATGTTATCTCTTTCACACTGAGTGAAAAGGTAAGAGAGAGAATGATATATTATATTTAGAAAATTATAAATATTTCATGAATATTATAATTATTTAATTTATATCAAATATTTTAATTATCATTACCCTTGTCACTTTCCATGCAACATGTTTGTGAAAAATGAATCGCATCGCTTCGTGAGGCAGTACTTCTCTATACACATGATTGACATTATCGAATCCCAAATGAAATGGAAATTAAAAATTAATATAAGTTATAATGACTCTATATGTATAATTATGTTATAAATATCATAAATATACTTTATATCCATCATCATACCCTGCTATGGGAAGTGGTAAGTGAAAAAGGAAGGATATCAGTTTGCGAGCTAGTAGTCCGCCATACACACGAATGATTATTTTGTAACCCATTTATAGAAGAAGATATGGTTGTAGGTCATTATATTTTTATAATAACATAATATTATTTTTAATATACTGAGGTTATTATATGATCATGGTTTAAATATAATTTATGGTGGTGGAGAAAAAAAATAAAGACACTCGTTGAAGAACATTACCTATTCTTCAGGTATCCTCCTTAAGTTGACACTATATCCATCATACATTGGATTTATGACAAAAATAACAATTATAGGATATGTTTATGGATTTTGAAATTGATTTGTCTAGGTATTTAATGATTTATATGGATTTATATGTATGAGTAAGTGAGGGGAGTGAGTTGCATTTTATAGTTTAGGAGGAGTGACATTTTTTAAATACTGAAAAGTATTCACTATTAGGTGGTCAATATTACATAAAGTGGATAAAAAATTCATAATTAAAGGTTTTTAGAGATTATACATTCTATAAAATCCTACACCACAAAATATAAAATCTTTGAAACATTTTATTCCTTAGCTTATAAGTTTTCTTATTTTTACCATTTTGGGTTTTCATCGCGGTAATTAGTTTTCTAACATAGGTAATTTATATGATAAGACCAAAATAAAAATATTATTATTAGATAATTTGAACCCACTTATTATAAATATTAAATCCAATTTATCAAATAAAAAATATCAGGTGTATTTAAATTTAATTTTTTTACCAGATAATATAACATGAAAAAACATCATTTTAACCATAACAACTCTAACTGTGTTTTTACTATATAGGGGTCAATAAAATTAATATAACAATTTGGTCTTTTAAGGGAAAATATTTGATATTTATAAAAATTTAAAACTCACTTTGAACAATATGGGTTTTTAGGGGTTCTAAATCATTTAATAAAATATCATTTATTATAACATAGTTATGTATGAGAAAATAATAAATATCAACCGCTATCTAATAAAAATAGCTATTATAAATTTTATAAATTTTATAAAATTAAAATTAGTATCGATCATGGAAATATCATTTACAGTAGGATCTAAATGTAAAAAATTAATGGGAGGTCTTCGAAACACTAGTATTGAGTCTCAGCCTAGTCTTTGTAAGGTCTTTAGTGTTCTAGATTAGTAGTTCATGATAAACCTTGGATCGATCATGTGTAAATGAGACCCGGTCGATATTTTAGGGGTGTTTATGTTCGTTGGCATTCAAGTCTTGATAGTTGGACCGAAATCAATTATGGGATAAAATAGTAGGTAGAATACCATGCCGTGACATAGGGGATTACAGTGTGGTGAGTGGGATGCATGAGTTCGGAGTGTCACGTTGTGATGAAACATAAGGGTGAGAGACATTCCATGGAGACATGAGTACATAGGGTTTCTCCACATGAAGGGTAGGGTCACAACCTAACATGAAACTAGGAAATGATTTCATGGTTCTTTTATGGTTTTAAGATAGGTGTTTAATACCATGGTAAGAGGGTAATGTCCTAAGGGTTTTCCTAGAAATGGAATCATGATATGAACCAGAGGGGTTACATCTTTACATGCCTTATATCTAGTTTTTTTAACTAATAAATCCAATTTTAAATTAAATAATAAAGTTGGGTTACGTTATTTCATCTAGTAGTAATGGGAGTATGGCCTAGTTTCATCTATCTTTCATTATCTCATTTCAATTTTGGGATATTCATTGATTTATTATAAATATTTATATGGTTGGTTGTAGAGAGTAATTGTGGTTAAGGATAGTAGTATGAATTTAAATGTCTTCTATATTTCTTACTATTTTTCATCTCTTATTAGAAATCCCTAATTCCAAGTCTTTTTCCATATTTTTATGAATATTTTACTTAGAGTTGAATCATACCATTGTATCGAATGAGTGAAATCCTATATACTCAAGGTAGATGGTTCCCAGATATTTCTTATGTTATACATGTGTTTATTCATCATGTGGTAATTGGGTTCTGGATAAGTTTTTTTGAGAAGCTGGGTGTGGAACAACAAACAATTTCAGTTATTATTTAAACAAGACCTGGGGGATTTTCAAGTGGTAGATGAAGTTTTTTCTTGATATTTCATCGATTACTATGTGGTGTGGTTTTAGGGTTGATTGTCAAATTCTGATATGTTATAAAGATGTGTTTATGAGATGTGATAGTTGATTTGGTTCATTGGGGAACATGATGGTGTAACCATTGTGGATTTGGGCGATGTCGATCACCATGAATAAAGCAACGTAGTTTATTGAATGTCATCCAAATAGTGATGACCATTTTCATGGGTGGTGGTGTAGGTTCTCTGGTGTGATGAAGATAGTGTTGACTATTACCAAAAGTGGGGATGGTGGTTCATTGATAATAATAAATGGTTGTTGGTGATTACCACTCACATTGAGGTTGAGGTTGTTGTGGTCATGTGTACCCATGAAAGGTACCATGTGGTGGTTTGGTCAACTAATTATGGTTGAAACCCCTATATTGTCTGTGGTATAGGGATGATGTTGTTGACCATCGATATATAATAGAGGATGAACCATATATGGCCATGATTGGTAGTGTGTAAAACCACTAGTTGGGAGTGGTGTTCTCACCATATATTTAGATATATTAGAGTAGATATGTTGAACTTAGATGTGGAAAAGAGTGGTTAAGGAGCACTATTAGTTTAAGGTGCGACATCATTTCACATTTTTTTTACTTATCTTTAGAGTGTTTGGGTCATCTTTTGAAAGTTTTAGATGGTGTAAAAATGAAAGAACCTGGAGCCCACTACTGGAAAAATCTGTAGGAACAATTTATGTCGAAAATTGTGGTCTTACGATGTAAGTAATTTGGGATAGATTTTTAGGCCATAAAAACCATTTATTCCATAAAATGGTTTTAAAATGTAAAATGGGGATCCTTAGAAAAATAATCATGGTTATGGTTTTTTTAGTATAATTAACCCTAAATGAATTTAAAATATAAATTCTCAAATTATTCCATAAATAGTTTGGGTTTAATGATTTTTATTACAGCTAATGGTTTCAAATAATCATACATTTTTATTATTATTTATGTTGGCTTCCAAGATTAACCAAGGAATTTTTAGGAAACATTCTACATATAGACTCAAATGTAAATGAATATTTGACATTTTTTATGGAAATGAATGTTTAGGTTTCTTTCCTTAATTATTGTTTTAGATATATATTTTTTGGATTGATCAGAATCATATATCAATGTGAATTTCCATCATCTATGGGTTTGTATTTTTTTATAAGATCTTATTGGGTTTTGATAGAGGAATGGAAAGAATGGGTTGATCAGCAGAATCATTTAAAATCCTTTAGATAATTTTAATTGAGGTAGGATGATTCTCTCCCACACTAGTACTATAGAACTTGTTGCTTGAATATTGATAAATTTTTCTAATTCTATGATTGGAAATATCTCGAGTAGTTTATATGGAAAACCCATGTTTTATGTGATTTAAAAAGGGAAGTTTTGAAATATTCTCTTCAAATTTATTAATTAATGTTTGTTAAAGTATTTGGTTTTCAAAATAAATGTTCTTTGTGGAAAAATATTTGAAATTGATGGTGGTATTAGCATATTTAGTGGTGTGTGTTCATATTACATTGTATGAGGCATTACTAAAATAAAATTAGTGCTCAGTGTTTACTAAAAAGGAAAAGGAGAATATCACCATGTAATGAATTGGTGAAGGATAGATTTCAAATCACGAGTGTTGGTATTTTCATTTAGCATGCATGTGATTGTGAGTATGGAGCAAGGAACAGGAGTTCAAAGGGGAATGTGAAAGAGAAAGTGGAAGTATTGACTTGGTAAAATTTATTTCTCAAACTATCTTCCTTTGATAAAATATTTTTATATTCTTACCTTTTTTATATAAAATGACTTCAATTTTTATTATCCTAGTGTCATGTAATGGGATTATTTTGGGGATATCCTAATGAGTGATATACTCACCATTTTCTTTAGGACTTTAGTGCATTTGCATATTTTATCTACCAATATATAGGGAAGGGAAATGTTTTTTACTTCTCTAGTGGTGATTCGTAACATCATGGTATGTTTATTAAAACTATAGTTTGGTAGTGTCTGTATCTTGGTCTAGGATGGTTCCAATTTGGTGTAAATATATTTATATTTAGAGTCTTATCCTGGCACCCATATTCATTTTACACTATTACTATTCTATTGTTTTGTATTTGTATTTCATTGAGCTATGTGACTTTATATTCTTGCATCATTTAAAGGATGGGATGTTTTTTGTTCAATGTTGTCAGATTTTTTTTCTTTAACAAGGAAATCATTCCCCAATGTTTCCTAATACCTAGAAATTTATTTCTAGCCTTTGGTGTCCTGTGGATTTCACCTAAGGATAATAACTCCACATCACTTATCAATCCAATGAGGAGGGATGGGGTGTTAGATATGGTATTAATTTGTTTGGTACTTGATTTGGGTTGGTATCAAGGAGATGGTACTGTTAGAACTTAGAATGTATAGCATAAAAATACATAGCTAAATATTTTATATTGAACATCAAGTTAATAGGGTGTTTTGTGTAAAAAAGTGTTCTAAGATACATCTATATGTGTTTTTATATCACCATTATTGGTTTATAAAATGAGTATTTCATATAATTTAATAGTACAAAGACTTCCCACTTGGACTTCATTGTTTATCTATTCTTTAAATGATTTTTGAAAATGGGTAAAATGATTTATTTTTGAAATTATAGTTTCACTAGTAGCTTTTTAAAGTGATGAAAATTGTTTATAATGTTTTGTAACTTATTCAAGACAGATGTTATTTGATAAAAATGGTTTAAATGGTGCATTGTTCCAGTTATAGAAAATGGCACCAGGAATATGTCATAGAAATTTGTACGAAGAAGGTACTAAAAATGTGGTTTCACCTGATCTATAGGGGAACCAAAAACTTATACAGAGTATTGTTCAAGTATTTCAATCTGTCGATGTTGAAAATAGATATTATTAACTGAGTAAATTTGATCATTTAGTATAGTTTTAGAAATAGAATCTACTGGTACATTGAGGGGATTCTAAAACTATAAAGGTTGAAGTGTGGCTAAACTGAATGAATAGAATATTCAATTTTATTTTCACACTAGTAGAGATTATAATTAAGATAGAAACAGATATGTTGGAATATCATTCATTATAATGGTGGGATTTATCTTCCCAAGATAAAGTCAACCAAGGACTTTTATGGGGGTATTTTGAGGAATTGTTCAGAAAATTTATTGAAACACACATTCAAAATATAAATAACAACATATTTCTTAAGCTTTAAGAAATAAAACTTCTCTATGATAGATTATGAATCCATGTTTCTGAACATATTTTGTTTCTCCTTGAAAGTATATACTATTGTGTCTTTTAAGTAACATATATTTGGGTCAATTTTACGACCAGATATTCTATCTAAGATATCAATTCTTTATATGATAGATTGTATAAAGTTTTTAACATAAAAAAGTGTTATAAAGTGATCTTATTTTCAATTTTAGTGGAAGTAGTCAGATTTTTTCCTTGTGGACAATTTCAAATCTAATTCTTGATATAGAGAAATAGGGATTTCTACTCTCACAAAGGCAGAACACCTCAAATTCATACTGTGGAATCAGTTAATTTTCTTACATTATCCGATGTTAAACAAGGTTGTTTTAAGTGTGGTTTAGTAATACATGAGAAGAAATAATGTACTAAATGACCAAGAAATTCACAACACTATAGAAATGGGGTCCATATCAATAAGTTATGTCATAAAATTTAGAGATCAGCAAGTGGATCAGGCTCAACTTAGTCTCATATTTCATATACTCAGATATAACAGTCCTATCAGATTAGTTCATATCCATACAATAGGTGTACAGGGATATTTCTAGGAACAATTCAATTGTTCTATAAAAACCCCAGTAGGGAAGAAATATATATCCCATGAAAACAGAGAAATAGTTATATGAAGTAGAACATGCTATTATAAGAAAGAAATCAGGTCCCTCTATGGTGTGAGGTAATATTCTTCTGAAATCCACTCTTATGAATGTATTGTTTGATAATTATTTGTTTCATTCTTTCCATCCTTCTTATGTGGTTAAACAATTATGATTTAAATCCCATATATAATGTTTCATGCGGTAAAGTTGTTTACACCCATATATGGAGTCCTTCACCTTTCAAGGTGGGTTGGGATATAAATATAGGTAGAGAATGACCATTAGTATTATTCAATGGACCATATATCTTACTATTTAGTAGCGATGACCATGATCATATTTGATGAAACAAGTAATGAGACTCTTTCTATAATATTGGTGTGATACATAGATGTTTTTCTAAATGATTTCTATTGGTTTCCACTTGAAAGGGAAATAAAATTTACTAACAACTTACTCTTAGGAATGATATCTATTTATTTACTGTCTTAAAAAATGGATTTGACTGATTTTTTGGAATTTAAGGTTTATCATGAAGAGTTGAAAATTAAATTTTTTTTAGACCTAGTACGTCACCTTGTGCTACTCCAGTTTTATTTATAAATAAGTATGATGATACTCTCTGCTTACTGATTGATTATTATAAATTTAATCATGTAATAATTAAAAATGGTGTCTGCTTCCATGAATATAATTTTTTTTTACCAATTAAAGGAATCCAAGTCGTTCTCTAAGAATTAATTACTCTTATGATATCATCATCATAGATTCAAAAGACATTATATTCCAGAAAACTATATTTCGGAGTTGATATGGCCATTATGAATATATCATAATGCCTTTTAGTCTAACTAATTCACTAAAAGTCTTCATGGATTTGATGAATCTTATATTTCACAGGTACCTAAAATATTTTTTTTTTTATTTTGGGGTGATATTTTAATATACTCTAGAAATAAGAATTACCATGAAGAGCACATGGAAATTGTTTTAAGAACCTTACAAGAACATCATTTTTATGCTATGATTTATAAGTGCGAATTTTGAATTCAAGTAGTTTCTTTCCTCAAGAATGTAATATTTGAAGCATGAATATAATTTGACCATGGTAATATCAAAGTATTTGTCTCTTGGAAAAACCAATGATTGTTTTTTAGGTATGTAGTAATTTAGGATTAGTATATTATTATCACTGATTTGTTTAGGATTTCTCTAGGGTTTCTTCTCCAATGACTTCTCTGAAAAGAAAAGTCATTTAATTTAAATGGAATAATGACTATGGAAAAATATTTATGTAGCTTATAATTTGTCTCACCTTAGTACCCATACTAATTTTTACATGACTAGGTAACAACTATATGTAATTTTTTTATGCATATGAATTTAGTTTTTATTGCATTCTTGTATAGGGAGAACGTGTTGTGTCCAATGGTTTGAGGCAATTGCAATTACATCAGAAGAACAATCCTATGAATGAGTTGCAATTACATGTGGTTTTCCATACCTTAAATACTTTTAGATATTACCTATTTGGAGAAAATTTCATAGTTTTCAATCAACATAATAGTTTAAAATATATCTTTTCTTTGAAATACTTGAACTTGATGCATCAAGAATGGATGGAGTACCTTAAGATATTTATTTTCAACTTTGTATACACAACTGATAAAGAAAATTATATACCATATATGTTGAGTCATAAGTTGTACAGTGAAGTGTTTTGAGATGATTTTGATTAATGTAAGATGATGAGCATGATCATTGATATGCAACAAAATTTTGATTCATAGTATTAGAACAAAATTATATTTACAGTCAGTTCTATGTTCGACTTGATAATGTTGGAAAAAGAATATTAGATAGAATATTATTATTATATCACTGTTAGGTAAAATATTAATAGTGGGGAGAATTATGAAAATAGGAAAAAAGACACAAAATTTTTGTTAGATTTCAGAATTGAATTTTTTAGTTCCTAAATCTTTTCAAAATAGCTCCTTTCAACATACCTTCATTTGACATGGGTTATTCATCTAGATATTCAAAAAATGTACAAGGTGATGAAGATGAATTTTTGGTGGGTAGGTATGAAATGCAAGATTGTAGACAGTGTGATAAAATTTTTGACATGTTATCAGGTGAAGGATAAACATAAAAGACAAGTTTTTATGTTGTAGTGTATTCTTATACCTATATGTAAGTGGGAGAAAATTATGATTGATTTTTTCATAGGACTACCAATAATGTTACAAAAACATGATACTATATGGGTAGTAGTGGAGTTCCTTACTAATTCAGAACACTTTATCCCTATCAGATAATCCATCATGGTAGAGGAATTATAAGATTTTCATATGAGATAAGTGGTTAGGTTAAATAGAGTTCCATAATTGATTTTATTAGGTAGAGGCCCTATTTTAATTCTCAATTTGGGTGATTGTTACAATAAGATCTTGGAATTAAATTGAATATCTGTACAACATACCATCCCAAGATATATACCCATTCAGGATGCACCATTCGAACATTAGAATATATGATTAGAGTGTGTGTGGGGTATCTTAGTGGTTCAAGGGAGGATCATATGCCCTTACTAAAATTATCATACAATAAAATATATCAATCGATAATACATATTTTATCACTTTAGGATTTCTATGTCCATACATATCATTCTTCGTCATAGGTGGAAATAGGTTATACATATTTGATTGGACTCAGTCTTGTCCACAAAACTATATATAAAGTCTAAATGATATGGAAGAAGTTAGATAAGGAAAAAATTAAATAGAATTCATATGAAGATAATCATCGTTGAAATTTATCTTCTGATTTTAGTGTCCATTTTTTCTTGAATGTTTTGATGAAAAATAGTCATCGACACTTTGGGAAACAAGGTAAGTTAGTGCCACAATATATGAGACTATTCGAGGTTATAGAAAAAATTGAAATTATTGCATACTGATTAGTGTTGTCACTAAGATTTAGTGTTTTTCATAATATTATTCATGTTTCTAAAATAAATTATAATATAAACCCATGAAATGTGATCAGTTGGAACCATGTGACTCTTGTGATAGATTTAAATTTTATCAATTAAATATTATAGGATCACGATAGGTAGGAAAAGGTCCTTTGAGGGAGATATATTTTCTTGGTTTGAGTTCTATGGAATCATGGTCAAGATCAAGAGGAATCTTATGAAAAAAAAGACCATGAAAAATTAATTTACTGACATTTTTGAGATCAATATTGATATCTAGAATCCCAAGGATGGAAATACCAAAGTTGGGGAGAATTTACCACCGCCAGTTTGAGTTACACTATCATTTTATAAATTTTTTCTTGTCTTTGGAGTCTTTGGGTTAGATTTTGGAAGTGTTGGAAGGTGTAAAAATAAAATAAAATGGATTAAACTATTGAAAAAATATACAGAAACACTTTACACGTTAAATTATAGTTTTATAATGTTTGTAGTTCAGGACAGATGTTCAAGGAATAAAAACTATTTACACTGTAAAATTGTTTTACGCTATAAAATGGGGTTTCCTAGAAAAAAAACCAATGTTGCAATTTTTTTAGTATAAGTGACCATCGATGAATTTATTATGTAAATTCTTAATTTATCTCATAAATATTTAGTCACTGTCTATTTTTAGTATGGAAAGAGGTTATAAATATTTATACAATATCTTCTTTCTTTCTCTCTAACTCTTGGATTAACCTAGGTTTTTTTTGAAACCATTGACATATAGACTCTAATGGAAATGAATCATTGATATTTGTTTTATGGAAATAATATTTTAGGGTTTTATTCTTCCTTCTTAATTTAGATCTCTTTTTATTGTCTTGATTAGAACTATATATTAGTGTGTGTTACACAGATCTATGGGTTTGGATTTGTAGTGATGCGATCCTATTGGGTTTTAATGAAGGATTGAAGGTAAGGGGTTTATCCTCATAATCATTTAATACCCATTAGACTAATAATAATTGAGTAGGTGTATTATCTCTCATTATACTATTATATAACTTTTTTTGTTGAATCATGATAAATTATTCTTGTTCTTTGATGGGATATTTCGTGAGTAGTTTTTCGGGAAAACCCTTGTTTAATTCGATTTCAAAAGGTTTGTTTTGAAATATACTATTTATATTTATTAATTAAATGTTTTTATAGGATTTTTTTTGCAAAATAATTTTTTGTGGAAAACTATTTTATATGGATGATGTTCTTCACATACATAGTGGTGTGTGTTAATATTGCATTGTATAATGCCTTATTGAAATAGAATTAGTGCTTGGCGCTGACTGGAAATGGACATGGGAACAACAATTGTTATTGAGTTAGTGTAATATGTATTTCTACTCATGATTGTTTGGATTTTAATTAAGCATTCATTTGTGTGAGATATTATCGAACATGGAATGGGTTTGCCAAGGGTAAAGTGAAATATAAAGTAGAAGGATTGACTTGGTTAAATTACATTCTAAAACATTTTTCCTTTGATAAAATATTTTGATAATCTCACCATTTATTTTATATAAAAATTGATAACTTGTTATTGTCCCACTGGTATGCGATGGGAAGTTTTTTGGGAAATCCTACCAAGTGATATAATTATCCCATTCATGGAAACTTTACTGAGTTTCTAGATGTTCTCTATCGAGATAAATGTAATATTCATGTATTTTATTTGTTTAGTGGTGGTCCTTGATGTCATGTTTTTTTTTCTGAAACTACATATGGGGAGTGTTTGTATATTAGTCTATAATGGTGCCACTTTGGTGAAAATGTATTTCTGTTTGAAATATTATCCTTCCACCATTATTCCTTTTTCTACAATTACACTGATATTGTTCGGCATCGGTATTTCATTGAGTTATATGATATTATATTCATGAATCATTTAAAGGATTGGATGTTTATTGTTCCGTGCAGTTATATTTTTTATCTTTAATGTGAAAATAATCCCCTAATGTTTCCCAATCCCTGTGAATTTATTAACATCCTTTGGTGTCTTTGGGATTTCAACTAAGTCCAGTAACTCCCCTATCACTTATCAAGACAATGGGGAGGGGCGAGGTGTTATAGTTTATGCCATAATGGTTGGTATATTTTAGAAGATCATGGGTTTTATGATGTGGTGTGGATGTATTTTTTGGGTTTCATTGATGATTTGAAATAGTGATGTCATGCGACATGGAATTTATTGGATGGATGATGAGACTTTTAGTATGACAAACTATGGTTGGATCAGTCCACTTTGACACTCGATGAATCATGTAAAGGATCACTTAGGGATGGTTGAGCATGATTCGAATACATTGGGAAAGATGTTTTGGTTTTCATTTATTACTATTTATATACACTTGCATCTATGTGGATTTTATATAGGGAAAAAATTGGGAGTGACCTACTAATTTCATACTCACACGCAGTGTGAGCCATCTGATATGAATACATACTTTATGGTTCTTGGTATTGGTTAATATAAAGACTCAAATTTAGTATTTAATGGATATGGTGGTCTAGAATTAGTACATACTGAGTGTCGTGGTTACAGACGGGTCAAGTGGTTCCTCAATGTTAGTCTAGAAATATTTTTGATTATTTTATGTATACACATATATGATTGGCCTGAAGAAGATACTATTTATTATTGTATGGATAGTATAACCTTGTATACATTTTAGTGATATGTACTATGTTATAATCTATGTTTTGTTATGGTTCTACTGGTATTTATTATTGTTTAACTGAAAATGTTATTTTCTTATGAAGGTATATTCTCCCCAAGTTCACTCTATAGATCTCACATTTAGTTGGAAGTATTTGGTATATGGGGATTCACACTTAATGTCTTATAATTCCTCAATATATCTACGTTAAATTAAGATGGTTTGAGATTTCTATAAACTGGTATCAGAGAAAATTGTTTAACAAGTTTTATTAAAGATTTCTTGTTAGAAAGTAGATTTTATTTTGTTACTTTGGTTATAGTAAACTAGAAATCTAAGAAAGTGTTATAACATGGTATGGATATAGTATTTTGTTTATTTCCATCAAAAGTATAGGCTAAAGACCATGTTACTCAGTGAACATGGATTACTGGTTTTCTTTTCCTGGTTATAGTTGGATTCTTTGAATTTGATAAATGAGTATTTTATGTCATTGATTTTTATTTTGACCTTTTTTTCCAAAGAGACAAGATTTGTTACTCATGAATCATTTTTTAAATGTAGGGGTCACATGAAATTTGTGTGACGATTATGATTAATATTTTGGTCTTGTAATGGAAAGGTTTTAGTTGTTTAAATTGTCAAAAATATGATAAACAAGGATTTCTTATAAAGTATCCTAGTGGAATTATAATTAGATAAACTAAAATGGGTAGTGGTTCTGAAAAAGAAATGGTGTTTGTCAATATAAAGTTTCAAAAAATAAAATATGTTGTGTTTTCTCATATGGAATCAAGGTTTAATTATACTCTATTAAACTAGGTATGTGATCCTTGGTGTGAATAATTATATGATAATTTCTGTGTATGTTGTGTTTGGTTCTTGGCCCTGATACTTGTAAGGGGGACATCAGACTAGATTTTATGGGACTTGAGTGTTATAGGGAAGTGTAAGGGATAGTGGGTCACATCACATGTTATAGGTTTTTCTATTTATGATATATGTGTTTTTATATTTATATTGGGCATGGTGTTTGGTTCCTAAAGTGATTCAAGTAAGTCATAATCCATTGAAGTATTAAGAGGTTGAATATATGGTTCCACCAAGGCATGCACTAGATGAGGCCCCTGATGGTGGAGGCAGGACTGATCCATAGATAAAGTTTCTTGAGATATCATGACCCCTACAATGTATTAATGTGCTATGAGACTGGTTGGATGAGAATATTTTAGTGAGATTGATGAGGGTTATCCAAAATCATTGATTAAGGAGCTCAGAGAATATAGCGATCCATGGCATACTTGATAGGGGAGTTCCAATCACATCATCATCATTTATTCTAGGGAGAGGGTGGTGAAGTACATATATTCACTAAATCCATTTTTTAAAAGATGCAAATGGGTGAATCTTATTTAAAAATTTAAAGGCTCGTACGGCTATATAAATATTAGCCTTTAAGTGATGCATGAATATATCATAACAAATGATTAATGGATATCATAAGGGGTCATGAAAATGTAATTTTTATGCCACTACCTTTATAATGATAAAGTATTAGGGAAGTTGTGACCCATAAATGAAATGTTCCATTTTTTACTGCCTTCATTGACCTAAAAAATCATAAGGTTTTATTAGTCCAACTAATAAGGAATATTTTCATGGAATATTCATGCCATTGTATTTTATAATTTTGGGAAGATGCGATATTCTACATTTATTACCATTTAAGGATTTATTTCAAGAGTTGTAACATGAAGGAGATGATTTAGTGCATCCATGTAAGGCATGTTTGAGTTATTAAATCATTTTGGATAATTCATCAGTTAATGCATGAATAATAAATGTAAGAACCTAGTGCTTACTTTAAGGTCCAGATATTTTAATTTTTTGTTGTACTTGAGAAATAGTAGGAAAACATGACACGTACTATCTCCAAGACAATTACACAACATGACTAGGGGTTACATACCATGTAATCCTAGAACACAATGTGTAAGGATGTCTACATAACTCATTTATGACTTGGAAGAGAAGTCGGTGAAGGAAGAAATTTTTTTCATATACATGCTATGTATATGAAAGTACATGGTGTGAAATTTTGTAAAATTTTCTAAAATAGGTAGTAGCCTCGTATTCTATCAGACATATAGAATGGCTCACCTAGGTGTCATGAGAAGCAGTGTCGAAGGAAGAATTTTCTCCAATTTGTTCGTCTGAACTCCGATTCGAACACCATTGAATGCATTAAAACCTAACAGGTAGGCTCTCAATTCCTCTTGATTAGTTCTTCATGATTTTTTATCTTGTAGAAGTTGTCGGACCTTGAGCATTTTACCTCATTTTATAGATCTACTTGGTTCTAGCTTGAATTAGAAGCTGACATTAGACAACAAGAGTTACACGATGACTAGGTAGGTGGTCCCATTCCCTTAGCTCAATTTTGAGTTATTTATATCTTCCATAGTGACATGTTCTCATGTTTAGGATGTATCATTGAATGGAAATTGATCATTTTTGTTTCCTAATGATGATTAGGTGATGGGTTAAATTAATTGAATCTTGTTTGAGCTTGTTTGGTTTGATTAGGGGCCACCCCATGGGTACGTTTCCCTTGGATGACCATTGTTTAGCCATTTGTCCTAGGATGCCTATGGGTAAGCCTTTATTTTCCTTTTTAGGGTTGTTAAAAATAAAATTGGTTAATTAAATGTTTACCCATTTGAAATAAACAATTTTTTATGCCTTTTGATAGTTTAATTCACATGATATGATTTTTATATAAATTGACCACAAGTGATAATAATAGTTAAGACTTTTAATTGTTAGATTAAATGTTAGGATTGTGATATGATTTTACCATGTGAGTATATAATTTTTTAAGACTGGTAATGGTTAGATTACTTGAAAGGCTTGTGACATGTTTGATGCCCACACGATTTATTATTTTATTAACCATGTAATAGTGTAAAATTTCATGTGTTGTTTTTATAATTAAATGCTTATATACCAAGTTTTGACCTTAACACATGATGAAATGATTATATACTGAGTTTGGTTCTAATTGAATTATGAAATTATAGAAAGAAAAAAATTTGTAGGCCTATGGGCAAGGTTTGATGTGCATGTGGGTGAGGATTTTCTATGCCTATGGGGGGTTTCGCTATACCTGTGGGTGAGGTTTTTCTATTTCTAAGGGTGAGTTTTTAATGTGCCTAAGGGAAAGGTGTTTCTTTCTTTTAATATGTCATGAGTGAGCTATGATTTAATGTAAAAGCCAAGGATTTTAACTCAATGATGAAATTGAATGACTTATAACGCATCTGCCAAGCCAAAGCACAGGCTTGGATTTGGTCTTCAATTATCTATTTAGATGGACTTTTGAGACATCTATTGTGCTTAAATTACACAGGGGATTTATGGAATAAGGCCGGATCTTGAGACTTTATAATTAAATGAAATTGAATTTATAATAAATAATAACTGTATATAAATTGAAACTCGTACTTGTGGGATTTTTTACTTTTGAGTACTTCTTAGTTTACTACTTTTCCTATTTGTACACTACCTGTTTAATATACTCACTGACAGATAAGCACAAATATTGGGTGGAATCCTACTGGGATTTATTTCCCACACCTTGTTTGGGTCATGTTTTTCTGATCAAAAAGATTATATGATTGAAGGTTTCGATAAGGGAATGTGACCTTCTACAGGTATTTGATATGTTGTTTAGGAGCCGGATATCATGGGTCCGAGTTGAGGCTTGATATGCTTCTTAGTTTCCTTGTTTCTTTTGTAATTCTGGAACATATATTATGGATTTTTATAGTGTACCTTATTTGGATGTTTTCCTAGAACATAACATGTTGTATCATCTTGTGTATAGAATGATGCATGGTTAATTATCTTATCTGTCCTCCATTGTTTATTTTAGTTGAATGTTGTTTACTATTTTTTCTATTGTATTATTATTGATTTTTTTTGTGTTACACTCTTCTAATGAGTTTATAGTTTTCCCACTATCACACCTAGGCCCTCACTGCTATTCGGAAGCCTCTGGCTGCGGGGAAATGCACTTGAGGTCATGTGGCCAACTAGGTGTGGGGAACCTTTGAGTGGCATCCAGATCTAGGATGTTACAAAGTGGTATCATAGGATGTTTATTTTCTGGTTTGAATTATTGTTTGGAGACAATAAGAAGATATAGAAATTAAATGGGATTTTTTGTTTAGTTATGCTCGGGAGTAGCTGCCCCACGTACAGGGAAATCCAAATTTCCTCAAATTCACTTGTGATTTTTGGATTTTGAGTTGTTACAGTGGATTTGATTTCACTATTGGGTGACACAATTGTTTTGTGTTGTTATTTTCGATATAATTGTGGTTCTATATTCTTGAAACCCGCTGAGATGAGGGTATTCCATCTCATTCATCATATAGGAACTTTTTAAAAATCACATGCCATGAATTCTTTCCATTCCATTTAGAGATCATTACTGATGCATGATAATGTGATAGGTACCATGATAGATATGCCTGCTATTGTGATAGGTGTATTGGTATGTTTCATGGTTGAATTGGATGGACATTGATCTTTGGTCCCTAAGGAGTATGGGCCCTCTTGGATCCGAATTTTGTGGATCACGTTTCACAATGGTATATAAATTGGGTTGTCATGTGCTATATGTGGATGCCAAGATTTGATTCACAGAGAGTATGGGCCCCCATGGATCAAAATTTGGCATGCCATTTGTAACACCCGAGACTTTTATAAGAAATATTTTGTTTTTATTTTATATAAATCATCAAAGGAATCTTTCACTACACACAACACTAGCTTGGCTTTCTTTACATTCAATCGCGACCTTCCTTGATAGCTTGCATCGTACGCAATACTGAGTTTCACTAAACAACGATATGCTATTAAAATATTATTAAAAATAGCTGTTATGACTAGTAATAACCACTTTTTGAAATTTTGTAAATTTTATTTTTCAAAATGGACTTCATTTTTGGATTCGGAATATCGAAATTATCCTAGGGTGAAATTTTGTAATTTTTCTGGAAACTTTCAATTTTTGATGAATAGTGAAAACACTGGGTTACTATTTAAAAACCAAATTTTAATTTAAATAATTATTTATTTTATTTAAATTTATTTTAGGTCAAAATTAATACATAATACCTATATAAGTTCAATGTAATTCATTGAATTAATTTTATAATAATTTTAGATATATAAAAATTTTATTGAACTTTTCACAGTCTTTTACCAACCTCCTAGGAAAATTTGAAAATATACATAAAACTTAATTTAACCACTTCTGTGAGTGGAATTTCGAAAATCCTAGAGACATGGTTAATATCAAGGACTAAAATGTGGTTCAATGAGACAAAAATAATTTTTGGTGAATAGTAACTTTTTACTTTTATTTACCACGGTTAAAAGTAAATAGAATAATTATGGGTAAAAATGATATTATTATTACCCTAACACATGTCCTAATTCTATTGGATAAGTGTAATTAGACCAAAAACAACCTTAAGAATAAAATATGACCATTTAGGCCCACTTGGATTAGATTAGGACATTTATTATTAATTTATTTAAAGAAGGGTTAAAATAGGTAAAATCAAAGTTTAATAAGTAAATAATTTTTAATATAGGGTTATTAATAAGATAAATTGGACTATAAATATGAATTAGAAATATAAAACTATTTCCTACATAATGGTATTTTATTTGTAATTTTTAGACATTAAATAATTTAATTTATTTATGACACAAAGATGATGCAGTAATTATCTTATTAATGAAATATTGACATAATGGATGTTATAAATACCCAAATAAATGTAATTTGAGACGTTTTATGAATTACACTAATTTTATAGGTTAATATGACATGTTAGTATTGATTTAATTAACTTTTTTTGAACTAATAATTCTGTTATGATTTTCAAAAAAATCAATTACTAAATAGTGTCAAAATTGAAATAAAATAGTTTTTAAAACAAATATTATATTATTAATTGTTATCTTATTCCTAAAAATCTACGGTTTGGAAAAATGACTTAGATAAGGTTATATATATTAATAATAAACAACTTGGAGTTCGTTTGGCTTGTTATAGTAAGTTTATTAACCTTATATTGTAAGAACACAAAAAGACACGGTAAAAGTAAAATTATCTAGCTTAAAGTTAAATCTAAATGATAAGGTTAAAATAGTAAACTAAACTTTTCCAAATTCTAATGGATGAGAGTATTTCGACCCATCCCACCTTAGATTAGAAATAAATCAATTGGGAGCTATTTAAAACCGAATATGGCTTTATAATAAAATAATATTTTTAGTTTTTCCAAAGGTTCCCCTCTCCTCCCTTATAAAAGGGCACCTCCTCCCTCTCTTCCTCACACCACTTTGATTCTTCATGCTCGGCCAACCCCTGACAATTTCTCCTATCCACTTCCCTAGAAACATCATAGAGGTCCTGGTCTTCTTTAAAGACCAATTTCAGTGCCCTAAAAGGAGGCCTCAAAGAAGCGCTTCAAAGAAGAGGTAATGTCTGCTAACGATTCTTTCAACTTTATTTATTCTTCCACTTCTTCTTCTTTAGTTGTTTAATTATGAATTAATAACATCAGTATCACTAATATACTGATATGTTATTATAAGTATGAAACAAACCTATTTCACCATCTATCCATCCTACGGAAAACGAAATCACCGCGCGTGCGTACGTACGGAATACCATCTCCACGCCGTGGTGTAATCTATTTTCCACCACCACATTACTTGTATGGGTATAATGGTGTAAATAATGAATATATATGATTATTGTAAAGTGATATTGATTCTGAAATAGTATACATACACTCCAATACAATTCCACGATCATGGCAACGATATCATCGCTCGTGCGTACGTACGGAATACCGTCTCCACGATGTGATGCGACTCATTATACAAAATTTTAATTGCATAATGATTACATAAATGAATTTACTGAATAAATATTATATATATTACACTAATACCATTCTGTAAATGAGGTATCTATAACCTAAAAATATTAATAAGAATTTTTTCTACAAAACACGCATAAGAACAAAACGTAATAAACACCCGAATAACAAGTAGCTATGAAATATTACTAATAAGATAAGAATATGACCATATATGATATAATAACAATGAGTATGATTCTGGAATAATTCAATGGCATTATTTAAATCATTATACAAGAGTTTCATACACTTACGAAGCAAATCGGACCTAAGGTAAGGGAAATATCACAGTCTCATTTTTATCCGAGATTGTTTATACTTTGAATTTACGGGGGTGTATTTTATCATCCACATCCATGTTTCCTCAATATGTAATATTATTTCCATCCACCTAAAAATTTTTAAATCCAATTTTACCCTTCGGTGAGTTTTTAGTAAAATATATGAAAGGAATCTTTTGTCGTTTTTCGTACGAGGTACTTTTTGACTTTTCCGACAAAAGTACGAGAAGAATGTTTTTTAACTTATACAGAATGAATGGATTTTTTAAACATTATTTCCAAGAAGCTTCCTTTACAAGTTTTCAAGTTTATTTTTAATCAACTTCTTTTAGTTTAGAATTTTATGACATGTTAAGAAAGGAAAAGTTTTTTTGAAGTAGAAAGGATATTTTCCTCAAGAATGGAGTTCAAGTGTTTGTCAAAATTATTTTCCATCTAAGATAATAAAGGGTTCTGTTTCTATCCCTATTATTAAATTGATTTGATTATGTGGTGATGGAATTATTTTTATGAAGTCCTTTATCTTATATGAATTATTTTGTGATGTCACGATGTTTAAGAATCCCATTTTTATTACATGGGTTATGCTATAATGTATGGTTTATGATTTTGTGGCACACATAAGAATGCTATCATTATGAGATGGGTGGGACCTATATGTCCCTCCAATGCATTGGGTAATGATTTTATATCTCATGAGATAGAAATGGTTCGAATGACAAGTTAAACCGGTTCAGTGAAACAGGACTGAAATGAGGAATGAACTCGGTTCAGAAATGGACTTTGTCCACTAAGATAGTCTTGGAAATGAGTCTTGACTAATAATAAATGAATCTCTATGATTATGTGTGTATTCCAAAATGCTTCATGTTTTACGTTATGATTATTGTGATTACATTTCACTACCATGATTTATCCCATGTTATGAAATTTTGATCTCTTTTGCAGGGTAAGATTTCCAAAATGTTATGTACTTATGAATATGATGTGATTGATATTTCTTTTGTTTACCCTTACTGAGCATTTGAGCTCACCCTTTTGTATGTTTTCTTTCCCCATGTCAGGAAGAAGGTTATTAAGTAAGATATTCCAAAAGGGACTATAGATATGATGAAATAAATGGGATATAGTATAGGCGCTTTATGAACCAGTTGATTATGTTTCCCAGTTTCTAAAGACACTATACCTATACGGTCCTTTCATGGTTTTGTTATATGTTGTAATAAGTGTACATCAATTTTGAAGTACTAACAATGTATGTAAAGTATGTGTCGTTATAGTTGGTATCAGAGGAAAGGTATAGTCAACCTTTGGAAACTAGGATGTGAAATCCTTAGTAAGAATCCTAAGGATAAGTCTATGCATAGAACACAATTTTAGTGTTTTAAAAATGGCCATGAACAACCTATGATAAGACCTTAAGTGTGAAATTTTATTCTTGATTATGTGGTTTTCCTATTATAATTAGTGTTGTTCACACTGTTCTTCTTAGTTTTAGTCAATGGATAGAACCCGAAGGAACCGTGTTAATGCGGAATGCGACGGGCAATGCAATTATTGTCCCCCCGAGCAACCAAACGTTATGGGAGATGGAATGCAAAATCTTGTAGCCATGATCACACAACTTTCTCAATCTATGAATCATACAGGACTTCCAAACGAGAAAAGGAAGGAGCAACATTCTGTTGAATCCTTCATGAGACAGCGTCCACCTTCATTTAGCGGGTCTACTGATCTATTAGTTGCTGAACAATGGATCTGTACTACTAAAACGATATTTTCAGTTCTTCAATGTTCTGAACATGATAAAGTCATCTTAGTAGTGTATCGTTTGGAAGGTGATGCTGATCAATGGTGGAATCTTATCAAGAATATGAGTCCAAGAGATGAAATTGAGTCCATGGAATGGGATGAGTTCAAGAACTTATTTTACAATAAGTACTTCCCTCATATTCTCTGAACAAAGATAGAGAAGGAGTTTCTTGAACTAAAGCAAAAGGATGATGAATCTGTTGGTACCTATGAAGCAAATTTTACAAGACTTGCAAGGTACGCTTATGGTATTATTATCCAACCTGAGAGTAAGATTGATCGATTCTTTAGTGGCTTAAAACCAAGTCTTCGAAGCGTGTTAGCCGTAAGGGACTTAAATAGCTATGAGGAAATCATTTGATGTGCTCTCAAAGTTGAGATGGAGATTGGATTAACCCATATATCATATGGGTTTGATAAGAAGAGTAAAATGGAATTCAAAGGAAAATCTAAAGAGTACAATGAAAAGAAGATGAGTTTTCCCTTATGCTCAAAGTGTGGAAAGAAACATGGAGGGAGTTGACTTAAAGGGAAAAGTAAATGTTTCAAATGTGGAAAGGAAGGTCATCGGGAATTTGAATGCCGCAATGATGGGAAGAATATGTCTAGTGATGCGAACAATGAAAAGGCTACACAGAGTGCACCTCCTACACTTCAATGTTACAAGTGCAAGTAAATGGGGCATTATGACAATCAATTCCCTAATCCAAGGGTTGTTGATGATGATCGACGTCAAAAAACTCTTAAGGCTAAAGACAAAGGAAAGCCACATGAAATTTCTATAAGCAATGTGGAGTACGATAACGAAGTGGTGAAAGGTACACTTACCATCCACTCTAAAGTAGCAAATGTTTTATTTGATTTTGGATCCACCCACTACATTATTTATAAAGAATTTTATAAGGGTATCACCATATTACCTCAACAATTATATGTTGAGTTAGTTGTGACAACCCCTAATGGCACAACAGTCACATCAAAAGTTTATAATTCTTCTCCTATTGAAGTTTGTGGGAAAGCGCTTCTTGGAAATCTTGTGATCCTCCCTATTGTGGAATTTGATGTGATTATTGGCATGGATTGGCATTCTCTATATGGAGCTCATATAAATTTCCAAATAAGGGAAGTCACATTTCATATTCCAGATCAATCTTTGATCGTCTATCGATGTAAGGATGAACATAAACTTCTAGTGGAAATTCCATCCATCTTATGGGTCTTGATTCCACTAAATTAAGGTTATTTATCTCAAATGGTTGGTGAGAAACTCACAATTAAGAATATTCCCATTGTACGGGAGTTTGATGATGTCTTTCTGGAGGAATTGACAGGTCTTCCACCAAATCGTGATGTTGAGTTTTCAATAGAACTCATACCGGGTGCTTTGCCTATTTCAAAGACACCTTATAGAATGGCCCCAATTGAGTTTCAGGAATTGAAGAATCAACTCTAAGAGAATATTGATAAGGGGTCCATACGCCCTAGCGCGTCACCTTGGGGAACACCTGTTCTGTTTGTTAAGAAGAAAGATGGATAAATGAGACTCTGCATTGATTATAGAGAACTTAACAAGATCATTATCAAGAACAAATATCCTTTCCTGCACATTGATGACTTATTTGATCAACTACGTGGAGCTCAATACTTTTCCAAGATTGATCTTTGTTCAGGGTATCATCAATTAAGGGTCAAAAGGGAGGATATACCAAAGACAGCTTTCAGTACATGTTATGGACGCTATTAATTTATAGTGATGCCATTTGGTCTTACTAATGCCCCTACTATCTTCATGGATCTGATGAATAGAGTCTTTAGAGACTATCTTGATCAGTTTTTGGTAATCTTTATAGATGATATTCTTGTCTATTCAAGGATCAAGGAAGGACATTAAGATCACTTGAGAATTGTATTGAAGACCCTAAGAAATGAGAAGCTTTATGCCAAATTTACCAAGTGTGAATTTTGGATTCAAAAAGTTTCATTTTTGGGTCACATAATCTCAAAAGAGGGGATATCTGTGGATCCAGCAAAAACAGAGGTTATCGATAGATGGTCGAGACCAACAACAGTAACTGAGATCCGAAGTTTTCTTGGTTTGGCTGGATATTATCGACGTTTTGTGAAAGATTTTTCACGATTATATAATCCACTAACCAGGTTGACTCGGAAAGGTGTTAAGTTTGTTTGGATAGAGGAATGTCAACAGAATTTCAAGGAGTTGAAAAGAAGGTTTTCCAGTGCACCTGTGCTCACACTGCCTTGTAGTGGAGAAAGGTTTGTGATCTACAGTGATGCATCCAAGAAGGGATTGGGGTGTGTTCTTATGAAAAATGATATGGTGATAGCTTACGCCTCACGACAGTTGAAAATCCATGAGCAATATTACCCAACTCATGATTTGGTGTTAGCTGCGGTAATCTTTGCATTAAATATTTGGAGGCATTATCTTTATGGAGAAAGTGTGACATTTATACTAATCATAAAAGTATAAAGTATATTTTCACACAAAAGGAGTTGAATATGCGCCAAAGAAGATGGTTGGAGCTGATTATGGATTACAACTGCCCAATTCATTACCACCCTGGGAAAGTAAAAAAGGTGGCAGATGCATTAAGTCGACAAGACCATCCTACCTTATCCATGATGAGAATCACAAAAGATCCAATATTTATGGATTTACAAAGGATGGATCTTGGAATTATAATGGAAGGGGGGAAATCGTATCTTTCTCAAATGAATGTTCAACCATCTATACATGTGAAGATTAAAGAGGCAAATAAAGAAGATGTAGAGTTACAAAAGAAGGTAAGAAATGTTCATGAATTCAACCTTGATTGTGATGGGATAATAATGTTCAGGAATCGAGTTTGTGTTCCTCCCATCCTAGAATTAAAGAAGGAGCTGCTGGATGAGGCTCATAGTTCTTCATTCTCTATTCATCCTGGAGTCACGAAGATATATAGGGAACTGAAAGAGTACTTCTGGTGGGATGGAATGAAAATAGATGTTGTTGAATATGTCTCTCGATTCTTGGTTTGTCAACAAGTTAAATCTGAGAGACAGAATTCTAAGGGGATGTTACAACCATTACCCATACCCGAATGGAAATGGGAAAACATCACTATGGAATTTGTCACAGGAATTCCTAAAACATCCAAATTCAACAATGCTATCTGGGTCATAGTTGATCGTCTTACAAAGTCTTCACACTTCATTGCTATTAGAGAGGATTTCTCTCTGGATCAGCTTGCCAGGATATATGTAAAGGAAGTGGTAAGATTGCATGGAGTACCACTTTCTATTATATCTGATCGGGATCCGAGGTTTACCTCAATTTTCTAGCGAAGTCTTTAGCATACTCTGGATACAGAGTTGAGTTTCAGCACTACTTATCATCCTCAGACAGACGGTCAGTCTGAGAGGACAATTCAAACTCTATAAGATATGTTTAGAGATTTCTCTATGGATTTCAAATGTGGCTGGGATCAACACCTACCTTTGGTGGAATTTTCTTATAATAATAGATTTCACTCTAGTATTCAGATGGCTCATTATGAAGCTCTCTATGGAAAGAAATATTGGACTCCAACTTGCTGGGATGAAGTTGGGGAAAGAAATCTATTAGGACCTGATCTTGTTGATGAGATGGTAGAAAAGGTCTGATCTATTCAACAACACATAAGAGCAGCTCATAATCGACAAAAAAGTTATGCTGACAACCTAAGAAAAGACTTAGAGTTTGAAGTGGTTGATAAAGTGTTCTTACGAATATCTCCTTGGAAGAGAGTAATGAGATTTGGAAAAGAAGGGAAAGCTGAGCCCTAGGTATATCGGTCCTTTTGAAATACTGGATCGTGTTGGGAAGGTAGCTTACCGATTGGAGCTTCCACCGAATCTCTCCCAAGTTCACGATGTGTTCCATGTATCTCTCCTGATAAAACACATACCTGATCCTTCACATGTACTCAGCTTAGAAGTTGTACCACTGGAACAAGATCTTTCTTATGAAGAACAACCGATAGAGATTCTCGATCGTAGTGAAAAATTCCTAAGGAACAAGACCACTCGCTTGGTGAAAGTTTTATGGAGGAACCACCAATTAGAAGAATCTACATGGGAGCTTGAGGATATGATGAGGGAGAGGTATCCTCATCTGTTTGTTACAAGTGACGAATTTTGAGGGCGAAATTCATTTTAAGGGGGGTAGAATGTAACACCCGAGACTTTTATAAGAAATATTTTGTTTTTATTTTATATAAATCATCCAAGGAATCATTCACTACACACAACACTAGCTTGGCTTGCTTTACACGCAATCGCGACCTTTCTTGATAGCTTGCTTCGTACGCAATACTGAGTTTCACTAAACAACGATATGTTATTAAAATATTATTAAAACTAGCCGTTGTGAATAGTAGTAACCACTTTTTGAAATTTTGTAAATTTTATTTTTCAAAATGGACTTCATTTTTGGATTTGGAATATCTAAATTAGCCAAGGGTGAAATTTTGGTATTTTTCTGGAAACTTTCAATTTTTGATGAATAGTGAAAACACTAGGTTACTATTTAAAAACCGACTTTTTATTTAAATAATTAATTATTTTATTTAAATTTATTTTAGGTCAAAATTAATACATAATACCTATATAAGTTCAATGTAATTAATTGGAGTAATTTTATAATAATTTTAGATATATAAAAATTTTATTGAACTTTTCACCATCTTTTACCCACCTCCTAGGAGAATTTGCAGATTTACATAAAACATAATTTTACCGCTTCTGTGAGTGGAATTTCGAAAATCCGAGAGACATGGTTAATATCAAGTACTAAAATTTGGTTCAATGAGATGAAAATAATTATTTTTGAATAGTAAATTTTAACTTTTATTTACCACGGTTAAAAGTAAATAGGGTAATTAAGGGTAAAAATGATATTATTATTACCCTAACACATGTCCTAATTTTATTAGATAAGTTTAATTCGACCAAAAAAACCTTAGGAATAAAATATGACCATTTAGGCCCACTTGGATTAGATGAGGACATTTATTATTAATTTATTTAAAGAAGGGTTAAAATAGTTAAAATCAAAGTTTAATAAGTAAATAATTTTTAATACAGGGTTATACATAAGATAAATTCGATTATAAATATTAATTTGAAATATGAAAATCTTTCCTACATAATTTTATTTTATTTTCAATTTTTAGACATTAAATAAATTAATTTATTTATGACTCAAAGATGATGCAGTAATTATCTTATTAATAAAATATTGACATAATTGATGTTATAAATACCCAAATAAATGTAATTTGAGACTTTTTATGAATTAAAATAATTTTCCAGGTTAATATGACATGTAAATATTGATTCAATTAACATTTTTCTAACTAATAATTCTGTTATGATTTTCACAAAAATCAATTACTAAATAGTGTCAAAATTGACATAAAATTGTTTTTAAAACAAATATTATATTATTAATTGTTATTTTATTCCTAAAAATATAAGGTTCGGCCAAATGACTTATATACGGTTATATATATTAATAATAAACATATTGGAGTTATTTTGGCTTTTTATAGTAATTTTATTAACCTTATAGTGTAAGAACACAAAAAGACACGGTAAAAGTAAAATTATCTAACTTAAAGTTAAATCTAAATGATGAGGTTAAAATAGTAAACTAAACTTGTACAAATTCTATTGTATGAGATTATTTAGACCCATACCCACCTTAGCTTTGAAATAAATCAATTTAGAGCTATTTAAAACCGAATATATCTTTATAATAAAATAATATTTTTTGTTTTTCCAAAGGTGCCCCTCTCCTTCCTTATAAAAGGGCACCACCTCCCTCTCTTCCTCACACCACTATGAGCCTTCATGCTTGGACAACACCTGCCAATTTCTCCTCTCCACTTCCCAAGAAACATACTAGAGGTCATGGTCTTCTTCAAAGACCAATTTTAGTGCCCTAAAAGGAGGTCTCAAAGAAACGCTTCAAAGAAGAGGTAATGTTCGTTACCGATTCTTTCAACTTCATTTCTTCTTCCACTTCTTCTTCTTTAGTTGTTTCATTATGAATTAATAACATCAGTATCAATCATATACTGATATGTTATTATAAGTATGAAACAACCCTATTTCACCATCTATCCATCCTATAGAAAATGAAATCACTGCGCGTGCGTACGTACGGAATATCGTCTCCACGCCGTGGTGTAATCTATTTTCCACCACCACCTTACTTGGATGGGTATAATGGTGTAAAGAATGAATATATATTATTATTTTAAATTGATATTGATTCTGAAATATTATACATACACTCCAATACAATTCCATGATCATGGGAATGATATCATCGCTCGTGCGTACGTACGGAATACCGTCTCCACGATGTGATGTGACTCGTTCTACATGATTTTTATTCCATAATGATTACATAAATTAATTGAGTGAATAAATATGATATATATTACACTAATACCATTCTGAAAATGAGGTATCTATAACCTAAAAAAAGAATAAGAATTTATTTGACAAAACACGCATAAGAACAAAAAGTAATAAACACCCGAATAATAAGTTGCAATGAAATATTACTAATAAGAAAATAATATGACCATATATGATATCATAACAATGAGTATGATTCTATAATAAGTCAATGACATTATTTAAATCATTATACAGGAGTTTTGGACACTTACGAAGAAAATCGGACCTAAGGTAAGGGAAATATCACAATCTCATTTTTATCCGAGATTGTTTATACTTTGGAAATTACTGGGGTGTATTATATCATCCACATACATTTTTTCTCAATATGTAATCTTATTTCCATCCAGCTACAATTGTTTAAATCCAATTTTACCCTTCGGTGAGTTTTTAGTAAAATATATGAAATGAATCTTTTGTCGTTTTTCGTACGAGGTACTTTTTGACTTTTCCGACAAAAGTATGAGAAGAATGTTTTTTAACTTATACGGCATGAATGGATTTTTAAAACATTATTTCCAAGAAGCTTCCTTTACAAGTTTTCAAGTTTATTTTTAACCAACTTATTTTAGTTTATAATTTTATGACATGTTAATAAAGGAAAAGTGTTTTTGAAGTAGAATGGATATTTTCCTCAAGAATGGAGTTCAAGTGTTTTGTCAAAATTATTTTCCATATAAGATAATAAAGGGTTCTGTTTCTATCCCTATTATTACATTGATTTGATTATGTGGTGATGGAATTATTTTTATGAATTCCTTTATCTTATATGAATTGTTTTATGATGTCACGATGTTTAAAAATCCCATTTTTATTACATGGGTTATGCTATAATGTATGGTTTATAATTTTGTGGCACACATAAGAATGGAATAATTATGAGATGGGAGGGACCTATATCTCCCTCCAATTCAATGGGTAAAGATTTTATATCTCATGAGATAGACATGGATAGAACGGCAGGTTAAACCGGTTCAGTGAAACAGGACTGAAACGAGAAATGAACTCGGTTTAGAAATGGACTTTGTCCACTAAGATAGTCTTGGAAATGAGTCTTGACTAATAAGAAATGATTTTCTATGATTATGTGTGTATGCCACAAAGATTCATGTTTTATGTTATGATTATTGTGATTACATTTCACTACCATGATTTATCCCATGTTATGAAATTTTGATCTCTTTTGTAGGGTAAGATTTCCAAAATGTTATGTACTTATGAATATAATGTGATTGATATTTCTTTTGTTTACCCTTACTGAGAATTTGAGCTCAACCTTTTGTATGTTTTCTTTCCCCAGGTCAGGAAGAAGGTTATTAAGTAAGATATGCCAAAAGGGACAATAGATATGATGAAATAAATGGGAGACAGTGTAGATGCTTTATGAACCAGTTTTTTATGTTTCCCAGTTTCTAAAGACACTATACCTAAACGGTCCTTTCATGGTTTTGTTATATGTTGTAATAAGTGTACTTCAATTTTGAAGTACTAACAATGTATGTAAATTATGGGTCGTTATAGTTGGTATCAGAGGAAAGGTATAGTCAACATTTGAAAACTAGGATGTGAAAGCCTTAGTAAGAATCCTAAGGATAAGTCTAAGCATAGAACACAATCTTAGTGTTTTAAAAATGTCCATGAACAGCCTATGATAAGACCTTAAGTGTGAAATTTTATTCTTGATTATGTGGTTTTCCTATTATAATTAGGGTTTCTCACACTATTCTTCTTGGTTTTAGTCAATGGCTGGAACCCGAAAAAACCGTGTTAATGCGGAATGCAACGGGCAATGCAATGATTGTCCCCCTGAGCAACCAAACGTTATGGGAGCTAGAATACAAAATCTTGTAGATATTCTCACACAACTTTCTCAAGCTATGAATCATGCAGGACTTCCAAACGAGAAAAGGAATGAGAAACATTCTGTTGAATCCTTCATGAGACAGTGTCCACCTTCATTCAGCGGGTCTACTGATCCATTAGTTGTTGAACAATGGATCTGTACTACTAAAAAGATATTTTCAGTTCTTCAATGTTATGAACATGATAAAGTCATCTTAGTAGTGTATCGTTTGGAAGGTGATGCTGATCAATGGTGGAATCTTATCAAGAATATGAGGCCAAGAGATGAAATTGAGTCCATGGAATGGGACGAGTTCAAGAACTTATTTTTCAATAAGTACTTCCCTCATATTCTCCGAACAAAGATGGAGAAGGAGTTTATTGAACTAAAGCAAAAGGATGATGAATCTGTTGGTACCTATGAAGCAAATTTTACAAGACTTGCAAGGTACGCTTCTGGTATTATTATCCAACCTGAGAGTAAGATAGATCGATTCTTTAGTGGCTTAAAACCAAGTCTTTGAAGGGCGTTAGCCATAAGGGACTTCAATAGCTATGAGGAAATCATTTGATGTGCTCTCAAAGTTGAGATGGAGATTGGAGTAACCCATCTATCATATGGGTTTGATAAGAAGAGGAAAATGGAATTCAAAGGAAAATCTAAAGAGCACAATGAAAAGAAGATGAGTTTTCCCTTATGCTCAAAGTGTAGAAAGAAACATGGAGGGAGTTGTCTTAAAGGGAAAAGTAAATGTTTCAAATGTGTAAAGGAAGGTCATCGGGCATTTGAATGCCGCAATGATGGGAAGAAGATGTCTAGTGATGCGAACAATGAAAAGGATACACAGAGTTCACCTCCAACACTTCAATGTTACAAGTGCAAGGAAATGGGGTATTATGCCAATCAATGACCTAATCCAAGGGTTGTTGATGATGATCGACGTCAAAAAACTCTTAAGGCTAAAGGCAAATGAAAGTCATATGCAATTTCTATCAGCAATGTGGAGTACGATAACAAAGTGGTGAAAGGTACACTTACCATCCACTCTAAAGTAAAAATGTTTTATTTGATTATAGATCCACCCACTCGATTATTTATGAAGAAATTTTTAAGAGTATCACCATATTACCTCAACAAATAGATGTTGAGTTAGCTGTTACAACCCCTAACGGCACAACAGTCGCATAAAAAGTTTATAATTCTTCTCTGATTGAAGTTTGTGGGAAAGTGCTTCCTGCAAATCTTGTGATCCTCCCTATAGTGGAATTTGATGTGATTCTTGGAATGGATTGGACTTCTCTATATGGATCTCATATCAATTTCTAAAGAAGGGAATTCACATTTCATATTCCAAATAAATCTTTGATCGTCTATCGATGTAAGGATGAACATAACCTTCCAGTAGAAATTTCTTCCATCTTATGTGTCTTGATTCCACTAAATGAAGGTTATTTATCTCAAATGGTTGGTGAGAAACTCACGATTAAGAATATGCCCATTGTATGTGAGTTTGATGATGTCTTTCCGGAGGAATTGTCGGGTCTTCCACCAAATCGTGAAGTTTAGTTTTCAATAGAACTCATACCGGGAGCTTTGATTATTTCAAAGACACCTTATAGAATGGACCCAATTGAGTTGCAGGAATTAAAGAAGCAACTCCAAGGAATCTTGATAAGGGGTTCATATGCCCTAGTGCGTCACCTTGGGGAGCACCTGTTCTATTTGTTAAGAAGAAAGATGGATCAATGAGACTCTGCATTGATTATCGAGAACATAACAAGATAACTATCAAGAACAAATATTCTCTCTCAATCATTGATGACTTATTTGACCAACTACGCGGAGCTCAATACTTTTCTAAGATTGATCTTTGTTCAGGGTATCATTAATTAAGGGTCAAAAGGGAGGATATACCAAAGACGTCTTTCCGTACAAGTATTGACACTATGAATTTATAGTGATGCCATTTTGTATTACTAATTCCCCTGCTATCTTCATGGATCTGATGAATAGAGTCTTTAGAGACTACCATGATCTGTTTTTGGTAGTCATTATATATGATATTCTTGTCTATTCAAAGAGCAAGTAAGGACATGAAGATAACTTGAGAATTGTATTGAAGACCCTAAGAAAGGATAAGTTTTATGCCAAATTTACTAAGTGTGAATTTTGGCTTCAAAAAGTTTCATTTTTTAGTCACATAATCTCAAAAGAGGGGATATCTGTGGGTCCAGCAAAAACAGAGGTTATCGAAAGATGGTCGAGACCAAAAATAGTAACTAAGATCCGAAGTTTTCTTGGTTTGGATGGATATTATCAACGTTTTGTGAATGATTTTTCATGATTATATAATCCACTAACCATGTTGACTCAGAAAGGAGTTAAGTTTGTTTGGACGGAGGAATGTGAAGAGAATTTCAAGGAGTTGAAAAGAAGGTTATCTAGTACACCTATGCTCACACTGCCTTGTAGTGGAGAAAGGTTTGTGATCTATAGTGATGCATCCAAGAAGGGATTGGGGTGTGTTCTTTTGCAAAATGATATGCTGATAGCTTATGCCAAACGAGAGTTGAAAATCCATGAGCAAAATTACCCAACTCATGATTTGGAGTTAGATACAGTAATCTTAGCATTAATGATTTGGGAGAATTATCTTTATGGAGAAAGGTGTGACATTTATACTGATCATAAAAGTTTAAAGTATATTTTCACACAGAAGGAGCTGAATATGCGCCAAAGAAGATGGTTGGAGCTGATTAAGGATTACGACTTCTCAATTCATTACCACCCTGGGAAAGCAAACAAGGTGGCACATGCATTAAGTCAGCAAGACCATGATACCTTATCCATGATGAGAATAAAAAAAGATCCAATATTTATGGATTTACAATGGATGGATCTTGGAATTATAATGGAAGGGGAAAATCGTATCTTTATCAAATGAATGTTCAACCATATATACATGTGAAGATTAAAGAGGCACAGAAATAAGATGTAGAGTTACAAAAGAGGGTGAGAAATGTTCCTGAATTCAACATTGATTGTGATGGGATAATATAGATTAGGAATCAGGTTTGTGTTCATCCCATCCCAGAATTAAAGAAGGAGCTGCTGGATGAGGCACATAGTTCTTTATTCTCTTTTCATCCTGGAAGCACGAAGATGTATAAGGACCTGAAAGAGTACTTCTGGTGGGATGGAATGAAAACAGATGTTGTTGAATATGTCTCTCGATGCTTGGTTTTTCAGTAAGTTAATGTTGAGAGACAGAAGTCTAAGGGGATGTTACAACCATTACCCATACCCGAATGGAAATGGGAAAACATCACTATGGACTTTATCACAGGACTTCCTAAAACATCGAAAGGAAATAATGCTATCTGGGTCATAGTTGATCGTCTTACAAAGTCTGCATACTTCATTGCTATTAGAAAGGATTTCTCTCTGGATCAGCTTGCCAGGATATATGTAAAAGAAGTGGTATGATTTCATGGAGTACCACTTTCTATTATATCTGATTGGGATCTGAGGTTTACCTCAAAGTTATGGCGAAGTCTACAGCATACTCTGGATATAGAGTTTAGTTTCAGCACTGCTTATCATCCTCAGACAGACGGTCAGTCTGAGAGGAAAATTCATGCTCTAGAAGATATGTTGAGAGCTTGCTCTATGGATTTCAAAGGTTGTTGGGATCAAAACCTACCTTTGGTGAAATTCTCTTATAATAATAGCTTTCACTCCAGTATTCAGATGGCTCCTTATGAAGCTCTCTATGGAAAGAAATGCAGAACTCCAACTTGATGGGATGAAGTTAGCGAAAGAAATATATTAGGACCAGATCTTATTGATGAGATGGAAGAAATGGTCTGATCTATTCAACAACACATAAGAGAAGCTTAGAGTCGACAAAAAAGTTATGTCGACAACCGAAGAAAATACTTAGAGTTTGAAGTGGGTGATAAAGTGTTCTTATGAATATCTCCTTGGAAGAGAGTAATGAGATTTGGAAAGAAGGGAAAGCTGAGCCCTAGGTATATCAGTCCTTTCGAAATACTGGATCGTGTTGGGAAGGTAGCTTACTGATTGGCACTTCCACCGAATCTCTCTCAAGTTCACGATTTGTTCCATGTATCTCTCCTGAGAAAGTACATACCTGATCCTTCACATGTACTCAGCTCAGAAGTTGTACCGTTGGAACAAGATCTTTCTTATGAAGAACAGCCGATAGAGACTCTCGATCGTAGTTAAAAAGTCCTACGGAACAAGACCACTCGCTTGGTGAAAGTTTTATGGAGGAACCACCAATTATAAGAAGCTACATGGGAGGTTGAGGATATGATGAGGGAGAGGTACCCTCATCTATTTGTTACAAGTGACGAATTTCGAGGGCGAAATTCATTTTAAGGGGGTAGAATGTAACACCCGAGACTTTTATAAGAAATATTTTGTTTTTATTTTATATAAATCATCAAATAAATCTTTCACTACACACAACACTAGCTTGGCTTGCTTTACACGCAATCGAGACCTTCCTTGATAGCTTTCATCATACGCAATACCGAGTTTCACTAAACAACGATATGCTATTAGAATATTATTAAAACTAGCCGTTATGAATAGTAATAACCACTTTTTGAAATTTTGTAAATTTTATTTTTCAAAATGGACTTTATTTTTGGATTCGGAATATCGAAATTAGCCTAGGGTGAAATTTTGGTATTTTTCTGGAAACTTTCAATTTTTGATGAATAGTGAAAACACTGGGTTACTATTTAAAAACCGACTTTTTATTTAAATAATTATTTATTTTATTTAAATATATTTTAGGTCAAAATTAATACATAATACCTATATAAGTTCAATGTAATTAATTGGAGTATTTTTATAATAATTTTAGATATATAAAAATTTTATTGAACTTTTCATCGTCTTTTACCCACCTCCTAGAAGAATTTACAAATTTACATAAAACATAATTTTACCACTTCTGTGAGTTGATTTTTGAAAATCCGAGAGACATGGTTAATATCAAGGACTAAAATGTGGTTCAATGAGATGAAAATAAATTTTTTTTAATAGTAACTTTTTACTTTTTTACCAAGGTTAAAAGTAAATAGGGTAATTAAGGGTAAAAATGATATTATTATTACCCTAACACATGTCCTAATTCTATTGGATAAGTTTAATTCGACCAAAAACAACCTTAGGAATAAAATATGACCATTTAGGCACACTTGTATTAGATTAGGACATTTATTATTAATTTATTTAAAGATGGGTTAAAATAGTTAAAATCAAAATTTAATAAGTAAATAATTTTTAATATAGGGTTATACATAAGATAAATTCTACTATAAATATTAATTAAAAATAAAAACGATTTCTTACATAATGGTAATTTATTTGTAATTTTTAGACATTAAATAATTTTGTTTCTCTTTGACACAAAGATGATGCAGTAATTATAATATTAAGGAAATATTGACTTAATTGATGTTATAAATACCCAAATAAATGAAATTTGAGACTTTATATGAATTCCACTAATTTTATAGGTCAATATGACATGTTAGTATTTATTTGATTAACTTTTTTCGAACTAATAATTCTGTTATGATTTTCACAAAAATCAATTACTAAATAGTGTCAAAATTGACATAAAATAGTTTTTAAAACAAATATTATATTATTAATTGTTATTTTATTCCTAAAAATGTAAGGTTCGTCCAAATGACTTATATAAGGTTATATATATTAATAATAGGCAACTTGGAGTTTTTTTGGCTTGTTATATTATTTTTATTAACCTTATAGTGTAAGAACACAAAAAGACACGGTAAAAGTAACATTATCTAACTTAAAGTTAAATCTAAATGATAAGGTTAAAATAGTAACCTAAACTTGTCGAAATTCTATTGTATGAGATTATTTAGACCCATAACCACCTTAGATTCTAAATAAATCAATTTGGAGCTATTTAAAACCGAATATGGCTTTATAATAAAACAATATTTTTAGTTTTTCCCAAGGCGCCCCTCTCCTCCCTTATAAAAGGGAACCTCATCCCTCACATCTTCACACCACTTTGAACCTTCAAGCTCGGCCAAACCCTGCCAATTTATCCTTTCCACTTCTCTAGAAACATCCTAGAGGTCCTTGTCTTCTTCAAAGACCAATTTTAGTGCCCTAAAAGGAGGTCTCAAAGAAGCGCTTCAAAGAAGAGGTAATGTCCGTTACCGATTCTTTCAACTTTATTTATTCTTCAACTTCTTCTTATTTAGTTGTTTCATTATGAATTAATAACATCAGTATCACTCATATACTGATATTTTATTATAAGTATGAAACAAACCCTATTTCACCATCTATCCATCCTACGGAAAACGAAATCACCGCGTGTGCGTACGTACGGAATACCTTCTCCACTCCGTGGTGTAATCTATTTTCCACCACCACCTTACTTGGATGGGTATGATGGTGTAAATAATGAATATATATGATTATTTTAAAGTGATATTGATTCTTAAATAGTATACATACACTCCAATACAATTCCACGATCAAGAGAACGATATCATCACTCGTGCGTACGTACGGAATACCGTCTCCACGATGTGATGCGACTCATTCTACATGATTTTCATTGCATAATGATTACATAAATGAATTTAGTGAATAAATATGATATATATCACACTAATACCATTCTGTAAATGAGGTATCTATAACCTAAAAAGAAGAAAAATAATTTATTCGACAAAACACGCATATGAACAAAAAGTAATAAACACCTGAATAACAAGTAGCAATGAAATATTACTAATAAGCTAAGAATATGACCATATATGATATCATAACAATGATTATGATTCTTGAATAAGTCAATGAAATTATTTAAATAATTATACAGGAGGTTCGGACACTTACAAAGCAAATTAGACCTAAGGTATGGGAAATATCACAATCTCATTTTTATCTGAGATTGTTTATACTTTGGAATTTACTGGGGTGTATTTTATCATCCACATCCATGTTTCCTCAATATGAAATATTAATTCCATCCACCTACAATTGTTTAAATCCAATTTTACCCTTCGCTGAGTTTTTAGTAAAATATATGAAAGGAATCTTTTTTCATTTTTCATACGAGGTACTTTTTTACTTTTCTGAAAAAATTACCAGAAGAATGTTTTTTAACTTATACGGCATGAATGGATTTTTAAAACATTGTTTCCAAGAATATTCCTTTAAAATATTTAAATTTTATTTTTAATCAACTTCTTTTTGTTTAGAATTTTATGACATGTTATGAAAGGATAAGTGTTTTTGAAGTAGAAAGGATATGTTCCTCAAGAATGGATTTCAAGTGTTTTATCAAATTTATTTTACATCTAAGATAATAAAGGGTTCTGTTTCTATCCCTATTATTACATTGATTTGATTATGTGGTGATGGAATTATTTTTATGAATTCCTTTATCTTATATGAATTTTTTTCTTACGTCACGATGTTTAAGAATCCCATTTTTATTACATGGGTTATGCTATAATGTATGGTTTATGATTTTGTAGCACACATAAGAATGGTATCATTATGAGATGGGAGGGACCTATATCTCCCTCCAATGAATTGGGTAAAGATTTTATATCTCATGAGATAGACATGGCTAGATTGGCAGGTTAAACCTGGTTCAGTGAAACAGGACTAAAACGAGGAATGAACTTGGTTCAGAAATGGACTTTGTCCACTAAGATAGTCTTGGCAATGAGTCTTGAATAATAAGAAATGATTCTCTATGATTATGTGTGTATTCCATAAAGCTTCATGTTTTAAGTTATGATTATTGTGATTACATTTCACTACCATGATTTATCCCATGTTATGAAATTTTGATCTCTTTTGCAGGGTAAGATTTCCAAAAATTTTATGTTATTATGAATATGATGTGATTGATATTTCTTTTTTTTACCCTTACTGAGCATTTGAGCTCACCCTTTTGTATGTTTTCTTTCCCCAGGTCGGGAAGAAGGTTATTAAGTAAGATATGCCAAAAGGGACTATAGATATGATGAAATAAATGGGAGACAATGTAGACACTTTATGAACCAGTTGTTTATGTTTCCCAGTTTCAAAGGACATTATACCTATACGGTCCTTTCATGGTTTTGTTATATGTTGTAATAAGTGTACTTCAATTTTGAAGTACTAACTATGTATGTAAAGTATGGGTCGTTATACCATTGCTTTATTTTGAAAAAATAGGTGTTCTAGGGATGTTTTGAGGCTTATTATCTGGAAACCCAGACAACATGGCATTTGATGGTATGAATGCATGCCATGTGTTCTTCTTTTCGTGAAGAAAGAACTTTTCTTAAGTACACACTATGTTCTAGGAGTACACATTGTGTGGTAATTGATAGTGTGTCTGACCATGTGATATAGAACATGATTTATTGGTTTTTGGTTATTGCACATCATGTACGGTAGATACACAAAGTGTAGTTTCATATAGGAGGACCCAGTGTGACTCTGGCCATGTGGAAGTACATTTCTAGGATAGAGAACTTGAGTACATGCCTTGTGTCGAGCTGACACACCATGTACTTGGGATGTTTACATGCCTCGGACGGTGGGAGTACACGCCTATGTAAGAGCTTGAGGGTACATGTCATGTGTGGTTTCTACACACTGTGTACTTCTTTACCGGAACCCTTTAAGGATATTTTCTTTTTTTGTTCCCCTTTGTCAATTATGGACCCAAGAGTGGTCCTTCCTGAGTAGTTTTCCACGTAGATCGAAATGGTGAAACCTATGGAGATTTCTAAGGACTCCCAATGGGTGTTTTTTAGATTATTTATAAATTGATAGGTTCTTCCTCCAGTTACTATTTACAATTGTCACATGAGATTGAACTAGGTGTGAATGATCGATTGGGAGTTCAGACCAACCCAGCTGAGACCTTCGATCTGAGATGAGCTGTGAGCCATCTCTCATGACATATTCTTTTGAGGACTTTTCCCATGTGATATGTGCCCTTATGAACTATGAGTCCATGGGAACATTTTCTTTTAAGGATCCCCTAAGGGATTCCTTTTCTTATAATCTATTCTAGGAAGTCCCTTATAGGATCTCTCTTCTGTAAACCATTTTTAAGGATCCATATTGTTGGATGTCTGTGTTTTTTATCTTTTGAGGATCCCGTGTAGGATGACTTCACTCATGTTACCTGGAGGATCCCGAATAGGTTACCTCTTAGTTTTATGATTCTCTTTCTTCATAAGGGGCTAGACTATAGTAGAGCTTTCCAACATCGGTACCACCCAAATTTCATTTTCCCTAGTGGGATGTTTGAGTATTTGAAGAGGACGCCCTTATTCATATGGGTGATTGTTGTATCTTGACCCTTGATATGGGAATGATCATTGGGGAATGCTCAGTTTAGCTGGTTATACATGCCTCAAGCATGGTCAGCTTCTTAGGAGGTCATGTGATCTTATCTTTCCTTAAGTTATGGGTGACTTGGTATGTCAGTCATCCGCATAAATGGTGGTGTTGATGATGTGCTTTTGAGACAAGTTCTTCTGTGATCCATCGTGTACAATGATGAGTAGGGTGGATAGGCTATGAATAGTACCCACAATGTTCTGTTTGTTCTTGTAAAATTGGGGTAGTATATGTTGACATACGTGGTACCCATCGAGTGTTAAATGTTAAAAATGAGCCATCGAGTTCGGTTAAATTGTTGAACTTTGAGTTTCTGTGTCTATTCTCAGTTATGTCTAGAGTAGGGTGACCTGAATGTTTTAGAACCATGTTCATCACACTACTTGAGTGGAATTTTTATGACATGGGTGTTTTGACATGCCGGTCGGTTTAATTTCCATCTTTATTCCAAGTGATGTGGTGAATTGATCATGGTTCATGGAACGACACTCTTGTATTTAAGTTGGTTTTGACCTAGAATGTCTAAGATTAGTTGTTCATTCTTCTCGATGTCTAGGAAACTCCTAGGTAGGGAGAATCATGTCGGTTCTGTTTAAATGTGTTCTTCCATGTATAAGGATCATAATCAAGGACTATTCAGAGATGGTTGTTTCTACTTGAATTCCTTTAGGCTTTCTAGTATTGTGTCATGTTGATTCCTTTCTGGTAGTACAACATTATTGCATTTTGGCTATGTGTGCAGTCCTTGTGAGGCACTGATGATCATGGGTGGACCTTAGTGATTAATAATGAGGTTTTGCAGAAATTCATTCGGATAAAGGCATTGTGATTGGTAAAATGATGATGTTTCAGTAGGTGAAACTGAGTTTTCTTTTTAGGAGGTCAAACATTAGTGGTTATACTATCCTATGGTAATCCTTAAGTTTCTCGTAGCATTTAATTTCTTAAGAGAAGATCATTTACCATATCTTGACATCATCCCAGATGCACTAAGAGAGCGTCAGTTATACATCACGCTATAATTGAAACACGTTGGGCTAGTTCATGAATTTTTATGTGTTATGCATTAATGTGTGGTTTTTAATTAGACTTAGTTAACCCTGAGTGATATTTGGGTTCTTGTGTAGGAATGAATTGAATATAATATTGATGTTTGTTTCTTTCTTTGATGTTGCCGCCATGAAAAATGCCTCTCTAGGTTCAGTCGGTGTTCTTATGTGGACCTTTGGCCTTGTACCAAAGGCGCACTTATAGTGGGGAGTATGGACCACCTTGGTGAGTTACTTAGACTATGGGTTCGTGAATCTGAGGTTATCTTGATATTTTTGTTGGGATCAAATGTAATTATTTAAGATAGGTAAATATCCTAGTGGGGTGGATTTGAATTACTCTTTTTCTCATTGTGGGCATGCGGTGCCTTGGGAGAAGGCGTTGTGTTTCTGATATAATACGCCATCATCCAAAGATGAGCATATATGAGATAAGTCATCTAGTGATGGTTTTACTTGTTATCATTATTGGTCCTCGAGTATTTTTCTAGTGACCCAGTTTGAACATTCCGCCTATTTAAGGTGGATGTTGTGTGAAAGTATGTAATTTCTTTCAGGGGAATATTAAATGATCAGTTCTGATGACATTGATCTGGGTTCAACAATTCTTTTGTTTTGAGGCCATTGATATGACCTTAGTTGTGTTAGGGTTCTCCCAGTTAAAGGAAATATTGCCTATAGCGTCACTGGGATGCTCAGGGGTGTGCTTTGTTCATTTTTCTGACGGAGGTGTCGTGGTAACGATGTCGTCTGAGTTGTTCTGAAAAGCACACAAAGGTTGTAAAATTATAGCTGATCAAGGAAATAATCTGTGTTGATGAGCTTGGTAGGTTGTACATCAGAAAGATTTACACTTGAACAGGGTCCCTCATTCTATCATTTCAGATAGGGACGCCTGGTTCACTTCTCTTTTCTAGAAAGGTCTACAGATGGTACTAGGTACATAGGTGCTTCTGATCACATCTTACCATCCTCAAATATATGGCCAGTTAGAACACATGATTCAGGTGCTGGAGGACATTCTTTGACATGCGTCCAAGATTTTAGGGGTTCTTGGGAGAGACACATACCCTTTGGTTGAGTTCATATAAAAATATTTTTCAAGATACTTTTCATATGGCGCTATATGAGGATTTGTGTGGTATGTCATGATGATCATCCCTGTGTTGACTAGAGGCTGGAGAGTCAACTATGTTGGGACCTTGTCTTTTTCAGGATACCACTTAACATGTTTAGGTGATTGAAAAGAAGGTGGCTACTACAATGTCTCTCCAGAAATATTATGTTGATCACCAAAGATGACCACTAGAGTTCGAGTTCGGGGATCAAATTTTTCTTAAATGTTTCACCGAGGTTGTGACACAAGAGGATTAAGAGAAAAGGTAAGCTTTCACCACAATTTGTCAGGTTGTTATAGATTTTATATAAATTCAGGTCAGTTGCCTATCGGTGGTAGTTACCTCAGTGGTACCAATCAATGCACAACATCTTCCATGTTTCTTAGTTGAGACATTACTTTTCAGACTCGTCTCATTCTTTTTATCCTGAGGAGGTTGAGTTAGATGTAGATGCATCCTTTGAGGATCATCCTATCCAAAATGTGGATCATATCACAAAGGTTCTATGTGGATGGTCTATTCCTTTATTACGGGTGTTATGGTAGCATGAACGAGTGTAAGATGAGACCTATAAGACGGACGCTGATGTGCAATCATAGTGATGGGATTTTTTCAAAGATATTTCTTCACCACCATTGAAAGCGTAATTCGGGGATAAATTTTTTTAAGGGGGTATGTTTGTATGAACCCGGTTCTTTCTTTAATGTTCATATATTTTCCTTCTAGTTTGTACTTGAAAAATAGGATGAAAACATACTAAGTATGGACTACAAGATTATTACACAATGTGGCTTGGGTTTACACACTGTGTAATACTCGTACACACTATATAATTATGTCGGAAGGACTCTTTTATGATGTGGAAGAGAATTTGGTGAAGGATGGATATTTAAAAATATACACGTCATGTATATGTAAGTACACAATGTGTGAATTTGTAAAATTTTCTAAAACATGCAATAGACTTGTATTCTATTAGATGGACAGAATGGATCACCTAGGTGTTGCGAGAAGTAGCATGGGAGGAAAAAATTTCTCCTATTTTTCCATCCGAACTCTGATTTGAATGGCTACAGATGTGTTGGAACACAATCAGTAAGATATTGATTCCTATTGAGCCATTTTTCATGATTTTTTCTCTCAGAGAAGATATATTACCTTCATCATTTTACCTCATTTTGTAGATCTACTTCATTATAGCTTGAATTGGAGGGTGACGCTACATAAGGAGAGTCACATGATGACTAGGTAGGTGGTCTCGTTCCTTTCACTCAATATTGAGTTATTTATATGTGTTGTAGTGTCATGATCTCATGTTTACGGTGTAGTCTTGAATGGAAACTTACCCTTGTCATTTTTTAATGATGATTAGGTGATGGAATAAATGAATTGAAGCTTGTTTGAGCTTGTTTGGTTTGATTATGGGACACTCCATGTGTATGTTTCCCTCAAATGACCATTGTTTACCCATTTGGACTAGGATGCCTTTGGCCATGCCTTTATTCCCCTTGTTAGGGGTTTTAATAATGAAATTTTTTAATTAAATGTTTACCCACATGAGATGAACAATTTATAAGCCTTGTGATAGTTTAATTCACATGTTAGGCTTGTTATAAAAATTTCCCACGTGAGATAATAATCATTAAGACTTATAATTTTTAGATTGCATGATAAGCTTGTGATAAGATTTTCTCTTGTGAGTTTATAATTTTTAATCATGGTAATGGTTAGATTACATGAAAGTCTCGTGACATGTTTGATTCCCATGTGAGATATTATTTTATTAACCATGTAATAGGGTAAAATTACATGTGTTTTTTATGCTGAAATTCTTATATACTTAGTTTTGACCCTGACACATGCTGAAATGATTATATATCAATCTTGGACTTGATTAAATGATGAAATGATTGAGGGTGAGTATTTTCTATGCATGCTGGTGGGGTTTTCTATGCCTGTGGGTGAGGATTTTCTATTCCTGTGGGAGGGGTTTTGCTATGCCTGCAGGAGAGGTGTTTATATTCCTGCGGGCAAGGTTTTTCTATACTTGAGGGAGAATTTTTTCTAATTTTTATTATGTAGTGATTGAGCCTTGATGTAATGGAAAAGCTCAGGTTTTGAACTAAATATTGAAATTGAATGACTTATGACACGTCCACCAAGGAAAAGCATAAGCTCAGATTCAACCATCGCTTATCTATTTAGATAGACTTCGGAGATATCTATTGTGCTTACTTTACACAGGGGTTGACAAAATTTTGTTGGTTCTCGAGACATTATAATTAAATAAAATTTAATTTCTAATGAGCATGAACTAAATATAAATGGAAACTATTACTTTTAGGATTGTTTATTTTCAAGCACTTCCTAGTTTACCGCTTTTCCTTTTTGTACACTACCTATTGCATATAATCACTGATAGATAGACACGGATCTGGGGTGGTTTCCTACTAAGATTTATTTATCACACCCTTTATGGGTCATGTTTTTCGGCCAAATATAGATTATATGATTTCAGGTGTCGATAAGGGGAAGCACCCCTCTTCAGGTACTTGATATGTTGTTTAGGAGCCGCATATCCTAGGATCGAGCTGAGGCTTGTGATTCTTCTTAGTTTCCTTGTTTCCATTATACTTTTGGAACATATATTGTGGATTTATGTAGTGTACATATTTTGGCTATTTTGATAGAACATAACTTGTTTTATCATTTTGTGCACGGAATGATTCTTGGTTATTTATATTACCAGTCTTCGGCGCTTTATTTCAGTTGTATACTGTTTACAATTTCTTCTATTATATTATTATTGATTATGTTGTGTTACACTCTTCCAATGAGGGAATAGTTTCTCCACTATCACACATAGGCCCTTGCTACTAGTCAGCAACCTATAGTATTTGGGGAAATGAGTTTGAGGCCATATGGCCAACTAGGTATAGGGAAACATTGAGTGGCATCCATATCTGGGATGGTACAATCAAGAATCATCTTTGGGTATTTATAAACCCAAATATAATATGGTGTATAATGTTGGTTTTTGTGGATACTTGTACATGAATCCCCCTTCCCAAATCTCTCTTCTTTTTATTCCTCCTTTTCACCATAATATTCTAGAACATTGTATAGGAATATGGGATCCCATTTAGAATGTCTAAACGATTTAGTCTATCCTATAGATATACTTATGGAAAGAGGAATTTGTTTAGATACCATTGGTGGACAACATAAACAAATGATGGTTTGAAGTTGTTATAGAATATTCTCAATGAAACATATGATTTTATAGTTGTTCTTCATTTCCAGTTTAACATATTTCATATTTCTATTTTTAGGTGATGTTGGTATGGGATTATGATCGCTCTAGTATGTTCTATAATGTGGTTATAAACCCCTAGGAACCCCTTATGTGGTATCAGTGCGTCCCAAGTTCTTAGATTTATGTAATCAGGTGTTTAATTAAGATGAATGAAATCCTATTATGTATCAACTAACATTAATAAAATATTATTTGTAGAATCATTCAATGTGTTATATATCATAATGTTTGATATCTAATATCATAAGATATGACATATTATAAAATCTGGGATTTATTAAATTTGAATCCTATAATGACTTGATATAATATAATATGACCCCCACCGAGTGCATTCTAAAAATAGTGTGTTGAATCACCATAGTGACATGAACACAAGTCACAATATATGATATTCACACCAAGTGTTTATCATATTTTATGAATCAACTATTAGTCAGAAAATATGACTGATTGCATCATTCGCTCGCCATTATTAATCATTATCACCGGTTTACCTTTAATCGTATAATATAATTGGAATATAAATTTTATATTTATTTTATATTCAATTATGAATTTAATATATTATTTTAAAATTGATAATAAATAAAGAAAAAGTTATTTTTGGGATATTTATTAATTTCTAAGTATTTATAAATTATTTAATTAATAAATGTTTATGAAATATTTTTTAATAAATATTACCTAAATATTAAATGTTAATATTGTAAATACCCTTTATAAAATTTTATGGAATTAATTTTTAATTAAATAAGTTTTTTATTTAACTATATAAATAATTTATAAATATTTTATAAATTTTAGAAAATGGTAAAATATAAATATTTTATATTTATTTATGAATTTTTCATAACAAATTTGAATTGGTCAAATTAAAAAGGGATTTTCTTTAAGTTATTATCTAAACAACATCAAATGTATTTTTATGGATGATTTAATCAAAGGTTAAAATAATTTTAATTCTATGATATATTGATCATATAAATATTTTATAAAATAAAAATGAGATTTTAAAATGTATATAATTCATTAAATATCACATATCCTTAAAGTAAAATTCTATATAATGAATAATATGATGATTTTTATATTATGTAATGAATATACAAAATTTTATATTATATATTATGGAATGCCTATAATGATTAGATAAAAATTTATAAAGTGTTTAAAATTGGATATGTTTTAGGAATTTTTCATAATTGGTTATATTTGGTTTAATTATTTGAAATGTTAGTTTATTTAAATGTTATTCCCTTGTTTATTATTCATAGTTATAAATGTTTTATATATTATGAATAAGTGTATGTATTATTTTAAGTGGTCAAATTTCATCTTTTAAATTGTTAATCCTTTTATTTCATGATAAGAATTATAATATAAGAATTAGTGTTCCATAAACATTGACCATGGTTTATAGTTGTTGATATTAGATTGAATTTAGTTTTTGTGTGTAGTTTATATATATTAGGTGTTAGAATTGTGATTAATTAGATTTGATCTTGAGTAATGCAATCCTAGGTGTATGGACTTTGGGTCAAACTTCCCACTGGCCTGGAAGCTTAGGTTTAGTTTTCAAAAGGTGGATGTTATATATCTATGTCCCTGGGATTATTCTTGTAAATATTTTAAATTTCCTATATCTCAAAATATTTACATGAAAATTTCAAGTGCCTTATACATTAAATGAATCTAGATATGTTATATTTAGTTGAGTAACATAACTTATGGTTTTTTTAAATCATTACACAACAATATAGTTTGATCATATTGGTTTGGTTGGGGGAACATGATTTAAAAATTAAAAAGATAAAATTATTAATACATAATGTGATTAACATGAGATAAGATGGTAAGGATAAATCCCCTTAAAATAATAAGTGTTATATTTCTTCTAAAGAGACACTTCTCAATAGCTTGATCACCCAACTGTGTAGGTAATTCTAAACCTGGGTGTCAATGGATAATATTGTGTTCGGAAAGAAACTAATTGTTGACCTAGATTATCTAATGGGTTGTTCATGCTAATGTTGGATTCCCATGGATTATCATTTGTTAGTCTGTTCTTATAATTTTCATTAAGTTACACTTAGATGGTAAACTATAATTGTTAAGATTCTAAATGAATAAAGTTGGGTTTATCCACATGATGAATCAGATAAAGAGTTATTTGTCTTAAATATCCAAGATTTGTATATGAAATTATTGATAAGTTTTATACCCCAGATATAATAATGGATTATTTACATGCCCAAACTAGTTTTAGTCATGAGGAAATATGAATCATGTTCTGCAAATTTATATGATGTATTCAAAAATGGTTCATCATTTTAGTGGAAACACTTTTAATACATGTCCACATTAATGGTAATAAAACATGAAACTCATCTGATAAAAAATTATGGTGTAGATAATATAATCATCATTATTAAACTAAATTTTGAGATCAATCCTTTATAAGGATAATCTTTATATAATAAACTCCTTAGACTTGTATCTTAAGAAACAAATTAAGTATACCAAATAATTTTATGTGTTATAGAAACACCTTCTTTAGCATCTAATTGTTACATTTGTTTAATATGTGAATATATATGCTTATGAGAAGCATAGAATTATTCAATTATGGTTTCAAAAGAATGAAATTCTAAATTAACTAATTAATTTCTATTCTATGATCATATATTCAAATTGATTCAGTATGTTAATGACTTAGTGATACTAAAGAAAAGTTTAAGTCTTGTTTTGGTTAAGGAATTGATCATATTATCATCTCTATAAATGTAAAAATAGAATAAAAGTATTCAAGAAACTTTTATCTGATTCTCTAATCTTATGATCCCTATAAGGGTTCCCAATGATCCCTTGAAAGAGGGTTATCAAAAAATCCAAAAAAATGAAGGCCTTCGGGCCATTGGGGAATAAGAAAATTTTATCTAATAATCCCAAGAGCTGAGAATATATAAATAGGAAATGTGGTGTCAATTCTCTAAGTGTTGTAAGGATGGTACATTAGGGTAAAAATAAAACTAGAAGAAGAGATTTTTATTTGAGGATATGAAAATTTATCTTTAAGTATCTATATGAGGTCATCAAAGCATAAATATAAAATTAGGGAGTAGAAATTATAATACCATAGGATGGAATTATTTCAAAATCCTCAAGGAGTTTATGAAATTTCCTGGAATGTAAATATTAGTTAACGATGTTATAGAAATTGATTTTTTTTAAATGGTATGTGATACAAGCTTAATACTTTACAGGTGTGTCACATATATAGAAATTTTAAAATAAAGGGATCAATTTCAAGAGCCTAGATTTTTTGTTCATGTAATGAAGAAATAATTGCTACATCATAGATTTTAATGTAAAGGAATTTATCAAGATCAAATGAATCTAATAATATCATGTATATATTTATTTATCTTATATGATCAGATTAGTTGATCACTAAAAAATAGTTTTTATTAAATGTGTAAAATAAATTTTAATTCATTTGAATCAATAACATTTTTTGAGAAGTCAAGAATAAAAATATTTTATCTTAAATAAAATTTTTTCTACGTATTTATTAAAACATGAGGGAAATTATTCTACAAATCATAAATTAAATGTTTTATTAAAGTATTATCTTCATAGTAAAATTTTCTAGGAACATAAAATACCATATTTGAATGTAAAAATATTTTATTTTCTAAATATTCATACTAAATAGGAAAACAATTTTATTTACAAACACACATGAGTTTTTGTGTCTTATCGTGATATTATAAATTGAATATTGTGTATAATAGGATAGTGTTATTATGTTTGAACTTATAGAAGTTCAAAGATAAAAAATAAAAGATTATATTTGTCTTGGATTAAAGTGATTTTAATTTATATACTAAATATTTTAGTATCTGTGATGGTAACCAAAAATTTAAAGACTTATATTTAGTTACTTTAAAATGTGAATATCACTTTTTCCTAAAGAATTATACCTATTAAAGTGAATTCAACTTTATCATAATGTATTTTAGGATAAGTTGTTAAAATATAATGTGAATAGTTATATTATTTAAAAGAAATTTTTGATGGATTAGGATTCTAATGATGATGATGTTAAACAAAAAAAATATCTAATTAGGAAATTGAAGATGAAATAATAACATTTGATGTTGTGAAGTTGAGAAGTTTGAATATGGTCAAGTAGTTAAGAATTAGGAATATAATTAATAAATCTCACCCTTATTCAACTTTTTTTATTCATATGATGATACTCATTTAAGAGTTTAGTGGGAGTAATTTATTACATGGTCACATAGAGATGTATCAAGAATTGGATATAGATGTAATAAGTTAACATTAACCCAAAAAGATGATCTAACAGTTCATCATATATGTTATGATATATAAATTCTTGTGTTGTGGTGGGGGGGGTTAGTATTTTTAAAAGTTTTTTTATAATATAAGATGTATCATATAAAATGAAATATCTATTTCATCATTATTTAATGTTTTATAAACAAATGTATCAAGAAATATACATTTTGTGAAATTTAATGATAATTAACCTCTCAAATTATGACTTTGAGTTTATCCCTAACTTATGTTCACCATAGAGTGTTATAGGTTATGGCGAAATGTTAGGGTTATCATGGCTAGTATTATTGTATGAGATATTTAATTTGAACATGAGGCACAAAAAAGTGGTTTCATGTATTGGATGAACCACTTGTTATAGCACGTGGAGTTTCATACACCATTTCTTTAGAATACTAGGTGTGAAAAGATCATATAGGATTCTTAATTACTTAAGGTTGGTGAGATACCTATCATGGTAACCTTCATACTTTGATACCTTTCTTTCATAAGAAAATTAGGCTTAGCTAATTAGGTTGTGGTTTGGTATGTTTCTGGTTATATCATTAGTTGGAGCTTAAATAATATAGGACTCATACATTCAAATGATTAGTATGAAATTATGGCCCTCAATTAAAATAGACCAAAAGGTGTGTTCCCAAAACTATGTAGTACATATGACATGCTTATGTATTTGGATGAGGTACATGCGATGCAGTCATCCCTCAAGATGAATGAAATGTGATGTATTTATTGACTATGTTAGGATATAATTAGAGAGTTGAGAGTATATGAGTTAGATATATTTGGTTGATATAAAAAACATCCAATAGTGACTTTATGTATTGAAAAAAGGTAAATTATGAGAGTTTATTATAGTTTAAAATACAATTGGTGGACATAGGTTTATAGATACTTGTAGTTGATGGAGATCATGTCAGATCCCTTTATAGCTTGAGTAGCACTGACTCTTAGCTAGAGAAAACTCATTTCTTTATTTTATGAATACACTGATTTATATTTTTTTCCAACACTATAAATCAAGTGTGGTCACACTTTGTTCTTGATTGAATGGGGATTTAATTTTCCTCATTGAATTGGTCAAGAATTATTTTTACATTTATTTTAAAATGTTTTTGATGGGTATTCACAATGAATTACATGTGATGTGATACATAGTGAGATTGATTATATATTTTTTAAATAATTTTGGAATATATTCAAAATATGTTTGGATATTATTTCACATGTTAATATTTATGATACAATAAAATGTGAAATGGAACATAGTCTACTGGTATTTAGTGCAATAAGCATATTGAAGGAGATATATTCCCTAAAGCCATTTTGAATATGATACACATGGGTTAATCACATTTAATGATTATATGAATTGTAAATACATATAAATTATAGCCTGTATATGATTCCTGTAAATGTTGTAGAAAAAAATTGAGGGATATCAGAAGGGGGAATGAAAATAGGATTTTCATGCCACTACATTCACAACCGTAAAGTACGATTGGGGTTCTCAAAAGAAAAGTATGAAATGAGATTTCATTACAATACCTTCTTAAACCTAAGGAGTGGTAAGGTGTAATTTTCCCAAGTCATGTGGAGTCTTTAAATTTAATTTTCATTCCACTTTATTTGAGAGTTTTGGGTGGCTATAATTACCCATATTAGCTATCATTTAAGGATCTATTTAAAGGGTTATAATTTGAGGGAGTTGATTTATTTATGCATGAGATTCATATTCGATGTGGTAGATCATGTGTTATAATGTATGAGTTAATGCATTAATAAACAGGGAGATTACTTGGGGATATATAAATCCCACTATCATATGATGGTTGATGTGGTAAATTTGGATTCTTGGACAAGGATATCCCCTCACAAAGTTCTCTTATTCTTCTTCCTCATTTTCACCACAAGATGATAACATGTCATAGAGAAATATGGTATCTTTTTTTAAGTGTCTAAATGATTCATCTTGGACAATGGACATACCTATGAATAGGGGATGTATTTGGGTTATCCTTGATGACCTATGTCAAAGATTATCATGGTTTGAAGATATTTCATAATCTCTTCAGTGAAAGGTGTGATTTAAAAATATATTTTTATTTCAAGTTCAATATATTTCATATTTCTATGCATGAATTATCTTGGGGTGGGATTATGATTGATTTTTAAAATTCTATAATGTAATTAAAAATATATAGGAATCCCTTCTAGTGAACCCTAGGTAGTGGGGTACTAGGTATAGTTGGTACAGATGATCTTTAATCAGATCGAAACCCTATCACAGAAGAGAGTGATGTTGGATACATATATGTTAACGGTATAAGTGAAACAATATTCATATGTATAAGTACAATAATATAGGTAGGAGGAGATGACATTGAAGGAATTTGAGGCGGTGTCTTTTTATCATTTTTTACCCAATATATTGAGGGAAGAGAGGACCGAGGAGCTTATATACGTGGTGTAGTTTGTGACATCAGCCATGCTTTATTCTATGAGGTTCATATATTTGTTGTAGTTTTCACTGAAGTTATCAGTAGATGAGGTCTATATATTGAAATAATTTTAGGGTGGTTTATGGCATACTATAAGGGTACAAGAAAAAATATTTAGGTTCAACTCATTTATTAAGGCATTGAACCCAGAATTAATGGTGAAGTGGATCCTAGAGAATGTGAGCATACCTAGCCCGACATTGGAGATAGGTGAAAATTGAAGTGTAGATTTTGGTAGTCAAAATTCAGGATGTGAGGAGGCCCATTCTAGTAGTCAAATAAAAATAGTCATGATTCCACCATGAAGTAGATATTCGATGGAATGTTTCCAGTGGGGTGATAGGTCATGTTCATAGATAGTGTAATTGGACCCCAATAGAGTCTCAAGCATACAACCAAATGGGATATATATATTGGTTTTACCAAATTACCTTTTAGTAACATTGGGGATATGGAATGGGTTAGGAACAATCATATATGGTAGGATTAGGATTTGTATTGGGATTCGGTATCAGATATCAATTTTCACATGTAGGTAACGGTAGTGGACAAGATACCCTATAGTGGGGGTCATGGTTGATAGTGACTGTGACTTCTCAAGGAAGATGGGAATCTGGATGTTAGGAATGGGGTTATATTCATTCAATTGAGTCATGGTTTATAGACCAAGATGGAGTGTCTTAGATGTTTAGAGGTAGGTTGTGAGCATGTTGGCTTCTGATTTTCATGTCATGTACTGGTGCATGATGTGAATGTGTGAAAATGGATCAACCATATGAAAGATGTGGGATGATCATTAGGTATGATACATGATAAATGTAGGATTCATTGGAATCAAGTATAAAGATCACATTAGGATGATGAAAGATGAATATGGGCATCAAAGATGATGAAGGGTGAAGTGGGCATCAATATGATATGAGATGTTAATAGTTGATGGTTGGTGTATATGTGTGAACAACCAATGCATATGTGATTTGAGATAGTGGATAAGTATGAAATTTTCATCATAACATGTAGTTTTAGTGAGATTATACTAGTTAGGTGATTTCAATGGTTGGGAGTGCCCATGAAATGGACTAGTAAGTTATAATTGGGTTGTTGGGATGATTAGGAAAGTGGTGTGCTCATTTAATGTTGTTTAGAACATTTGGGAATATGAAGGGTAGGAAAACCAAGTTTCAAAAAGGTTTTATTATTTAATGGCTTGAGATAGCTGTAGTATGAGATATTATATGGTGGGGAGTTTATAAGGGAATGAGAGTTCAAGAGTGATTGTTCAAGTTCAATCTTGGATTAACCATGTATAATTAAGACCCAATATAGGTGTTAGGGGTGTTGGTGTAGGATGGAAATTGATTATTGGGAGTTAATCTTGGATTAAACTTGAATCCTTTACTATATAGAATAGCATGCCATAGAATAAGGGATCATAGTGTGGTAAGTGGGTTTCTTAAGTTAAATCTGGGATGAAGTTCACACTGTAGACAAGGGGCATCATGATTATAACACCCCAATATTTTAAAAGAATAAATTTGTATTTGATATCAAATTCGACAAACAACATTGAGTTAAATGAACCACAAAATATATTTCTTTAAATTTAATCTCTTTGATAGTTTTCTGTACATGAAACCCTGATTCATAATAAACCATATATATTTATAAACTAGTCATTAAATTGGTGGGTATTAATATGAATAACTAAATTATAAAAATTATATTGTTTAAAATTATATAAATAATTTAAATGTTCATATATTTATTAGTAATAAAATAAGAATAATTTAAATGAAAAATATTTTTTTTGAATAATTGTATTTTTTCTAAAAAGAAGTTACATAGTTCTTTGAGAACATGGTTTAAAATTAATTTTTAACACTTTCATAAAATTTATTTTAAATATTAAACTTCATTTATTTAATCATAATTTCATAATTATCTTCTATTTAATTTTTTATAATTTAATAAAAAGATTAATTTTTTTGATGAATAGTGAAAAAACATTGGTTTTTCTCTTAAACAACCTTTTAATTTTTAGAATTTAAAAGTTATTTTTTAAAAATTATTATAAATATAAAATTAGTTAAATTATAATATGATAAATAAAATTTATGTCATTGGAATCAATTATATATTTAATTTTTATTTTAATTATTTATATACTTATGAAAAGTTTTCTTTGGAAAACTTCTTTTTCGTCTCATTTTCATGATTAATTTTAAATTAAATTATTCCAATTCTATGAATTAAATTTGAAAAAAAGAATTCTATATTTGGAATCATAATAAATAATATTATAAAATAAGTTCAACACAATTTTTTTCTTAATGAATATTAAAAATAGTAAAAAGTAATTATAGTGGATAAAGATAAAATAGGTTTACCAGGGGTTAGACTAATAATATATGGGTTAAATGACCTAAAAACTTGTCCAATTATTATTTTATGGAATTATTTAGAACTTATAACATCTATGGTTCTATAGTGAGCCATTTTAAAGCACTCTGTCATGTAAAAAATGTTAGGACCGTGTTGTGTTTTGGTTGTATTTATTGTCAATTGATCACTATAATGAAGAAAGAGAGAATGTTGAGAAACTATTGGAAATTTAATTCCCCCGTAATAATCATAACTAAGTTTTTGGGAGATCAATTTTTCTGGGAAATAAGAAAGGAATTCTGAATCACTTTGTTTTGGGAAAAAATCATATTTCTTTCAACATAATCAGACTCATGATTTCAAAAGAATCAAACTCATGTTTTAAAAAGAATAATTCTCATGTCATGTCCAAAATGGAAGTGAAAATGACTTTTTGGAAGTAAATGGTCATCAGATTCACTCTGGATATGATGTGAAATATTTTTTTTGGAGAATCAGAGTATCAATTACTATAATTAATTAATTGGGATAATGCTTTTACAATTTTTATTTCATATAAATCATAAGTTTATTAGAGAAATTTTGATGAAATCTTGATGAAAAAATGGGGTTCCAATTTAAAATATGGTTCTGATTGAAAACGTGGTGTCGATTGAGAAGGTGGTGTTGATTGAAAAGATAGTGTTGATTGAAGAGTTAGAGATGGTGTTGATTTATTTTTTAAAATGATTGTATCTAGGTGTAGGAATAAATGAATTTATCGAGAATGATCACACCTAGAAAAGATCATATTCTAGAAAATTGTATCCAGGCCAATCATACTCAGAATGATCATACCGAGCATGATCGTATCCAGACCAATCGTATTCAGAAAAAATCGTACTCGGGTTGAGAAGAAAATAAAGTAGTTGGAATGAACGGAAAGTTATGATACATTCCAATCCAATTCTAATGAAGCTAAAGACATTCTCAAATTAATTTAAAGTCCTGATAGAAGTCATGATACAAGTATAGGATTGTGAATGATATTTTTTAAGGGTGTCAAGAGAAGAGAATGGGATAATGAGATTAACATTGTAGTCAACCATTTCAAAAGGATTTAATTACTTTAAAGGTTTCCAACTGGGTCAAAAAAAGAGGAGAATATGAATTTTTTTATCTCAAGTTTGTTAAGAGAAAAAGATAAGGAGATTACTGAATGAATTGTCAGGGGTTAAGTCTCCATCAAGTAACTCTAGCTCGTCCTCCTTGTCCACTATGTCAGTCATGTGGACCGCAACCCTTCTTAGGGGCATATCCTCAATATCGCATAACGAATCGGGCTGCCGCCGGATAAGACTGAAGAGGAGGGCAGCATACTATCCCCAGCCACGGACTTGCACATGGGGGGTAGCTTCCCTGATGATTTTGTGGAGTACCTTGAAACTCTGAATGCATTTTTGTTGGAGGGCGTTCTGGAGACCTGGTGACTCAGGGCGGTGGGCCACGGGGAGTGCGGCCAAATCGACCAGACAGCATTGATCGCTGATTTACTCAAAGTGCACATGGCTCCTACGGTACAAAACCCGATGATAGAGAAGACGGAAGTGTGTCACCCATAGGGTTTGACGGAAGCACTCGACTTCCTCCGGGGTGAGGGATTTCGGCGCACAAAATTTTGATGCTGCCGCCGGCCAGAAATTCTACGGGAAGTGATCCACTACGAGAATGTTCTAGAAACTCCTAGGATCGAATTCAAGGTCTGGCCCTATATTTCCCCACTCATCAACCGGAGGTGGCTGAGGAACCAGTAGCAGTACTGAGCTGGACCGCTGGGACAGTAAACTGGGCAGCAGAGAATATGGTGAATGATTTGACTGGCCGCCGAATTTCGGGCCATCCTCCGAAGAGTGCGGTGACCTGAACACAATGTCATGATATGATGAGCTGATAGCCACGGCCTCCGATGCAGGGATTGCGGTAACCGGCAATGGGTCACACTGTTGCTCAACTGCCATCGGTCCCCAAAATAGCTCTCTGTGAACTCTGGTCGAGGTAAAGGGCGCTTCTAGTGACGGTGGTGGTGACTGCACAGTCGGAACCTATGGAATTCCCACGATTTACTCCTCCTGTATGTACCTGCGAAGAGAGTTGGGAATCCGGTCGAAATCACATTTTGGAAGGATGACGTTGACACACCTTGTTCCTACCCCGTTCCTTGATAAGGAGGAATGAGGGGAGGGTTCCAATGCGAAGTCGCATTCTGCTTCAGAATTCGAGAAGCAGGCCAGTTTGATCTCCGCCTGGGCCTTCCCAGGATTCTTCTTGGGGCAGCGACGACCCGCCCTCCTACCCCTAGATGGATCTTTGGGACAAGGCTGATTCCAGACATGTAGTCTTGGGGCCGTTTTGGCACCATGGCGGAGAGGACTTCCTCTTGAGACAACCGTGGTGTGAGGGGCACCAGGGAAAATGTCGAAGGGAACATGGGGAGGACATCAATGAATAGTATCTGAGCAAGAGAAACCTCTGTTGGAACCAACGGGGGCATGGGGAGGACCTCCATGCTTGGTGTGGGTGGAACGAGGTTGTCCTTCACCCCTTTGGTTGCCAGGGCGAGGAGGACCTTCGCCAACTACGGAGAGGATGTAGGGAAGATCCCCACGTTGGAGAGGTACCGGATGGGAAATGCCTTCACATCGACGGTCGGGGGTAGAAGGAGGAATTCCATAACCAGTGTGGTGGGAACAAGAAAGGCTTCCGCGCCGAGTGTCGCTGCCACGGGGTATGTCTTCATTCAGGTTGGGGTAGCACGGGGCATACCTCCATGATGAACTTCGGAGAAGGGAAGGCCCACACTCTATGGAGTGGTGGTACAGGGAGGGCCTCCATAAGGGATGAAATCATCGTGGATTGGTTCACAACAATAACCACTCGGGCCTGCGACCCGGAGAGTCAACCCAGCCTGCCCGTGGGGTAGTTGGGGCCTCAATCCCAGTTTGGTGTATGAGTGTTCCTGCTTGGTGTGTGCAGGGGCTTCATGATATACGTCGGTGGTGGATCAGACCACAGTAGTTGTCGACGTCGACCCCCCTGGCGGGCGCTCTCAACTCGGGCCCATCGCTGGCGTCGGGTCAGGCGAGATGGTACGGGTGGTGCAGGGGCATAGCCTACCTGCTCCTCTGGCAAGGTCGGACGGCGGTGCTGACATGGCCGAGTGGGGGCCCTTTCTTGGAGTCCCTTGATCGGGACCCTGACCGGGCTGAGCCGAACATCACCCACCTCATCAGCGTAAGGCAGGGAGTCTTCAAGGTGTTCCGGGGACAGGCTCCCGAAATGATTGAACGTTGGGGTGGAGAGAATGGGCTCCCTACGTGGCCCTTGAGGGCAGCATTGACGGTAGGGCCTGGACACCTCCATGTTCAGTCAGGCCATATCCTGGGTTTGGATTATTCCCTCCTCCTCGTAACAGCATACAAGGTTGTTAATCACCCTTCGTTGGATGACTTCCGATGGGGAGAGGGGGCGTGGGTGCCCCACGCTCGTGGATGCAGACGTCGTTGTGGCAGCTGTGGAGCCACGCGGAGCGGCTGTGCTGGTATTGCCTCTTCCCCTACGTAGGCGGGTGGGCAGCGATCGTGTTCCTATAGCAGCAACCTGATTCCTGGGAAGTAGGGAGATTAACTCATCAGCACTGGGAGGAAAATAAATCGACAACTAGTGCCCCAGCACCATTCCTTCTTCTGTGGCCGGTAAGAGGGATCCACTTTGACGACGTTGCAGAATGGAATGCCCCACATTCTACTGCCCCAACATCTGGTGAGTTTCACACCAGACCAGCTATTTGCTTGGCGGGACCCGACGCTGGATATTTGTATCTGGTGACATGTCAATCTACTGATGTATCAAACACTACTAGTCTCCACATTGAGGAGAAGAAGTTCATGTTGGGTTCACCATTTATGTTTCCAACGCTTCCGTCGGGGCGCGCGCGTCCGCCCGCTAGGGCACGACAGGAACGGCTTTTGTGTTGCCCCTCATTCTCGCTTTCCAAAGGCAGGCGGCATCTGTTCCTTATTCGGGGACGTCTGCTCCTTGATCGAAACAGGATGATGGGATGTCGGTTCCTCCTTCTGTGGATTCCTCCTCAGAACTCGTCACCTAGTCTGGGTCTCCATCATAGATTTAATACATTGTTCGTGAAACTCTTTCTAGTGCCATGTTTCCGTGGATGCCGGTTAATTACACTGCTTCTGTCAGGACATTCCAAAGAGTCTGGTCAGGGCAGCAACCTTCAGTTGGGGGAGTAGTCATGTCGAGGTATCATTAACATGTCTGAACGCTAGGGAATTGACATGTCTATCTTTTTTCCCTTATTATAGGGCTTCTCGAGGGCGCGGAAGCCCGAGGCATCCCACATTGAGCGTGGGGAATCATATTCCATAGGAATTTATCTGAGGTTTTCCTCAGCTTCTCATGTTTAATGCAGTGTATCCCGCAAGTTTAACATCCAACGGGGATGGATCGGGCTGATTAGAACACTAGCTTGAGTGGATCAGATTGAGTAACCCCTCTTGAGGGAACACCAAAAACACATCCAGACCGTGGGTGGCTTCCTGAATGATATGGAGTGGAATGGGGTGGCACGATCTCACTGGGATGTGGCGGCCCAGGTAAGAATCAGGATGGATGATGGATAATTGCATAGAGTGAAGGAGGAATGAAATGGGGCCATCATAGAGATTGTGGTGGTGATAGGATTGAGTCTCGAAGAGACTTACTACATATCCCTGTGGCAGGGAATCAAAGTCCACGTAGTTCGGGATGGATGTGTGGGGCTTACACTCTAGGTTGTCCAAGGTGTTGGAAGAACTGGTGTGAATGAGGTCAGAACGACCAAGTGGTGGGCTTGAACCTCGTGAGGCTTCCTACGTACCATGCCTTAGCGTAGATCATAGTCCACGTAGTTCGGATTGGATGCCGGAGAGCCGATGTGAAGAAGGACCTTGGTCCAATGGGTGGTGGGCTTGAACCTCATGAAGGATTCCTACGTACCATGCCTCGACATGGATCAAGGTCCACGTAGTTTGGGTAAGGGGCTGTTGAACCGACACGAAGGAGTATCGGAACAACTTGATGATAGGGTCACAACGGCTTACCGCTGGATTGGGATGCAGTTTAATGTCATAAAGGGCGGGGAAGTGTTGAAGAACTGACGTGAAAAAGGACCTTGGTCCAGGTGGACGATGGGCTTGAACCTCAGGAAGGCTTCATACGTACCATGCCTTGACATGGATCAAAGATCACGTAGTTTAGGTGAAAATGGGGGCTTGGCACACTGACACGGAGACTGTTGGGGCCAATGATTGTTGGGCTTGAACCTCAGGGAGGCTTCCTACGTACCATGCCTTGACACAGATCAAATTCATTGTAGTTCAGGTGTGAATGTGGGTGTCGGTGAACCGACGTGGGAAAATACCTTGGTCCGATGGGTGACTGGCTTGAACCTCAGGGAGGCTTCCTACGTACCATGCCTTGACATGGATCATAGACCATGTAGTTCAGGTGGTGGTTTTTTTTCGGCGGACCGACGTGAAGGTGAACCCGTGGGTCCACTACTGGTGGTCTTGAACCTCGTGAGGATTCCTACGTACCATGCCTTGACATGGATCAAATACCACGTAGTTCAGGTGTGCATTTTAGCGTCATGATGGACGAGGAAAGGTATGGTTGCGCCGGTACACATCCTACCAAAACTGTTAATCCCACATGATTCATGCTCGATATGGGAAACAAGAAGTAGTGGTGGGACTTTCCTGATCCAATAAGGGGCATATTAGGGAAAAGGGACGCTCGGTGAATACCATCCCAATGATGCTAACATTTCCATGTGGCGCACCTAGATGCGTGAAGAGGTAGAGCCGAGTATGTTGAAATTCCACTTGAACATGAGGAAGTGGAAATGTGTGAATCATGACCCTCAAAATTTGGATCGCAATGATGGTGGCGTGATGATGGAGGATAAATGTTAACCATGGCAGAAACGTAGCATCCATATCGCATTAGCCTAAAATGGGGACAAACAAATGAGGGTCCACCATTGACCATGTTCGAAACACGAGACTATGTCGCAAATGTTGTCAGAGATCCGTAGGGACGTTGGCCCGAAACAATAGGAGAGACCTTAGACCCAGCCTCCATGGAGAGCCCTTAAGCCTAGCATCCATGTTATCTAAGGGTCCTTATGGACATGGAAGAGGATGAGGATCCAAATTGCGAGCTCGCAAAGCTTGGTCATGGAATGAGGGTAATGTCCCCATGAAAATCCCACACTTCAGGCTCTTTGTCAAAACGCATCTGAATACGACAACGAGACGTATTAGATAGAGTGAGCCAAGTCCATTACCATAGGGAGATCTTAGTTTAGGGTCGTAGAATTCAGACCATGCGTGGGAGGAAACACAGGAGGCACGTGGAGAGTAATTACGAAAACCCCGACGTGAATGAGGACATAATCCCATACCACACCGTACAACCCCCTTAAGAGAGGTTTTAGGTCAAGGGACCAAAAATGGGAGGTGAGTTGGGCCTGAGCAAAGTGCAAAGGCATTCGTACATACCCCATGGGGATGGGGATCAAGATGAACGTAATTATTGAAAGGGGCTTAGTTTAAGGTCTTAGAACTCGGACCATGAATGGGTAAGGAGAGAAGGGGACACATGGTAAGGTGGTTACAAAACCCGATGTGAATGAGGATATAAGACCTACTTACCGTGTGTTCTCTGGGAGAGTGCTTGAGTCAAGGGACCGAACACAAGATTTAGGCTGGTCCATCGGGGAAGTGCCCAGGTGCTCCTACGTATCTCATAAGAATGAGAATCAAGTCATACGTAGTTTTGGGAAGTTGAAAAAGGCACGCGGGTCTGGCCCTAGCACCAAGAGAAGTGGTATTTGATAAATCTTGTTTGTCCTTTAAGGTGAGTTGTTTTTTTGTGAGGCAATAGGCCTAGGGTAACAAGCCATGGTGCCACCACAAGAATCAAGTCGTGATGGGCATTGACAAATGGTATGACACGTGACCAATACCCAACATGATTTACCCTATGATGGGGTCATCAAAATGCAGTGTCGTTTTTCATCGTGCGTCTAGGACGATAATGTCAGAGTTTAGGGTCATGTGATAGGACCCAGCATGCATTTTAACATCATGTAGCACAGACGTAGCAGAGACGATGCTAGTCGGGGGATGTGTATGGTGTCATGAAACATAACCAATGTGAATAGGGACATAATCCCACATCATACCGTATGCAATTCTGAGAGAGGAACCACAGGCCGAGGGGCCTACAGAGAGGTGATAAGGAAAGGGGAAAGGGAAACTAGCTCCCGACTGAGCTGGACCCAAAAACGTGACATCGGGGGTGACCCTATGTATCCCATAAGGATGAGGATCGAGCCGCACATAGCCCTTAATGAAGATCTTAGTTTATGGTCTTAGAGCTCGGACCGTGGGAGCCCCTAAGGACACCGTATTGCAGTTCTATCACCCCGACGTGCAAAGGTGCACTGAGGGGTAGCACCAAAGGTGTCGAGATTCCACCTGGACATGATGGGGTGGAACATAATGTGAATCAAGAAAACAACATTCAAGGCCTGAAGGGGATGGCGTGAGGACAGAGGATTACTGCTGACCATGTTTGCAACACAGCATCCTAACGCGTTAGCCTGAAATGGGGACAAAAAAATGAGCATCCACCACTGACCATGTTCGCAACGTGGGATTTGTATCAATTTGTTGTCCGAAACCCTCGGGGGCGTTGGCCCATAATGGTAGGATATCCCTTGGGTGTTGTATCCAGGCCGTTCTTGGGGGTCCCTTTGGGTATAAAAGGTGATGAAATTCCGAATGAAGGGGAGCACAAAGCTTGAAAAGTGTAAGGAACTTGACCAAGTTGAATCTGACACTCTTGGTTCGAGACCAGAGAACTCTTAACACATGGGCGAACCACTGCAAGGAGTCGAGGGAATCAACTTGAGGGCAATCGAGAGATGGCGGGTTCCCGGGAAAAGGGGGCATAGTGCCAAAAACCCTGTATCATACCTATATATCACCCCCTTAGAGAGGGACATGCCAAGGGACCTAGGTGACCGGCAGATAGGGAGATCTCTAATAAGTGGGGCTGGGCCCGAAGTCTAGACATTCGGGTGGTCCTACATATCCCATGAGGATGGGAATCAATCCACACATAGTTCTTGAGGGTTCCTTTTAATGTCGTACGAGATAGGAGATATGAGGTATAATTCTTAGAACTGGGTGTGTGTGGTGCAGCTCTTGCAAACCCGACATGAATGAGGACATGACCCCACATCACACCACGCAGTCCCGTAGTCAGGGTCCCGAAGGCAGGACCGAAGAGACAAATTAGCTGAACTCAATCTGGACCAAAAGACAGCAGTTCTGTGCATTCCTACGTATCCCATGAGGATAGGAATCAAGACAAACATAGTTCTTAGGAGATCTTAGTTTATGGTCTTAGAGCTCAAACCATGGATGGATGGAAACTATCCAAGTAAGCGCAAGCCTCAACCTGATCTGTAAGCCCACGTGAGTTAAACTCAATGTGGGAATCAAGGGAGGAAGATCCTTATCACAATACACAGAACATCCATTCTGGGGAAGTCGGTGAAGAGCCCCAAAGGACACCATTAATGAGGCTTTTTTCACCTAACGCACAGATGCGCACTGAGGAATAGTATCAAGAGTTTTGAAACAATACTTGGACATGATGAGGATGGAGAAGGATGTGAATCATTTAACTGACATTTTGGGCTTAATGGGTTTGGCGTGGTGGTGGAGGATAAATGATGACCGTGGAGGAAAAGCATAATCTACATCACATTAGCCTGAAATGGGAACAACAAACGAGCATCAACCACTGACCGTATTCGCAATGCGAGATCTTTATCGACTTGTTGTCCAAAACCCTCAGGGGCATTGGCCCATAACGGCAGGAGATCCCTTGGGTGTTGTATCCAGGTTGTTCTTGGGGGTCCCTGTGAAAGATGGTGAAATCCCTGATGAAGGGAAACACAAATCCTGAAAAGAGGGTGCGGCTGTGTCCGAGTAGAGTTCTCGTAGGCACATTTGTAAACCTCCGAAATGGGTCGATGAAGTGGATCTGGAGGGAGAGGTATGCGGCATGGTTATTACAAGCCTAACATGAATAAGGACATAATCCCATGCCACGTCATATACTCCTCTCTCCAGGGAAGGGTAGGCCAAGGTGGGATGGAGATTTTCGGAAGATGGGGTTGGACCCGAATCTTAGACATTCAGGTGGTCCTACGTATCCCATAAGGATGGGAATCAAGACACATGTAGTTCTAGAAGATTCACAGGGGTAGGATACCCTAACGAGGATGTGTATGACATGGCGAGTAACCCGGCGTGAATGGGGACGTAATCCCGCACCACACCGCACAGTCTTGTAGGAAAGAACTTGGGCCAGGGGCCCAAAAAGGTCAAGGGGCCTGATGGTTGGGTTTTGGTCAGGAAGGCCTGGCCTACTCGCAGTTTAACGTCTCTCAGTGAGGACGAAGGTCGGGGAATAGGGCTCCCTGGATAGAGGAGGTGTATGGTACGGTGAACAAACCTATGTGAATGTGGACATAATCCCTCACCACACCGTACTCTCTGGGTAAGAACTTGGGCTAGGGCCTGAAAAGACCAAGAGGCCTGAGGTTGTGCCTCGATAAGGGAATTAATACGGCATGGAAAGTAACCCGGCGTGAATGAGGACATGATCCCGCATGACACCGTACACTCCCTATAAATGAATCGGGGTCGTGCGCCCGATAGTTTGCACCACCCAGAGGGAAGTTTGTCACTACGTGATGGGGCAGAACGAATCAATGCACTCGATGTTTGGGACATCTTGGGGTGGAATCAATGATCAGGGACACTGTTGACCATGTTTGAAACACAACATCCCTATGGTGACCTGATATGGGAGCAACAAATGAGCATCGACCGCTGACCACATTTGAAACGCGGGACTTGTATCGGCTTTTTTCTCTACATTCACGAGGGCGTTGACCCGAAGTGGTAAGTGGGCCCTTAGGTCGAGCATCCATACCATTCAGGGGCCCTTTCGAATGAGGAAAGTGATGGAATCTTAGTGAAATAGTGGGTGAAGCATAGATGTACCCATCTATGAAACAGGAAAACATCTCCAGTGAAGGGGACGTACAAACGGGTCGAGGCTTGCTCGACGTAAGTTAGGGAAAAAGTGTGCACCCTACCATATATCTTGACCCAAGGGGAAGATTTGGATTTTGGGTTGGGCCAACGGACAAAGTGTTCGGGCGTTCCTACATATCCCATAAGGATGGGAATCAATCCATACGTAGTTCTTGATGGCCATGCAGTTTAACGTCGTGCGGTGAGGACGTGGGAGGATATATGAACAAGAGTGGGCACATGGTGCAACCCTTATAATCCTTGTATGAGTGGGGCTAAGGAAGACTACTCCTCATCATGTAAGGACCCTCCGAGGAAACTATACCTAGGGGGGATGGTCAAAAGGAAGACTTCGGGGGCTGGGCTCAAGATGAGACGTCTGAGCATTCCTATGTATCCCATTATGATGGGAATCAATCCATACGTAGTTCTAGAAGTGAAGTTTAACATCATTCGGGAAAAAATGTTGTTTAACATCATGCGGGATGGGAGAACGCGTCTCATCTATGGATATGAATGGTATGGCGGGTAACCCGACGTGAGTGCGGACACAATCCCGCGCCACATCGTACAATCCCGTAAGAGAGCCTGATTCGTGGAAGGCCAAGGGTCCTGAGGCTGATCCTCTATCAGGAAGGCTTGACCAGATTGCAGTTTAACGTCTTGCAGTGAGGATGAATAAGATATTAGTTTAAGGTCATAGAGCTCGGACCATTTTGCAGTTTATTGTCATGCAGGACGATACTGAGCAGTTTAACATCATGACAAAAGATGATGTAGTTTCACATCGTGCAGTATGATGTTGAAGTTTAAGGTTATGTAGGACTGGGTGCAGTTTAAGTTCATGCGGGACCAAGGTGCAGTTTAAGGTCATGCGGGACCCAGGTGCAGTTTAGGTTCATGCGGTACCCAGGTGCAGTTTAGGGTCATGCGGGACCATAATGTGCAGTTTTAGGGTTGTGCGGGACCGTACAGTTTAAGGTCGTGCAGGACCAAGTGGATCAGGAAATGTATTGCTTGAGGAACTTGGTGTTGGTGGGAGGAGTTATGTGCTCACCATCCATGGTCACCAAGGAGTATTCTCCATTGGGGTAAACCTTATGAATGACGTAAGGTCCTTCCCATTTGGGCTCAAGCTTGGGTGGTTTCCTGCCAGGGATCATTGGTGCTCGGAGGTCCAACACTAGGTCGCCATGCAGAAAAGAGTAAAGGCGAACCTTTTTGTTGAAGGCTCTGGATATCTTATTCTGATGCCTTTCCAGATTGTGCATGGCACGGAGTCTGTTCTCGTCCAGTGCTTCCAATTCAGCTAGACAGATTTCGGCCACCTTATCTGGTGCCTGCTAGTCGTAGACTACAGTGCGTAATGATGGAAACTGGATCTCGATGGGCAGGACGGCCTCGGCCCCATACACCAGGGAATACGGAGCCACCTGGGTGGAATTGAAAGTCATCGTCTGATAATCCCAGAGGGCGTTGGGGAGCTTGTCTGGCCAACTTTTCTTGTTCTGACCAACCATTTTCTGCAGAATGTTAGAGAGGGTTTTTTTGAATGCCTCGATCTTCCCATTTTCCTACGCATAATAGAGAGAGGTATGGTTCAAACGGATATTATACTTGGCGTACAATTTCTTCAGCTCGGCTGCTCGTAAGTTGGTGTCATTATCAGTGAGGACAGCCTGAGGGACTCCAAACTGGTGGATGATATTGGAGATCACGAAGTCAACAATGGAACGGGCCTTGACCTCTTTGAGTGGAACTACCTCCGCCCACTTGGAGAAGAAATCTGTAGCAGTCAGGATGAACCTACACTGACGAGCTGTCGCCGGTGGATATGGTCCCACGACATCAAGTCCCCACACCGCAAATGGACAAGAGTACTTGGTGGAGTGGAGAGGCTCTGGCAGCCGATGTAGGAAGTTAGCATGAACTTGGCACGCATGGAATCTCTTGAAAAACTGAATACAATCATGGATCATAGAGGGCCAAAAGTACCCCAATCTCTGAATCTGATGGGACAACTAGGGCCCAACCTGGTGGGCATCGTAGGAACTATCATGAACCTCTCGCATGAAGTGGGAAATCCCGAATCCTTGAATGCAAAAGAGGATAACACCATCGAAGCCCCGCTTATAGAGGATCCGCTCAAGGTTGGGACCACTCTAGAGGGTAAATTGCAGTGCACGGTGTCGGATTCGCTCGCATGTGTTTCGATCATCCAGGAGGAAACCATTTTGTAGATACTCAAAAAAAGGTTCCCTCCAGTCGGGAGTGGCCTCAACCACTTCATTTGAAGAACCTGGGATCCCTGATGCGGAGGGTCTGGCTGTAAGGTGGCTTACCCGCAGGTCGTCGTCATCCTCTGAGTTGACGGGGGAAATGACTCTATGGTGTGCCACATGTATGATCAAATCATCCTACTCAGGTTCTACGAGTGATACATCTAATCCGGCCAAAGCATCTGCTCGACCGTTCTATGACCGAGGGACATGGGTAACCTCTGGTCGAGAAGGGAACTGGGCCATTAGATGGAAGGTACACTCCAGCAATGGCACAAGCTCCGGCTTCCTAACAACATAGTCGCCATTGACCTGCTTGATGACTGGTTCGGAATACCCTTTCACATGTAGATGGGGAACATCAATCTCAAGGGCCAGATCAAGGCCAGTGATGAGAGTATGATACTCTGCCTCGTTGTTGGTGCAGCCTTCTGACAATAGAAATGAGTATGGTAGAACGGCTTGCGTCGGGGTGATGAAGACGATACCCAGACCCACTCTATTGAGATTAGGATCATTGAGCCTCCTACCGGTGGGGCTCCAGGAGGCACCGTCGAAGTGCATTTTCTAGCATGAGATGGCATGATCAACTATGAGGATTGCCTCATCAAGAATGTTTAGGTCCAGGGATTGATCCGTGAAGGTTTTATGGGCAGCTAGGAAGTCTTCCAATGCATGTCCCTTGATGGCCTTCTAAGGTAAGAACCTGATGTCAAACTGCTAGAGGATCACCGCCCACCGCACTATTCGTCCAGTCAACATAGGGCGGTTCAGGATGTACTTCAGTGGGTCTACCCGAGAAACCAACTATACCTCATGGTGCTGCAGGTAATGCCGCAATTTCTGTACGGCGAACACGAGCGCAAGGCATCTCTTTTTTATGGGGGGTATTTGGTCTCCGTATCGAAGAGCATGTTGCTGAGAGAGTAGAGGTTGTTCTTTGTTCCCTCATTGTTCTTATAGGAGAGAAGTGTGCTGAGGTACTGTTCCAGAGCGGTCACATAAAGGACCAGCAGCTTTCCGGAGACGAGTGGCATCATGACCGGAGGTTGGAGCAGATACTGCTTGATTTCCTCAAAGGTGGTCTGACACTCTTCATCCCATTCATAGGCAGATCCTTTCTTCATGAGTCGGGAAAAGGGCTTACAATTTCCGGATAGATTCGTAATGAATCGCCGTATGTTGGATATGTGGCCTTGGAGACCTCAAAGCTCGCGAATAATTCTCGGGGAAGGCATTTGGTTGATGGCCTTGATCTTCTCCGGGTTGATCTCGATGCCTCGGTATCTAACAACAAATCCAAGAAACTTCCCGGAGGTAACCCCAAAGGAACACTTCAGCGGGTTCATCTTCAGGTGGCGGGAACGGAGGAAGTTGAACACTTTCTCAAGGTCCTTGAGATGGTCCTGGCGCTGGTGAGATTTGACCACCATATCATCCACGTAGCATTCCACCAGTGTCCCAAGAATCGGCTTAAATATGCGATGCATGTCCCGCTGATAGGTGACACCTACATTCTTCAGGCCGAAGGGCATAACCCGGTAACAAAAAGTACCTAGGGGAGCCCTGAAGGAAGTGGACTCTTCATCCTCAGGGGCCATGTGGATATGATTGTACCTGGAATACCCATCCATGAAGGAGAGGGCTTGAAACCCGGTCGTGTCATCAATCGACAACTCTGTCACTAGGAGGGGAAAATCGTCATTGGGACAGTGGCGGTTGAGATTGCGGAAGTCGACGCAGACTCTGATCTGCCTGTTCTTCTTCTTGACTGGCACAATGTTGGCAAGCCATCGGGGGTACTGAACTTCCTTGATGATGTTTTCTTCGATAAGCTTTTCAACTTCGGCCTCAACCATGGCACTTTGAGAAGGTTTCATCCTTCTGGGAGGCTATTTGAACCTGCGATAGTTTGTCGGGAGACCAAGGCGGTGGACGACTACCTGGGGATCTAGTACTGGCATCTCGTTGTAACTCTAGGAAAACACGTCACAGTGTTGTTTAAGAAAGTCCAAGTACTGTTGCTGCTCCTCGAGGGGCATGGCGGCACTGATCAATGTGGTTCCCGAATCTTCCTCGCTACCAAGGTTCACCTGTACTAGTTCATCGACCGTGGTAGATACGCCTTCTTCAAAGGTAGGGGGAGCATCCTCCAGATCCTCTTCTCCACCTGTGGAGGGATCTTCCGTGGGGGGAGATGCTTCTGAGTTATCAAACCCAGAGGGGTGGCTGGTGCCGTCTTGGGCGGCAGTGGTCATCATATCAGGAGACTCATGCGCCACTGAGACCATAGCGATGAAGGCAGTCGATCCAATCCCATCTGGTCTTCAGCCCAAGGGGCCACGCTTGATGACATCAAAGCAGTAGTGACGTGTCGGCCTGATCCGGTTGATTCCAGCCTGGCATAAGAGACTTGTATAACGTACCGCCATTGCCATGAGCCTGACATCCCGATACTGTACAAGGGAAGGAGGTTCCGGGATCACCTGAGCCTAGTTGGTGTAGGAGTACAAGGTGATTTTCCGTCGTTGCTTGGACTTGGGAATATTCCAACCTCTTGTACCCGAAACAACAAAACACTGCCCCATGTTGGGGGTCGTGGCCTCCAACCGATGGATCGGGAAGATGTAGGCATCGTCCAGACCTGCCTAGGGATCACTTGTGACCGGGGTGGGTTCATCCTCACTTTCCAGGATTTTCGTATCCTTTCTCTTGTAATAGTCGGCGTCCAGGTAGCGGGATTCACAAGAGGCGAAAGGAGACGCATCTCTTTGGAGCATGCCTTATCGACCATTGAGGGAGTATTTGAGGCATTGGTGATACAATGAAGGGACTGCTGCATATAGATGGAGCCATGGCCTGCCCATCAATGCGTTGTACGCGGTGTCCTGGGAGACGACCATGAACTCTGTGCTGGAAATTAGGCCATCGAACTAGGTCTTCAAGCAAATATTTCCAACCGGGGAATTCTCGGTCCTGTCGTATCCTTGGATTCTGAGGTTGGATGGAGTTAAATCATCCTTAGAGAAACCCAGCTTTCGCAGTGTCTGATTCGGTATTAGGTTAATCCCAAAACATGTGTTAACAAGACAGCAGCGGACTTCCACACCAATGAACTGGACAGTGATGTATAGTGGGAGAATGTTCCCCTGTATCGGAGTGTCTTCATATTTACCGGAGAATGAGATAACTGTCTGGAATTCGGCATTCTCAATTGCCTCAGCGTGGAAGGATTCTGCAGCTACTACCTACGACTCAAACTGGAGGGGGCTCCTTAGGGCCTCGGCAAGTGCCTCACGCATTTCAGATGATAGGTGAAGAGCCTCAAGGATATAAATCCTTGCTGGAATTCCGACAATGTTCTTTAGAACATGATACTTCTATGCCAAACGTGAGCCTCTGATTACAGGAGTTCGTTTTGTAGTTGGAGGCATGGCGAGGCCTGCCGGCTGGACCGGCGACTGGCTGGTACTGGGTACATCCCGTTGCCTGCTAGTTGATGCCTAAAGGGTAGTTGTTGGATGAGGACCGGATAACTGAGATTGGACTATAGCAGGGCAAGACTGGCTGTGGTACGGTCGAGCCAGCTCTACCTGATCTAATAGCACAAACGGTGGTGGAGGTAGATCTGAGGGCACCAGATGAGGTTGCGCATGCTGAGCTCTGCGCTGGGCCTACTGTCTGGTTTCAGTAGCGTGCACGGCCTGACTAAAAGTGCCTGCTGACGTGCCTCGATGACACATGTCGTTACGGTTCCACTGACGTTGATGTCGGCTGGGGATGTTGGGGAGGCTCTCCTAGAGTTCCCCCTCATCGAGAGTCATATAGGGATTTACTAGCTCCACGGTATTAACCAAAGCGTACCCCTGACTATCACTCGAAGATTCATCCACCACTGGGCAGATTCTGGGAGGAATCCCCATCTCCGGGGGCATGAAATCACTGAGAGTGTGGGATGACGATGGAAGTGGTGGAGCGCGTTGCTTCTTCTTGCGTCGTCGCTGCTTGCCCTTCTGGGAAGAGGCCGGCTGAGATGATGACGCAGAGGTACTAGTCGCATCTTCTACAGGCTCCGGCTGATTCAGGCATTCCCAAATGATACCATGGGAATGGGTGAAGGTTTTACGGGCCATCCGGTCATCGTACTTCTGGGTCCCATGGCTGGGAACCTGCTGCCACTCGCCTTCATCATCGCTACCACTTTATGACCCTACAAAGACACCCTCTAATTGTGTCGGGCCAGGCCCTACCTGACTATGTTGTTGTCAACCTGGACTTGGAGCCAGTCTTTATACACATAGCACAGCTTGAGGGTGTGCCCCAGAATATGATGATAGGGGAATTAGTTGGGGTGATCGGCGAGATTCGCCTCTGTTGGACTTCTACACTCGGGTAAGCGCACAATGCCCTACTATATGGCACTTCGGAAGTAACAGGGGACCTGATTCTCATTGAACAAGTAATTTTGGTTCCTTCTTTCTGGATAGGGGGCTCCGGGATCCTGGCCTTGATGAGGGGCCGGAGGGGCCTGCCGAGGAGGTGGAGCCTGATTGTCACGCCTAGGCAGTGGTGGCGCATTGCACTGGGGAACCTGTCGGTTCTAAGGCGGTCGCTGCTGGGCAGGAGCCTATGCCTGAGGTGGAGGGCCTCTGCAGGGTTGAGGAGCTGGTGCCACTGGTAGTAATTCGGTCTGCTTTCGAGATTCTATTTGGGTCACCGCGGTGGGCTCGACTCTAGCAGTCCTCCTTGCTGGGATCACAGGGGGTAGCAGACGCACCTGACTAGCCTGTTGCAGAGCTTCCTCGAGGTGCTGAGCCTTATCTAAGAAGTCACGGAACCCTACGGCGTAGCTCTGGGTGATCAGGGAAGAAACCCGTTCTGTTTTAACATTCCCTATGCACATCGTCAGTAATTTCTCCTGAGTCAGTGGCATGTCGAGTGAGTATGTATGCCCCTTCCACCGGGCGATGAAGTTCACGACTCGCTCATTAGGAATTTGTTTGCACTTGAAGAGGTCTGTGATGCTGGTCTTTCATGTAGTGGAGTTGAACTGGTATAGAAACTTCCAGTGGAGATCCTCCTAGCCGGTCACTGATCCGATAGGGAGCTTGTTGTACCAGAAAAATGAAGGTCCCTCCAATGTCTGCACAAAACATCGGAGCTTGGCGGCTTCCTGCTGTGCCGGGGTACCCAACATGGGGCCACACCTGCAGGAAAAATGAGATAATTGTTGCGGCAGGTCCCCTGTCCCATTAAAGAGTGATAAAGTGGGATTCCCAAAACTAGAGGTACAGGCATATCATCCACCCATGCGGGATATGGCTTTCCATCTAGTGGGACTGCCACCTGTCGCGTTTCCAACGCCTTGAGGTGGGCGATGAGTGCTGCTATAGGATCATCTGGGTGGGGGTCGCTTTCTTGACGAGGATCCCCAACTACGAGTGTATTGTCAGGCTCTTTGACATGGTAAACATCTTCCATGGCTCGTGGAGCGATTGACGGAATGGTCCTTGGGTCGGCTGGGGGAACCTGGGCTAGATTCCTCGAATTGCCTCTCCGTTCAAGAGGGTTTGGCGAGATGTATCGCGCCCTATTGCCGTGAGTCCTGGCTTTTTCCCTATCTGTGGGAGTAGCATGATCAGGGTTTCCAAGAGGCATCTCGCTGGGGGGAGTTGTTCCTTCTCCTGCTGCCCCGACTTAGGATCACCATAGTCGGGTCGCCTCTCGATAGCGTGCTCGGCTAAAAGTTCATTGACCAGCCTCTTCTTTTCAGCGATCTATTAGCGCAACATGGCCTTCTTGGGGTCTTCGTCCATATTCTATACTGAGGTGGACGGTTCGGAGTGCTTAATGGTTCCGACATGCTCTTTACCCTTACCGGAATTTCAACTGAGTACCAGCGACTCGGTGGGCGCAGGGAGGCCTAGAAGGTTCCTCTGCTGACGAGTAATCCTCCCTGATGGGTCTAGTAGTGGTGGTACACCTTCATGGGGTAGGTCTCCATCGAGAAACTCTAGATCGTCCTTCTTGTCCACTATGTCAGCCATGTGGCCCACAAAACTTCTTAGGGGCATATCCTCAATGTCGCATAACGAATCGGGCTACCGCCGGATAGGACTGAAGAGGAGGGTGGTATACTGTCCCCAGCCACGGACTTGCACATGGGGGGTAGCTTCCCTGATGATTTTTTGAAGTACCTTGAAACTCTGAACGAATTTTTGTTGGAGGGAGTTTTGCTGACCTTGTGACTCGGGGCGCTGGGCCATGGGGAGTGCGGCCAAATCAACCAGACGGTATTGATCACTGATTTCCCCGAAGAGAACTTGTCTCCTAGGGTACAACACCCAATGATAGTGAAGACGGAAGTGTGTCTCCCATAGGGTTTGACGGAAGAACTCAACTTCTTTCGGGGTGAGGGATTCCGGCGCACAAAAGTTTGATGCTGCTACCAGCCAAAAATTCTCTGGGATGTGATCCGCTGTGAGAATGTTCCAGAAACTTCTGGGCTCGGATTCAGGGTCTGGCACCATATTGCCCCACTCGTCAACTAGAGTTGGCTGAGGAACCGGTAGTTGTACTGAGGAGGACCACTGGGACAGTAAACTGGGGGTCAGAGAATACGGCGAACGAGCCGACTGGCCACCGAATTCCGGGCCATCCTCCGAAGAGTGCGGTGACCTGACCACAATGTCATGATACGATGGGCTGATAGCCATGGCCTCTGGTGCAGGGATTGTGGTAACGGATGATGGGTCACACCGTTTCTCAACTTCCATCGGTCCCTAAAATAGTCTTTGTGATATCTGGTCGAGGTAGAGGGTGATTCTGGTGACGATGGTGGTGACTGCACGGTCAGAACCTACAGAATTCCCATGATTTCCTCCTCCTGGATGTACCTTCGAAGAGAGGCGGGAATCCGGTGCACTTCGCATTCTGGAAGGATGAGGCTGACACGCCTTGTTCCTTCCCCAGTCCTTGATATAGAGGAATGAGGGGAGGGTTCCAATGTTGAGTCGCATTTTGCTTTAGAATCTGAGAAGCGGGCCGGTTTGATCTATGCATGTGCCTTCACAGGATTCTTCTTGTGGCGGCGACGACCCGCCCTCTTGCCCCTAGATGGCTCTTCGGGACAAGGTTGATTCCTGACATGTAGTTTCATGGTCGTGTTGGCGCCATGGCGGAGAGGACTTTCGCTTGAGACAACTAGGGTGCGAGGGGCACTGGGGAAAATGTTGAATAAAACATGTCAAGGACCTCCATGAATAGAACCTGAGTGGGAAAAACCTCCGTTAGAACCGATGGGATAATGGGGAGGACCTCTATGCTTGGTGTGGGTGGAGTGAGGATGACCTTCGCCCCTTTGGTTTCCAGGGTGAGGAGGACCTTAGCCAACTGTGGAGAGGACGTAGGGAAGATCCCCACGTTGGAGAGGGACCAGAAGGGCAATGCCTTCACATCTACAGTCGAGGGTAGCAGGAGGAATTCCATACCTAGTGTGGTGGGAACAGGAAATGCTTCCGCGCCGAGTGTCACTGCCACGGGGCAGGTCTTCATTCGGGTTAGGGGTAGCACGGGGCATACCTCCATGACAAAATTCGGAGCGGGGAAGTCCCACGCTCTGTGGAGTGGTGGTATGTGGAGGGCCTCCATATGGGGTGACATCACCGCAGATTGGTTCGCGGCGATCCCCACTCGGGCCTGCGACCCGGAGAGTCAACCCAGCCTGCCTGTGGGGCGGTTGTGGCCTCGATCCCGGTCGGGAATAAGAGTGTTCCTGCTCAGTTTGTGCAGGGGATTCATGTTATATGTCGGTGGTGGCTCAGACCACAGTATCTCTCGATGTCGACGCCCCCTGGTAGGCGCCCTTAGCTTAGGCCCAACGCTGGCGTCGGGTCAGGCGAGCCGGTACGGGTGGTGCAGGGGCATATCCTACCTGCTCCTCTGGCAAGGTAAGACGGTGGCACTGATGCGGCCGGGTGGGGGGCCTTGCTTCGAGTCCCTGGATCGAGACCCTGATTGGGCTGAGCCAGACGTCACCCACCTCATCAGCGTAAGGTAGGGAGTCATCAAGGCGTTCTGGGGATAGGCTCCCGAAATGATTGAACATTGGGGTGGGGAGAAGGGGCTCCCTGTGTGGCCCTCGAGGGTGGCATTGATGGCGGGTCCTGGACGCCTCCAAGTCTAAGCAGGCCATATCCCGGGTTTGGATTATTCCCTCCTCCTCATAACGGCATATGAGGTCGTTAATCACCCTTCGTTAGATGACTTCAGATGGGGAGAGGGGGCGTGGGCGCCCCACGCTCGTGGATGCATATGCCATTGTGGCAGAAGTTGAGCCACGCGGAGCGGCTATGCTGGTATTTCCCCTACCCCTGCGTAGGCGGGTGGGCGGAAATCATGTTCCTATAGCAGCAACCTGATTCTTAGGAAGCAGGGAGATTAACTCATAAACACTACGAGAAAAAGAAATCGACAACCAGTGCCCCAGCATTATTCCATCTTCCGTGGCTGGTAATACGGATCCACGCTGACAACGTTGTAGAACGGAATTCCCCACGTTCTACTACGCAAAATTTTGGTGAGTTTCACGCAAGTCCCGCTATTTTCTTGGAAGGACCTGGTGCCAGATATCTGGATTCGGTGACACGTCAATCTACTGATGTATCAAACGCTACTAGTCTCTACATTGAGGAGAATAATTTCACGTCGGGTTCACCATTTCGGTTTCTGATGCTTCCGCTGGGGTGCGCGCGGTCGTCCGCTAGGGCGCGATAGGCGCGGCTTTTGTGTTTCCTCGCATTCCCGCTTTCCAAAGGTAGGCGGAATCCGTTCCTTATTTAGGGACGTCTGCTCCTTGATCAAAACGGGATAACGGGATGTCGGTTCCTCCTTCCGTGGATTCCTCCTCAGAACTCATCACCTAGTCCAGGTCTCCCTCATAGATTTAATACGTTTTTTGTGAAACTCTTCCCAGTGCCATGTTTCCATAGATACCGGTTAATTACTCTGCTTCTGTCAGGACAGTCCAAAGGGGCTGGTAAGGGCAGCAACCTTCAGTTGGGGGAGTCGTCACGTCGAGGCATCATTAACGTGTCTTAACGCTGGGGAATTGGTGTGTCTGTCTTTTTTCCCTTATTATAGGGCTTCTCGAGGGCGCGGAAGTCTGTGGCATCCCACATCGAGCGTGGGGAATCATATTCCATACGCATGTATCTGAGGTTTTCCTCAGCTTCTTATGTTTAACACAAGGTATGCCGCAAGTTTAATGTCCAACGGAGATGGATCAGGCTGATCAGAACACAAGATGGAGTGGATCAGATTGAGGAGCCCCTCTTGAGGGAACACCGATATCGCAGCCAGCTCGTGGGTAGCTTCCCGAATGCTGTGGAGTGGAATGGGGTGGCACGATCTCACTGGGATGTGGCATCCCAGGTAAGAATCATGATGGATGATGGAGAATTTCATGGAGTGATGGAGTAATGAAATGGATCCATCATGGAGATGGCGATGGTGATGGTCTTGAGTCTCTAAGGGACTTTCTACGTATCCCCGTGGCAGGGAATCAAAGTCCACGTAGTTCGGGATGGATGTGTGGGGCTTACACTCTGGGCTTCCCAAGTTGTTGGAAGAACCGGTGTGAATGAGGTCGGAACGACCAAGTGGTGGGCTTGAACCTCATGAGGCCTCCTACGTACCATTACATATCATAGATCAAAGTCCACGTAGTTTGGATTGGACATCATAGAGCCAACGTGAAGAAGGACCTTAGTCTAATGGGTGGTGGGCTTGAACCTCGGGAAGGCTTCCTACGTACCATTCCTTGACATGGATCAAAGTCCATGTAGTTTGGGTAAGGGGCTATTGAACTAACACGAAGGAGTGTTAGAACAACTGGATGATAGGGTCACAATGGCTTACCGCTAGATTGGGATGTATTTTAACGTCATGCGGGATGGGGGCATGTCGGGGAACTGACGTGAAGAAGGTCCGTGGTTCAGGTGGACAGTGGTCTTGAACCTCAGGAAGGTTTCTTACGTACCATGCCTTGACATGGATCAAAGACCCCGTAGTTCAGGTGAAAATGGGGTCTTGGAACACCGACACAGAGATGGTCAGGGGCAATGATTGTTGGGATTGAACCTCAGGGAGGCTTCCTACGTACCATGCCTTGACACGGATCAAAGTCCTCATAGTTCAGGTGTGAATGTGGGTGTCGGTGAACCGAAGTGACAAAGGACCTTGGTCCGATGGGTGATGGTCTTGAACCTCAGGGAAGATTCCTACGTACCATGCCTTGACATGGATCAAAGACCACATAGTTCAGGTGGTGGTTTTTATCAGTGAACCGACCTGAAGGTGAACCCGTGGGTCCACTGGTGGTGGGTTTGAACCTCGCGAGGCTTCCTATGTACCATGCCTTAACATGGATCAAAGACCCCGTAGTTCAGGTGTGAAGTTTAGCGTCATGCTAGATGAGGGCATACAGTGTAACATCATGTTGGATGAGGGTATACAGTTTTACGTCATGTTGGACGAGGGAATACAGTTTAACGTCATGCTGGATGAGGGTATACAGTTTAACGTCTTGCTGGATGAGGGCATTGCCATGGATGATGCTTCTTCTAAGCCCACATGAGTCATGCTCGATGTGAGAAACAAGAGGCGGCAGAGACCTGATGATCACGTCGCGAAGGGTGCATCCGTGAGAAGCGAAGAGGGGCTTACACATTGAGCGGCCCATGGTGTTGGGACTTACTCCAGGATGGAGGCCCGAGGGTGACAAAGCGCAGAGGAAGAGGGATTTGGGACTAAAGAAAGGAGGTGTCTAGTTCCCTATCACGCCCTATGCTGGCCTTAGTGGTGAGGAAGTACAGAGTTGCATGGGTGCTACCTTCCGCAAGAGGGTCTAGGGGGCTTACACCAAGGTGGCTGCCCTTCCCTGCGGACAAACGCCACTCCCGGAAGGAGGATATCATCCCCTGTGGGGACCAGAGGGTGTAAATAATGTCTGATCCGGGGGGACCCTGCGTGCGAGTCATGGGGTTGGGTCACAGTTCAACGTCATGTGTTGAGGATGAGGTGCTTGATAGTTTAACATCCTGAAGCTCGGACGTGGCGGGTTTACTCCGCACCCTAGGGATTACATGACCGGTACCCTCTTCCCCTTGTGGGAGGGAAGGCATCGTCAAGGCCGTGTAGAAGGAGGGTCGCGGAGTGAACCATCGAGGGGTCTACGTTAGTGTGGCTATGTGAAGAATCAATATCAATTAGCGTGCCTATCCGAAGAAGAATTAGGCGAAGCAACGCTACGGGTGGTGTCGTCCAGGGGACTTTTAAATCACATCGTGCAAACCTGGAGGGTCGCACGGGAAGAAGAATTTCCAAGCAAATGGGACCACAGGCAGGGGCCTTGCGGATCTTGGTTGCTTTGTATAGTGGAGAGCACTTGCGAAGGGGTGTGCTTCACGAAATGGAGTGCCTTGGACTTATAATGGGGCAGAGATGCGAGTGGGAGGTGCTTCGCGAAGTGGAAGGGTGTTCGCAAAGAACTGCCTCGCGAAGCAGAGGTGCCTCGCGAAGCAAGGTGCTGTGAAGCGGTGTGCTTCGTGAAGTATAGTGACCCTGCCTTGGCATGTGGATCACGTTTACATGATGGGTGTTTCACGAAGCATAAATTCTCTGCGACTTCTCGAGTCCCCTTGGGGATCCCCTTCCTTTGCGAATTCCCTTAGGCTTCGCGAAGGGCATCCATCTCGGAAGAGGGGCTCAAAACGAGACAAGGTGAAGGCCTCTCGTGAAGCAAGAATACCTCGCAGAGCTCATGATTCCCAGAGTGAAGAGTGCTTCTCAATTTGGGAGTTGAGAAGCTGAAAGGTAGAATTGTCTATCTCGAGAGCTCAGGGGGTTCTCGGTATTTATAGGCCCAAGGTGCCGCGAAGCAGAGCTCACGCAGCGCGAAGGGGGGCTTTGGTTTCTTTGTGGCGGGTCACAAACGTCAACTAGGTTCGCGGAGGGGTACCGCCTCCTCTGCTTCGTGGTGGGTTCACGAACATCAGGGAGTTAGCGGAGAATTACCGCCTCCTCTGCTTCACGGAGGGTTCTTGAATGTCAGGGCTTTCACAGAGCGTTATCTCCTCTGGTGTTTCTCAGCGGGTTCACGAACGTCAGGGCATTCACAGAGCGTTAACACCTCTGGTGCTTTGCGGTAGCCACGTTGCATGGGGTGCTCCGTTCCAGGGACTCACGAGGCAGAGCGTGGGGCCTCTTTTTTATTCATTTTATAATCCAATATTTTGGAACCAACAAATGTAATTTCTTAAGAGATGATCATTTACCCTATCTTGACATCATCCCGGATGCACTAAGAGAGCATCAGTTATACATCATGCTATAGTTGAAACTTGTTGGGCTAGTTCATGAATTTTTATGTGTTATGCATTGATGTGTGGTTTTCAATGAGACTTAGTTAACCCTGAGTGATATTTGGGTTCTTATGTAGGAATGAATTGAATATAATCTAGATTTCTACCACTTTATTTGATGTTACTGCCAGCAAAATGCCTCTCTAGGTTCAGTCAGTGTTTTTATGTGGACCGTTGGCCTTGTACCAAAGTCTCACTTGTAATGGGAATTATGGACCACCTTGGTGAGTTACTTAGACTATGGGTTGGTGAATCCGAAGTTATCTTGATCTTTTTGTCGGGATCAAATGTGATTATTTAAGATAGGTAAAGATCCTAGTGCGGTGGATTTGAATTACTCTTTTTCTCATTGTGGGTGTGCAGTGCCTTGGGAGAAGGAGTTGTGTTTCTGATACAATATGTCATCATTCAAAGCCAAGCATGTATGAGATAATTCATCTAGTGATGGTTTTACTTGTTATCATTCTTGGTCCTCAAGTATTTTTCTAGTGACCCAGTTTGAACATTCCGCCTGTTTAAGGTGGATGTGGTGTGAAAGTATGTAATGTATTTTAGGGGAAGATTAAATGATCAGTTCTGATGAGATTGATCTAGGATCAACAATGCTTTTTTTAGGCCATTCATATGACCTCAGTTGTGTTCGGGTTCTCCCAGTTAAAGGAAATGTTGCCAGTAGTGTCACTGGGATGATCAGGGGTGTTCTTTGTTCAGTTTTTTGACGGAGGTGTCGTGGAAACGATGTCGTCTGAGTTGTTCTGACAAGCACACAAAGGTTGTAAAATTCTTGCTGATCAATGAAATAATCTGTGTTGATGAGCTTGGGATGTTGTGCATCAGAAAGATTATACACTTCAATAGGGTCCCTCATTCTATTGTTTTTGATAGGGACGCATGGTTCACTTATCTTTTCTGGAAAGGGCTATAGAGGGCACTGGGTGCATAGGTTCTTCTAATCACATCTTAAAATCCTCAAATATATGGCTAGTTAGAACACATGATTCAGGTGTTGGAGGACATGCTTTGACATGCATCCTAGATTTTAGGTGTTCTTGGGAGAGACACATACCCTTGGTTGAGTTCATAAAAAATATCTTTCAAGCTACTTTTCATATGGTGCCATATGAGGATTTGTGTGGTATTTCATGATGATCACCCCTGTATTTACTAGAGGCTGTAGAGTCAGCTATGTTTGGACCATGTCTTTTTCAGGTGACCACTGAACATGTTTAGGTGATTGAAAAGAAGGTGTCTACTACATAGTCTCTCCAGAAATCTTATGTTCATCACCAAAGATGACCTCTAGAGTTCGAGTTCGGGGATCAAATTTTGCTTACATGTATCACCGAGGTTGTGACACAAGATGATTAAGAGACAAGGTAAGATTTCACCACGATTTGTCAGGTTGTTGTAGATTCTAGATAAATTCAGGTCAGTTTCCTATCAGTGGTAGTTACCTCAGTGGTACCAATCAATTCACAACATATTCCATGTTTCTTAGTTGAGACATTACTTTTCAGAACCGTCTCGTGCTTTTCATCCTGAGGAGGTTGAGTTAGAGGTAGATGCATCCTTTGAGGAGCATCCTATCCAAATTGTGGATCATATCACAAAGGTTCTATGTGGTTGGTCTATTCCTTTAGTACGGGTGTTATGGTAGCATGAACGAGTGCAGGATGAGACCTGGGAGAGGGAGTATGATGTGCGATCATAATGGTGGAATTTGTTCAAAGATATTTCTTCACCACCATTAAAAGCGTTATTCAGGGATGAAGTTTTTTAAGGGGGAAAGTTTGTATGAACCCAGTTCTTCCTTTAATGTTCAGATATTTTCCTTCCAGTTTGTACTTGATAAATAGGATGAAAACATACCAAGTATGGACTACAAGAATATTAAACAACATGTCTTGGGTTTACACACTGTGTAATACTCGTACATGCCGTGTAATTATGTCGAAAGGACTTGTTTATGATGTGGAAGAGAATTTGGTGAAGGAAGGAAATTTAAAAATATACACGCCATGTATATGTAAGTACACAATGTGTGAATTTGTAAAATTTTCTAAAACATGAAATAGACTTGTATTCTATTAGATGGACAGAATGGCTCACCTAGGTGTTGTGAGAAGTAGCACAGGATGAAAAAATTTCTCCTATTTTTTCATCTGAACTCTGATTTGAATGCCTACATATGTGTTGGAACACAATCAGTAAGATATCGATTCCTATTGAGCCATTCTTCATGATTTTTTCTCTCAAAGAAGATATAGGACCTTCATCATTTTACCTCATTTTATAGATATACTTAATTATATCTTGAATTAGAGGCTGACGCTACATAAGGAGAGTCACATGATGACTAGGTAGCTGGTCTCGTTCCTTTCACTAAATATTGAGTTGTTTATATGTGTTGTAGTGTCAGGATCCCATGTTTAGGGTGTAGTCTTCAATGGAAACTTACCCTTGTCATTTTTTAATGATTATTAGGTGATAGAATAAATGAATTTAAGCATGTTTGAGCTTGTTTGGTTTGATTAACGTGCACTCCATGAGTATGTTTCCCCCAAATGACCATTGTTTTCCCATTTGGACTAGGATTCATTTGGCCACTCCTTTCTTCCCCTTTTAGGGTTGTTAATAATGAAATTGTTTAATTAAATGTTTACCCACATGAGATGAAAAATTTATAAGCCTTGTGATAGTTTAGTTCACATGTTAGGATTGTTATATAAATTTCCCACGTCAGATAATAATCATTAAGCCTTATAATTGTTAGATTACATGTTGGGCTTGTGATAAGATTTTCCCTTGTGATTTTATAATTGTTAATCGTGGTAATGGTTAGATAACATGAAAGTCTCGTGACATGTTTGATTCCCACATGAGATATTATTTTATTAACCATATAATAGGGTAAAAATTGCATGTGTTATTTTTATGCTGAAATGCTTATATACTATGTTTTGACCCTGACACATGCTGAAATGATTATATATCGGGCTTGGAATTGATTAAATGATGAAATTATTGAGGGTGAGGATTTTATATGCATGCGGGTGGGGTTTTCTATTCATGTGGGTGAGGATTTTCTATGCCTACGGGTGAGGTTTTTCTATGCCTGCAAGCGAGGTTTTTATATTCCCATGGGAAAGGTTTTTCTATATTTGAGGGAGAGGTTTTTCTTACTATTATTATGTAGTGATTGAGCCATGATGTAATGGAAAAGCTCAGGTTTTGAACTAAATGTTGAAATTGAATGAGTTATGATGCGTCTAACAAGGCAAAGCATAAGCTCAGATTCATCCATCACTTATCTGTTTAGATAGACTTTGGAGACATCTATTGTGCTTACTTTACATGGGGGGTTGACAAAATGTTGTTGGTTCTCGATACCTTATAATTAAATGAAATTTAATTTCTAATGAAAATGAAGTAAATATAAATGAAAACTATTACTTGTAGGATTGTTTATTTTTTAGCACTTCCTAGTTTACTGCTTTTCCTTTTTGTACACTACCTATTGCATATAATCACTGATATATAGACACCAATCTTGGGTGGTTTCCTAGTGAGATTTATTTATCACACCCTTTTTGGGTCATGTTTTTCATCCAAAAATAGATTATATGATTGCAGTTGTCGATAAGGGGAAGCACTCATCTTCAGGTACTTGATATGTTGTTTAGGAGCCGAATATCATGGGATCGAGCTGAGGCTTGTGATTCTTCTTAGTTTCCTTGTTTCCATTGTACTTTTGGAACATATATTGTGGATAAATGTAGTGTACATATTTTGGCTATTTTGTTAGAACATAACACGTTTTATCATATTGTGCATGGAATGATTCTTGGTTATTTATATTACCAGTCTTCTGCGCTTTATTTCAGTTGTATACTGTTTAAAATTTCTTCTATTATATTATTTTTTATTATGTTTTGTTACACTCTTCCAATGAGGCCATAGTTTCTCCACTATCACACTTAGGCCCTCACTACTAGTCGGCAGCCTCTGGCATTTGGGAAAATGAGCATGAGGCCATATGGTCAACTGGGTATAGGGAAACATTGAGTGGCATCCAGATCTGGGATGTTACAGTTAAGATTCATACTTGGGGATTTATAAACCCCAACATAATATGATGTATAATGTTGGTTTTTTTGGATACTTGTACATGACTCCCCCTTCTCAAATATCTCTTCTTTTTATTCCTCCTTTTCACCATAATATTCTAGAACATTGTATAGGAATAGGGGATCCCATTTAGAATATCTAAATGATTCAGTCTATTCTATTGATATACTTATGGAAAGAGGATGTTGTTTAGATAACCTTGGTGGACAACATAAAAAAATAATGGTTTGAATTTATTATATAATCTCTT